>CM051631.1:1279240-2558481 GCA_028020825.1 Podargus strigoides
CTGCAAAAGGGAGCGTGAGGCCTGCTCCCAACACTAACGCAGCCATGGGCAGCTCCCACCCCCTGCACTCACTTAAAAATAAATAATTAAATGGCAGGACATGGAATCTGTAGGTGGCTCCTGGGAGGTGGATGCCACGAGGGCTCGATCCATCCCTCTGCTCCCCTCTCACCCTGGGGCTGCATTTTGTCCCTTCTGGTCTCCCTGGGTGCTGGGCAGCGCTGGGATGCAGGACTGGGGCGAGTGGAGAAGGGGGACGAGAAGGGGTTGGCAGGAGGCTGTGGACCAAAGACATTGCCAGGCAGATGGTCCCTGGGCTCTCGGAAATGCTGATCCCTTGCGGCCAGACATGCCCCAGGCTGTTCAAACAGCAGGAGGGATGCGCTGCCCCTGCTCACCCACCCACCCAGCCAGGCGCTGCAATAGCGTGTGTGTGCGCTCTGGGCACCCCCGCACCCCCGGGCACCCCGGCACCCCCAGCCCTGCCGCTGCCGACAGCCGGATGGTGCTGGGCGCCGGGGCACGCATGGGGTGGGGGGCTCGGTGCGCACAGGGGGTGCCAGGGCATGTGCGGGGCTGGCCGGGGGCACACGGGGGTGGCACGGGCCGGGTGTGCCGGCGGTGGCGGCTGGGAGGGCCGGGGCGGGCAGCGAGCAGCGGTGTGCGGGAGGCTTCTGCCCCCCAGTGTCGGCTCCAGCCGGTGCCGCGCTCCCGGGGCCGGCCCTGGCTCCGAGGACCAGGGGGGTGCAGCCAAGCACATTTTTAAACGTCGGTTTAACAAAAAAAAACCCCACCAACCCATTAAAAAAGATTAAAAAAAAAGCAACCCCAAACAAAAAACTACCCCAAAACACCAAAAAGCAAACCCAAACCAACCCCTCACCCGACAACAACCAAAAACCCCAACCCAAGGACATCGAAGTGTCCCAAACATGACAAACTCCCCGTGGGTGATGCCGAGCCTGCCTCAGCCCCGCTGGCAGTGCCTGCTGGTCCCACAGCTGGTGGCAGTGGCACCCTAAGGCCATTCCCCGCTCGTCACCTTGCAGTGACACGCCAGTCTGCACACAGATGTCCCGATGGCACTTCTTGTGTAAACCTGACCTTTCGGAGGTGTGGGAGGGAAGCTGCTCGCTTCCCCTCCTCCCTGGAGTAACTTTGGGATCTTCTGGCTGCTTTTAGCTGAGAAAGGGCTGAAAGGGCTCCTCCATGGATCTGCTCCTACCTGTAAAGACGGGAGAGGGATGAGCCCCATGAGGGCATCCCAGGGCAGGGACAGCAGCACATCTCTGGGGTGCCCAGGGGCTGTTGGGCAGTGCACAGCACAAGCCTGCAGGAGTTGGGGCTTCATTCCTTTCAGTGCTCACAGCCTTTTTCTGTGGCATGAAAAGTATGACACCTCTCTCCCTGTCCACCCTTCCAGCTAGGACAATAAAATATAACAGGAGCCCAAGCTCTCCTGAGGAGTTAGCTATCCTCCAGCTTTAATAAATACAGACAGACATGTCCAAGTTGCAGCTGGCAAAAGCATCGCCTCAGAGATGCAAAAAACACCAGGGCCTGCCATGAATCTTGCAGTGTTTGACATTTTCCCAGAGCTCCATGTCCTGGAGACAAATGGCTATAGCTTCCCCTAGAAAGCAAAGCTTTTACCTTCCTTCTTATTAAGGGAGAGCCAGGGACTGACCTGATTGCACTAAAAAAAGCATAGGAGCCAGGAAAAAGAAATACTGGTATAATGTGACCATCTATCTGTGATGGATCAATTCTGATCAGTCAGTTTGGATCCTGTGCTTCTGGAGCTACAATATGCTAAGGCTTTCAACTTTATATTTTATTTTGCCTTAAAAATAGAGGCACTTCCCCCACCCCCAGCAAAGTGGAAGGTTTTACTCCTACTCCTCAGGATTCAAAGAGTGACTACAAAATAAAATGTATTGGTTTAGCTTCCACACAACAGCAAATTTCCTTCTTAATTGTCTCTCACTCATTCAGAGGCATCTCGTAACAGTTAAGCAGTATAATAAAAGCATTAATTGTGTACCAGTTCCTGTAGAGGCCGCACACAACTCATTTATAACAGCGTCAGGGGCCTCGGATCTGCGAATGAGTCTGCTCTTGGTATCAGGAGCTGTGCACGCTGAAGAAAATGCTTCTTTTGCGAGCTTATTTCACTTCTCTGACCTGGCAAGGAACAGAAGTGGAAACACAGCTGACAAGTCAGGAGATAAATGTGGTAGAAGGATTATACAAGCAGAAGCACATTTACAAAATCATTCAGAAAACGCCTTTGCTCTGTCGTGTCTGTTATTTAAATATGAAGAATCATGGTTGTATTCCAGGTCATTCAGAAAGACATTATTAATACCATTACAGGAGGAAAATTTCTCCCTCGCACACTGGGGTTCAAGAGCTGGGGGAGTGCAGATGGGAGGGAAAGCTGAGAGGCTGGGAGCAGCCTTGCCCAGGCAGAGCACCCCAGGAGATGCTCGGGGAGGAATCACAGGGCTGCAGGGAGCAGAGACCAGCTGCCTCCAGCTCCCTGCCTTGGCTGGCCCGTGCTGCAGGCTGAGGGGAGCAGGATGTGTGCTGGCTCCTCAGCGGAACGGCCTGGGAATGCTGTAGCTACTCCTGCTCTGAGCCAGCCAGCATTGCACCCCTTTCTGGGCTGCCTACCTGTACCTGTGGGAGGGAAAATAGCATAGTGAAGGTCTGCCCTGCACTAGTGACAAAGCTCTCAGCTGCTTCCTCTTCCTAGTTGCCTAAAAATAATATTAAAATTACATTTCCGAATCCCAGGCAGGATGTTACATTTCCTCAAGAGAAAGCAAAGCTGTAGCTGAATCAGCTCTGGTGAACTACACCTCTGTCACCCAGAGAGACACATCCACTCTCATCCCAGTGTTACCAACATCCACAAATCCGCACGGACCACCCCGCTGTCGTGGTAAATTTGCAGCTCTGGAAGTCTTTGCATAAATAAAATGAACACTACAAAACCTACGGGCATAAAGCAGAAGTTGCTATACAGCTTACAGATAAAATAAAAGGTTGCAGGTGCAAATAAGGTAATTTAAAGGCCAATATCATGAAGTTGGGCCCTAACAAATTGAAAATCTCTTACTACTTCCAGTGCCTCTTATAAGAGCACAACACATTCTCTGGCTGCTGTTTTTTTTAGAGTACACTTCCCATTTTGGTTCTACTTCAAGAGCACAGCAACAGAGCAAAAAATTTGCATTACGTGCACTTTCAAATATATTTTTTAAAAACATTTTTAAAATTACCATCGTGTGCAAAATTACCAGTGTGCAAAAACACACGGCGTGTAAAGAAAACAAGCCAGTGAACTATTTGGGAGTGGCATTGAACCACTTTTGAGAGCACTCTGAGCAGGAGAAAGCTGCGGGTCGGAAGGGGGTGACGTGCACGCTGGCAGGGCTCTGCCTCCCTGCATTCCCACCAGGCACTTGTACCATATTTAGTAGAGTAATGAGGATGGGAGACCAGAAGGCCAAGCCTGGCTTGGCAGGTAGTTGACAATAAAGCCTGTTTTGTGTATGCTGTAATTTGTGGTCACTATCTCTGTGAGTGCTGATGCCTCTCATTTGCTCTGAGCGTGTCCTTCCTCTGCCCTCCAGCCCTCGCCCCACCGGGGATGGGGCTCTGAACCACAGCTTCCAGCATGACTGAGGGCATGAGAGCAGCAGGCTAAACCCAGTCCTCTTTGACAGGGGACAAAACAGACAAGAAAAGAGCCTTTGGATACCCTATGAGCCAAAGGAAGATGAAGTACAGGCTCATGACCTGATGGGAAAGATCAGGATGAGCTGCAGTGAAGCTTGGTGCAGTCAATTTTTCTTTCATTTTAGTCTTTACAAAAAGGACTATCTATAATCAGAGTAAATTAGCTTTTACAAGCAAATAAACATACATCCAGGCTGGAAGCCATTCCAATAGAGTGGATGTCTTCAGGTGGGCAGGGCCTTACTAATCCTGCAGCACGTCACAATCTAAACACTGGTGCAACCTAAAATGCGGGCAGTTTTCCTCCAGGCTGACAGCAAACAGGGGAAGTCTTTAAAAACCGAAGGACAAACATTGTATTTGTCTTCAGAAAGCAGCCAAGAAATTATTGATGCATTTGTCCAATTTTTATCCCTAAAGTAGTTCTGGAACAAAGTAAATAATTTTTTTTTTTTTTAATCCCTTCTTCGCATTGTTTACCAGCCATCAAGAACAGTCTGTGCCAAACCACTCCAGTTTCCCTTTCTGATAGGCATAACATCTGAGGCAGCATCCTTCTAATCAGCTGGAGGAAATACAACAGTTCATCACCGAGGTGGATACACAGCTAGCTGAAAGAAAAACCTCTTAAAGAGCACTTGCCCACCAAGCAGGACCAGAAATGCTGCTGTTTCACAGGAATCTGCCTGGTTAGAGGCTTCATTCAGCATTTTAAACAATTTGATCATGTGAAAGGAGGCATTCTATGGATTCTATCAAAGGAGGAGTGGTTAGAAGGACGTCTGGGGACACAATTAGAGTATAAAAAGATGCAGCAAATGGCACAGCAACACAAGCCACAGAACTGTAATCCAATAAAATCGTTAAAAGCATTCCTCTCGGGCAGGAGAAATCAATATTGCAGTAGGGAGTGACTGACAGGGCAGCAGCATTGCTAAAAAGCTCAGAAATTGTAGAAAGTCACAAGCTGAAGAGCAGCCATACAACAGCCCCTTGGATTGTTAGCAGTTTATTATTTTCCAGTGTTAACAACAAGATACTCGTTCTGGATGAACTTGGGGAAAGAGGACTGAGAGACAAATAAAGTCATCGCTGTGCTGGCTTCGGGACAGTGCAGCCTGGCTTAGATAGCAACAGACTCAGCTCACGATAAGACCAAGAAGAATGATGAATGATTTAGAAAACATAACTTAGGCAATGAGATTGAAAGATTCAGGCTTTTTTTTTTTTTTTTTTCCAAAGCAGAAAAGAGCAGAGCCAGAACTCAAGGCAGTGTGATCAGAGAGCAAACTAGATGCTGTGGGCCCTGGGGTGATCTGGTGATGGGAAGAAGGAGAAAGTGGCAACTTAATTTGCAGCACAATCAATTTAGGTGAGTTACTGGGGGAATTTTCTACTTAAGAAGAATATAGCAGTGGGACAGAACATTTGGGAGAGATTTTTTACAAGTTGGACAAAGCTTCACCACAAGCGCTCTGTCCTGGCACTGCTCAGCAGATGAGCATGGGGCAGCTGGTACCCTGACAACTCTTCCAGCCCTACCAAAGCTTTAATAAACAGATGATCAATATCATATCATAGAATCACAGAACAGCCTTGGTTGGAAAAGACCTCTAAGATCACATCCAGTCCAACCATTAACCCAGCACTGCCAAGTCACCACTACCCCATGTCCCTCAGCACCTCATCTACACGGCTCTGAAATCCCTCCAGGGATGGGGATTGCCCCACTGCCCTGGGCAGCCTGGGCCAGTGCCTGACAACCCTTTCAGTGAAGAAATTTTTCCTAATATCCAATGTAAACCTCCCCTGGCACAACTTGAGGCCATTACCTCTTGTCCTATTGCTTGCTCCTTGGTTATAAAGACTCGTCCCCACCTTGCTACCCCCTCCTTTCAGGGAGCTGCAGAGAGCAATGAGGTCTCCCCTCAGCCTCCTCTTCTCCAGACTGAACCCCCCAGTTCCCTCAGCTGCTCCCCATCACACTGTGCTCCAGACCCTTCCCCAGCTCCGTTCCCTTCTCTGGACACGCTCCAGCCCCTCAGTGTCCTCCTTGTAGTGAGGGGCCCAGAACTGAACACAGTACTTGAGGTGTGGCCTCACCAGGGCTGAGTACAGGGGGACAATCACCTCCCTGGTCCTGCTGGTCACACCATTGCTGATACAGGCCAGGATGCTGTTGGCCTTCTTGCCCACCTGGGCACACTGCTGGCTCGTGTTCAGCCGCTGTCAGCCAACACCCCCAGGTCCCTTTTGGCCAGGCAGCTTTCCAGCCACTCCTGCCCAAGCCTGGAGCATTCCATGGGTTGTTGGGACCAAAGTGCAGGATCCAGCACTTGGCTTTATTGAACTTCATACAGTTGGCCTTGGCCCATCGATCCATCTCATTTTACATACATCACAGAAACAAAAAAAAAAAATTAATATTACGCACCTAATAAAATTGGCCCCGTGTTTCCAAGGCTGCAGGAATTTTGCTCAAGCCCTTGAAGACCCATACATAGAAAGGCAGCTTCCCTTCTCTCCGACTGGTACGTCACCAGATCTTCTACCTAGGAAAACAAGTCACAAAGCCTTGCATGCAATAAAAGCCCTATAAATATCAGCTGTGGAAAAATGTCAGCTAACAGCTCTGCCTTAGTACCTTCTGATCTAGTCGGGGTTATGCACAGCTGAGTATTCTCCTGGAACGTGGTTAACATGTGAAGTTAAAACTAAAAAGCCATGCCATGAATAATTTCCCCCGCAGCCAACTTTGACATTTGAAGAACTGAGCAGTTTCACACCTTTTAAGAGTACCTTGCTGGCATTTATGAAGCTTCTACACTGAGATTTTGTGTGAAGGCAGGAAACTAGTGAGGCTGAGAGGCTTTGACATGCGGGAGGGAGAAAGGGTCCAACAGGCAAAACAGACACATGCTCATCTTGGCCCACTCACTGCTATTGCCAAAAAATCAGCGTATGTTGTTTCAACTCACTACATTAGAACAGGTTCAGGAGAAGTGGCAATGACATAGCTAAGTGCCTTAAAAATGCCTCATTTTTTGTTGTTTCAGACTTTACAGAGTCACACTGTACACGTGCAGAGCGCTCTGAGACAGGAATTGCTGATGGCATAGGACCTAGTTGGTCTTTCATTAGATAAATAGGAAAGAGTGCCAAATACACACACCAATTTGTTCCTAGCATGAAGCACATATTCAGTTGGTTGGCTTTTTTTTTTTTTTTTGGCAAAGCTGTTGGGCCAGCTCTTCTTTTAAAGAAAGATATTAGTTTAACTCCTGGGTCAAGCTGCTCACAACTTTCGATCAACCTTAGTAAATCTTGTCCAGGTTCCAAAAAGTGACAGTGCCTGAACTTAACAAAACCTCTTTCTCACTAAGCTTGCAATCTCATCATGTTCTTTGCCAAGGCTATTTTAGCAGTTTAAGCCAAATTAAATAGAGGAAAACTTCAATGTAATAAGTTAAGAGTAGGATTACTGGAAGTACTGGTTAACTGGAAAACATCACTTTGCAGATGCTTTGTGCAAGAGTCATCGAAACAACTGCAGTGCTTTGGCAAAAGCAGAACATGGAGCAGAGAGTATTACTAGAATACACTGGCAGTTTTACAGCTTTGTAGTGACAGCAGCGATCGTCTTTCCCTGCTTCAGAAGAAGACTTGGCCATAATCGGAGTACAGCTGTAGAAGGGATGCTTTAGTGATAAGCCACAGTTTATAAGCAAAGGGAAAAGTCTGCATTAACCTGACCAACATAGATGGAGAAAAGAGAGCAAAAACCAAACAAACCCAAAAGTCATCAAAAAGCTTTCAGGCTCTTACGTGCTACAAACCTGAGGCACCTCTTCCGGACCTGAAAGAAAGTTTGACTCTCTCCTGTGCCTCCCACCCAAAGCCATGTTTGCTTTCTTGTGGTGACAGAGTGGATTTAGTTACATCAAAGTGATCTCAAGTCTCCTACTTTCACCGTGATTCAACATAGCTAGCAGGAAGCTCATCCAACTAGAGAGATCTTAATCTGGTTCTGCATTTGTTTTTTAAGTATTGTCTAGAAGCCACATTTCTACAGCTGAGAGGGACTGCTCCCCTAAAACACTTATTGCAAATATTGAAGTATTTGAGGTTCATCCTCTTGATGAACCTTCAATGTCTCTGGTAGCTCTGCTCCTCCCAGCCCCACCGTGCTCATTCCCAGACCTGAAGAGCTCAGCTGCTGCCTGACCATGGTGCTGGGGTGAGAAGAGAGAAGGGAGGTTTCTGCATTGCCCTGACCATGGGCTTCCACTCACCTACCTCTGCTCTTTCTTGGGTGAGGGGAAAACCCCCCAGAACTGAAAGTAATTTTTTTTTAAAAAAAAAAAAAAAGAAAAAAACCCATTTTCCTTCTAGGGGAAATTCTAAATATTTGAAGTTCCAATTCAGAACTAAGTTTGTTATTTTCCAGTGAATGGAAATACCCAATCTCTGAATAATTCTACCTAGTGAGCATTGAAACACTATGGCTTACAACTTCGTATGTTCATCCACTGACTCATTTAAAGCTCTCCAACTGTCATGGTTTTCCTTATTTGAAATAAATTAACAAAAAAGAATAAAAGTGTCTCATTCTTTTAGCATGCCAAATACAAAAAACTTAAATTATTTAACATAACGTATTAAAATAGGACAAGGTCACTTATGGGGAGTCATTAAAATCATTAGGGCCACAAAAGCTGTAGAACTGGAAAAGGAAAATCCACATAGATTTGCTTTTTAACTGCAGTTTATTCCTTAATATTAAATGATCTGCTCACTGACCCGAAGGGAACAAAATATACTTTCAAAGAGGCCATTCCTAATGTGTTGATTTGGCTCTTGAACACATTTGAGTCTAAACAACTAGGTAACGACTTCCATCAGTTTTGGCACCCAGGCATTTTTGATGACTTCAGCAGCTAACAAAGACATAAAATATTGGACCTACGTTTGGTAAGGCTCCAGCAACCTCAGTCAAATTCCAGTCTGAGAATTTATTAACTCTCTACAGTGGTATGAAAAACCACACCAATGTAAGAAAGTATCATGGCATGGAGTACCCTGAGAGTGAGAGCACAAGTCCTGTGCACAGTTCCATCTCCATTTCATTACTCCAGCCAAAACAATGGCAGCTGGAGCATTCCCCAGAGACTGCATGGGCAGAGCTCACTTTTGAAAGAGAAGAGGGCAAAGCAACACTCACTTTTTCTTCTCTGGGTTCTACATGCTTCAAACAGGGTTTGTCATTAAACTTCTTCCATCTCTGCTGGCTCAGTTTATCTTCTCAACCCAAGAACAAAACGCCATCCAATTATATTGAAAAACATTCAAACATTTATTTATTCTTTAAACAAACTTACAGATCAAGTAACTGCAATGAACAAACAAATTATAGCAAAACTCGGAAAATTTCAAGCTAAAAAAACCCCTAACCATAAACAAGACACATCAAAGATAAAAATATACTCAGACACCTACTTTACATGACAAAACACAGGCTCAATAATCCGTCCGTTAGGAAGTGTGTAAATTACTATTATTCAGGAAACAAAGAATTACCCAAAACATTTCTGTACAGTGATCTAAACCATCCTCTGCATTTAAGTCTTCCTACTGGCCTAACTCCTCCCGTCTGGTTTTTCCACTCCTTTGGCTTTAGAAATTTGGGTGGGTTTTTTTGTTTTTCAAACAAATAAGCTTTGGTTTTACCATAAACACCAAAACAAAAGTCAAAACAATTTAGGATAAAGTACTCAGGATCATCTCCCTAGACTGCTATACTGAATGACACAAAACTTTATATTACACTGTTCTGCTTCCTTATCTCAAAATCACACATTTCTGTTTGTCTGGTGGTCTACAATTAGCAACATTCTAGGTGAGGTAGATTTGAAAAACATTTATATTGATATAACAATATAAATGTTCCGTGGGAAAGGGAATGAAGCTGGCACAGAAATTTAATTACTCTTTCCCCCACGCTATTCCTTTACCTCTGGAATATCAGATAGTGCTCCCAGCTGGCTTTGTATAACCTGAGTTTTGTTTTATCTCACCAAAATCCCTGAGGCTTTATTCTCCTTTTGTCTCATTAACCAATTTTCATAGTTTTTTTTTTTTGTTTTTTTTTTTTTAGCCTGATTAGTAAGTAAAAATTGATCTAATATGGGGTCTGCTAGTTCAGCTACATTCCTCCTCTCCTGTCTACCACCAGTAATGAGAGGCAGATATGAGATGTGGAGGAATTTGAGTATGAGAGGCTCAGTGGGAACTGGGAAAGAACTGGATTTATTGAGAGGGAGGGAATACATAAGAGGGTAAAGGATGTAAATTCATAGCTAAAAAGCAAGCTTCATTAGTTCTACTTCTTGCAGAACAACATGTTCTAAAAATATAGCATTGCATTTCATTTCAGATTTTGATTGAATGGAGTCTGAGGACAGGACTGAACTTCACAAGGTTAGTGGCTATAGAGCTTGTTCATAGCAAACTTCTGAGATCTCTTCCCAGGCTGCTACAACTGACTATATCAATGACTAACGTGTCTACACTTAGCAGGGAGGAGCAAGAAATTCCTAAACACTGACCATAAACAGCTTGCATGGATCCCTTCCTCCCCATGACATTACTTTCTGCCTCCAGCACAATCACTACTTGCAGCACAGGGTAGAAACTAATGCTCAGAATTCAGAGCAGAGAAATACCAGAAAATGTCTGTTGAGCTTTGCCAGCCAGAGCAACCTTAAATAAAACCATAAAAAATTAACAAATCTATTCTTTTATTTTTTTTTTTTTAAAAAAAAGGGTCATCAAGGTACTGCAGGAAAATAAAGATTTTTTTATAAAATCAAATCAGGACCTTGTTAAGGTCCTAGAGCGGAAGCTCAAATCACAGCCTCATCACTACAGAAAGAATCCTCTTCCCCTCAACCCATCAGCTCAGCAGTAAGGATGGGTCTTGAAGTTTCTGAATTAATTCAGTTTAGCACTTAATAATCATTTTGACCACAGCTCATTAGACTCATGTATCCGTCTTGGTAATTTTGCTGGACAGACTCAGGACAAGTTAGCTTCCAAAAATAAGATGTTTTCAGGCCAATATGGCCAAAGTAAAAATCAAAGTCTGGTGAGACTCATTATAGTTATCTGTCACTGCACAACACAGGTAAAAAAAACCCATCTATTTTTCATTTTAAACAAAGTAGAATTAACCCAAGAAGTCCACAAAGGCATCTGAGGACAGGCACTTGAAAGGATAAAAAAAATGAAGTCTTTTCTAAATAGTCTGAATACCACCTGGAAAGCAGAGAGGCTCTTCATACACATTTTTAATGAAATAAACAACCCTCTTCTACGGGGTTTGACCAGGCCACAGCTGACACACATCAACCAGAAGTGCAAGAAGGTCAGTCCATAAATGTCCTCTGGAAGGCCCTGCCCTGGAACACATGACACAGGCCATCCACACATGGTCCATGCTCTGGCATCTTTCCTGGCAGCAGTTCCACATAGGAGCACTAATGAACCATCTACTGTAAACAAGCTTCATCTCACCTGCAGCAAAACAGAGCCAAATACTTGAGAGACGTCACAGTGCTTACTCCAATAAAAACATTGACAGTCTAAGGTGAGGCACAAACACAAGTGCAAAGGACAAGTAATAGGGCAGGGCTTGCTGGAGCCAGAACAGCTGCAACGCAGTCACATGAAGTTTATGTACAAGCTCATCCTGAACGATCCAAGATGAATATTTCTAGCAGAGGAGGAATGGCCACTGTTAGTGATTTATCTCCTGAGCATCAGAGAAGTAAGGCTCAGAGAAGACTCCATAAGGTGAAAGTTGGTGAATGTCTTGCAAGCCTCTTCATGTCTACATTGTCACCTGAGGTACGGGAGCAGGAATGGGAGTTTCCTCATCTTTCACTGGTAAAGCAGAGTTTATTGGTTTTCTTTTTCAGAATTAGTGCACTGGAGTTTCTGTTAAAATTAAAGAATGAATTTCTTCTTCCTTAATTAACCTGTCGCAAACATTCATGGAATCATCCTTTGCACAGCTCTGAAAGAGAACAACAACATTTTTAACAGTGCTTCTTCATGGCAAGCATTGTTTTTTCAGCCAAGTAAGACAGACCCATTTCACAACATATAGCCTATACTGTGGTGAAAAATAGCCTATATTATGGGCAGCAAACTGTGCTTATTGGGGACACAGGCTTAAGCCTGGCTGACAGAAAAGGTGTCCTCACGACGAAGTATGACAGCCAAGAGTCCCATCTCAGTTCCATAATGACCGATACAGCCCAAAATATTTATCCACAAGGTAGTAAACTATGAGGCCAGATCCATACTTTCCACATCATTCTGGTTTATTATTAGGCAAACTCAGGATACCCCTGTGGAAAAAGGGAATACTGGAGTTTGGACTCTGACTCCATTTGCAATTGGGAGGCCGCAAAAAGGGACTTTTTGAAAATAAGTAATAGATTCCTGCAATTCCTGTTCAACTGGTAACATCCAATGCACATGCAGCACCAGACACCCAGGTAGTGATTATCCTCCACAAACATTTCACAGGTGGTGTAACTTTTGAGATGCCACAGTGTGTCAGAATGTCCCTTCTGTACACAGAGTGTGCTCAGAGAGCACCACACGTTGCCTCACGTCCAGGTTTGAGTTATGGCTTGTCAGTGCACTTCCCTCGGGATTTTTATAAAGAGCTACTGACTTAGTTTTGTTTAGAAACCCAGACTAAAAAAAAAAAAATTATGCAGAAGTTTCCATAATCAGTATTACGTTTATTTTTCTTGAAATAAGGGCCCACAGCAAGTCTTGCATCAACCAAAGCTTGAAGCAGCTACAGTTAGTTTTTGATTCTTGCCAATGAGAAGTTAAATATCCTGATTTACTTCACAGCTAACTGACTGCAATAAATGTAAAAGTGCTACAAATACAAGTTTCTGGAAGTCAAATAGGAACGACTTTATTCAGCATCACAAATATGAGTAAAGAGAAAGACCTGAATGTTCAGAAGTAGTTTAGTAGTTGCAAAACGAACAAACAAAAAACAACTGATAAAAAAAAAGCCAAACAGAAACCCCAAAACCCAACTGCAAAACCAATGCAAAACACAGTTAAGGGACTAGCAGCGTGTGAAATAACAGAACAACCTAATTCTATCAGGGTATCCAGAAAAGTATATGCAATTTGAGGGGAAAAAATCCCTCTCAGCTTTGGGCAATTGTTTCTGAACAGCTCTTACCACTGTAAACACTTAGTCTGCATACAATACACTTCCATGTATGCAGTTGGGTTTTGGACAGACGACATATTAGGAAAAAGAAAATTGGAAGCCCACAGACTCCAGTTCAATTGATTTGTTAGCTCAACAAATTTTTACTAACCTGGGACTCCTCATTCTGCTCTCCAAACATGCGCTTAAGAATTTCTCTAGGGTCCGGAATTGGCGGAAGAATTAATATCTTAAGCCTTCAGAAAATTAAAAAGAAAAGCTTTAGATGAAAGATACATTAATTTAAAAATCACCATTTCAGAGTCATACTCAAACGAAGTCAAGAGTTTGTGGAGTCAAATTTGGCATCACTGGCCAGCCTTCATTCACTGTGACTGTACCTAATTCTCATTTTTACTCCCCAAACCAAAAGGAAATGGGAATATTCACACAGACAAATTCTAAATAACTTTCACTGTTGACAAAAACAGCAGCAAAAGCAGACTTTTAAAAAATCTGGCAGAGTATACTTTATATACAAGCTTAATTTTGAATTTGGACTTCATTGCTTAAAGAGGAGATGCAATAGCTGCACAACAAGAATCCTTACTGTAAGCAAATATAAGCAATGTTACCCAAGTGCAATCAGAGCATGTTTATGGTCTGTAAGCCTAGTTCTAATGACTGGGGCACAACGGTGCTGCCAGTTTTGTTATGGCAATAGCAATGCATGCTATGGATAGATCAGCTGCTACTAAAACATGCCGCACCCCAGACAGCTCCCTGGAAGAGAGCAGAACTGTAATGCAACCCATCAGAATTAGTGGATTGTAAATAAAGGGAGATCATTATTTACCTTTTTAGATAAACTAGTAGAATTATTGTAGATACTGCTACTATTAATGGAATGGTGATTATTAAAATGAAATAGAATGTGGAGTCCGTCTTCTCACCTGGAAAAACAAAAATTGTAGAAATTTAGGCATGTTTTGGTAAGCTCTTTCAGAATAACAACAAATTAATTAATTCTCTAATTAATTCATAGCCTGCATGCTTTTCAAATATACTTGCACTTTTGTAGGCAAGGACTAATTTTTCATAGCTTGACACTATACTGTAGATACATTTGGCAAGAAAATGAAACCCAGCAAGACCGAGGGCTGGAAAACTGATGGTGTGAAAAGGGGTTACTGTGCAGCTCCACGGACAGCAACCCCAGCAGCACATGTGCCAGTATGGGCAGTAACTGATGGCTCTGCTGAAGGACTGGAACTCTCTTGCCCTCTTTTCACCTGAAGTTAAATAGATACATGGGAAGATGATCTTCGACTCTCATTTACTTAGCAGACAAAAGGTATTAGATGCCTTACAGATGAAGAACAAAGTGCAGCAAGTTACAGGAACAGTGGTTCTCACCAATACTCCTTTCTTCACTCCAGTCACTACAGAGCTCGCTGCTGTAACACTCGGGCTTTGGTCTTGCTCTCACTTTGAAGACGTACTTGCTATTAGGATCAACGCTAGGCATCGACATAAAATTATTTTCAACCTAAGGTAAAAAGAAAAGGTAATTTGCTTTGTTCAGTTACCAATGTATTCTCAGTCACTTACAAGCCCATTTTCATTGTGCAGTTAATATATTCTGAATGTTTTGATGGAAGATCTGAATACTGAACTTCATGAAAAAGAGCACAGCACCATTTAACCAGCACAGACTGCCGACACAGAAATTCCCAAGCTAAGATTTAATCTTATTCACTGCTACATTTATCATACAGCATTTGGCATCAATGATTAAACTCAGACTCCATATCTGGAACAATGCTCTTTTTTTTGGAAAAACATCTCTGACTTACACTGCCTCTCCCTGACAGGGCAGTGATGCTGACTCAACTTAGACCATACCAAAGCCTCCTGTGATGCCTCTACAGAGGTGCACACACACACTAGCTGGGATTGAACTTCACTTATTTTTGATCCAAAGTGCCAGTTTTCTGAGGAAATTTGGTATTATTCAAGACTGCGAAATGTGGGGTAGCACAAACAACTAAACATACTCTGCAGACTTCCACCTTCCTTCTAAATTTATCCTGCTGTTTACCATTCTGATCAAACAGCACAGCCAGTCTGTCTGTGCAGGTACAGGCATGAGCACATCCAGATGCCAAACTCAATGCTTTTTAAACGCACATTAAAATCAGTGTACCTGAGAGTGCACACCTTTTTCTTCCCTACCCTCAATCCTTAATCTTTTTATCCCCTTGCTTTTCTTTGTAACATTCCATGTTCTTGGGTGCACCAACAATTAATTTTCCTTGACAGTAATCAAGTCACACCATTCAAGAACAAGGCAGTTGCCCAACTGAGCACAGATCAGCAACAGGAAAACTCAACACCAACAGACCAGAGTCCCGTATCCCTGAGAAGCAAACAGGTATGTGCACCACACTGTGTTTCCTGATATGTGTTGTTTAGCTTCAGGTATACTTCTTTATTAGACTGTTCTTACACATTACTGCTTTGCCATAACAAATAATGGCAAGAATTTGGAAGACTTGTATGAATTGTATAGATACAACTACCAGAAAGCTACTGCATGGGAGAAAATTCCTCTGTCCACACAACACTTCCAGCTAGTACACCAGGCCCATCCACATGTAGCATGTAATTTTTCATTTTTAAACAGCAAATATTTGAGTTACTGTGAATATCAACACAAGTTATAAAACATACGTGGGAAAAAAAATATCAGTTAACTAAGTAATGAAAACTTACTTTAATTATCTGAGCAGTGTCCAAATCACCATTGTGATATTCAACTTCATAAAATAAACAATTTTCTGGAAAGGTGGCTGAGTCACTCCATTCTACATGTATTTCATTACTGATCTTTGACAGTCTGACTATTCTTGGTGCAGCAGGTTTTACTGAAATGCAGAATGGAAGAATTAGTTAAAAATTGTATTTCACTGGTTACAAAATCAGTTCAAGTCCTATACTGCATAATACACTTCTACCAGTTTAGGAACAGAAAGAGGAAAAAGTCAGCACCAAGAAGTACAGAAGGAATAAAAACAATGGAAGAGTAAGAGTAAAAACTAGTGGGAAATGAAAAAAACCAACAAAAAAACCCATCCCCAAACAACACTCCCCCCAAACAAACCTTATCTATATAATTCCTAAATCAAAGATCAATAGAAGAAGAGAGCATCTCATCCTGCTGTCTCATCCACAGCTTATGAGTTGCAAGCTTCTCAAACACAATGATACACTACGCAAACTTCTTTATATTTTTTGTAATGTGGTGTTAAAATTACCAAGGGTGGTAGGATTTTTACTTGCACACACAGGCCTAATTTCTTCAGAATCATCTCTAATCAAGATACTTATAGCTGGGTAAGTATTGGTGACTTTTGGGAAGCTAAGATTGAAAATGCATCCAAAGGTTCCTTGGTCCATAGAATAGTTGTTGCACTTCTTATGGCTTTGCAAACCATCAAACCTGTAGGAATAAAAATTTTTTTTTTAAAACTTCAAAAGAATAGGACAGCAAGGGGCAAGCTTGTTTTTAAACCTGCATTACAAATCTAAAGACTGATGTTGCATTGAAGCTGTGCTATAGCATATATAAAAGGAAAGCTAAGCAAAGCAAGAAGCTTCTCATCTTTCTCAAGCATCAGAATGTTATTTTTGTAAAGAGTGTCAAGTAGCAAAAAGAGAGGCAGGTTTGCTTTATATCCAAGCATCAAAGATTACAGCTGCTTTCAGCTTTGGTTCACGTTTTCCACATGGGAAAACAATTTCAAGAAAAGCAAAGATATTTAGAAAGCAAACTAATTTGGACCAATTCCCATTGGTCTTCTGGGATCGAAGGAGCTGATCGATCTCTTTTGGCAATGCCTCGGGTCTTGCAGCTCTTGCTTGGGACGGTTCAGTTTCACCTCCAGCCTGCGTTTGCTTTGCAAAATGTCAGCACTCGCTTCCAATAATATAGAAGCTATGACAAATTTCTTCCTTGCTTCTCTTTGTTTCCAAAGTTCCAATAAAAATACGCCAGTAGCTTTTCCTCCATAGAAAGTGGATTTTTAAATTTACACTATTTAAGTGAGCTTCATTCAGGAGCCCAACAGGAATGACATTCCCCTACTTCACATCTCAATATATAGGGGCTGGGGGAGCCAAAACCATCTGTCCTGTATTCAGGTCCAGACTCCTTTTTTTCATCCACCCTTCTCCCCTCCCTGCCCAGGGTTTCGGGAAGATGGGAGGCAGTCAGAGCCGACAGCACGTGCCGATGCCTCAGCCTGCTCCCGTAAGCCTCTGTTTCAGCAAGTATTACTGTGCACTGACTGGATTCACTGGCTCTCAGCTGTCATCATATTCATGTGCACTTTGGATGAAAAGAGAGGGTTTTAGAAGAAAATATCAATGAAGAATGTAAAATGGAACTAAGCAATAATTCTTCTGGTAATTGTTCACTCATTTCTGAAAAAAAAAACAAAACCAAACCAAAAAACCCCAAACCGCCTCACCTACATTATGGAAAATTTATCTTTCAGTCCAAAAGCCAAGTGTTTTCTTAGTTTTCAGCTTTTTTTTTTTTTAAAAAAGTCTTTTTCTTTCTAAGCAGCATGAATCAAAACACCTTGCTGTCACTGCAGCTCCGTATTTCATTAAAACTACGGGGTAAGTTGAAAACACAAAGCTCTCATCTGACGCATTATTCCAGTAAGTATCCATATACCCAGAAATTCAGATCTCCAACGTCTCATTGGTACTGCTCTTGTAATAAGGAAAAAACTTCTTTGGGTAGCAGTTTGGGGAGAGACCAGCCCTCCCTGCTTTTAACCAAAGCAGTCATTTTTCTGCTGTTTGCTTTCCAAATGCGTTAAATTGAACCGTTAGCCTGCAAGACTGCCACTGGAGAGGAAGAGGAAAAAGTTTATTTAGTCAGTTCAGATAAGACAGAAAGCTGATTTAAAACTACAAGGAGGGGCTTTCAGAAAGAAAACTTCAGTGTTTTTGCAGAAGCTAATGCAATCTGGCATTTCACAAGCCCCATCAACACGCAGAAGTATGCATAGATTAGCATGCACAGATCTGCTCACACCATAGCTCTGTTCCTTTGGAACACAACTCTGTTTATGGCAGTCAGCTGGCAAGCATGGATGATGATAAAAAGGCGTTCTCCATAACCTCCAAGGTGAACCAGTTATTTATGACATAGAAGACACATACAAAACTGCTGTTAAGCATTATTAACACTTTCATGCCATTTCCCAATCATTTATTAATGAGCAATTTTGACTTAAATGTTTGTTGGGCTGCAAAGAAAGCAATTAATATACTGGTCTCGCTCAGTTCGTAATTCTTTCCTCTTTGAATCCACAATTAGAAAAAATTAGGAAGCAATAGCAGTTATTTTAAAACGGGCTACAAAAGCAGCCAATGCTTCACAGAACAGTTCTATCGACTTCCCCAAAAGCATCAGCAGCAAAGTTTTCTGTTGGATGGAACCCAACACTAACTTGTATGCAATGCCCTGGAACCTTTCAAAGCAACAGGAAGCAGATAAGTAAATCATGTAATGCCAAACTAAAGATTAGCACTAAAGCACTTTCGAGTTGGGAATAAAAAGTTCATACGAACCAGTAGGACAACGTGTAATTGGTGTCACTGCTTGCGTTCTCCCCAGGACGCCACATACAAACCATGTACTCCAAATTGTGCCAAACACAGCGCAAGTCAATGGCAGCAGTACCTGGGACACCTGCAAGGCACGTTGGAAAGGTCTCTTAAGATTTATTTTGCCAGTAAAGTCTTCTCCCCGATTTTCAGAAGTAAAAAACAACCCTTTTTACATAACTGGAACCGTCTGGAAGGCAAAGCTGGGTTACCCCCCAGCCCTCACTGCCTGTCTCAGCACAGCCAGAGCTGCTGAATTTCAGTTTGTTGCTTGCAAGAGCTGAGATCTCGGCAGGGCAACTTCTAAATGCACACTAACCGTCACAGGGAACCTCAGTTCCCACCCCATATGAATTACTCCTTAGAATCACCTGATGCCAAAGACAAGTTGTTGAGTCAGGAAAATATTTTGTTCTATTAAACTGCAAATACTTTAAAAAGGACTTAAAGTAACTGGCAATTATACAGCCAGCACTTAGCTTTGTTATAACTGTTACAGCCATCAATGTTAAAAACAGTCAGCATTTAATTATAGTTGTCTTCTCCAGATACAATACTAGTTTCTCAGTATGCTAAATATGGAATCACCTGTAGATCTTAAATATGGACAAAAGCAACGCTGAGGTAAGCTGAATTTTTAATTGAGACCCATATACCTCTAGACATTCAACTTCAACACACTAAAACCCCAAATTAACAAACTAACACAAATGAGTACATAGCAATTGTGACTAGAGACAGCTATGTATCTCCCAAGGCAGAGCGACTACAGAATAAAGTCTTTCACATTAAAACATGCATTTTTGTATGGTACAAGTTCTTTATAGTGTATTAACGTGTTACAGCATATTAGGGTTTTTTTTCTTGTAAGAAATAGCAACATCTCCACAAACTAAAAATAAAACACATGTTAATTTTATCAACAGTCCCAACTTTTATTGGCAGCAAACCCCAAACTACCTTCTACTTCCCAGCTTGCATTCTCCCTGAAGAGCATGTCTGTGCTCAACTGTCTAAGAGCACAGGAAAATTAAACTGGTTTTCCTATTCCAACAAGTATTTAAAAATACTTTATCTGCAAGCAGACTTTTCAAAGCCCCAACCTGTTTAGTACATGCTGTCCTAACGAACTGCTTCCCTGATTTTCCAGAATACCCTTCCAACAGACATGCAGACAAGTCTGGCAAGGCCTCATATTCTCCCATCCACATCGAGGCACGTTCCTGGGTTAGACACACTTGTACTACTCAAGGCTCTATTTCCTTGCTGTACCTCCAGGCTTCCAGCATCCAGCAGAATACATTATTCCTTAAAGTCTGCTTCCTAACAATCTCGTTACAGACCCCTTGTTTCTGCATGTAAAGAAACAACAAATATTTTTTCTCTATTCATTTTGCTATGAACAGCTTTGTAGACTTCAGTCATCTCTTTTTGAAGAGAGAACTCTACTATAATTATTTAATTAATTCACTTATTTATTCACCAAGTTGTTAAATTTGGTAGAGTCATCCCTCTAACCTTTACAAATGTAGGGTTGTTTTAGGGACTTCTGCTTGTACAGAAAAAACACACAAAATAAACTGACTTAGTGTTTTGCCAATTAGTAGGCCAAGTACAAAAGACACAGCCAGCAGCAGAACAACAATCCAGTATGTAGGTTCTATTTCATGTAAAGGACTCAGAATATAGGGGATTGCTGGGGGTACAAACAAGTCAGATAGATCACGAATAACAGACATCAACCCCAGCGACCCCAGGAATGACACAGTATCACTCATAATAGATGGAACAAACAGAGACACAAGGTAACCCACAGAGAAAATGGGAGACAACCAGGAGAACAAGGCAGTTACATATGACAGAAGTAACCCCATGTTGCCTCCCCACAACGCCCGTGTTTGAATGTGCCAGACCTGATTGGGATCCAGTTGCATGAGTGGTCAGGAGGTCCTTCCCCAACAGGAAACTCTGTGAAGTGCATCCACTCTACAGACAGACTCTCCAACCCTTCCTGCAAGTGGGCCCAGCTTTTATCCCCAAACAGGACACCTGGCACTCATTGACCCAATGCAGGGCACCTGGGGCTTGTTTACCCAAGGGCTTTCCTTGCAAGACCGGCAGCACCTTGGAGGAAAGCCAAAAGGTAAACTCATCCCCTCCTCTTAAAGGGCTGTGGGAACCACCCATATGTCAACCTTAATTCAGGGCTGGGGGTTCAGACCCCAGCACTTCACTTCGATGTTGGTCATGAAGTCAGCAGGCACAGAACAACCTAAGCTGTCTCTTGTCTCACAACCACCGCATGGCAGAGACGAGAGGACTAACAGGAATCACACCATTGTCTTGGAAGAGCATTTAAATTTTACGGGGTTGCCCATAAGGTCTTTAGTGGCAGAAGACTCCTCTTGGGTTTAAATGTAGTATAATTGTTCTGTTTAAACTCTACCAACTGAGCTAGCCCTCGCCTCTGGTATCTCCATATGTCTCCATGATATTTTCTGAAAATAGCACAGAAAACAAGGTGGCTTCTCCTCAGGCCATAAAAGGCAGGTCTGTCTTGGGTCTGGCTGCAGCACGTGGTACCTGTTGGCAGAAGAGAGGTCTCCACCCATCGACTGGGCTCGCTGGCGTTATCGTACTTGCACTCACTTCTTACTTTGAAATGCATTTCCTCATTCAAGTACGTATCTGTCACACGGAAATGACTCTTACTCCATGCCTGAGTTAGATGGGGAAAAAGAAAACCACACCGTTTGTTATAACATATCAGACAGATGGAAATTACTATTGGGGTAAGAACACATTGCAGACCCTCAGAAAGAGGGGCAACTCAAACAAAATGAATGTCTGACAACAGGGGAAGCCTCAGCATCACTTAGTATTTCTTCTTCTTCATCAGGCACACTCAGAACTCAAAGGAAAACTTCTCTTACTCCAGCAGACACCAGCAATGGCCATGCAGAGATCAAGGAACAACTATAACATGGGGGGAAATGGTCCTACAGTAAGACTTCAGGGATAACACAAAATAAGCATGTTTATACTACAGCTATATAAACAGGAGCCTACAGTTCTGACCTTCCTCTTTCTTTGGGTGTGCACATGAGCCTGTGATAAAGAGAAGAAAGAACACCTGAAGAAGTAACCAAAAAGCAATGAGAAGAGTTTGCATGGATTTAAGGAGCAAAGGAAAAAAAATTATCCAAACAAATCCGCAAGTGTCTATTAAATACAATGATACCACATCAGGCCTGAGAAGTCCATGAGCTTCCATTTTCAGAAAAGAGTATGTGTTTGTGTGAGAAAAAGGCTTACCCTTTCCTCATATGCTTTCTTAAGCATCTTCCATTGGGCTAGGGGGCTGCCTTTTACTAACCGGAAATGGGATAAAATAAAAAATAAAAATAATCTTTGTTATGACCAAATAATGGTGTCACCACTTGTGTATTAAAAAAAAATTATAAATATGGGCACTAATGAGAGGGCAGGGAAATCAAACAACCATGAACAGACTAAGTTCTACCAGCTGCAATGTGAAAAGATGCAGAAATGATACACAGTCTGGTTCACCCCATCATGTGAAACTGCTAGCCCACAGCTCCTCACTGCTGCTGATCTTAACATCCGTTGCACCCTTCCATAAACTCATTCAGCTCATTAACGAAGCAGACTTTCAACTTGTTAATTTACTAATGAACCCATCAGAAGAGGTAAACAGGTTTCTGCTGAGTTAGCAAGTTCAACTGGCTCATCTAAAGGTCTGATGAAGATCATTAGAGAAAGGGATGTCAAAGAAGCATCACCCTTTTAGCAGCATTAAGCGATTAAATTAGCTCAGCCAAAACTACAGCCTTACTTCCAGTCCAGGATATCCCGGAGCAGTCAGAAAAACATGGCAGACACGTGAAGAGGCCATTGTGAAGACCAGGCCATAAAACAGGAATAGGACTCAACCACAAAGAACTGTTTCAAGAGGCATTGCATGAATTTTAACTATATCCAAAATAGCAGTGCTGCCAACCCCACGGTCGGTGCGTATTCAAGGCTTCAAATTCTGATGGCTTGGTATTACGTACTGATAGCATATTATCTTACAGGCAGTAAATTGTAAAAATATTTGTCCTACAGCCCCTTCAGTACCATGACAATGCTGCTCTCAGTCCTGACCAAACAGTTGTTAATCCACCCCAAGGACCACATCTGGGTTGCAAACTATCTAAAACAAAAACTAAAGCCCAAAACAAAGAATTTTTGCAATTTCTGTTCCAGGCAACAAACGTGTTCCACGTTGTGTTCATAATGCAGCCCCCATGGATAACTGTGAGTGCAGGTGCTGGGAGGGGGCAAGTGTGGGAATATGTAAATAGTTGGCATTACCTCCAGAAGACACGGTACTGCCAAATCACACCACCACCAAGGTTGACGTGCACATCTCTTCCTTCAGCTGAGTCCAAAGTGAAGGAGAGCAGCCTTTGCAAATTTTGCAAAATGCCATTTAAGTCTTAAAGATGTAGACTGCCCTGTGTCTATTTTATTATATTCTAGAACGCTGCATGAACAAAGACTGAACAAGTCTTTCCACGTTATTATTACAGTACATCTGTGTTATCAGTAGCAGCTCAACTATCAGAGAGCGACAGACAGATTTTTCTGATCTGAAGATCCCACATGCTGGTATGACTTATTTTTGAGGTTTTGATCCCATGACAAGAATTAAAGGCATATTAAAAATGTATTTATATACATATATATGTATAAATGCTTGCACACACACAATTTTATCACAATAAGACAGTTACCAGAGCACAGCAGAGTTGAAAGATGCAAAGCACTTACTCTTTTGTTCTGAGGGACCTCATCAATCACGATGTCGCTGGAATACTCCAGGTCACAGCTACTGCTGATGTTCTCAGGGGGGTTCCATGTCCAGTTCAGGGTGCAGATTTGGATAAACGAGTAGCCCAGGTTGGATGGAGGTGGAAGAACTTTTGCTCCTAAAGGTAAGATGCTTTTAGTATAACAATCTCATTGGTCTACATTTTACCATTGGTAATACTGACAGATTTTTAACTCAAAACCAGAAAAGAACGCAAAAGACTTCTCAACTTTGTCAACTCGTATTTGCTATCACATAAACTACTGCCCGCTAAATTGTTTCTACTATTCCTGTTATCTCAGTCCATCAATCATTTAAATAATTATAAGAAATGCACACACAAATAATTGAAAAAAAATTTTAAGGAATTGCAGCATGCAACCGTGCTATGGTAATGAAACTTATGCTTGCGGAGGAAAAATGAGACTCATCTTCCATGTCTTTTTCTGCTGTGAGTTTGCATCGTGCGTGCTGAATCTGTAGTAAAAATAGTAGATACGTTTTGTCGAGCAGTTACCACTTTATTCTGCCTCAAGACTATCCATCAGTGCAGTTTTAGAGAGAAAACTTTAACAAGGCAAGTGATTACACCTTGCAGCTGGACATTAGGACCACAATTTAGCCCAGTCCAAGCAAAACAGAGAATGCTAAAAACCAGCAAAGAAATCACAATGATTTTTCAATTAGTCGCCTATTGAACTTGCAGTGCTATGCTCTGGCACAGTGAGTAAAACCAGTGTGGGACAAACATTAAGTTACTGCTGGCTGTATTTCAGTGATATATTTTTCACCTCCCAAAAGCAGAGGAAGAGCTGTGACTCAGAGATAGTTGCTGGGGTAAGCCCATTTGTGTATTGACCCATCTTTACTGCTGCACCGAGTCACAGACTGGTCAATACCCAGTCAGAGCTCGAAGGCCAGATGAGAAAACAAAGGGAAACACGGCAAAAGATAGAAAACTGCCAGGAAAAATTAAAGTATGTGTCAGACTCCAATTCCAGAAAAGATGACCAACTGGCAATTCCCTAACAAAAACGAAAGTGAAGTTTGTTTTTTATAAAGGGCTACTTGAATGTGTGCTATCAGGAGGTCTTAAGTAAGCGGCCAAATGAGACCTCCAAGGGTACTTCCAGGTAACAGCACTGAGGCACCACCACTCCTTTGCCTGTGGAAAGAAAGTGCTCTTGTTACACAGCACTTTCACAAACTGGTATCAGCTTCGGCTGCGGGAAACCTGCTCATCCCAGCATTTGGGGGAGCACACAGGGGAAAAGCAGAGCGACTCCACCGAGATCGGTTTTCCCGTGCAAGTCACGGTGCTGCCCCATTTCCTTATGCGAGGGCAAGGAGGGCGGCAGATGGAAAGGCAAACCAGCTTCTTCCAGCAAGAACTCTGCTCAAAGTGTCCGTGACACCATTACCTCCCATTTCCTGAGAGCTTTGGCTGCCAAAGCTTGAAGAAAATTCATCAAACTCCTGGAGCTTTCTCAGCCATTTGCACAGTTAAAGGACAGGCAATGGTAGGGACCAGACACTGTCACACTCCTGTGTCCACGTCTATGTGTGGACAGCGTATGCTCACACAGAAAAGGAGAATAATTACTAGGATTTACTGCTTCAGGCTGAATATGCATAGCTTTTCTGAATACTTAAAACTTTTGAGATTGTTTGTTCAGTTTTATAGCCAACCTTGGAAGCAGAGTTGTTTTTGTTCTTACAAAAATAGTCTCCTCTGAGCAAACAGAACCAAGACAGAACATCTCTCCCTATTACCTGCTCCACGGACCAAAACTTATGACGGGTTTTAGGAACAGCATCGGGGGCTTAAGTTTGCAAATACTGAGTCTTTTAGATCATGTAAAAAAAATAATTATTCAACAAGACTACACAACTCCAAGCATTTCGTCTTTTCACGATCACACTTTTGATTCCCTACAAAAGCCACAAACCTTTTAAAAAGACAATGTCATCCCTGATTGCTGTTCTGAAGTTCGACACAGTTCCTTTTAATAAGTTTGATTAGCAGTCATTGTGCTTAAGCTTGCAGATTTCTAACCTCACAAAGTTAAGAACTGGGAACGCTCAAGGTCTAGAAATAAATTAATAAATTACATTACCATTAAAAGTTTAAATGTAGAAGGTTGTAGATTCATCGATACAACTCTGAAGCTCATGCTTTAATGTTATATTCAACTGAAGATTTGCTTTTATTCACAGGCTTAGCTACTCTCATACTTCTGTTGTATAAAATATACAGTCTAATACTTTTGTTATTAAAATCACATTGCTACCACGATTTAGCAGAACAACTCAAAGACCAACTACGAAACATAGACAAGACATTACTTCACCCTTAAAAACCAGTGACCAGCAGAGACGCACCGAGGAAACCCTGCAAAAACCCCGTTTCATTTCTAAAAGCGATAGTGTAGAAACATCAACAAATGCTTTGCATCAAGATGGTAAAAGTCACAGAAACAGGATTGTTTGGGTTGGAAAAACCTTTCAGACCATCCAGTCCAACCGCTAACCCAGCACTGCCAACTGCACCACTAAGCCACGGCCCTAAAAGCGTTGTAAAGCATCGTAAAACACTTTGTATTTTGTCCTCAGTTTTCCGAAGGCTGATTTCCCAGTTATAAAACGAATTGCAGCAAGCCGAGAAATAACAATTCTCTGACGTTTGCAGCTGCGTTTTTGCAGAACGTTAGCAAAGACCGAGCCCCGTGAAACCCTCCCCGGCACACGCACGCACATCTGCCCGCGGCTCCGCATCTGCCCGCGGCTCCGCATCTGCCCGCGGCTCCGCATCTGCCCGCGGCTCCCCGCCGTGTGCGCAGGGCGGGGACCCCGGCGCGAGGCGGCACAGGGGGCGCGGGGCGGGGGGCGCCCTCCGCGGGCACGCACGGAGCCAGGGCCGGGGGTTCTCCTTGGGCTCCCGCGGCACAACCGCTCCCGGGACCGCGGTCCGAGCACGCAGGACGCGCGCGGAGCCCGACGAGCGCTGCCGCCCGGAGCACGGGCTGTGCCCGGTGCCGGCACGGCTCCTCCCGCGGCCGGAGCGCTCCGGGCCGTTCCCGACACAAAATGAAAGCGTTCGGCTCGGACACCGAGCACCTTCGCATCGAGCCCCGCGCAGCCCCCACACCGCCCGCCCCACAGGGTCCGGTCCCAGCCCGGGGCCGGCAGCCGCCCGTGCCCGCTCCTACCTGCGGTGACCACCCAGCACACGGCCAGGAGGAGCCGGCGGCGCAGCGGGGCTCCGGCAGCACCCATGGCTCCCGGGCCGTGCGGTGCGGCCCCGTTCCCACTTCCCGTCGCGGGGGCCGGGCCAGACGGGAAGAGCCGCGCCGCGGCCCGCCCAGGTAACCCGAGCCGAGCCGGGCCGGGCGGGGGCGGACTGACCCGGCCACGCTACCTGGGCAGCGCCGCCCCGCCCCGCCCCTGGCGAGCGCCGCCGGCCTCGGGGTGCCCGTGCCGCGGGGCTGGGCTGCCTCTGCCCGGCTGCGCGGGGGGCTGCCCGCCACATCCCCGCCGGCCGCTGCCCCGCTCCCCGCCGGCCGCTGCCCCGCTCCCCTCCCTCCCTTGTCACCGCGTGTGTCACCCCACGCGTCACCCCACGTCCAGCCCCGCTGGCCACCCCTGTCCCCCGCACCCACACCGCACAGACGCTGTGGTTTCCCCCGGAGCCCGTCTGCGCCTCCGGGGCTGTCCCCGGGCCCCGCCACGGCGCTGCCGCAAACCCCGAGCTGCGTGGTGCCCGAGGACCCGGAGGGCCCCGCACCCCCTTTGCAGCGACCGCAGCCAGCGCCGCACTTCGGCACGGCCAGGAACCCCGAAAAACCTTGTTTGGGGGTCAAAGTCACTTTCACAAGCAGCCTGGCCTGTGTCAGCAATGGTGTGGCCAGGGGGAGCAGGGAGGTGACTGTCCCCCTGTACTCGGCCCTGCTGAGGCCACACCTCGAACACTGTGTTCAGTTTTGTCCCCTCACTCCCAGAAGGACACTGAGGGGCTGGAGCGTGTCCAGAGAAGGGAACGGAGCTGGGGAAGGGTCTGGAGCACAGTGTGATGGGGAGCGGCTGAGGGAACTGGGGGGTTCAGTCTGGAGCAGAGGAGGCTGAGGGGAGACCTCATTGCTCTCTGCAGCTCCCTGAAAGGAGGGGGTAGTGAGGGGGGGATCAGCCTTTTTAACCAAGTAACGAGTGATAGGACGAGGGGTGATGGCCTCAAGTTGTGCCAGGGGAGGTTTACATTGGATATTAGGAAAAATTTCTTCACTGAAAGTGTTCCCCAGCACTGGCCCAGGCTGCCCAGGGCAGTGGGGGAGTCCCCATCCCTGGTGGGATTTCAGAGCCGTGTAGATGAGGTGCTGAGGGACATGGGGCAGTGGTGACTGGGCAGTGCTGGGTTAATGGTTGGACTGGGTGATCTTTGAGGTCTTTCCCAACCAGGTGATTCTATGATTCTATACTTGTCTCCTACTATTACTGAAACACGCCCAAGACATTCACATCCTCTCACCAGGAGTTGCACTATGTCAACACATCTAGATGCCTTGATGTTAAAGCTACTTACTCAATCCCCCTGGCAGAACACCTCTTTTCAAAATCCTTCCTGCAGTTTCAGGTCATAGCTGTAGTTCTCATCCATACTATAAACGCGTATTGTTCTTCTTCTGATCCACTACTACACATTGTTCTTCCCACAGACTCCTCCCAACGCCCTCTGCTTCAGCCCCTTCCAAATGGGACATGGTCACTTGCAGGTTTGCTCTCACCTCTATTGCTGTGACGCAGCAAGTAGTTTTTCCAAACTTCCACAAAAGTGGGAATATCGTGCAGGTGATATTTGGATACATTCGGGATAAAGCCTGACCTGGAGTTTTGTGGTAGCTGGCAAGCTTGCTCCGAGTTGCCACCCAATACAGGTATTATAAAAACAGTAGGGATCCAGCAGAGAGGAAACTTTGGCTACATTTCCAGGCAAAGCAAAATTCATTAGTGAAAATTACTTATTCCTAAACCAACAGAATGTTTCAGTACTTACTCAGCTCGTCAAGGAGTTTTGCAAGACACTCATTTTAGAAAAAGGGAAGCGGATCTTTTTATGATAGGGCGGGGAATATCCTGTCTTAATGTTGTGCTTTTTTGTGCTTTTCTGCCTGTTTGTTTTTATACTCCTGGGAAGAGAATTTAGCACATTTCCCAGTTGCTGCTAGTACCCAACGGCCAAACAAACACTGTGGCTGAAAGTTCAAGGACATTTATGTTGTGTGGTGATGTTCAGGCCGTGTGACTGCCTATAGCTGGCATGGACTGTGCCTGCTAGTGATGACCTTTGCAGAGTAAAGCTGATCCCAAGTACAGTGACCTCTCTTTTACTTTCGGTTTCCTTCCCAAGGTTTTCTTTCCTTCCTTCCTTTCTGTTTTGTCCACTCTTTCCCCTGGGAGAGCCAGTGCCAAGCGCACATCCAACACATTTGACTGCCTGCCCATCGGTGGTGGTAGCTGAAAAGTTTTTCCCCTGCTCCTTCCCTCTTCCCGAAGCACTCGGCTTGTCATCACATTCCTGTGCCAGTGCACAGCAACAGGAACTCCTGCCAAAGCCTTTGATCCCTGCCACCTACCCAAGACTTCCCGTTTCTCAATCTCTTTGGGTCCTGTCCTGCATCTCATGCTCGCTCATGTTCTCCTTAGACAATACGCCTGTGCTGTCATGACTGGAACTCATGGACACACCTGAGGTATCTTTAAAATGATCTGTTAAATACGTATTTGGGGTATGGCTTCACGCTTGGTGTAAACTAATTTACAACCATGCTGGTGACCTGCCCTTGGCTGTGCATTCCTGCTCTTTCCACCCATGCAACCCAAGCTGGTGATGCTGGGGCTGTGCGGCGAGTTTGCTGGTGCGTTGAAAAAAATGAACCAATGTTGTTTTTTTTTCTGTGTCCTCTACATCATATTAACAAATGACACTGGTGCATGGTGTGGCCGCATGATTACTAGTTCCAGTAAGAGGCGCATGGGGATGTGGGGAATTGTTCCCTTTGGGAGCAGAAGAGTCCTTAGTCACCCCACACTGATGGCGAGATTCCCCCTTTATAATTTCTGATTTTGCAGCAGCTTCTGCAAATACTTGAGGTCTCAACTGAGATAATTGTAGGCTCTTCAGAAGATGGCTGGGCTCAGTTCAAAAGAGGGCTCAGTCAATTAGAACACAGCTGGATCTGAGGCACAAAAATCCAAAATGGTGTGTTGAAAAACCCAGTCTGACTCATGGGGCCTCTCCCTTTTTGACCTCAGTGTTCTTTGGGGGATATCTAGAGCTCTGTGATAGGTCTGTTCAAAACGGCCATGAACTCTGTGAGTTCTCTTTGAGCTGCTGCCCAAGCATCACAGGAAATCAGAAATTACGCGGAATAAAAGCTACGTCCTTTGAAGTGCCCTTCAGGGTAGATATGGAACCATGTATGCTTACAAAAAAAAATGTATCCCTCTCCAATAAATTGCTACTGCGACTCCATGTATCAACTTTTCTGCTCACAGTTCCCTAAATACCAAGGTCTGTTTAATTAATCTGTGTATTCAGCAAGGGAGTAACTCCTTTGCCTCTTACTACCCATTGAGGGAGGCAGGGCATGAACCTGGTTCTAGGGCTGTTTGGCCAAGGCTTGCAAGTGCACTGTACAAGAAACCTCCACCGTAGAGGACAGCAGTACACAAAGCAGTTTGTCCTTTATCAGTGGTGTGAAGGTAAATAACCACAGTTATACCTGACTTCCATTACATCATGTGACAACCAGTACAACTGCCCGAGCTTGGCATACATGTTAGTGTACAAGCCATTTCGGTTGAGTTGGAGTAACAATAAATACATTCCCAAAGAGCATTAGTCTGGGTGTGAAAATTGGAACTACAAAACAGAGCAAAAACCTGATCACAAACTTCCTGAACGTTCTTTAGGAAAGCAGGGTGATGCACTGGGGCATTTCCTTCCCAGCCATTCACACCTTATTTCTATTTATAAATTTGTATGCACTTCTATAGCTCTCTCAGGTCTCCTGATGAATCGTGTCTTGGGGATCTTCTGAGCTGCATGTGTGGCATTTGTGCTCCTGCAGTATTTCTGAATCAACACCTTCTATTTGACACTGAATAATTTAGTGTTAACAATTTCATTTGGTGTACTCATGTATTTGAAGCATTATTACAGTAATCTTCTTTAGAGGCAGCATCTGCAACAGCTCATTTGACTAGGTTTTACTCCCATGAATCTTACACTGGTGTTAGCTTCACATCACTCATCTGTGCTGTGAAGGAGAAAAAAACCCTAAGCAAAACATGTTTATTGCAACACTTATTTTTCCTGTTTTTGTAGTCTTTTATTTTGACCTGAAACAAACTCTTTTTTTTTTTTTTTCTGGATCGACTGAAATGTGATTTCGCCCTTGCTTCTTGTCAAAATTATTGGTTCTTCAAGAAAAAGAAAATTAGCATAAAAAGAGCAATACAGGCTCATATTACTCAGTGTCAGAGGTACCTCAGTTAACAGCCGAGGCAGATGGGATGGACCGTTCTGTCACACACAGAGGGCTGAACAGGGCTTGTACAACACACATATTATATACAACATGCACCACAAAAGCACTTCTGTTATGAATATGTAGTACCAGGTGCTAAATTTACATGAAAAGAGTGTAAATTACATCCAGAATAGCTGAAATACTCTGTGTATGTCATAATTGGTTTACCATTGCTTGACACAAGTGTATTATTTAAAGGTTAAATATTACAGTCTGTGGTTGCATAATCATTAGCTGTACACAGTATTCCTCAATCCAGTAGGAAGCCTTTGTTTAGTTAGCAGAACTCAGCTCAGTGAACATCAAATGAACATGTGCTACTCTCCCAACTGGGTAAACTGGGTAAGATGTGGTTTCATTTGTTTGTAGGGGACTTTTGAGCCCATGACTTCCACTGACATTTTCCTCCAGCCTTTTGGGCTGTGTTATGTCGAATGGTAGGGTTATTCTGAAGCTGGCAGTGAAGTCCACAGCACTCTGTCTCTACAGGAAGGAAAACCAAACATATTTTATGTACTTTGAGACAAAAGGTGTTATGTTTATGTAAACTTTTATTCTATATCAAAATGCCACGTAGCACATGTTCAAAAGGCTTCTGGAACAAAATAAACACATTACACAGTACAGGTATCCTCACGTCCATGATTTTCCATTTGTTGGCCTATCTATCTCATGAAAATTTATGTTCCAGAAGAAATTTGGAATATGGAGTAGTATGTAGAAATATGTCCTTGGCTGCAGTAAATTCTGTGTTCCAGATTTTTTTAGGAAAGAAACGTAACTGAAGTTATTTGTCTTAAAATACTACTTTCTCATCTCTCTGCAGAAGACAAAGCATTAAGTAAAATAAGAGACTAAATGTTTTCACTTTGCTGACTCTAGCTGTATAAATCTCGAAAAGCATGTTCTTGTACATAAAGTGTTGGCAGACCCTGTGTAACTTTATATGTTCTATTTGCAAACAATCTGGCTCCCACATACCATTATCGAAAATACCAAGAGTAGCCAAGTGCTCTTAATCCTTGTTGACAGATACTTTATCCTATTTCTTCTCCTTTTATGCAAACAATTGAGTGATTGCAAAATTACCAATGCATCCCTTCTGGAGACTTGATGTGTTATACAGCAGTTTTGCAGCAAAAGTAATCAGAGGTGTATATGTAAAATATGTATGTGTAGCTATATTGATAGATAGAAAGAGTGCATGCCAGGCTGTAATTTGAAATACCTCTACCAATTTTTACAGACCAAAAATCTCCTGCCATTCCTTAGATGGTGTAAGAAAACCAAAAGTGTTAATGAACAATAAACATTTATATTTTTCCAAAAAAGGCAGCAAATAGGAAGTACCCAATGTGAGTGTTGTGGCTACATAAAACAGGCACATATATAGCATGCTCCCCAGATATATCTGTGAATTAAGCTATTTGAACCAGAAATAAGAAAAAAATCTGGAGGACTTCTTTAAACTGGGACAATTACGTAGGAAAAGGATAGCAAGAGAAAATATGAAAACATTCTTGGCACCGTTGTCCAGATACAGCTGTAAAATACCCCCTGACCACTCCCTAACGTTTCTAGATTGGTGGAAATGAAAAGAAAATCCAAGCTGGTTTGTTACCAGTCTTTTTATAACCCATCTAAAAAGGACAATTTTTTCTTAGAGATTTTGCTGTTAAAATTCCAGCCAAATTATTTACCTGCAGGACAAAGGCAAATCCTTAGGGCACGATCATTTTTGTTATTCATGAAAACTGCATATAAGGGTGTATTCTGAACGGCCCTGAATGTACATACTCTAATTGGACTGGTATTAAATACTTCTTTTGGTGAGAATTCAAAATTAATTACTGAGGCAGCTTTCCAGGATATTAAACTGAAATGACAGGACAACTCCAATACCAACAATAAATTGAGAAGTTCAAACAAAAATTCATCTTGGACCATTAAAAACATCCAAAGATATGAGTAAGAAGTTTCATAGAATCCCAGTGAAAATGAGGAATAACAATTGAAAATTCACCCAATGATGTTATTTCAGAACATTAAAGACATCAAAAACATGAACAAGAATTTCACTGTGATTCCAGGAAAACTGTTAGGTTAGCTGTAGTATTTCAATAGCTGTAGTGCAAGAGCTTTTGGATGTCCACATCTCATCACTGCTCATTTTATTCAAGATATGCCTTTAGTACTGATGTTTAGAGTTTAACTAGCTCCAAAAATAATCTTATAATGTATCCTCTCTTAAACAGCTTCATCACCTTTTAGCAATTTGGAAAACTCTCACTATCTGCCTTTAAATATTATTTGTTGAAAGATGGAAATCAGTATGGTAGTAATCATATGTAAATATAGTAGTCTTTCTTCCTCTTTCTGTGAAGCAAAGTTTAGAGCCTGCCTGGCATAAAAGCACACACGAGCAGCACTGTGGTCTGTTTGTCACATAGACACACCTGTATCTTCTTGCAACAGCTAATCAGTGAATTTGTGGATCACAAAATTGTTTTCTCAGAAGACAATTACTTTTAGCTATTTAGCATCATGCATAATAAACATTTTGACATGTGGTCCAGTTACTATTTGAAGATAATTTTGTTACAGAAATTAGAAGCTTAACATTTTATAGACACTATAGCCAAGCTAAATACCCAGCTGGAGTCCTTTTATTATGGCAGTTTGTTACATACTCTTAAAAAAATCCCCACCCTTCCCATATGAACTACTGGAACCATATTTACAATTCATGGGATTTTGAACAACACGGATGTTAAAAATGTTGCTGGATAAACATCTCACAGATTATTAGAAATTTTCTGAAAGGTGCTAAAGCACTTTGTAATTCCCAACTCACTTTCAAGTGCCCTCAGATTTTATATTTGTGTGAGACCATGAATGGTAAAAACTCATATCAAATGACAAATCTCTTAGGTTGTCCTCAGTGAGTACATTCCACCCTCCTGCAGCCAAAACTGCAATCAGCTACGGTAAGCTCAGCTCTCATGGAGCTTACTTGGGAATCATCTGCTCAGAGATATATGAACATTATAATTTTTTAATTAGGTTTCAGTTACTCCAGACTAGGGCAAATTTACTCTCATTGTGTGAGTGCAATAGTGGCATCTGGACCCCAAGTCACTTTTTAGAAGAGGAAGGTCTCTCATGACTACAATTTCTCCTTCATGTTCTCTGTCCAACAAAGCTTTTAGCAGCAGATATGATAAAATGCTAATTTCTATGTACTCTATGCTCCCTCTATTTACAAAGTAGTTTTACATTTTATTATATTCCATTGTACAACTTTACACAGTACTGTTATTGTTTCAATTCATAGGTCAGCTATACGGTACAACCTTAGATAACTGCCTTTCCATGTCCTGTTACACATTTAGCTTAAAAAAAATAATAGTAGAAAACAAGCACAGTGGTGCAGTGTCCAGGCACTTTCAATGTTGCTCAGCAAAAGAAGCAAGCAGCCTGTTTGAAAGCATGGCAACTTTTTTTTTGGGGAAAAAAAAGGAATTTTTGAAAAATGGAATGGGGAAAAAAAAAAGGAATCTTCATGGATTTTTTTAAACATCCCTTGTACAGTTACAAATATTCCTGAGAAAGCTCTGTAAATATGACCGATATGTTTATACTTCAGCAGCGGGTCTGAGTGAACAGTAACTTCCATCACCAGAAGTTCCACTGATTGCACAGAAGACATGTAAGGAGTCGTGCATCCATGGCGAATGCATTGTATCTTCGTGGTAGATCTAGACAAAACAAAACAGTCACAAATTCAGTAGAAGTATCAGTTTGTTGTAAAAATCAAGCTGTTTAAAAAGGTATGCAAAAGAGATATCCAACCTGGTCTTCAAAGCTGTTTCGCAGAGGCAGCATAACAAAGAAATGAGAAAGAAGAGTGATTTAGCAGTTCCTGTAGCATTCACGTATACACCGCTCTGTGTATTGCCAGACAGCTTTTAGTTACAACTATCCAGTATAGGGACGAAACAATTGGCTGTCTAACAATTCATCATTGTATCTTAGCAGTGACAGAATTCCAACACCTTTTTTTTGTAAGCATGGGGAGTACCTGCAGCTAAATAGAGCAAACACTGGCTAAATCTGTGCCATGTGGCAAGATTGTGTGTGTTATAACCTGAAGGGTGGACTTAGAGCACAGGAACTACTTGCACTGGTAGAGCTGCTCTGGAGCTGACTGTGTATTTGTTTTTCACCCCATGGTTCACCAGACAACAAGTCAGTTAGCCTGAATTGACATTAGTGAAACTGAGATTATTTGCCACCACAGTTTCCGGACATCCAGGTTTCTGCCACTCTCTGAGCCTTCCAGTACCTGTTCAGCTGTGGTTCACCAATTTCTTGTGTTTCCACTTCCCTAACTTAAAAGATCTGTAGACAGGTTGCAGGCTGACCCAGAGAGCTGCCCACCTGCCCTCCCATCTCAAACTAAGTGCCCTGCCTGTGTTGTCGTGGGGCACTGACTATATTTAGAAAAGCATATGTTATTTGTCATGAGAACCCTAAATTTATGCAATATACTTATGTTTACTGAGTAATTTTGCAGAAAGGCAAATATGTTCCATGAAGTTTAATTTGTTAGATACTTAGGTCATTTGATGGCAATAAAAAAGTTCAAATCAGTAGTTATCTACATAATGTTGTACAACCATAAAGAACAGTGCTCGTAAACATCATCTTTTAAGCTGCCTTTTGATCTAATACAAGAAGAGAAAAGTGTATCCTTCCCAGTCAGCCCTTCACTTTAACATTTCAGTGCTGTAATATTTTGCCCATTAACCAACAACAAGACTACAGTGGATTTGTAAATCTATCAAGATAATAGGGAGCGTGCTTTAACAATGCTTCTTTGTTCTAATTAAAAAAACCCCCTATTGTACTGCAATGGTGCAGAACTGAGAGATTTGGTTTTGATTTGACTATTGCAGAATTCAGAAAACACAAAAGTTCCAGCAGCTGCATGCAAATTAAATGTCCTGGAAAGGTTTGCTTGCAAACAGTGTAGGGTAAGGAGGTGGCAACTCCTATGAACGAACATCTCTGAACAAAATTCAGCGGTGGAGGACACATGGGGGGTAACGTACACAAAACAAATGAGGGTGCCAAATGTGCAAAATGAGTAGTTTGCACATTAAGAAAATGGTGGTCGTGAGCAGAACAGCAGGGAAATCTCACAAAAGCAAGGGGGATGCAGCAGTCACTTATTCTCAAACAGATCCTCCCTTATACTCCTACAACAAAATTCAGCCCCATCACGAGACTGTTTCCCTGAAATTATATTGTACGCTTCAATAACAAGACTCTTTGATTCCTATAAAAATTATTTTATTGTAAATAAACCTAACTTACAAATAGCAGCCTGGTGCAGTTGCCACTTGCCCATTTTTGCCTTAGTTTGAACAACTGCTCAATTTACTGTGGGATATATTTTTAGCGACTCAAAATGTTGCAGTTTTAATTAAGTCACACACAGACTGTATGTATAGTAACAGGGAGATTATGAAATCATTCTCCTAAATTTCAAGTACTATGAATCACGGTGCAGTCTGTACTGTTCATCTTACGTCCTTGATACTATAAATCTACAACGACCTTTCTTTTCAAAAAGCAGAAGTATGGAGAATACTTCCAAACGTCAGTTTTCATCTAATTTCACAGCATGACACTGGATAGATGTGCAACTGTTCTTTGAACCTCTCACCTCTCTGATGCTACTATTCAAATATGTTTTCTTAGAAAGATTCAAGAAAACATTAAAACACAGGTCAGCTAAATTAGCACAAATATTTTAACAGTGCATGCAAATAGCATGTTGGCAGTAGGCCAGAGTTTAAAGAGAACATCCTTTAATGAAAAATAAAAAAAGAAAAAAGGAACTTAAGCTGGATATAATTGAGGAAATGGAAATTTTGCCAGTTTCGATCTGTGACTTCTTACAGGAGTTCTGTGATGTAGAAAACATGAGGCAAACCACGGCAAAGGATTTCTGATGACTGTGGCAGCCAGGATGTGTCAGAGAAGACTCCACCCTGAAGCACCCAGTATACCAACACCAGGCTGAGACTTTCAATCAACAGAAACTGGTTTTAGGGATCCGCCAAGTGTATCATTTACATTTCACATTCACTTACTTGCCTTTTCATATTTAGCTAAATAACGTGAAGAGTGATCAAGTTTTTAATTAGTTTTCAGCATTAGCTAGTTTCATGCACAGAGAACCACCTCTGTGGGCTCTGGACTTGCAGTACGTGCCTGTTCGTGGATGATGTCAGAAAGCTCTTTCACCATATCCCGAAAGTTTGATTTCAGCCCCTCATGGTACTCCACTTGATCCTCCTTAATGAGTCGCTCGTTGAGCTCCAGAGCAATTCCACAGGCTTGTATAAACTTCCTGGGGAGGAAAAGAATGAACTTCAGGGATTACAATAGCCCAGTCTTCTACCAAAGCAAACAAACAAATTGATTGGCAATTATCTTTTTTTTTCTTCCCCCCTCCTTTTTTCCCAATGCTTAGGACAAGTCACATTCTAGGAGCATCATTGGCACAGGGGGTGTGGGAATGGGGAAGGACTGCAACACAGGTACTGGGCTTTCTGCTGGAGCTCCTTTGAGCCTGGATGAGATGGGAGATGGGACACGCACCCACACTGCATCACAGTGGTCTTGTACCTTCACCCCAACCTGTACGACCACACACTGCAAGCAGATCTCAGGTAAGTCCAACCAGCTGCACACAGGGTCGCAAAACAGAGGGAGGTCATGGTCAGGGATGGGGGGAAATCAGTCGTACAGGGCTTGACAGATCTGGATGCATGAGATGTGCACATGTGCTTGAGGTCAAGTTGCTGACATCAGTCACACCCTCCAGAAAGACATTTAGACCATGGGGAGCTGGAATATTGTTTTCTTGGTTACTGTTACTCATTTTCTTTGCTTCATTTCATATACATATTTCTTCTTTTTTTAATAGACTATAATGAAAATACAAGCATGAGTGGGATTTTCTGGGATTTTTTGCATGAAATAGAGATTGTGTTTGTCCTCCTAGCTGCACTGCAAGGCTGGAAAGTAAAAACACCTTCCCTCTGTTCTGCACCCACGTGTGGCAGGTTTGCAGGGATTGCTCCCTCATTTGTTCCATGGTTTGCTAGGTTTCTCAGTGCACTGAAGGAAAATATGATTGTCCCCAGTGACCGATGGGCGAGGTGGGAGCCACCAGCACCAGAAATGAATGCAGGAGCTGGTGGGCAACTGGTTGCTCCCAGGAGGTCCAGAAAACAGTGTGTCTAAGTCACACCATCCCAAGGTGAAGCAGGAGCTGCTTGATTATATCTTGGGGTCACTTTTAAGTGGGAGGTAAAACTTATCCTAAGGAACAGGAGTTAGAAAAATGCCTGTGCAAGTCGTACAGTTTCAATGATTAACAACAGAGACAAGAGTGATGGTCCCCCATAAACTAGAAAGGCATTTGCTCTAAAGTATTTCGAGTTCATCATTATGTACTTAGAAAATCCAATTGGGAAGATTGGGAAACAATGCACAACATGAAAGATCCCTGAACACAAGAGTGTCAGATCTCTGGTTTTCAAACGTACTTTCTTTATACTGTAACCTCAAATACCCACACAATCCATCGAAGCAAATGTTCAGGTACATCTCCCCATGGAGACCACAGCCCTGAGTTTAGGAACCCCTGACATACATCATTACACTGGCTATTTTTCATGTGTCTGAGTACCCACAACCCTGTGAGATGTGGATCTTTATAAGGCACATCTGCACATTCAGTGTCTGCTGGTTTTAGAGACAGATAAAAATATAAGAAAAGCAAGTACCATGCTGTCTAGTTTTTATTACATTAGAAATCCTACCTGAACATTTCTTTTAACTCATTCACCTTCTTAGTAGGGTATTTGCTGGACTGGCTGTCACTTAGGAAAGCTCTGGCATAGGCCAAGGGGCCAGCATTAACCTAGAACCAAAGAAGTAAGAAATCATTTATGCTAGAACCTCTGTTGAGTTGCTAAAGGCAGTTATGAAGGGAATAACATTTTTTTTTTACAAAAAACATTAGCATATTATTTGAATACCACCAACTCTGCATGACTAATGTCACCGGAGGCACCTGATGTTTCAAGACTTGAGTATTAGTTTTTCTGTCTGTGTTTTTTAAGACGAAATGATAAATGGAGGTAAAAAAGAGAGATGCAATCGGTTTCCTCATACTTTCCTCTTTATTTCTGTTTGGAAAAGCAGTAGGGTGAGTCTTAAGGTCATTTATCCAGCTTGAGAAGTCAGGCTTGCAAAAAGGCTATTTGTGCCTGGTATTTACAGTACAATCTTCCAGAATTATTTATATTTTACCATTCACCCATGGCCATCTCATGTGCAATTACACTTGATCTTGATGGGGCAAAATACTAATTACTGTGAGGCACTTGCTAATGTACCGCTGTACGCAGCAGGGCAAGCTGTGCTGGTGGGCTGATGGCCACAGTGCTGCAAACAAGGTAGTTAATGATTTCTGCAAAGTAAATGTTTTGTGTCATGAAAAGTTGACTCAGTCCGAGATGCGTATATAAACGTAATTTTGAATGGACACCAAACCTTACCTGCACGGAGACACAGCCCTGCAGTTTGAGCTGCAGCTGGATCATGTCAACATCACCACCCGAGCAGAGTTTCTGCAGCTCTGCTGTCTTGTCTTTTATTTCATCAGTAGCAACATCGATTGGTTTTAAATTAACCTGATGTTCGTAATTGACTGGAATTCTCTTCTTCACGTATGGAAAGGAGTTCAAAGCTAGCAGAAAGAGCAAAGAAAGTTTATAGATTGAAAAGTCATGCAGGAAATAGGAGTAATTTTCATATAGCACATACAGGCAGATCCTTGCCCTCAGGATTTTACTCAGTGTGTGTGAAGTCCCGAAAAAGGCTATAATATACCAGCACGATTTATTAATTTGTAAAAATTTGCACACAGAAATACAAGGTAAATTCCCCCTCCTAACCAGAGTATCATATCACAATTCTGATTAAGTAGCCGAGAGAATTTCTGACTCTTTTGGGATATTTTTTTATTAGATAAATAGTCTAAAAATAGCTGCTATGTTGTGTTCAGATGCTTGTACTTACTGGTTAGAATGGTCCTTTTTTTACACTGTTCTTCCACACTGCCATGCTTTTTTCCAGATAAAGTGTAAGGAGTTTCAAAGACAAATCTGTTGATGTTATGGTTTCTTTCAAATTCAGTCTTTCTTTCAGAGATTTCTTTGTCTTCAAAATAGGGCTTCACATAAGTCACTTGAATATGGGCATACTTAGGATCAAGGTCTTTAACGCTGACCTGTGAAAGCAGAACAAACCACTCCCTTTGACCTCAGCTGTGAGCTGTGACCATCTGCTATCAGACACACAAGACCAGGAGGTATGGGACAAGACCTTATCTGGTACCAAACAAGCTGCACAGAAACAGGCACCCACATCACCTTATCCATCACTGCAGCACATGCCTGAGCTACTTAGTCCTCCCAATATGACCCTAAGGCTTCCAGGCCGTGAGCTGCTGCTCATACAGTACTGTGCTGTGGCATGCAAATCCACAGCTGCACAAAGCCAGCTTTGGGATTTTGCATTGTATTTAGCGACCCAGATATATCCATGGTTGCAACCTAAGGGTGTTAACAGCCCTTGCAGGGCACATAAATGGGTATTCCATAGGAAAAGGAAGGAGCTATGGCTGCAAGGCCATAAAATATTTTCTTTTAGACTTGCAGTGATAAAGCAACAACAAGTAACTCTGCTTCCAGTCATCTGCTCCTCTGTGCTGGCTCCTAACGCCTCTCAACAACAGGGCTCAGTGAGATGTTGATTGCAATTTCTCATTCATAGTTCCCAATTCATTTATTTCCACCCGGGAGCCAGATCAGCACCAAACCTCATCAAACTGTGCAACATGTCCACACAGGAGCACGGGGATGTGAGTGGCACCTGGAATCAAGGTGCTTGTAAGAGGGCTGAAGATAGGGCTCACTCCTCCATTCCTCCTGGCAGAAGGAAGGGATGCTCTGTCATCTCCCATCTTCAGCTCCACAGAGCAAAGCTCACCCTTCCATGCTCCACTGGAACTGCCCAGAGGTGGTGGAGTCTCCATCTCTGGAGACATTTAAACCTGTCTGGACGTGTTTCTAGGATCCTGCTCTAGCAGGGGGGTTGGACTGGATGATCTTCGGAGGTCCCTTCCAACCCCTTCCATTCTTTGATTCTGTGATTTTGTGATTCTTGTCACACTCATCAGTGCATTCATTAGCTTGTTCATGCAGTTTAACCCTACCTTGTTAGAATCCTGGATAATTTTTACAGTCTCCGACCCAAATTTTTCTCCATAAAGTTTAAGAAGTCTGAAGGAGATCTCCGAGAGGCCTGTCAGCTTGGGTTCCTTATAGATGTATTCCTTCCCATCTTCTTCTTCAAAGAATGTCTAACATTAATCACAAACAAGTAGTGAGGAATAGCTGGGTTTCTTTGCTTGGAAAACTTCAGTTTCGCTTTGCTACTTTGAAAACAATTCTACTAACATTTCAAAAACGTTTAGAAGGTCAAGAAGGCTATGGCTTGCATAAAGTCTGATGGAACTTGGCCTGTTTAATTGGTCCCTTCAAAAATTGTGTAAAAAAAAATAAAATTCCTCAACCAACACAAACATGTCATTGCTAAGCACAAAGGCTTGAGTATGACCAGTGAAAAATCTAAATTATGTGGAAGAGAGGTTTGGCCAGTGGTTGACTTTAGGAACGTTGGAAAGAAGCAAGCAGGAGAAAACCCACAAAAACAAGGCACAGAGAAGGAGCAGAAAGACACATATATAGAAGAAGCCCTGATAGCAGAGCCACATGAACAGCCTAAAGAGAAGGATTTTGTGTAGGCTGAAAGCAACTTCAAGCAATAAATAAAGAAATATGTTTGCTCTGCTTTGATTCCTCTTGTATTCAGGGAAGTGGAACTCGGTGTGTTTGCTGTAGAGACAAAATTGCTTTAAAGGTCGAGCCTGCATCACCAGTCCTGCTTGTAATGGAAACAGCATGAAAGCTTTATGCTTTGGCCAACTGCTCTGCTCAGAAGTTGTGACAGAGAGTTAAAAGGGTCTCTCTGTAGTTGGCATATGAAGCCAGCAAAGCATTAAAGTGTGTAACTGGATGAAGCATTGGTTGTCAGGATGACAGGTTACAGAGCTCCATTTAGGAGCCGATCCAGTTATTTCTACAGCTTCTGGAAAACCAATCTAGCAGTTGTTTCCTTTTATCTATTGCTAATCTTACTTACTCTTTACATATCCAAAGTTGAAGGTAAGATAAGGACAAAAATAAAACATATGTTTGTTGCAGCAAAAGTCAAAAAAGCTCAGTTATTTTGCATGTGTAATGACTGTGGCCTTCAAAGGTACAAACCCAGGATGGTTTCAGGGTTATTCATCATCTCCTCTAAAAGGAGGAACAAGGAAAGGCAGGGCTAATATAATTTCCATAGCATTTTCTAGTGAGGGGTCCTGCATCTCCCCCATGGTTATGGGCTCACAGGCAGAAGCAGATAGTTCTGAGACACAAGGGAGTGAGTGGTAGCAGATTTTATTAGAAAAAAAATTTAAAAAGCAACTGCTTTCAGGCTCAGAAGACTTCATCAGATATGATAAGCTCATGCTCCTTCTTGGGACTCTGAGCTCCAGACCTTGCCCATTCTTCCAACTGCCTCAGCTAACAAAAAGTATCATTTATCTCTACTAGTATGTACCCAACACTGACACATACTTTGCCTTCACCTTCTCCCACAACCTTTCACTCCACTGGTATCTAGAAGAGAGCAGCAATCGTCTGTAGAGGAGAATGTCTGATACTACTACTGTTTATATACTATGGTTATACACTGTTATTGGTTATAAACTATACACACTAAATTCTGTTTGTGTAACTTTTAAGAACTATAATTACAAAACCCCCAGTGTTTTCTGAACCCACTAAGCCATCTCCAAACTGCTGAGCTGTTTTATGAAAAGCCCACCAGCAGAATCATAAACTTCATAATAAAATAAGCTTTCCTGGAAAGGGACACAAACCCTCAGCTAAAGGGTGCATGCCAGTGGATGCACCAGAGGAGCTAGCAGGCTTTTCAGCTCCAGGTCTGGCAGAGCAGCAGCTTTAGGGGCCGGGATGCCTGGTGAGGGGTAGCTGGCGAGCCTGTGTATACACTTACTTGTCCATAAAAGGCTACTCTGAAAAACGTTCCAAGAAGCCTCTTCCTTGTTTGCATTACTTCCAATATCTTAGCATATGCTCCATGAAGTGTTCTGTACAGCTGAGTAAGTTTCTGCAAATCAAATCTTGACATCATTAAAGCAGAATTTTGCAAGCAGGAAATTCTAGCTAGCACTGAAGCCCCTGAGATGCCTGCACACGATCCTTTGGAGAATCCAAATGTGAATTTCTTAAGAAGTTCAACTCGTGCACTTCTCTTTGAAAAAACCCTCAGTCTTAAGCACATGCTTGGCTTCAGGTGTGAAAGGTACCACAGACCTCAATAACGTCACTGTCCTCAGAAGGCTGAGCCGACTGATTCAGCGTGTCCCCTGACTGAGCCTTTGAGGGTAGAGCAGCTTGCAGTATTTTACCCAGAAATTATTTTATTAATTAAAAACAGCTTTATGATGAAAAAATAGATCAAAGTTTCCCGTAGCTTCAATTACAGAGATGGCTGTTGTCCTGATGTGAAGGGGGTCGTGGGAGAGGAGTGTTACTCAGCAGCGGAGCAGCAGCTCCGGGTCGCAGCAGGTACTGGGAAGGAGCAAGGCGAGGGCTGGTAGCAGCTTCCTTCCTTCCTCTCCACTTGCCACTGAATTACCTGCAGATCTACTCCTTTCTTTGAACAGTTCTCACTCTGTTTTTAACCCTTAAAATACTCAAGTCTCAAAAAGAATCTGGCTTTGATGAGTGTATGGGATGATGACAGCTTAATTTTAGGGGTAGGAAGGTGGGAATTATTCAGTGAATATGAGCCTTCTGTGTCTTTAATAATTGCCTTCCAGACCATCACTTTCAGTAATTTGTTTAATGACCAGCAATAAAACACAGGATGTGCTTTACTGCCACCAATTCATTAACTCAGAACTTCAAAACCAAAAAAAGCCTCCTGTTTCTTTCTTAGCGATCCAGGAAATTACCTGACAGATGCAAACTGGTTCAAAATGCCTACCTCAAAATCACGTCGCTTTTCATAAATAGGAATGATCAGTTTGGAAACTTCAGAAATTGTTTCATAACGCTCTGCTTTCCACAGGCCATCTACACATTGCTCCAGCAGCTCCACCAGGACTTCCTAGGAGAGCAGCCAAATAGGTATTGTTAATAACAGTCAAAGTTAGAAAACTATTTTAACTTCAGGTTCTTTAACAGGTCCCAGTATAAGTAGCCACAATTACGTAAGTTTAGACCCTGCGTGTTACTGACTTTTCCAAAGGTATTCTAAATTTTTTTGGGAAAAAAAGGACAAGTTATTTTTTAGAAGTTCATTCATTCTTAATAAATCATTAGCACAGTAGCCAGCAAGTATGTCTTGGTTATTTAGCTAACTTGGTAGGGAAATGCCAAAACTCTGGGAGGGTATGGAGATGACAGCACTGGAACATGTCCAGGGAACACGAGTGCAATAGCAGTGGGACATGATGCTAAGGATCCTCAAGCCTAGTCCTGATGAATGGGCACTTGGGCAGCTGGGCTGCAGGGCCACCTCGCTCAGCCACGTGGCCTACCCGACACAGTGGTACGACGATGGTGCAGAAGTAACTGTGAGACTTTATGACTCACGGGAGGATCTACCCACTTCCCCAGTGCCCTGCTATGGATTGTTCCACTAACGTGGTATTCTGCACCACAGCTCTAACTCAAGGGGAACCTAAGGTGACCTCTCGCTTGGCAGAGCTTGACCAGCATCCTGTCCCTCCTTGGAAACACCATGCCGTGCTGCCCTGTGCTGGCAGAATTAGCATTTGCATAACGCAGCATGCAAAGACTGTGGTTCAGCTTTTTCAGTCTCAGGGCTAGAAAAGCCTTTCAAAGGAACCAAGAACTTACCCCAGTTTTACCTATATCTGAACACAGAAAATCCTTCAATGCAGATTTCTCTTGGGAAATTGCCATGGAAGAGTCTTCCTTCCAGATGCCAGTTCACAACTATAATTTGTCAGAGCTCACATGAACAAAGTCTAAAACTAAATACTCAGCTATTAAATATCCTGTAGTCTGTACTACAGGACCTCACCTCACTGTAATGTACATCCATCATCCCACCATCTTCTTTCATTGCACCTTCTTCATCAATGTTGGGAGTGATTTTCCTGAAGGCAGTGCATCCACTGGGGAAGAGTTCTGTAGCAGACAAAAGCAAATGGATTAGTGGAATAACACATCTCAGATGTGTCATGCTTCAGTGGCCAGAGAAGCAGTCTAGCTGACAGCAAAGCCCTACAAGTAACAGGGGACCAGACTCCCATTTTTGCTACTGTTTTGCTATCTGAGACTGAACACACGAGAATCTCTCCAGCCATTTGCTGTGGGGGTCATTCCTAGTACTACTATCTAACTACTGACACCAAACACAACAGATTTCCCAGTGTGCTATCTGGAAGCCACCTTTGACCAAACTAATGGGCTCCAACCAACTGCAAGTCAGGAGAGAAGGAAAAGGGTATATTTTTGCACAGATGCAAGGTGTAAATTATTGCTGGATGCCGGAGAACTACGTAGGAGGTGAACAGGATTTTACACTCCTAGGAGACAGCATAGTTCTTTATGTACCCTAAAACTTCGAGCAGTTCAGCCTTTACTGACCCTTTCCAGCCTATGTGTATGTGAAGAGTGCCAGTGAGAGAGATAACTCAGTGTATTCACTTGATATTCCTCTGGATTTGTTGTCTCCTCTTTTTCAGTTCTCCTTTACCACTGGTTGTGGTGAGAAGCCTCCAGGGCACGAATAGAGAATTTCCAGCTTTTGATACTCTCCCTCTGCAGCCATGTGAAGTGTGTATACGTATCAGAAAAACAAGTCCTGATTTTTCCCACTTAGCCAACACAAAGTACAGAATTTGGAGGGACTCCAAGCCCCCTGAGCAAGGCACTTCAGATCTTTCCAGCCAAGGCAATGCATGTAGTCAGCTTTTATACAGCCTTAACTTTCTGAAATGTTAGGTGTCCATTTCAACAATTACTCTCTTACATGGAAATGAGAAATGGGGTCAATATATCAACTGTGGAACAGGTATTTAAAAAGAAAACTTTCAAAGTAGTGTTTCTTGAAAACACACAAGTCTGTCCTTCCTTCCTGTTTTGGATTAAACCACAGCAACCCTCTTTTTTTCTGATTGTTCACGTTTGCATAGTTAGGCTATAGTCTCATTTTTTGACTGAATTTTGACTGCTTTATTCTATAGTTTTCTGTAGTGCCTGTAGTGATACTTCTGCTGAACATACTGACAGCCCGTTTTTAACATGGGCTTCCCCTATGAGCACATTTCCTAATGTAAAATGCGACTGAACATTTAGACCAAGACATGATGTGTCACTTGTTATTTCACTCAGCAACATGACTGTCTGAGCAGACCTGGCCAGCCTAGTAAACGCCTGTGTATGAACACCTGGATTCCTTTCTTTAAAAATACTCATCTTCTAGCTTTATCCACTGCATTGTTTGGTTTTTTTTTTTTCCTTTTTAGTGTGTTTCAAAAATAATCATTTACCAAATTGAGATAAACTTGTCTTTAAAAGATTCTGATCCCCGCCAAAACCCATCAGTGCATCCTTGTGCCTCCCAAACAGCACACACTTACTCTTCCTGTGCAGAAACTCTGCAACGAGGGCTGCGACGTGAACATAACACATGGCTGCCTGCAAAGTAAAGGGAAAATTAAAAAGTCATCTGTACATCTGTCTTGCTGTGCACCATGTTTTTCATTACACGAATTACCTCTGAAAAGTCTCCATTTTTTACATGTATCTTTGCCATACTGTCCAGCCACGTTTTCCGGAGCTCTGGAGTACTTGCGTAAGATTTGGCTAAACTGTATTGGAGATCTATCAACATTTCTGGATCCTTTTCATGTTCTTTCATTTGAGCTGTAGCCATAAGCACTGTACGGATTCTCTTTGTCAAATCTTTGACTTCGGAAGGAAAAGCAGTTGCCTGACACAAAACAAATCTGATTAGAAGCAAATAGAGAAATAAACGGCGTTCCAGGCTTTGCCAAAGATTGTCGCTACTTTCAGCCAACACTCTACTTACTGCCAATCTAAAACCACTGAGAACACGGGAGATAAGATTAACCATTGCTTTTGCTTTTTGAACTCCTACTGCATACAGTGTACAGTATCTCACCCGCAATTGGAGGCGGTTCAGTCTGGGCATGCACAGGGCCAATCTCTCCTGGCCATGTGCAGGATGCCAGGTTGGCTGCTCCTGTGCTGCAGGTACTCTGACATCCTGGGCCGAGGGAGACAGAAGCACTCCACACACACGGATATCCCAGGATGGGACCATAAACCATGCCTGAAGTATTTTTCATGTCATTCAGCATCTGGCTTGTTAGTCTCTGATGTGGTCACTCTTTAATTCCTAAAGCACCAAAGGCATTTCTACAGCTTCCCACCACAGGAATGTAATAAATAGAGAAGGAAACACAGGCTCCAGTCTGATCCCCTGCTCAGAGCAGGGCCATCACCGAAGTAGAGCAAGGCTTGTCCGGCCAAGTTTTATAATCTCCAAGGACAGAAAACCCACCTCCTTTCTGGGCCCTGCCCCAGGGCTGCATCATGTTCTTGGGAAATAACTCGTTCTTTAAGTAAAGCTGGAATTTCCCTTGCAGCAACGTATGCCCGCTGCCTCATCCTGCCACTACACCTCTGAGAAGAGCCTGACCTCCTCATCTCTACAACCTCTCTTTTAGCAGGGGAAAGGAGCAGTTAGGTAGTAGCAGCTTTCTCTCCTTCATGATGAGCCTGGCTCGTGTTCCCTCTCTTCAGGCTCCTGCTCCTTAGCTATCTCTGGCTGTGCATGGCATCCCCTCCAGTGTACTGAAATCTGTCTTGTACTCTTGCAGTTATATAAATACATAGATTGGATATAATGATGTTCTCGTGATGTAAAACATGATCAGCCAAGTATGGCTCAGCAAAACCCTTATGAACACCTGTGTACAGAAGAGAAAAGAGGTCTTCACCAGGTATATCCTAACTATAATTTTACTATAGCACAATTCAACACCTGACATTGTCATTCCACCTTTAGGCCATAGGATAATCGCAGAACTGTATAAATGCTTCCTGGTTTTCTCTATCCTACCTTGGCAGCTACACGGTGTGCAGTGCAGCACACAGCGAGCTGCAGCGATGATATATTGTTCAATGGGCTGGGTAGAAGATGTTAATTCCAGCACAAAGACAATTATTTTCTGAAGTGCTGGGATCTGAACCCCCAGCCCTGAATTAAGGTTGACATATGGGTGGTTCCCACAGCCCTTCAAAAGGAGGGGGTGAGTTTGCCTTTTGGCTTTCCTCCAAGGTGTAGCCGACCTTGCAGGGAAAGCCATTAGGTAAATGAGTGCCAGGTGTCCTGCACTGGGTAAATGAGTGCCAGGTGTCCTGCTTTGGGGATAAAAGCTGGGACCATTTGCAGGAAGGGTGGGGTGTCTGTACTTTGCAGTTTCCCAGTTGGGGAAGGACCTCCTGACTCTCCCTGCAACTGGGCCCCAGTCAGGTTTGGTGCTTGTGAACGTGGGCTCTGTGGGGACAGCATGAGTTTGCCTCTGTCCTGTGTTATCAGCCTCTTGGCTTGGTTGTCTCCCATCTCTGCCATGGGAGACTTTGGTGCTTTGTTTGTTCCACCAGTTGTTGGTCCTGCTGCGTCGTTCCTGGGGTTGGGTTGATGTCTGTGATGTGTAACCTCACTGAGTTCCCCAGCGATCACCCATGTCCTGACCCTTTTGTGTGCAATAGAATCAGGTTACTGGTTTGTTCTACTGCTGGCTGTGTCCTTTGTGCTAGGCCCAGTGATTGGCAAAACACTTTCTAAGGAAATACAACCATTAATCTCCAGGAAAGAGTGCTTTCTTAATATTACTGACAGTTAATTAAAATTAATTCCTGCTAATTATTACCTTCAGGCAACAGAAGTAACAGACCCTCCCTTGCCATTCCTCTCGAAGCTGGAAGTTCTTGGAAAGCTCTTTGGACACCCTTGCACACTTTGCAAAGCGTAACCTGAACTGCAGAGCTGCCTCCTCCTGGCGCGAGGCCTCGCGGACGGAGCATGGCCTGCCTGTGCCCTCCTGCTGCTGGCATCATACTTTGTTTACTGAGCAAACACAGCCCAGGATGAGCTTATAAATCATAGTTCCAATCATTAGCCTTACCCTAAAATGCCATATCCTTGAGTGTGTCCCCAGTCCTGCACTAATGGCTGATAGCACGTGATATGATTTAATGCTTCCAACGTACCTTCATAGGCCTGTCGCTGTTTGCAAAGTTGTTAATGATGAGTAAGGAGTCCTGAAACCTTGTCCCACCGCTGAGTGCCACATCTGCTATTAACTGGCTCACTGCAATTATTATCTGTTGGGACAGGGTAGGGGCTTTATTTAAATGAGCCCTAATAGAGAAGTTTTATTGTCACAGTTACATAAAACGCTCATAGGAAAACTTCAGGTCTTTCCCACAATGTAAGTAACGGTTGTCGTTGTGGCTTTGCTGTCACTTCTCCCAAGGACAAATACTCTCCAGAGGATCAAATTGCTTTGCTGAACAGCAAGTTCACAGAATTAACAATATAACAATCATAATACAAATCCCTCTTTGTACATTAGTTACCTTCTTCAGTGATTCATTGGTGCCCTTGGGTATCTGCATCTGCTTTGAAAAAACAATGCTGCAAAAGCAGCTCCAGAGAAATCCCTACTCCTGCCTCAAAGGCAGCTCTTCTTGCCGTCCCTTCCAGCCCAGCCCAGCCAGCCTCCAGGGCAGAGACATGTCTTGTGCCTGTGATTCCAAACACTCAACACCTTGGAACACTTGATGGCAGTGTATTTTACCCAAAGGGCCCTGGGCCAATCATTGGAAACACAAATTAAGCAAGGCCTGCAAGTCAAGAGGATTTTTGTCCGTATACCAAGACCCTCTGCAGATAGGAGGTGACAGTTATATTGAAATATGTTTGTTAAGTCTGAAGCATCCTGCTCTCTACCTTTTCCCCAGTCACTGACCTGAAGATGTGTTCTCAGAAATGTCCTCCTTTTGGTGAACTCAAAGTTATTTCTCATCAGGAGATACAGAAGAGCGGAGGCTTCGTTCCTTGTGGAGGACACCTTGGAAGTGCAGCACTTCAGGATCTCATAGCAGAGGGCAGCACACATGTTCACCCTTCCCTTGAAAAATGCTGCGGGAAACTTCACAAGAGGAACACAAATATTAGAAAATACACCATGAAATAACATCCACAGAGCTGAGATGGGCAGAGGTGTGTGGCAACACTGTGGGCTCCAGCCTAAACTGCCTCCATAAAACTTCTGCCAGAGTTTTGAGCCTGAAAGTATTTGTGGTAATTAATTCAGGACCTATTTTTAACCATGTTTCCTAGAGAAATGTGAAGTTTGCTGTCAGACTTTTGGGGGATGTTCTTGTGTATGTCCATCTATCCCCTCCCCCAACAACTTTTGGGTTCACCGGCAAATTCTCACCAAATTGGACAGACGGAAGTTTTATGTTCTTACAACAGCCACAAACATCAGCAGCAGGGCAGAGAGCAGAGGTACTGTGGATATTCCCACCAAAGGCTGACATCTGGGACATCAGAAAATCTGCTGGAGGCCACTCAGAAGTCTGACCCCACTGGGAAACATGACCTGGGATGCTCGCACAGCTACTTCTACACATCTCCTCAAAATAAGCCTAAAGTGATGACTGCTCTCAGGAATGCAAACACGACACTTCCTTGTCCTAGAGAGCCTAAAATACACCATGACCTGCCCTGGCCCCCCAGACAGAGCCAGCCCCAGGGGCAGCAGGATCCAGCCAAACCACAGCGTGAGCTACCTCAGTTAGCAATGGGGCCCATAGATTTGCAGCAGGATGAAAAGCAGAAGGGGAAGACCAGCACCCTGTGCTGCCATAGCACATCTATCACCTTACCAAACACCTACTTCTGAGCATGTCTGTGTGGGCAAGCTCAGCTGTGCCTGAAAAGCCAATGGCTGCAGCCTCCATGAAGCCAGAGCAGGGACCACCAGCACACATCCGCCTGGCTGCGGTCACCAGCGGTGGCTAGTGGGGAGGGGGCACCACACATGGTTTCCTTCCACCCCGGCCGCAGTGGGCTGGGCATAGGGAAGCAGAAGAAGGAAGGGGTTTGTGCTGGCATGCAGCCACCTCCGCAGCCACTGCAGGGACCTGGCTGGAGAGGGGTGACATCAACACCTCCCAGAGGGAGCAGAAGCTGAGCATCACACAGCAGCACTCTGCTCCCTCTGCTGCAGCTGGGGACCAGCCCCGGGGCATTTCCTGGCACAAAGAGGCAACAGAGGCAACCATGCTTTTTGCCTGTTAGAGGAGAGATGTGCTCCATTCATTCAAGACCCAATGGTCCTCATGGGGTATGGTCCATGAGCCACTTCTACCACCCCCACCACCCCATCTCGCCATGGGAGATGACAGTAAATACTGCAAGAGTATTCACTTCCCTCCTCCAAGCCAGAGCCTGGAGCTGTTACTGTGGTCCGCTGCTCCTTATATTAAGTATATATGATTCAGAAAAGCTTGTAGGTACTGCTCTGGCCACCACCATGATGTGCTGGTGAACGGGTCTTCCAGCAGGAATCCAGGAGCTGGGGCTAGCAAGACTACACTGTTGGGACTATATTGAGCCACACAGGTTACAAGGCAGAATGAGGACACTGACCAAATACTCGGTGTTTGCTGCCTCTGGCCAAAAATATTTTCAGAAAAAAAATGGGAGAAAGAAAAGAAGCAAATAAACATTGTAGTAACACAGGGCCAAGAGGATCATCTGTGTGCTTGGGAAAGGGGTTATTAAGTAATTGCTGCCAGTTGTAATGCAGTCCTTCTCCCACAGTGAGACAGAGTCATGCTGGGAAGTGGGATTAGCCCAGAGCTGGCCACAGGGCACGCACAGCACCCCAGCAGATACGTTTGGCACTTGCTCTCAGCCAGGGCCACTGCTTGCCTGCAGAGGCTTTTCAGATGTTTCCAACTGGAAACGTTTCCAAGGGAAAAGCTTCTGGAAGCAGCTGTTGCAGGAAAGGAGCAAGGTTCTGCTGCCCTGGTCCTTCAGGGCTGGAGATCTGTGATGCCTCTAACGTGCCCTGCTAGTGCCAACACACCACAGGACAGGCAGGCACGGAGTGGGCAGTGCAGGGGGTTTCCATCACTCTCACATCCATGTGTCTGAGCTTCTATTTAATATAAATTATCTTAGCTGTCTCCTCTGAGTATGTTTCCTCCATAACCTTTAATTTCAAGACCATTCCCAAGCATGTATATATGTTTTTATCTCTAAGGTATGCTTCGAAAAGAAGGATTTAGTTGTTAAGAAAACCTAGAGTATGAAACAAGAGCAATCTAGCTTTTGTTGCTTCTTCCCAGCTGGTAAAGCAGCAATGGCTTTCATCCCAAATTCCCAGCACACATGCATGCAAGCAGGATTCATTCTAAAATCAAAACCAAACATGCAAACAATTATAGAACTTGTTTGATCTTTGTTTTCTTGCGACATTTCTATTTTTAAGTCTTTTGCCTATCAAGCAACAAGATTTAATGCAGAAAGCAAGCTATTTTTAAGACAGGTTTTGGGATGCAGAATAAATCTCAGGAGATTTTTCCCCTCCAGCAACCATTTGCTGTGACCCTGGATGATAGGGGGATTCTTTTTCATTTTTATTTTAGCTACAGAAGGCCACAAAAATGACAAATTGCCATTCTAGCTGCATTAAAGGTATAAACTCACTTTTGAATTTCTTGAAATTAACACTAATTTATAGCTAACAGTGATATGCAACCCTAAACAAAGCAGGAGAACATGCCATGCTTGCATTTATGAAATGCAGTGACCGCCTCTCTCCACTATTTTACTGTCACTTTGGGCCTCAGAAGAGCCCTTCAGGGGACTTAAAAGGAAGTTTGGGACTCATGATTATGGAGTTGGCAGAGAAAACACTTCCTTATAGATACCATCTGCTGGGCTCATATCTTGTTTTACAGAAGCAACACTGTGTCCCGTCATAGGGGAAATGTGAGAAATTAACCAAAATCAATCTTTCATATCTTTGAAGACTCACGATGCCAGATTCGGTGTGGATTCAGGCTGGCATAAACCCAAGACAATGACTGCACTGCCCGTCCTTCCAGCAGCCAAGAACACAGCTGGTGGTGCTGTCACTGGCATTTTGGAAAGCAAATGTGGAACTCCTGAAGGGCTCCAGGGTTTGAATGCTGATGGGGAGATAGGTTTCACGTTTGAACAGCCACAGACCATTTGCCAGGGAGGTGAGGAAGGGCTCTTGTTTGCTATAAGCCGAAACCAAATATTTCTGTTTCAACAGTCTTTGGATGAGTAAAGGGAAGACCCATGCAGAGAGGCTGTGTCCGAACAGGGTGGGTGCAGATCTGTTGCAGGATGCATCTCAAGGAGATCACTGGCAAGCAGAAATCTCAGCAGAAAGGCAGAGCAATAACCATGTATTGGGCCCTGCAGAGAATCAGGGTGGGTCCTGCCAGTGCCAGCTGGTAATCCAGCAGGCTTTAAGAAGCCCCATGCTAAAACACCTCATAGGAGACCACGCTGTCTTGAGCCACAGGTGCTAGCAAGGCTTCTGCATTTTCTGCTTCTCATGTGTTTGCTTAGGACAACCCAAAATTCAGCCCTAGACACGCTCATACTAGCTCTTACCTTTGCTGTGGGGTTATAGTAAAATGTACATAGCACAGACTTTTTCCACCTTTGAAAACCAGTTTAGCAATCTCTTTCTTTGATCAAACTTTGCTCAGCAACTAGTGCAAGACCTCTGTTGGAAGCAACACTTGGCTGCGTATCATTCACATACTGTGCTCTGCCTGGCTGCAATCTCACCCCACGTGGATTTACCTCATTAATGAGGCGTTGCTTTCAAGTGATTTGAGATAGTTTAATTCATTTTGAATTTATGATAAGTATGCAGCTGGGAAGGAATGGAGCTAGCATGTACGTCTGGTCTCAAGAATGTACTTTTGAAAAGCGGCAGGTTTTGATGAGTGTGAAGGGAAACGTCAGCAAGAGCATCAGTCACTGCTCTTCTGTGGTTAGCTGTGGCTTTGGCACTGCTTGAGCTCAGGGGATTGAACACCCTTGCTGTGTACCAGGGCTCAGAAAAGTGTAGAAAAATGTTCAGCAAGTACTACCCTCTATCAAATGCAGTGAGAGAGGAGCAGCTTGTCAGCAGAAGTATTATTCAAGCATTAGCATCCTCAGCAATATTGACAGTTTGGGGCAAAGATTCAAGAAGCACCACCTATTGGTTGCACAGATACTGATCTATAACAGCAGTTTTGTGACCCAGGCAAGTGAAGGAATTCCTCGCAATTTCTCCTTTTGTTTCCTGGCATCCAACAAATAATAAATAATTGTTGAAATAGATAACTTAACCTGGGCTGGTTTTTAAATCAGGTCAGAAATTGTTTTCTGAAGTGCATCTCCAAACAGCACAAAACAGCAGTTTAAGAGGAGTTTAAGTGTACTGACCCCTTCTGCCATACCTATGTAAGTTCTCCTGCACCTTTAGAGTCACATTGGCACATACCTTGCTAATGAAAGCTCTCAGAGAGGCGAACACGTGCTTAAGAGCTGCTTCTGACTGTCCATTTTTGAGAAAAGCAAGATGAATATCAAAAACCTTCTTCATGAGTGGATTGTGGCCATCGTTGCTTAAAAGCTGGGTCTGAAAAGCAACAAGAGAATTTATTTTGCAGAAATGTTATGTCTGAAGCTGGAAATGACAGAGATAATTTTGCATAATTAATCACATCAGTTCTTAAGCCAGGTAAGGAAAAATACAGTAAAAATACAACCAATAAATGTGACAACCAGCACAAGCTTACACTAGTTGGCCAGAAGGTATTTTTACAGCAGAAAATAAAACAAAAATATTTTATCACTTTTGCATCACTAATTCCAGAACCTAATTCAGTAATCTGTACAACTTTCACTGCTTGCCAAGAGCTATTTTAAATAAAACAGGCTGTTACCAGCATAACTATCAGACTGTTTTTTCCATTTCTTTTTATTTGTCTCAAGTGTTTTATTTGCAGCCTAAAAGAGAGGGATAAAAAAAAAAGACTATCACATCTTTTCACTGGACAGATGTAGAAAGTCAGTACATTTCCCTTGTCTTCTGCAAAGTTTTGACAGTTTGCACCTCCCGTGAACCTATCTCCCTTTTTCCCCTTCCCTGCAGAGAGATGGTAAATGGAATGACTTCAAGAGGATTAATAGAGCTTGGTGTCACAGTCCCCCACAACATCCTTCTCTCTAAGTTGGAGAGATATGGATTTGATGGGTGGACTGTTCAGTGGATAAGGAATTGGCTGGATGGCCGCATCCAGAGGGTAGTAGTCAGTGGCTCAGTGTCCAGATGGAAGATGGTGACATGTGGTGTCCCTCAGGGGTCTGTACTGGGACCAGTGCTGTTTAATATCTTCATTAAAATATTGACAGTGGGATTGAGCGCACCCTCAGCAAGTTTGCTGGTAATACCAAGCTGGCTGGTGCAGTCAACGTGCCAGAGGGACAGGATGCCATCCAGAGGGACCTGGACAAGCTGGAGAAGTGGGTCCAGGTGAACCTCATGAGGTTCAATAAGACCAAGTGCAGGGTCCTGCACCTGGTTTGGGGCAATCCTCATTATCAGTACAGGCTAGGAGATGATGTGCTGGAAAGCAGCCCTGAGGAAAAGGACTTGGGGGCAGTAGTGGATGAAAAGCTGGACATGAGGCACCAATGCACAGCTGCAGCCCAGAAGGCCAATGGCATCCTGGGCTGCATCAAAAGAAGTGTGGCCAGCAGATGGAGAGAGGTGATTCTGACCCTCTACTCTGCTCTGGTGAGACCTCACCTGCAGTACTGCCTCCAGCTTTGGAGCCCTCAACATAAGAAGGCTGTGGACCTGTTGGAGCACATCCAGAGGAGGCCACAAAAATGATCAAAGGGCTGGAGCACCTCTCCTGTGAAGACAGGCTGAGAGAGTTGGGGTTGTTCAGCCTGGAGAAGAGAAGGCTCCAGGGAGACCTTATAGCGACCTTCCAGTACCTGACTGTTCACGAGGGCATGGAGCAATAGGACGAGGGGGAATGCCTTTAAACTAGAAAAGGGGAGATTTAGGTTAGATAGAAGGAAAAAGTTATTCAACATGAGGGTGGTGGATCACTGGAACAGGTTGCCCAGGGAGGTAGTGGAGGCCCCATCCCTGGAGACATTCAAGGTCAGGCTTGATGGGGCTCTGAGGAACCTGATCTAGTAAAGATGTCCCTGCTCATTGCAGGGGGGTTGGACCAGATGACCCTCGAGGGTCCCTTCCAACCCAGTCCATCCTATGATTCTCCTGCCTGTGCTTGCTGTCATCCTGGCAGCTGCTGTGCAGGACATGGCATTAAACTGTAAGAGGGGAGATTTAGATGAGATATTAGGAAGAAATTTTTTCCTGTGAGGGTGGTGAGACACTGACCCAGGGTGCCCAGAGAAGCTGTGGCTGCCCCCTCCCTGGCAGTGTTCCAGGCCAGGTTGGATGGGGCTTGGAGCAACCTGGTGGGAGGTGTCCCTGCCATGGCAGGGGGTTGGGATGAGATTTTAGGTCCCTTCCAATCCAAACTATTCTATGATTCGATGATCGTGGCCACTCAGCAAGAGTGTGGCTGCCCCATATCAATAGGAGATCAATGGGATAATTGCCAGTCCAAACAATCCTCGGGCTGGCTCAGCTTTGTCTTTTGACATCCTATACACATCCTGTAGGAGGGTAAGTTTAGGATCCATACTTTCTAACTGAACTCTAACTCTGACAGTAAGAACAACATCAGGACTTTTGTTGCAGTATAGAGCATGCCTCTGTGTGGTAATACTGTAGGACCACAAAAGCAAAGCAGAAACCCATTAAAGCGGAAGGGAATCCAGTCTATCCTGTGGTTTGAAAAACACATTGTTTTGTGGCTCAGCCATAGTCAAAAAGAGGCAACTGAGAAAGTCAAGCAAGTTTTAACTCTTGCATCTAAATCCTTCTGCTGTTGCCCATCTATTAAGGAGTAATTTAACGAATGCACCAGGATGGCTTTTTTGCTCTGTAACAAAAAAGTGTAAAGGATGTGAAGCAGAGGATATGATGACCTTTCTCTTCATGTTCAATACATCTAAAAAGGAAATCTTCATTATGCTTACTCTGAAATCCAGAGTTGTGCTTGTGACATTGTGCAAGATACATTGCTATGAGCAGGATTCCTCCAACCACGCTTCCAGGAAGAGCTTTTCTGGAACAGTATTTCCGTGTTTTGCTGCCAGCCTGGGGTCCTCTTCATGACAGAAGCTTTGAGTTGAATCGGTACACGGAGGAGAAGACTTCTACCACTGCTACCAGTCCTATCTGAACTGGTAACCACAGCTGGAATGCCTCAGCCCCAGAGACATTCATGTACAGCAATTCAAAGAAATCTGGGCCTTGCTTCTAGGCAATTTATGGTAGAAAACGGCAACTGTTCCAAGAATGCTAGACCTTCATTTCCCTTTCTTCTAGTCCCTCCTTTCTATATGATGTACATTTCCTCTTATTCTATTTTTGTAATGCCTACACTCATGGTATAATGTCCACATAATTTTCTCTGCTTTTGCAGTTTTGAAGAAATTGGAAAATAGCACAAGTGCATAATTACCCTGAGGCTCGGTGAAACACTCAGCATTTTGGAAAATAAACAAGCTGCAAATGATTTGCTTTTGTAAAGCCTTCCATAATCTGCCACTCTAGGAGAATGGATCACCAAAATCAACACACATACACAAATACAGCACACTTTTCTACAACACTTTTGATTTCAATGCTGACCTTGAAACTCTGAGTGAAAAAAGAGATGGTGTCCAGGACTGTCAGGCACACTTCAGTGGCAATATTGCCCTCCAGTAAGGCCTGGTGCACAATATCTGCTTCTGAGGTGCCTGCATCTGCGGACGGAAAGCAAATCAGGAGGAAACAGTGCTCAACAACCCAGCTCCCACGAGATCTCCGCGTTGATATAGATAAGGTTCTCCTCTGACACTTCCCTGAGTTTGGGAGGTGAGGTCAGAATAGCAAGATGCTGAATTTGCCAGCTCTATTCAGAGAAGCTGATGCCAACCGAGAAAACCAATGTCAGTATTTCCCCTTAATCTCACTGGTTTTAAAGCCAGACAGAGAAGGAAGTGCCCAAGCTGCATCCACAGAGGGGAAATGGCAAGGTGCTTCAATGGGGGAAAATTTTCCCCCCCATGGAGAGGCTTTGAGCAGATCCTGGCCCAGACATCTGTGCAGGGTGGCCCCGCTCACTCCCCAACCCAAGGCATTGCTTGCACACACACTCAGCCAAGGAGCAGAGCCAAGATAGGTGAGAGGAAAAAGCCACACAAGTCCTACAGCCTAGGGGTGATTTTTAAGGGGCTGGTGTAAGCGTCACTCCCACCAGTCTGGGAATGTTGCAGGGAGGAGCGGTGACCACTGCAGTTCTGCAGAGTGTGAATACCCTGAAGCAAGAAGCAGCACGTGGAACACGGCCACGCGGTTTCCAGCAGGCTGGTACTGCACGGTGCCATTCGCTCTGCTGTACGTACTGTGGTTGAGCGTGAAGGAGGTCTCCAAGCTGCCCAGATGCTGGAGCCGCACCTGCATCCCCCCAGCTCTGCTACGGAGCGCTGGCATCGTCTGGGATTTCCTATCGGCTCCCGTGTGCTTGGACAGCCAGGCGTCATGCACCCTGCAAGGGGAAGCGGAGACTGCAGGTCTGGAGGAGCAGCAGCGGCCGCAGCACCGCGGGATTGCGCGAGGCACCAGGACGCAGACCTGGCCTTCCTCCAGAGCACAGACCTGGCTTATCCTGGACAGTCCCAGCGGGACTGACCCGGCCACCCTGGACTCGCCTGCACCAGGTGGCCCTAGAGCTGCTGCCCAGGGAGCAGAGGTGCAGCTGCGACCGGTGTCTCACCTGCGGCCGGCTGCGGGGGACGCTGCCAGCCTGCGCGGGCAGCCGGGAGCGCCTGGGCCTGGGGGTCTCATGCAGGAGCTGGAGGGGAGGGAAGGGGCAGGGTGCTATGAGGGGACTCTGCTCGTGGCTGAGCAGAGTCCTGGCCTCACAGGCTTCCTGCCTGCTGGGGCTCACCCGGCGGGGTGTGCACACTCCCTCCCTGCCTCGGCTGCAGCAGGGAGCACGGGGACGGACCCCCACCCTGGCCTGGATGGAAGAATACAGTACCTGGCAATATTTCTCTTCCCCACATATCTGAAGTGAAATAAACACACTCTAGAAAGAAAATAAAATATGTATCTGTTACAGATCCTGCAGATCAGGAAGGATTCAGAACATTTAAAATCTGCCTTGCCCTTGTCTGCGGCCACATTCCTTGTGTGTGAGGGTTTGGAGGCTGTATTTACAGGTTACTTAACATCACACCCTTGGTTCCCAAACCCTGTGGCACCCCCTGTCTCCTCACCCATCTGTTCCACCAGACCCACTGCAAGGTGGGGGTTATGCCAGTGCCGGTGGGAATGCTGTGCCATGAACCCACGGGTGGGGGGACACCCTCTGCACAGCCCGACCGAGCACAGGGCACCCCCACTCCACCTTGCTTCCTCAATATGCACCTCAGGGGGAGGCAGGGCATTTCATTACATCCCAGCCAGACACCTCTAGGGCCGCAGAGGACCGTGCACCCGGTGAGGCACACTGCACTCATGTCTTCTTCTTGGCCAGTGCTGCCTGCACAGAGGAGCAGTGTTTGAACCGCAGCCTCATGATACTCACTCCAGAAGAACAAGGACATTGATCAGCTCTTGGGGTGAGAATTTGTTCCAGTAAGCTAAAAGAGTATCTGGAAGAGAAAGAAACAGTGCACTGAGATTTAAAAAAAATAAAAGGAGGCCCTTACAGACCAAAACTACTGGTGATAGCTTCTTGTCTTTCTGGCTGCCCCACTGTGAGCAAGAGCCACCAACCTTCAGAGATCATCTTCACGATGTAGAGGTAGCACATGAGGAGCGTCCGGATCTCGAACTGGTCCAGGCGGCTGCAGTGCGACACGCTGCTCCTCGTGGAGCTTCTGCGGATCTGACGGGACAGGGACGTGACACAGGGGCTGCGAGGGCCTGGGCTGCCCCTGAGTGGAGCACAGGGACACCCACACCATGCAGATATGCCAGCATTCCTCCTGTCTCCCCACATCCGCACCCCCGCAGCACCAGCTGTGCCAGCTGTGCCATGTTTTGGAGATATCTCATCCTCCAGGGCTGCTGCCCACCCAGTGATGGGCAGTCTGGAAATCACACAGCTGAATGCTCCTCTGCCCAGAAAAAAATATGTCTGGGCAGAGAATGATGGCTTATGCAGTGAACCACATGGCAGCCTCGCTTCCACTTCCCCTGCTCTCTGCAGCATCTAAGCTCCCTGACAGTTCTGAAGTCAGTTCTTGTCACATAAAACAGTTCCTTAGCTTTCACAGCTTAAAGCAAGAATCTAACTTTCTGTTAAAGATGTACACTTCAAAACAAAAAGCCAGTTATTCAAAACCCAGAAAATCTCAGCTTAAGAAAAGACCTTTTTCCCCGCCCCCCTGATTTTTGGAAGTGCCTCTTGTTTTTCCTCCTCCTTAGTGACTTAGGCAAAAATAAGTGAAATCCTGCTGGTGAGTCAATCTGTGTGGGAAAGGCTTGGGCATCATGTGGTGGGAAACAACTTTTAAAGCTGTAGCAATTTTTTTGCATTATCAGTGCTTGCCCTAGCTGTATCCTCCGACAAATGGATAAGATTAAGCTCTAAGCTTCTCTTAAAGCTGTGCCTCACATGCTTGGAGAACAAGTCACAGATCTTATTTGTTGTTTATTCTGGGACAGGCTGTGGATGTGAGTCATAATAAGACAGAATTAAACACTCAGTTTAGAGTAGGAGATACAGTGCTATAGCCAGAACTTTGCTGTTGACCATGCCAAACTCACGTCAGTACACAACTCACTCTGGGGGAAGAGGCAACCAACAATCTACAGAGCAGAGTTAAAGCTGTGCTTCACCATGTGGTGTTGCTTTTAAATGATTTTGTGGATATTGCACTCCCTAACAGAAAAGCTCTTTTCAATGACTCTGAAAAATGTACCTTCAAGGACACCGAAGAGGCTGCTGAGCCGCGGGGGAGAGCTGAGCTGCAAGCAGCCACGCTTTCTGCAAGCCCCGCCAGGTACTGCTGCCAGCTGCAGCACATGCTCAGAGCTTTGCTGAATATGAACAGTTTGAGTCAAGTGTTTGGCTATACTTGGTCTTGCAGCTTCATGATTCAAGTGGGAGAGCTTGAAATGCCCCACCTCTCCTAAGCATGTCAGGACACAGCCAGAGGAGCCCAGATAATCTTTGTCTTGCTTGTTGTAAGGGCCAAAGTTTTTAAAGATGCATCAATGATTCATGTCAACCCAAGACACCTGGAAAGCGCCTTGAGGAAAACCAGGGGCTGGTTTGCACAGATACCTGATTTCCATGCGTGCAGTCTGCCAACAAGGAGAGCACACCCTGACTGACTACTGGGGTCAGAGCTCTTTGTGGTGTGACCACAGTTGCCATCTGCAAGTTTGGGGCTGTGGTTATCAGCCTGTGCTGATTTTTCCTAGAAATATGTGATCTTCTCATAAGTCAGTGGTCACTGGCAATCTCACATCATGATGGTTTGTCTCCCAGCCATGTGTTGAAAGCAGTTCCTAGCACTGTGCACTGGGGACTGGCCAGGCTCAAACCCATCTACGCACAGGGAGCAATGCCTGAACATGGATCGATGCACCATGGGACCAGACATTTTCCCCATGGATTTTGCCTTTCATCTTTGATAAATAACTTTGTCACGAGTTGGCTCAGAGATGTTTGAAGAAGGAAAGCATACCAGACCCGTGAGTCTGACCTCCTCTGTTAAACATGAATCTGTTTGTTTCCAGTGATATTTATAAGCTGGCTTTCGAGAGCGTTACCATGGGGAACTCCTTTTCCCTCCCCCTGATTTAACACAGCCCAAAGACCGGCGCAGGGAACTCTGTCCTTTCTAACCCCAGATACATTACATTTTCACTCTGATCTGGGGAACTGGTTGTCCCTTCTGAGTTCAGGGATCCTTTTGAGTCCTCTCGCTTTATCGCATGGCCATTGGGAAGTGCTGCTCCACAGGCTGAAAAAAAATAAATCACACCCCACAATTAACCCCTTTGCACTGGCACTGCTCAGTGCATCACAGACAGGAAGCAGAGGACACGATTTGGACAGCACAGACTTGCCAAAGCCCCGTGTCAAAAACTGATTAGTCTGGGAAGGACACTTGGGGAGACACCACGTCCAGGGAAATGCATACAAGCCCTGAGAGGCCCTTTGCAGATGGCTATTTCAGGGTTTGGGCAATGGGTTTGGGGGAGGTTTGGGACTGGTAATAGAGCAACATTTAAAATAAATTACATTTAAAATAAATGGGAAAGTTTAGAAAAATGAATTTACCTGAATCTTTGTCTGCAATTAGGCTGGATCTATTTGAGGGGGATGCAAAACCACACATGAATTCATCCCTGGATGCCTGTAAAGCAATATAAGGTTTCTGTAATGAATGGCAGATAACACCTATTCTCTTACAGAAGAGAATAATGAAATAAAAAAAAAAGTGCCAATTAAAGCAACTTTTAAAATGCAGATTAAAACAAACCTATTTCCTTACTTGCATAACAAGGAGACAAATTAGTTGGGGGGCAGTACAAGAATAGCAGAATGTATTATAGTAAGTCAGAGCAGTTTTTTCTCTTTTTCATCATTTGAGTTGAAATTTTGAATAGGTTTTTTTCAACTGTTTTTTTTGTTTGGTTGGTTTTTTTACCCTGAACAAGGAGGAAAGTCTAGACTGCGTGGGAGCCACACACTGCCCCCTCAGCCACATGGGCAGCTCCCCAGAACAGCTGCTGCAGTCTGAGGCTGAGCGTTGCTGCAACTCATTGCACTTGGAGGGGCTCAGCTCACCGTATGGCACTATGCACACTGTAAAGAAACATGTTAAATGATAGCAAGCAAAATGGCAGAGACATCATCCCCAGCACTACAGACAGAACAAAGTCACAAGAAAGGCCAAATTAAAACAAAAGAGCACATTACGGGGCCACAGGGAGAAGAAAACCACACTTATTTCTAAAGCTGAGCCTGGCTGCAGGCAGTGGAGCTGGCACAGGGGGGGTGTGGGGAGAGGAGGGCCATGGTGGAGGGCAAAGAGGCACCGTGGGGCTTTACTGACAGGGCTGGAGGCGGCGGCGCAGGAGTAGAGCGCCTCGGGGCTGGCCAGGCGCTGCAGGTTCTCCAGGAGCAGCCCCAGCAGCGGCAGGTAGAGCTGGGCGATCTTCGCCTGCTGGTTCTGAAAAAACACAGGGAGAGAAATGTAGGTGAGAGCCCAGACTTTCAATGGAGCAAAAAGGGGAAACTCCTTGATATAAACACTCACATATATATAAACATATATATACACACACACACACACACACACACACTGTATAAGGTGTCTGAGGACACGGGTTGGTTTGGCTTCTCATCTCTGCTCCCAGAGCTGCCAGGTAGGCATCACCCTTCCAGCAGCAAGCTTGGGGCACTCAAGGATTTTGAGGGCTGGATAACATTCCCAGTCAGAGAGGATGCGTCACAAACTAAATCCCGGATTTCCTAACTCTTTAACTGGCACTTCACTCACACGGCTTGATTTGCAAGTGCAGCATCCAGGAGTAATGAAACAAAAAGCATTTGCTCCTCCTCTGGTGCTGGCTATTGCTTCCAGCCAGGAATTCCCCATAGCAAATGTTAAAACAGTTTGTAGAAACAGATTATTTTGGATTAACTGATACAGATCAAAAACGGTCTGGTCGGCGTTTTCTAAATGCAGGGCTCTCTTACATCCAGTTCTTTTTTGTTAAAAAATTATTATTATGGACTTGACAGAAAGGTTAAAAAAAATAATTTAAGACTGTGAATTGAATGGCATGTTTTGACCCATACAAGAATCCAATTTTTTCTCCTGATTCAGTATGACAAAAGATAAAAGAAATCTTGAAAACACCCATGGGTTGAGAAGACCCTCCCTCAGTCTCTGATGGAGCCGAGGTTTGCTTGGCTGGAGCGAGACTGCACCAGACCCTGATGCACTCAGCCTGTCCTGCCTGTGAGAGGATTGTCTGCTCCTGTCTCAGGGAGGCTGAGCATCCTGCCTCGGCTCCAGGCAGTTCCTGGTCACGCAGCCCAGAGCACAACACACATACAAAAATCCAGTGAGAGGATTTTAAGACAGGTGGTGGCTTTGAGGAGGCAGGGACTGTGCTGCATGCTGTAGGGAGAAACAGCTCCTGAATTAGCGTGAGGGTTTTCAGGCACCCAGAAGGGCAGAAACAGGCTGCCTCTGACCCAGGCTTGGCAGAGAGCTGGCAAATCTCTCCTGAAATATAGAATCATAGAATAGCCTTGGTTGGAAAAGACCAACCATTAACCCAGCACTGCCAAGTCACCACTACCCCATGTCCCTCAGCACCACATCTCCAGGTCTCTTAAATCCCTCCAGGGATGGGGACTCCCCCACTGCCCTGGGCAGCCTGGGCCAGTGCCTGACAACCCTTTCAGTGAAGAAATTTTTCCTAATATCCAATCTAAACCTCCCTAATATCTGGCCTTGCCAACTACCATGAGCTGCAGTTTTGTTGCCAGGCTGTGCATGTCACCACGGATCCTCACTGCAGAGAAAAGCAAACCCACCTCCAGCTCAGCCGTTCCAAACAGGCAGAGAAGGGAGAAGAGCCCCGGACACATTTGGGTCACTTCTCCCACCCTTCATGCCCAGGAGGCTATCCACCTTCCCAGACAGAACTCTGGAATGTAGCACACTAGAAGCAATTTGAGGAGGTAAACTCAAAACAGAGGTGTGTTTTCAGCCTAGAGGAAGGCCAGGCAGTGTTTGCACAGGTGGCTGGGCACTTGCAAGGACATATGGGTCAGCAGGGAGCAGCATCAAGAAAGAAAACAAACCCATCTGCAGGCTCTTCCAGCAGTACCACACACCGAGCCTCTGACCCAAGCAAGCTGAAAGCTACCCAGCAGAAATGCAGCATCTCAGGAGAATCCACAGATCCTCTCCTCTGACTCACTAATTAGTAAAACATGCAGCTGACTTGTAACAGAGATCAGTCCTGTTTCCTAATTATAGTATATTAATGCAGGATATTCATTTAAGCCCAAGACCAGAAGAACATTGACATTACTTATTTTCGTTGAACAGCCTCTTGGCTAATGACACTCTCTAGTTCCTTAATGGCTCAGGGCTTTATTATCTAAATACTCTGCACAAATAAGAGCACTGCCATTATCCGACTGCATCGTTTGTGTTCCTAGGTCATTTCTCAGAGCTGTTACTGCAATGCCAGAACTACCAGTTACTTTTGACAGTTCCCTAAAAAGCAAAGAGAATACCCTTAGAGCACTGTGCAAGATCTAAAACTCACTTTTTTGTAAAATGCAAGAACATTATGTTTAAAAGCCAACAAAATATGCCTGACCTTGTGCTGGTATCTGTTGTCGAAGGCATGCTTTATAAGGAGATTTTTTAAGACTGAGATGGCTGTATATCTGATATCGTAGTTGTCCTGCAAGGCAACAGAGGCTTCTCTGAGAAGCATCCCCACCAGGAAATGATGCCTGCAATACTCATCAGTTAAACTGTATTCAAGGTTTACATCTGAAAGAAACAGCAAGGCAATGGTTAAGGGAACTGTTCGAGGATCTGTTCAGAGCAAGACATAAGGGTCATGTAGGCCAAAACTCTCCGCCAGTACGGTTCATCTCTCTCTCCCCTACGGTGCATTCATCTTTTAATAAAGCCTGAACTGACTACAGTTTTCTCCACCACTGAGTTAAGCCATATCAAAGAACCTGGCAAGTTCCAGTTCAGGCTAATCATTCATTTCAGCCCTCACCGTTTCAGCAGCAGCCAAAAGAAGGATTTCTGCAGTGTGATGCTTTGCAAAGCTTAGCCCCCCAAAGACTAATTTGTAAAGTCAGGGATGGATGAAATGGGGAAAGATAGCATGACTTACTGCCTGGGGGCTGCTTGCTTTGCTCCTCACTGGGGGTTATCCTGTAAATCCCCAAACTACCCAGGCAGGGGAGGTGCCACCCGCTGCTGTGAGGGTGGTAAGGGGCAGTGGGGCTCACCACGGCTGCCCAGCCCTAGCAGTGCCACCTCTGCAGCTTCTTCCACATCCTCCATGAAATCTGCATTCCCTCTCACCAGGTCAGAGAGCAGAGAAAGCAAATACTCCTGATGGATGAGGGCTGCAAACAAGGACGTGGTGCTAAATGACCGCTGCCACGTGCCCCCAGGAGTTTACACAGCCAGGCTTGCCAGCCCCGCTGCAAGGACCGGGGAGCCAGGGCAGGGCTCCAGGCAGCTGCCTGCAGAAACTGTGAGCTGCCTTAGCTCCCCACCAGCAGATATTGAACACAGCTCCTTAAGAGCTGCACTGACTGCCAGCAGAAAGGCAGCTCAGTGCCTAATCACCATGGTTAACTTGTACCCTACATCTCATGCAGATTCAGGCTATACACTGTGATCAAAGCAGTGGCTGCCACAAGGGTAAGGCAGCATCTTCAGCAACTTGCCTGGATAATGTAGTAGAGAAGGGACAGAGACACAGATTTCAGTGCAGGGTGCCTGTGTCCTCGGGCTGCTATGAATGACCTTGCCCTGACACTGTTATCTTTGTCAGGCAACCCATATGCCTAATGAAAGCCATGACAGGCCCGGTTTGACTGCTGCATTTTGGCACTGAGCCTCCCAGAGGGATAACCCCAAAGCTCTGTGTTCTTCCCCCAAAGGCTACACATGCTGTGTGCTCAGACTTTTTTTTTTTCTTTAAATCCCACAGGTGTGAAAGTTTTTCTGTGGTAAGGCAGGGTGCACACACACAGCTTTGAAAATCCCAGCCAAAGGGTTCCAACAGCTCTGTGGCTGTGAAAGATATTTTTAAGTTTGTTGATTCATAAGTAGCATTTACTGGTTTGTGGCAGTCTGATTCAGAGGAAAGAGAACGCAATCTGGAACATTATCTAGCTTTCATTGTTAGTCATGTTAGCAAATGCCCAAGTATCACACATCACAGTTATTTCATTAGTTGGATTCAAGCTAATTGATTGGAAGCTGCGTATTTAATTTGACATTAGAGGATCCAGTGATCCCAGCTGGACCTACCTAGGGAAGTGAGGCGTTCCACAGCAAATGAAAAAAAATCTAATTCATGTGTAAAAAGAAAAGGGACAAATAAAAAAACAGCAAAATCAAACAGGAGTAAGTAATGCTCTAAATCTTGGAGAAATGGGTGCGTACATCATGTTTTAATATTATTTGTAAGGCTATTGCTTAACTCCTAGCTTCTGTCAGTCTCTTGGGTTCTTTGGTGTCAGAAGACTGCAAAACTAGTTCTGTGCTGCTGGTTGTGAGGACAGGTCAGGGTTTGCTGTGGCTGATGAAACACACATGTCCCCCAGCGAGGCGGCAGGGATGCAGCCAGCAACAGCCTTATTAGCTGAGGTCTTTCAGAGAAACTGCTCCAAGATGACACGCTCCAACTCAACAGGATGTGGGCAGAGGGATGTGCTCTGCCTGCAGGCCCCCCTGCACCAGCTGCTGCTGCAGAAGCCGCCTTCATCCTCCTTCCTGGGGGCTATTCCTTCTTTTCCCAGAAACAGAGTAGTAGAGGGCTGGGCATGTCCCTTCTCTTCATCCAGATAAGCTGAAGAAGAGGTGAGGCACGCCAGCAGGATATCTGCTTGGTGATGGGCACATCATACCTACCCACCTCTGAGCCCACTGCCCCTGTAATCATGCATCTATCCATAAAAACAGACAAGTTTGCAACAGAGCAACAGAGATGCATGCCTACATGTCTCTGGCATGGCAGGCAGAGCACAGGCAGCACTGCAAAGGCATGTCTGTGACCTGAGGACAGGCTGCTCTGCTGTCAGGAGATGTGCGTGAATGACAATTGCTATTGCTATTTTAAAATACGTATTTTAAAAATAAAACCTCAGCTGGTAGGTCCTACAGCAAAACAGAGGAGGAAAGGTGAGCTGCTCTGAAAGCTTTTCAGTGTAACCACCGCAAAAGCAAAGGTGAATGTTAACCAAGAAAGTGCATCTTTACGTTATCATGGCACTAATAAGCAACGAGGAGGCACTGTGGTTGTGTCTTTCGCAGCCATTTCTAGCAGTGCACTTCGTTAAACTATGTCAGACAAGTAGCCAAACTGATGTAAGTGTAAGAGATTAGCAGCTGGTCCAGAAAGCTCTGAGCGGTCAGAAACAGCAAAATAAGGGAAACTCCACAGTTACTGCTGCTTCTGCCACCTGGATGTGGGTGGAACCACTTTGGACCTTGTTTGGCTGCCCCATGAGGTACAACCAAACATCTCCTTGCCTCCGTCAGAATAAATCATAAAATCTTAAATCCACTGGGCTTTCATGTGGGTGAATCCTAAACCTCACTCTCCTCTCCAGTACTTATCTTGGGCAGGCTATTAGCACCCAAACCTGGCAATTTCTACAGCATTTATCTAGCACAGATGAGAAATCAGGACCCAGAGAATGAGGCTATGTCTATAGCAATGTCAGGCTGCTGGCCAGACACGCTGCTGGGCTCAGTGCAGTGATCCCCACCGCAGAGCTGCAGCCATCCACACTTGCACAGCCTTTCAGCTCATCCCCTTTGCAAACCCCATCTGCCCTGTGCAGTACCAAGGGGGACACAGTGTGACAGTGAGAGCAGCCTCGATGTGGAGTTGTGCCACAGTACATATGCCTTTGGTATGTGCTAAGCATTGGCATGGGCTCAAATTCTCCCCTGGGTGCCTTCAGCCCAGGTTTGAGTACAAGCTTGAATTCTTGTTCAAAATGAAAGCAGAAGATAACCTAAATCACCTTCTTGTGGCCACAAAGGGAGCTGGTGGTGACTGGAGCAGTGAATTCACCGTGTATGGAACAGGCTGCACAGAGAGGTGTGGAGTCTTCTCCTCTGGAGATTTTCCAGCCTCACCTGGCTGCTGTCCTGAGTGATGTGCTCTAGGGGATCCTGCTTTACAGGAGGGGAGTTGGACTGGATGATCTCTAGAGGTCGCTTCCAACTCTGAATACTCCATGATCTCCATTCTCTATAGCACCGATCAATGAGACACTGCTGCTCAGTGTCAGGATGCTGACATCAGAACAAAAGATCACACTTGCACAACTTGTGTATTTACTGAAATAAAGGCAGTTTCTTTTGGATGTTGTTAATCCCACGCAAACTTAAATACAGAAAATACTGATTGTATACTATTCTGGAGCAAAATGATGTAAACCTGCCAAAACAGCAACTTTTCCTTAGGTTAATGTAAATCAGGCTGACTAGGACATAAATTTCCTTGACACCAAATCCATCTGGTCAGAAGCCATCAAGACTAAAAAATTATAGCTCTCAAGCTAGTCTCTCCAGAAAGGACATACCTTGAAGTCTTTGCAGCTTGGGTTTGGAAAAGGTCATTGGCAAGTTCAGAGGAATGTAATGCTCATGACTGCAAATGGTCTGAAGAAATTCAAACTTGTATTCAACCAGAAGCTAAAAAAAAAAAAAAAAAAGACAAACACAGTTTGACTCGTATACTTTCAGCTCAACGTGTTTGTTGACCAAGGACTGGTGATTCTAAACAGCATTTGGTGAAACTCAGTAATAATTGGCAAATTTTTGTGTTGTTCTCAGCATGCGGCTGTCCCTTGGGACTTCTTTACCTTTCTCATCCAAACTATTAACCAATCTCTCCTTTAGTTCTGACTCTACATTGTTTTAAAGCTTCGGTCCAGACAATGAGGTCTCTGCCTCCAGAAGACTCTGCAGGAGCAGTGTCTAAAGGCCTCCAAGAGTCATATAAAATCATCACTACAGAGCTTTGACTGACATAGATATGTACAACTGCAAACCAGCTTTTAAGAAATATACTGCTTACCTTAGGGTCTTTTGGGCTGAATCCAGAAACGTAATCATTTATCAAGTTAAAAACAAATCCTCTGTCCATAAAAGTCAAACAACGCTGGGGAAAAAACAGCAACATGTGACCAATCATTAAAAATAAAATCAATCCTCCTAAATCAGCTCCATACTACCATCCTGCCAGCAGCCAGATCTGATCCTCTGTGCTGCTGCTGACTTTCTGAAGTGTACTTGATGCTGTTTCCCTGAAATTATTTGGATGACCTCACTTAAGTCTCCAGTGGACAATAGGATCATTTAAATGAGAGCACATATATTTCCTGTCAGGTTTTGAATAGCTGGTAGGCATGAGTGAGATAACACATAGGGTATCATAGGAAAATTCCTTTCCTAGGAAAGCTTATCCCTCCAGAGTTTCCATCATTGAAGAAACCAAAGAGGTGATAAAAGTACAAATGCATTTGTTCGCGTGCTGCTTATTTCCAATTGTTGGGTTTGCTGTTTTCGTTTTTCTTTTCTGATAAAGTCTGGGAAAAGGAATGAAGTGCTGACCTTCAGGAAGTTAGCCAAGCTGAAGTTGACATTCCTGGACTCTTCGGGGATTTCGTTATAGCGAATGGTAACGTGGGGGATGATGGCGAGCAGCAAGGAATGCAGGGCGTGCTGGTAGGAGTCAGGGAACCGCTGGCCTCGAGGCAGCTGAAACCAAAAGCAGGTCGGACACTCAGCACTGTGAGCAGCAGCTGGGGGGAGCTGAGCACAGGCACAAGGTCCCTTTAGCATGTGTTTGTGTTGTTTCCTAAGAAAACATTGGCACAAGGAAAGCGCTGGCTGCAGTAGCTGGTCCCAGGAAAGGAGGCTGCATGAGCCTTAAGGAGACCTGGAATTTTTAAATCACAATTGAGAGTGAAAAGGGGAAGAAGGGAAAAGTAAAGCAGGAAAAAAAAAAAAAGATCTGGCTTGCTGTCTGGCTTGTTAGGGTTTTTTAAAATAAAGAGTGACATAGTTTTTCAGAAAAACTTTTGGAGGAGAGTTTGTCCTGTAACGCAGCATCAAACAAATTTATTTTTACCTTGATTTTGTTTTCTTCCAGTAAGTACATTGCCATTGACTTCGCCAGTGCTTCAAAGAAAAACCACGAGTACTAGAACGAACAAAACTACTGTTATTTTCCTCAGCAGGATCGAACACGTTTGACTATGTGGGGAGGCAGCAGTGTGGGAAGGAGAGCTCACATTCAAATGGTGTTTTGTAAGCACACCTGTGCTTGCACAGCTTGGCATGGGTGCCTTTGTTACCTGGAGAAGTCCTGCCAGTCTTGGGGAGGGAACAGCTCCATCCCCTTCACACCCCAACACACCCTGCAAGGAGCCAGTGGAGTTTGGGGTGCAAGCCCTGCAAAGGGCTGGAGAAGCAGAAACTCAGTCTGCCTCCCGTGAGCTACCCCTGATGTGTGGCTTGAAGAAGATAGGTAAATGAAAAGCCCTTTGCTGTGTCCTGCCATGAGCCTTAACACAGCCAGGTTCCCTGCAGGAATTAATCTCTGTGGTAAGGGGAGAACCTCAAGGATGTGGATGTGAGGAGCTGCCTTGGTAGCTTTGCTCCTGCAGTGGGTTTGGATGGGTGGAAGCTGTATACCAGACCCCCTTCTCTTCTCCTCCACCCTTGGCAGCCAAGTCCTGCCAATACTTCACCTTGAGTAGCTTATTGATGGCCAGAAAATCTGCCGACTGCTTCAAGATCGTGGCCATGGAAAGGACCAGGATTTCATGGGTCATCTTCGCCTGTGTGATGCTGGGTTTCTCAGCTCGGAAGACGTACTGAGGCAAGAGGAACAGCGTCAGCAGTGTGCCTCCTCCCAGCAGGGAGATTTGCAGAGTGGGGTGTCATGACTAACCTTTATGAAGGAGCGCAAGTAGTGGTCTAGACCTTCTTCATGGCACTTGGACACGATGTGCAGAAGAACCCTGGGGAGAAACACGGTTTGTGTTCAGCACACAATGTGAGGTCAAGTTCCTCCTGCTTGCAAAAGCAGTCCTACCCTGCTCTAACCCCCAAAGCCTCACTGCTGGCACAGAGAGCTACTGCCCCTCATAGCTCCTGGGGCTGCACTAGCCTTGCCACAGCACAGTCCCTCATCAGAGCACTCAGAGCTGAGGTGGCCAAAGCCTCTTCTGCACGTCTGTGCAGGTCCAGGTTTCGCCCAGACCAGCTGCCTTCACTGCTCAAGACTCCCTGTGCGAGGAGCTGAGCTGGAGCATTTCTCTGCAGGGGACATATCCTATTCTTTGACCTCTGTGCATGCCAGGATTAAAGCCTGCAGCTACTTCATGTTGCAGTGAGCATTAGGCATCTGAACAACGCTCAGGTTTGGGATTAACTTGAAAACAAAGATATAAAGTTGATTTGCTCTGCACCCAGTTCTCTCTGGCTGTATCCACAGACCTGCTTTCCCCTTTCCCCTCCTGCACATGCTACAGATTCATCTACACCATACATCTTATCATGTGTGGAGACTGTTCTCATGGGGAGCCCTTGTCTAATGATGATACAAGTGACAATTAACAAATGTACTACTATATCAAGTCTGCAAAATAAACACAAAAATCCCACAGAATCTCTGCTGAGAAGAGGGGAAAAAATTCTCTGTGGTTGTTATACTGATACCTTCCCTGCATCCCCTGAATTTATTAATTCTGGAAGGTTCTTTTTTACTGAATTTACATCACGTGTATCCTCCCTTGCTGTTGTTATGTGCACTGGATTATATTCAGGCTGCTGCCTGCAGGTCACTGGGGACAGGCAGACCCTGGAGAACATGCCAGCCCTCTGGAAGCACTCCAGGCAGCTGATGAAGGCAGCAAGAGCCTGGTTTCTCCAGCCAACATTGGGGATTTACATTCCAGACCCAGCCAGAGGGAACAACAAACTATTGCACATTGTCACAGATCCCACAGGCCAAACCACAGGGAGGAGTTTACAAGCCATTTATCAGATAAAGAGGATTTTAAATTCCACTCTGAAAGTCTGGATGAGAAAACAGTTGTCACTAAACAGAAAGCTGTTGACAAACTGGAAAGCATCAGGCCAAGCTTCAAAAAAAAATCTCTGGAAGTGAAGGTGGGAGCAGGTCACCCAGCAGGTAGCAGGAGCCACGTGTTCCCCTGTCCTTGCCCTCTTCAAGCAGAGCAGGGTTACAGTGCTCTGCACAGAAGTCCCACCACATGGTGCAGGACTGTGACTGCAATGGGCCCTGCACCCCTGGAGGACCAGGGCTCAGCCTCCGACCTCTGGTTTGATGGAGCACGATGCCTGCGGTACCTGGACACACAACCTGCTGGACAGAGAAGATCTCCATGGAGCAGCATCCAGCTTCCCCCCTCGCACTGCAGCACTTCGCAGCAGAAGAACCACAGCAGGCAGATGGACTTTTTAATGCATCCAGCCGTTTCGGGGTGTCGTGGCCAGAGTGCTTTTGCACCTTTTGCTCAAGCCTCCACACAGCAGGAACTTTCTGCAGGGCGCAGGCCCTGGTCGGTGCTGCCCTCTTGGGGCTGTTTGCTAAACAAACTCCTGCCCGCTTCTGGCCACACATCCTGAGCTAACACGGACGTAGTGGTCACTCCTACAGCACAACACACCCGGCACCTGGGGATGTGTAGCAATACTTCTGACACAGGGGACTGGTGTGACCGGGCATCACTCCTGGGGGGAAACCACATCTGCAGCCTGCATCTGGGATGTGCCCAGGCGCTCTGGAACCTTTCGACACCCCAATAACTCAGCTCCCAGAGCCATCCCTGCCAGCAAACCTTTTTTTCTTTTGAAAAACAAACCAAGAGTATCTTTAAAATACCACATTTTTCCCTGTGCAGCTCCCAGGACAAGGGCCCCACTCTGCCCTGTGCCACGAGAAGACAGTGGCTGGTGTTGGGCAGCAAGGGGACAGCCAATGCTGTCCCTTAGCACCTTGTACTGGGAAACCACACCCTGCTTTGCACTGTAGTTTGTGGCTTTGTGTTTCTAACTGAAAAAAACTGGATGGTTTACCAGACACTCACATAGTGCAGTTGACAGCTACTTCATCTTCCTGGGTCACGTTTGTAAGGACTCTAAATAGTTGCATAAGAATTACAGGTAGAAACTGAATCATTACTTGGATCTCCATGGCGTGCAAACACTAAAATAAATGTTCAAAACACAGACACTTTTAGTTCAACATTTTGCAGATGTTAAATACTTATAGTCCACAGACATTTCTGTGGCAACAGGACAGGAATTAGTGAATGTGTCAGGACTTGGGCCCACAGCAGTGCTCACCCCCTGCCTTCCAGCTGGCAGATCCCTGCTGCGTGCCCACAGGGACCACCGTGAGTCACTCATGGCAGCTATTAATCCTCCCCTCAGCTGTGCCCAGGCAGCTAGGACTTAATTAGAGGTCACATGTGAGCATTTGACCCCAGTAACAGAATTTAAGGCTGAAGTTTTGCTCCCAGTTCTTCCTGTCACTTGACACAGTTTTTTGGAGTGATTAAGTCCCATTTTCACAAATGCCTTTGGAGCACAGAAACTTGATGCAGGTGAGACTTTTCTCCAAAGGGCATAACTTGCTGTCTCAAATGGGATTTAAGTGACTTGGTGACGGTCAAGATCATCTGGTGCATACACTCCCCACCCATCTCATAGACCTCTTTCACCTCAGTCTCACGATACGAGTCTGGGAAAGACAGCACTTTTCATTTTCAGTTTTCAAACCTGCAAATCTAATGAAAGGTTCTTAAATCTGTATCTAGGCATTTAAATGACTGAAACAATTGAGGTATCAGTGATGAGAAGCCCTCACTTGTTGACAGCACTGTCTGCAGGCTGCAGTGAGGTCGCTGACGCTGGGCAAGGCTGGGACCTCCACAGCTGCTTGACAAAAAAATGCTCACAACAGAACAACTGTTTTTTTAGTGCTTGGCTTCAAAACTCGCCATTATTTCTATTTCTTAAAATGTTTATACCTTATCTGAAACACAGCCAGTAACTTTGTGGTGATAAATCCCCACTACTGGAAGCGGAGCTGTTGTTATGGCAGCACTCTCAAAACAGGCAGTTATGGAATGAAATAAGGACAATAAACAGCCAAGAAACATCCTCCCTGCAGAAGCCTTTGCTGGACCTGCTCCGTGGCCCTTACTCATGCTGCAGCAATTGCCAAAAAGCTGGGCCTGGGTCACAAGTCACCCGTGGTTAAACTTAACTGATAAACTCACAGATCTTTTTCAGCCTGAAAAAAAAAATTCCTGTTTTGAATGGATAATCCTGAAAACAAGGAATTGTGCTGCGGTTTAAAGGTCTGAATCAGATCTAGGGCAGCAGGGGAGGAGTGCGTGAGCCTACCAGGAGGAGGGTTCACCATGAGCACGGCAAGGCGATGCTGAAGACTCGTTTTATCTGCTGTGAAAGGCAGTGGGAAGCAGCACTGAGGCAGCAGACAGTCGTGCCAGCGAGCAGAGGTAGGAATATTGCACAGTGCAGCGGTCCCAGTGCTGCAGCGAGCACGTGAGCCTACAGGGCAGGGCCCTGGGTATTTACTGATGGTCTGTAAAAGCACAATGAAAGCCCACCGACGGGCACTGTTCACCTTCAGGTATTTAATAAGCTCTCCTGGGACTTCCTTAGCTCCCGCCTGAACCAGCTGGCAGTGCTGGAAGAATTTGTGCAAGTGCATGTCCTGGAAGAGAAGAAAAACAAGTTCAGAGCAGCAGCTGCAATATTTGTCAAGCCCTGCTCTGCAGCTTACACCTGAAAATCTGCTGACATACCTGCAGCAGTGGGCCATGTCCCTAGCAAGCCCCATGTCACTACTGGTGGCACTCTTCATCCCCAGCTGCCATCTCCCAGGAGTACAGTACTGCTCCCTGCCTTTCACATTGGACCCAACCACTGCCCCTCCCCTGGCTCCCAGTTGATCTCAATCAAGCACAAAACTGCTGGCACTGTTAATATTCTCCTGCAGTTGCACCACCCTGAGCCCCAGTCCCTGTCCAACACTGTCCTGGAGAAGCAGGAGCCCTCCTCTCCCAGCTGCAACTCTCCAAGACTGTCTCACCATCTGCCTCACCGACCTCCTACTGCCATCTGAGGTGGACTCTTCTCACTCCTCTCCCTCCTCCACCAAGGTTGAATTTAATTACTGGGTTATTTAACCCTGAAAAGCATGTGGGAATACAGTTTGGTGGGGAGTGGAACTACTGTGCTGCTCCCAGTGCTGTATGGAATCACTAGGAGCCTAAACCAGGTTTAGATGATGCTGAAAGTGAGTTAATGTGAATGTAAACACAGCTGATTACATCCAGCATAGGAGAACAAGCCCTGCCAAGAGCACTTCCCCATGAGCACTGCTGACCCCCAGAGCATGTGCTGGGGATCTTTCCTGCACGTCACATGAAGCTTGGGGAAATCCAGCACTACCATAAGATAGTGGAACACACGAGGACTCAGTAAAACAGCCTGAAGTGGTTTCAAAGGGAAAAGAGGACTCTTGTTTTCTTGTGTCTGCTGCTGTCAGAAAGCTTATTTTATTGAAACTTAATAAACAGTCGAATATTTGGAGAAACCTCCCATTTCCACCAGTTCTCTTTTTCAACATGGAAGCAGCCCATTTGCTCAAATGTTTCCTTGGTCCTGCCAGCTATGGTGCAACTGGCCAAGAAAACATCAGCCTCTCCCTCAGCTCACTCACTCACACAATTGGCTCATCACATCTGGACAAAGGAGTGGAGCCCTGCAAGCAATCCCAGACCTGCTGCTACAGCAGTATCTCGGTGCTGCTCTGCAAACACAAGCACCTTTCTCCCACAGCACCTACAGCGCAGCAGTTGTAGAGACGCAGCAATTGCTTCCTCTGCATTTGTGCTGACAGTCTTTAAGAGCGAGGTGCTCGACTTACCTGGGTGTAAATGGTCGAGTCCAAATGGATTCTGATTTTAAACAGCGGCTTTGCTCCATCCACCCACTTCGCATCCACGCTGGGCTGCTGTGAACAGACAACATTCAAGCACTTGGTTTCAGACTGCGGTGAGGAGGTGGCTCTGTGCAGACAGACACCTGGCCAGAAGGTACGGGCTGGGGTGGAAGAAGGGGTTCCCCCCAGCACAGACACCAGTGACCTGACTGCAGCCACGGCAGGCAGAGGGGTCCCCACAAGAATCTGCACACAGAGCACGTGCTTTGTGCCATGTAGAACAGCCCAGTCCAGCCTGCCACAAAAATATTCCCTGCCACCTATATAACCACAGAAATAGAATTAAGTGTCCCAGCTCCCTTAAGCTTTGGGGGCTGCCCTGCAGTAGGGATCTTTGCAGCCCAGCAGAGCACTGACAGCATCCCAGAACTTACAGTGGTAACAAAAGCTCAGCTTTCCTCCTGCCTTTATGTTTAAGCCCATCTTAATTGGCCTTCCTACCCTTCGTGACTCTGTGTCCCCAAGACCCAGGTAAGCAGGCGGGAGGTTGGATGAGACTGGCAAATGCCGCTCCAGGGTGACAATCCGTCCATCCTTCAGCAAGGGGACCCAGGCGTATCCCACTGCGGAGGCAACCAGCGACCCGAGTGAGCAGACACACAGTGACACAGGTTTAGCTCAAGCTCCAAAAAGAGCCTCGTCTCACCCTCAGAAATCAAACTTCAACAAGGCTGGGACCAACCATGTCAGCCTTGTCAAAGCATGTTCTACCAGGTGACTTGGTGAACGAAATTCAGACACAGCACAGCCAAGGTGAGGAGTGGGTTCGAGGGGCACGAACAGCACGTGAGCCATGGTTGTGCACTCTGATGAGGGTCCTTCAGTCGCCCAAGGACTGGCTGAAAGGTGGAACCTGGGTGTGCTCAGTGGCCCTGACCTCACATCAAGGTTTTGTTGGTGACTTGACTGACCACAGCCCACTCACACACACTAAGTCAAGAGCACACAGAAATAGCTGTTACATGCAGCAAAAATCTGAGTTTTAATATACACTAAAACCAATGCATTTTATTCCAGTTTAGATCTATGATTTGCATTAGGTTGCTTTCAAAAAAGAAAATTCAGCTAGGCTGGCATTTTAATCAAATATTTTTTCATGTCCCTACATTCATTTTATCTTGGACTCTTACACTCCAGCAGAAGTAATTTAAGCAGTGAACATACCTTGAGTTTCAACGGTGTCCTGTTTTTTCGATGTTGCCTTTGTATTAATTTCACAGCTGACATGATAGAAGGTGAAAAGCAAATGATGCTTTTGATGGAGGTGAATTGGAAGCTCAATTTTAATCTAAAATGATACCATGATAGATAAGACTGTATTTTTAATTGTGGAGGAGTATCTTAAGTTCTATTTTATTTCACAAATGCTATGTTGTATGCAGTTACACAAGACACGTTCTTACCCATCTTAAATACCTCCTGGCTAACGTTTTCATCACGTTTGCACATTACTTATTAATGGGGGTGTGTGACTGGAGTGCACAAAGCGTGACAGTAAAGACAGCAGAAAACAAACTGGCATTAAAAATTGACAAAGTCTCTGGCTTTGCTGAAACTTTCTACCAAGGTAAAGGGCTGGCAATTATTTTTAGCTGTAGTTCACCCAGCCCTGGAAAAAGAGGCATCCTGAAAGGCCCCTTGGCTTGGCAGCATTCAGGAAAATCTGTTATTTCCCACCATTTCATTTTTACCTCATCGTAGAACTCTGGACTCTGGTTGTGATGCAGCACGGCAGCATATGCGTTTGTGGTCAGGAGATGGCCTCCGGGTTTGCCATATATACACTGGAAATATAAATGAAGAGCTGAATTCAGGGTTGCTGCCACCCTAAATAAAACAGTGAGCATGGGAACTCAGTGCTTTCCTATCATCCTGCTCAGCCTGGCTGGCACGCAGCAGCAAGCAAACAGCAGCCCCTTTAACAGGTACCCACCTTCAATGGCCTGGCATCAGCTTCATCTGAATCCCTGAACTCAACACAGACAGCAATGTTCCTTGCCTGAAATGGAGGAGAACAGGAGGATGAGCCACTGCAGCATCACCCTGGACCACGCCAAGCCTGGCTACAGGCTGCTCCCCGGGGCACTCGCCTTCGCAAACACCTTCTGGTTCTCATACTTCAAATGCAAGGGGTAGACATAGAGATGGTTTTTGTAGACAGTGAAGGGATAACAGTATTTTGCAACTTCTGGGACAAGCTCCTCCACTTCAACAGCAATGTCCTCACAGCTCTTCTCAAAAGGCTTTATAGGAATATACGAAGCTGTGACACAATCTAGAAGAGAAGGAAAGCTTGGATAAGTGCACTGCCCACAAACATAGGAAGCACAGCTCAGGTGAAAGGAAATTTGCCGGTCTGAAGCTCTGCCATTGCTCTCGAGCATCCTGTTCTCTTCACATCAGAGGGCCATGTGTGCTGACCAGGCAGCAGGACTTGGCCCACTCCTGTTGAAATGATTAAGGGAAAACTCTCCCCTTGACCATGCAACATCTGTGGTCCCTGACTGCATTAGCAATACTGAGAAAAGATGGGTGCAAGGGCACCATGGGGCTCTGCTCTCCTTGCCAGTGGGGACTACAGAGGAGGCACTTTCCTGTAGCTTTGGGAAAGTCAAAGGGTCTTGAGAATGACCCATGTGTGGGCAGGGATGGCTGCTCTGCCCAGGGCCTGCAACTCCAGGAATTTAACCCATTACGTTACTGCTTTATAAATCATGCAAACGTCACCTGGCTGAAGCAGACAGGCTACAGAGATCACAACTTGAGACTGATGTCTCAAAGTGCATCAGTCCCACTGTGTCAGTCCTTTTCCACTCTCTGCTTCAGAAAGGTGTTTGATGGCTATGTTGCCTCCAAACACCAGTGCACAAGTCCTGCCTAATCCAGTGAGGCTCACACCCACCATGAGGGAGAATTCATCTCAAGTGATGGCCTTTCAAAGAACAGAAGAATTAAGTCCACTAGAAAAGCCTTCTGGACAGGGGAGCAGACTACAGAACCCGTGATATGAGCTACCAAAGGCCCTTGGGGTGACACTGAACGCCTTGTGAGTCCTTCCTTTGCCTCAGATTCTTTACATGCAAAGTGAAGAATCACACTGACCATGTTTGTGAAGCCCTCTGGTGTGATGCAACCAAAACGTTATATGAGATTGGTGTAATAATAACAGCAAAAGGAGGCAGGTGGTTTCCTTTAGATCTAGGATGTGATGGCCAAACTGCAAAGCAGATGCACCCCTCAGGTAAACCTCTGCTCTTGGACCACATCCCTCCACAGAATCCATCAGAAAGACGTACAAGCTGGTGGCTGTGCTGAATTTCTTATTGCAACCCTGAGATACTCCTGTTAATGAAACAGCAAAGCTCCCTACAGAAGCATTAACTCCTGAGGCTAGAGCCATCAGCATTTATTTTAAGATCCAAGATCCTTACTTGTGAAGTCTAGTGGGATGTCTTTGACGACAATATTCAGCTGGGCTGGAATTACCTGTAGTTTTGTCTTCTCTGGCCTGCATTAGGGAGAAAGGAACAAGAGTTTGAACCTTGAAAGCTCATCAGCTGTTGAACACATCAAAGGCTCTGAGTATTTTAGAAATTGTCATCTCATGCTTACACTTAACTGTTCAAAAATGTATATTAAAATGCCTGCTCAGCCTCTGCACCACCAGCCTCTTCCACTTACTTCTTATACTCTGCTAAAAGCTTCAGCATATCTTCATTCGAGACTTTGCTGCTGTCTTGCTTGTACAGAGGTGAGAATTTTCCTTCAGCATCGAGAGTGCCCTGGGAGTCTTTGAACACTGGTCTGCAGAAAAGAAGAGACACATATGTTAACTGTTGGTATATATGCAGACACAGAGGTCTGTGACATGTCAGGCTGCAGGGCAGTTTATCAGGTGAGAGGTTCACTGGCCTGTGACTGCTCTGAACAGCACCAGACCTCCCAGTCACCGTCCCAGCCTCACCTGGTGCCCCACACAGACTGCAATCCACCATGTCACATAAAATTGTGTGGGGCATCACCCACTTCCCTTCTCTCCAGCCAGGAAAGTACACACCTAGCCCAGCTCCAAGCCTGCTCTACAGTCATGAATGCCCTTCAGTCCCCTCTTGCTAACACCATCTGGTGAAGTATCTTTCTGGTTGTACACAGGCTCAGAGCATGGAAACCCTCCTAGGAAAGGAGGACCAGTCTCAGGACATACATCAGTCACCTCCTGAACCCAGAGCAGGAGATTGGGCTCTGCCCTGGATGAATACTGGCATCTTTGCCCTTGAATATAAAGGCTGCAGGTGTCTGTGTACAGTAAGAACATTAAAACATCTCTACACCTTTTCTGTGCAAACACCTTCCTCTGAAACCCACAGGGAACCTGTTCCAAGGGTGCAGAGTAACGCAGATCCCCACACCAGGCTCAGCTCTTTGGTCTCCAAACGCAGCTCTTTACACAGCAGGAACAAATCTGAACACCATCAAAGCCAATGCCCACAGCGAGCCCTCTTTAGGCTGAGGCACTGGGCAGGCTGTGTGCTGGCTCCCAGGAGTGAGCTGCATCCCAGAAACACCATCTTGAAAGTGTCACAGGAAAACCCAGCTCGAGAGCACACATTGCAAACTGTGTACCACCAAATCCCAGCCCACTGTGACAGTCACCTGGCGTTCCCATGTCATTACTATCCATTCTGACAGCACCAAGCAGCAATTTAGCAATAGGAGGCAGTGGCAGAGGGATGAACTCGCCTTCAGGCCTCCCTCCAACACAAGATTTAAGGGAGTTAGCGCTGATGCACTTTATCAACCCCAGCAAAAGAGCAGTGAGGGAATGGGATCACTATCTCCAGTCATTCCCAAGAACATTAATTAAAGCAGAGTCTAAGATGGGAGACAAAGGCCAGCTGATTGCCACTGCCAGGCCAGGAGGTCCCCCAATCCCATGCTGTCCCTGGCAATGGCTGGGGACATGCCAGGAGGGAATTTCTGCACCAGTTCCTGCAGTGACATGGGACGGTGTAATTCGGCCCCAGGAACATTCTGCCCTGACAGCAGTAGCTACAGGTCAGCTGGAATGTTACCATCTTCCCAGCACTGTTTACTTTTTAGTATTTTGTTTCTAATTCTAGACAGAGCATTTCTGGCCAATCCCCATCCCGCCTTGGGAATCAGAGACAGATTCTGTCCTTGGCTGCAGCTTCACTGACTGCAGGCACTTGGCACTTTGCCCCCTCGCTCAGACTGTGTCCTGGGTAACTCGCAGCAGCAGCTCCTGTCACGGCCAAAGCGTGGTGGGAGGTGACTAACCTGGCAGCCCAGCCGAAGGGCATCCTGTACTGCCCCAGACGGCTGCACACCTGCCTGGCCACCTTATGGACCTTCTGGGCGGTCTGCAAAACACAAGAGAGGTTAGCACGGGCCACACTGCCCTGGGAGCGGAGCCGTGAGCGCTGCACTCTCCAGGGAGAAGGAACTCTCCGTACTCCACGACACAGCGCAACGCTCGTCCAAGCAGCTGACAGACATCCCTGCCTGGCACTGCACACCACGTGCATTTATTACTTTTGCAAAGCAATAACAAACATGTTGTGGGCATGGCCATATTAAAGCTCCTCTTGATTCCACACCAAACTGCCAAGGTGTTAGTTTATTTTCCAAAAGTGACTGTAATTGGTTCATCCTGTACAGGTTTACAAAGTGTGCCAAGGGAATGCCACCACACACCAGGTGCCCCATACATTGATTTTCCAGGGACCAGCGTGGACTGGCTGCAGCCCTGCCTGGTGTGCAGGGACTGATGGCAGTAGCACCAGGGTCCCTCCCTGACCACCCTTTGCACAAGTTCCCTGATACAATCATGACACTCTGCACAGTGCAAGACAGAGGCAGGGTGAGCAGAATAGAGGGTGAAGCCCATGTTCTGCTGCTACTAAAACACTGCTGTTCCCAGCTGGGGTGAGCCAGGACCAGCCTGAGACACTGTGTGTAGCACCATGTAGTGGTGCAGCCCCTTTCTCCGGGGATGAAGTGTTCCACTTTTTTGCTGCCAGCCCAGGCTTTGCCTTGTTGAAGTGTAACAGGGAAAGGTCCCCCTGCCCTGACTGCTTGGGTCACTCTAAAACCCCTCTGCCTCCTTCCAGGGGAAGGAACCGATTCTCCCAGGACAGCCTGACTGATTCCAGCTGGGGAACAGCACAAGTAACAGAATGGATCAAGACCAGTATTTGCCAGAAAGCAGCTGAAGAGCAGCAGAAACAACCTTTGTTTCAGACCACACTACTCCCTGCAGCAGCAAGCAGCTTCACCAAGCAGATACTCTCCTGCTCCCATCCAATACCTTCCCCGGGTCCGAGTTTTTCATGTACGGCTCTGCACAGTGCGTGATGCTGCCCTGCAGCACCTTCTCCACGCGGGCCACCAGGAAGATCTCCACGTGTGGGTCAGTCACGGAGAAAACCCCCTGCAATGGATAGACAGTAGGCTGTCAGAGAGGAGGGCACCCTACCTGCAGCTCTGTCATCTCACTGTCCCTTCCCACAACCCGCACAGACCCTGCTCTGGTTGCTGCTGTGGATGGGCCATGGTGCTCACCAGGCTTGAGCATGGTCAAGTCTTGAAAACCTCTGCTTGGTGCTTCGCCTGTCGCTGCCAGTGAGCCCAAAGTGCAATTGGCTTGAGACACTGACCAAAACCCCACAGCTCAAGAGAAAAGTTGCCTTCTGTTTCTCCACACCACGGATAACAACACACCACAACAATACTGAAGAACCACAGCCTCAACAGAGACAGAGAATGAGGAGAAAGTCAGATCCTCACCCGCTTTATGTAGCGCAGGCACGACTCGGGGACCCCATGCACAAGGCTCTCGCCCAGCGAAAGCCCCTTGGTGCCCTCCGCTCCGGGCGCAGCGCTATCCAGCAGCATGTCACGGACAGAAGGAGGATTCAAGTCCACGTGGAAGTCAGCTGAAATCTTGCAATTATTTTTCAGGTCAAATAACGCCAAGCTTAGGAAAAAGGGCTCAACCTAGAAATTTGATTGAATATATGTGTCAAAAAAAAACCAAAACAAAACATGGTAGAGGCTCAAGAGTATTAACATGCACTGCCCTCCCTCCTAGGTTTGCCTTCTGTATCTGTTCTTTTAGTTTGTACACCAGCATTTTACAGAATTCTTACAGACCATTCATGTTTATTTGCTTTATAAATACATAAAACCATCTTTTTGCTCCATCTTCTTGGGTTTTGATCTAGTCAACTTGAACAAAGCCGCTTTAAAACCATCAATGAAATATATCAAAATCCCTATGGATTTCATTCTTTATAAGTGATAAACTATGGAGTTAAGAAGCAAAGATGACCCTAATCCATCAGAGCTGTTTATCCTTTGCAATGAGAAAGAAATCAACTTAAAAGTGTTTATATTCACATGCTAAAGACCACTTTGCTTATTATCCAAAGTCAGTCTGGATGGCCCAATCACAAGACACTCAAAATGTTCCTCAGCACCTATATGCTGGGTGGCACAGAGGCCAAGTCAGCTCTCCCAGCCAAGGAGAGCTCACAGACAAAGCTAACACTGCCGAGGAACTGCATCTGAAAAATCTGCCAACTTGTTTGTAGCTATTGACCTTGACAGCACAAGGCAAGTGGCAACAATTCCATGTATTTTTAATTCAAAGATCCTAGCAGGCATGTGTCCACGTCAAGATAAAAGCAAAGGCTTGAAGATAAGACTGTAGTGTGTCCAACACATGACAGGATAACTCGAAGGTCATTACATCAATACTAAAAACGTGCTGATTAGGTCTGACTCTGGGCCTGATTAAGGATGAATAACAAGAATCTCTGCTATCAGCGACACATTCATCCTTTGGGAGTTAACAAGAAGGAGTCTGGTGTACCAGCTGTGAGTTGCCAACGTGAAACCATCACAAAAAAAGCCTTTGCAATTCCAACAGGCATCAGACAAAGTACCATCAGCAGAGATGGGGCAATGCTAGTGCTGCTGCCTCCCCCACGATGCTATCTGCTGCTCTAGCACCCTTGCATTAAGGCTTGACTCCAGCCAGAGCAAAAGCAGGACAGGAAAATAGGGATTATGTTTTGGGAGGAAAGTCTGGAGGAGTCTGGTCTGTTCAGCCTGGCAGAGCAAAAGCTGAGGAGAGCTTTAATAGCTGTCTATAAACATCAGAGGCTCAGAGAATACAAGTAAGAGCTTTTTAGGCTAAGGCACAACTTTGGCACAATAACAAATGCATATAATAAAGTGGCTGTGAGTCAGAAGAAGGTTTAAGAACAGAGAAATCCCTTGCCATTAGGGGAAATGAAATAAAACACAGCAGTGAGTAGTGTGGAGATGGAGCTTAATCATTTACCAACAGGACTTCCACAGAGACCCAGAACATGGCAGAGGCATGCTCCCCATACCCTATGGCTCTGAACTGCTGGTTTCCCAGCAGCCCCAGGTCCTGGTAGGCTGAGGCATGTCAGGACAGACCCTGTTTCCAAACACATTTTTGGAGCACCAAAACACCAAGGCAGACAAATCCTGCGATGACCCGGCAGCCTCTGCCAGCCCAGCTCCCAGCGGAGCTCATGGCAAAATGGGATTTTTATCCACCCAGATTAATCTGCTGAGGGTTTTTTTTTGCTGGTGAGGAGAAAAAAAAGACAAAGCAGGACATGGCAGAGCTCCCCTTACGTTGGTGGGTCCTCCTTCCGACCTGTTGCTGAGCTGAGCGAGGAGGCTGAGGGAGAAGTCCTGGCAGCACACCATGAAGCGCCTGCTGCACTTCTCCTCAAATGGCTTCACGTCCGGCTCGATCCCCGAGAAGTCCAGCCTCTAGACAGCAAGAACACAAATCCAGTCTCATTAAAAAAGAAAATAAACCCCTGAATAATGCTAAGGGATCACATTATGGCCAATACTATCTTAATAGTGTTTCTGTTTAAGTGGTGCAAAAGGTACAAGACGTTCACAAATGGGTGCTGTTTGGTGATGTTACACAAATGTGTTCAAGATATGAATTCACGGTGATGTAGCAACTTTTAGTGATCTGGTTTGTAGAGCACACAAAACTAAACCTCAGTATGATTTCAGTTCCTTCCTGCCTTGCTGTAACCCTGGGGATCTTCCCAAACACCATTTAGAGCGTGGGGAAGAAAGCAGAACATAAGCCGTCGTTACACTCAGAAAAGTATCTTCCACTTTGAAGATGTGCCTAGTTTAAGAGATGGTCCCTGTATCTGAAACAGAGAGAAGGCACACGCTGTTGGGATCGTGAACAACATCTTGAAGTGGAAGGCATTTCTAGATGCGCAGCAATAACCGGCATGGTTAGAAACAACGAGGACTGGCTGCAGAGTGGCTGGGAAATCCAGACAGTCTTGGTTATCAGCACCTCCTTCCTAGCTCAGAACACCCATGCCTGCTCTGTGCCTCGCCATCTGCCCTTCTCAGGGAGCAGACACATCCATGACCAAAATACCATCAGTCAGATAAAGCCCCTCAGCCTTCACCATCCCCATTGTACTGGGGACACAGAGCTACCAAATACCCTGAAAGACCAGCACATCTCTCTGGGACAATCTGGCAGTCCTATTCATTTTTCCTCCCTCAAACCCTGCAGAAAGCTGCATGCCAAACTTAGAGTGCAGATATCTCACAATCAAGTGATCTCAGCCAAACAGGCTGCAATTGTTAATCCGATTCTGGGAAACTGTTTCCATTGTTTCCCCTACTTCCTTTTAATGAGGAAAGTACACTACAGGTATACATTCCTGCTCCCAGTTTTGTTAGCTCCAGGCATACAGGCGTGCACGTACACACCAGCATTGAGTGGGGCAGTGATTTTGGTGTCATGGCAGATCTGACTGACCCACACCAGAATGAAGAGCTCTGGGTACAGAGGGAGGGCAGTGAATCCAGCCTAACCATTCGGTTAGGTAAAAAAGATACCTTAGATGTTCTGCACTGAGTAATATTTCCATTTTTATTATCTGACTAGAATATAGGAAACTTCTCATAGCTTCTCTTAAAAAAAAAAAACAACAAAAAAAGCCTCCTGGATGCTTATCTTCTTCCTGTTAAAGGCCTTTAAGAAATGCCAAGAGAAAAGCTTATTTTGTGCAACTAAACCTTTTAAAGACTAATTACATTTTCCTGTTAAACCAGGTGTGACCAAGCCAAAGCATGTGAGAAGGAGAACCAGAAACTATGAAACAACTTGGAACAATTCCCTAAAACTGTGTTAACAATTGCAGCTCGTTCCACTGAAATCCCTCACCTGGACCTTGGCAGAGAGCAAAGATGCCAAAGCCAAGAAGAAAACAAGTCAATAGTCAATGAACCCCTACTCCAGTGCATGAGAACAGCATGGGGTGTTTCTTCTGTTTGTATGCCCCCTACATTTGAAAACCCCTGAAGACTGAAGCTCTCCCTGTAAGCCCCTGTCATGGTCTTTAACATCACTGCTCCCTCCTCCAGACATGCTGAGCAGTGTTGCACATCTCCTTGCACCACTTCTGCTGCTTCTGTAACCCGGAGAACCTCCCAGAGGCCCAGATGATGGGTCTGAAACCCAGCAACACCAAGATGCATCACACAGAAGCCAGCAAAGCTGGAGGGAGGCCATGTGTGGGGCTGCTGGGAGTCCTCCCTCCCTTTATTTGGGCTATCACCTGAGTACTGACAACTTGTTCAGCTCTCACAGACAGACGTGGGCTGCACTTTATGCTCCAACCCACAGAACAGCACACTGCCTCTGTAGGCAAAGGCTGTGGCCACGCAAGGGAACAGGGGAAGCACAACCAGCAAGGGAGCTCTCACAGAGAGCAAAATCTCACGTTTGCAAACATGGGGATGTTTACCTGGACTTCTGGGTCGAAAGAAAAGAGATTTTGTCTTCCATCATTTCTGCTCAGTTTGTTCAGTTGATCTGTTTCTCTTCCATACTGGGACAAAGGAAAGCATTGACATTACTGCCCGGCCACACAGAGGCAAACAATCATTCTTTGGAAAGAAATTAAACATTTTTCAGGTTCCTTTTGTGACAGGTGAGGTGATGCACAGCTTCTCAGCTGTAGTCACCAACACTGTGCAAGGAGAGCGAAGTGATGCAGCTCTGTGTGCTGGTTTGGGCTGGGGCTGAGTTAATTTTCTTCACCGTAGCTGGTACAGGGCTGTGTTCTGGATGTGTGCTGAGGACAGTGTAGATAACACAGGGATGTTTTAGTTGTTGCTGAGCAGTGCTTACACAGAGTCAGGGCCTTTTCTGCTCCTCACCCCACCAGCGAGCGGGCTGGGGGTGCACAAGGAGTTGGGAGGGGACACAGCCAGGACAGGTGACCCCCACTGACCAAAGGGACAGCCCAGACCATATGACATCATGCTCAGCAATAAAACTAGGGGGCCTGCTGGTGGGGGTGCTGCTGCTCAGGGACTGGGTGGGCATCAGTCAGTTGGGGGTGAGCAATTGTTTTCACTTGCACCACTTGTCTTTCTTGGGTTCTATTTCTCTCTCTGTTATTTTCCTTTTCATTACATTATTATTATTATAATTACTATTATTTTATTTTGTTTCATTTCCCTTATTAAACTGTTCTTATGTCGACCCACAAGTTTTCACACTTTTACCCTTCCAGCCCTCTCCCCCCATGCCACTGGCAGGGACTGAGCGAGCAGCAGTGTGGGGCTCAGTTGCTGGCTGGGGTGAAACCACGACACTCTGCCAAATGAGAAAGCAGTCAGAAGTGGGCAACCACACTCTGGATCATACAGGAGGTGGCTGCCATGTAACTGCCCCTGTGCTCTCAGGGCTGGGATGGTCACCCCTGATGTGCAGGAAGGAGCAGGACCCACAGTGACAGCCCTTCATCCGCTCTAGGTCTGGTTCTGCCTTCAGGGCCCCACACCTGGAGGTGAAGAACATGCAACATGGAGCTCCATCCGTGAGCCAGGCAGAAGAGATAACAGAGACCTCAGCAGCACTTGGTGCCTGCCCAGCCCCCCCAGAGCTGAAGACACAGAATGTGAAAAACCCCTTTTAAAGACATGGTGGAGAGAACCAGCTAATGGCTGGGACAGCACTCTCTGCAAACACGTACCTTCATGAGCTCCGGATGCATGCTTCTCTCCAGGCTCTCCAGGATGTTCTCTGATTTTCCCTGCATGCTTGATTCATCATCTGCAAGGACACAAAAAACAGATGTTCAAAACAACTGCAGGAGCGCTGCTCTGCCAGAAAGCAGCCTGCAATATTTTTTTTACAACTGCAGAGAAACAGTTCATGGAGATCCATTCCTCAGGAGTAGGATTTTTCCATACATTACTAGTACCAGAGTTACTGTTATAGCCTGCTAGGTCTTTCCAAAGCAGAACTTCAGCACAGAGCCAATTTTCCAGCAGTCTTGAAATTTTGCCGTGGATTTCCCATCCAGAGGAAGGGTCATGTTTCCCTCCACTTTTATTCCTCAGACTATTGTCTACATTATACTAAACCCTTTTGCATGATATCAGGTGTCAGCCACAATTCTTGCTATTAATCCAGAAAGAAAAGAATATACTTTTCCAGGCACCCTGCCTGCATCCTGCTGGAGAAGGGCGAAGGTAGGTGTTTATTTATAAACTGACCTTGCACAGATTCCACAGTATCTTTCTTCTCTTGCATCAAACTCTCACTGTTGCTCTGAATGATCTTTCTCAGAGTTACCAGCCACTCTTCCATCTCCTGCTCAGTTTCAGCTGCCAGATAGTGGCTGTACTTGTCTATTGTCTTCAGTTCAAAGGCGTAACGACGCATTTTAGGACACTGAACAAACAAACAAGAAAAAGCAAGGTTTGTATTACATTTTTCTCAATGACTCAGCACAGAACCTGCCAGAAGGGGCCTCTCTGTGAAAGCATCCTGAACTGAAATATTGTCATGGGAAAAAAAATAATAATCACAGAACAATGCAAGCACCCTCGTTAACGGCAGTGTGCAGCTCCACAGATAGCAGCTACTCTGAGTGGCAGAAAGCCAGACCTAACCAAAGCCACTGCACTGAGGGGCAGGAGCAAGCTTCCTCTGACGTTGTTAGACCTTTAAGATTTACCCAGAGAAGCCAGGGACTGGGTTTATCTGGCACAGTAAGTAGTGTTGCACTCCAGGACACTTAGAGGCATCGATCTTAAAAGCAAGTGGTTGAATGCAACTTTTCTGAGCTCTGCTGCCCTTTAAAGAGCATTTTCCAATGAGAAGCCAAGGCAAATCTGGTGCAACTTTGGCAGTACATCCTGTACATCACCCTGGCACGTGCACTACTGCTTTTACTGTGTTGAGAATGACCAATGCACAGCTCTGACTCATCCATGCTGAAGCAATCCACTGGAATAATTTAAGCTGCCCTGCACCAGCTCCACCACCCTCCATGCCTGAAGCTTCTGCAGAGACAGCAAGGGCAGGAGGCACAGCAGTGATCCAGTGCCACACTTCACTCTCAGCATGACAAAGCAGACCTGGGTTGAAACTCTGTACAAATACCTGCTCCTAAAACCTTACAAGCCCTTTGCAGGTCTTAAGTCCCAAAAGGCTGCATGTTTACATGGACCTCTTGGGATGTAGCTTAAGAAACAAGAAGCTGGTGTGAGCAGAAAACAGAAGAGGAAGGTGCCCAAGACTAAGTCACACCTATTACTGGCTTCAACCCTCAAGGTGTCTTGGAAGGCATCTGACCTAAGATAACCAGGAAAGGAGATGGACAGAGCAGAGAGAAGATAAAGACACGATGAAATGCTTCCATTTTACTCTGGCAGCAGTTCTTCCACTTGCTGTCTTCCCTTCCAAAAGCACTGGCACCCTTCCGAAACTCCTCTCCTGCTGAGAGAGGAAACCAGCTCTGGGCTAGTTTGTAAATCCACACCTTCGACCCTTGATGGTGCAGACCCTGAGAGAGCATTTCTGCCTTGGAGCTAGCAACACATCAGCTCACGTGCAGCCATGCAGAAAGCACACCTACCTGAACAACGTCATTGCAAGCGTCCAAGAAAATACAGCCTTTGGATTCTTTGGAAATTTTCTCATCTTTGTAGGAGTTAAGAATATAGGAGCCATCTGTGAGTTGCGACAAGTAGAAATACCTCCTCTTGAACACCTGCAAAAGCACAAAGTCTTGCTCATTCACTCAGTTGTATATCACAAACCAGTCTCAGCTTCAGCATCTGCCCTCCTGCTATCGAGAAAACACCGTAACGAGAAGCACCGATGACCCTAGAGTGTTGCAGATTCACCCCTTTGAGTGTCACTTGTTTTTGGAAAGAGAGGATCCATCATCTTCTTTATTTTTAATGTCCTTGTTATTATAAGGTTGCTCATCCAAAGCAAAGCCCCAGGGCTTCCAGCTGGCTCCAGCCTCATTTACCTTTACAAAGTAACTCTGCACAGTAAATTCAGATCAGCACATGGCTTAAAGATTCATCCCACCCTAGGGCTGGTGTTTCCAGAGCCTTTTTAATAAAGATCTCAGTTAGAATTACGGAGCAATTCTCCGGAAAACTTTGGAACAGACGTGTGGAAATTCCTAGCACTTAAATGGAAGTCAAGGGACACTGTAATCATAGAATCACAGAATCACAGAACAGCCTTGGTTGGAAGAGGCCTCTAAGATCACCGAGTCCAACCATTAACCCAGCACTGCCCAGTCCCCACTACCCCATGTCCCTCAGCACCTCATCTCCACGGCTCTGAAATCCCTCCAGGGATGGGGACTCCCCCACTGCCCTGGGCAGCCTGGGCCAGTGCCTGACAGCCCTTTCAGTGAAGAAATTTTTCCTAATATCCAATGTAAACCTCCCCTGGCACAACTTGAGGCCATCACCCCTCGTCCTGTCACTGTTACCTGGGAGAAGATGCATTTAACTGCTTGGGTTTTTTGTGTTGTTGGCTTGTTGTTTTTTTTTAATACAAACCTATTTTCATGAACTGGCTTTGGCTTAATGTTCAATTCTCACCTCAGAAAGCAGTAAGCTTGGGAGAAGTGTTCCTATGTTTGAGATATTGATTTTTATGAAGCCTGTGCATTAATTATTTTTTTTTTAAAAAAGCCACAACAAAAAACAAAGCAAAACAAAAAAACCCTCTTCAGTATTTCAGAATACCTTCCTTCAGGAGAACACCTCTTAATTCAGGAGAACTTTTTGGCAGTAATCACGACAGCACCACATGCTGTCAGGCCTGTAAGGAGCAGGGTGCATTTTGCAGTGTTAGGAGAATCACAAAGGAAGCTGGGGAAGCAGTACTGTGAGTATCTCCACTGCTCTGCTTATCTGCAAGATTTATGAATGAACACAGCACTTTTCATCCCAGATGGGAGACTACCAGTAATTTCCTTCTCCCATCATTACTGACACTAGCAGATGTGCAATAAAACCACTTGCTTACTCGCACAAACCTGGAAGGGAGCACTGTGCTCTGAACAGTAACCAAAGCCCTCTGAAAGGTAACCTCTGGCATCATTTAGATGAATAGTTAGCTGTAGAGATACTCCAAGGGGTGTTGAGATTTAAGTTTTAAAAGATTTAACTAAGCCTTTAGTTCAACAAAGCATAAAAATACACAGAAATCTAATATCAGAAACTTTGGCAGTGGATGCTAAAGAAACTCATGATAGATCTCTCCAGATATTACAGGGTTGATATCCCTCATGTGTATCGGATTTCACACTAAACCATTTGCATCTTCTGAATTCTGTTCAAAAGGAAATGCAGAAGCAAGGAGCAAACACTGTTCCTATGATCTTTTCCCCTTGTAAGCACTGCTGTCAGAAATAATTGTCAGAAGACTATGATCATCCAAAATGAACACTATAAAGCTAGGAGCAGAGGGAACATCCCCTCTGATCAGGCTACAGATGCTGCTGGTGAGCACAGAAGTGGCACAGGGATGGCTAGAGAACCAGGGAAGCCCATTTGTGGAGGGAGGGAGGGAAGGGAAGGAAATCCTGATGCCATGGTTGTAATGCAGCACACTGATATGCTGCAAAACAGAGAGCAAAAGAGCTGGGTCAAACCAGGGAACTTCTCTGCAAAGGAAAGGCAACTGGCATAAAGGTTGGCAGCTGTAGCCTAATTACAGTTTGCTCATGGGCTGACTCTACAGTAAATACACTCTGCACACACTTATCAATAGTGTGGGGTACCAACAGCTCAGCACATCCCAGCAATGAAAGAACCAGCACCCAAACAATGGGCTCTTGTGATAGCCCAGCAGCTTCTCAAAGTGGTGATAAGGCTTTTAAAATTCAGATTAAAATTAGTTCTATGAGGGCTCCTGTTCCCCTCCTCATGACAGCATAACTCACTGAATGAAGCCTCAGACCAGCTGAACTTTTTGAGATTTACTAATACCCATAGAAAGCAGCCTCACTGCAGCCATCCATCAGCTACACAGTCGAGCATAACTCCCTAATATTCTTTCTATGCTGTAACGAGGCAGCTGCGTGGTGGAACAACTAACGGGCTCAGTGGCACAGCAAAAACCTGCTCTGGAACTACTAAAAACCTCCATTGCAAAATCTAAGCAATGTCATGCTGGATTATGTACAGTGGAGAGCAGGAGACAAAGCAGCTGTTGCTGCCAGGTCAGTAATGCTCCCTCTCCTCAGTGATATCCCCCCTGCTTTTAGAGCAAAGACCCATCATTTCAGTTTCAAGCTGGCCTCTGAACATGTATCCTACCAGCAAGAAAACTATCAATTCAGGAAGTCAGGGCAGCTGTTTCAGTTACTTAAATTGCCTTCCTCTTCTGGGCCTCAGCTGCTCGTTCAGAATACAATCTGTTTACTAGAACACACTTTGCCTTTTTGTGCAGCTTGCCTGTCGTGATCTGAAGTCTTCTGTTCTGGGTAGGGAAGGGTCAAAAGGGTTTCCAGTCCACCTTGGGATACTCTGCAAGAGGGATGGATGCTCCCCCAAGCCCAAACCCACCCGCTGCACTCCTGCTAGCTGTAGAGACGTGGTCTGAGCTTCACCTCGTGCCTGGTTCACTATTAACACACCACTGGATCAAGCTCACCTTCATGGTAACAGTGATTGTGCTGTTCACATTGGCTCTGTGCAGCCAGCCTTGCTTGATCACACCACCCTTCTGGGAGCACAGGGACGAGGAATCCTGAAAGAGAGCAAAAGATCAGGAAAAGGGGAGATCAGGTGAACTGCCTCCCACACAGAATTCCCCTGGGACACAAGGGGGATGTCCACCCTGGAAAGCAATGCTGTTTTAGCTACAGCAATACAGTAACATATAGAATGTATGTGTAACACGTACAGTGTTATCACAACAAATTGCAGGGTTATTGCTTTCCAAGAAAGAGGCTAAACAGGCTGGTTTGGGTCACCTCTGAAAAAGAAGGGTTACACCTATGCTGACAGAGCTGCACAGAGATTTTGCAATGAGGAAATGCATGTTGGTTCTAGGCAGTATTTCACAAACCTGGGGAAGAAGGAAATTTTCAAAATGGTCTGCTCAGAAAGCTGCAAAATGCGGAACTCCAGACTTACTTTGTCATTTCCTTTTATATAAATCCAATCCCCATTTTAAATTTAGGCAAACCCCACCAAGGCCCAATAGCTGAAATGTAACTGGCTGGTTTCACATTTATCAAAACAACGACACCCAGCCAGGCTGTTCTTGGTGTGCCAGCTGGGATCTCCATTTCGCTCCTGTCCTGTGGTTCCAGAAAGTGAGGAGGTCTCCATCCATACCTACCTGTCACCTCCACTGGAGAGGGAGGGAAATGAGATACCAGACTGGTGAAAAACACTTGCCCTGGGACTTCCAGTGACCCAGCAGCAGAGGTGGACCTGGACCATCTGCCGATGAGCTATGAAGGATCCCAAAGGGCAGGTTTTCACTCTTTTCTTGTCAAACTTTCAATGACAAAGTAAATTTTCTGATGCTTTACTTCCCTGAGTAAAACAGCCCATGATTCCTCCTTTATAATGGTTCACCTTTTTTTTCAATCAAGAGATTTCTTTTACTTGAATTTCCATTACATAATTCTAATGCAAACACTCTGTCAGGAAACTGCCACAGAATCCTTTAGATATGGCCATGCCAAAAGAGATAAAAGCCAAAGCACCGGTAATACTCTTCCACAACCAACATCAGTAACTTCACTTGTTTGAGTATTTGGGACACTGACCAGAAGCAAAAAGGTCTCCACCAAATTTTGATAGCAGGTTTCTGTCCTTTTTCTTTTTTCAGAGGCATGCTGATAACATACTGCACAGCCCTGTCTCCAGCCCACATCAGATCTTATTAAAGAGGTAACAGCCCAAGTTAAAGATGTAATGCAACTGACAACAGAGCCAAAAAAAATAAGGCCACACTTGAAAATGCATTTCCATTTAGGAAAATGCCATCCCAGTCCAGACTTGAGGTGTGCTGGGACAGACACAGCAATGGTAAGAAAAAGCCCCTTCAAATCTTCAGCTCTGCAAAAAAAACCCTTCCCTTTTCCTCAGGAAGGTCCTCAGCAGCAGCATCTTTGTGCCATGTGGATTTTAAACCCCATAAACTAAAACTTGTTAATGTCACGTGTGTGAATTAAGCTTCACATGGTACTTGAGACACAAAAATGCCACCCCTATTGTAGCACACACACGTGGCATCTGCATCATCCAAAGTGACCACCAGGTTTGAGATGTCCCAATTGCTGGAGCCCCCAGGTGCATCTCCCTTTAAGCAGGTGAGCACACACATGTCAACTTCAGAGGAAGCAAACACCTCTGAACATTGGCATGGTAGGTACAGCATGGGACTGACACACTGCAAACGAGCTGGGGAGAAGTGACTGATCAAGAATTGCAGGTTATGAGGCAGAGCACAAAACATTCTAAGAGGAGGACCCCAATATCACAGTGTAGTTGAAAACCAAATTGCCCACTTTTAACTCTGAACATGAAGAATTTTACTTAGTAATTGTTTGGCTTCCTTTTTTTTAACTCTTCCACTGCTGCAGTGTTTCAAGTGAAAAAGCCATGAGAAATATTAACGTCTAATTTTCCAGATAATTTAGGAGACTCTTGACTCCAAGAAATTATCTTGTCATACTTTGAAATAAATCAGTCTCAGTTTTGGTCCCATCTTCATAGTATGAAGCATCTCACCAGAAAAACATGCCTGGGAACTGAATTCTGCCTCTGCCTTGTGAAACCTGCTTTATAATATGTAAAAAAAGAAAAACCTTACCTCATCCTTTTCAAAATCTTCATCAATTTCAAACAAGTGGCTTGGAATCTTGTCTGGCCTGAAGGATTTGCTGAAATCACAACACATTTTCATTTTTAATTACGGGAAAAGGAGGGTCCTCTGAGCCAGCAGCTGATGCTGGATCCAGAAGCAATAGCCAAACTGCTGACTAGAGAGTATAGCAGAACTGCCCTCCTGCAGAAGATAGATTTAAAAAGACCTACAGACCCTTACAGCTGGAGAAAGCTAACTTCTAAGTGCATTCCACAGAAATTAAGCCCAAGTAGTATGTAATTAGGTTTCTCTGTGTTTCTCCATGCTCTGATTCTGCAGGGGTTTTGCTGACTTGCATTGATGCAACACAGAGATGCAGCAGCCCAGTCTATCTAGCTCCCATGTTGCTAAAAATGAAGCAAGATCAGACTGCAAGATTATTCACAAATTTTAATATGATTTGATCAACAGTATTGCCCCACTGCTGCTTGACTTCTTTGTGAGATCCTCAGAATGGACCCACTCCAGCCAATTAACAAGAAAAAGCATTTAATGAGCTGCCAGCACACGAGCAGCCTGAACAGTGGTGCAGACATGCAGGGAGCCTGGGGAGCAAGAGCAGAGCGGCCCCACCACTGAGAAAATAAGAACCCTGCAGAAATCTGAGATGTCTGAAAAACTCAGTCAGCTTTGGGGCTGGAATCACCAGCACAGCCCAGCATTTCAGAGCACATGTCTCTGCAGCACTGCCAGCAATACTGCACCACTGGACTGAAGGTGTAAAACAACATCTCGGTGACGGGGCACAAGAGGGACCTGCTCAGCATGGGAACACCGTGTCTAGCCTGCAGAGAACATCAGCCCAGGGGGACAACAAGGCTCCTGGATGAGCAGGCACTGCCAACACTATTCATCTTGCCACGTGCCTGGGCTGTAGTCTGTCCTCATCCTGGATGGTGGGGGCTGTTTGCTGGTGGATAGGATGAACCTCTGGCTCTCTAACCTTCAGAGTGACATACCTCTGGAGGGGAATCTGCTTTAGATTGGATTTTAGGAAAAATTTCTTCACTGAAAGGGCTGTCAAGCACTGTCACAGGCTGCCCAGGGCAGTTGGGGAGTCCCCATCCCTGGAGGGATTTCAGAGACCTGGAGATGTGGTGCTGAGGGACATGGGGTAGTGGTGGAGTTGGCAGTGTTGGACTTGATGAGCTTAGAGGTCTTTTTCAACCTAACCAACTCTCTGATTCTATGCCTGTGGGACTGACACCAGGAGGAAGGGCAGCCTGCTTCTCCTAAGCCTGAGCCAACCCCAGGCCCGTGACCATGGATTAGTATTCCAAGGGAGCGCGACACTTACCATGGCAACATCCGAAAGTCTCCTGAGTATTCCTCATACTTGTAGTTTACCACGTGCCAGTCTGAGCTGTAGGTTTTAATGCACTGAAAGGAAAACAATACAGCTCTTTGAAAGCTACACCAAGCAAAACAAAACCAGGCACAAGCTGGAAAGGTTACAGACTGCTGGGTGAGGGAAGCACAAGTGGAAAGGGTCTGAACGAGCTGCATCACTTGGTCTGCACTGCAATACAGAATTTCCTGAGGAACCTTTTCAGCACAGAGACAAAAATCACACAGCATCTGTGTGTCTGCCACACACCTACTGATTTTGTACGTACATCACTCCAAGGCTTTAAAAAAGGAGTAGGGGTTTGGGAGGGGACTGTTTTCCAGAAAGCACCAATTTTCTGCCCTTGGAAATGTTGTACCTCCAACTCGACATCAACCATCGCTTGGCATTGATGTCACTGCACTTGTAGGGGCTGGTCCTGGAGAGTGGCACTTTGCCATAGAACCTGTGGCACCTGGGCTGCTCCGGGGAGGCTGTGCTGTCCACCCCCTGCCCTGCCACACACCCCACACCTTGCAGCTCAGGCAGGCACTGCAAAGCCACGCTCCTTGTCTGATCCCTAAAAACCCGCTGGGAAGGAGCACTGCACACGAGGGACTTGGGAGAACTGTCTCATGTGGCCAGCCTGCCAGTGCTTCCCACCCAGGAGAAATGAAGCGATCCGCAGGCTGGCAGAGCAGGAGCTACAGCAGAGCTCCTTGCCTGAGGGAGAAAGAGAGGAAGGCAAGCATTGCCTGGACTTCTGCCCCCACCTCTTTGACAAAGAGACTCTGAGCTTTCTTTAGAGCATCTTCTGGCACTGTAGACTGGAGAGTCCTCCTCTGCCGACTGATGATGGAGATCTGCAGGGAAAAGAACATGGTGTCAGTGCAAACTGGGTCTTTAGGGCATGATAGTTGCCTTAAATTAATGTGGTGGGCCCAAATCACCAGGGGGTCATTTTGGTTTTATGTGTCAGTAACGCAGCCAAAATCAACACGTGGTTAACAGTGGAACTTCTCCAAGGTAAGCAGGAGTTGAGAGCGCCCCAAACATGAGGAACAGCCTGTGCAAACTCACAGATACATCTTCGATTGGAAAGATCAGCAGGTCCCGCAGGGGATCACTGTAGATCTGAACTTTGCGTTGAAGGATCACGTTCTCGTAGTCCAAGGGTTCAACCACTTTGGTTTTTTCCTGCAGTAAAAATAGAAGATGATAAAATCTGCATATATATAATAGAAAAAATAACCAGTAACTAACATCATGTGCTTCATTTAGTCTGACAGTTTCAGACTGTGTTACCAATGGATTGCTCATTAATTCAGCAGTCTGATACTCGGGTAACAACAGATGAGCAAGTTGTACAGAGAGGGAAATGAGGGGTTATTTGTGCCTGGGGATAGGCTACAGGAAGGAACAAAGGGCTGTGCTGCTCTCATCCAAGAACGGTCTCTAATTTCTTAATGGAGCAAGAAATCCTTCTGACAGGCCACAGCTGCAAGCTTCAGCATCTTTATGTACAAGCAGCTCATCCGTACAGCTCAGAAGAAATACGGCTCCGACACGGGCTCTGCTCAGCTCGAAGCTGGTTTGGCTGGAGGAGCTGATGAGCGCCGTGCTCTCTCTGGAAACGTGCCACTGGCCAAACGAGAGCAGGAATCTCACCCCGTGGAAGGAAGAGCAGCATCCCTCTGGAAAGGCAGGAAAGCCTCGCCATAAATCACACGTTAGCCACAGCCAAGGGCTGGAAAAATCTGGGGCCTGGTTTTGCTCCACTTGCATTTCTGGGAAGCAAGAGGAACTTCTTCAAAATCCCTGGAGTCACAAGTAAAAACTATTAGGAGAACACCATTACGTTCACTATTGCAGTACTTTTATCCATGCTGTAAGTCCAGAAAACAGAACTTAAAAAAACTTGAGAAAACCACAAACTTCTGAAGTAGGACAATGTCATCTCAGCTGCCCAGCCCTACACTTCAGGTTTCATAAGACAGAGCCAGGCACTTAGCTTTGCAGTTGTCAAAATTAAACTTTACACCAAAAGCAAACCCATGACTCTGTAGATGAATGGTCACAATAAAAGGGGAAACAAATTCTGACACATCAGCTTTGCCTTGGTTTGAATCTTGACCAAACTCTTGATGCCTGGTCATGCCACAGAGAGTGTTTCTGAAGCCCCTCCCGCAGCCGTGTGATGCCAGGATGGCACGTGCTGCTGTGGGATGACACCCTTGCAGGACGGTGTCTCCGCCCTTGGAAGAGGAACACCAGATGCTTCCCCACTGGCAGCAAACTTCACCCTCCAGCTGCATGGTTTTGCTGGTATGAATTATTCATGCAGCCTGAGAAAATGAGTCCGAAATAGGATCAAGAGCTCAGCACCATACCCACAACCAAGCATCCAAACAGCTCAATGCTGCCTGTGACGTGTGAAGTGAGCCAAGAAATCAGCATTGCTCTTCCAAAACCAATCATAGCCAAAGCGTTTCTGTCCCGTGCCTTTGGCTCCTGAGTCTCTAGGATGCATTAAGGAACATGTTCAAGCCCTTTGCAGCAAATGTGAGCCAGGGTTTTGCTTTAATCACAGCTGAGGATCTCCTGCATTGAAGTGGAGCCAGTGCTGGGACTCTTGGGAGGCAGTTGTCACGTGAGGGGGTCACGGCCCCACAGAGCTATTTGGGGATGGTCACACTTTAATTTTGTTTTAATCTTTTCCTGAAATGTTGCAGAGAAAATAATTTTTTTTTAAATAGATTTGCTGAGGAGGGGATCCTCAATCCATCCCACATCAAGGCCTATGACAGTAGAAGATGCACTGGGCCTGGTGTTGGACCACAGGCTGGGAAGAGAACACCTGAAGTGCAGGATAAGGGAACTTCTATCAGTAAATCGGCATCAACAGGGGCCCAACTGAAATGCCTCTACACTAATGCATGGAGCACGGGGAAGAGTTACAGATGTGCGCATGCCTGCAGGGCTACGATGTCACTGGCATCACTGAGACGTGGTGGGATGGCTGTCAAGACTGGCGTGTAGGAATAGATGGGTATCAGCTCTTTAGGAAAGACAGGCAGGGGAGAAGGGGAGGGGGTGTTGCCCTCTACATCAATGACCAGCTGGAGCCTATGGAGCTCCACCTGGGGATGGATGAGGAGCTAACAGAGCTTATGCGTCAGGATTAAAGGGAAGGCAGGGGAAAGGGACATCACAGTGGGGGTTTGCTACAGGCCACCAGACCAGGAAGACCCAAGTGGATGAGGCCCTCTATAAACAGATAGGAGCAGCTTCATGTTCAGAAACCCTGGTCCTCATGGGGGATTTCAACCACCCCGATATCTGTTGGAAGGACAACACAGCTGGGCACCAGCAATCGAAGAGGTTCCTGGAATGTTCTGAGGATAACTTCCTTCTCCAAGTGGTAGAGGAACCCATGAGAAAAGGTGCTATGCTGGACCTTGTCCTCACCAACAAGGAGGGGCCGGTGAGTAATGTGAAGCTCAAGGGCAGCCTTGGCTCCAGTGATCACAAAATGGTAGAGTTCATGATCCTTAGGACATCAAAGAGGGTGCACAGCAAGTTCACTACTCTGGACTTCAAGAGAGCAGACTTCGGCCTCTTCAGGGATATGACTGGCAGGGTATCATGGGTAAAGTCCTGGAGGGAAGAGGGGCCCAAGAAAGCCGGTCAATATTCAAGGACCATCTCCTCCAAGCCCAGGAGCAGTGCATCCCAAGAAAGAGGAAGGCAAGCAAGAATGTCAGGAGGCCTGCATGGATGAACAAGGTGCTCCTGGACTTACTTGGGTGCAAAAAGAAAGTCTACGGGCAGTGGGAGGATTACAAAGAAGTTGTCTGAGCAGCCAGGGATCAGGTCAGGAAAGCTAAAGCCCAGATTGAGTTAAATCTGGCCAGGGACATAAAGTGGAACAAGAAAAATTTCTACAGGTATATCAGTGACAAAAAAAAAGCTAGGGAAGATGTGGCCCCTCTCTGGAAGGGAACTGGAGACCTGGTCACCAGGGACATGGAGAAGGCAGAGGTACTCAATGACTTTGCTTCAGTCTTCACTGGCAAGGGCTCTAGCCACACCACGCAAGTTGCAGAAGGCAAAGGTAGGAGTGGGGAGAAGGAAGATCTGCTCACTGTAAGTGAAGATCAGGTTTGAGACCATCTAAAGAACCTGAAGGTGTACAAGTCCATGGGACCTGATGGGATTCATCCAAGGGTCCTGAGGGAACTGGCAAATGAAGTTGCTAGGCTACTTTCCATCATATTTGTAAGGTCGTGGCAGTCTGGTGAAGCTCCTGCTGACTGGAAAAGGGCAAACATCACCCTCATTTTCAAGAAGGGGAAAAAAGAAAGACCCAGGAAACTATAGGCCAGTCAGTCTCACCTCTGCCTGCCAAGATCATGGAGAAGCTCGTCCTGGAGGCTCTGCTAAGACAGATGGAAAATGTAGATGAGGTGACTGGAATTAACCAACATGGCTTCACCAAGGGCAAGTCATGCCTGACAAGTTCGGCGGCTTTTTATGATGGAGCTACAACTTCGGTGGATAAGGGAAGAGCAACCAATGTCATCTACCTGGATTTGTGCGAAGCGTTCAACACTGTCCTGCATGACATCCTGGTCACTAAACTGGAAAAGCATGGATTTGATGGATGGACCACCCGGTGGACTGGGAATTGGCTGGAAGGTCACACTCATCCAGCGTTGCGGTCAGTGGCTCAATCTCCACGTGGAGACCAGTTATGAGTGGTGTCCCTCAGGGATCGGTACTGGGACCAGTGCTGTTTAACATCTTTGTCGGTGACATGGACAGTGGGATGGAGTGCACCCTCAGCAAGCTTGCGGATGATACCAAGCTGTGTGGTGTGGTGACACGCTGGAGGGAAGGGATGGCATCCAGAGGGACCTGGACAGGCTGGAGAGGTGGGCCCATGCCAACCTCATGAGGTTCAACAAGGCCAAGAGCAAGGTCCTGCCCCCGGGTCAGGGCAGTCCCAAGCACAGGGACAGGCTGGGTGGAGAATGGAGAGAGAGCAGCTCTGAGGAGAAGGACTCGGGGTGTCTGTTGGTGAAAAACTCAACGTGAGCCGGCGATGTGCGCTCACAGCCCAGAAAGCCAACCGTGTCCTGGGCTGCATCACCAGCAGCGTGGCCGGCAGGGCGAGGGAGGGGATTCTGCCCCTCTGCTCCCGTGAGACCCCACCTGGAGCTGTGTCCAGCTCTGGGCCCCCAACGCAAGAAGGACATGGAGCTGTTGGAGCGGGTCCAGAGGTGGTCACGAAGATGATCTGAGGGCTGGAGCACCTCTGCTATGGGGACAGGCTGAGGGAGTTGGGGTTGTTCAGCCTGGAGAAGAGAAGGCTCTGGGGAGACCTTAGAGCACCTTCCAGTGCCTGAAGGGGCTGAGAAGAAAGCTGGGGAGGGACTTTTTACAAGGGCATGGAGTGACAGGACAAGGGGTAATGGCTTTAAACTGGAAGAGGGTGGATTTAGATTAGACATTAGGAAGAAATTCTTTCCTGTGAGGGTGGTGAGACACTGGCCCAGGGTGCCCAGAGAAGCTGTGGCTGCCCCCTCCCTGGCAGTGTTCCAGGCCAGGTTGGATGGGGCTTGGAGCAACCTGGGCTGGTGGGAGGTGTCCCTGCCCATGGCAGGGGTTGGGATGAGATGAGCTTTGAGGTCCCTTCCAACCCAAACCACTCTGTGATTCTATGATTGTACAGTGATCCCTTCTCATACACCAGCACCTTTCAAAAAAAATCAAAGAATTGTAGAAAAAGAAAAAAAAAAAGTATTTCCTTTTTTGCTATACTCCGGCACATGGTAAAAACAAAATAAAAATCCAGGGTCTGCGGCAGACTTGGATGGTCTGCTGGGCTGCAGCCGTGGTGGAATTCACCTCCCTTAGGCTGCCTCTGGCTTCTCTCACTCAGAGCATCAGCCCCACCGAGCAGAGCCCATTCCTGGTGAGCTTTTAAGTCGTTCAGAAAGCAAAACCGAGATGAAAGCTTTTCCCCAGAGCACTTCAGAAACGCAAGGGCGGGTACCTTTCATGCCATGTTTCCCAGGACTGCATCCCAGCAGCAGCAGGCCATCCCAGCATCGCTCTGACGGAGGACAGCACAGAGCTGATGCGCACTTAGGGCCCGTTTCACCCATGTGAGCGACGCCTGGGTCCCACGCACGCCCTGGGCAGAGCGATTGCTGCAGAGCCTTTTGCCAAGCACCCGCTCGGCCGTGCTTCTGGCTCTCCACAAAGCAGCTCTGGCTCTTGGCTGGGGAAAACACGCCTGCTGCCCCAGATAATTTTGCATTCAAAATGCCTCTTTTCCATGTTGCAGGAATCCAGCATGGATTAGCTTAGATATCTACAGCAGTTCCCTCTTAATCGCTCTCTGGAAACTGTGCTTCACTGCTCGCACAGTCCTGAAAGAAACCTGACAAGGCTCAGTGCTGTGTTCACAGAATCACAGATTGGTGGGGGTTGGAAGGGACCTCTGGAGATCATCCAGTCCAGCCCCCCTGCCAGAGCAGGGTCACCCAGAGCAGCTCACATGTGTTCGTATCCAGGCAGGTTTGAATGTCTCCGGAGAAGGAGACTCCACCACCTCTCTGGGCAGCCTGTGCCAGTGCTCTGCCACCCTCAAAGAAGTTTTTCCTCATGTTCAGATGGAACTTCTCGTGTTCCAGTTTGTGTCCAGTCCCCTTTGTCCTGTCACTGGGCACCACTGGAGATACTGGCTTCATCCTCTAGATGCATCCTCTAGATGGGGCCAGAATACCCACCCTTTAGATATTGATAAGCATTGATGAGATCCCCCTCAGTCCTCTCCAGGACAAACAGACCCAGGTCTCTCAGCCTGGGTCTCAGGTGTCCCCAAAGCTAGGCCATCCCATGGGACCAGGCAGGACCTCCAGACCAGGCACACAGCACTCTGCCAACCTGTCCCATTTGCTTTTCTCACTGCTCATCACCGCAGCAATCCCAGCAAAGCTCAGCAGCATGAGCTGGTTGAAGCAGTGCCATGAGCCCGAGTGCTGCTCACACCAGCTCCCCATCTCACCTCGCCCCGGCAGCAGCTGTAACAGCAAATCACATTCCCTCTGAGAGCCTTTCACATCACTATGGCGTTAAACAGCTCCAGGTATGCAGAACTCAGGCCTTTCGATCACACAACTTTTTTAGTCCTTTTTAATTCTGCAACTTGGTCCTGAAGCTGGGACTCTGTTTCTGAAGTTGTTCTTTATAAAAGTTGGGGGTTTGATAACATTTCTTTTCTAGGTTTGACATCTCTGATGACCAGCAAAACAAAGTCCTGGCAGTGACCCTCATGGGATTCGATGACAATTAAAGGGTAAGGACTGACAAGGATCCCACACCCTCACACGAGCGCCGTCAAAACCCGTACAGCACTGCCTGCCACGGACATGAAAAAGCTCCTTAAAACACCTCACTACAGCCTTTCCACTCCTGTGGATGCAGTGATACTGGACAAAACGTGCTGTGCAGGCTGGTGCTGTGCCCTGCTTCCCGTGAGGCCGTGCTGAGTCCTGGGACACGCAGCCAATGACCTGGGGAGCTCCAGGAGGCAAGGGACATGTGCTGGCAGGGCTGCAGAGAGCTGTCACCCAGATGGGCTTTGCAGCACGCACAGATGGGCATTTCTCCATGGAGCTGTTGGAAACACGGTCCCTGGAGCTCTCCTCACCCAAGCTGTGGGATTTCCCTTGTTTCAGCACACAGGGGCCCTCCGTCACCTCCAGCGTGGTGTCACACCGCCCGTGCTCACACCCAGCATGACGCAGCCAGGCTGTCACAGGCCACCATGGGAACCTCAGCACTGTCTCTAAAGCAAAGCCAAAAGATGTAGGTCGAGCTGCCTGCAAGCAAAGCAGCTGCTCACGAAAGGATGTGGCCTGTCCCCTGCCTTTCACTGAGGAAACACAGACCCCTCCCATCCCAAACCGTGCTGGCTGCCAGCAGGGCCAGGCATGTCCATGCCCCTGCAAACAGACCTGCAGAGTAAGGAAGGAGCCATCACAAATATTTTTCACCCTGTCCTGGTTCCCCAGGCACAGCGCCATGGCCCAGCCATGCAGGCAGCCATGAGCAGCCCCCAGTCAGTGGGAGCTCCACTCAAGGCACTGACACACAGGGGTATCCCACACCTCCTCATCTGCTCATGATAAAAGGAGGGAGCTCACTGAGGGGGGGGTCCTCCTCTCCCTGGGGTTCCTCCCTTGCGGTCTTCTGCTCCTGCTGTTGACATCAAGGACTGGGCTGAGTAGAACTCTGTATAGTCTAGGTCAGTTGTTGTATCAGTCTCGTTATTTCATTAAATCTGTTTCTACTTCAGCTCACGGGGCTTCTTTTTTTCCCTGACTCCCCTTCTCCACTGGGGAGGGAGCATCGGGTGGCAGAACAACTGCTGCAGTTTAGCCCTGGGTACTGGCTAAATGTGGACATGCCCTTTGGCCCACCCTAGTGCCCAGAGTCCCGACAGGGCTGGATGTAAAGCTTTAAGCCCTTAAAATCAGACCTTGAAGTCTTAGTTTTTCGGAGGAGCTTGGTTAAAGCACAAACCTCCCGGCAGCCAGGGCTCAGCCGGGCGCTGCCCAGTGCTGTCACAACAGCAGATCACACCCACCAAAGCCATTATGAAAGCAGAGGAAAAACTATTACACTAAAGCAATTAGAGTCTTAGAAACCACAAATTCCTCCAGAGGGAAAGCCAATATCCAAGTACAGAGAAATGCTGCCAGTCCAGCAACAAAATCAACCTATTTCTGCAAGAAAAAACGTGCACTGCTGCCAAAGCCATCCTATGGCATACACGCAGCAGCTGCTCACCCTGGGGAGGCAGAGGGTGCACCGTGATGCTCCTTGGGTTCCTCTGACCTCGTGTGCAACAGCACTGTGGGCAGGTTGGGGTAAGCTGCCTCCCCCAGCTGTCCCCATGGTGGCAGCACCCTGAGCGTGGTCAGCAGCACCTCCCAGCCCAAAGCACTGCAGCCCACCCACTGCAGCACAAATCGAGACCCCTGGGAACGAATTCATAGCGGAAAACCATAAATAAACCCAAATCAAAAGGTAACAGGAGAGCAGTGTACCTCCCAGATGAGCCCACGCACCTCTTAAAACCCCCCTGGTTCAAGCCCTGCACACCAGCCTGTTCCCAAACCCACCCATTGCTCCCCCTGCTCTGCCGAGGGACTGCTGCTCCCCCGAGCACGGGGCCATGGGGAGCACGAGGAGCAGGGTGCTCTGCCATGCCCACACCCCCATCCCCGTCCAGGATGGGTCACAAGGCTCCACTTGGACAGCAGCGCAGGCAGAACAACAGCCTGTCTGTGGGAGCACTGACTCCCCACCAGCGAGCTGCTGGCTGGCATTTCAACAGGAAACCCAACGAAATGACCGCAACAGAAACACCCCCAAACACCAGCGCAAGGCTCTGCCCTTGGCCACGGGTGAGCACCAAGAGCCCGGCACAAGGGAAGCCTCAAGTAAAGGTGCTCATCCCTGGCTTGTGCTCCTGCCCTCTGCACGAGCCCCCACTGCAGAGACACCCCCAGGGACTGAAGGGAAGGTCTGGCAAGGGGACACCCCCAGGGACTGAAGGGAAGGTTTGGGAAGGGGACATCCCCAGGGACTGAAGGGAAGGTTTGGCAAGGGGACATCCCCAGGGACTGAAGGGAAGGTTTGGGAAGGGGACATCCCCAGGGACTGAAGGAAAGGTTTGGCAAGGGACTCGCCCATTAACGGGGAGGGGGAATCTTAAGCAGTCAGATTAAATTGTCACCTTTCTCTATCCATTTTCAAATCTTAAAAAAAGTCCTTGTATCTGCTTTACAAACCAGGGCTCACAGTGACAGCTGGAGATGGGCATGTGGGGAAGGGCAGGAAGGGACATTTCTGTTCTGAGCTTTATTGCCTGTTACCTGTCTCCTAGCGTTCTCCATTTGTACACCACAGGAACGTGCCAATGTTTTTATTACGAGTGTTATTGATGTTTCTCCGAGATCCTTTTCTCCCAGAGTTACAGCAGGTATAATCCAAGTGATGTGAATATACAGAAAGCAAAGGAAAAATGTTTCATTCGAGGATTTTTTAGAAACAGCAGCCAAAAGAAAACTAGCAGAAAGCTTTTGCATTTTCAGTCTGGCTCTCATTAAAAACAATACTCAGAGATGCAAACGGCAAACCCAGCTGGTTTGGCTCCAGTTTAACCAATTTGCTCGTCCCTTGGCGTGAACGTGAGCCCCATGGTGGGTCCCATTGCAGGGTGGGAGCTGAGCCCTAAGCAACCCCCAGCCCAGTGCATGAGCTGCACCACGCTTGGCTCTCGCTTCTCCCTGCACCAGCGCTGCGGCTCCATCACCGCCAGCCCTGCGACGCTCCCCCGTGTCTGCCACTGCAGAACCAGTGCGTTCACCAGCACCCGGGACGTGGTGATTTCTCACTTCCTCAGAAATAAAGCTCAACCCAGTGCTTGCATCCACACTCACAACGCAGCTGGAGAGACACAAGCGAGCCAAATATTAAAAGTCATGGTTCTTTAGAGCAGCTAAAGAGAGAAGAGGAAATAGCACAGACCACATGTACATATAAATGTATTGTCTCAGACTGTACAACAGTTCCCCAAAATTTAGTGAGCATTTTACAGCCTATTTACTGCCTCATCTGCTGCAAACCTGGAATGCACTCATGTGGAAAGCCTGGCACAGCTCAAATTTTAAAACAAATCCCAAAGGGCCAAGGAGCGGAAATACACCGAAAACAATCTGTGGGAGACAAAGTCAGCCTGGGGAACTGATAAAAAGCTAAAGTCAGGAAAAAAAAAGGAAGTGTACAACTACTCTTTGGACATACTGTCATGGTCACATAACTTCTGAGACTGGCAACAGCCCAGGGCGGAGGGACCACTTCTGGAAACGCCAGGATACCCCACAGACAGCAGAGAGAACTCCTCAGTTCTTGTTTTCCTCATGAAACCTGCCAGCACACGGGAGAATTTAAATGGGAATTCACTTGGCAACCTGTACAGGCACATGGAACTGAGGAGTTTCTATCCAAAGTAAAGCAGGGATTGAAAGATCTCAGGTCAGGGCTCTCTCAAATTGTGGAGGTCTTTTAAGAGCCTTTTTAATTATTTATTTTTTTAACAGCACATTTGTGACTCTGCACTTTTTCTGCCCCCAGTTCCTGCACTGCCATCGGATCCCATTTACATGCTCTAACTCAAACTTGCAGGAAGGCTACAGAGGTTCATTTAAAAGAGTTGAGATTCACACATAATTAATCATTCCAGCAAATTGAGCATAAGAAAGAACAATGAGAAGTGAGAAACCCTGAGCTTGGCTATCCAGTGCTTGGAACCACCATAACCCTGTGCAGAATAAAATCTGCATCCCAAAGGCTTTGCATTCCAAAGCAGAGGAGGGAGGGAAGAGGTGGAGGCAGAAATGGGGGAGGAAGGGTGAGCAGGGAGGCAATGCGAGTCAGCACGCATGGCAACCGGCACAGCAGGATGCAGCCTTGCCACTGCCAAGAGGTTTGTGGGCTTCTCAGCAAAACCAGAGTTTGGGAGGAAATCAGCAGGGAGGGAATGAGGCAGCTCCCCGCCAGGTGATGAGGAGTTGGTGCCCATGAGCTGGCTGCAACAGCAGGGCCCAGGGCAAGATGCACAGAGATGGGCTACAGTAAAACCACAGGGGTGAGAAATAGTCAATAAAGCTGGGTATGAACAGGCCAAAACTGGTCAGAGAGAAAGAAGTTTAAAAACACAAGAGGAATGCCCAGGCAGGAATCCTGGCTGTGCTGAAGGCACAAAAACACCGAGCTTGAAACCATGGGGGAAACATCTGTGCCTGGGACAGGGGAGGGAGATGGGCTGCAAGATGGGACACACAGACACACCGAGCCCTTTGTGAAGTGCCAGCAGAGGAAAGCCTCCCGAGGAGGAGCAGGGGGGAGAGGGAAGGGTGTCAGGGCAGCTCCCCAGGGGTGCAGGGTGGGTGGGATGGGGGGTGTGGGTTTTGCTCACCTGGGATGGGGCCGTGCTGGAGGGAGGTGATGCCATGGGAAGTGGGGCTTGTGCGAAGGCTGGGGCTGTGTGTGAGAGGTGGGAGAGGGGGACAGGGAGGGCAGGAGGGGATGACAGAGAGAGTGGGTGCTGCAGACAAGAGGAACCCTGCAGGCAACCAGGAAGGGAGGAAGGATCAGGTGAGGAGAAGTGGTGCCAACACAGCTCAGAGCCCTCCCGAGGGCAGCAGGCGAGCAACCTCCAAAACTGCACCACTCCTGCCAGCTCTAACACGATGTCCCCAGGGCCCCTGCCTGGTGGGCACTGCCTCTGCAGGGCAGCCTGTCCTAGCACCCCACTCCCTGCTCACCCAAATCCTGCATCCCAGCGCGTTGCTGGCAGCACTGCCCTGCATGGAAGCCCACAGCACATGGATGCTCTGTGTCCCAGAGCAGAAAGAGGAAAGGACACAGGCTTGCATCAGGCTGAGCAGCACACAGGAGCAGATCTGCAGCATTTCAGCCCTCTGTGGGCTCTCCTCTCCCAGCAGCACACAGACCCTCCCCCTGGCAGCACAGGCTCCCCAAAGAGTTGTTAGGTGATGCCTTCAGCAGGGTACCCCAGCACCTCCTTTTCCCCCTGCATCCTATACCCTGGAAACAAATGTTTCCCCGGCTGTGGTCCAGGCAAGCAGATCTGCCTTCCCCAGCACCCCCAAAGCAAGCTTTGTCTTTTTTAAACCCAGAAATGGGTACGTGGGGCAAAGGGAGCCCAGTGGCTGGACAGCAGGAGACACAGCTGCTAGTGCATCATTCCCAGGGGCCTGGGTGAGAGTACCCACGCTCCCATCTCCATCCAGGAGTTACGTGTGCCAGTCCACACCACGCTCCAGCTCTGAAACACAGTGCAGACAGCACAGGGCTGCACCCCTCTCTCCCCCTGCTCTGCATTAAATGGAGATGGCTGCATCTGACAGGAGCTCTCAGAGAAATAAAAACATGTGGTGGGGAAGGGGAGGATGGGTGCACAGTCCTGGCACCCTGCAGGAAAACACTTGCAGTGGAAATGACTCACACTTTCCATCCTAAAGTGAAGAGCAAAAGCCTCCCCTCTCTCCTGCACTTTCCTCCACCCTGCTCAAGTCCTGTGCAAAAGCACCTCACTGTCCCACACCTCTCCCCTCCTGCATCAATGGTCCCAGGTAGTAGCAGTACCTCATCTGAGCACTACAAGGGCAGACTGGGTTCTGGGTATTTAGTAACTCAGACATCTCCTTTTCCAATGTAATGCCCAATTCTCCAGTGACAAAGCAAGTGTCCGCAGCTACCAGCACTGTCCCTGAGTGGCACAGCACCACTGCAAGACAGCTTGGAGAAGGCTTGAAGAAACAGTCCAACAATTGATGTCAGTGTAGACATACAAACATTTACCTACCAATATTCCTTAGGCCTGGCAAATAAAACTAATTCAGGCCTTGAAACGTCTTCAAACTGGCTTAAGAATTACTTGAAGTCAGGATAATCAGTGTATGGCTCTTCATTTCCCTTCCACTTACTTAGAAGTGGACCCCACACTTCATGACCTTTAGCAGATCACATTCTGAAACTCAGTTCTGCAGCCACAAGGGCCAGGAACACCATTTCTTCCTGAAAGCTTCAGATTCTTGCATAATCACTTTAGCAAAGGAAACAGCTGTCAGAGAGATGCTGCACGGCAATGAAGCAGCGAGAGCTCACGGCCAAGCCAGGCTGCGAGGCCGTGCTGCTGCCCCAGCCCACCTGCACTTCACCTTCACACAGCACCTCTGAAAGTGATGCCCTGAGAATGCGCAGAGCCAACAGGAACAGCACTGTCAGGGACGAGTGGTGGCTGGGGGCACAGCCCAGCCCTGGCCTAAGCATGCGCTCACGGTGATCCAGCAGTGGCACTGAATTAGGGCAAGCATCCGAGATGCTTTCCAGGACTCTTGGTCCCCTGTGCCCTGACCTTCCTCAGGATCACCAAGTAGTGCTTCTGCGTGAGAGACACCAGTGACAGCTCAGCACAGACTGCCACGGCACCTCCAGTGCCCAGACAGTTCTCCAGTGCCTGAGGTCCTGGTGTCCCTGCCCACACCGGTACCTCCTGGCTCAAACCCAGCCCTTCTGCACGAGGGGCAGAGGGAGGGATCAGCGCAGCTCTACAGACCTGCACCTGCATCCAGCTGGGCATCTGCCACAGAGTGTGAGACCTAAACACGCACAGCGTTGATGTTCTCCTCTGAAAATAACAGTGCTAACAGAAATTGGCCAAAGGGTACTGGTTTCTATGGGACAGCTGAATTTCTGCCAGACAGGACTTCTCAAAACATTCGGTAAGCACAGGCATGCTAAAAAAGGAAAATAATAATTACCATGACAATAATACATGTTATTTATATAAGTTCTTAACTGGAGCATCCCGAAGTGCTTTTCAGATGTCACTGGTATTTCATCATTTATTTATGTAGTATCAGTTTTATATTTAGCAACCAGTTCCAGAATAGCCAGCTTCAGAACATCTTAAAGCAATTAATTGCACATAAGCAGAACCCCTCCCTTTCCTGCCTGCTCTGAAAAGCTCTTGTTTTTCACTCAAGAAACCGCTTGCGCGCGGGGCTGAGCCAACTGCACAGCCACTCCCTTAGGGCAAGGGGCCAAACGCTCCCTGGCTCCACTGGGGCACGGGCCCAGCCAGGCGATGGCGAAGCAACCTGCCCCAAGCTGGGTGGACGTGGTGACCTTGGAGGCCTTTTCTAACCGTGGGTACTCTGTGATTCTAACTCTGCAGCAACGCCGGGGAAAAACGGAGCAGGAAGTCACCAGACAGTTTTGGGTTGCCTTAGCAAGCCAGCAACCACCCCAGCAGTGAAGTCACACCCCAGAGATGTCAGTGGCGGTTTAACCAGCTCAGGAAGTTGTCTCAGCCCCCAACCATGCTCTGTCTTCAGGCTGCCACGGCTGCAAAGTCAAACTCTTCTCTCCCCAGCAAACACAGAAGGGCTGTGGACGGGCTCTGCAATGGATGGCTCTGCAATGGACGGGCTCTGCAATGGAGGGCTCTGCAATGGATGGCTCTGCAATGGACGGGCTCTGCAATGGAGGGCTCTGCAATGGATGGCTCTGCAATGGACGGGCTCTGCAATGGAGGGCTCTGCAATGGATGGGCTCTGCAATGGACGGGCTCTGCAATGGACGGGCTCTGCAATGGACGGGCTCTGCAATGGAGGGCTCTGCAATGGAGGGCTCTGCAATGGATGGCTCTGCAATGGACGGGCTCTGCAATGGACGGGCTCTGCAATGGACGGGCTCTGCAATGGATGGCTCTGCAATGGATGGGCTCTGCAATGGATGGGCTCTGCAATGGACGGGCTCTGCAATGGACGGGCTCTGCAATGGACGGGCTCTGCAATGGACGGGCTCTGCAATGGACGGGCTCTGCAATGGACGGGCTCTGCAATGGATGGGCTCTGCAATGGACGGGCTCTGCAATGGAGGGCTCTGCAATGGATGGCTCTGCAATGGACGGGCTCTGCAATGGACGGGCTCTGCAATGGACGGGCTCTGCAATGGAGGGCTCTGCAATGGATGGCTCTGCAATGGACGGGCTCTGCAATGGACGGGCTCTGCAATGGACGGGCTCTGCAATGGATGGGCTCTGCAATGGACGGGCTCTGCAATGGACGGGCTCTGCAATGGACGGGCTCTGCAATGGACGGGCTCTGCAATGGATGGCTCTGCAATGGACGGGCTCTGCAATGGATGGGCTCTGCAATGGATGGGCTCTGCAATGGAGGGCTCTGCAATGGACGGGCTCTGCAATGGACGGGCTCTGCAATGGACGGGCTCTGCAATGGATGGCTCTGCAATGGAGGGCTCTGCAATGGAGGGCTCTGCAATGGACGGGCTCTGCAATGGATGGGCTCTGCAATGGACGGGCTCTGCAATGGATGGGCTCTGCAACACTTCAGCCACCCCCTGTCAAAATGCCACTGTTGACAGAAGCACCTCAAAGTCTCCCCCAGATGAAGACATCCATACATGGTCCAGCATTGTGCAAAGGGACAAGGGAGCACTTAGGGCTCCTCAGGCACAGAGGAAACACAGAACCATGGGGGAAACCTGCGTGAGTCAAACACAGCTTTCCTGGAGCCCCAGACTGCCGTGGCAAGCAGCTGTCTGTTGGCAGCTGGGTTTGCCCCCCTGAAAAATCACCTTTGTGGGCGTTCAGCCTTCCCCAGCCAGTACCAGCATCTCCCTTCAAAGAGATGGAGGCTCCTTTCTCCTCTCCTGACCGTGCCTCTGCTACCTGCCCCTATCACAAACCCAGCCCCTGCCAAGCCCCATCTCCCTGTGCCCCTCCATCCCTTTCCAGCTGGCACAACGCTCCCCTCGAGTTCCTGCTCCAGCTGACCCTGTGTCCCCGAGGGCTGAGCCGCAGAGCCACAGGCTTGGCAGGCTGGTGGAGCCCTGGCAGGCACGGGGCCAGGCACCACCCTGGGCTGTGGCTTCCTCCATCCAGAGATGTGCCCTGCTCCACACACAGACACTCCACTGCTGCTCCGACCCACCTCCCAGGGACACGTCATCTTCCTGGCTGCACCCGTGCAAGGTCCCCATTCCGGGCTGCAATGGGGTTGTCACCCAGCACAGAGGCAGGAGCAGGATGATGGAGCATGGAGCACTCTGGACCGAAACAGGCAGGGTCTCCTTCCAGCCACAGATGCTCCCCAGGGACAGCCCTGTGGCAGGAGATATTAATAGGAGGGAGAAAAAATTGCATTTCAGCAAGAAAGGAGAAAGGGGTCAGGAATGAGCAGACCTGACCCCATTAGAGAGCAATGGGAGGCAGGGAAAAGCTGTAAGGATAAGTCAGGGCTGTGCTGAAGGAAAGAGAAGCCAGCAAAGAAGAGCTTTGATTTGTACTTTTTAAGGGAATGAAAGAGACGAAGAGAGATGGTGGCAGGGAAACATAGTCCAACATTTCCAAGATGACAGCAACAGCCACAAAGGCACATAAATCCATCCTTTTCTTCCTTGGACAGGAGAGAGGAGGCCAATTAACCAGGGAAGCTAAAGCACACGTGTGCCTGAAGCCTGGCTGCTGTTCAGCTGCTGTGTGTGACTGTGACTTGCATTCTCAGGCCACAGAAATGTCAAAAGCTTTGTGTAATTTTGCATCATTCAAGATAATAAATCAGCGTGCAAAGGGCTAAGGGAGATGCTGTAAGAACCACCAGGCTGCACATATGAAAAGGATGCTACAGTCCGCAGTACAGCGGGCAGTCCAGGTTCAAATGCTCCTGCTCCTGGGGGGGATTTATGCAAATATCTCTAGATAGCAGAAGAGGCTGAAACAAAGCCTGAGAGCCATCCCCTCCCTGGATTTTGAGTGCACCAAATCCCCAGCCGCATTGCTGGCATTAGCTGCAGGCACCAGCACCAACCATCTGTTCCAGGCATTTCACTGCATTGATGGTGGCAGGGCAGGGCAGATGCTTGCAAGTGTCCCTGCACTCACTTTTCATGACACTGCCCTTGGCATAGAACAAACCACTCTCAGCCTTGCCCAGCAAGTGCTAAACCCTGGCCACATGGCTAGTGAAACGTGAGAAGGGGTATGCACACACGTGTGTAAGGGCTGGATGCTGTGCTCTGTTCCTGGAGCTTGCCTATAATGGGCAGGAGGACACATATTTAAGTGATGCCTTAGGAAGGATAAGATTTAGTGCCCACCAAAAGCTTGTTGTAGCCTCCAAAAACCTCAAGAAACAGACACATTGACTTCAGTCCAACCACTAACCTGACACTGACAGTCCTGGGCTACACCACACCGACACCACTCACACACCTCCAGGGATGGGCACTCCACCACTGCCCTGGGCACCCATTCATCTGCTGCACAACCAGCGTGTGCTCAGGAGGGAACAAACCAGCCCACTTGCACAGGACGTGCTGCCCAGGGCCACGCCACGGCACAGCCAGCACCGAGCTAAATCCAGCCCCTTACAGCACACGAGCCCCAGTTCAGGAAAGCATGTGATTAATTTTAAGAATGTGTTTAAGTGTTTCTTGAATAAGCCCCTGTGAGCAATAATCTCCCCGTAAGCACTTCCACAGAAGTCAGGCGAGCGAGATGCTGTGGCAGATGCTCATGGCACCCTATCACAGTGGGCAAAACCTGTCTGGGCTGAACAGCAGAACTGCCACCCACTTACACCAGGGCAGAGTTTCCTCCCACGTCTCATAGATGTCTCTTTTTCTATTTAAATTATGCAGACACTGTGTACTGACTACACCCCAGGGGGAACATGCATATATTCTGTGTCTCCCTTGAGCACCAAGATCACTACAAATGCTGCATATAAACAGCCCTCACATTGATCAAAGTGAATTTAGCTTATTAAAAGAGGATTCTATGCAGAAAGCTGATTTCTTCTGCATGAGTATAAATTCAGACACTAATAATACAGTTTAAGCTGAAAAAAAGCACAGAAAGAACAAAATGCCTTTTTGCCTCCAGTCAAAACCTCCTTAATATCACTGCTAAGGAGCTTTTTATCTCCTGTTTTGCATCTGCCTGAAACTGAGCCACCCATACAAGCCCAGCCCAGCCAGGATCAAACAAAACCCATCTTCTCCTGGCACGCAGCCCACCGAGGCAGCTCATCCCACAGCACCACGTAATACAGGAGAGCAGACACTGGCTTTGGATACCTCTGTACAGCAAGAATCGATGCAGCTGTTTGGAAGCAGAGGCTCTCCCCCATTGCATTTGCTGGGAGTTCATGTGCTGGCAGCACCCAAAGTGTGCCTGGGTGTCACCAAGCTGCGCCTTGGCGTGCCCAGGGATGCACCACTGCACTGGCTGACAGTGCAGGCAAAGCCTCTGCAGCTCCTCCTTCTCAGATAAGGTGCTCTGGGTTTGCATCCTTTGTAGATCTCTAGGGTGAAGCAGTAAATGCATCTTCAGTTCATCTGTATAGAAATGATCTAAAGAAACCCAGAGGAACTGTGGGAGAATCAAAATCGTCACCAGATGAGGAGTTTTGGCAGCACCGTGGGAAAATGGATTGTCTGGGTTTTGTCAAGCACTTGCTCCTCTGCTCTCATGTCTCCCACACATTTTATTTCTCTGTCACGACACAGAGAACAATACAATACCTTCGGAAAACTCACAACTGCCTGGCACACAGCCCCCCCCTTGCTGCCCAGCACATCACCCCTGAAGGGAGGGGGCTCAGCCTCGGCCTCGCACGACGCAGGGGAACAAGTGCCCACGTGCCCTGATTCAGGTCCCGAGGTAGAAGACAATTTCCTATTATTTTCCTGGCAGTGCCACAAGACTTAAGATGACAGAGCTCATTCGCGCATCTGTGCTCTGAAGCTGCTCCATTCTACAGTGCCCCACAGCACTTGTGTGGGAAAGCAAGGAGGGGGTGAAGGAGAGGTACCCAGGCACCTCTGCCAGAGCAGTGGCCTGCACACCAGAGCACACGGGGGTGTCCTCCTCGCGAGGGCTGAGCTCCAGTCTGCAGCACCCCCGTGGCTGCCCAGGTCCCACGTGGGCCAGCACCTCAGGGCAGGTTCCTCCTGCCTTGCTGCCCGACTTTCCAGGGATGCTAAAGCAACATCCTGGGTGCAGAGAGGATGGGAGGAGGGAGATGGCACTAAAGATCTGAGCCAAAATAACCTATGTCTGTCCACTGCCAAAGGTCCCCGGCTGCTCTCCTCGAGGGTGAGACTCGGTATCATAGAATCGCAGCACAGCCTTGGCTGGAAAAGACCATCCATTAACCCAGCACTGCCCAGTCACCACTAAACCACACCCTCAGCACCACATCCACATGGCTCTAAAATCCCTCCAGGGATGGGGACTCCAGCACTGCCCTGGGCAGCCTCAGCACTTGGTACCACAGCTCTGAAGTTGTGCTTCTAACAGAGTGTGTTACTTTCAGTGCCTCAAGGTTTAAAAGCTGCAGGTAATCTCTTGGATAAGAATGGTTAAAATTATCACATTTAGGCTTTGACTGTTCCTCTTTAACCAAATCTCAAAACTTTCCATCATCTTTTAGTGTGTCATTTATCTCACCTGCCAACTTTCACTAAATTTGTCTGTTTATTTAAACAGTGACCTTGTTTGTCTGCCAAAACTCCATCCACTGAGTTCTAATCAGTAGCACACATCAGGGACCATTCAAAGCTGAAATTGATACCACCTGCCCCACAGCTTTGCAAAGAAAAGCGAGCAGAGAGAACCAGGGTTCCCACCCACCTGGCACCCCTTGCCTTCAGGGCATTCAGCTGAACTCTTTCCTCACCAAGACCTCCCTTTGTGAACGTGATATAAGGCCAGAATGATAGCTGGGATGCTGGGAACACCAGTCCAGTATAAGGGGAAACACAAGAGCCCCGAGTGAAAGCTGCACTTCATCCTTCCCCATCCGCGGGGACCAAAGTGTCTCTGAGCTCCCCACCACAGCCTGCACTTTCACTGCTACAGCTCAGGATTACATCTCTGCTTACACCGTGACAGGAACAGCACTGGCTGCACCCAAAGGGCATGGGTGCCCCAGGACAGCTCGGAGAGGGACAGCCTCCCCTTGCTGCTGCTGTCTGATCACCACCACACCCAATGCGAAGCTCTGCCAGGAGTCACCCACCAAATTCCCACCAGCTTCACTCCAGCTCTGAGCACCAAGGAGAAGCGCACACATTCTCTTGGCACGGGACAAGCACAAACGGAAAACCAGGAACAGAAACAACACGCCATGAGCTGCACCTGCAGGGCTTTGGGAGCTGTGTTGCACCAGACATCACACTCACTGAGGGTGGGCACGCAGGAGCACAGCTCTCCTGGCTGGAGACGTGTCTCTTTAACACACAAATTACAGCTCTGCACAAGCTGACCGCTGCCATGACGTTAAAAGCTTTCCTCCCTGAGATGTTCTCATTTACTAGGATTTCATTCACTGACTACAAATGGCTTCTTACTCCAGACAGTTCCCTGTCTCGAGGGACTGCCTCGAATGCCCAAAACGCATTGGAAGAGCCTTACGGTGCCCCCTCCTCCCGTGACTGAAGGTGTGTGCTCCAGTACATGCAGCATGAGCTCTGACCCCACTGCTTCACCTCAGCCACGCTCACCACCACAGATCCCTGTGGTCTCAGCTACGACCGCCCCAAGGCAAGCAGACAAGGTACCTGACGGGATGACCAAGGGACAGGCAGGGTGTCCCCAGGGGTCTCAGGGACTATGAAACCAGTCACGGGCTCTTATGGATTTAACATCACCCGCTGTGTGCAGGGAGGGGATGGGGTCCTGCAAAGCAAGGTCACTGGTGTGACTCCAGCCTGCTTCAGACTGCCAGAAAGCCCCAGCTCCCAGCACCCCAGGACACACCAGGATGCTGTCAGCCTGCTCCACCTGCTTACCGAGAACCAGCCCCTGCTCCCCACGTACCCCTCGGCAGCCCCCTGCCTCCCAGGGCACGGGGGGAGGCAGAGCTGGCACACACCTCATGCTGGAGCCTTCAGTCTCCCCCCACTCTGCCCGTGGCAAGGAGGGGGCAGGCAGGTTGGGGATGCACTCAGGCCTCACCTTGGGAGCGGGATCAGGAACTATGGCCTTTCAGCCTCCCCCTTTCCACCACTCCCCACCATCATTTCCTGGGATGCCCTCTCCAAACCCCCGACAGCCAGCACACCAGCACACAGACTGCTTCCTTGGAAGGATTATGATCTAATGGATGGAGAGGAATCCCTTTTCCTTAGAGCAACCTGGAGAGCAAACCTCATCCTTTATTGCTGAGGGCATCCAAAGTGCCTTCTGAGACAGCCCTGTAAGCTCATGGCACCTCCTTCCCTGCTCCCTGAACACCGCGGTGTCTTTACAGCTCTTCCTAGCGATGCACAAGCGCTGGGATTTATCCCCTGCTGCTGAGCTGTCGAAAGCAGGAAAGTCTGCCAAGACAGGGGGATCAGAGACACCTGCCCTCACCCTCCTCCGGTGCCTGGCTGCGAACGCACCGAGCAGCACAGCAGCTCGGGGGGGTCTGTCTGTCTGTCTGTCAGAGTGAGAGAGAGCTGGCAGGGACAGTGTGGGCAATGAAACTCCTGAGGATCAGAAGAGAGCGGCTGCTGATGGGTGCTGGGCTCTGCTGGCTCCACTGGGCTGCCATCGGGGTTCTCCTCAGTTCACCATGTCCCACCCTTCCCTCGCCAACAGACGGCCCCTGGCACAGCATTTGCCTGCAGGACAGCGAGGCTTTTCAGGTCCCGTACAAACAATTCCATTTTTAATGAGAGGTTCCATCAGCTTGTGCAAATGTTGATGAAAGAGGGAAAGCAAACCACCCGGGAGCCCGAAAGGATCTCTGGACAACTGCACATAGGGAGCAGCAGCCATGGCACTAGGACACCCCACTGGATATCACCATGGCTTTTTGCAGCTACGGAAATCAGTACATTTACAAGAAAACTCTGTTTTTAAAATAATTGTTTAAACCCCTCCATTAATTTAACAGCACACCCCATTTAATCTGTCAGCAGAGAACTAACAGGGACATTCACTGACCTCGGACTGCCCCTTCTGCACACCCCACTGACCAACCTTCGGCCAAAGCCAAGGTCACAGTTGGTGACACGCTGGGGTGACCCACCGAGCGACAGTGAAACACAGCCAGCAGAGCCCGGGGAACCCGTGGGCACGGCAGCGAGCACAGGGACAACCTGCTGCAGCATCCCGCACGAGGAATGAAGCGCATCCCGCACAGCACGTGACCTCGCCCCGGGTGCTGGAGCGGGGGTTCCCGGCTGACACCGCCGGCCGTGCCCTTCAGTCCGGTTCGCACTGCCCGTGCGGGCTGAGCTCCATCACCTGCCGCTCAGCGCCCCGCACTCACGGACCCTCCCCAGCTCCCGCTGGCACCGCCCTGCCCAGCCCCGACCTCACTCTGCCCCTTCCCCATCCCTCTCCCCGCGCACCCCCTGCCACCTCCGCCCCTTCCCCCGCGCCGCGCCCCGCCGCACGCACCAGGACGAAGGAGCCGCGCACCGCCTCCGAGACGCTCTGCCGCAGCTCGGCGGCCGTGCCCGGCTTGCTGAGCCGCTTCGTGAACTTCCTCACTTCCGACATGGCGACATGGTCCGCGCCGACCGCCGCAGGGCCGAGCCGAGCCGAGCCGAGCCGCGCCGAGCCGAGCCGAGCCGAGCCGCAGGCTGCCCCCTCCCTGCCGGCGGGGCCGCGGGGCGGGGTCAGGTGGGCGGGGCCGGAGGGGCGGGGCCCCGCCCCTCCGGCCCCGCCCACCTGGCCCCGCCCCCGCTTTGTTCCCGCCGCAGGTGCCGCGCTGCCCCTGCCGCCCTCCGCGATGATGCTCCCGGTGGCCTCAGTGGGGCCACCCGAAGGCCCTGGCTGGTGGCACCGGACACTCGTCACTGTCACCACTCGGTGCCGGGCGGGCAGGCAGGAGCGGTGCTGCAGGATAAGATGTTACCGCTGTAGGAAAGTGCTTTGTCCAGAGAGGCCACGTGCCTGCCCGGCTGCAGAAGGATGGGGATGGAGAGCTCCTCAGGACCGGTTTGGCTAAAACAGAACCGATTTTCCTTTCAGTGATTTTACTTTTCAGTTCAGTCCCTTCCCAGACTGCACTTTCTGAAGCCAACACCATTTTCTTCAGCCAGTGTCTGCTCCTAGCAGTGATAACGCTGTGTCTGTAGCTAGCACTGAGCTCTCAGTACGATGGTGTGCAGAAAGGCTCCTGCTTATACTGAATCTTCCAGAAACCAAGGTCACTGCTGAATTCTGTCTGTGCCACCCTGTGGCCCCCACTTTGTGTCAGGGTGCACAAGGGTGGCACCTGCAGGGAGGAGCGGACAGGACAGGTGACCCAAACTGACCAGCAAAGTCCTCCATCCCATACACATCCAGCTCAGTATAAAGCTGAGGGATCACAGGGGACAAGTTCTTCTCTTGCTCTTCTTCTATAGCCTGCATCCCGGGAGGATTCTGTCCGTTTGTCTGTCCGAGATCTGTGTGTCCCTGAACCCAGCTCCCCCCTGCCACTGTGCCCAGGAGCCCAGACTGGGATCTGCCCAGCGCTGCCCTGCAGCACCAGTGGGGAGCATGCAGTTGGGGGGGTGGAGCTCCATACTGGGCTTGTATATATTTGTATATATTTCATTGTTTTTCTTCTTCTTCTTCTTCTCATTATTATTACATTTTCTTTTTATTGTTACTGTTTCATTAGAGCAGTTTTAGTTTTATTTCCAACCTGTAAATCTCTCTCCCTTTTCTTCTTTCCCTTCCCCTGTCTGGAGGACAGAGAGCATCTGTCACCCGTTTAGTGGCCAGCCCAGCCCCAAACCATGGCAGAGGTCAATTCCTATTCCATGTTAGTCGTTGTGCAGTTTTTAAGGACAGTGATTTTGAAATTATACCAGAGGTAGAAAGCACCACTGGTCCTTTCTGTTTTGTAGATTAAAGCCTTAATTTTAAATCTTTTTACTCACTGTGTGCTGTCTTCACAGCAAGGTACTGAATTGGATAGAGATGCCCTGTAGTCCTGCTCTGAGGGAATTTACACATATTGTGCCATATGGCTGATTAAATACTATCTCCAAAGACCTCATTGGAATTTGAGGCATGCCGTAAGTCACACAACATATAGAGAAACTGTTTAGGTTATGAGAGCCAATCTGTAAAGGGTAATGAATACAGCTATTATGATCCAAACCATTCAAAATGTTATTTGTGACTTCTAAAGCATGCAAGCCAGTTATTGTTCTGCTTTTTAGCAGTTCACTGAAGGGGCAACAGACACCATTTCATATTAAACACTGCTCTGATTTTTTACATCAGAGGCAAAACACATCTAAAAGTTTACTGTTAATTATCAAATATCTATTAGATATTGGGACAGAATTAGATGAGGGACAGAAAAAAGGAAAAGAGAGTTTATGAGCTGGAGGACTAGCTTTTTCACAAACACAAAACTTTTCCAAATCCATCCAAATTTAGAAGCAAAACAACATTGTGACGCACAATTCCAGCTGCAGCACGCTGAGCTTCACTTCCTTATCCCCACACCCAGGCACATTCTCGCAGAGATTTTACCAGCCAGTTCAAACCATCACACTCCAAGGACACATCGCTGCAGGGACTGCTCTGCGAGGAGCCAGGCGTGAGCCAGTGCAGCACTGGTGATGGGGGCCTGCACTTACAGCAGGGTCATTCCTGCACTGGGTTTGCTGGATTAGGAACAGCTCCGAGAGCTAGAGTGTTTGCCAGGGGCTGAGGAGGAGAGTGCTGTGATGGGTCACTTGACAGGAAATAAAACAGTCCCTAGAGCACCCACCCCTTGTTTATCCAGCCAGAAGCAAAGCGTTCCTACTGAGGTTATGAGCTTGGTGTGGTGCCAGCAAGGGGCTGCACCCCATCAGCACGCCACCCAGCCGAGCTCAGCTGCCATGGAAGACCGGTGTGAGGCTGGTTTTTGGAGCTGAACATGAAAACCAAAGGGAAACAGAAGCAATGGGAAGGACACATCACATGAAAATAACATGCAGAAAGCTGTGACTCCCTCCCAGGAACACCAAACACCAGAGACTCAAGCACAGGGAGTACTAAGTACAGCAGCCACAGCACCACCGTGCCAAGACAAGCCCACGTTTCTAAGGGTGGTGGTTTTCATCTCCTTTTTCACAGGGAAGAAAAGTCAGTAGTGGTTTATCAGCATACAGAAAGCACCCAAGAACACACAGGGGCATTCTGGAGGTGCTGAGGAATAACCAAACTTTCTTGAACTCATCCTGCCACGGGGAACTCACAGACTCAGCTGTGCTAACATTTCCACCTCTTCACTGGGAATAGAGCCTTGAGGTACCCAGTGTCCCTTTGATCACAGGCCTTTCCAAAACATAAGTGTCATCGAAATCACTTCCATTTTTTCCCCATGTACACAACTGCAGCGTCTCTGTTGCCTTTAGCAGATTCAGTCAAGAGCCCTGAGCACCAGGCTCTCCAGCTGATGGATCAACTGATCTTTTCCCTGGCATTTATTGGAAGCCCAGGAACAGCAATGACCACCAGAGCCTGAAGAAAGAGTCCTTGTTGCAGGCTGAAACTGTCTTTTGGAGAGGCAGCTCTTCCTGCTTCCTTTCTGTCACCCTCTGCTCACCAAGCTCAGACAGGGAATTCCTCTTTCTGAGGAAAGAATCAAATTCAACAGAAATGTGCTCTGCTACGGGCCAGGCTTTATGACCCACTCAACCCAAAAGGAAACATCAATAAAACATGAATTTCAACTAAAAAAAAAAAAGATGTAGAGCTGCTGAAGCAAAATGGAGTTCACAGACAAAAGGGAACTCTCAGCTTATCCAAAACTACCTCCTAGCTTGTAGCAGCTTTTGACTTTGACTATTGACTTTAAAAGCCAGAAATGTTCTTAAAGCAAGCATGGAATTGATGGCATGACACTAGAAAACACTGCGAACGTCAGTGTTTTGCATTGATAGTGAAAACCCACTCTACCAGGCTGTGGGCAAAGAGCTGTCCGGGTTAGTTTGACAAGCAGCCAAGGAGGAGATTCAAAAGGGAGGGATGAAGCCACGCTGCAGTCTTTTCACCCCAGAAGTCTCAACGTTCATGGAGAAAACAGCAGTCAGGAAACCCAAAAAAACTGCAAAAGGAGGTGTATGCATCTTTACATGACTTTCTAGAAAGTTAAATTCCTAACCACACTCATTCCAGCCTTCAGACCATCTGGGGTTTGCTTCCCAAGCCATCAGAGGCACCCACAGCTCCCTGGCTGACCAGGGGTGAGCAGCACCAGCTCGCAGTGACCAGTGAAGAAACACGCCGGAAGGGGCAGTCGGCACTGGCGAAGCAGCTGTCCTGTCACCACCCTCCCCAGGCCTGGCAGGCAGCACAGACTGTGGGAACAGACCGACAGTGGGACCCTTACCCCTCACCAGTAGCACTATGGCACAGAGGATGCACTGAGGAAGAATCAGTTTCTTTGCCTGACACCCACCAGTCTGCAGCTGACACTGGCCCAGGACCTGGAGCCCTACACAAGGGACCCCTGGGCCAGCTCTGAAATCCTCCCAAGCGAGTCGAAGGGTTAGGGGCAGGTTTGGGGTTTCATTTCCCATGAGCCATCCAAGGTAACAGTCACTTAACGTCCTCAGGAAATAATCCTGTGCCACACTGCCTTCACTGGTCACCTGTGGGCCTTTTGAACACCTGCACAGGGCCCTGTCCCAGAAAAACTCACCCGTGTGATCAACCTTAAGCAGATTGACATCCTCCATCTCCCAGCTCCCAAAATCCCTGTGAAATACAGCTGTGGTGTTTTAATGTATTTCAAATACTTCCAGATTTAAAAAAACCCAAACAAACCAAACCCACATTGACCTTTCTTAACAAAAAGCCAAGACAGAGACTGTTGCAGGTCCACAAGTGAAGAGCTCCTTAAGCAACAGGGTTTTGTGTAGCTCGTGCCTCCTGTCAAAGCAAGGGAAAAACTATTTGTGTAATCTGATTGGACATCACTTCTTACCTACACACGCAGCCAGCAGCACTCCTGGTGTGCCCAGGAGAATCCCAGTGGCACCAGGACAGCCAGAAACACCGTGTGAGTCTGGGTATGGTGAGAGCGGCAGCTTGGACTCCACAGCTCCTGCTGTTCCTCCCTGAGCCATCTGTCCTTGTCTCCTGACCCGTGTCACTTACTGCTAGAGGTGTCATGGGACTGGCAATAAGCAGCTACTGTCTGTTGGTTTCTCCTGGCCCGTGAGGGGAGCATGCTCCAGCAGTGCAGCAGCTTAATTCAGGGCTGCAAAGTCCTGGCCATTGAAGGGTTGCCCTCTGCTGACTTGCCCAGGATTGCACTGGCACAGCTCCTGGAAGATGACGGGAATGCCAAGTCCAAGCACTGCCTTTCCCAGGAGGGCACCATCCACCAGGATCAAACGCTGGTGCACTTCGTGCCAGGGCTGCTGTGCTCCAGGTGTTCACCTCAGCTCCTGGGGACGGGAGTCACGCCGGCCACACTGTGTCCATGGCTGATGGTGCATCCTGTGGTGGATCCTATGAGCTCCCACCAGCGTCCACTTCCATGGAAGAGCATACAAAGGTCTGCAGGGACCATGGGTAAACTCCTCCTTGCACTAAGGGTCGGTAGCACTAAGAGGTCCCACCACTCAAGGTGAATCCTTCTGACATACCACACTGTCCTTAGCACAGCTACAAGCCTCAAAGAGACAATATTGGCCCAGTGGCCTTCAGACTTTTGTATGTTCTTGAAGTACAAAGTTCTCCCAAGGTTCAGTTCCTGGAAAATAAGCTACTGTGATTCTGTGAATGTGACTTAAGAAAATGAAACTGAGAGATGCACTGCTTTTGAAACAATTGGTGTTAACTGTTTTCAGGTACAGAACTACAAATTAGATGGACAGCTACTCCAGTACGTCTCTAAATCCCTCCTTCTTAATTTTTCCTAAGATACTTCTTTTTTCCTCTGCCACAGAGAACTGGACACAGATAACCCCCCCCTCATCACTTCAGGTCTTCTGAACACCCAGATGGTGGAAAGGAGACCCTAACCCTAGTGAGCAGAGCATCACAGACATGTTCTCCAGTGAAAGAAGCACTGTGGCAATTAGAGGGCGCTTCAAGGGACAGAGGTTTGGGTCTGTTCTAGTGTTTAACCACTCTTGACAGGAAAAAACTCAATGTTTCTTACATTTAAATGGAATTTCCTGTATTTCATTTGTGCTCATTGCCTCTTCCACTGGATAACACCAAGAAGAGTTTGCAGCAGTCATCTTTACCCGTCAGAAATTTACACACGTGTGAGATCCCCCTAAGCTGCCTCTTCTCCAGGCTGAACAGCCCCAGCTCTCTCAGGCTTACCTCACGTGTCAGATCACAGAATCACAGAATGTTAGGGATTGGAAGGGACCTCAAAAGATCATCTAGTCCAATCCCCCTGCCAGAGCAGGAACACCTAGGTCAGGTCACACAGGAACACATCCAGGTGGGTTTGAATGTCTCCAGAGAAGGAGACTCCACAACCTCTCTGGGCAGCCTGTGCCAGTGCTCTGTCACCCTCACTGGGAAGAAATTCTTCCTCATATTTATGCGGAACCTCCTATGTTCCAGCTTGCACCCATTGCCCCTTGTCCTATCATTGGATGTCACTGAGAAGATACTGGCTCCATCCTCATGACACTCACCCTTTACATATTTATAGACATTAATGAGGTCACCCCTCAGTCTCCTCTTCCCCAAGCTAAAGAGACCCAGCTCCCTCAGCCTTTCCTCATAAGGGAGATGTTCCACTCCCTTCATCATCTTTGTGGCTCTGCGCTGGACTCTCTCCAGCAGTTCCCTGTCCTTCTTGAACTGGGGGGCCCAGAACTGGACACAATATTCCAGATGTGGCCTCACCAAGGCAGAATAGAGGGGAAGGAGAACCTCTCTTGATCTGCTAACCACCCCCTTTCTAATACACCCCAGGATGCCATTGGCCTTCTTGGCCACAAGGGCACATTGCTGGCTCATGGTCACCCTGCTGTCCACCAGGACCTCCAGGTCCCTTTCCCCTACGCTGCTCTCCAACAGCTCAGTCCCCAACTTACACTGGCACATGGGGTTGTTCTTACCCAGATGCCAGACTCTACACTTGCCCTTGTTATATTTCATTAAGTTTCTCCTCACCCAACTCTCCAGCCTGTCCAGGTCTCTCTGAATGGCAGCACAGCCTTCTGGTGTGTCAGCCACTCCTCCCAGTTTTGTGTCGTCAGCAAACTTTCTGACAGAGCACTCTATTCCCTCACCCAAGTCGTTGATGAATATATTGAATAGTACTGGTCCCAGTACCGGCCCCTGTGGGACTCCACTAGTCACAGGCCTCCAGCTAGACTCTGTCCCATTGACCACAACTCTCTGGCTTCTTCCCTTCAGCCAGTTCACAATCCACCTCACTACCCGGTCATCCACACCACACTTCCTCAGTTTAGCTGCGAGGATGCTGTGGGAGGCTGTGTCAAATGCTTTACTGAAATCAAGACAGACCACATCCACTGCTTTACCATCATCTGTCCACTGGGTTATGTCCTCATAAAAGGCTGTCAGGTTGGTCAAGCATGACGTCCCCTTGGTGAAGCCATGTTCACTGCCCCTAATGACCCTCTTATCCTTGACATGCCTAGAGACAGCACCCAGGATAAGCTGTTCCATCACCTTTCCAGGGATGGAGGTGAGGCTGGCTGGTCTATAGTTACCCAGGTCCTCCTTCTTGCCCTTTTTGAAGACCGGAGTGACATTTGCTCTCCTCCAGATGCTCCAAGCTCTTCATCATCTGAGTAGCCCTTTGCTGGACTCTTGATGTCTCTCATCAGTGCTAAGGAAAGGGGAAAGATCACCTCCTTTGAACTGCTGGCAGCTCTTCCTCTGGCCCTCTTTTCTTCATACTGGATGACAACTGAGCAGACAGGAGCGATGGTATGAAAGTACAGGGTTTGGTTTAAGAAGAGCAGCCGTATGGTTACAAAGCAGAATCCAGCTCATGAGTACTCCCCTATTTATCTTCCTCTGCTTGAAGCCCTCAAAGATCATTTACAGTAACTGCCACACAAGCAGATTATGTATCTCACACAACTCCCATGAGCATCTCTCTAGCTTGGACAAAGAAGACAGGAATTAAGAGGATATAGACAGCTGCTGGACATCCACTTGAGGTCAAAATGCCATTGCTGCCTGCTCTCAGCCCAGGATTTTACAGGACAAGCCTGTGTGAAAAGGCAGAAGAAAAAAAGTGGTTTCCTTGTTTGTTTCCTTGTATGGATACTCTTGGTCAACTGGAAAACAGTATGAAGGGGTTACCATCATTCAAATAAATCTATTTTGCAATATCCTATATAGCATGAAGTACTGCATTGAAATCTGGCCAATATGAGAATCTCTCACCTTTTCAAAATTTCTGAACTGTGTTACTGCCCTTGAATATCTGTTCCCAGACAGCAAAAGCAAATGATAGGAGGAGGGCTGTGCCAGGGGAGGTTTAGATTGGATACTAGGAAAAATTTCTTCACTGAAAGGGTTGTCAAGCCCTGGCCCAGGCTGCCCAGGGCAGTGGGGGAGTCCCCATCCCTGGAGGGATTTCAGAGCCGTGTAGATGAGGTGCTGAGGGACATGGGGCAGTGGTGACTGGGCAGTGCTGGGTTAATGGTTGGACTGGATGTGATCTTAGAGGTCTTTTCCAACCAAGGCTGTTCTGTGATTCTATGAAAGATTCCGTTTTGATAACAGCTTCATTCCCATGATCAATTTTTCTTTATATTTTCCTCTGCCATTCTGAAATAGCAGCTGTCAAGGTTATTGACTGTTCCACAGTGAACCTATTCAGGCCATGATCATTGCTCCTCAGGCAACCACTAACTTCCAGTCCAATGCCCAATTAATTTTGCCTGCCACAACGACATCCAAAAGCACATCCTCCTATCAGCTGCCACATCTTCTGAAATACAGAAAACCTCACCTAATCTTACTGATTTTTAGAATACCCAGCAACATTTTATTGGAAGTGTTCCTTAGAGGTATTTTTTTCCCTTCAAAGTGCAACTGGTCTTTAAGGTCTGTTTCTGCTCTGAATTAGCCCATTTCTCATTTGAAATCCTTTATTTTTTGTTTTTCTCCCAAGCTTGACTGCTTTAAACACAAGTTCACAGTTTACTATGAGAGAAAAAGAGAAACAAATTTAAGGAAATGAGCCCACTCACTCATCAATTACTTGTTTCTGATACAGAAAATTAAGTAAAGCACCAAACAATGGGATATGCTGACATGGTTTGTGGCAAGTAACAAGAATCTTAAATATGCCTGTGACACAACAGAACTAGAGAAATATTGTGCCTTTCTGGAGGAGTCTATGTCCTCCTCAGACAACCCTAGCAGCTATAGCACACACATGGAGGAAATACAGAGCATGACTGACAGCGTGTGCACTTCCAGTACCAGAAAAATCATCACCACGGGCACAAGCACAAACCCTACCAGCTCACCACGTAATGTGAGGAAAAGCAGCCCCACTGCAGTCTCAGACCCTCACCTTTCACAAATTTCCCCAAAGCAAATCCAAGTACAGTCGGAGTAGCACTGTGGATAACGCAGTTCAGGAGGTCTGCAACATCTTGCAAGAAGTGTGACCTCAGTATGAACTTACTGGATTTGGTTTTCCTGAGCAAGTACTTACTGTAAAAGTTAACGAAGCCTCCAACTGTTGAACCTGTCAGCTCACAAGAATTTGGAGGAAGCTCCTGCAGCACTGAGTTTGAAAAAATACTGTACAAGGTCTTTCAGAGCTTTCCATGATCTAAGTCTTGAGGCTAACCACCGCTCAACACTGATCCCAGCTGTGCCAGACCATTTAGCAGTTACTTCCATAAGAACTGAACCTGCTGAAGAACTGAACAAGTTAGCCACAAATTCACCTGAACAAAGCCCAGTAGGACTAAAGAGACAGAAATGGCATTGAGACATTTAGATATACAACCAGAGGAAGTGGAAAAAGAATGAAAGATGGCAAGAAAACACCGTGAGGCTGCTCAACCACTGGGACAGGTTACCCAGGGGAACTGCGGAGTGTCCATCCCTGTGGATGTTAAAAGCCCAACTGGACATGGTCCTGTGCAACTTGGTCTGGCTCACCCTGTCTGAGCAGGAGGGGTGTGCTGTGGGTGGGGTAGACTAAAGCTCCAGAGGTCTCCCTGAGTCTAGAGAATTGTACAATTCTGTAACAAGCTCTTCTGATAATCACCATAATCTGACAGCCTTTATTCAGGAGAGTGCTTAAGGATATGCCTAAATTTACAAGTGAACCTACAAAAGCCAAAGGTGTTACAGTAACTGGAAGCACAAGGTTATTTGCACAGCTCTAAGCATATGCTCATCACTTACTGCAGTTAAAGAAAAAATTACCCACAGGCTTAAACAAGTACTCAGGTCCTTTTCTGAACAGCCTTTTGTCTGTTCTTTTGTACGTAGCACTTGCCTTCACTAGTGTTTTGCGCTTCATTTATTTAGCATTATGTTCTGACCAGACTTCCACGCAGAAGCCTGAAGCACTGACACTAAAGAACATACAGGAAAAAATGACCAGCTTCTAATCATGTGAACTGAAAAGCCTCCGTGGCATCCTGGCAGCAGGCCAACACGATCAGCATTGCTCGATACTCCTGTAAAAAGCAGCGTGCAAGTTTGCTTCAGAAGATGGCAGCTTAGCATTCACTTACGCTTGCAAGTTCGCTTTGAATTGAGTTGGAAGAGTGGCCAGTTTTCAGCATTTGCCTGAACAGGCGTGCAGCAGATCACTAACGGGAGGCAAAGACACTCACAGCAGCTTTCTCTGTGCCCGAGAAGCTGATTCTGCCATGTCTATGGCTGATGTTCTTACATTTAACAGCACTGGCATCATGGCAGTGGCTGAGTTCAGCATTGCTTTCAGTTAAAAAACCAACAAATCTCACCAACCAAAAGAAACAACTACCCCTACCCTCTTTAACTTGAGAAACCATGACTTGTGCAGCACTTAAAGATCCGATTTTATCGTTATTCAGCTACTTGAGCCGTTGGTTTTGTCCTCTGTGCATGCACTGGGCTGGATGCCCGGCACGGAGAGACAAAGGTAGCAGACAAACAGCTTTGTTTCCATTCACAGCTGCTGGCTGCCAGAACGAGCTGCCAGGAGCCACTTACAGCAGCAATGAGGCGTTGAGGGAAGAGTTCAAGTTATCTGTGACACTCCAATCAGCTCATCTTATTGATTCTTGGGAAGTGACCGAGTTAATTCAGACATCTCCTGCACCGAGGTCCTGTACAAAGGCAACTCCTCACTTCTGCTTCCTGGGAATTCTCAATCATATTCTGTAAGTAGAATTTTGATTACATGGATGTCAACAAATTCTGTAAGAGAACAAAACATTAAGTAGGCCCTTGGAAGAAGCAGTCCAGGGAGGAACCCTCCAGCACAAGGGGAAGTATTTCATTTTACCAGACCTCCACCCAAGTGCCAGTGTTTCACCAGCCTCAGTGTATAAAATTTCTTCCTTTTATCTAGTCTGGATCTTTTAGTTTAAAACCATTACCACTTGTCCTATCACACCAGGCCCTGCTATAAAGTTTGACCCCATCTTTCTCATAACCCCCCTTCAGGTACTGGAAGGTGCTCTGAGGTCCCACCGGAGCCTTCTCTTCTCCAGGCTGAACACCCCCAACTCCCTCAACCTGTCCCCATAGCAGAGGTGCTCCAGCCCTCGGATCATCTTTGTGCCCTCCTCTGGACTCACTCCAACAGCTCCATGTCCTTCTCATGCTGGGGGCCCCTGAGCTAGACACAGCGCTGCAGGTGGGGTCTCATGAGAGCAGAGGGGCAGAATCCCCTCCCTCAGCCTGCTGGCCACACTGCTTTTGATGCAGCTCAGGACATGGCTTTCTGGGCTGTGAGCACATGCTGCTGGCTCATGTCCAGCTTTTCATTCACCAGTACCCCCAAGTCCTTCTCTGCATGGCTGCTCTCAACCCTTTCATCCCCCAGCCTTTACTGACACTAGGGATTGCCCTGATACAGGTGCAGGACCTTGCTGAACCTTGTTGAACCTCAGGAGGTCCACACAAGCCCACTTTTCAAGCCTGCCCATGTCCCACTGGATGGCATCCTGCCCCTCAGATGTGTCAACTACACCACTCAGCTTGGTGTCCTCTGCAAACTCGCTGAGGGTGCTCTCGATCCCACTGTGTCATTGATGAAGATGTGACTTCTGGAAGGAGAGGGAAAGAGGCACAGACTCCTGAACCATTAAAAACATGCAGCACAGTTCAACTGGGGAAAACACACAGAGAATACTCAATCACTGCAGAGGAGCACCAGAGCTGAGCGCTAGAAGCTAAATATCAAGGTTCATGGAAGTCAAACATCTCCCTCAAGATCTGCTTTGTTTATCCAGGACCTTGTGCAGGCAGTAATGAAAACCAACAAAAACCCTTTTTTATGATTACCTGAGTACTTAAGGTGTTGTGTTGGACCTGTAGTTAATAGAACTTCTGGCAGCTACAAAGAGAAACTATTGTTCAACTTCAGTCGCCAAAGCAGTCATGTTCTAAATCTTACCAAACCCCCAAACATTTGGATCACTAAGAGGTTACAGAGGAGACTCTTCACAGAGAACACTGAAACCAACCTGCAAAGATGTATGCCAGTTATGTTGCTGAAGCCTACTTTGTCCTGAACCTGCATGAAACACTGCATGTTGACAGAGTCAGGTCTTCAGTCACTCTGAAAAGCTGGGCTTGGACCCATCCTCTTATTTGTATTTCTTGCCAGCTAATAAAGTGCTCACTGTTCCCGTTACACATGACCAGCTTTTGTGATTGCTATTTTAACTGTTATATGGGGAAAGCGACAGGAATGGGATAACAGCACAGCTAAAAAAGTAACTAGACCCCCCCAAAAAGAAATGCTTGTTCCTCCAGTGCGGGCTTCTAGTTGCAGAGCCAGGAAGGCCATATGTGCCAAGATACTAAAGAGAAGGTACCTGTAAGCAAAGTGATGGCGTTTGTACTGCAGAGCAGCTTCTTAGCTTGCATTTGTCACTGAACATGTAGAACATCTACAGCAACTCCCAGAAGTGTCTGGGATCAGCCCACAGGCATCACAGTCAACTAAAGTCTTCTTTCTACATATATGACCTATTACAGAAACTAACTTTGGGAGTCACAAACCAAATGTCTTCTTGTGGCATCTTCTCACTTGTCAATTCAGTGGAGCTCAAAGGAACAACAACAACAACAAAATCTTGAAAGAGTTTAGCTCGACTCACCTGTACAGGTATTTTCAAATCTGAGAGTCAAACTCACTCCAAGTGTGTCAACTCAAAATGATTTTATATAGCATATACCATTTTTGTATTTATTTTTTCTGATGGTATACCCCATGCAACTGCCTTTCTCGTTCAAGACAATTTTATACAAAGTCATGGTCAAATTCAGCTGAGTAAAAAAGAATTAAAAGAAGAGCGAGACTCATTTCCTGCCTTTTCACACCTTCATTCTCCTACTAATGGGAAGAGAGGATTCTTTAATATGTTTGAAGTCTCCTCCTCACACCAAACTATCTCATAACTACTCTTAATTCTGCTTAATACCCAGTTCAGTACTCTATTCCCTACTACTTTAAAAAGAAAGCTGTCATAAAAAAGTGACATGATCAGGAACAGTGGAATGGAAAGGTAAACAAGTGCATGCAAGATCAAGGATATGAGAAACGGGTCAAAGCTATCCAGACAAAAGGCAAATTTATGAATCAAAATGGAAAAGAAGCAACAATTTCCAAGTGTGTGACCAAGTTTAATGATACATCTATTCTCTGAAACACTTGACCATCAATAACATTTCATGGGTTATGATGCCCAGAATGTTACTTCATAGGTGTTTTATATGAATATTTACAAAGAAGTTCAAAATTCAGTGGCACTAAACAAAGGAGAAGAACTTAAAACTTTAAGCTACAATGCTTAAAAAATGTAAACAGTTTATTTTACATAGTTGTAAAATATAAGAACTTTCTAATGCAGCTTAATTTTATCTGGAAGGTGAATATATCCTGGTGCCCGTGTTGAAGGAGTGAGAGAATTCTTTACACAAGTACTGTGCTCCAGTGTGCAAAAAATTATATATAAGAAAGGAACCTAAAGTCCACAACAATTAAAAGACAACAAAAAAGTTTTCACGTCCTGAAGTTGAGAAATTTATAAAAACATTTACACATGGTTGCTGACCCATCAAAAACTTGCATAACTTAAAATTCTGGACAATAGCTACTACAAATTCAAGATCGTTCTCAAATGGAGTTTTGTGCAAAGATCAGACTAGATCATTTAGCCTTTTTCCAGCCATACCTTCAACCTCCCCTTCCCATCCCTGACATCCAGTGGCCACAAGAACCACTGAAATCCTTTTGATAAATGCTCCAACTGGTGCATGTAACCAAAAGGCAGACACACATGTGAACACATTTCCGTGCAGAAACCTGTGCAGGTTCACCATTACGTTGCAAACCAACTGTTCTTAGAAAGTTTAAAGCCTAATGTTTGTCATGATTATTCTTACACATTCCTTTCTATTCTACAAGCCCAGGTGTTAATAGGTAGACACTGCTTTCCAAGGATCCAATATTTGAGTAGCCTTAAAGTAAAGATTTAAAAATAAATCAGCCTGTAACATTATTATATTAGATACTTTGCTTTTCCCGCATAATTTATGGAATTTTAATCCCACAGTACCATAGCTTTATGCTGTCAGTTGCAAAACAACTAAGATACATATTTCTTTTTGTTAATGAAGACTTTGATTGCTCCAGTAAAGTCAGCCGACAAAAGCACTTCTGTGTGATCTGTCTTCAAAGCTCCTTAATAAGGAAAGAGAATAAAATGTTAGTTCAATAAAAACAGACATACAAAAATTAAGCTCTCATTAAAAGACACTCTATCACTGTGATACCCTTCTTCCTCTACCACATTGCTGTTGTCTAGCCAATTCTTCAAGAAATCCCTGCATTTCTAGGAAAGGGACTTTTTCATTATATGTTGGCACAGCTCTACCTTCGAACAGCTCAGGTATAAAAAGAATAATCCTAAAGCACACAGGGTAACAGCTACGCCCCCCACTTCACATTCTCTCAGGTTTTAAAAATTCAACAGCTGCCAAAATGTTCAACTGCTACGGCTCAATATACACCCATGCCATTGCAAGGACTTTTCTTCCCAAGAAACCCCACTCCCAAATTGAAAGTATTCTTCATAGTCTTTTTCTCCTCAGACCATGGTACCAAGCAGAGCTCATCTTAAACACCTACCAGAGGGGATGGTATCTGATGTTTCAGAATCTTCTCCCTTACTTTCAGCTTCTTGCTTTTCAGAAGTTTCCAGTGACACCATCAAACCAGGATTGGGAGCAAAAATCGCAGACGTGACCACCGCGTTGTGCGCTTCAGAAAGACAATCCAATTCTGATTACCTTGTTCCAATGAATTGTTAATTTTACAAGAACAGCAGGCATAAACTTTAGTAAATATCTAAGAATCTCAGTACTAGTGACACCAGGTAAGCTCAGCATTCCAGGAGCAACTGTCACTGTTTTACAAGCTGAGGGATCTCAGAAGTTCCTGTAAATGACCAAAACTAACTGGCAAGAGCTCCAAAACACGTTGATATAAACATGGCCCTGTGTTTCCCAAAAACTGTGTGTAGGAGCTAAGAGAGTTGCTCTCTCTTTTTTTTTTTTTTAATCCTGCCATGAAAGAAAAAATACAATGGCATTTGTTTTCAAAGTCACTTCACCATAAAGGATCTAAGGATTGATAGTTATTTCGATTATCACACTTACACAATCAAAGTTCTGGCAGTGAAACATCACATTCATTCAGAACGTCTTACTGAAGCTGGACAAACTCTCCACTACTCCTGTCCCTCACCATCCCAATCATGCACCTGTAGAGAGTTTTCCTGTGGACATGATTTTCTGACAGTCCACTTGTTGAAAATCCACCAATTACAATGTGTCACGCTAACAGTTCATTCAAACTAAATGACTAGCACTGCTGAGGAAATAAAAACTAGAAGATAAAAATATTTAACTTATCAATCATATGAGCTTTGATAAAACAAAGATCAAAAGTTGATTTTTACCTTTAATGCCTTCCCAGAAGTCATTACGATCTCTTCTTACAGATGTAAACTTGCTCAAGTCATGGTAGGTACTCCAAATATAAACATATTTATCTTCTGAACCACTTACAATGTAGGTAAAGTCATGGCTAAAAAATAAAAGAAGGGAAAACATTACTTTTCTTAGCTGTTCAAGCAACCATTACAATAGCTCTCCAGATGACTTGCAGCTTTACAAGTGCAATCAGGCTAAATTCACAACTCAAACCAATCCTTTATTTTACAGATTGCAGCTCAAAAAAATACACAGTCCTTATGAATGTGCATGCAAGTTTCCTGATGCTCTCCCTCTGGAAGAAAAAGTAGTTCTCATGAAGAACACACAGAAGCTGTTCTCCCACAGTTTCTGACACAGGAGAGGGCTAGTATAACAGCTCAGCAACAAGAAAATGGCGTAATTGTGTGATTTGCATCTGTTTGAGTCTGGAAACTGCGTGAACACCTGAGCCTCTGTAACAGGAATTGCTTACAATACAATCATGGGGAAAAAAAATCCACACAGGTGGAAGATGAAAGATGTTCAAGATTGTAACCAGATGACTGTATAATGCACACTGACAGACACAAAACAGTATCTGCAACTACAACTCAAGTATCTACTTTTACTTTACTCACTGCATGAATACACTACATACAGAATCATAGAATCACCATGGTTGGAAAGGACCTCTAGGATCATCAGGTCCAACCTTTATCCCAGCATCTCACTAACCACTAGACCATGACCTCAAGTGCTTCATCCACTCGTTTTTTAAACACCTCCAGGGATGATGACTCCACCACCCCCCTGGGCAGCCTGTTCCAGTGCCCAACCACCCTCTAAGTAAAGAACTTCTTCCTAATACCCAATCTAAACTTCCCCTGATGCAACCTGAGGCCATTTCCTCTCGTCCTATCATTAGTAATTTGGGAGAAGAGACCAACACCAGCCTCACTACAACCTCCTTTTAGGTATTTGTAGAGAGCAATAAGGTCTCCTTTCAGTCTCCTCCAGACTAAACAACCCCGGTTCCCTCATCAGGTCTTCATAAGTTCTGTGACCAGAACTGGACACAGTACTCAAGGTGTGGTCTCACGAGTGCCGAGTACAGGGGCACAATCACCTCCCTGCTCCTGCTGGTCACACCATTTCTGACACAGGCCAGGATGCTGTTTGGCCGCCTTGCCCACCTGGGCACACTGCCGGCTCGTGTTCAGCCGCTGTCAGCCAATACCCCCAGGTCCTTTTCCACCAGGCAGCTTTCCAGCCACCCTTTCCCAAGCCTGTGGCATTGCATGGGGTTGTTGTGACCCAAGTGCATGACCCAGCACTTGCCCTTGTTAAACCTCATGCAATTGCCCTCAGCCCATCGCCCCAGCCTGTCCAAATCCCGCTGCAGAGCCTCCCTACCCTTAGGCAGATCGACACTCCCACTCAACTTCGTGTCATCTGCAAATTTACTGAGGGTGCATTCGATCCCCTCATCCAGGTCATTGATAAAGACATTAAACAAGACTGGCCCCAAAACCGAGCCCTGAGGGACACCGCTGGTGACCGGTCTCCATCTGGATTTAACTCCATTCCCCACCACTCTCTGGGAGAGATGCTCTAACGCTAACTATGCTACAGCCCTGTAAGTAGAGATAATTTAATTTGGGAAATTAATCTTGAGCAGTGGGGCTGGACAAGATGACCTCCAGAGATCCCTTCACACCTCAGCCATTCTGTGAAACACTTGGTCAGCCTTAAAGGTTCTTCCAAAGGTCAACAGCTGACAATGAGGATTAAACCCAGCATTATTGCTTACGCACTGCCGCCCTCCTCTGCTCAAACATACAAGTTAAACATGTACCCAAGCATTGTTCCCCTTTGGCTTCTGCAAGACTCAAAGAGGGAACAGAATTACTATTCTCCCTCTACTCCCTCTCTTTTACTACATTAAACCCCAGGATTTCCATGACAGTCACAGTCATATACTCAAACTCAGAAAAGTATCTTAGGTTAGCACAGAGAAAGAAGAAAGAATTCCAACTCAGATTTGCAGGCTGTTTCCTGACAGCGATGGTACACAGACAGCGACGAACAGCCTTGGGCAACAGTTGGGTGACGAACACATCTGCAGCAATACTTGACAAAATTAAGGAAATAAAACCTACTTATCATGGAGGAGATAAAAGGTATGGTTGTCCCTGCCCCATCAGTTTTAGCACAGTTCCTGTATTTACAGCAGTAGTAACAGACCTGCATCGTACTGCCAATATGAAAGGATTCACTCATCTGCAGAAGCTACCTGCTCATGGGCAGCTTTGTCATTCTTGACCAGAGCTTTTAGTTACCTTTGTATTCTGAGCCAAGTGACACTTCAGAGGCTCAGCTGCACACCAAGGTAGACAGATTGTTTAAATGAAAGCCTCTGTACTTCAGCCACAGCAGTTCCCAAACCCAACAACTCCATTGCTATAGTATTGACTTACCTAAAGCTGGCTTTGATTTGGCTGCTGCTGTTGACATAACCTTTGTATTTCATAGATAAAGACAGATCTCTTAGGTCATACAGTCTGATTCTGGAATCATTTGATGTCACTAGTATCTAGAAAAGAAATAAATAAAATTTAGGGGTGGAAACCATTAGCATGCCTAAGAAGGAGCAAGTTCATTCAGTCAGAATTCCCAGTTCTTTTGATAAAAAAGTGACATAGACAAATAACAGGTCCAAAGCAGCAGAACAAGATCGAGGACAATGACATTCTTCTCTCTCATCTTCTGTCAATGGATAGAAGATGACTTCATTGCCAAGATCATCCTGACTGGTTTGAACCAGAACAGTGCCTATTTACAGAAGTAAAATGTGGGCCCAAAGAACAGTCACCAATTTGCAAAGGATATTTTGGAACACATTCCACAATAAAACAGCAGAACAGCTATTCTAGTGAGGTAAATGTCTGGAGAGTCATGACCTATCAACCATGAAGTGTTGATCAGAGGCAATTATCTCCTACATAAGGAAACCGAGCTTTTCTTGGTTGATGTGAGTTTCCTTCCTTTTCACATTTTTCAGATCAGAAGCTTAAATGTACTTAGAAGGAACGGAGAAGTCTATGAAAGAGATGCCAAAACAAGTAAGGGCATTCAGCTGATGAGCATTTTTGTGGTACCTCAGAAGAGGAGCAGACTATAGGTTAGCAGTAAGTCTCAAGATGATGCCAGGAAAAGGGCATGTAGCACAGCAGCAGTTAAATACTGACCTCTGCTTACCATTTATGCAACAAAGCTGTGACAATTCTTGGAATAACACTGCCATCAGATTGCAGAACTTCCTATTTGTTTTCAAGAGAGCCCCTGCTGAGCTGTGTTTTATTACATCATCTAATGTGCCAACGCACAGCACAAACCCAAAAGCATTTCTGGTATCTGAATCTTCTGCATGTCTTTGGAATTAAGTAATTTCTGCACCATTGATAAGAATACAATATAGGTGATAACAGCTGCTGAGCTCCTATTCTAACAGAGCCAGTTGTTGACTCAACATCACCCTTGAAACTTTACACTGAAATGAGAAACTCTTCAGCTTTAGATTGACTTTAATACTCAACAGCATGTTCTTTGCTTAAGATTTTGACCATTCAACATAAGACTTCAGCATAGACTGAAGCTAAACAAAAGAACTGATTCTGAAGAACACAGCATACTTCAAGAGAGGTTAGTTATGCTAAAGAAATTTTCTCTGAAAGCCATCTGTAAGTATTTCCTCACCTTTATATTAATCAGAGCATGTAATTAAAAAAGTCTATTTTATCACTATTTAGTATTGTATTAGTCTAAATCAGGAGAGAGTACTGTTCATTTTAGTAGTGTTAAAAGACTTTTGATTTAAGTCAGTGACTACAAACAAGACTCAGCACAAACTTATTAAGCATTAGATATACATATCAGACTTCAGTACCAAGCAAAGTCACACTGAAATACAGTACCTTATTTTCTCCAGGCAAGGGTTCAATGCCAGTAATTTTTCTCCCAACTCTATTTCGGCCTCTGGTAGAACGCACATGTATTTGTGTATGGTACTTCAAGTGCTGAAAAGATATTAAAATGTATCCTGATTTGAAATAATTGTGTAAAAACTTCAAACTATCTTGCTTTAAGTTCTAATAGGTTTGTTTTTTGATATTTAAATAAGCACAACTTTTAAATCTATTTGTTACTTAACATGAAAAAACATTTACAGTCTCAAGTACTTTTTACCTCCGTGTCATAGAAGATGCATCTTCCATCGTACGTGCCTATGACTGCGTATTTGCCATTCTGACAGAAGTTGGCAGCTGTGATCAATTTTGTCTGCCCATCTACTTCATTCCATAATGCCACTTTTTTGTCAGGAATGTTCCAGAGTCGGAGTTTCCCATCCAATGAACCACTTAAGAAGTACCTGTCATCCTGAGAGGACACACTACGTTAACCTCCGCTTGCGTTATGAGTATGCCCTGGTTTCTCAAAACCTTCCCAACCCACTTCCAACCAGCCTCTTTCCAGAACCTCTCAAGTAAGAGCTCTCAGATGAGTTGATTATAATGTTTACGAATGCTGAAAAGACAATATTAGAATAACTGGTAAATGAAGTTCAATTTCTTACAGATTTTTGACAAGATTATGCACAGTGCATATACCTCACGTTAGAAAATTGTTCCCTGTCACCACATACTTCTTACCCTCTCAACATAAATTTAAAAAATATTAAACCTTGTCAGGAGTTGAAAGCTCCTTTCAGAGTTCCCAATACATCTACCAGTTATGTATGTTTCAGGAAAAACGCTTTTCCTCTGCTTGAGTTTTATTAATATTATGAAGGTTTATTACTGTATTTTAAAAAAAACCTCCAAATAATGTAAGTTGGAAGGGTTCTCTGGAGGTCTCTGGTCCACCTCTGCTGCTCATAGCAAGGACAGCCTCAAAAGTTTGATCAGGCTGTAGGGGGTTATATCCTATCAAGTTTTAAACATCTCCAAGGATTCTGTGATCTCTGGACAATCTGTTCTATTTCATTATAACTTTTCCACTAATATTTAATCACAACATCCCTCATTGGAAATTCTGACTTTTCACAAAGTTACTCAAAACTGTACCAGCTGTGATACCATGGACAATTCACTTTCCACATCATGCTAACAAGTGGTTAAACCACATGGACACTCCTGGTGAAGTTTAATGAAGATGAACACTTAAAGTCCTGGAATATTATCTAATAGGGATATTTTTAAAGTGCAAAAACTCTATTGTTCTTTTTTTTAAATTGAAAATAAAAGGCTCTTGTATTTCCAAATTCTGCCTCTCTAGAAGAAAGAGGGCGGTTACACTTACCCTTGGATGGAATGCTATAGCAGTGACAAAGTCTATATGCTGGAAACAGCAAAGACATTCTCTTCTTGATATGTGCCATAGTCTGACAGTCTTGTCCATAGAAGAAGAAAGCAAGAAGTAATTCTGTGAAACAAGAGAATTCCATGGTTATTAACAGACACAAAAGTAACAGAAAATACAGAAACAATCTCCTTGGTAAAGTCTCACCAATTTCTCTGATACCATGAAATTGAACATTTTATTCATTCACACAACATTTTATCTGAATTATCATGACTCATTGGTGCTTTCCTTAAGCCCAGTACACTGATGCTCAGACACAGAAAGTTTTCTGGAAGAATCTCAATGGAAACAAATATTTGGAAAGTAGTTAAAGTATTCAGAGAAGAAACAGCAAAACAGGCTTCAGAGAAGGAGTGAGAGCCTGTTCTGCCTAAGAACCTTCAGTCAGACTGCGTTCTTAAAATTACAATTGTATTCCAGTGGGGAGAATTAACTGAATAAGCTTTATGTGAAACATTTTCAAAGTTAAGCACGAGGTAATTCTCTGATTTTAAGATGTACGTATATATTCAGCAACTTTAGAATCTGTACACTGCATAAAAGCAATGAAGCCTCCTGAAGATAAAACGTAACACCATAAATCAGAAATCACACAGCTCAATGGGAATTCCACTCACTGTAAACAATTTAAGTTTGCTATTGAATACACAATTGTAATTGTTACTAGCTTGAATTTTTTTTTTTTTAAAGAAGGCTTTTAATTAAAGAAGCCCAAGAAGTTTGTTCATTTTATCCCAACTATTTCAGCTGGAATAAGTGTTGTCTCTACAAATCTTTTCTCTTAACTTCAGTGATCATTCTGTATTATTTAGATGTATGGTTCCAATGGCAACTGATGAAAGAAAACAATGAAAACACAGGAGAACTGTGGAGTCTGTATTAAGGTGCCTTACTTTAGACCAGGAAAGGTCAAGCAGATCTGCTGTATGCCCTTTGTATTTGCAAAACGGTCGCTGACGAAATGGGGCATTCTTATCATCTGGGTCTTCATCAACTCCACTGCAAATCTATCAGAGAAGCGTACAGAAACATTACAAAATGTTAGCTGGAAAAATTACTGCTTACAAAAAGTACAGGCCAATAACAATTTGAAGAACAACTCATAAGGCTTTAAAATAAACAACACTGCAGTAATAAACAACCAAAGTACAACGGGCTGTGAAACAACAGCTTGCAATTCCAAAATTAAGAAGCTCTGCATTCCCCATCCACTTTTTATTCACTGGGATAAGCTTGACAGCTATTTAAGCAAACATCTGAAGATAAGCTTTTGTAATAAAGTGCATCAATCTTGAAAACTGCACTCAAATTTAAAATATAAACAGTGAGTTAAAGTTTCCAGGTTTCTAGTGTATATAAAGAATAACAACTTCCTAATAACAGACCCTGTCAGAATAAACAGGTGCAAAGTAAAACCCCTAGAAACTCCTGCACAAAAGCTCTCCAGCAAAAAGCCACTCAAAACAACACACCTGGTGTGTGTGGCTAAGCAAGTCTGTTCACTTACCCAAGGTAAGGAAAGATTTCGCCCCCCTACCCCAAAACACTGCATATTAAATAATGCTACTGCTAAAATCTTTGCTTAAACCCCGTTTTTGTCATTTGTCTCACACACTACTGGAAACCAAAACCAGAAAAAAAAAACCAAACTTAAATACATTGATTTTGATGGCAAGTTTACTAAAGTATCTGAACACTCTACAAGTAAGGGTGTCTTAATTCTTTTGGTCAGTCACATTCCATTTTATTCTACATAGATATGAAACATTTAGAAACATCGGGTTTTATTATGCTTCTGAGCATCCCATTGTGGAGCATGGCCTTCCTCAGTAAAGACCTCATCAAGTCAGATGTTAACCATGAGTAATGCTCCGAGACAAAACACTATGACAGGAAATTTAACAACTTAGGTTTTTCCCCTTTAGCATTTCACTTGGAAATCTGCTCTGGCAGAAGGCCCCAGTGAAGCCATATAGATTCTGTAACACAGTAATGATTCTGTGATGTACTTTCTTGCTGTATGCATGGAATAACAGTATTTGACTGAAGGTATCTACTGATAAGACAGCTTCTCAATACCTCAAAGACATAGGCCAAGAACTCTTTAATGGGTGTTTGGATAAAGCAACAATGAAGATGTGGCACTACAGAACAATGTGACCCCCCACCTCTTCCACTCCCAATCCCCAGTGTACGTACCCCAGCATCAGTGTCCGACTTCGAAGAATTCAAACTCTCTTGAGATGGGGAGGGAGATACACGGCCTAGAACATAGGCAGAAACATCGCAGTCAACTCCAAGTTCTCAACTAACTACAATTTCTAGTGTTCTAGAGCTCTAGTGATGCAGAGAAAGATACCTTCTGTGTTGTACTTCATTCGCATGTTATTGAAATAGTCAAAAGCGTTCTTTAAAACCCATATTCTTACTACGTTGTCCTGTCCTGCAGAGGCAAGTAACCGACCGCAGTGAGAGAACTTCATTGTCCAAACAGCACCCTGTCAAAATGAAAAGATCATTAAGTTACATTTTTTTCCATACCAAAAAGTCTTTCTATAAGGTAAACTGACAGGATTTAGGACATACAAAAGATACCACAAGTAAAATAAATTGTAGATGAAAACACTGAAAAGTAACTGTTAAGATGGGTGGATTGTGCAAGATACTTATAAACAGCTTGAAAGAAACAGCCCACAGGGCAGATTACTGCACCAGAGGAGTTAAGGGAGCTCAGCACTACCACAGTGTTCTACATAAACCTGGTACAGTTGGAAACAGTCAGCAAGTCAGGGTTCTGAGGGACTGATAACCTGCTGTTTGATTTGTAAAACCAGCAAGTATTTGTAGCTGCACTTGAAGTTTGCACAACCTGTGCTATCACTTCTTTGTTTACATAGAAATTGTGCTTGGTTACAACCATTCTGGCAACCAAAATGAGCACTATATGTACTTGTTCCATTCAGAATTGGCATGAGGATTTTGCAAAGTCTGTGAAGACAGCAATTAGAAACACAGAGCGGTTTGGGCTGGAAGAGACCTCAAAGCTCATCTCGTCCCAACCCCCTGCCATGGTAGGGACACCCCCCACCAGCCCAGGTTGCTCCAAGCCCCATCCAACCTGGCCTGGAACACTGCCAGGGAGGGGGCAGCCACAGCTTCTCTGGGCAACCTGGGCCAGTGTCTCACCACCCTCACAGCCAAGAATTTCTTCCTAATGTCTAATCTAAATCTCCCCTCTTTCAGTTTAAAGCCATTGCCCCTCGTCCATGCCCTTTTAAAAAGTCCTTCTCCAGTTTTCTTGTCAGCCCCTTCAGGTACTGGAAGGTGCTCTAAGGTCCCCCAGAGCTTTCTTTCCTCCAGGCTGAACAACCCCAACTCCCTCAGCCTGTCCCCATAGCAGAGGTGTTCCAGCCCTCGGATCATCTTTGTGGCCTCCTCTGGACTCACTCCAACAGCTCCATGTCCTTCTTGTGTTGGGGTCCCCAGAGCTGAACACAGCACTGCAGGAGGGGTCTCACCAGAGTGGAGTAGAGAGGCAGAATACCCCCCTTCGACCTGTTGCCCACGCTGCTTTTCATGCAGTCCATGCTACAATGGGCTTTCTGGGCTGCAAGTGCACATTGCCAGCTCATGTCAAGCTTCTTGTTAACCTGCACCCCTACATCCTTCTCCTCAGAGCTGCTCTCTACCCATTCTCTGCCCAGCCTGTACCTGTGCTTGGAATTGCCCTGACCCAGGTGCAGGACCTTCCACTTGGCCTTGTTGGACTTCATGCGGTTTGCACGGGCCCACCTCTCCAGCCTGTCCAGGTCCCTCTGGATGGCATTCCTTTGCTCCAACGTGTCGACCACACTGCACAGAGCTTGATATCGTTGGTGAACTTGCTGAGGGTGCACTCCATCCCACTGTCCATGTCACCAACAAAAATGTTAAACAGCACTGGTCCGAGTACCGACTCCTGCGGTATGCCACTTGTCACTGGTCTCCATTTGGACATCGACCACAACTCTTTTGAGCGCAACCATCCAGCCAGTTCCTTTTGCACTGAGTGGTCCATCCGCTGAATCCATGCCTTTTCAATTCTCAGACCAGGTGTTACGTGGGACAGTGTCCAAGTGTCAATCCTTTCTCCATTGCAAAGTCTGAAGAGTCAGTAGACAATAAAACACAGTACCACACAAGCAGTATTCCATTTCCTCCTGTTATTTAATGAACAGCTATTAGGGATTTGACTCCACCAACCTGGCATCCTTTTAGGATGCTTTTGGGGAATTTCCTAGGTTTTAAGAAGTCAAATGCTGGCATGAAAGAAAGTAAACCAGCCAGATTACAAGTAGGAATGGTGACTTCATTTGTGGATGACAAGGTCGAACTCTCCAGTCAACAAATTGATTGCTGTTGGACGTTGTGAACAGAGAAGGACTGGTGGAGGATGTGGCAGTTGGAGGCCATCTAGGGAATAGTGACCACAAAATTATTAAGTTTTCTGTTCTTCAAGATGTTAGGAGGGGGGGGCAGCAATACTGACACTTCGGACTTTCAAAGGGCAGACTTTGACTTGTTTCAGAGGTCACTTGATAGAATCCCTTGGCAGTCAGTTTTGAAGGATGCAGGAGTCCAGGAAGGCTGGACATTTCTTAAGAAGAAAATCTTACAGGCGCAGGAGCAGGCCATCCCCATGTGCTGTAAGACAAGTCAGCGGCGGCAAAGACCGGCCTGACTGAACAGGGAGGTTTGGCTTAAAATCAGGGTAAAAAGGAGGGTTTATGGCCTCTGGAAGAAGGGCCAGATGACTCATGAGAATGTTTCTCATGCAGAGAAATAATTAGAAGGTCGAAAGCTCTACTTGAAGTTAATCTGGCTTTAGAGGTAAAGAGCAACAAGAAAAATTTCTATAAATACATTAACAATAAAAGAAAAACCAGGGAGGGCCTCCATCCACTACTAGATTCAGAAGGAAATACGTTAATAAAAGACAAGGAGAAGGCTGAGGTGCTTAATGCCTTCTTTAGTAATGTCTTTAGTAATGGAACACTTGCACCGGGGAAAGTCACTCCCCCAAGCCAAGAGACAGGGGCCAGGAACACAATGTCCCCCCTACAATTCAGGAGGAGATGGTCCATGACCTGCTGCTCAGCATCAATGTACATAAATCTATGGGGCCAGACGGGTTACATCCTAGAGTGCTGAGAGAACTGGCAGGGGTGCTCACCAGGCCACTGCCCATCATTTATCAGCAGTCCTGGCTGACTGGGGAGGTGCCAGCAGACTGGAGGTCAGCCAATATAACACCCATATATAAGAAGGGAAGGAAGGATGATCCAGGGAACTATAGGTCTGTCAGTTTGACTTCAGTATCAGGGAAGCTGATGGAGCAGATCATCCTGGGTTCCATTATGCAGCACATGCAGGACAATCAGGTGATGAGGCCCAGTCAGCATGAGTTTATGAAGGGCAGGTCCTGTTTAACAAACCTGATCTCCTTCTATGACAGGGTGACCTGCTTGTTGGATGAAGGTAAGGCTGTGGATGTTGTCTATCTTGACTTTAGTGCTCTATTAGAGAAATTGACTGCTCTTGGCTTGGATGGGCATACACTTTCCTGGGTGAAAAACTGGTTAGATGGTTGAGTCCAAAGAGTTATGGTCAATGGAGTTAAATCCAGTTGACAGCCAGTCACGAGTGGTGTTCCCCAGGGCTCAGTTCAGGGGCCACTCCTGTTTAACATCTTCACCAATGATCTAGACAAGGGGATCAAATGCACCCTCAGTCAGTTTGCAGATGACACCAAGCTGGGTGGAAGTGTCAATCTGCTTGAGGGTAGGGAGGCTCTACAGAGAGATCTAGACAGGCTGGATCGCTGGGCCAAGGCCAATTCCATGAGTTTCAATAAGGCCAAATGCCGGGTCCTGCACTTCAGCCACAACAACCCCCAGCAGCACTACAGGCTTGTGGAGGAGTGGCTGGAGATCTGCCAGGCAGAGAAGGACCTGGGAGTGTTGACTGACAGATGGATAAGCATGAGCCAGCAGTGTGCCCAGGTGGCCAAGAAGGCCAACAGCATCCTGGCCTGTATCAGGAATAGTGCAGTCAGTAGGAGCAGGGAGGTGACCATTCCTCTGTATTCAGCTTTGGTGAGGCCACACCTTGAATGCTGTGTCCAGTTTTGGGCCCCTCTCTAGAAGGATGTTGAGGTGCTGGAGAGGGTACAGAGGTGGGCTACCAAGCTAGTAAAAGGTTTGGAGCATATCTCATATGAGGGAAGGCTGAAGGATCTGGGGCTGTTCAGCCCTGAGAAAAGAAGTCTGAAGGGAGATCTTATTGCTCTCTACAACTGCCTGAAGGGAAGTTGTAGCGAGGCGGGAACTGGTCTGTTTTCCCTAGTGACAAGCCATAGAACAAGAGGAAATGGCCTGAAGTTGAACCAGGGGAGGTTCAGGCTGGACGTTAGGAAGAATTTCTTTACTGAAAGTGTAGTCAGGCATTGGAACAGCCTGCCCAGGGTGGTAGTGGAGTCACCATCCCTGGAAGTGTTTAAGAGATGGATACATATTGTGCTTAGGGACATGGTTTAGTGGTGTTGATAGGGCTAGGAATAAGGTTGGACTTCATGATCTTGAAGGTCTCTTCCAGCCGAAACTATTCTGTGATTCTGCGATTATCCCTACCCTAATGTTTAAAGATGGAGGGTTCTTTCAATTGTTGTCAGACAGTTGCTGTCAGCAGAAGAATCTGGGAAGTCAGGAACACCGGAATGTATTTCAGACTCTGCAGGGGAGGATGCACACTTCCAACAGTGATGAATAGGTAGTTTTTCAGCCTCATTCTTCACAGGCATGTCTGCAAATATCGTATCGTGGTCTCTCCCCTCCTCATTGTTCTGATCCACATACCTCATTGATCTCTCCCCACTTCTGCCTCCAGAACCTATCTAGTATTTCTGTTCAACACCTGTGTTCTTATCTCCAATAGGCGGACTAGCTAGTTTGTGGAGTAGCTCAAACCTCTCTGCTCAGTTCTGGCAGTGAAAAATAGTCTATTTCTGCCCTAATTTTAATTGCAGGAACTAATTGCAAGAAACCAAGTACCACTTGATACCAAAACTCTTTCAAGGAAAAGCTCTTGAGAATCCCTGAAGCCCAAGTATCTACAGACTTTTTTTTTCCCCCTGAAGATCTGATCAAACCAGCCAAATTTTCTTTTCTTGTCAGAATGTTATTTTCCAGAATGACTCTTCAAGAAGAATAAACATGACAGTAATTTCTGGAAGTCATCAAGTAGATGAAAGCTAAAAGTTGAAACTTGGGCTGAACAGATTCTGCAAAACCACAGATGAAGTTTGAGAGACCTACCATATGCTCTCCACTGAGATCCTGAACAACTTTAATTTGTTCAAAATCGTAAGGTCCCTTGAAGCCATGCGCTGCTTTGAACTTAACTGGTCTTGTATATGGCATCCCTTCATCATCACTGGAAGAGGGATCATCTTGATCTGTATGGAAGACTAAGAGGAACACAAATTCAGCAGTAAATATTGCAGCACACATTTAATCTGTTAGTAAGCATTTGCCAATATTTTGTGGTAGCAGATTGATCTTGAATTAACAAATTTTTATTTAAGATTATTATTATTTAAGATCTTAAAGCAAAACAAGAATACTGTTGCATCAAGATCTAAAAATACATCTACACTAATTTAGTTCAAAATAAGAACTCCTATCCATTTTTGTTCTGCCCCTTTCTTTGCACTGGGTCTTGCATTCAGCAGATCCTGCACTAAGTGATTTCTGTCAGTTTAATGTGTGCTGAAAATGATCCATTTCATTGTCTTGGTTTCTTCTGACTGAATACGCTGAACTGGCCTGGTGATTTGCCCAGGAACCATATAAATTGCAAAAGAGCTGGTGCAAACAGCCAGTGGCACCATAAGATGCTAAAGTGCAGCAGTTCTATGGCACTTCTCTCAGGCTGTGGTTAGCTTGGTTTATGGCAGTACTAGAAGCCTGTCTGTGTTGCAGTTGGGAAATGCTCTAGCAGGAGCTCAAGCTATATGAGAATTCTAATGGTAGCACTGGTTAACAGAAAACAACAGGTTTTTCTTAAAGTAATGAAGACAACCCCCACTTCCATCTTTGCTGGAATAACTTTCCAAAAAGGTTTACATTTTGATATCCAGGAAGCTTGCTAACAGCACAACAAAAATTACAGTATTCAATGGGTGTAGCTGAAAAGGTCTCTCAGCTGCTATTTTACAGGAGTTCATCCTTGTAACCTGCTAGCCTCAGAATGCCTACCAAGCTACAAGCTTTAACTCTAAAAAGCCACATCAACTGTGCAGTGGTAATATACAGCACTGTATGTCCCTCAGACAGCTTTGATTCCCAGAACCCCAAACAGACTGTCCTATTAAAAAAACCCAAGAGTCAGTGTCACTGACCTTCATCTCGAACGCTCTTAACTTTATTAACTGCACGTTCGCCGTATTCTTCAGCAAGGTGCTTTGCTCGCTTTACAGATTTGCCAAGGAACTTTTTCAGCTGGGTCCTTAAAAAGTAAGGGCACTTTTTCAACACAACACTGGAAAATTCTCATTTTTTGCTATTATGAATCAATAGTTTTGATTTGAAATGCAATATTATCTCTTTCAATTACTGCATCTTAAAATAAGCACTTAATTTGCGTGTGATTATTCAGTTTAACTGCAGAGCAATGGGCTTATGTAAATTCAGGTATCACTTGTACTTAAAAGGTAACTTGTTCAGAAGTCAGACGGAGAGCTTCAGCTTAGGAAAACAAGACCTGCCTTTTCTTCGTAGGTACATGAAACAGCATCTTACGTTTTTTGTTTTAACCTCCCTCCATCAGTATCAGTTTGCTGTGTCTGCATTTTGTCTTCATCATCAGACTGTGCTGCATCGTTACTAGGAAATACAGAAGTGATTATTTAACATGAAGCCATAATGAATCTGAATTGAATGAAACATTAAGAGAGATCTGCATTTTAGGATACATTTTTATTTCTTCATATAACACACTGGAAATACATGGACACAATGTCAATCAAGTAATAAAACAGATCTTTCAGTTCTTAGGCATCTTGATACTAAAACTGTATACATGCTCCAGATGCCAAAGCTGCATCACTCCCTTCCATAAACTGAAAATTTAAAGCTTACTGCGATGCTTTGAAACCTAGGAGCAGACAAAATACATTACATTACTAGGAACTGGTAACATGCCACTTTGTTCTTACACCTTGATTTCCACAGATCAAATAAATTAATACTGGCTAATTGTGAAACAGAAGTTAGTACACAGAAGAGTACAGTTCTACACAAGTGAGCTTTTAATGACAATACAGCAATGCAAAAAACCCTGAAATTGTGTCATGTATAAATCTAGGTCTTTGGAAAAAGAATATAGACTGACACAATTTCCTGATCATTAAGAAACTGCATTTATCTATCAAAGTTTACAGACAGACTCAATTTTCAACTTCAAAAGGGCCTAAAGCCCTGTTGAAGACAGGAAAACCTCCAAGTAGTCAGCTATACTGATGCCCACAGATCTTCAGAGCACCAAAGTCTACTAAATTAAACACTGAAAAAGCTACAGGAGGTGGTAGCATGGACAACATACAGTGCTTTAACAAACTGTCTAATTCAGTACAGAAATGATAACATTTAACACAACAAGTGCTAACTGCAGTCCAGCTGGATTTTCAGAGATACTTGCCTGTCAAGTTCTAGCAGTATCATCAACTTGTAGTAAAAAGAACTCAACAAACAGCCTAGTTCACAGAGAACTGGGAATTAGCACTCAAATTAGACAGATGGACTGGGACTCTCTCCTTGCATAAGAGCTGCCTCCACGTATGCAAAAATTATGAGGGCAACAGTATCAGCAAGAGCTGAAAGCTATCATCATTCATACCTGACGTATTCTTTAGTTCTCCTCATGATATGCAAAGTTAGGGGATTAATGCCTGTTGGCAACTTTTCTTCTGCCAGACTCAGGGGTATTTCTTCACCTGTGTCAAGGTTTTTTATCATTACACTTGCCAGAATTTCCTATGGAAAAAATAAGATGTGAAATCAAGATGACTTGATCAGCCTCCAAAACATAGGGCAAAATATAAATCAACTGATCTTACTGACTATTCATCTCAATGTGAAATTCTGTAGCTCACTAAATATTTATTTTACAAAGACTAAGTTTAAGTTAAATTGCCTTTAGCATGTTAGCACAAACATTATCACCCATTATACACAGACTTCATAAATCAGAAATGCAGCTGTACAGACACCAGCCACTGCTGGACACCTTCCATGCTAACATCAAACAAAATTAAAAAATTTTGAAGTCTTCCCCTTTCAGATATTTTAACAGCTGTAGCTTAGACTTAGTCAAAGACAACCTTTACTTACAGAGAAAAAGCATATAGACCTAACTAGTACTACACAAATGAAAAGGGGGTTTGGAGCATCTCATCTGTTCATGATCATACACCTGTTCAGCAGAAGCAAAAAAAGCAATACAGATAAATAGAAACTGGCAGCAGCTCAATAACATTATTAGGATTAGCGGAAGTTATTAGCTGAAGGAGCTATTTCTCAATACTAGGAAAATCAGATCTATTACAGCTTACACTTGCAAACACTAATACTACATATGACTCAGGGAACACAAAGTGCTTAGGTGGAAAAAGCCAGCATGCCATCACTCCTGTTTGTGTCCCTGGTCACAGCATACAGTGATTCAGAGTGCAAACAGTGACGTGTGACTACTCCAATTCATTTGACAGACTAGAAAAGCAAGCACAAGAATGTGTCGTGTACAGGCCACATTCATTAATACCTCGTCTGTGAGCTCTCTTCCAGAATTAGACCTGGGTCTTTGTGGTCCAAGTACTTCATTTGTTGTTTGGCCATCAGCTGCTTTCCCATTTTCCTGAAATGTTGCAGACAGAACACATTATCTCTAGTGTAACAGTACTGCAATAGAAAATGTTACAGTTACTGAACTTGGAATCATTTCCCCATACCTGTGCAGTGACTATTTTATCTCCGCTAGTTGCACTTGCCAAATCCAAAGAAGGCTGAGAATCTTTGGGCATGCCTTCTGTCACTGAACTTGAAGTTAAAAGACCACCAGCTGTGAAGCTCTCTCGAGAAACTGAAAAGAGATTCATATTAGAAAAAAAAAAAGGTATAACACTTTCCACAGACAGTCTACAGGTTGCTAGAATCCCAGCATCATACTCCTGAACACCCTTCTTACATGTTCTATATTTTTTTTAAGCATCTACTGTCACCAAGTCTGCCTTATCAACTATATATAGTTAACATATATATAGTTGCAGGCACAAGCACGATTTCACACCTAGTCCTCTTAAGTTTTATTAACAACTATTTTTTTAGTCATTTCCCTAGTAACCCAGGACTACTCATTCTCCCGAGACCTCAGTCTACATCTTCACTTGTACTTCCATGCAAATACTGACTGCACCCATTTTATTTCAAGTGTGTAATCCTTTTTAGTTTCTGTATTGATGAGGCAACTTCTCCTTGCTACAGAAGTAGCTATTTTCGTAGGGAGTGCTAGTTTACAAGAAAGTCTATGACTTAGGAACACTTGTAATGCAAAAGGGTATTTCTCCACTGTAAGAAGCTAAGACTGTTGAGGAATTTTTTTTCCTCATTTAGACACTAACTAAAATCACAAGATTGATTCTCCACTCAAAACACAAAAATAGTAACCATGTAGATAACTAAAGCCATCTGAAATGGAATACTCACCTTCTAGAACAGATTTTTGCACTTCAAGATCCAGTTCACTCTTCTTCTTCCGGGGTGGTGGAGCTGGCCGTGCGGGGGGCGGTGGTCTCGGAGGAGGAACATTTGTTGGAGGTGGTGGCCGTGCTGGGACAGGCTTCTTTGTGCTAGCAACTATATCGGGTTCTACAGTAAGCTGCCTTGGTGGCTTTGCTGGAGGCATTTCTTCTGCTGTAGAAAGGTCTTTGGTAGATAAATCTGAAGCCACTTGTTCTAAAGTGTTTGCCTCTTTCTTGTCTGTTATGTCCTCATTTTTTGACGTTTCTTCTTGTGCTTCAGTTTCATCCATTTTATGGTCAGTTGCATTTGTTTCTTTTGTTAGTTTATGAGTTTCCAGCTGCTCAGAAGTAAACAAAAGCTTCTCTGACTCCAATTCAGTGTCCTTACACACACTCTGGTACACCGTTTCTCGAGGGTCTTCTTGTAATGGTGTTTTAGCAGCTAATACTTCTGGAATACTACTAATGATACCTGCTCCAGAAATCCAAGCATTTGCATCTGAAGTTGGAACAGTCAGTTCTTTTCCTCTAGAAGCTAAAGAATCATCATCCAGTTGTTGTGCCTTCTGGCTTTCTTCTATAATACTGTCAATAATCTAAAACCAAACCCAAAACCATTCTACTGTTAAATAGGAGGCATTTCTAAGTTACACTTATCAGTCTGTACAACACCCACAAGAGCTCTTCCATTGAAGAGTAGCTTTGTATACAAAATATATTTTGTTTACAAATTCTGGAGAGCTAGGTGCAGAATAGGCATTACTGAAAAATAAAAAAAAAGTGACTAATTCCCATTCCTCTTTAATATATTTTGAAAGAAAGTAAGGAAATGATCTGTTCACTCTTCAGAGTTGTCACGAACTGCTAAATATGAACCTGCAAGTTACACAAACAATTCAACAACTCACCAATTCAATGGTGAATCCTACATATGTTTTTAGAATGCTTAGTCTCATATTTACCCTTTAGATGGACACTCTTATAAACATTAATGACAAATTCTAACCTATGTTAGTTTTAGGATGAAGACTCATTATTAAATTATTTAATATTCCTAGTGATGCTGGAAGCACAAAGCAGTATTTAACTAACCTCTTTTGAATCATCTTGTTTCATTTCATGTACAAAGGTTTCATTTCCAGCTTTGTGTAGTTTGCTGTCCGTATCCTATGAAAAAGAGATGGTAGATACCATAAGATGATGGTTCCAAGTCCTTCAATAAGATGACCTAACAAAAATATAACTACAACAAATTAAATAGCATAAAGAATTGTGCTACATTTTCACACATTACTGCTGTCAGATGTTTAAACACTAATGCACAGTATACATGAGTATTTCACACCACCACACTCAGAGAGAAACCCTGCACACTGTTAAACAAAAAAGGCAGTCATCTTTAAGAGGTTTCAACTTCTGCTAAAATAAAATTGAAGGTAGCATGAAGTTTAGAGAAACATGCACGTTTAATAATATACAGCAAAGAAAATCCATATTAAAATTTTTTTTCTTTATCAGCTTGTGGGAAAGGATGCAAGAACTGCATTATCACAGCATGGAACAGACACTTTTTTAGAAATTTCCAGGTAAAGTCAGGCAGATCTATCAAGCGGTCACAAATATGCCTTTGAGGTTCTGACAGGGAATCTTACGTTCTACACTTTATTCCTAGTGCACATTGTCTATTTTTGCCATCAGTCATCTTCATGCAGATCCTTCCCAAATCTAAATGAACTGCAGCAGCATAAATGAAATGATCAGCTTTAAGCAAAAACCAAGAACATTTTCAGAACATTTGGATGAAAGACTGCATGAATATTCAAAGCTGAGTACACTATTTATTCTTTACATATGTATAATCAGCACTATCAGGACATTATACTACTGATGTGAAGTCCACTTGCAGTTTAAGAGGTATAGTTTTGAGACATGCAAACAGCATCAACACTTTGGTGTATCCTACCAAAGAATTAATAAAAGCAATTCACTAAAGGTGGCCTCGTGTGCCAAAATAATGTGGTAAATCTTTGTAATAGTTTTAAGTCTTATTTAACTAAAAAAATTAAATATATAAACCACACTTAAGACAGGCAGCCCTAGGAATATTAGAATTAGGTAACACTTCAGGCATGTTAAGTATGGATGTTCTATACAAAGCCTTAAAACAGAACTGAAAGTATTCTAGTTGTGAGTGAACATATTCATCAATTCATGAAAAACCTTAGGTTCAGAAAAGCAAGTAGTTTATACCATAGAAGGATACTGCTTTAATCTCTGTTAATATGGGATAGCAGGAACTTCACCAAATGCCTTCTGTTCTACATGAATTATCAATCACATTGCCCATAAACATACATATCAGCAATATCTAAAGGGGAATCTGATAGAATCCTTGATGTTGGGAAGGCATCTGTGGAGATCCTGTAGTCCCGAGAGCAGAGCCAACTAGAACGAGTTACTCAGAGATGTGTGCAGTCAGGTTTTGACCATATCCAAGGACGGAGACTGCACACCATCTCCATGTGACTTGTTCCACTGTCTGACCACCCTGCAGAGCCTATTGATGACCAAAGTTGCAGATAAAAGCTTACATTTGTCTCACAAATGGCTCAAAGAATTAAGTTACTGATCTTAAAACATTAAGAAAAACCAAACACATCAACTGATTTCCTGAGTTGAGATATAGAACTGTTGTTCTACTCCTCCTTCATGTCTACAAATATAAAACTCTCTTCTGCTGAGGTCAGCAGTCCCCAGCTGCCTCCCCACAATGTGAAAGCCACCAAAAGCTGGCTGTTACCATTCTAAACTATTTTTGTTGGACTCTTAATTTCGCTTGTATGCTTTTGGATACACGAGATACCTAATGTCCATACTAAACAGGTATTTTAAAAGGACCTCCTCATACTTTGTTGCACCTTGAAAAGATTTAGAGGGACTGTCTAGCACAGATATCTAAGAAATTTCTCCTTAGACTCTTCAGACACTTAGCTAGTCAGACTCTTCATAGCATACTAACATACTATAATGTTTGAAAAAACACACAACTCTTGTAGACATATATCTTTGAGAGTTCTGACCTCAAAAAATAGCATATCATGCAGGCAGCTGCAATTATAGAAAAATTCTTCCTCCCTCTCCACTCCCCCTCCTCCATCCACAAAGTTTTCTAGTCTAAATTCAAGTTCTGCTTTGCTTTATCACTAAAATCTATCTTCAAAGGTATGACAACTTAAATACTTCAGTTTAACCAGTGCCTACAGAAGCCCATTATAGTAATTTCTGATTTTGTTGACATTAAACTCACACACCTGTTAAACTTTGGACTTAGGAAATATTTCTCACCCGTTCCAAGACAAACTATGCCTTTAGTCACACATTCACTTGACTGATATGGTAGCAAGCAGAGAAGCAAATACATTTTCCACCTTCAAAAAACTTAGCTTTGAACAGCTTAGGAAGATGCTTAAAAAAACCCAAACCTACAAGCAACATACAGAACTTCACAGGTAATAATTCAGCCAACAGGACATTAAAGTTAATTTTGAAGTTCACTGATTGTGCTGAGTTTAGTCAGAATGACAGAGCAACATTTCTTGAAAGGCTTACACAAGAAGTACTGAATCATTAAAGGGACATTACACAGAACACAAAATAGGGGATAAGTCTCTGTTCCATAAGAGATAAATTATGGTATAACTGTAAAAATATTATGGATTCAGAGCAGAGTGCTGCTGACAAATCAGAAACACTATTTTCACTACTATTTCCCAACACTTTGCAGAAAAAACATCAAGCCTTCTTTCCTCTATGTAACAGTGTTGCACTGCATCGCCTTCGGCTCTTCCAAGGCCAGGGAATTACTGCTATTTGTACAAGGTTTCAACTCCTCACTTACTTAATGCGTGCCAGATTCAGCTGCACTGCCACTGTGCACAGATGCAGCACACCAATTACCTGCGTGGGAAGTGGCAATGTTGTCTCATTAAGCTAAATAGAGTGTTTTATCTATATAGAGAGGAGGCTTCTGAAGTACAAACACTAACATTTTTCTTATTTTGAAGACAGAAAAGAGCAAAGTCAACCATTTCATATAAAACAAGACCAAACACCAAGTGCTGTAGAGACTTGCTTACTACTCACAAATCACTTGAAAGAGGGTAGTCTAGTAATTAAGCAGAGCTCAATTAAATGGAACATATACATTTCAGAATAAAATTAGCTTCAAGACATGTTAATGTAGCCTAAATAGAAGTTGGACCTTCAAGAGACATAAGCACAATTGCTACCTACAGCAAGAAAAGCCCATAATTTCCTGTCTGTGTAGATGTCAGGGCTGCCCTAGCACATCTGCTTTAGGTAGAAATGCTCAACGTTATGTTCATTAACAAGCATTTGATTGATTTTAAGAAGAGACTCACCTTTAACACATGGGATCCAACTTTCGTTGGTGACCTGTTAGAAGACAGACACAGGTAAGACAGTAAGCTTCCCACTGAACAGTCTGTAACACAGTATTCCTGTACAGTGAATGTACACTTGATACTTTAGACCAGCAACATAGTGAACGCTTCTCCTCCCACTCCTTTACACAAAAGGCTCAGAATAGAGTTCAGTTTTCAACAGTCTACAATGCACAGATCCACAGCTTATGCAACCCATGAAAGCTTCTCAGTAGAATCTTCTAGAAATCATATTTCTGTTGTCCTTTTCTAATAAACTAATGTTATTCCAAGTACAGATTTAAAAACATTTCACACTACAGAGAACTCAATTAGCATACATAGGGAGGACACCAAAGAACCCAAAACTCTCAGAAAGCAGAAGTACAAATGCTTTAGCAGCTTGCAAACCAAGTGCCTGAACCCTAATCTGTAGAGTCAACACCATCACAGCCATTCTGCCCTTCAGCCTCTTCAGTAAAGGTAAGGTCTTCTTTCTAATCGCAACACTCAGTATAAATAAAAGTATTTGCTTCATAACAGGAGGGAACTACGTTTGTACTACTTTCCAAAACGTGTTCTGAAACAGTGAATTTGTATTAGCATCCACTCACACATAACCTCTCATTTCACTAATTACATGAAAGAACATGGGATCCTGGGGGAACACTATCAAATAATTACTTCTCTTCAGGTCACCACTCAATCCAATCAGTGAACGGTCAACTCTTTCTGTATCCTGAACCTACCTTTCCCATGAGATTTTCAGAATTTTAGGAGATATTTAAATATTGAGTCACACTCTGACTACAGGATCTTGCTCATATATAAAGACATTGAAATGCTGGACCAGATGGTGTTCCGAGGTCCCTTCCAAATGGGGCTGTTCTATGATTCTATTAGTTTGTCAGTCACAAGCAGAGACCAAATTACACATTACTTCCTTAAAAGCTTACTACCAAACGAACTACAGCCTGGACTGTACAAGCATCCCACCTGGCTACCAAGGTCAGTGACACCTGACAACAGTGAGCATCATCTCACACCAAGCAATACAGACCAACATAGAGATCTCAGTCTAATTTGCCCCTTCGGCCTCCAAAACAATGGTTTCAAGGGTCAACACCTTCTGAAAAATAAAACTATTCCCATTTAATTTTTAAGAATTTCAGTAGTTCTTTTTACCACCTGAAAGCATTGCATTACAAAGAAAATCATATTTATGCAGCAGAGTTAAGTAAACAAAGTACAGTGGACTGGTATAGAAAGACTGTATCATTTGAAACTAATTTAACACCTTAAACATAGATGCTGTAACACTGTTTCGAGGCATAATCCTCCAAGAAGGTGCTAACCCCAGTGTGCAAAAAAGAGCAAAATTAGTATTTTGACCTGAAAAAAAATGCCACATCTTTTGTCTTCCAAAATATATTGCCAGGAAAGGCCGTAGCCTGTGTTGAATTTCTGATTACCAAAACATTTTCAGTTCCACTATCAACTCTTGGATTTCCTTAGAAATTGTGGCAGGAACACATGTCAGTTCATTAAACCCACAAGATGACTTTAACAATTAAATATATTAATTACAAATTAACGCCTAGGCTTCAGCAAGCTGCAGAGTCCTATCGTACAAGGCACTGCTAAGACTTCACAACCTAAAGAAAATGCAAATCCCTCGACTGCAAATAGATACTTTAGTTTTCTAGTGTGACACCACCAACCAGCATGTCACTTCTGGTACAGGGAAATCATTCCTCCAGTGGTAACAAAAACAGGAGGTTCAAAAGACACTGCTACCCTTTCAGACTTCTGTAGCTAATTAGCTTTGTGAAAAATCCACACTCAAACTGAAACAGCTGTTATTTCCCACTCCCATGCTTTTCCTTGAGAAAAAGCTGCTCAAGTGATAAAGGTTACACAAGTAGCAGGTACAGAATACAACATCGTGCTGATAGCTTGATACAGCACACACGTCCACATTAAGGTGAAGCTTTGTCCTTGAAATTACATGCTTTTAAAACACTGCAAAGCTTCCATAATTGTTGGCAATCACACCACTTTCAGGTCAGTTTATAATATAGCCAAATAAGTCTGGTGCCTCAGCCGAGACTATTTGGGCTATGTGTTTACAAGCTCCCTCAGTCACAATTAGCTGCTGCTATGACATGTATAAAAACAAAGTCAGTCACAAAGTCTGGTAATTGAGGTCTCTTGCAGTTCAACATGATGCTGGAATGGTCTCATCTTTCCAACCACTCTGCCTTCTCCACTCCCCAGTTCTACTTTAAGGCCACAAGTTTTATGGATGCAGCATCTGAAATGCTTGCATTTTTAAAGTCTATATAGTAGCAAAAGTGTCTGAAAAGATTTATATGGAGATAAATCAAATGTTCAAATACTGATTTTGCTTTGAAAGGTCTGGAGCTTTACAGGGTTAGCAGGCAGAACATCAAGACTGAGATGTGCCACAGAAAATGTAAGGCAAAAACTTAATTTTGTTGTCTAGTAGGGTCATTAAGTAAGCAGTGGCATTTAACAATTGGTAACAACAGACCTTGTAGACTGCATTTCACATAAAACACTCCTAACAAGTTTTCTTGCATACCACTGTGACACCAGTTTAACAAAGGAGGGCTTCAAGGTTATCCACAAAGATTAAACAAAATTCAACAAAAAATCCCATTTCACTCACACAAACATAACCAGATGCCTCATTAATCTGAAAGTCAAATAAACTGCTGAAGAACTTTTTTTTTTTTCTTTATTCAGCTGTCCAATTCTTCCTAACACTGACCAGACCAGAGGAAGCTATCATTCCTACAATCAGGTAGCTCCAGCCTTGTAACTATTCAAAATAAGCTTCACATTTTCAACACGTTGTTGCTAAGGTTTGTGACAGAAAACAAAACATTTAGTCCATCAAAAAAAAACCCCAAACCAATAATGGGAATGCCTAGCCCTGGTCAAATCCCAGAAGCACACTGCTCGCTGCCCTGGGAGGATGGACACTGTTACAACACAGGGGTGCTAACAGGAGGATGGGAAGAGGTTTAAAGTGTACGTACAGTAGCAGTACACTGCACAGAACACACAGGTTCAGCAACCAGCCCACTAACTGCACTCACTGCTGCCCTTCAGCTTGCAGAGGCACACAGTGTTTTCTTCCCTCTAACCTACAGCTGGCCTGGAAGCTACAATTATTCTTGATGTGGCTCTCCAGGGCAGCCCACACCTCAAAACCACAAGGGCTCGTGACTGCAGTGCACCGCTTGGGCCGCCCTTGGAAAGTGTTGGGGGACTTCACCTACCTCAGATCACAAACTCGTCTGCAGTGCTGCAAGTCCCTGCAGCAACACAGCGAACACTTCACACTCCATTTGCTCGCTGCCAAGATGAGTTTTGCATGTTGGCTAAAATACACACCAGCAAAAAAGTTGTACTAACCATGTCCCATGTGTCAACAGGGCACAACTTAACGTTATCTAGGTTCCTACACAGAAGAAAACTAGATTCTTCAGGAAAAACATGAAAACAATTTCAAAAAGATAGGACTACTGAAGTCAGAATTCAAGAATTTAAGTTAAGGTACCAGAGGATATCTCATTATCTGCAGCACCTCTTGAATCCAGTGCCTCTTGTTTGGTTTCTCCTAACAATGTTTAGGATACGAATACACTAGGAACAAAGGTGCCCCTTACTGTTAGGTGTACAATGCTCAAACTATGAGGTTTGGCAGTTCTTGATTTCAGAGTGGGTGGATCACATTTCTTATAAATAAAATATAAGAGGGCCTGTCACACACCTGCATCCAAACAAATGTGCCTTACTTCGTATTTTCCTTCTCTCAAAACTGACAGCTGCCTTCACGGGATAGTTCATGCCTCTAAGTTTCAGGATCTTTTTCTAAATCTCTTCCATTGTCCTAGTTTTTCGAAAACAGAGTGACAGAGGTTAAACAAAGGCATCTTCTGTTACACTACCCCTCAGGCTACACAACAAATAGGAGGACACAAATATGGAGCTTTCCTTGAGAGAGAGGCTTAAGCATCAGTACCTACTGACTTACAGTAGGAACTGGGAGCTTACATCCAACTTGAAACCTCCACTCCTCCACATCACATGACACAATTAATAAAACAAATAAGTAGCAAAGAAGTCAGCAAGTTTATGTAAACAGTTGTCACCACTTTCAGAATTTCTCTATCAGCAGTTACTAAACTTCCCCACACAGAACTCAGGGCAGGGGGGAGGAAGCTACAAACCCCACATTTTTTAACGAGGGCAAATACATCTAACACCACTTTGCTAAAAACTGGCTATAGCACATGCTGCCAAAAGGTATTCCCAAGTGTTTTTGCTGATCATCAGAACACTGAATGCACAAGGAAATGCCTCAGACCACAGAGGGCAATATACACTTGTTTTCAGTTGCCCTTCCTCCCACAAGGTGTTGATTTTTTTTTTTTTTGTGGGTCCCAACTCAATGCTATTACACATGCACAAGTCTCAAACCTACAACCTACAAGCCTGCTTCCAAGAAGTGTCCAATGGGAAGGTGAAATTGGCTATTAAGAAATCTCAAAGCTTATTAAGAGAAAATACTCCCCATATTGTTAGCACAGATTCACTAGCAGACTGAATTACAAATTCAGTATCTGTATTGCAGACTAACCCTCTGAGATCACCTCCTCACTTGATTCAAGCTGACAGAATTCTATTGACTTAAGTCAATGATGCACCCTTATAGGAAGAGCAACAAAAAAATTAAAAGCATCTTTCACTTTAATTTCTAGTCAGTGATTTCATATTCTCAAGTTCTACTTAGATAGAGGTGGGGGAAACTTGCAAAGTCAGGACACATGGCATTATCTGTAACCAACAAAAGGTGGGATGTGCAGCCGGGTACAATACAATGGGTCACTTCTACCAAAAGGTCTGTCCCCCCTTCCTGCCTGAGGCCTCCAGCCACACAAACCCCACACCTCCACCCTCGCCCGCCCCACCCTGCCGGGTGACAGCTGGTTTAACTTCTAAAACCAGCAAAAACTATTCCATTTTTCAGCTGTTTTCAATTACTTTGAGTTAAAGCAACTCAGAGAAGAGCCTGATGATCATTACTGCCAGAATAAAGTAAGCAATTGGAGCAAAACCTCGTTTCAGCACAAGGGCTGTTAATTTGGCTTACCAGATCTCACAGAACTGTATGCCAAGATGTGCTTTTCACCAGGCTACGTAAAAAGTGAAGTTCATAAAAGCTTTGATAGAGGATGAGTGGGTGAGGAGAACAGATCTAGCCTTTCCTTTCTAGGCATCCAATGACCACTAGCACACAGATGAAAACAAGCCCTTAGTCAATTATTAAAGCTTCAAATGGATGGATCCCACAAACCATGTTTTATTGCTCTTCGAACAAGCTACATGAAACTTCATCCTGCAAGGTTAAATAATGGGGAGGTTTGGTCCAGACTAAAAAAAATAATGGAGAGGTTTGGTCTGGACTAGAGGTCCAGAAAAGCAGAACTGATAAAAGCCATAATTTGTTTAGCACACAACCCAAGCAGAAAGAAATATTTACAATTTAAAAAGAGGGAGAGTATTTGGCTAACATCAAAAATATGGTGACAGTTTTGAGGTGACAGCACGAGGAATCTCCCTTGTAAAATGCTGTTGAACCTTCACTACACTGGCTAAACACAAGAAGCATCAAAGCAACACCATTAAAAACAAATGACAGAGCACACACGAAGTTGCTTTACACACAGTAACTCCTAGCCTGTTGCTGAAGAAGCTCACGTGCCTCTTTCTCCTCCGAAAAGCTGGCATTTTTAACATATTTCGGGGATTAGTTCTGTCGGTCCCGATTCCATCTCTGCACGTCTTTTCTAAAAATTACACACCGCCAGCCCGAGGCAGGCAGATACGATCTCATCAAGATAACGGCGACTGCCATCCCCACCAGCCTCACAAAGTACACCGAGAGCTGCTCGGTTCCTCCGCAGCCTCCTGACTCGGGCTCGCTGCCGGCTCACCCAGCCCCTGGCCGAGCGCAGCCCCGCCTGCCGGCCCGGCCCAGCACCCGCTCCCCCGCGCACAGCCCCGTGCCTTCGGCCGGGGGGCGCAGGGCTCGGGACAGACCCCCGCTCCCTCCCCCCAGGAGCTCCCATCGGCCGTGAGGGCCGGGGGCGGCCGCCTCCCCTCAGGGCCGCGCCGAGGGCAGGGCAGGGCGGCGGCTGCGCCGGACTCACGGAGCGGGGGAGGCGCCCGTCAGGTGCACGTCCTCGGGCGCATCGTAGAACTCCTCGGTGTCGCTGTCGGAGGCCATGACGGCGCCGAGCCGCACCGCGCCGGGCCCAGCCGCGGCAGCGCAGCGCAGGGCGGCCGCCGCCACCTCAGGGCAGGACGGGGTGGCGGGAGGGCGGGGGCCGCGCGGCTCTCGCGAGAGCGGCGCCAGCCCCGCCCCCTGCCGGGCGGAAGTGCGGGTGGAGAGGGGAGGGGGCAGCGAGGGGCGCGGCGGCCGGGCGTGTCCCCGGTGCGGGACGTCAGAGCGCGGCGCGGCCCCAGCGTGCGGCGCCATCTGTCGGAGCGGTCGGCACGGCCCCGCGTCCCTCAGTGCGCCCCGTGCCCCCGCACGCTTTGTGGGGCCGCAGCCACGCAGCCCTCAGCACGGGGGGGACCGCTCTGCTGCTGGAGCCCCCCAGGCGCCCCCCGCCCGGTGGCCGAGGCAGCCGTGGCTCTGCAGCGCTTCTCCCGTTGTCCTGCTGCTGTCACGACTGCGCGGCCCGGCTGCACCCTGTGACTGTGGCACTGCCGGCGATGGACGGGTTGAGTACATCAGATGCAAATGTTTATCCCTGCTGTTAAACGCTGTCAGAACGCGTGGTCAGTGAAGGCAAGCAAACACACCGTGAAAAGAAGAAAGGAGGAAGTGATTTTCCTCAGTCTGGCCACAGATGGAAGCCAGAATGAAGGAAATAGAATGAGCTGACAGAGAATGAAGATATTCTATTAGATGATTTGCTAAGAAACTTTAGAAGGATTTTTTCTCATTAACTTCAGTAATGAATGTTTGAAACTGGGAGCAGGAATTAAATTATATGGATCTGTATTTGCTTTTCCTCGTGTTTTCCTTCCAGTAAACTGTCCTGTGATCTTCCAGACATTTTTCTTCTGCCATTGAATTATGAATGACCAGACAGCAATAACCCATGGAGGAAAGAGGCTTCCCTTTGAATCCTGAAATGCTTTTCCTTTTCCTGCCTGCACAGCGATACGTACCTGTTTCTGAGCCACACCTTCCTTCATTGACATTTGTGACAGTGACAGGTTGATTATAATTTTAGGCTTCCCCTGATGTTCTCAGTGTGCTGACCCCCCGTCCCTGTTGCTCTCTGGCACCCTTAGCTGGGTTACAGCCCTTTTTCATGTGTCTTCCCTTGACTTCTCACAAGCACAGCATTTCCCAAAGCAGCGATACAAACTAGAGCTCTCTATCTATGCACTTATTTTTGTAAAATGGGTAAAAGCTTAGTATATTTGGGCCAGCTACCATTGTCAGATTGGCCAACATAGAGGTGCTTGTGCAGGTGCAAGCATGCACACACCCATTCCCTTGCACACGTATGTGACGTGGGCCCACAGCCTCCTGTTCCCTTAAAAAAAAATCATGAAGCTCTCAGGCAAAGCAGCAGAAGGGCTGGGATGACAGGAAGGAGACTAATTGGAAACATGAGCAATTCCTCAGATTCCTCTTAAAAACAAGGAAGCATGAGCCTAGTGTACACCTTAAGCTCTTAATGGTAAAGCTTTTGGGCAAATAAGTAGTACAGAAAATTACTGACTTGTGATTCATTGCTCACTGTTCCTGCTCTAACTGACAGCCAAACACGACAATTGCATTAGCGTAAGTAGGATGGGCTCTAAATTATTAAAGACAACAATGATGCAACCTTAGCTGGGAAGGCAGATAGCTCTAGAAATGAGGGAAAAATGTTATTGAAAGGCATCTTGAATTGTTTATCAGTTTGCCAGCTGCACGACTTCATGTTTTGTGAGGCAGAGGAAATTATATAGTTGCGGAATTAAGGAACACTCAAATAAAAGCTCAGTTCTGGCATTTAATCATCATTTACATGAAGATTAAAATTCAGCCTAACTGCAGTGATGGTGACCTTCCCACTCCAAACCACATTGCCTTTTGCATCAGAGTGGCTTCTCAGAGGCTGTTGGAGCCCCCAGCCCAGGAGGATGATAACCATGGCTCCACTGTGATGGGGCATGGGTGGCACAGCCCAGCCTGCCTTTGTCCATGGAGACAAATATAATACTGGCTATGAAGGTCTCCTTGAGTGTCTCTAAGCACCAGGAAACCCACTGGCCTGAGCAGGACGGTGTCCTTGCTGATGGTGGGTGCTGGTGGGGCTGTGCTGTCTCCTGACTCCGCAGGGTGTTGCGAGGGCTTTGCAGAGCTGACTGCTGTTATCTTTGCTGCTTGTAGAGATCAGCAAGAGGACAACTGGGTGTACCGGGGACAAAGTTTCCAGAGATAGAAGATAAAGGTTATAATTAGAGTTTACAAATGCCCCAGGTGTTTTCTCCCTGGGGTTGGCACAGCCCTTTCCCAGGCTGCAGGCAGGGCTGAGCACTGGGGGTCAGTGGGCATTAGCAAGGGCTCGTCTCGCCTTGCTGTGCGTGTGCCTTGCATGCACTGATGAAAAATGTCATGCTTTGGCGTGGAGGGGCTGTGGTGGCCAGCTCTGTAAGAACTGGGCTGTTAAATCCTCAAACTTATACCCAACATCACCCCTGGGCCAGCCACTCCAAAAGCCAAACCTGTGTGAGGAAGAAGAGGAGTCATAGGTAAAAATCCTTATGAATGGCAAACTCTTTGGCATAGCAGATAGTACATTTACCAGGATTTTCTAACATAAAATAATACACCATTGAATTACTTTCTGGCTTCTATGTACTGCTCCACAGATAGTTTATGCATTTCACACTGGCATGAGAATAGACTGGTCCCAGTGCTTCCCCAGTACTCTGTGGCTGAACCCTGTGCCCACTCTGCTCCTGACTAGGTCTTGATAGTTATCTTCTTCAGCTTAGAAGTGAAATTCCCCCAAGGACTCCCGTGAATCAGAGCTCACATGTCAGCTTGTCCCAAGCACCCTGTGGTGTCAGCAGGACCATCCTACCAAAACCACAGCTCACGTGTGGAAGTTTTTTGGTCTTTTGCAACTGCCAGGCTGATTTCTAGCATGAAAGGTTGTGTCTGCTTAAGCGAATGTGCTGCTGCTTTTCTAGTTCCAAGGCCCAAGAAGCACAGAAGTCCCTCTCTGTTGTTTCCTAGCTCATTTGCTAGCAGTGCTGAAGCTGGCAGATAGGTCTTGTTCTCACTAAATCTTAATATACTCTCTGCAGACAGATACAGGGTAGATTTGCAGCCTCTGCAAAATATTACCAGTCTCCTGATTCATCTGGTCACCTAGGGATAGCAGCTCTTAAAGCAAAATTATTTTTTATCATTGCATTAAAAAAATAAGGGCAAGAAGTATGTTTAGAGAGAACTTGGAGATGGTTCCCTTCTGCAGCATAGCCAGTGGGCAATCTCCTGTGTGTCCTCTGGGTGCAGGGAGAGGCAAGGGGAGATATGCTGGAAGAACTGCTGGTCCTGCATCACCCAGGGGGAGAAGAGGGTCAAAGTCAAGCCTAAAATATGTGGCTGAACCAAGAATCACACCAAGGTCTCCTTTGGTAAAAGTAGGAGAGACAAAGATGACCAGTGGTGATCTGGAGCTGTGATGTGGCTTGGATTGGCATCAATGGTCAGATAAAAGAGGGTGATTCCTTCTCATTTAAAGTCCTGAGCACCAAGCCTGTGCTGGTCTAAGAGGAGCAGGAAAGCAGGAAGAGCTGCATACCTTGAGCATGCATGCAGGAGCATCTATCTCTGTCAACTCGTTTGACAGCCCGTGGATGTAAATCATGACTTCTGCTTCTCTTTGTGAGAACTGTTTCTTCCCAGCGCTGCAAACCGCTGCTGACTCACCTCCGGCACCCGCTGCCACAGCCATCACACGGTGGCACCCCGGCAGCTGCCACGCCAGGAAAGCATGCCAGGGAGCATGGCAGCATGATGTAGGACACAGCAGAGGCTGAGCAGATGATGAGGAGCCATGGCCCAGCTTCAACCATCCAACTGCTGCTTGTGCACAGCCTGGGCAGTCAGACAGAGCTTGTTTTCAGAGGTGCTTGTCTGTTTTGGTCTGGATTTCCATCTCTTGTGTCTCCTTTTGCTTTCCCTTATTTTTCCTCCGCCCTGGTCCCAGGTGGAGGCCCAGCAGATATGCTGCTGCCTGGTGTTATCCCAGCGTGCTGATACACCCCATTGCTGCAGGCTGTTACAGAGCCTCCAGAAATTACCACCACCCAAAATGGTGCAGGAGAGGCAGGGGTGTCACAGGAGGATGAGGAGGGGTGAGCAGCTTTGGGAGAGTATTGGCAATGGGAGAAAATGGGAAACTGGAGGAGGGAAGATCCCGGTGAGCAGGTAGGCAAATGCTGTGGGGGAGCTCAAATCATCCTGCAAGGGGGTGAAGTAATGTGCTGGGAAATGCAAACACGGGGACAACAGGTGGAATGTGGTCCAGCACCTGCCTCCAGGCACAAAGGAGTGGAAAACCTGTACTGGAAAATGCTTGGTACCCTGCTGAGGGTTCCCACACAGCCCTCCCCAGGCCAGGTAACAACAGCAACAAACCCCCCATAAATACCAAATCAGATCGCTGCAGAGACACTGACAAAAATACATCAAGCCAAATGTTTCCTGAAGAAGGTGTGGCAAGGGAGAGAGATGTGGCAATGTTGGCTGTGGCTTCTACTGTGAATGGCCTGAAACAGAGACAGTGGCATTTGCCAGCTGCTGATCACTAAGTCACGCTGCAAGACCCGTGCCTGGGCTGTTTGCACCAGCAGTGATTAAACAGGTTTGTATTCATGCAGGTTATGAGGCTGGCAGAGAGCATGCGGTGCTGTAACACATGCCTTTCCTTTCTGGGAGCATGGGAAGTGCTCAGCACCAGGCACGCCATAGGAAAGAAAATATCCCACATAGCTGTGAAATGCCAATGTGGAAATTATTTTCACTGAATAGACTGGGTAGTCTTTTCCTGTTGTGATTAAGAGGAAAAGGTGTTCTGACAGAAAGAGACTTTGCAGAGTTGGTTAGGTTGGAGGGTTGAGGCTCTCACTGAACTGCGTGAGCAGGACAGGCTGCAGCATCCTTCTTTAGGGAAGCTGATGGCGCAGGACATCCTGAGTACCATCACACGGTACATGCAGGACAACCAGATGATCAGGCCCAGCCAGCACGGGTTTATGAAGGGCAGGTTCTGCTTGACAAACCTGATCTCCTTCCACGACAGGGTGACCCACTTATTGGACGAGGGAAAGGCTGTGGATGTTGTCTACCTTGACTTTAGTAAGGCCTTTGACACCGTTTCCCACAGCATTTTCCTGGTGAGACTGGATGCTCGAGGCTTGGACGGGCACACGCTTTGCTGGGTAAAAAACTGGTTGGGTGGCCGGGCCCAGAGAGTTGTGGTGAATGAAGTTAAATCCAGTTGGCGGCCGGTTCACAAGTGGTGTTCCCCAGGACTTGGCACTGGGGCCACTCCTGTTTAACATCTTTATCGATGATCTGGATGAGAGGATCGAGTGCACCCTCAGTCAGTTTGCAGAGGACACCAAGTTGGGTGGGAGTGTTGATCTGCTCGAGGGTAGGGAGGCTCTGCAGAGGGACCTGGACAGGCTGGATCCATGGGCTGAGGCCAACTGTATGAAGTTCAATAAGGCCAAGTGCAGGGTTCTGCACTTCGGCCACAACAACCCCCAGCAGCACTACAGGCTTGGGGAGGAGTGACTGGAGAGCTGCCAGGCAGAGAAGGACCTGGCAGTATTGGTTGACAGCCAGCTGAACATGAGCCAGCAGTGTGCCCAGGTGGCCAAGAAGGCCAATGGAATCCTGGCTTGTATAAGAAATAGCATGGCCAGCAGGACTAGGGAGGTGATTGTCCCCCTGTACTTGGCACTGGTGAGGCTGCACCCCGAATACTGTGTTCAGTTTTGGACCCCTCACTACAAAAAGGACATTGAAATAACTTGAGCGTGTCCAGAGAAGGGCACTGGAGCTGGGGAAGGGTCTGGAGCACAGTGTGATGGGGAGCAGCTGAGGGAACTGGGGGGTTCAGTCTGGAGCAGAGGAGGCTGAGGGGAGACCTCATTGCTCTCTGCAGCTCCCTGAAAGGAGGGGGTAGTGAGGTTGGGATGAGTCTCTTCAGCCAAGTAACAAGCGATAGGACAGGTAATGGCCTCAAGTTGTGCGAGGGGAGGTTTAGACTGGATATTAGGGTGAGTTTCTTCACTGAAAGGGTTCTCATGCATTGGAATGGGCTGTCGAGGGCAGTCATGGAGTCCCCATCCCTGGAGGTGTTCAAGAGTCCTGCTGACATAGTGCTCAGGGATGTGGTGTAGTCGTGGACTGTCAGTGTTAAGTTGATGGTTGGACTCAATGATCTTCAAGGTCTTTTCCAACCTAGGCAATTCTGTGATTCCGTGATTTAGTGCTGGTTTTCTTCTGTGTGCAGCCCTAATGAAGGTCTTTGGGGAAGGCAGATTTCCCTTTATTCCTGAGCTGACAGGCTGGAGGAGTCATGTCCTGGGAGCAGCTAACCTGAGGCATGGATGACTCCAGATGGGTGGTGAGACTTCCCCGTAACACAACATTTCTGGTCTGTCAGCAGCCCCAGCACAGCCCTGCAGCCGTGGAGAGAGGAATGGTCCAGCAGGGCTGCAGCCTCCTTCCTTCTGGGGCCATGCTTCCCATGCACGGAGATGCTCAGCAGGGTATGCTTTATGCAGTTTAAATTGTTGGCTTGGTTTTTCTCTGGAAAGGCCAGTACCACCCTGGGAAAATGCAGCAGGGAGGCTCCTTCCTGTGGCCTGAGAGGTGGGAGGAAGAGGGGTTAATGTCCACTGGGAGATTGGTGCCCTTTTGCTCCCAGCACAGGCTGAGCCCAGACTGGACCCTGCCTCCATCCCTCAGGCGTGGTGATGCGGTGCCTGGAGCTGAGCAGAGACGGATGGTCCCTCGCAATGAGGAGCCAGGATGGGCTGAGCAAAACTGGCAGTGTCTGGGTATTTCCCCTGCTTCCAGAACCAGAGCATCATACTGGTTTGTTGGATGTGAAATAGCCTTGCTCTTTTTATGGGGAGCTACTGAAAGTGTGCACCAGGCTGGAGTGTAGCTACTAAATGAAAAGTGAGGTGCAGACTCGGTGCCTGCTGAATGGAGTAATAAATGGTTGAGAAAACCCCATCTGTCTCTCGAGATGCCCTCCCAAAACTCAGACTACACATAGATTTGTATTCAAAGAATTTTCCTGCTGCTCTGACTTGCACTGCATCATCTGCTCTCACAAATAAACCAATTTAATTACACAGACATGCTCTTTATTCATTCTTCCTGGCATGCTGACAACTTCTGCATGTGCAGATGAGTTGTGTCTCAGTCTTTGCCAATGCAAATGCTCTGTCCTCCAAATTTCCATGTGTTATTTTTGTCTGAAGACGCTCAGTGGATGCGTATGCTTTCATATACGATTGTTACGTTTTTGTTTTCTCTGTACTCTGTCTCTAGATGCCTAAAAGCGTATTGCTAGTTTATGAATCAGTGTTGGTGTGTCACCAGATAGCAGAGCCATGAGTTCTGCTTTCCTCTGGAAATCTACTTTTGTTCCTCATTCCAGCTCACCAAAAGTCACAATCAAAGCAATGCACACTAAAAGAGGGCGCATTTGCTATTCTCGTAAGGAAGAATTGTGAGCAGCTTGCTTTGAACTGAATTTTGTTGGGTTTGAAAAGGTAATTTGCTGCTTGTAAAGATTAAAAGAATATCCAAAATTAATGTAAGTGCTGAATGAGAAACAAATAAGTAGCTTCTACTAACATGGCTCTACAGAACACTTATATTTGAAAGGAAAGTAGAAAAGATAGCAACATTATAGTGAAGGAATTACATCACCTTCATTTTCTGTATTGGACCCAAATTCACACCAAAATGGCTGTACACTAAAAATGCTCACAAAAAATCTGTTAGACTTCTAAAGATAGTACTGTGGTGTCTGGAAGTTACAGCTTTATATGTGCCATTAACATGAAGCCAGTCAGTATCAAGAACACGTCTGTGTTTAATAACCCGGAGCTGCTTGCCTGGGTGCTGCCACTCTGATGTGGCGCAGGGAGCACCCAGGCTCTCTTGGGCTACAGCCAGCAGGTCAAACTGTTTTTAACTGAGATTTTATCAGCTATCAATCTCTGGTTTAGACTCCATTCCTCCACAGAACAATTGCAAACAGGACTCAGCCACACAGAATAGTGCATGGAGAGCAATAACGCTGTTTTGTCGCACAGAGGTACCTGCCAGGCAGAGCGGAAGCTGCATGTTAGCAGCTCAGTAGGCAGGACCTGTGCTGGAGCTGGCTCTGATTTAGGGCTTGCAGATGGCATTTCAGTATTCCAAGTTTCACTACTAAAACTTTTGCTTTCCTGACCAGCTTCTAGTGGTCCCGTGGCTTGCTGGGGCTCTGGGCTCAGGAGTTCATGTGCGAGCTCATTTGTGAGCCCAGTTTTACTGGTGTGTGTATTTACATCCTCCAGGACTGGGTTTCCATATCTTCCCTCAAAACTTCCACGAACACACCAGCCACTTTCTCCAGCAGCTTTGATACCTTTCCATAAAATGCCCATAAAATAGCGAGCAAACATCGGCATTTGCTGGGAGGTCCCAAGGAAATGCTGCAATGCCTAACCACATCAGGGTTGCCATAGCAGCCCCAGCTTTGAATTCTTCTGCTTTCATGGTTTTCTACCTCAACCTTAGTATTAGTTTAACCCCAGTTTATATATATATATGTGCTTTTGATGATAATTACTATTTACTTCTAGTGTGTTGTTCTGCTGCTTTTTCTTTTGATGGACTCCAGGTCCCAGAAGAAATTAAATAGTCCATTGCTACTCTCTCCAGTGCCCAGAAACAGCTCGTGGTGAGTATTTGTGAACCTGGCTGGCCAGATGTGGGAGAACCATCTGAAATGGGCCTTCTGAGCTTTTATGGAAAGAATCTAGCAAAAAACCCCTTCGTTGAATCACCTGCCCTGTTCTCGGAGATGAGCTGTACTCTGGTGTGAGGAGTGATGCTGGCAGAGGACAGAGAGAGGCAGAGAAAACCAGGGGGTAGCAGAGAGGTGTCCGTGAAGGGTGGCAGGAAAAGCTGGAATAATGGCAGTGGAAAGCAGAGGTGCTGGGATCAAATGAGCCAGAGCCCTCCCAGATCAGTGAAGGACTTGCTGTGGGAACTCTAGGGCACCCCAGAGACCATGCTGAGTTAGTCTGCCTTCAGTCTCATCCTCTTTGCTGCTTTTTCCTTGCCAGCAAGGAGTGTGTCTTATTCTGCCATTGTGCTCTATTTGAAGGATAACACAGGGTGCAGCTATTTCCTGACCTACACTTCCATTTGTGCCCCTCTGTTGCTGAATATATTTCTTTAATTACAGCCCGCAGAAGCAAAATCAATTTATTTGTTTAATAGTGTCCAGGAAACATGCCTGAGGGAGGGCTCTGAACACGACCATAAAGCTGATAAGGATTAATGTTAGATGATAGAAGATTGGATAAGGCTATTCTCACATTTGGGTCAATATCTGCTATTAATAGCATAAGCATTAAGTAAATGAATATCAGGTTATTATATGTTATAATATTTAATGAGAATCAGTATTTACTTTTGCTCTAAACACTTTCTGAGGACCATATTAACATTGTTGTATGCTCTGGCAGCCAGAAGAGCAGTCTGTCTATCACAGTGGCAGCAAGTGTAGCACAGCCATCACATCTGAGCTTTAAAAGGGCACTGTGTGGCCTGTATGTTTTATTCTCAGACAAAGCTAACAGTATTCATTTGACTTGGTCTCCACTACTAGCAGAAAATTGGTGGGGAGAAATCTCTTTCCTTCTACAGGTGTTGATATCTGCTATGGAAGCTAATAGACATGAGCAGTCATTTGTAAAAGCTCCCAGACTCTAACGTTGATATTGTTGTGGCTTATCCAGCAGCTTCGGGTCCCTGCTGTGCTCTGGGAGAGAAATACCAAAGCAGCTCCTTTGCTCACACCTGCACTTTCATTCTCACCTCCCTTAATTTCCTTTATTAATTGACAAATAATAAGAATAATCCCAGAAATACTTAGGAAGTGCAGAAACCCAGCTGTGTCCTGCAGGTGGTGGGCCAGTGTGTGTGTGTAAGCCCAAGCCAGGAAGCTCCTCTCCCCCCTGAAGAGCTGCCTCCGCAGGGCTGCTTCCAAACCACCACAGCCTGGCAGGATTTTGTCAGCTCTCCCCTGCTCACCCATCGCTCCAGCACCCACTCTGGGGGCTCTCTGGGGCCAGGACTGCCTCTCTGCTTCCCCCACAACGCCCTGCTCAGAGGGGCTAAGCCAGAGACTGGAGTTCCCCAGTACTGACCACCACAGAAATGAAACCAAAGCATATCCAGCACTAATTTTTGCGTAGAGACAGGGTTTTACTGTGAAAGTCTGGTTTTCTTTTCACCACTTGGAGTCATGCTGTGGGTCTAGGGGAGCTGAAACTGCTCTGGGAATTCTTGAGGCTGTGCTAAAAGGAGCCTGATTTATTGTGCTTACTTTATAGAGGAGCAAAAACCTCTCTAGCAGTGGGCAATAAACCACTATCTGTGGGGATGCAGAAAGAAGCAGTTAAAGGATATGAAATTGAAGATAGTTCTTAACAATGCAGTTATTCAAGAAAGCCAAGCCATCGAGCACCTCACATACTGCAGCATGGCAACACCAGGCTCTAGATGAGCAACATCCCTGGACCAGCATCTGGACCACCATGGGACAATGAGAAACACCCTGCCCTAGGGAACTCACAGCCCCACTGAAGACCAAGAGAGGACCTATAGATACCAGGAGATAAAGCCAAAGCAGGGAACAATGAGCCTGTGTTCTTTGTGTGAGAGGCAAAACTAACTACCAGCGTGTTATTTATCCCACTATTTTATGGACTGCTGGGCTGAAAACCAGCACACCTGGCCCTCGGCAGCAATGGGAACAAACCCAAGTGGTTTCCTGTATTTCCTCACTGAACCCCTGGGGATGAGGAACACCAGTGTGCTCCAGATTAGCACCAGTGTCCTACAGAAATGTTTTTCCCATCTTGGGGAAACTGTCAATATTTTAGACTATTCTGTCCCTCGTGAACTAAAAATTCAAAACTAGGGAGAAATAGAAATCTTGGACATTTCATTTTGAATGGAGCTCTATAAATCCTGCAGCCTAACAGGCAAAAGGGGTTATTGTAAGGTCTGTGTTTAGATCTTTGCTGTAAATTTACAGCTTTTACTGTCTTTAAATAAAAACCTTGTAGCTGCTTATATACCAACATTTTTCCTTCTCTTGGTTTAATTTGGGATGTGTACAACTAAATGTTAAATATGCATTACTAAGTAATTGAAATGTCATAGCCCTAGATTAAGCTCCTCTAGTGGAATTAAATTAAAGGTTTCTGCTCCTGGTTTAGAAGAGCACAGTGTGAATGTTTTATAGCAGCAGCAAAGCCAGAATTACAGGTTAAGCTCCCAATCTGTGTGCATGACTAACACCAGGAAAAACAAAAGCAGTTTGAACTTTTAAAGGCTGAAGCCAAGAAACAATGAAGGAGATGTAACTTATTATAGATCCAGCTTTCTGCTGGAAGGAAGCAGCTCCTGCTATCGCCCTGGGCTCCGGTGGCTTGGAGCTGGGGGTACACCCCAGGGAGGATGCCTGGACCCTGCGTGGATGTGATGTGTTCATCCCAGATATCCTCTGGTGCTTGCTTTGGTGGGACTGGTCTTGCTCCTGCTCACAGCAAAGCCAATGAAGCTGTGCAATCACCTCTCTGTTTCTTGCTGTAAGTGATTTGGGATCTTACACCCATAGCGATCACTGCCCTGCCAGTGGTTATACTGCATCGCAGGGGCAGGGTCTCAGCAAACATTCATTGGGGATAGGGAAAGAAATCCCACATAAATATCTGCTTGTGACGGCCCATGGTGTCCTCTCCACAGCCTGGAGGCAAGGTGTGCTCTCAGGTAGGCGTTCAGAGGAAGCGGTGGGGTGCTGAGGGCTAGCTCTCCCCGTCATGCTGGTAGTGGGAGGGAAGCAGCTGGGAGCAGAGGCTACGGAAAAGCCTCCTCCAGACTTTCCTGTGCCCTAGCTGACCCTGGGAAGAACAAGAGGGTTACTTGTGTCTGCTCCCATATTTAGTATGGGAGGGAAATGCCCTCTCCAGCAGGAAGGCAGCATGCTTGACCCTCCTTTCTGTGTCTCCCAGCATGCAGGACAGCAGTGACCTTCACCAGAGGGATGAGAGACACATCACTGCTGGCTTTTGGGGACAACATGGCTTGTTTGTCACCATCAGTCTGAGGCAACCGGGAGCCCATCACCATCTTCAGCTCCACAGTGGGATCCTCTGTCCGAGCTTGTGGCTGGGCAGGGGTTGGTGGTTATGGAAGGAAGTAGCAGAAATGCTCCCCAGTGCGTTGATTTGGTTTTAAACTTTCATCCAAGGAACCCTGAGTCTTTCAATAGCTGCCTCGCTCCTCACACAGAGCCAAATCTACCCTGTGGGGTTTGGCTGGAAGGTGCTGCTCTCAGCTGGCCTCCGCTTCAGTTCCTCTGCAGCATCTCAGCCACCTTCATGACATGCCAGCAAGTACAATTTTCCATTTCCTTCCTCAGCTAATCCTGAAAGGGACAATAAATAACAAGAGGAGTCTTTTATAAGTAGATATAAAGTACTCACATCCGCGGCATGTTACTAATTTATATGGTAATTTGTTCTTGGAGTATCTATTGGTATGAGCAATATGTGGACAGGTCTGTGCTTCTTCTTCAAGGTTTCCTCTGCAGCAGCATCCTTTCTCCTGGAGGTGATTCCCTTGAGCTGGAGCTCATCAGGAAACAAAGAAACAAAAAAAACATTGTATCTGAAAAGAGATCAAGTCAAATAAAATTACAGTTTTTTAGAAAAAGCCTTGAAAAGGTTAAGATTCTTTACCTAAAAGAACAGGAGACTTACGAATCTTTGTAAATACACCTTTTTTTAACACCTTCTTTCTAACAAATGTTTTAGATAAATGGCAACTATTTGGCATGATCCAAATCCCTGCCGGCCCCTGCGTGCTTTGTGCTCGCTGCATCTTTGGCAGTAAGAGCAAAGGGCCACCACACGCAGAGCACCTGGTCCTGGCAGGGGCAGGCACCGGCACTGCCAGCAGCTGCAGCCAACCTGGAGATGTCTGGAGTCCCTGAGGACAGGGCAGACCTGGGGAAGGCAGACAAAAGTGCTGCAGGAAAAAATCCAGTGCTGAGCATTATTGATCACTTGGCAGTGGAGTGGGGGTCTTGGGCAGTCTTAGGCTAGAGGATGTGGGAGAAGGAGGCCAGAGGAAGGGGCTGCTGAGGGACCAAGGCTGGAGGGGTCTGAGTGAGGGCTGGTCCCAGTGAAGCGTGGGAGGAGTAAGGGCCGGAGGCCACAGGTCCCCAGGTGGGCAGCACGGGGATGGCAGCTGTGATATGGGGGTGTAATTCCAGGTGCTGCAGACACTGCTCCTCCTGGGGTCCATGGGGTGTCACAGCAGCACGGTGCAGCTGGCTCTGCAGTGGCCAGTGAGCATCCTCTTACCACAGCTGAAACGGCGGCGCAGAGGCCCAGCCCTGCAGCTGCGGGGAGCAGGAGCTGTCTGTGGCCAGGGCACAGGAGCTGGGAGAGCCACCCCAAACTCGGTCCCTGCCCGGGCAGCTCCGGGTCTGACACCTGCAGCGCAGAGCCTGGGTGCGTGCTGCGGGCTGCCCCGCGTCACACCGGGGTGCCTGCACCCCGCTCTGGGGAGCCCTGCGGACCCAGGCTGGGAAGTCGGGGCGCAGGGCAGGGCCCTGCGTTGCTGGCACAGCGCTCGGGGTGCACAGCGCGCTGGAGAACCGGCCCCGCGCACTCCCGCTCCATGGAAAGAACAGAAGCCGTGTCTGTGGGGTGTGCGGGCCGCACGGGACCGCTGGCAAACGGCTCGGCCCTGCAGCGCGGCCGGGCGGCCCCAAACCCGGGCGGGCGTCTCAGCAGGGCGGGGGCTCAGGCTGGGAGCCAGGGCTGGCCCGGAGCCCCGGCCCGCACCCGGCCCCATCTCCCACCGGCGCGGCCGCGTCCCGAGGGGCGCTGAGGCGAGGGCGCACTTGGCGGCAGGAGCGGGAGGAGCTGGAGGAGCAGGAGGGCCGCCGGGCCCGGGGCGGCGCCGGGCGCGTCCCCAGGCGGTGGCGCTGCGGCCCCGCCGTGCGCAGGCGGCAGCGTGCCGGGCCCCGGGCCCCGGGAGCCGCGCGGAACGGCAGCGGGCGGGAGGCCAACGCGGGGTTCGCTGCCGTCGGTTCCCTGCGCAGCCCCTGAGCTCCTGGTGCCGTGCGGGGCGTCCCCGGGCAGGGGCGTGTCGGAGAGGCAGTGGAGGAACGGGGCTGTAGTGAGAAAAGCCGAGAGCCGTGGCTACGGATTTAAAAACAGGGGAAAAAGGGTTTTATCTGGCTGAAATTACCTCAGTTTTGCCTCAAAGCGGCGTGCTGCGCCGAAGCCGCAGCCAGCTGAGGCGGCCACAGGCAGGTGCCACCGGCGGGCACGGCCGTGGGGTGATGCCCCCAGCCCCTGGGCGCTGGGCAGGAGCGTGGAGCCCCCAGCCCCACAGCAGAGCCCCTGCCCATCGCGCCCGGCCGGTCCTTCCTGGGCCGCACCGCGCCGTGGAGCCCCCTTTGCCCTCCATCAGAGGCCAACGGGGGTTTGAGACCCCCAGGGGAAGGCGACAGGTCCTGCCGCTGGTGTCCGATGGCTGACGCCGTCCTGAAGGGAAAATGGACCGTGCCTCCCTCAGGGGACGGACGAACCCTTTGTGTGCTGCCCCGTGAGAGCTGGCTCTGGGTGCACTCACTCACTCAGCTTGCTCATCTCTGCCTCAGCTCTTGGCTTGTTTTGCTCTTCTCTCCCGCTATTGCAAGAAGAAGGACCCTGCTGGCTTTCCCCAGCTCCTTTCCAGCGGTTGGGTTCGTGGTTACCAGTTAACACCCGGGCGCAGTGTCTGCAGGGAAGCACGCGGAGGTCTGTGGCACGCACGGTTTGACTTGGCCGGGTTCTTTTCTAACCCAGAACTGCAGAAAGCCCGCGGGCTGTCCTGCACAGATATTTCAGGAAGGCTGAAAGGCAAAATCAATTTTAAATGGATTAAGTCTCCTGAGCGTACCTCCTTTATATTGAATGTATATCACAGGGTAATTTAAAAAGATTAACTCCTGCGAGTTTAGCCATGTTTCCTGAGTACCGTGGAATTAAGGAAATCTTGTTTTTCCTAAGATCTCCGGGAAGGACACTGATTCATCGTGCCAAGCACAGCTCGGCGCAGGCCGGTGTCAGCTGGAAAGTGCTTGCTGTTTTGCTTGGGTCGCTGGCTGGTGCTTATCTCCCCCTGCAAAGCAGAGCAAACAACATTTCACTACACGCTTCCTCAGGCAGGAGTGGAAGGTAATTCTGGAATAACAGAAAAGCACCACTGCTTTGGCAGTAATGGCGTGGAAAAATGTACTGCTGTGAGGGAAGAAACAGTGGGAACGGAGCTTCCCGTTCCTTGGCACCGGGGCAGAGCAGCCCCTGGGCAGCAGGAGCAGGAGGGGTCTGGCACTGGGTGCCGTGCTGAGGATGGCACCCAGGGGCAACCAGGGCTGGGTGTTTCCACAGTGCCGTGGCACTGCCATGTGCAGGTGGCACCACTGAGGGGGAACGTGTGCGTGAATGCGAGAGTCACGCTGCAGGCAGGGGGGATCTGCTGCCATATCGCCCCGTGGAGCCGCTCTGCAGCCCCAGGCCCCCAGCACGCTCCGTTCGGCACACGGGCTGCTGGAGCTCTGCTGGCACACCTGCTTTGGAAGGCGGTTAGTAAAGCCATGGGGGGCTGCTCCTCCCTGGCACAGTGCTCACGGGGCGGTGCTGCATCAGGAGAATGGGCACTGCTGCAGGGCAGGAAATCCTGCAAGGACTGCCAGGGGTAAGGGCGAGTGAGGTACCTCATGGGAACACTCTGTGAGGTCCTTTGGGTGCCTTATGTTAATAACAACATTTTTATCAACTGCTGTCGTTAAAGCTAGGAAAATGACTGCAAAAGCGTAGTTAAAATCCAAGCAAACACTCTTACAACCACCCCAGCCTCCAGATCTCCCACATAACATTGCAGAACTTAACAGGTGGTATGCCTGCAGGCCATTGTCAGTGGTAAATCCTCTGTCTGCCCTCAGCTCATATGAGGGAAGGCCTTAGCACCAATGTCCAGAGGTTGGTGTCCTACAGTAGAACAGAGTCATGTAAATGGATTTAACTTCTTTGAGTTAAAGGCAATTCTCTGTAACCGAAGGACCTCTGTACATTGTTGTAATTGAGTCTGGGGTGCACAAAGAGACCAAGTAACCTTTGTCATGTGGAAAATCATATTCATTATGCTTTTTATATAACTTTGTCAAAGGCTTTTCTACAAGACATTTTTCTGTTGCTTCTCAGGTGGCACAACTGTCACTGCTTTTAGATGTAAAACCTTGCAATGTAAGTGGAATGGATGAAAGTTCACAGAGCAATGCTCCAACCATGCCATTTGTCAGGGCAATCCACACACCCATCTCTGTCTGCACTGGCCTGGATCTTGCAGCTGCTGCAGGGAGGGACCCTGCTTCACCCTCTCTGCTCTCTCCAGCTGTTGGGGCCACCACCTCCAATAGAGTCCTGCTCCTTCAGTGCAGGCTATGCATGCCCCACATGGGAGGGGGGAGGGGGGGAAAAGATAGGATCTTTCTGCCTTGCAGATTTTAGCCTCTCATTTGTTTTTACAACAGCAAAATGAGCAGCTAATTCCACCAAGCCCATAAAGAAAGACTTACCGTTTCTGGGACTGAGTATACATCCCCAGGCAGCACAAAGAAATATGTCAAGGAACAGAAGAAAACACTTTAAGAGATAATGGAGGTGTAGAAAAAGCACAGTGAGTAAGTACTAGTATGAACCTTGAAATAAGGGAGCCAGCCTCTTCCTGGAGGAGCTGTGGCTGGGTGTGCGAGGGGCAGCACAGCAGTGCTGGCTGCCTCTCGCCAGGGCACGAGGCCCCAGAAAGCCTCTTCTGGGGGCTCAGAAACAGTGGCTGGCAGCTAAGCACATGCAATGTGCAGTGCTCTTCAGCAGTACGCCGGAGATGCCCTGCCAGCTTGCAGTAAAAGCAAATACTGACATTTTGGTGAAGAAGAAAGAGACACTTGTAAATAGCATGCGGGATAAGACTTGATTTAAGCCGACAGAACCTTTACACTCACAAGAAATGCGAAATCCAGCAAAGACCAAATGTCAAACTGTAGCCTTTAAAGAACAAGACAAATGACCACAGTAAAGGACACATTACGATAAGTAAAGCTGAAATCGTCAGCAGCCCTCAGAGCACTTGGAGGAAACAGAGGCTGCTCCTGCAGTGCCTCCATACCAGCATCCTCCTCCTCAGGACGTGAAGTGCAGTACATGCAGCAGAGGCCAGTTTCCTGAGGCAAAGGCAGATGGTTTCTCCTCCTTCTCCAGCACACGGCGATGTCGGCAATGTGGCTGCTTGACCAGCTGCACCGGGGGATTGGCCACTGAGCTGTTCCAAGGCAGAAGAGCAGCATTTGTCCAGGGGTAAAGCTGTGGGGCTCACACGCCAGCACCCCGATGCTGGACACAGTGGTGTTCCCCCTGGCACTGGTGAAGCCAAACAGGCACCCACCAACCCAAGGGGGGTCTGGGCTGGAAGGAGCTTCTCTGTGTGAAACAGGCACTGCAGAGTGTAAAAGGGGCAAGGCTGAGCAGAGTGGTGTAACAGTGCTGAGGCTTTGGCACCCTCTGTTCCTGGGCAGGGCAGGGAAACATGCTCTGCCATTTGCCAGCCATTTGCTTGTGCCTTTAGCTAGCACTAAAAATAGTTCACTTTCATCAACCTCAAGTTCATCACCAAAAGAGAGGAAGCAGATTTAATTTGTTTGAACAGAGCTTTGTCTAGTCTTCAAGAGGAAAATTCAATCCTGGCTTATTATGTTTATTATTTATACAGGATTGAAACCTTTGGGGTGCAGCAGCAGGGCCAGGTGGGGACTTCTCCCGCTGGCAGCTGTGGCAGTCTGTCCTTCTTCCTGCTAATGAGGGCCGGGCCAGATCCAGTCCCTTCTGTGTCAGCAGTTCTGCTGAACCTGGGGATTGTACTAACCCTTAAATTACTTCCCATTAGTCAGGGACTGAATACAGCAAGCTCAGTGGGGCTTAAAGCCCATGCAGAACCCCTGCACAGCACACCGACCTGTGCATATTCACATGCAGAAATTACTTATTCACCTCTGCACAGGTGATGGCCATGGAGGTTTTCAGAGAGGGTGGCTGTCCCGGAGCCATGGTCTCAGGAATGCAGCAGAAGGCGTAGCTCAGTCTGTGTTACGAAGCGTTTGACTCAGATGGGTGCTGGGGAGAGCAGCTTATTAGGAAACACAATGTTCCTACTTTTGGTGGATGCATCTGGCCCTCAGCATACTGAAATTCAGACTCTGATGTCATCTCAGTCACTTGCATTTGATTTACTCCTCAGCCAGGAATGATCTCTGCATTTCTGCCCATTTGTTAGATCTAAAGAACAACCATATTTTTTCAGCCTGAAGACTCACTCCATTTTTATGCTGATGTGCACTTACGTAAAACCAGTCCAGAATGGGAAACTATGGCAATATTTACTTTGGGCACACTAATCTGAAGTAGTCTGGCCCTGAGCAGTGCCTGGATGCCCACCCCAGGGCTCTGTGGTGCATTGGTGCCGTGCTGAGCACTCCTGTTACAGACCCGTGGTCCTCACCAGAGGGAACATCAGGGCTCTGGTTCAGGCACTGGCTGCTGCTCTGATGCAGATAACACTGCAGTCCTGGCTCACAAGGAGACTATTGTAGGAAAATGCTAATATGACTTTTGCTGCTTATTTGCTGTGGGCCAACACTAGCAATAAGAAACCACAAATTATACCTGGCTGCAGAAAAAACAAAGGAGACTCTGCAGAGTGACTTTAGAAATTAAGGAACACGACCCACAGACTTTCTGTAACCTAACACTGTACGAATGTACCCCTACTCTCTTCCAAATGTCCTGGAGAGCCAACACTGCTCTGTCCCTGCTCCCCTGCCCTGCTCCCTGCTGTACCCTGTGCTGCACCATCCACCATTAGAGTTCCAGCCCCAGTTTGTGCCTGCAGCCTGAGCAGTCCTGTGGGAGCGAGGGCTGTCGCAGGACGCAATGTTCAGGCAGCTCTTTGTTCAGCAAAGGTCAGCAGTGGTGGGGAGAGGCCTGGGGAGAGGCCAGCAGCTTGATATGTTATTGTGCCCCACGTCAGGTCACTGTGCGTCATGCCTTTGTTAAATGGAAAATTAAAGGGAAAAAAAAAAAGAGCAAACTGGGAAATGCCAAAACATTTCATCAGTGCACTGGGACTGCCTGCCCTGCCACCATGCCCAGGGAAGCATCATGTAAGGACTCAGCTCCCAAGCTCTCCTGGGCTGCCAGGCACCTCCTCAGCCATCAGCCACTCTAGAAGTCTATTCTTGCTCCATAGGTATGGCTGGGTGTTTGCTCAGTGTGCCACATACTTGCTCACACTCATGGAGTTCAGGGCCTGCTGCCTGCATCCTCCTCATGGGAGACAGCCACTGCCCGGGGTCAGGGCCACCCTTCTCGTGACATGATGGTGGCTCAGCTGGGGGGAGGATGGAAAAGATTCTGATTTAATACTGCAGAATAACAGGCATCGCAGCTCCAAGAGCTGGCTCAAAATGAAATATTTAATTTCTTGGTGGGAAAGAAGTGTTTCAGCACAGCCAAAATGTTCCAGTGGAAAACACTGAATTAGTAGATACCACATTATCTTCTAAGAAAGTTCAACTAGAAAATCCTGAGCTGAGTGCTGCTGGCAACGCACAGACACAGTGGCTTCCCAGGGCTTGCTCAGAGAAGTTGCACCATCTTCTCACAGGGGTGTAGATTCTTTTTGTGCACTCTGGGTTGTACCTTTTAAGATGTAGCAAAAAAAAAATCAACATTATAAAAAAAAATAAATTCCTGCCTGCCTGCTAACTTGGAAGGTGCTGCTCTGGCGGGGTGTGCCTCATCTTTGTGGACAGAGGAACAGCTTGCTCCAGCCCTCGCTGTGGGCATTACAAATGCTCCAGTGGTGGTGCTCAGGGTGAATTAACCTGCCCTTCAGAGTGATACATTAAGCGTGAAAACCTGACTCTGTTTTTATCTTTATGGTTGTATTGTATGCTTGATTTGAGCCTGCCTGAGCAGGGAGCCTCCAGGAAGCATGTGATCAAGGACATAATTCCTTCAACTGTGGCTGGCACCTCCTGAAGGATTCAGATAAACCTACAGGAGCCGGTTGAGACCAAGATAAGGAACTTGTGAGCTTTAACAACAGGAAAGATGAGTCAGGACAAGACCATATATGGAAGAAGAGACCCAGATTTCATGGAGAGGACACTCAGGGACATCTCTCCAACAACCACAAGGGACCACCAGAGATCACCAAAGACCCCCCCAGAGACCCCTGAGAGACTTAAGCCACATGTGCTGGTATTGTAGCTGGTTCCAGGAAATGTAGTGCATGTGTACGTAGCAGGGGGATATAAGCTTGGATTGATGCCACGGATGGCATGCATGTTAGGTGGAGTGATCCCCTGTGCATCCAGCGCTGCAAGAAAGAATGCCTGCCTTCTAAAACTTTTAACAAGTCTTAGAAGGTTTTCTTCTGCTGACTTTTATGGTATCAGGGGGTGGCTGGTGTGCGCCAGGATTGGGGCAGCCCTGGGGGCTGGAGTCTTCCTCCCAGCTTGGCCTCCACGTACATCCTCACGCTGCTGGCTGCAAGGCTCCAGCACCAGCCCTTACGCCTTTTTTTTCCCACCCACAGCGAGGAGCAGACCTGACCTTAGACCACTGCCATGTCGGGGGTCTGCAGAGTCCACCCCATGGGACTTGGGGCAGGGAAAACCCTGGGCCGAGCTGCTTTCCCCAAGCCCCGCAACACCCCGCAGCCAAGAGCAGCAGGAGGCATTGCTGCAGGGAGGATCTTACACACTGGTGCCTGAACCCTCCCATTCCCAGGGGTAACAGTGGTGCTGATAAAAGACAATTTCCCACACATTCTGCAGTTTACATAGTGATTAGCTTCTATGCTAATTCCCAAAGGGGGCAGCTGAATTATAATTGGATATATGATGGTGTAACTTAACTCCTCAGCAGCCTTTTCTGAAGCAGATGAGTATCTTGATTATGCTGCTTGCATTTCTAGTCAAATGTCTTTTGAACAAGGCGTATTTGTTATCTAGATCCAATGCCACCCCTCTCCTGCAGCCGGGTGCTGAGGCAGCAGTCGGAGCTGATGGGAGAAACCATGTAGGTGCAACAGCCCCAGGCATGCCCCTTGGGGACATGGGGCAATGCACAGGGACATGCACAGGCACAGCTTCACTCCTTGCTTGTTGGTCAGAAGCACTGGGGTTTGAAATATTATGTTGACAGCGCTTTTTTTTTTTTTTTTTTTAATATGGTTTTCTAAAAAACCTGACACAATAGCTGGGGTTTTTAAATTGACATTTTTCTGATAACCTTATCAGGTAATTGACATTTTTTTGAAACCGTGTACAATTTCAATCACTTTTTACATATATTCTGGAAGAAAAAAATGTAGGAAAAAGAGGAAGGGAAAGAGTTGAGGTTCATTTTCCTGGCCAGCAGCTGCAGAGCTGTTTGGCTGGTGAGTGATGTTGGGGCCACAACTGGCAGGCAGGCACAAATCAAGGGAAGGCTGGGGACATCCCTGTAGCTCTCCTGGTCTGAACTGGCTTTCTTCAGGATCAGACAGCTCATCCCTATCCGGAGGAGACACCTCTGCAAATACAACCCAGAGAAGGCGGCGTCAGGGCTGTGCTCAAAGCACGGCCCCATATTCCCAGAGCCCTTAGGGCAGCATCTCTCTGTAATTCAGGAGAGATTAATGTGGGATGGAGCACTGAACTGCAGCCATTTCAAAGTGCTGGGTTACATGATAAAAGCTTTAATCACTGAAGAAAACAGAGAGGGATAAAAATAGCACTGAATGCATGTAACACTGTGGCACATCTGGTTACACGAGTCACTTTTAAGCGCAGAAATTTTTTTGAAGGAGTGGGACCTCTGATGTTGTGTTTGTGAAACTTTAGCAGACAGGCTTAATAGCAGGGGAAACAAAGAGAAAATCATCAGAATACAAGTTGGCACAGGGAACTATGTGTATGCTACAAATATATATATATTGGCAGTGGAGTTTTAAGGAATAGCGTCCATGTCTGATTTCCAAAGAGTCACTAAGTACTTATTTTTGACAGCCAGTTTCTCCTTAGGGAATCATTAAGGGAAAAACATCCCAGGGGCAGCAAAGCAATATCTCAACAAACTCCTGAAAAGACAAGCTGTGATTTTAAACTTAGAGGAAGCATTTCAAAAGGCACAATCCTGCCAAGTGCTCAGATGTGGCTGGATTTCCACGGGTCTGTTTGCCCTTTGCTCCCTTGGGAATCTCTCCCCAGCAAGTGGCTTCACACCGACTAGGAGGCTCGGACATGTCCCCCCAGAGCAGCCACATGCCATGAAAGCTGAGATCAAAGGCAGAGCTGAGGTGTTATCTGACCAGTACTGGCAATAGCTACCTCTGATTTTCCCAGCATTTAGAGGCTCTTAAAAGGTTTATTGTCATTGGCCTCTTGGAGGTGTCAGCATGTCTAGTGCTGAATGTGGGGCTGATGTCCCCAAAGACACAAACTCCTTTTGCTCTTAATTAAGCTTAAATAAATAGAATTAAAGACCATCTATCTGGGAGATTGCAGGGGAGCAACCAGTAAAGAAAACCAAAGCAAGGTGGTAACATGAGTGACAGCTTTTGAGCAGAAAGGCCCTGGAGGTTTTGTCTTTGTCCTAATTTTACACTATTGGTTTCAAACGTTTCCCTGTGTCCTGAGGAGTGTTATTACAAGATATAAATAGCTATGACTGAGAACAGAGCAATAGCTTTGTCTTCTACAGCAGAGACAATAGCTACGGAGCATTAAGCAAGCAAAACCCCCTTGAAATAATAAGCAAAACTGATGAGATTCATTCAGGCTTGTAAATACAATTACATTGTGTGATGGTATGTGTATGTTCAGATGAATGTCAATCTAAGACTGATAGGAGAATGAAAAAGGACACCTCCTCCCTGTGGCTGCCTGTGAGCCCCAGGCAGATGCCTGAAGCAGAGAGAGCCCAGTCCCAGCAATGCCCCATCCTCCTCAAAACGGGGCAGCTGCTTTGGCCAGAGAGTTGTGAGGATGTGAGAGTGTCACAAAGCACTCCAAATTGATGCAGGAACCCAGTTTGGATGCAGCTGAGCGCTGCTGGATGGATGCAGCTCATAAATGCCTCTGGCCACTGGCATAACAGTGCCCGAGACAAGCAGGGCAGCAGGAGCAGCAGCACATTTCAGTGAGGCCAAGGTGTATTGCAGAGCAGAAGCTTGTGGCTGACACTCTGCACTCACAGTTCTGCCTGTGTGTACCTCCATATAGCCTTCCCCCTGCTTCTGTTGGCCATGTCTATCCTGTCTGTTGGACTATGCACTTTGTCTGCATTTTCTTTAAAAACATGCAAGGAATTCCTATTTGAGAGCATTTCTTCAAAAGCTGAAGCTATGGCATGGAAAGTAAAAAGCTTTTGGAGAAATAATTTTTAAAGTGTCATTTACGTGCCAAGGCTACTACAGAAGTAGCAGCAGCAAGAAGGAGGTGGTGGAGGCAGCAGTGTGGTCTGTACAGTTTCTTGACTATTAGCCAGCAGCAGCAGGTGACCAGATTGCAGTGGAAACCATCTCTGCTCACCTTTTCTCAGACCCACACCTCCCTTCAAAGGAGTTCCCTGGTAGAGGCAGTGCTCTGCACCGTGCTGGGCATCACTTCTGTGTGCCCATATTCAACCTGCCCTTCCCCTCTGCCTGGCATTTCAACATCTCTTCTCTGACCTTCAGCACTTTTTGTTGCAGATCCCATTGGTCAGAAGCCTCCAGAAGCTGTTACAGGACAGCAGTTGACCTTTATCAGCTGCATTTTTTGCTTCTAGAGATTTTCTTTCTCCAGCCAGTTGTACTTTCTCCCCTACCACAACACTCGGTCTCTTTTCATTTCTTACTTTATGACTTCTGCAGTAAGATGGAGTATTGCAGTGAGCAGCCTTTTGCAGTTCTCCAGCACTCGAGTGCAGGTTGTAACACCTCCTTTGTGGGGATGCTTTTCTTGGCTGAATTTTAGTGTCAGCGGTTACTCCTGTGGCTTGCTCGTGCTCACAAGGGTTAAAGGCACTGTGCAGATTACTGGCACATGTCCTCAGGACAGCAGAGCTCAGCATTCTGGGGTCCCCCAAGGTCTGAAAGGCTCCCGTGGGTAGGGGGAGCCTGGAGCATCACTTGTCCTCTGGTCCCACCGAACGGGGCAGGTGCTGGGAGCCCCTCAGGGTGACTGACACAAATGCCTCTGTTTGCCCTTCAGTAACCAGTGCCTCTGCATTTTTGCTTTGTGCATTTGTTATGCCCCGTATTAATTGCTGCTCTACTGTTATTAAAGATTTCTAAAATTCTACCTGTTTTATCTCGAGGCTCCTGGGCTTTCCCAGCTGCCCCCAGTTTCCCTTCATGGCGTTCCCACTCCAGCCTTGGAGATGCTCTGTGCCAGGGCCCCTCCACGGAGCTGGGGTGAGCCAGGACCTCGTCCGAGCCTCATCCTGCCATCACTGTTTGCAGCAACCCCCTGAGCACCCGAGAGGTGGGGGAGTGAGCTCGGGGAACCTTCCAGATGCTGCCCCAAGAGGATGAGCAATGCCACCCCAATGCCACTGCCTTAAATTCCTCCTCACCATTTTGAGGAGCGGAGCTGGCCTTGACCCAGCCAGCACTGCTGTGGTGCAAGGCTCCTTGGTGGCCTTTCATTTCTTAGAAGTATTATTTTTTTTCCTTTTACACAAATAATATTTATGTTCTACATCACAGGCATTTCAAGGAATTGGCATGTGGATCCTTGTTTGCTTATCTCTTTCATGCACGGTAAATGACTCATAAAATATACAAAATGAATTGTGAAATATCTCTGTGGAGATTGCTGGATAGGATCCCTGGAGCTAAGCTGGGGAAGTGGTTCCTCTTCTGATGGTGAAGTGGGACATACTAAGGACATTTTGCTCTTTAATGTAAAGTTGCTACTTATACTGTTATGATTTTCTTTAAAGCAAGATTCCCCCCTGAAAAAAACCAGGAAAAACAGAAAACTGGCTAGAAAATTCTTAGCGGCAGCACTCCTGGAGCTGTGGTTGTTTGAGGATGGAAGTGGGACAAGTTTCATGATGACATTTTCTCCTATGACATTGGTAGAGCTGGAAGAACCAACGTGCAGCCCACCCTTCAGGTCTGAAATAGCAGCCCTAGTCTTCAAATGCAAGTGGAGAAGAAGTGCCCTGGGGTTAACTGGTGATGTTGGGCAGTTAAACTGGAAAAAAAAGGTCAGTCTTGATGGAGCAGCAGCGAGGTGTTGTGTGGGATGCAACATGAGCAGCTGTGCTGCACCGTGACATTGCACCCATGTGGGTTGCACTTCATGTGGACAAGTAACATAAAGGCTGGCCAGAGGGGGACATTCCTGCTCTGCAAATGGTTTCAAAGCTTTGGGAAAAAAATTCAACCTTTTCCATAGGGAAAACATGGCAGCTCCTTCCAGGCACTGCCTCCACAGTGAGCAGAGATGTGAGAGCCCTTCCTCTCCCTCCTCTCCTGCCCCGGTGCATGGCTGGGAGTGCAGCAGAGGCTCTGTCCTCCCGCTGCAGCTCACAGGGACAGAGGTGGTGTGGAGGCTGCAGTTACACTTGCAATCATGGGGAGCAGCTTCTGCAAACCCCAAATGTCTCCCATTGCTCCTGGAGAGCAACAGGTTCATATCAGCTGGATGTTTCTCAAATATGAGAGAAATCTCTTCTGGCAACAGCATCCTCTCCTTTTGAAAAACAAAAGCTAAGGAGTATTTTTAGTATTTTGATTTCAGAGGTCAGTATATTCAAAGATTTATTGGATCTCCAGTCCTGCAAGGATGTGTCCATTTATAGCTGCTCTGTGTTTCTGATTGTGGCTTTTCTCATTCTTTTATTGAGTTCCAGCTAAAACAGCAACTTTTACAACCCTCCTCTGCACATTTTCCACATTTATGCTACACGTAGAGTAACTGAGAACAATAGCACTTGCAGTGAGAACTAAATCACACCTGGAAAGGAGGCACAGCAGATGTAGTTGCTGTAGCAGAAGGACGTTATATTGAATTACTGCTCAGGAGGGGCCAGAGCCACCGCTGACCACCACAGTCCCCACGGCCGAGGTGCTGTGTGGTGTGTGGAGCCTGCGTGGTGCCAGCCCCGGCAGTGTCTGCCCTGCTCGAGCCTCGGCAGCTGGTCAGGGGTGCTCCAGGGACCAGGCATCCCGGCCACTCTTGTCTCTGGGGTGCTGCATGCCCGAAATCTCCGGGCGTGGGGATGAGTGTGTCTCACACCTTTTTGTTTCTGACACCTACTTTGTCTTTTGCAGCACCAGGATGGAGTCATCCAAAATCCAGGGAGGATGAATTAAGTGGGCCAACAAATATTCAAATCAAAGCAATTCGCAGCTGCCACTGAATAATATTCAAAGAGCAATTGATTTGGGGAGCTACAAAGTGCACAGTGACTCATATATTTTTTGAAGTGGTCTGTGCTATTTATTTATTATGCTTTTTAGCATATATAATATTTATTTTTTTGTTTGATTTCTGCAGCCTCAGTGTGTGTATGTGTCTGTCTGTGGTCCACGCTCCCTGGCTGCCTCGGAGGTGCCAGCCTGGAGGCTGCCTCACATCTGCGGCACCAAGAAGGGAGTGGAGGGCTGTGACTCCCCAGAAAAGCTTTTCTGCTGACACTGCAGCAGGACTGATGACACACAGTCCGTGTTGGTGGCCAGACCCCTTCCCCTGGAGCGATGCCGATCGCTGTCCCACTTTGGCTAAGCAGGGGCTCCACACTGGTGGAGGCTTTTAGCTGAAAAGTGATGGGGAGGAGATGATTTCTTAGACTTCTTTACCTAGAAAAAACCCAGGCCCTTCTCTTCCGAAACAGCAGGGAGCTGAAGTGCCCAAAAATCTCCCACCTAGAGGCTGCTGTTCATTTGGACACCCTCCTCAGAGAGGTGACTTCCTTTTAGATTCGGGTTACACTGTCACAATCCATCTTTATACTCAGGGATTACCTGTAAAACCTTGTGCTTACAGCAGTCCTCATCAAAATATAGTTTACATAGAAAATAGGTGCAGCCCAGCACTGGCATCATCAGGCAGTGATTTGAGTGAGTGTCACTGGGACATGGTCCACCTCTCTGTGGCCTGCCTGGGAAGTTGTGCCAGGCTGCTGGCAGGGACTCACAGAGGCATGGGTGGAGAAAGAGACAGTGTATATATAGAAAGATGATCAACTATTTCAGAGGCACAGTGGAACAACTATACAGTGAAACACTGAAATTTGTTTTTAATGTTGTTCCACTTAGCTGCAGGCTACAATTCAATTAAAATTCAGATGTGGTGTATTGGAGTGTGATTTCTCACTGCCTCTCAGGAGCTGCATAACAAAAAGCAGACAGCACCCAGGACTCCTGCTTGCATTTGCTGGAGCGTGTCCAGAGAAGGGCAACGGAGCTGGGGAAGGGTCTGGAGCACAGTGTGATGGGGAGCGGCTGAGGGAACTGGGGGGTTCAGTCTGGAGAAGAGGAGGCTGAGGGGAGACCTCATTGCTCTCTGCAGCTCCCTGAAAGGAGGGGGTAGTGAGATGGGGGTCAGTCTCTTCTCCCAGGTAACAGTGACAGGACAAGAGGTAATGGCCTCAAGTTGTGCCAGGGGAGATTTACATTGGATATTAGGAAAAATTTCTTTATTGAAAGAGTGGTCAAGCACTGGCACAAGCTGCCCAAGGGAAGTAGTGGCGTCCCCATCCCTGGAGGTGTTCAAAAAACATGTGAATGTGACACTTTGGGACATGGTTTAGTGGGCATGGTGGTGTTGGATTGATGGTTGGACTTGATGATCTTGGAGGTCCTTTCCAACCTTAATGACTGTGATTTCTGAGCATCAGCAGCACCATGGGCAAGGCTTCCTTGCTGATAATGTGGCAGGACCAGTGAAAGTTTCTGCTCGCAGAAATGTGTCTTTTTAATGCTAAGTCTGTCGATGAAGAAGAACAGCACCGGAAGTACCTCAATGTCTTCTTTTTCTCCTGAAAAGCCCAGGGCCCCCAGGGTCCACATCTGCCCATGTGAGGAAAACCAACTGTGGCTGGTGTGCCCAGGGCGTGTGGGTGGAAAGGAATGGCAAGAGCTGATAGCAGCAAGTGTACCAAGGCGGGAAGGCAGAAGTTTGGTGTTAAATAGGTGTGATACAGTACACCTGGGCATGGCAGGGCAGTCAGCATCCTCAGGAAGGCACCTGTGACAGCAAGGCATTGTGCTCGGCTGTGAAACGGCAAAGGGCCATCTTCTACGTCCTTAAGCACGGTCTAGGCAGGGCTGCCTGCAAGGCACAGCCCATGGACTGAGCACATTGCACCCTCCGGTCCTGGAGGGAAATGTAAAAACCATTTGCTTTTCCCCTCTCTGCCCACTCACCTGGGTGAGAGCTTCCCTAAGGATCCCTCCCTGGTGCTGAGGGGATTGCTGGAGAGCAGACATCCTGGCTGGAAGGAAACGGAGTATCTGCCTCCTAAAGCCCCCAAATTCCCAGCTGTGCAGGCTCCAGTCGTTGCATAAAGAACACTGTCATGGAGCCCAGACAACAAAACGCTGGAGAAAAGACAACTGGGGCTCACTTCTACGCCTCTGCTTTTAATGGCATGATGAGGAGCACTATCTGTGCTCATCATGTGCGTGCAACCACCTCCAGGAGCTTTTCAAGGGTATTTTGAAAGTGTTTGCTGTGTAGTTTAATAGAAATTATTTTCAGTGATGTGTTGAGCCAAAGGAAGCGTAGCTTCATCCCTCCCTGGCAGTGTTCCAGGCCAGGCTGGATGGGGCTTGGAGCAACCTGGTCTGGTGGGAGGTGTCCCTGCCATGGCAGGGGGTTGAAATGAGATGAGCTTTGAGGTCTCTTCACACCCAAATTCGGGAGCGATGTTTACAGCCACCACAACCCTGCACCTGTGGCCAGCAGTAAATAAGGAGTTTTGAAAGCGATTGGCCAGGTTCACCTCCAGTACTGTGCTGCTGAGCACCTGTAATTTCCCTGCCAATATTGATGACCTGCCATTTACAACCCACACTTTATGCTAATTTGTGTTGTCTCATAGAAGGGAGGATTGCAGGGAGCTGAGAGCTTCTGCCAAAACACAGAGATTCAAACATTAAAGTTGAAAGAATATCTCTGCAGCAGGGTTTTACAGGTGCTGGGGCAGAGCGAGGAGGGCTGGTAGTGATCAAGATTTCTCTCAGCATTGACCCTCTTCGCTGTGCCCCCTCTTTCTCATACATAACATTTAGGATGACCTGTCAATGGATACAGAGCTTGTATACGCAGGAGCTTTTGCCCATGCAACGTCTACATGGCAATATTGTATGGGAGATCAACTGGAACCAGTGGAACTTCCCTAAGTGAAGCCCATGTTAGAAAGCTCGTTCAGAGGGTAAATCTCAGTGGTCCAAGAGCCCTCCCCGGGCAGACCTTGCATAGCAGTCCATCTCTTCAGGAGCTGGGCTGGGAACCTTGCAAGGAGCTCAGGTTGTTTCTCTTCTGATGTGTGTGATGTATTTTTGTTTGTGAATTCCTTCCTTGTGCCATTTACTTGGGTTTTGTGAGGGTCTCTAAAATTTGCCTCTGTTATTTCTGATCTGACAGGTCTTGGTCTCACCAGTTTGGTTTGCAAGTAGCTGAAATGTTCCCCTATTGCTGATGTATTGGACTGAACGGCCTCTTTGTTTTCCCTCCACAGTCATATCCTTGTGCTGGACAGAAAGATATGGGCACAGGCTTTTAGTGCAGTCACAACTCAGACCTGAGGATTTATAGCCGTACAGCTTGTGCAGTAAAACACCCTGCAATGAGATAGCTGGTTCCATTAGATTCTGCTGAGCCTGTGCGCACTGCAGTATCTCAGTGGTACAAGCACATTTCAAGATGATTTGTTTATCTCTGAAGAAATAACTTAGCAAATAAACTCTTCACTGTTCCTCCTGCAGTGCTGTTCAGCCTTAGGAGATGTGCCTACATCTGCCTCAGGGCAGTAGAGCACCAGAGTTTGATACATGCTCCCTTACTGTTGGGAATATTGTGATGAGGCAGTACATTTTATCCTGTGGCAATTTGAAGTTTTTGAAGCATTGCTTCTGGAAATGTCCACTGGATAGTCCTGCGTTGTTCCCCTGACCAGGTTTAGCTCAGAGGGTACTGGATGCTTTCCCTCTGGGTGAGCTCAGCTGATGAATGGAGTACTTCCACACCTCTGACAGTTCCTAAATTTGCTCCAGTTGAAACCACTGAGCTGTTCTTGCTTGGAGGCAGATTTGTTAAGGTATTTCCTGACAGGAATCGATAATTTATTTTATATTCACTGTGAACTTTATTTGGGAGCGAACCTAAAGATGGATTGCTTGGATTGAAGAACTATTGATTGCTGTAGAAAGCCCACTTAGCAGCTCAGATTCTGGAGAACAAGAGTGTACAGTTGCTTGCAGTGCTTTTGTGATGTTAGGGGAGGTAAGAGGTACCTCTTCTGCCAGGACATAGCTAGGCTGGGTCACAACCAACTTTGGTCAGATCTTACGACTTTCACACAAGCAGTGCTCCAGACATCAGCATGAATGTTTGCAAAAGGCAAGCAAAATCTGGGTTTTAATACTTTTCTTGTGATAGTAAAAATATATGACAGAAGCTTGTATCTTGTTTTGGTATCTTAGTGATAAACAATAATTTATTAAGACATACAAGGGTTGTTAGAGTTCCAGATTTTCCATCCTTTGTGCTAATTATAAGGAAACAAAGGTGCATTGCTTTCTTCTAGATAGAAAGAAATTCCCAGGTAGCAAGTTAGCATATGGATTATGCCTTGTGCCTTGAGCCGAAGAGCAGTGCAGGGCTGTGCTGCAGTGCTGTATCTCCTCATCAAAAGCCACTGCTCTCTCTATTGCTCTTGGGGGAATTATATACATAAGCCCTTCATCTGGCAGAGGCCACTTTCCCTTTGTCCTGATGGAACTGTGTTGGCTGGAGATGTTTCCTCCACTGACACTTGCTCCTTGTTCAACCCTACCTGTGGAAATGGGAAGCAAGATGGGAGTGATCTTCTTTATCCTGCTGCATTCCTGGTAAGGTGAGGAGTGTTGATCTCCCCAGTTCCTCTTTGGGATAAGAGCAAGCTGTGGCACCAGTTTTAGGAGTCAAAACCAAGGTGATTTTACTGAAGTTTGAGAGAAAAGCTTAATTTTTTATTTTCTTTCAAATTCCTGTCATGTTCTTAACGCTGACTTGCAGTCATACGAGAGGAGTCGGTACCGTTTGCCAGTGGGGAACAAAAGCATGTAAGCGTGCAATGATGAATTGTTCAGCCTGGAGAATACACAGCCCACAGAGATGGAAGCAGTCATCTGCAGTGACTCGTAATCCTATGCAAAAAGTGTTGTTGAAGTTATTGCCCAAACTAGAAGAACAGTGAAGACATTGATTAACCCAGCATTTCTGTTGGCTGTTGGAACTTTTATATGGTAAATAAGAAAGTAATTATTTCACGAATCATAAAGCATCCCCGTGCTGGCACATCACAGATCAATGCTGGTACAGTCTGCTGTACAGACATTAAAAAAAAAATAACAGTCATAGGAAAGATATTAAAAGCTCTATTGTAGTGCATTTTGGAAATGTGTAGAGCTGAAGCTAAGTATTCTATTTTGCTTTTTTCCCCTGACATTTGTTGGAAGCATTTTCTTACCTGCACTACTTCACTTAATGCCTAGCAGTGAAAAAGAATCGCATCTGGCTATTTTTTTCTGAGATAGTATAAGCTAGAAAAAAAGCCAAACCTTGGGAAAGAGACAATGAAGATTCAAAATTGGCTTAAAAACACCTCATATAACTGAAACTTTGGACTTTCTGAAAATCTGTGATGAATTCCACCTCTCTCCAGACTCTCTCAAAATATGTGTAAGAAATTAAGAAAAAGAGTGATGTGGAGAAATAGTATAATTTAAATATTGATTTGCCCCACTCCTCTTTGTAAATATATATCTCAAAGAGAGCAAGCAAGGGAAGACTTTGCAGGAAAATTCCTGTACAACTTACAAATGAAGGCTGTTGTGGAAGAACACCTGAATTACCAAAGAAATGGCTTGGCTGAGTCCTGCACCAAGTTCTCAGGTGCAGCCTGCAGCCCTCCCCAGCTACATGGCTCTCTGCCCCCACTGAGGAAAAGCACTTGCTGGTCAGCTGATGGTGATATTTTATGATAATCATAGAATAATAGAATAGCCCTGATTGGAAAAGACCTCTCAGATCATCAAGTCTGTCTGTGAACCTAGCACTCCCAAGTCACCACTAAACCATCAAGAAATCTATATTAAAAATATTCCTCCAAAACTGAAATACTGCTTCACTGAGATTAGGTGGAGGAAAAACGTGACGAACTCCAAAATTACTTTGGAGGAAATGACAAGTTCCACTGTGATTTATTTCTTTTCAGTGAAATTCTTTGAGGTTAGGGAAGATGGGGCCAGGACTGATGGACTGCAGTTGGTAAAGGCTTGTTACTGGTCAGTGCTTATGTTCCCAAGGAAGGCTTCCAAAACAATTCAGTCAACTGAAGATGAAGAAGTCCTTGTTGCAAAGGTAAATGTTGCAATCATACAAGAATTTACAAGACAAAGTGGGCAAAACATTTTGTGTGTCCACGAGGATAACATAATAGAATCATAGAATCACAGAATGGTTTGGGTTGGAAGGGATCTCAAAGCTCATCTCATCCCACCCCCTGCCATGGCAGGGACACCTCCCACCAGCCCAGGTTGCTCCAAGCCCCATCCAACCTGGCCTGGAACACTGCCAGGGAGGGGGCAGCCACAGCTTCTCTGGGCACCCTGGGCCAGTGTCTCACCACCCTCACAGGAAAGAATTTCTTCCTAATATCTAATCTAAATCTCCCCTCTTCCAGTTTAACACCATTACCCCTCATCCTATCATACAAGCCCTTGTAAAAAGTCTTAGACCCTGGGCAATGGACCTTTGGCAATGAAAGGGAGCAACAGACTGATCCTCTCTTCACCCATTTGTACCAAGCTGGCATGATGCCGCAGGGCAGATCTACTGCTATTTCTCACAAAGGATAGCTCAAGCAGCAATCTTACCATGTACGAGATTAAAAAATAGGATTAAACTGTCAATGTTGCTTTTATTTTAGTCCTTCACGTTCTCACACTACCAAGGTTATTGGAGCATCGGACAATGTAAGTATGTAAGAAGTGGCATATTTAGGTCAGATACTGTCTCTGTAGTTGCTATGTTAAATTTTGCAATAACTGCAGATTCCCAAGGCACTTAATTCTCTGCTTGCCCTGGGTGGCCTCCTTTCTGCCTGGATGTTCCTTATGGACTGTACTTCCTGCAGTAGCCTTCTCTGATTTCCCCATCTTTCCTTCCCCTCCTTTCACATTTCTCTTCCTGAACTCCTAAGGTTTGGATCAGTTGTACCCTGAATGTTTTCTGCTTTTTTTTTTTCCCCCACACATGATGAATTTTAATGTTCAGTGGCCAAAATAATTACTCTTTCCTACGTATTTTAACATTTTGACTGTGTCTCTCCAGTGAGATGCTCCATTTACATTGGAAATGTTTCTCTGAGAATAGCAATGTTGTTTATGCTCATTTCTTCCCTGTTCTGCTGCATTTTTGCCTGGTAGATAAGGGCAGGCTGTCAGAACAGCCTGTGATTCTCTGCTGCCCCAATAATTATCATTTCCATGGTGGGAGACTGTACAGGGGACAAGGAGAGATGAGACATTAAGAGAGCAAAGAGAGATGAGATGTTAAAAATGGTATCAATAAAAATTGGTCTTTAGGTTGGTGTTCTATCCTCTTTTTTACATTTGTGGAAATGACTGTGAATGGTGAAAAAAAGGTTGAGGCTTGTACATGCAGGGTCTGTCTGTATTATCATAATTTAAAATGCAAATGTGTCTCAGCACATACCAGGCAGTTATTTCTTCTTCCAAGCACGGGGAAAAACTCTGATATCTGGTAGGTTTGTGATATAAAGGCACTGACTCTGCAAGGAGAGACATTTCAAATGTATTTTTCACCAAGATTTAATATACTTTTAGCATCATTTTCTTTTGAGGGCTGTCTGCAGCTGTCGGGCAGGCATGGCTGTGGCTCTGAGCTACAGCTGGCTCTGATCCTACCAGTGCTGGTGTGGTGAAAGAAGACAATACCTATCTTTCTGCCCTAAAGCATGAGGCTGGAAGCTGGCATTTCCATTTTCCACTGTGGGCACCAAGGGTGTCTGGTGCTTGGAGGGAGAGAGGCTGCAAGGCTGCCTTTCCTTGCAGGAAATATCTGGGAAATCACAGAATCCCAGACTGGTGGGGGTTGGAAGAGACCTCTGGAGATCATCCAGTGCAGGGTCACCCAGAGCAGCTCGCACAGGTTCACGTCCAGGCAGGTTTGGAATGTCTCCAGAGAAGGAGACTCCACCACCTCTCTGGGCAGCCTGTGCCAGTGCTCTGCAATGCTCAAAGGAAAGAAGTTTTTCCTCATGTTCAGATGGAATTTCAGTTTGTGCTCACTGCCCCTTGTCCTGTCACTGGGCACCGCTGAAGAGTCTGGCCCCATCCTCTCGACATCTGCCCTTTAGATACTGATAAGCATTGATGAGACCCCCTCTCAGTCTTCTCTTCTCCAAGCTAAACAGACCCAGGTCTCTCAACCTTTCCTCGTCAGAGAGATGTTCTGGTCCCCTCATCATCTTCGTAGCCCTTTGCTGTACCCTCTCCAGCAGTTCCATGTCCTTCTTGAACTGGGGGGCCCAGAACTGGACACAGCACTCCAGATGAGGCCTCCCCAGGGCAGAGTAGAGGGGGAGGAGAACCTCCCTTGACCTGCTGGCCACACTCCTCTTCATGCACCCCAGGACACCTCTTGGCCTTGAGGGCACATTGCTGGCTCATGGTCAGCCTGGTGTCTGCCAGGACTCCCAGGTCTTTTTCCATAAAGCTGCTTTCCAGCAGCTCAGCCCCTCACCTGTACTGGTGTGTGGGGTTGTTCTTCCTGGGTGCAGGACCCTGCACTTGCCTACGTATGGGAGAGTCTTTCCTTGCTGGTGTTCCTGGAGAGTCGCTGGTGCCTGCTAGGTGCTGCTGGAAGCGGAGATGGAGTAGGACAATGTTGTAGAGCACTGCTGGAACAGTGAACCCCCCTCTAGGGATTTTTATTTTTGTAACTTCCTTGGGGAAATTTCCAATTCACACCACAGGAAAACAGCAGGAATAGGACATGGGTACGTTCCACTCTGAAAATATTTTTTATGAGGCTTCACCAGCCTCAGCAAACATGATTTATTGCTGCTCAAAGCCTTTTCTCCCTCTCGGAGGCTGGAGTGACACTCAGGGAGCAGCTCCAGATGGTCGGCTGCCGAGCAGCACATCCCGGCCTGCGGGACAGGATGCCAGCCTGTGGGAACAGCCACGGTCCGCCTGCCGGCGCTCAGCAGATGCTACTTTTTACTCCAGGTTAATAAATTGATTTTGAAAAACCAGCTCTGTAGGATTTGTTGTACATTAGTGGGGACCAGAGCAGTCAGGGAACTTTGGCAATGCACTGGCTGGAATCGAGCTGTCTGTAGCTGGGTGTGAGGGGGAAAGTCACAGGCTTTCAAAATACTTAGAATGAATGATTTTATAGCACAAAATATTCTCAGTGTTTCCTGCTTGACAAATCCACACCTCACCTCTTGTTTTAGAACGATTTTAGTTTTGTCAGGCTGTTACTGTGGCATGAATATGCAGATCTATCCGATACAGAACATTTCCAGTATAGAGAAAGTACAAATCCTGAAAGTGAGTGTTTTCTGAACTGCAGCGTGCAAAAGGTAAGAGGAAATAAAAAGTGCTTGTGCAGCACACGAGCTCACTTCAAGAGCTGTAGGCAGATCGATGCATCTCCGTCCGCAGCGTTGTGTGTGGAGAAGGGGCCATGGGGGGCACGGTCCGCTTTGGCAGGTGATGCGAGCCGAGACAGGTGGAGAAATGCTGCCTTCAGTGCAGGTGTAGGGCTGGTCCCACTGCAGCTCCTCACACGCTCAAGTTCTCTGGTGACTATCTGCAGAACTGCAAGTAGTGCTTCTACCTCGTCACAAGCAATTGAAGCTTAATAGAGCTTAGTTCCTCTTCTACCCAGGTTCTGCGTTCGGCTTCCTAATAGATTCTGTTATAATTTATGGCAGACATTCAGAGTGAGTTGTTTCTAGCTCAGGTGGTGGTGGGTATACGTTTCCTTTTCTTTTTAGATAAAATCAAGTTGTAAAATTTCTGAACAGGAAACACTATTGCTTAATGGATGTTGTTCTCTCCATACAGTGTGTAATAATGCAAGCTGCCTGTGAGGTGGGTATAAACACGCTCTGTCTGAACTGGTAATTTTGTTCATTCTTTGTACTGCTGTTAGGTGCTGAGAACATATATTGCCACAGCAAGTTGTGTTCAGTATAATTATCAAACGTCAGATTTGTGGACATGAATACTTAGAAGGTTGTTCTGAAAGGAAATATGCTATAAGTAGAGTTTAATAGGAAATGCTTGTGATTACAGTCTTGTGGTAGAGTTATGTAGAAAGAACTTATTTTGTAAATTGCTTTATATTAGTAATTTTGTATATTTGTCTTAAGTTGTGTTTGTACTGCAAGATGTCTGACGGGGAGCCTACAGCAAATTTAAGGTGGATTTTGGATTTCTTGCAGAGAAATACTTAACAGAGGCATCAAAGCTTTGTAGAAAGTATGCTTAGAATTTATTTTGTTAATGACAAAATAACATCTGAGCAACCCCAGTATGTGTATTTTCAATGAGAAAGCCTTAATGACAAAGCCTAGTTCTGAACAGAGCTTTGCAGCAGCTTTGCAGCCCTTCCCCTGCCCTGCTGGGCTGGCATCTCCCCGGGGCTGCCAGGGGCACCTCCGTGGCTTTTGGGGCTGAGACCTCCAGGTAACACCTGGGAAAGCTCACCTGGTCTTCAAGGTAGAAGAACACTGGAGCTCTACTAGCGTTTCATTTGTTTGTCAAGTCCTTAGGACAAAAAAAAAGTGGATATATTAAACTGTGAAGTGAGGTGGAACCTGGGGTGTTAAAAGTCTGCCTTCTGCCATGTAAGAAAGCGACGAGAGTCAGAAAGTTTCTGTGTGGTTAGAACTGTGGGATCGGCTTGAAACTTGGACGAGAGCCCATGTTAAATGTGCCTCTGAGACGTTATCTTGCCTTGGGAGTAAAAAGAGCTGCAAGAGCATTCCATCTAAAAGAGCATGTGTCTTATAGCTACAGTCTATTGAAATGGAAAATTCCACTTTCTTTCTAATGGAAATAAACAAGTAAAAAGGTGAGGAACTCACTATTACAACCTGCTTTTTGTAAATCGTTGTGAGTGAGCACATCCCAAGACTGGAGTTACTCTGTTTGGGTACCTTTGTGAAACACCCAGCGTGTGGCTGTGCCCATGTCTCTTCTCAGCAGAGATGCATTCCTCCCACAGTATTCTAAAGATAAGTTGAGATTGGTGCTGGCTCATAAAAGAGATCATTTCAAGGACAGAAGTAGGACAAATATACACAAAAATGGTTTCTTCTGCAAACGAGATACGGAATTTCTTGTTGGCTTGGGTGTAGTGATGAGTTGGTTCCCTGTATCTGAATTTGTTTCAGTTGCTGTTAATGCTGTGAAGAGAACAGAAACGAACCTGAACCTGCCCGTAGCGAAGTCTGTTGGAGAGTTACTTAACCAGAATCTCTTTTGCTCTGAGATAGATGACGTGCTGGCTTTGATAAGCCAATTTAAAAAATTTCGAGATAAAAGACAACTTTAAAAGCAAGCAGTGTTGGAGATACGCAACTCCCAGGTGGTGACAGTGTGGTCTCAAAGGTTGTTTAACCTTTCCTTTAGGGTTAAAGCTGGCATCTTTCAAGCATTTACCAAGCTGAAGTTACAGAGCTGCTCTGAGGAGATGGCAGCAGTCTTGACTGGAAGGTTACCTATGGTTTTGTAATTAGCCTTGCATCAAGTTCTGCCCTGAATTGCATTGCTGAAATTCCTGTAACTTCATTACGGTTGACTGGGTTTAACTAAGGCATTATTTGCCCTAAGCTTACCTACAGTCAAAAATTTGCTGAATGTTGGGTGTTCAGTAATTAAAGGTGTGTTTACAGGAAACAATACAGTTCCCAAATCAGAGCTGCAGCCACATGAAAGAGAGGAGACTGTGAAGAAACTTCAGGGTTACCATACTGCAGTTTTACAGGAGCAGGTGAAGAAATTATGAGCTTTCCAGCAGCAAGCACTATGGTCTGGAGAGCAACTTGGGGCTGGCCTTTCACTTGGTCATGATGCTGATCCTAAATTAATTCCCTGGAGAACACTAGGAGATGGTTTTGTACACCTATCACTTGCATTCGCTAACTCACCAAGAACTGCTACTGCCTCTCGCTGTCCTCCCTGCTTTCCAGCAGCATTCCTGATGCACCGTGCTCCTGGAGACAGCCCCTGCTGGCAGAGCTCCGGCCCCTGGGCACCATCCACCCACCCACCCGTCTGTTCACCCATCCGTCCATCCGTCCATCCATCCATCCATCCATCCATCCATCCATCCATCCATCCATCCATCCATCCACCTATCCGTCTGTCCATCCATCCATCCATCCACCCATCCATCCATCCACCCATCCGTCTGTCCGTCCGTCCATCTGTCCGTCCATCCATCTATCCGTCCATCCATCCATCCATCCATCCATCCATCCATCCATCCATCCATCCATCCATCCACCCATCCGTCTGTCCATCCGTCCATCTGTCCGTCCATCCATCTATCCGTCCATCCATCCATCCACCCATCCATCCATCCACCCATCCGTCTGTCCATCCGTCCATCTGTCCGTCCATCCATCCATCCATCCATCCATCCATCCATCCATCCATCCATCCATCCATCCATCCATCCATCCATCCATCCATCCATCCATCCATCCATCCCATCCATCCATCCATCCGTCTGTCCGTCCATCCATCCATCCATCCATCCATCCATCCATCCATCCATCCATCCATCCATCCATCCATCCCATCCATCCATCCATCCATCCATCCATCCACCCATCCATCCATCCACCCATCCGTCTGTCCATCCGTCCATCTGTCCGTCCATCCATCCATCCATCCATCCATCCATCCATCCATCCATCCATCCATCCATCCATCCATCCCATCCATCCATCCATCCGTCTGTCCGTCCGTCCATCCATCCATCCATCCATCCACCCATCCGTCTGTCCGTCCATCCATCTGTCCGTCCATCCATCCATCCATCCATCCATCCATCCATCCATCCATCCATCCATCCATCCATCCCATCCATCCATCCATCCGTCTGTCCGTCCGTCCATCCATCCATCCATCCATCCACCCATCCGTCTGTCCGTCCATCCATCTGTCCATCCATCCATCCATCCATCCATCCATCCATCCATCCATCCATCCCATCCATCCATCCATCCATCCATCCGTCTGTCCGTCCGTCCATCCATCCATCCATCCATCCACCCATCCGTCTGTCCGTCCATCCATCTGTCCGTCCATCCATCCATCCATCCATCCATCCATCCATCCATCCATCCATCCATCCATCCATCCGTCCACCCATCCATCCGTCCGTCCATCCATCTATCCGTCCATCCATCTATCCGTCCATCCATCCATCCATCCATCCATCCATCCACCCATCCATCCATCCATCCATCCATCCGTCCATCCATCCATCCATCCATCCATCCGTCCCTCCGTCCATCCATCCGTCCATGCCTCCCCCCTCGCTGTCCCGCGGGCACACAGACCACGCCCCTTTCACCTAGCCCCGCCCCTTCCGCCCTCGCCCCCGCCCCGCCCCCTCCTGCAGCCCCACCTGCCGCGGGTCGCTCCCCGCCCCCGCGCTGCCCCTGGCGCATGCGCACAGCCCCGGCCGCCGCCATGTTGCGCGGGTGGTGACGTGCGGTGCCGGGGGGCGGGGCCCGGCGGCGGGGCGGGCGGGCGCGGGGAGCGGGGCTGCGCTCGGGACTTTGGGATCGCTGCGGAGCGGGGCCCGCGGCCGGGGCCGGGCGGGGAGCCGCGGCCCGCAGGTGAGAGGGGCGCGCTGGGGGACTCTCCGGTTCTGCCCCGCTCGGGGTCCCGGAGGGACCGCGGCCGCTGTGTCCTGCGGGGCCTGTGCCTGCCGGGGGTCGCGGGCCGGCCGGGGTGCAGGGAGCGGGGCCGCCGTCGGTGAGCAGCGCGGGGCCGGGCCGGGTGCCGTGAGGACGGGGGAAGGGAGCGCTGCCGGCAGGAGGGGACGGGGGTGCCCCGGTTGGCCCCTCGCTGCGGGGGGCGGGCAGCGGGCTGGGGAGGGGAGGGGGTGCCCTGCTCGCAGCCCCCGGCGCGAGGGGCAGAGCGCGGTGAGGGGCGGCGGGGTCCCGGGTCGGGGAGGACGCGGGGTGACCCGCGGGGGTGACAGTTCGGGCCGGGCTGTGTGCCCCTGGAGGCGCGGCTGCAGCTCTCCGTGCCCCGGCGGTGCCGTGCAGCGCTGCCCGCCTTCCCCGCCCGCCCCCGGCCCCTGCGCGCTCGTTGTTCGCGGGTGGAGATGGGCTGGGAGGGCGCTGGGGGCTGGTTCCGAGGGCGACCATTAGGAGAGGGGGTGTCCCTCCAGGCTGTAATTAACCTGCCGGTTTCCTCTTCTCCCTGTTCGCGTGAGATTTAGGCCGAGCTGTGTTTTCACTGGGTTTTGCTCAGGACTTCTCGCCTCCGTGTGAAAAGTGCCATGGGAACGTGGTGGCCCTGGCGCGGGTCCGCGGTGTCGTTCGGGTGGGCGCACAGTGTTCTCCTGCAGTTGTGTCTGGCAAAGGGTGCTTCAGCTCGGGTGTCCCGAGTGCTGGTGACCTGCTGGGAAGCCTGCGGCAGAAATGTCTCCTTTGCCCGTTTCCGTGTGGCTCGGCCATTGGAACAGAACGCCACAGAGCAGAGTCTGCCTGGCTCCTTCTCCAGCAGAGATGATGCTAATGAAGAACCTTCAGGGCACTCTCCCCATTTCTCCCATTCCATGGCAAAGCCTGTTCTGCAGTCCCAGTTAGTACTGGAATACGCTGGAGTGTGTTGATAGTAAAAAAAAAAAAAAATAACATATTTGGGTAGTAACTAAGATGAAATGCTGTCCTGAATGCGCTTCGTGTGATCTTTGATTCTGTGATTTTTTGGAATTGTGCTTCTAAACATTTTTTTCCTTCATTTCTGAAGTACAAAAAAAAACTTGTAGGGAGCTGCCAGCACAAATTAGCATGCTGCTCTGCTTCAAAGAGGCCAGGCTGTTTCTGGTGAGCCTTGGCTTGACACTAGGTGTCAAAAATGAATTAAAGTGACTTTGCCCCAGCCAGCATTTTTTAAAATTATTATTTTAAAGAGTTTCTTCTGCTCTTCTGTAAAAGATTCACTAAACTGAAAGTCATCTGAGGCCATAGTTCAGCTGTACCTGATCTGTAGCAGTAATGTGGCTTGGGGAATTCTGCGGCTTCTGGTGTCACTGGCACAGTGTTTGGTCATGCTAGGCATGAAGCAGATCAGCAAACTTACCCGGCTTGAAAAAAAGGATCATGCACAGACCCCCAGCTGCAGTTTGCAGTGCGGCCCCGTAAATGATAGCGGGTCTGTGGGGAGGTGATGGGCTCTGGGGTCATCTCGGACAGCCCAGCAGGAGCTGGCTCGCTCACAGCGGGGTGGAGCGGAGGGGAGTGTGTTGAGCTGGTCCTGCTGCCCGGGCAGCGTGTGAGGCTGAGGGTGAACCCTTCGTTAGCTCGGAGGGGAAGTGTAGCTGCTGTGGAGGGGACTCTTGTGGCCTGTGACCTGGTGGGAAGCACAGGGGGATTAGCGTGAAAAGGAAAGCCTTGCTTTCCCCCCCTGAATTCTAGAAACCTTAAACGTGGGTTTTTTTTTTTTTCTTCTTTTGTTTTTTCTTTCTCCGCAACAAGTGGAGAAAAATGTTGACATTCCTTAAAAATGAAAAAAAATCAACAAGCTGTCTCATGCTGAGTGTCTCTGGATGCGATGGGATAGCTGTGTGTGTTTCCTTACAGTGGCAGTGGGGCCCAGGGTGTCTGGGTCTGAAGGCATAACCTCTGCTGTCTGAATTGTTATAACTGTGTTACCTCAGGGGCTGTGTGTTCTTAGGGTGGTCCAGTTGTTAGGAAGGGGTGATCATTTCACACTGCAGAGACGTGTTGGTAGAGACTCCAAGTGAAATTGCAATGTGTTCTGCTAGTTGCTGTGTTTCTGCTGCCGCTGCTACAGCACCTCCAGAGACAGCACAGGCAAAGCTGTCAGAAACGCTCTGCTTTTTCAGGGGGGTTGTGTTGCTGAAGTAGCTGTGATGCTTTAGTACATGGCTTTTTTTTTTTTCTTTTCTCTTTTAGTTGATTTATGCTGGCAAAACTTTCTGAGAAACCACGCTGTGGCAAAAATTGAACGATAACGAGGTGTTTGTTTTAAGAGCCAACGGCCTTGGAGAGAGAGTGTTTGGTGTCTGTTTCTGCTTCGCTGTATCAATAGTACAGAACTTTCCTAGTGACTCTTAGTAGCTCATGAAGGTTGTCTTTGATGGCCTGGGGCTAGGTTCACAGGGACAGGTGCCTTTGTCACAGAACTGGTGTGGTGTGTGTGGGTGTTGTGTGAGTGGGAGGTAAAAGCGTGGATAGGTGGGGCAGCAGATGTCCTGCTTTCCTTTCCAGGTGCTCTGCTTTCAGCTGTATTAGTTCTCACAGCTGTGTTGCATTGTCAGAATGCTGGATGGAAACGTTTGTGTAGTTTTTCTTTTTAGCTATTTGTGATGCAACAGGTTTCTTAAAATTGGGAGATTAGAGCTTCATGGATAAATTAAAAACGTGAGTGTGGAAGAAACTTTTCTGAGTGTATTTGCTATCCTTAAATAAAGTCTTTGAAAGACTAGGAAGTAGTTAGGCAGTGTTAGATAGCAGACTCTGGAAGACAAGGCATGATTTCTGTGGGCATTCAGGGAAATTGAGAAATTTGCTGGTTTCATCTGAATTATTTTCATTAAGCTTTGTCTCTAAGGGTTTCACACAGGGTGAAAGCTCCCTGAGCACTGTACAGTGTGTGCTCGGACAAGGCAAGTGCCTCGAGATGGGAACTGCGGTGTGTGGCTTGGTGTGGGTGGCAGGAGCGTTTCAGAAGTGGATTTCCTGACGATATCTTTTGGATTATGAGGGAGGAAGGGATTGGTTTGAACCCAAGAGGAGCTTGCAAGCTGGGAAAGAATTTAAGCCTGCCTTGTTTAATTGCCCTGAGTGTTGCAGAAGACTTAACAGGGAGAAAATGCAGAGAGTTTTCCATGTTTGGTGACCTATAATGAATTTGATGTCATCTATGCCTATTTTGAGAAGCTGTTTTAGAGTCAGTCAGGGGTACTGATTTTTTTGAAGAATTCACCAGTTCCTGATTTGTCTTGTCAATGTTTTTGCTTTAAACTTGCTGTGGGAAATATGTCATTTTGTTTCCTTTTGTGGAAACAGGGCTTTGTTGTAAGGACTAACGACACTGGTCATATGATTCCTTCGGGCTTTTGTTTTAACTTCTTTGTGATTGATGCAGCTGCTTGATGGTGTGTTCTGTAGCTGTGAAATGTGTCTGGCAATGCCAATGCACTCCGTTTTTAAAGCTATGCTGCTTGGCTTCTTTACTAGGAAATATTTAAAATATGAGAAAGCTTATGTACAGGTGAAAGTAGAAATGAAAATAGAGAGAGAAGAGAAGTTCTGCTTTCAAGTAAGTTCTCAGAGCTTTTGTCCTGACTTGTAGTTGATAAATTTTTTGGGAAAACTTAGAACCTTTTGCCATTTCCATATTCAAGAGCATCAGTCTTAGCAGGTGCCCCTGTATGAACTGTCAGGTTGTGCTGTTCCTTTCCGAGGGACCCTGCTCCGGGTGGGTGCATGTGGAAGGGTATCGATAGGACAGAACTGATTTGTTTTGTGCAGGTGTGGATGGGCCCAGAAGTGGAACTGGTTGTCAATAGTAAAAGCAGCAGGACTATTTGCCCATCATGTCAGACACCTTCCTTTGGCTCCTTCTGCCTCCTGCTTGTACGTACTGGTTTGTCCTGCCTCTTGGAAGTCTCTTCATTTGCCTGAAGGTGGGAGGTATAAGCTGCTTTAGGACAGAGATCCTGTGTCAGCTCTTCCACCTTGCTAGAAGAAAAACAGTTGGCACAAAGTATGTGGGAAAGTTGCATGGGTCTCATGGTTAAAACCAGGGATGGGATCATTTCGGTGCCTGTCCTACCTCTGAGGACTTAAATGTTTTAACATATACTGCAGTGCTCAGCATCACCTTATAAATGTATATATGTTATAAATTTCCATCTTTGCAGGGAAGTGAGGGAAGAACTTTGACCTATTATTCTTGGTGAGAAAAATAAACTGAGAAGGAAAATTCAGGGACTGCAGTCGAGAATTTAGCAACGTGACAAATGAAAACTGTGGTACATTGTAAGTGAGCTCAAATACTCCTTCATCTGATCAAGTGCAAACTGTTGTTATGAGGAAGGTGAAGTTCCATGTCCTGAAAAAAATAAAGCAGAATTTTTGAGGTGTACAAGTGCTAATGGTTAAATATCAGAGGGAATCCTGTGGGTTGAAGAAAGCAAGGACAAACATGTGAGTTTCAACCCAGTTCCTTTTTCCTGATGCTTTTTGGGATCTCTGTGTGAGTGGGCTGTTCTAGCTGCAAGTTGAATGTGTTCCATGTGCATTTCGTTTAGCAATGTAGGAACTTTGATTCTTTTGAATAACTGACCTTATCTGATCATGCTAATGTGAAATATCCGGCAGTATGCTGAGATGGTGATCTGAAATCTCTAGCAGGTTTTTACTGCACTGGCACAAAACCAAGCTCTCTAAGAATCACAGAGTCATAGAATCACAGAATGGTAGGGGCTGGGAGGGACCTCTGAAGATCATCCAGTCCAACCCCCCTGCTAGAGCAGGATCCTAGAGTAGATCACACAGGAACACGTCCAGACGGGTTTAAATGTCTCCAGAGACAGAGACTCCACCACCTCTCTGGGCAGTTCCAGTGCTCTGTCACCCTCACAGTAAAAAAGTGTTTCCTTATGTTTAGGTTGAACCTCCTGTGTTCCAGTTTGTGCCCAGTGCCCCTTGTCCTGTCACTGGACACCACTGAGAAGAGTCTGGCCCCATCTTCCTGACACCGCCCTTGAGATATTGATAAGCATTGATGAGATCCTCCCTCAGCCTCCTCCAAGCTAAACAGACCCAGCTCCCTCAGCCTCTCCTCATACAGAAGATGCTCCAATCCCTTCATCATCTCAGTGGCCCTGCGCTGGACTCTTTCCAGTAGCTCCATGTCCCTCTGGAACTGGGGAGCCCAGAACTGGACACAGCACTCCAGATGAGGCCTCCCCAGGGCAGAGTAGAGGGGGAGGAGAACCTCCCTTGACCTGCTGGCCACACTCCTCTTCATGCACCCCAGGACACCATTGGCCTTCTTGGCCACGAGGGCACATTGGCTCATGGTCAGCCTGGTGTGTGCCAGGACTGCCAGGTCCTTTTCCCCAGAGCTGCTCTCCAGCAGCTCAGCCCCAGCCTGGACTGATCCATGGGGTTGTTCGCCCCCAGATGCAGGACTCTACACTTGCTCTTGTTGAATTGCATTAAGTTTCTCCCTGCCCAGCTCTCCAGCCTGTCCAGGTCACACTGGATGGCAGCACAGCCCTCTGGCGTGTCAGCCACCCCTCCCAGCTTTGTGTCATCAGCAAACTGGCTGAGGATCCACTCTGTCCCTTTGTCCAGGTCGTTAATGAATATATTGAATAGGACTGGACCAAGTACCCACCCCTGAGGACACCACTGGTCACAGGCCTCCAGCTGGACTCTGCCCCACTGACCACTGCTCTCTGGGTTCTGTCCTTCAGCCAGTTCCCAGTCCACCTCACTGCCCAATCATCCAGTCCACACTTGTTAAGCTTGGCTGTGAGGATGCCACGGGAGACAGCGTCAAAAGCCTTGCTGAAGTCAAGATAGACCACGTCGACTGCCCTCCCCTCATCAATCCATCGAGTTATGTCCTCATACAAGGCTATCAGGTTGGTCAAGCATGACTTCCCCTTGGTGAACCCATGCTGCCTACTCCTGATAACCCTCTTTTCCTCAGCACTCTTTGAGATAGTGCCAAGAACAAGCTGTTCCATCACCTTTCCAGGGATGAAGGTGAGGCTGACCAGCCTGTAGTTACCTGGGTCCTCCTTCTTGCCCTTTTTATAGACTGGAGTGATGTTGGCCTTCCTCCAGTCCTCAGGCACCTCTCCTGTTCTCCAGGACTTTTCACAGATGATGGAGAGTGGTCTAGCAATGACTTCTGCCAGCTCCCTCGGCACTCGTGGATGCATCCATCCATCAGTGCCCATGGATTTGTGGGTGTCCAGTTCACCTAACTTGTCCCTAACCCAATCCTCTTCAGCCAAGGCACAGTCTTCCTCTCTGCTGATTTCTTCTGTGGTCTCAAAGGTCTGGGGCTCCTGAGGGTCTGCCTTAGCAGTAAAGACCGAGGCAAAGAAGGCATTCAGCAATTCCACCTTCTCTGTATCCTCTGTCACCAGGACACCCACTTCATTCAGCAGAGGGCCTGCATTTCCTCCAGTCTTCCTTTTGGCTCCAATATATTTAAGAATCCTTTCTTGTTATCCTTGACCTCCCTTGCCATGTTTAATTCTAAGGAGGCCTTAGCTTTCCTTATTGCATCTCTACATTCTCTGACCACATTCTTGCATTCCTCCCAAGTGCTCAGCCCCTTCTTCCATGTTCTGTAAGTTTTCTCCTTCCACTGTAGTTTATTTTGTAGCTCCCTGCTCAACCATGCAAGTCTCCTGGCTCCCCTACATGATTTCTTACTTTGCAGTTGAAGGTTGAAGCTCTTTTTCTGTTATACATTGTGGTAGTATATTTTCTACATATTTAAATAATTCTCTAAGAAGTAAATGCGAAGCATTTCTTTTAAGTTTTAAACTTCTTTATAAACCCATTATGGATTGAAAATTAATTAGAAGATTCAGATTTGGTGGGCAAAATCTGATGCTGGAGGCTTTGGAGGCAGTTTGGTGCTGCAGGTACCTCTGAACCGCCTCTGGGTGGTCCTGCCTTGTGCTCCCATCTCCTGCTGTGGCTCCCTTGGCAGAGCTAACGCTTGGGTGATTGCAGAGTGATTTCCTTCATGCTGCTTATCTCATGGGAAACTAACCCCACTAACTGCTCGGGAGGTTTGTATCAGTTTGCTAAATTGCCCTGTGGCTATGCCTTGCTGTTGCTCTCACGGGTGGAAGCAGGAATGATGTGGCTGGAGATGAGCAGAGGGGAAGCAGGACTGTTTCTCCCAGCAGATGCTGGGAATGGAGGATGGAGCATCAAACTCAGCACTGCAGGACTGGGGCACTGCTCCCCCTTCAAACTCATGTTTCTGGATGCCTTTAAAGAGATGTTCCTGGGACTGCTGCTTTCCACTTGTGTAGGAGCTGAATGATCCACATAAATTCCTGCTTTCAGTAAAATCTTTACATGAAAGCATGAATTCTGCACTACAGTAAGGTAGGGGGAAAGCTTTTGTCTGAACTCTGGAGGAATCAAACACTGGCCTACATCCCACTCACAAATGTTGTCTGGCTCTCGGAGGAAGCCGAGAGGGAGAAATGGGTTGCTTTTCTGTCCTGTCAACTTCTGGCTGCTTGGTGCTGACTATTGAGTAGCTCTGGTGTTGCAAACAGGCAGGTTCTGGGCAAGCTCATGGCTGCCCACAGATTTTTCAATAGAACAGAGAAGTGAGTAGCACATCTGTTATTTAAAGAAAGCTGCAAGTGGCACTAGAATCCTACAGACGCTGGCATGAATTCTGTGTGTATATTTTTTTTTTTAAAGCTGATTATGGTGCCAGAGTTGTGGAAGATTTTTATTAATAGTTTATCCCCCATCACGTCACCTCTCTGATCATCTTTCTGCTCACTGCTAGGGAGTAACTTTTTAAGTAGTAGCAACTAGAAGTTACAAAATACATGTATGGGTGTATCGCTGTCACTAATAACTACATGTTATTGCCTGTTTCTGTTGGAAGCTTTTAACAGGAACACAATGTAACCAGATTTGTTCTCTTGAATGTTGAATTTGTGATTTTGCAGTGATGTTATATCTAGAAATGTAAGCTTGGCTCTTGTGTTTCCTGTTCTAAGTTTATTTTTATACAGTGGAAATAAACTAATTCCATCAGGGTATATGCTGTATGGGATATATTTTATATGAACTAAAGACTTTGCAAGCTTACACATTCAAACTGGAAATTATGAATTAAACACTTGAGCTACAAAAGAATCAAAGGATGAATCAGGATAATTGAGCACTATTGAATCTGAAGTTGCTAGATTGCTCATGTTGCCTTACGTTATCCCCTCAGTGCCTACCCAAATCTGACCAGGCTCTTGTGGCTGCTTGCCATTGTCACAGAGGAGTAACCATAAATGCATAAGCATTCATTCTGTCTGTTCTTCTTTAGCCTTGGGCTGTATAAAACACTGACATCTTTAGTGGTGGAAGGGCTAGTGTGGGGAGTTTTTGTAACCCTGTTGAGACTTGGTATCATCTTTTCCTCCTGAGTCTGAAAATTTTTTCCTTAATGTCCAAACAGGGAGTTCTTGTTATTTAAAGGAGAGCACTAATGAGATGATCATGTTATCAGCTGTCTTGGAGTTGTCATTAACTCAACCAGTTATCTTGGTGGTGGTGGTGGTGGTATTGCTTGCTGCGAGAGAGCCTGCCTCATATTGCTTCACCAAAAGGGTTCTCATGCATCGGAATGGGCTGTCCAGGGCAGTGGTGGAGTCCCCATCCCTGGAGGTGTTCAAGAGTTGTGTTGACATAGGGCTCAGGGATGTGGTGTAGTCAAGGATTGTCAGTGTTAGGCTGATGGTTGGACTCGATCTTCAAGGTCTTTTCCAACCCAGGCAATTCTGTGATTCTGTATCTTGAGGCCTTTAGCAACCTGGGCTGGTGGGAGGTGTCCCTGCCATGGCAGGGGGGTTGGAACTAGATGATCTTTAAGGTCCCTTCCAACCTAAACCATTCTGTGATCTTTGCAAGTAGGTGAATCTTTTTTCATGAATGGTTTAGAAACTGACAAAAAGTCAGTTTCTGTTCCCAAATCTTGTTATGCTACTGTAGTCTTTCTTCCACTTGTTATTTTTCTGGGGTTTGTGGGTTCAACGGAATAAAAAAATGGTTAACGTTGTTGGCAAAATCTTAGTAAGCATGTAGTCTGACTTTAGTCTGTGGTGGTAACATTTTTCTCTTTCAAAACTTGTAGCCTTAAGTCAACTTGGTGGATTTTACCAGCGTCTTTTGCCTTCCTTTAAGGGCAGAGGCTTGCATGGTGTGGTACTGTTGGTGCTCACGTGGCTGTCCCTGCTTGTGGAGCTCCAAGTTACATTTTCCCTGAGAGCTGGGTGAAATTACTTCCCTGGAAAGGGCTGAGCAGATGTAAGCAAGACTTGCCCTCCTCTTAAAATTCCTTCCTTGGGTGATGATGGGTGTGCCAACAGCCCATCTTTTGGGATGCTGGCTGGGGTTTCTTGTCTGATTTTGCTGTTGATTGTCATTCACAGTTTGTAGAATGAGAAAGTATTTCAGTAAGGGGGCTGTAAACTTCACCTCTGGCAGCTTTGACAAGTATATGAGCTCTTCTGCAGAACGCCAACCCAAATAAGCTGGTGTGATTTAAAGAACCTAAATAATCACTTTTAGTATTGGTTGATCCCAAGTAGATGGGTTAGAAAGTACTTAAGAGCAGCTCAGCTGGTAACCTTCTGGCAGGGAGGAGCAGCTGAGGGTGCTGAGCTCTTCCATGGCACAGCTGGACCTAGAGGAGAAAATCCAAACCCAGGACAGAGGTTCCCAAGCTAGAAGGCTGCGTGACCAGCAGAAATGTGTCTTCTCCCTTGCAAATAACCCTGCGATTATGGGTAAAGTAAGAGAATCCCAGTTCATCCTCCTCCTGGGGAGCTGAGTGTATTTCTGTAGCGATCAGCTGGTGTGGAGCGGAAGCAGCAGCAGTTAAATTTAGCCCTGGTTCATGGGGATACAGGGGATGGCAGGAGCTCTCTGCCGACAGCGTCGCCAGGCTGGCGGTGCCGTGGGACCTGGCGTGGAGTTGCTGTGCAACCGTGACCCAGCTTCCCTATGTGTGAACAGAAAAGTCCACACTGTGGTTATAACCAGGTCCCCTGACTAGATCAGATTGTTTATTCATTAGTAAAATTAGTAGTAGTAGGGAGTTGGGCTGGAAAATGTGAATGTGGAAGTGGAGAGGTTGCATGGCAACAATTTACAGTCCTGAACGTGGAGTCAAGAATAAATAATGGTGGAAAAAGAAACGGGAGGAGGAAAAAAAAATGAGTGGGTTGGAGGAAAAAAATGCTATCTTTGTGTTGACTTTATTGTTTCAGTGCCATCCCAGATGTGCCTAACAAGCCTGACATTGTTTGAGGTTTTCATTACTGAGGGCCTTTCATGAGGCCCTCCCTCTGTGGCCATGCGTGTCCCCGGGGCAGCCTGGCACGGCTCTGTGCAGGGGCTGGCTGTGCCAAGGGCTCTGGCGGGGCGGGGGCAGCCTGGGTCTGACTCCATGCCACCAGAAGCTACCTTCTAACTTCTTGTCTTCCTGGCTCTCTTCGCCGAAACAGCCTGGGTAAGAGGTTCCCAGTGAACTGCACGTGTCATTCTGGACACGTTAATGTTTTCATTCCGGATCGTGGGTCTTTGGCTGCAGGGCATGGGTGTGCACGTGGGAAAGCGAAAGGATTTGGTGCATTTCAAGGGGGGGTATCAAAAGGAAGAAAGCTTTGTGAAATAAGAGTGCAATAGCCTCTCTGATCTTCAGGTAACTCCTTTGTTTTGGTCAGGAAGTTTGGGTGCTTATCTGTTACTGTGGGTTAACTCGCCGTTTCCAATGTGGTTTTGTTGTTAGTGTTGCTTTACTTTGCTGGATGAGGAACTTCAGGTTAGCAAGGGCTTGTCACTGAAAAAATACAGTTCATGGAATTGTAGAAGTGACCCTCACTTCTTGGTGCTGACTGAATGGGAGAACGAGTTGCCAAGTGTAACGTTTCAGTTTTTCTCTCTTCCGAGAGGAAATGCAGAGGAAGCGACAGCCAGCAGGGCTGTTGCCAGCGTTTCCTCTCTCTGCTTTACGATAGAATGAATTAAAAAAATGACTGCTGTTACAAATGACAATACTGCTAATTGTTCTTTGTTTTTGGGGGTAACTGGCTGATTTTTTCCTTTCCAATTGGACGTGAAGTCTTTTCAGCATTAAAAAGAAAAGCGGTGTCTCCTCCCAAACCTGCTCTCCACGTCCAGCCCAGTAAGATGATTTCCAAATGGTGGTGAAACCTTTCACTCTAACTTTGTGCTATTTCACCTCTGTCGTGGCTGGTGCTCGTTCTGCAAGCCCAGCCAGATGGCTTCCTGCTGAATTTATGAAAAGCTTCCTTGGCTTAGTATCGTGCTGCAAGGCATTACTCCTGTTAGGACTTCTGTACCTCCTGTGACTTGTGTGCATTTAGTGATTTATGGCAAATGGTGGCTCTGCTTCTGAGACATACAGAGAGACTGACTAGCTAAAAAATTAGCTCTGGCTTTTTTTTGTTCTCTCGCACTATTGTTGAGATTGATTTTTATTTGAAGCTGTGGTCTTGCAGAATTGTGTATGAAATACTCTGTATACATGGAAAAGAGTAGGGTGCCATAGATTTGTAGTGAGTGATGTGAACTTTCCCTCCAGGCAAGAAGTGGGGCTATCCAGTTTTCCACTCACAGTGGAGATAGAACTCAGAACTGCAGAAGCCAATAATTAACTCGGTTGGAGATACTGTACCCTGCAGTTCTTTAAAATAACATCTACAGTGAATAATAGTGTGCAAATGTATGTGACAATTTTTTTTTTCTCTTCCTGAACCTTGTTCTAGATGTCAAAATTAACCTGGACTACTTGGGAATGGCGAAACATAGCCCTGGGATCCTGCCATGAACAGTAAGAAAGTTGAGATGCTTTGTGTATGCAAATAATTGTGTTTGTTTGGTTTTTTTAATGGCTAAACCCCAGTGAAACTGTTCCTGTTAATTGAACAGTTTCTGGGACAGCCTCTGCAGCCAGTGTGACACTGGAGGTGGGAAGGCTACTATGGGTATGAGATTATCGAGATGGTAGCTGAAAAATGCTTTCTTGAAATGTGTAATTATATTGTGAGACTCCGTTGTAATCTAGTGTATAATTATATTGAGACTCTGTTGTCACGGGACACCTTGAGCACAAATTAGTTTGAGATGTGATTAGAGAAATTAGCAGAAGAAAAATTGAATTGTGAAGTGGTAAAGACTGCATTCTGGGTGTGGTTTGTGGGAAGTCTCTCCAGTGCGGGCTGTGGGAAGCTGTTGGAGTGAGGCTGAACATGAGCCAGCAGTGTGCCCAAGTGGCAAAAAAGGCCAATGGGATCCTGGCTTGTATGAGGAATAGTGTGGCCAGCAGGGGCAGGGAGGTGATTGTCCCCTGTACTTGATGCTAGTGAGGCCACACCTCGAATACTGTGTTCAGTTTGGGCCCCTCACTCCCAGAAGGACACTGAGCTGCTGGAGCGTGTCCAGAGAAGGGAACGGAGCTGGGGAAGGGTCTGGAGCACAGTGTGATGGGGAGCGGCTGAGGGAACTGGGGGGTTCAGTCTGGAGCAGAGGAGGCTGAGGGGAGACCTCATTGCTCTCTGCAGCTCCCTGAAAGAAGTGGGTAGTGAGGGGGGGATCAATCTCTTCAGCCAAGTAACAAGTGATAGGACAAGAGGTAATGGCCTCAAGTTGTGCCAGGGGAGGTTTGGACTGGCCGTTGGGAAGAATTTCTTCACCGCGTGGGTTGTCAGACATTGGCCCAGGCTGCCCAGGGCAGTGGGGGAGTCCCCATCCCTGGAGGTGTTTAAGAGTCTTGTTGACACAGCGCTCAGGGATGTGGTGTAGTCAAGGACTGTCAGTCTTAGATTGATGGTTGGACTTGATGACCTTCAAGGTCTTTTCCAACCCAGGTGATTCTGTGATTCTGTTGAGTTACTGGTGTCACTCACTGTTGCTGTTAGACAGGTAGCTTGGCTAAATAGGTCTTCATCTGACCTTTCACATCCAGCTTGTGTGTGGTGTTTTCCTTATTTGAAATTTAGTGTTTAATAGATGTTGATAAAGTGGCTTCTGCATCCAACAAAGCAGGCACCTTTAAAGATATTCTTAAAGGTTGATCAAAATACTGGGATATTTTTGTGTTGTTGATAGCCCCAAACTTTCTAGTTTGAAAGATGCACAAATAAATATTTATGTATGCACATGCTCTGTATTCTTTGTGTAGCCTTTTCCAGATGTTGCAGTAGGCATCCTTAAATTGATGCATTGAAAATTATTCTGATGAATTTTCCAAGTACAAAATAGTTGACTTATGAGAGACTGTGTGGGTGAGCAGCATGCTTGTAAAACGTAAATTCTCAGCAGACGCTGTTGGCACTATTCGTCAGCCTTCGCTGGGACAGAAATTAGAAGGCTTTTGTATTGTTAAATATCATGATTTGGATGTAGTCAATTGGAAATTAATAGCTCTTGGAAGCTCTCATATCTAAACTCTTCACAGCAGTTTAAATGCTTAACATGCAAATGCTCAAACGAAAAATATTTCATTTTCTTTCGTGGAACTCTCTGATGGTGTCGTGTTTGAGTATTCCATGGGAGCAGTGTTTTACCCAGTTTTACAGTCTGGACACCCATGAAGAGGAGGATGGGCATTGTTATCAGTAGGGACCTGCTCTGGGTTGTGAGTGTAGGGTAGTGGCAGGAAGACAACAGCATTTTGGGCAGCTGCTACTGCCAGCCCATCGGGGTGCCATGCACAGCTCCGAACGGTGCTTGGAGCTCTGGGTGAGGAGGTGGTACAGAAGTTTAGGCCAAGGGCAGGAGAGAGAGCGGTGCTACTCGGAATGGCAGAGCTGATGTGAGCCCCAGAGTGACTGACTGCCCAGTCTGCAGGGCTCTGGCAGGAGCTGGCTTGTCTCACTTGTGCTGTCCCATGTTTTGGGACACTGGTCCCTGCTGCCTCCTTGTCCCTTCCCTGTGCTGGCACCTTAAACTCCTCGTCACTGTGGTGTGTCATCTGCAGCCTCCTCCTTGTCCCCCTCTCCTTGGTCCCAGGCGAGGATCGCTGTGTGCAGAGCTGGCCTCGTTAGGGCTCAACCTAATTGGAGAAAAGCCCGTTCCCTGGGGCTGGATTATTTCTGAAGCTTCTGATTTTGAGAGCGTAATACGGGGGCATCCAATATGGCATCACACTTTCTGCTGCCTGTGGTGCCATTTTAAACTGCAGGTGTTCCACTTGGATGGGATTTATAAGCAGTGCATTAATGGTTCAGCCTTCTTCAGGGAACCTTTTCCTCTTGCTACACGAGGGAAGTACTAGACTAATGAGAAGCTTGGTTTTTTATACATAAAATATTGCTGAAGACTTCTAAGCTTGTGTGAATGTGCTGAAGCTTGGTTTATTTTGTGTTCCTAAAATAGGTCAAATAAAATTTTTATTGAATGTATTTGTGAAGTACATCAACAAAGGGCATTGTGTAACTGCTGTTAGCCAGCGTGGTAGCGTTGCTTTTGGGGGGTGAAACGTCTGCACTTCGTACAGTTACTGCATTTTCATTAGCATGAGATCTGTCCTGCTACCTAGAGCTGTACTTCATGAGTTTATTGGCTTGCTTTACGACACTGGGTTTTTCAAAAATGCAGTTCCTTGGTTGGCTGAAGCAAATTGGTGCCTTCAGTTTTGTCTTCTGTAGCCTGAGGTATGGGCTTTCTTTTGTGTGTGGACTTGATTTTTATTGAGAGTGTTTAAATACTTATATACTTCTAGTTGGTAGGTGGAAAATAGTAACAATTCTACTTGTTAATTATTGATTATTAGGTGATACTTGATATATGTTAATGCTGCTCTCAGGTAATGCAGCTCTGATGCCTGTTATAAAAAACAGGAGGCTATGCTGATGTCCAGAAACGTGTATGAGGTTCATGCTGAAAATGCCTACATCAGACTATTCTACATCCTACTTTTAGGATAAAAATACCTTTTTAGGCATATACTTCTTTGTGTTTAGAGAAAGACTCTTCTTATTACTTGTTAATTAGAAATTAAAGCAGTTCTTTTAAGAGTTCAGTGTCAGGCTCAGTCAGCTGCTGCTGAAAGGGACAGTGCTGCTGTCTCTGCTCAGTGGGTGCTGGGGACATGTGGCTGCCACCAGGTGAGTGGGATGGTCTTACTGGGCTGGTGGGAGGCAGCAGTGGCTGTGCTGGGCACTGCTGCCCTCTGACAGCCCCTGGCTGTTGAATTCTGCAGTGGGTTGGTTTGTTAGGTTCAGCACAGGCAGCAGGCAAGTGGTAGTTAGGTCAGACGAAGTGTAATGTGGAACTGTGTCCTTCATTAATGTCCCCAGGCTAGAACTGAGCCTCTTGAGCATCATTTGGAAGCAGCGTGCCTTCTGTGGCAATGACATGTTTGCCAAGGTCCCTCCTCTGACCTGATGGGTGTATTTTTCATGTTCACTGTATATGAATATGTGTGTTTGCCACTGAGGGTCGTATAATGGCTTCCTAGACTGCCCTGCATGCTTCATTGTGCATTCTTTGACATGTCTTGTGTCATGAATTTGCTGTTGTTTCTGACTGTAACCTGTATAAGCCATGTGCATCGTCTGTCAACTCTGAAAAATCTAGAGTATTCTGATAGGAGACAAAATATAGGCATAAAATAAACCAGTTACTTTCAGAGGGTGACTGCTATGTGAGTTGTGTGTGCTGGCATATCACCAACACATGCAGTATTTTCATTTATTTTATGGAGTTGGAATTAGTAGTTCAACTTCTGTGTGAAATGCCAATCAACTTTACATGAGTCTTAACCACACCTCTTTTAAATTGTCTTCCTAAATTCATGCTGAAGGTCATTAAATATAATGGGCTATATAGGAAGTGAATCATAATTCATAAATATATGTGCTTTTGCATATCTGAAAGAATGATGGCAAAATATAACAGCAGCAAGAGCAAAGATGACAAACCAGAGAGATCTGAGGACAGCAGTGAGAAATTGAGCCCCTGGCAGGGGGTGGCAGTGCTGGGGATCAGGTTTGGCCTCTCTGGGGATGTAGTGAGTGAGTTGTAAGTGGAGGTGTGAATTTCTCATATTTGTGTGTGGGGCATGTAGAATCTATGGTGAGGATGGAAAAGTTGGCAGCAGCTCTTTTGCTAAATTTGAAAGTTAACGAAAATTTATTCCGAGTGTGAAAAATTTTCATTTTTAACGTGGAATTTGAACTCTCTGAATTTCTGTGGAAACAAGACTTGAAATATTCCTTGTGTGCTTGCTGAATTCTGTACTTTATTGGAAGAAAATCCATCAGTTGCCAGTTTTAGAACTTGTGTGCATCACCTTTTCTCCATCCTGCACTGTTTGTTTTTATAATCTTTAGTTTTCTCCTATGTACAGGAAGAAAACCACCTATAGCATTTCACAATTTTCTACTGCAAGCCAGCCACAGCTCCAGAGAGGAAGGTTCTTTTGTCCCATCATCTGTCATTTAAAAAAGAAAAATGCTCCAAATTTGTTTTAAAAAGGGAAAAATTCAGCTTTCACCTTGCAGTATAATTGGCTCAACTTTCTTTCACAAGCAGAGTAATGTGAGCGGATTAACATAAGCTGTTCTGCTAAACCTCATCCCAGAAAACCTTCAGGTGAGGGGAGGAGATACACAGATTGAAGGGATTTCATTTCTGAAGTCACTGTGATAGCTTTTTGTTTGAAAGTAGCCAACAGGGTAAAAGTTATTAGGAGTAGTACTGACTGTAGGTAAATAGTTTGGCCAGTCTGATGTGTCAGAGTCTCTGAAGAAGGGGAAACTGATCTTTTCAGGGATTCAGGTCTACTTTTGTGGGGTACAGCACAAATTTACTGTGCACTATTAACACTTATTTCTCCAAAAACTTTAACAAACTCGTAGCTCTGGTGACTTAGAGTGACCTGTTTAGGGAAATTATGGAAAATGGAAGGATTAAAAAAATTACTTGTATTTGTAGTTAGTAACTGAAAGGTCAAGTTTTCTTCTCAAAGTTGAAGTAAGATGGAGTGAGCAGTGTAGTTGCTATGGACAGATCATAGAATCACAGAATGGTTTGGGTTGGAAGGGACCGTAAAGCTCATCTCAACCCAACCCGCTGCCATGGCAGGGACACCTCCCACCAGCCCAGGTTGCTCCAAGCCCCATCCAACCTGGCCTGGAACACTGCCAGGGAGGGGGCAGCCACAGCTTCTCTGGGCAACCTGGGCCAGTGTCTCACCACCCTCACAGGAAAGAATATCTAATCTAAATCTCCCCTCTTTCAGTTTAAAGCTGTTACCCCTTGTCCTATCGCTACTGGCCCTTGCCAAAAGTCCCTCCCCAGCTTTCTTGTCAGCCCCTTCAGGTACTAGAAGGTGCTCTAAGGTCTCCCCAGAGCCTTCTCTTCTCCAGGCTGAACAACCCCAACTCCCTCAGCCTGTCCCCATAGCAGAGGTGCTCCAGCCCTCGGGTCATCTTTGTGCCCTCCTCTGGACGCGCTCCAACAGCTCCATGTCCTTCTTGGGGTCCCCAGAACTGGATGCAGTGATCCAGCAACCCTGTTAGATCACATCAAAGGAACATGGTTTTGACCTCACTGAGCAGGTGTATGGAAAGAAGATGCTTACCTATATATACAAACCCATCTGTAGTTTAGGCTTGCCCGAGAGGAGGCCAACTTAATTTATTTCTTAAAATTAATTTAATCCCAACTTTAGAGTCTTGTATCTGCCTCTGTAGCTAACCCTGTGCAATGCCCACGGGGTGGTAAAAGAGGGAGTGAGACTGCAGTGTCCATCCGAGTGAATTTCACCACGCTGCACGCCACGTAGGACTTAGCAAATAACTGTGTCTGAGTGTGATGGGAGGAAAGCAGCTCAGATGTACCTGGTACTTCTTGAATGTCTTTGTTTTATGATGGAAGATAGATAAAACGTATCTGAGTTACTCAGCAGGCTTCTTTAACAGAAGAAAACCTGAAGTTTATTTGAAACCAGAGGATGTCCATGGTGCAGCAACACCAGGAGCCAAGAACCACTCTAGCATCAGTGGGAGGGAGTGGGCAAGTTAGATGCTGTTAAGCAATTCTGTTTGATGCTGTCTGCGTTACGGTACACTTAAAGTATTCCAAAGCACACCTGAATTACAATCCATGCTTACAAACACTGCGTGTGATTTCCTTCCACTGGATGTCTAAATCTGCTTTAACAAAATAAAGTTTTAGATAGGCTCCTAAGTTAGCATTGCTTCTCTCCAAAATCAGAATTTTATTGGAAATGGTACAGAGCAATTGGAGGGGAGAGGATGATTTGCAGAAGTTTGTTTTCTGTTCTGTAGAACTGACCTGTTATTTCAAATCTGTTTCTTAACTTCACTGTTTTGTGGCCATGTCTAAAAATACCAATTTATTTTATATCAATTAAGAAATAGGGACTTCTGCTTTGGGCTGTGAATTAATAGCAAATTGCTTTAAAGAAATATCTTAATTCATACAACTACTAATTTTTTATCATTCACTTATGTTGATCAATGTAAAATATATAAAAGACCAAAAATCAGCAGTGTGGCTTTTTTCAGGGGTATTGCATAGTTTATATTTTACAATGCTAGCTGCTCAATGATGTCAACAAATGGAAATGTTACAACATTTTCACTGTCCCTTCAGCTAGAAGTACGAGTTCTCAAACCTGAATACAGTCTGTAGTCTTTCATTTTGGTTAATGGCTGTAAGATACCATACTCCTGAGACACAAAAAAATGGAACAAGGAGTTTTTGATGAACTATATTAGATCTTAAAAGTGGAACTCATTAAAACGTTGGCCTCTTCTGTACAAATTAATGTGATTACATCTTGCACATAAATAATTTGAGCTGTTTCTCTCCCCCTTAAAATAAAAGGTGGCTTTAATGAGTCACAGCTTCCATTTTAGTAAATTGTTCATGGGAAAGGCAGGCTCGGGAACAACTGGGTTAAACCAAGAGATTATCTGAAAAATCTAGGGCATGTGCTCTCACTGTTCACTTGATTAGTTTTCATAATTCATCCTTGTCCTCGCAGCAAAGAGCAGGGTAACACATGCAAACAAGAAGCAGTCGTCTTTCTGTTGTGTGCCTTTAGCCCTGCAGTTTTCCTGGGGAAAGTCTGTGAAATGGGGAAGAAGTCGAATTGTGTGTGAATGTTCAGAATCCTGGTTTGTGTTGTGAAAATCCGTGGGATCTGCGAGGCAGATGCTGTGGTGGGATGTCTGTCTGTGACTCTGCTTCAATTCTTTTCTGTTTGACTACAGGTGCATGAAGAACAGAGGAGGTATTTCCGCTTATCAGAGATGATGTGGAGAGACACTTTGTGAGTAACTGATGTGTATTTTCTAAAAAGCCCCAAATGATGTGGGATTGTTTTTTCTTCCCCTAACCTGGAATAACTGTGCCATTTGCCTAGCAGCTTCATTTGGTTCTGGAAGCTGTGGATAAAGAGTCTTTCATGGAAACCACAGGCAAAGCTGATTGTTGAAATAAAGAGCTGGAAGACAGAGCAATAGAACATGTATGGCTTCATAAATGATTAACCATCACACCTAACTCCTCTGCCATGATCAGTCTACCAAAGGCTTTTACTGTTGGCTGCTGAATGTGTTCTAGACATCAGTAAAACCCCCTGGTGTTGGGTACAGGGTTAACTCTGTACTTCCAGAAGCTCTTTTGTCAAACTTACGGGTGCTACCCATTCTGCATGACAGGTTATTAAATCTTTATTGTCCTTGCCTAATTTTGGAACTCTGATATATTTGCTATATAGAAGATGGAAATAGCAGCAGTCAATAGAAGCTTTCCTGAAAGTTTTCAGTTCCTATCTGCTGGAACACAATAATATTGATGCAGTTAAAGTGCACTCCTGAAATATTACAAGGAAGGAAGAACCTCTAAGTCAGAATAGAACTGTGCCTAAATAAGTACTTAAAGGATTTGCTTTTGTGGAAACAAGGTTGTTTTTTATTATCACAGTTAAGTGATGCAATGTCTTATTTGTCAGGTGGACTCTGTTTCTGGTGCTGTGGGCTCAGCAGCCAGCTCTTGCCTTTGGGACGATTAGTCCCAGTGTTTCCTTTTGTCTGGCCAGATTTCCAGTAACAGTTGAGAATTAAAGCAGTGTGTTATTTCAGGATTTTCTGTGGTAGTCTTCATGCTTATTTTTTTTGTGTTAAGTACAATATGAATAATGTGGTCTCGAGTGCTTGCTTTTCAACTGTAACTTTTGATACTCTGGAGCTACTGTTCTGTGGATAATTATCGAGGAGAATGGTGTCTTTGTGGACAGCTTTAGTGCTTTTCTTGGCACTGAAGAGCTCACGTTAGAACAACTGCTGTTACAATTGGGCACCTCGATTTCTAAATTTTTTTGGCATTTCTAGTGTTAGTGCTACACCATCAAAACTTTGTTCTTTTTTTTAACTTGAAAAATATCCTTTTATTATAGTAGACTAGTAATTACTTAAATTCCTCCATAGAAACCAGTTTGGATTCTTAGATAGGATTTGCCTTTTTTGTTGCCTAGAGCTAAGAAAAGGGTTTTTAAATGGTTTTTGTACTTCCCTTGTCCTGGAGCCCTTGACATATTTTCATAGATATGATTTTGTGATTTGTAGTTTAGTAACTACTTTTAAAAAAATTGTCATTAATGCTTAGTTTTCTCATTCTGGGATGAGGGAGTTGGACTAGATGATCTCTGGAGGTCCCTTCCAACTCTGAAAATTCTGTGATTCTGAGGTTCAGCATCTGTAAGTAGTAGCTGGTAGTCTGTCTTGCTTTCAGTCAAGAGAAAATCTTCTTCATGTTAATATTGGCTTGTAGTCATCGTTCCCTCGATTTCTTCCAGGCTCTGTTTGCTAGTTCAGGAAGGCTGCGGGAGGATTTCTTTGTCCTGGTGTCCCAGCCAGGTGCTGGATTCTTCATGAAGCAGCAGGAGAAATCCTTGTGCTGATCCAGCTGATTTACCCAGGAGATAAGGTGTTGATTTGATTGACTCTGTGACCTTGAGAGCACTCTCTGGTGGCCAAAGTCCATGAAGACCACAGTTGGCTGAGTAGTAACAGTAACACAGAATATTTAATAATAATAATTTTAAGAATAATAATTTTAAGAGTAATAATGAATATTTTAAATAAAAGTATTACGTTCTGTGATGCCTTTTTGCAGATAACCAGAGTAGTGGAGTACCTCATTCCTTGGTTGTGGCACATGTTGTCAGATGTTTCTTGTTTTCAGATTATGGTCAGGACTTGAGCAGAGTCCCTGCATTGGATCTCGTGGGCAGAGCTTCTTTCTGCAGCTCCTTGAGCTGCTCTGGTCTGCCCCTGAGACAGTCCTCTTCTGGCAGTCCCCACTCTGAGCCAGTCAGTCAGGTAGGACTTGCTCCAGGGTCTGCTGCTCCCTTAGGCTGCTTCCTTCGTGGGTAATACTGTTCTTTAAGTGTCCCTGTTTAAATTCTCCAAACTCCACAGCAGAGACTTCTACTTTTAGTAATGAGGTGAGGGGATATCACCAAAGACTTGGTTTGTTTCAGATTCTTCTGTTTCAACTTTCTAGGCTACTTCCTTAGGGCAAAGGAACTTTTTCATAACTAAAAATCTTTACCCTTAAAAAAAAAAAGTAGTTCTTTAAACTCTTGGTGTAGCTTTCTAGAAGGTATAAGGGTGAAGGAAGGCAGCAGAAGTTGGATGCCCATGTGGTCTGTAGAAGCTTGCTGAAGTCTGATGTGCTTTAGACAGGTATGGTGTGTTAGGCAAGTACAGTTATATTGACTTGCCAGCTGGGCATCACTCTACAGAGCTTGGAAAAATTTGCAGTTGAGAAATATCTTATTTTAAAAAAACAAAGTTATTATCAGCTTAATAAAATTGGAACTTCATTGTTCTCTTTTTTACAAGAAATATAGTTTAGGTATAAATGTTCCAAGTATCATTCTACATACCTTAAAATATTTTCGTAGTGATGCCACAGTTATGGATAATACATACAATTTTCTTTGGGTATATTTGCAAATGTTAACTGTATTTTAATGTGGTAATTTTCAGAAAAGGCTCTGTGAAAAACATGTGTTACTTGGGGTGGGTTAACATTTAATTTGTACAGATGGTGGCTGTTAAGGACCTTTTAGTTGCATAGCAGTCAGCTTTTCAGCATATGGCTGGGTCAGGCTGTGCTCTGATACTTAGGAGAGCGGATAAGGCTTACACCCACCGTGAGCAGGGTTTCTGGATTTGCCTACATGGACTCCTCTGTGTCAGCTTTAGTAGCTGCAATAACAGGTAATATCTGTCCAGCTAGTTTTGTTAATTCTTACGGGATATTGCCAGGGTGAATATGAGTGAGATATAATGGGATAACTTGTGAGTTGAATAGAGTTTAGTTTTTGTTGCAGGGTGGAGGTGCAGGAACTGTTTGTTTTGGGTTTTTTTTTCCCAGTTCTACATGATCATAACCTTGGCTTTAACCTCTGTGCTGTAATAGCTCTTTCTGTGAGCGGTATTTATTCAGCTATATAAAGTTTGTGGGGTGTATAATGGAAATTACTGTTTACTCATTACAGTTTTTATCATGGTTTACTGCTCGTTGCTGTGCAGTTTTGAATGGACAGGATTTCTGGTTAGAAGTGGAAAAATGTTTCACCTTTGCTCAAGCAGCAAGCTTTAAAGGGTTTAAAATATACACTGCAACTTAGACTATTAAGTTAAAATGTGGCTTTGTTAATAAAATGAGAATGCACAATAGAAGCTTTTTTTACCTAGTATTGACTCCTACATTCATAAACTTAAAAAAAATTAATTCACAGGTATTTTGCATAATATTTAACTTAAAATGGTAGAAATCAAGTACTTCAGCCAAAAGAGCGATGCAGACCCGTTCCCTACGCCGCTTTTCTCCTGACAGGCTGAATGAGGGTGCCTTGTCCTACTTGACATCTGCCCAGGTCTGAGTAAGCCTAATTTGTACAATAGCAATGGGTACTTGAGCTGTGCCCTCAGTAATCAGTAGATTAGGGGTGTATGTGACAATTTGGACACCGAAGGGACACGCTGTATCTAAGCTATTCAGTTTCCTCGTGAATGGACTAGTATGTTCTGTTGGCCTTCCCTGATCTCAGTAACCTCATAAAGCTTTATGCTCCTAAAATAACTGACAGTCAGCAGCTGGTTTCTTACCGGGATTTTTTTAACTGCATGTGAGGAAAAAGGGGGATCATGAGTCCTGTTGTCTTACTGGAGATAATACAGGTTTTTATTACACTTGTATTTGCTGGATTGCTTCTGTGGGCTTTTTTTTCTTTTCTTTTTTTTTTTTTTTTTTTTTTAATAAATGCAGTGCTCATCTAATGAAACTTTTGTCGGTGGAATCTGTTTCACCGGTGTGGTTTTGTTAAGTGTAGGTGGTGATGAATGAGCTTCAATGTGCTGAAGCTGTAGCCATAGGTGGCATATTGGAGAAAGGGTTTATGAGGCATGGAAAATACAGGTGAAATATAAATCCTTTACAGAACACTGAAGATATGGTAAATCTGTAAGGATTTAAGCATTTTAAGAACACTTTTACATCAAATGGATTGGATATTTTTGGGCCAACTAATAAGCTTGATAAAATTTTGATTCATCTTGTCATGATAGGGACTGTAATGATAGGATGAGGGGTGATGGGTGGAAGCTGAGAGAAGGTGGGTTTAGACTGGATGTAAGGAAGAAATTCTTTACCCTGAGGGTGGTGAGGCACTGGAACAGGTTGCCCAAGGAAGGTGTGGATGCTCCATCCCTGGCAGTGTTCAAGGCCAGGTTGGATGGGGCTTGGAGCAACCTGATCTAGTGGGAGGTGTCCCTGCCATGGCAGGGGGTTTGAACAAGGTGATCTTTGTGGTCCCTTCCAACCCAAACCATTCTATGATTCTATGAATTATGTGAGAGTTTACATTTGATTCATGGTGCAAATCCAGGCATGAAACAACTGATCAGCTAACTTAAATTAAATATTTTTTTGAATTTTAAAACAATGCTTTGATGTGTGTATCTCAGTACAGCAAAAATTCTGCTTTCTGCTACTTTACTTTCCATGCAGTAGGTTGAGCCTGTCCTTGCACAGTGCTCTGACCCGATGTCACATGCAGCTGCGTGGGGAAATGCATGAGTTTTGGGTCCCTACCCTATTCTTCAGAAAGATGTGGTGCCATGTAACAAGGTGTTTTTTTCATCCTTGGAAATCTTCAGGTAAAAGCTAACTTTGGTGGTAAAATAAGGGCATTGAAGAATGGAAGGGGACAAGGGAGGAACCCTTCTGCCCGCTGTGACACGTGAGGTGCATGGGACTCACCAGCCTGGTTCTTCACAGCTCACTGTCCAAAACCTGTCACACAGCCTGAAATGGTGGGTGTGGAGAGAGGTGTCCCTTCCACTGCAGTCTGGAGAGATGTCTGTGGGGTCTGCTGGATGTGAAGTACTGGTGGGAAGAGCTGTCTGTGCTCTTGATGAGGCTGTTGGCTACAGAGCCATGGCAGATGGGCTGAGGGGTCAGTCAGACACGGGGGTGTAGACTGGGGGCATCTTCAAGGTCAGTGGTGTGGAAAGCGTAGCTGGTTTGCCTCAGGTAAACTATAGAAATAACGTACAAAGAGAGGAGGGACCTCTGATGATGACTTGTGGCTTGTGCAGACTGGTGGATTGAAGTTTGAGTAAAGGTTTATCTTACATGTCACTTAACAAATAGATAAGCAGACAGGTTTGTTTAAAAGTTTAGTTACATAAATATTTATATGAAATGCCACTCTGCGTTTTCCTTGAGATCTAACGACGACTCTGGTGTTGTCAGACTTGTCACTCTCAGAGTTCAAATTGGGAAGCTCAGAACTGCCAGAGCACGGGCTGACTTGAGAGCCCAGATCTGTGCGGGCGCAGATGCCGGTGTCCTTAGGCAATGACATAATCCTGTCCTAGCTCGGGAGCACAGAAGCATGATTGTGCTCCTGCGAATGCTATGCAGAGGCTGAAACTGCTGAATGGGTTGGACATTAGAAGTTTGATTGCATTAAGACTGTATAAAGGTTTCTCTTTCCCCGTGTAGCAGCTCCAGAGACTTATTTTGCTGTCTGTACAATGTCGTCTTAAAGGCTGCTGGAGCTGTGCAGGGAAACAGTTTGTACTCTGGTTTGGTGCAGGCATCCTTCTGGACTGCTTTGGGGTGTGTCTGAGGATGGTGAGGGCAAGGCAGCAGAGGGATTTCAGAGTTGTGTAGGTGAGGTGCTGAGGGACATGGGGCAGTGGTGACTGGGCAGTGCTGGGTTAATGGTTGGACTGGGTGAGCTTAGAGGTCTCTTCCAACCATGGCCATTCTATGATCTTCCTGAGCTTTATACCCTGCAGATTGGTAATATTTCCATTGCCAGCTTGCATCCTGCATGTTAGAGTGTGTTTTTCACCAGCCAGATGTTTACATCGCTTTGGGAGTGCTCTGTTGTGTGCTGTACAAGCTAGCTTTGCAGTCGAACGGTTTACATAAAGCAAGAATTACTTGGACTGATTTTAAGTATGGTTTTGTGTTAGGGAGTTCAGCGAGGTGGATCCTGTTCTGTTAATCTCACTTCCTTTTTAGTCCATGCAGCTTACCTGAAATTGTCAGTGCTTGTAAATGGCATTTCAGGAAGTCTGAACTGATCCAGCGTGGGCCAACTGCTGAATTTTAATGAACTCGTGTGCAGTATGAAGTGTGTTGGTTTTATAGAAGCTTCCTTATATTTTAGACTTTAGACAGTTTCACACAACTTCTGTTTTTTTTTAACAATGATTGCTTGCTTTTGCTTCAAGGAGCCAGAACTGAATAGCTTTGAAAACAATATGCTGATGTAATTTTTTTGTTTAAAAATGTAGTAAGGAACACTTGCAGTGTCTTTTCAATTAAAGAGAAAAATCCATGGGGAATCTTTTTTAAAATGCTCACCTGATGCCCTGTTTAACACTCCTATGCCACCCTGACTCAACAGATGTTGCATCTGGGTGTTTGCAGCTGGATCAGAGCAGCCTCTGATGGAAAGGTCTGGGTCTCTGTTGTCACTGGCAATCAACTTGCTTCTCTTACCGTGTTTAGTTTCGGTGGCTTTTGAGCAGAGATAACCAGCTTTTTGTGCTGGGTTTGCAAGAGACAAAGTGCTACCTTAAGAATTGCTGCTTGCTTGCACTTGTGATGCTTTACCTGTGCTACGTTGGCCTTGAGCTCCTGGTTCTTGCTGCCAAGGCTTTACGGATGGTCTGCCTTACTGGATGCAGTCTTGTGTTTTAAATAAAAAATAAAAATTTAAAAATTAGAGACATTTAACTTCCCTATGAAGCAGATTTCTCATTTTTCACTTCATCTAGATGAACTGATTCTGCAACAAGTTTAGATCTTTTATTCTTTTTGATTTAATGATCCTATGCTTTTATTTAATTTTGTGTGTATGTGAAAATGCTGTGACCAGTACTGCTCAGTATCTGGTTTGCAGAAGGTCTCCGTAGGTATTCTGTTGTTTGAATACTCACCTGACAAGCTGTGCTGGTGCACAGAAGTAAAACAAAACCTCTTTCATCCAAAGTGCGTGTAACTCGGAGTGCAAAAAGAGAGCAAGTGCAGATGGGGATCGATAGAAAATCAAACCCCGTGACTAAAAAGAAATAGCTGTGATGTGTCAGCTCTCTGACCAACATCAGGTGCCATGTGCCATTGCCGACTTGGTGGCTGTTTTGAAGGAGAACTTATTGCTGCTTTCTTTTTTAAGGCACCCTTGTGCGTAAAGGGTCACATGAAAGAGAACACGGAGGTGCTTGTTGGGTGGTTTGCCAGAGGTTGATCTAATTAAGGGGAACAAATGCTGCAGAAGCAGTGAAGCTGAGCCCTGAAGGGCGTTGGAAAGCAGCTTTTCATGCTCGATGTGGTGAGAGAAGCAGGAGTCTTGGATGGATGCCCTGTAGTAAATCAATGTGGCTGGAGGGATAAGGCAGGGAGAAGTTTCAGAAGTTTCAAAGGCTTGAGAAATGTGGAGCTTTCGTGAAACCAGAATAATTTAATTTTCTGCTAGATGGATTTGACCTGAGTAGATAACGAGGGAGAAAAGGCTGTACCTTGAAGACATTGGAGAAATAGTTCTGGGAAAAAAAAAGTTGTCTATTTGACAGTAGCTCTGTATACAGGCAGCATACACTTGTGAAAGGTGGCTTTTTTTTCAGTTTTCCCTAATTGATTTGGTGACATAAGTTGATAAAAGTCATTTATCAATGTAACTGCGTTTGTTTAAGGCTCTTGCTAGCCTGGATGTTTAAGTTCTTTAGAGAAATGGCACCTCTGTGTTTCCTATGTCCTCGATCTCTGCCAAGCGAGAAGGTCCTGCAAACAGAACACACTCTGGTTACTCCGTCAGCAAACGAGTTACAGCCAGGCAAAATGGCACATCCCTGGTGATGTGGTACTGCAGGCAAGATGGAAAGCATAAGTGTAGATCTGTCCAAAGACTCAAAGTAGTATGTGGGTAGAGAAAAGAAGAAATGAAAAGATTATTTTGATGTAAGTATTGTCACATTCACCCAAGGCTTTATAATATTAAAAGATCTAAAGACATAGTTCAGTTTCTGAATTTCATTTTCGTTCTTGATGCTTTGTTGGCAAAGAGAACAACTAGTAAAGTTCAGTGATTTTTATTTTTTTTAATACAGAATATTTTTATTGTCTGGAATGCTTTGTGGTAACAAAAGTGACTTCATATTGATTTTCATTGGAAAGTAATTCAGTTTGTAACACATTTTCAAGAAAGATTTTTGATGAAGAAAAAAGGAAAAAATAGAATCATAGAATGGTTTGGGTTGGAAGTGACCTCAAAGATCATCTAGGGCTAACTTTGCCCTATTTAAAGACCTGCTCAGAATTATCCTGTGGGTTAGGGCTCTAGAAGGTAGAGGGGCACAAGAGAGCTGGCCAGTATTCAAACTCTACCAAGTACAAGATAGATGCATTCCCTTAAAAAAAAAAAAGATCGAGTAGAGGAGGCATGGATAAAAAGGAGCTCCTGGAAAAACTCAAATGGAAGAGGGAAATTTACAGTATGTGGAAAAAGAGTCTAGTTAACTGGCAAGATTACACACCTGAAGGCTGTGCTGCTATCCAATGAGATCTGCACAGGCGGGAGAGCTGGGTGAAGGTGAACCTCATGAAGTTCAACAAGGACAAGTGTAGAGTCCTGCATCTGGGGAGGAATAACACCAGGCACCAGTACAGATTAGGGGTCGCCCTGCTGGAAAGCAGCCCCATGGAGAGAGACCTTGGATCCTAGTGGACAGTGAGTTGTCCATGGGACAGCAACGTGCCCTTGTGGCCAAGAGGGCCAATGGTGTCCTGGGGTGCATTAAGGAAAGTGTGTCCAGCAGGTCTAGGGAGGTTCTCCTCCCCCTCTACTCTGCCCTAGTGAGACCACACCTGGAATACTGCATCCAGTTTTGGGCTCCACAGTTCAGGAGAGACAGAGCTCTACTGGAGAGAGTACAACGGAGAGCTATGAGGATGATCAAGGGACTTGAACATCTCTCCTGTGAAGATAGACTGAGAGAACTGGGGCTGTTTAGTCTTGAAAAAAGAAGGCTGAGAGGGGATCTTATTAATGTCTATAAATACCTGAGGACTGGGGCCAAGATGAAGATGTCGGTCTCTTCACAGTGGTGCCCAGTGATAGGACAGGGAATAATGGGTGCAAGCTGGAACATAGGAAGTTCTGCCTCAACATGAGGAGAAACTACTTTACTGTGAGGGTGACAGAGCACTGGCACAGGCTGCCCAGAGAAGTTGTGGAGTCTCCTTCTCCGGAGACTTTCAAAACCTGCCTGGACACGTTCCTGTGTGGCCTGCTCTTTGGCAGGGGGGTTGGACTAGATGATCTCTAGAGGTCCCTTCCAACCCCTAACATTCTATGATTCTGTGATTCTATGATAGTTCCAACTCCCTTCCATGGCAGGGACACCTCCCACTAGATCAGGTTACTCAAGGCTCCATCCAACCTGGCCTTGAACACTGCCAGGGATGGAGCATCCACACCTTCCTTGGGCAATCTGTTCTAGTGCCTCCCCACCCTCAGGGTAAAGAACTTCTTCCTTATATCTAGTGTGAATCTACCCTCTCTCAGCTTCCACCTGTTACCTCTCATCCTATCATTACAGTCCCTTGTAAAAAGTCCCTCACCAGCTTTCTTGTAGTCTCCTTCAGGTACTGGAAGGCCGCTATGAGGTCTCCCCGGAGCCTTCTCTTTCCCAGGCTGAACAAGCCCAGCTCTCTCAGCCTGTCCTCATAGCAGAGGTGTTCCAGCCCTCTGACCATCTTGGTACCCTCCTCTGGACTTGCTCCAACAGCTCCAGATCTTTCTTGTGTTGGGGGCCCAGAACTGAACACAGTGCTCCAGGTGGGGTCTCACAAGGGCAGAGCAGAGGGGCAGAATCCCTTCCTTTGACCTGCTGGCCACGCTGCTGGTGATGCAGCCCAGGACACGGTTGGCTTTCTGGGCTGTGAGCGCACATCGCCGGCTCACGTTGAGTTTTTCACCCACAGACACCCCGAGTCCTTCTCCTCAGAGCTGCTCTCTCTCCATTCTCCACCCAGCCTGTACCTGTGCTTGGGACTGCCCTGACCCAGGGGCAGGACCTTGCACTTGGCCTTGTTGAACTTCATGAGGTTGGCACGGGCCCACCTCTCCAGCCTGTCCAGGTTCCTCTGGATGCCATCCCTTCCCTCCAGCGTGTCACCACACATCACAGCTTAGTGTCGTCGTCAAACTTGCTGAGGGTGCACTCCACCTCACTGTCCATGTTGCTGACAAAGATGTTAAACAGCACTGGTCCCAGTACCGATCCCTGAGGGACACCACTCATCATGGGTCTCCACTTGGACATCGAGCCATTGATCGCATCCCTTTGAGTGCGACCTTCCAGCCAGTTCCTTATCCACCAGGTGGTCCATCCATCAAATCCATGTCTTTCCAACTTGGAGACCAGGATGTCATGTGGGAAGGGCATGACATTGAATAAGGGCATCCTTGTGAAAGGAGTACCTCCGTTTTCTCTACAACTGTATTTTAGATATTGGAAACCTGTGGTTAGATCCCTCTCAACCTTTTCTTCTCTAAGTTGGACAAAGATGAATAATTAAATAAGAGAACAATCCAATCTTCTAATTGAATTTACTGTTTGTTTTTCAGATTAGGCCCAAGTCTGCTATCATTTCTGTTCAGACTTGTAACAGTTGAAGAGCAGCGAAGCTTTGGTGCACCTAAGCTGGTCCTTGCATTGAAACTGAATACTGTGATTCTTTTTCCTCCTGGATGTTCTCCTTGTGTTCATAAAGCACATATGACTACAAGACAAGTTAATTAGAAATTAGCATCCTGTGTTAGATCCTGTCTCTGCAAGCCAAAAGAAGACTAATTGAAATGTATGGTAGTCAAGGGAGGAGCAGAAATACAGGCAGCACAGCTGAGCAACAGAGTGAATTCATGCAGAGAGGGTTTGTGTGCACTGGGTTTGGGGGACATTGGGATAAAGGCTTTTCAATGAGACTGGCACTTATATTGGCACATTTTTTTTTCCTTTTTCAACATCAAACTTTTCAGCTGATGGAATTTATTCTTGAGTCAGTTTTCTTTCTTCTTCTGTGGATAGCCTTGCCATATTTCTCTAAAAACCTCAAAAGGTGATGTGGAGATGGACAGCACGCAGATTTTAGAACGTGGCTCATCTGCTTTGTGGCTTTCTGTGACTCATTTTTATTTCTTCAAATAAAAAAATCCCTAATTTTCTTACCAAAACCAAAAGTTGGACTCCAGAGAACTTCCTGTGTTCTCCCGTGTTAAGCACACTTCAGCAGGGCTATTCTCATCTGAAATGACATATTACATTTTATCTCCTTTGGTCAACAGGGGAGTTACCAACCCGGGCACCATGGATCACTCTGTTCTCAGAGGGGAGGTGGCAGCCCTGCTTCAGGACAGGTATGTTGCAAGTACCTGAATTCCTGCACTGATGTCAGGGTTTATTTTTTTTCAGGCTGGCAGCCTGGAAGCCTCTTTTCCCCATCTGGAAATCTGAGGAATTCTGGAAGAGCTAATTAGCAAATGACTTTAAGAAACAAAAGGACCTAGTTAGTGAATTGTAAGCTAATTTGTTCCTCAAATAATGGACTATGTGATTTTCAAACAAAGCAGAAAAAGCCCCAGCATTAGCCTTAATGGTTCTTTAATCCAAGAGTTCTGTGGATTTTTCTGACTTAGTTGATCCAGCTGCATTTAGGTATCCAAAGACCAAAGTTTAGAACAAGACAGCAATAACAGTTACTTATGAAATCTTTGTGTGCTAAAAACATTCTTAATATTGCTGGAAAGGGATTTATCTCTTAAAGTGTACTGAAATCAGCCATCCTGTCTTGCTTGATTACACTCTGCGTGCTATTTAATCTTCTTGTGCTTATTCTTTTTTTTTTTAGAAAGAAAAAACACAGATTTAGGGCAAGAGTAGAGATGACCACCTTGTCCCCCAAGAAATTCCAGCAAGCTTATTTCGGTGTCTTCCTTTCTTGAAATCAAGTTCTTAGTTAAAACATAATTGTTCCTTTATTAACTAAGCCTGATTTCAGGAAGCTATAAAATTATTTACACTTTTATCTTGTGCTGTACTTCTCACACCTGTAATAGCAGTTTTGTCTAATCCGATTACTCTGTTGGAGTTACTGGTTTCGTTCTTTTGAAGAAACCAGAAAAATCAGTATGTTTCTAGTGCAGTATCTTTCTGTAGAAGATATTTTAAGATGTACGCTCTATCTTTGTTTTCCTGCTTTTTGTAGTTGAATTAGGAACTTCATGCTTAAATGGAAAAGAAAACATAAGTTGAGATGCCTTGAGTTTATCACAAAATAGCTGCTGGTACAAAGGTTTCTCGCACTCCTCTGTAAAGGGGCTTCATCGTGACAAGAATGTTACTTTTGATATTTTAATTTTTTTTTTTCTGAGGATGACAAGGATCTGCCCTGTTACATGAGATGTAGCAGCATGAATAAGAGTGTTTCGGTAGGGAAACAGTGTTGGTAGAATTTGTTTTCTGTTGTAGGTGGTTGCAAATATTGCTGCATCAAATGGCATCACTCATAGAATCACAGAATGGTTTGGGTTGGAAGGGACCTCAAAGCTCATCTCATCCCAACCCCCTGCCATGGCAGGGACACCTCCCACCAGCCCAGGTTGCTCCAAGCCCCATCCAACCTGGCCTGGAACACTGCCAGGGAGGGGGGCAGCCACAGCTTCTCTGGGCACCCTGGGCCAGTGTCTCACCACCCTCACAGCCAAGAATTTCTTCCCAATATCTAGTGTAAATCTCCCCTCTTTCAGTTCAAACCGTTACCCCTCATCCTATCACTCCATGCCCTTGTCAAAAGTCCCTCCCCAGCTTTCTTGTCAGCCCCTTCAGGCACTGGAAGGTGCTCTAAGGTCTCCCTGGAGCCTTCTCTTCTCCAGGCTGAACAACCCCAACTCCCTCAGCCTGTCCCCATAGCAGAGGTGCTCCAGCCCTCAGATCATCTTTGTGGCCTCCTCTGGACCCGCTCCAACAGCTCCATGTCCTTGTGTTGGGGGTCCCATGACTAGCAATTTTCTCTTAATGCCATTTAAGACTTCCACATTCTTTGTTTTGATTGTTAATAACATTTAAACCTTTCATTTTACTAGATCAATATATTTAAAGAACTGTTTTGAGCATTCTTAAGAATAAATGCTAATTATTTCTGTTCCAAATGTTGTATTGACATTAAGCAACCTTATTTTTCAGCAAGCTTAGACTAAAGAAATCTAATGGAGCTGTTTCAGTAGTTTCATTGATTGATCTTGTGTCCTTTGATCTCCGCCTGAACTGGTGATTCATGGGACAGCAGCTGAAATTATTGAAACTGTGTTTTGGCAGTAGCTAAATCACTCCTGAAGAATGATCCAGCTCATCAGTATGCTGCTCTCCACTTCCAGGGGATTTTTTCACTAGTTGTTTGATCTTGCATCAGAAGCAACACATTTTCTGCCTTTTTATTTTTTTTAAAAAAAGAAACAGCAGGCACACAAGTGCCTTTTGTCTGCTGGATGCATTTGTGGTGACTTGAGCATATTCAGTCTAAAGTTTCACTTTTTAGACTTGTGTATGAGTGGAATCCTTGTGTAGTGCTGTCCCCCAGGGAATACTGCAGCCTTTTAGCAGTGGTTTGGTCAGTCACATTTCTTCTCACCGTGATGAATGGCTGTTCAGTGAATGGTGCTGTAAAACTTGAAGGAAAAATTCTGAAAGGTTTGCTTAGAGCAAAGTGTATGTATTCTCTCCATCTTCAAAAGCTTCCAGTCACTAGTAATCCCAACCAGTACTTCTTTACTCCATCCTCTTTCTCTCCAGTTATTGTACCTGATTTTATTTAGCAGTCCTGCCTCGCTGTGATGTTACAAATATTTTTTCTCCTCATTCAGTCCATGAATTTACATCCTTCCCTCTGAGGCACGTGCACTTGAGTAGTTTAAAGTAGTACATTTTCATTTGAAATGCAAATGTTGACATTCTCATTTGAAGCTTTTTGAATATGTTCCTGTAAGAGCAAAAGTTAGAAAATAAAGAACTGGACAAAATCCAGTGTGTTGGTTTTTTTTTTTTTTTTTTTTTTTCTTTTTGAGGAAATGAGAAGTTCTGTATCTTATTTATTGGACACTTGTGGTGGTCACATCTGGCCTCAGGGTGATGTGTGTGACACTGTGTGTGCTTGTTTAGGAGGAAATGATTTCTTAACCTCAGTGGAAGAGTTAACCTGTTCAGTAAAAAGTTTTTCTTCAATAAATGCTTTTAGCTTTCCAAATTACCTTTTTAAACCAACCACTCCAAATTACTTGAGGTTTAATAAAGTAAAACCTCACAGCTTTAGTGTTGACTTACATTTAAATAAAATAAAATCTCTGGAGTTTTTCTCAATATTGACTAAGTAGAAGTAATGTTTTCTTTGTGATGATGGAGTGTGTAATAAAAAAGCAAAACTTGCTCTTGTATGACTAGAAATCTATGTGCAGCCTTGATGAATAAATTGGTAGCATTTAACTCTTACTTTTTTTTTGCATGAGGAAAGCAATGGGAGTTCAAAGTAGTAACACCCTATTGCAGATTTGAAAAGCTGGGTTTTTTTGGCATGGTTCAGGTATGTTTCTGGGTTAGTTGTAATTAAACTTCCTTTATATGTGGATTCTGGATTCTAACTTCTGTCCAAATGTAGTTTTAGTATATTCATAGAATCACAGAATAGTTTGGGTTGGAAGGGACCTCAAAGCTCATCTGGTTCCAACCCCCCTGCCATGGCAGGGACACCTCCCACCAGACCAGGTTGCTCCAAGCCCCATCCAACCTGGCCTGGAACACTGCCAGGGAGGGGGCAGCCACAGCTTCTCTGGGCACCCTGGGCCAGTGTCTCACCACCCTCACAGGAAAGAACTTCTTCCTAATATCTTATGTAACTCTCCCCTCTTTCAGTTCAAACCGTTACCCCTTGTCCTATCAGTCCATGCCCTTGTAAAAAGTCCCTCCCCAGCTTTCTTGTCAGCCCCTTCAGGCACTGGAAGGTGCTCTAAGGTCTCCCTGGAGCCTTCTCTTCTCCAGACTGAACAACCCCAACTCCCTCAGCCTGTCCTCACATTGTTGTAATACAGTGCTTTTGGCATATGAAATGTTTGCAACTTGATCTTGCTGTGGGCAACAAATAGGTTTGGATTTAAAATAGTTTATTGTCTGTCTGAAGGAAGCGAGGCCACTGCTTTCAGTGGGATGGGTGAGCTTGCAAACCCCAGTGGCTGCTTGGAAAATCTGAGTGTATTTGGACTGTGCTCAATACTGCGTGAGCAGTTTTTTGTGGACAAGATGTAACTCTGGCAAGTTCTCTAACTGGTGCCTTTGTTACCAGTGTGATGTTATCTCATGCTGGTTGTCATTTTCCCTTTTGTTTTCACATCTCTGTCTTCTGTCCCTTGGGTGAATGGTACTGGTTGTAACTGTTCTCTTGCTGGCAGTTGGTGGGTGTAGTGTTAGGAGGAATTGTTTCCCTGCTCACTTTGGTGTTTAAGTGCATCAAGTTAGAGAGAGGCTTCATCCAAAGTGACTTTATGCTTATGATAAGGTGCTTTACTGTCCTAAATCTAAAATAAGCTACTCAAAAACTCCTTTGTGGGAGGACGGGATTTGTTTTTATGCACATAATTAATTTACCCATTGTCATATGCCAAGATTAACGATAGGGTTGCTTTTGGGTACAGACTGGCATAATTTTTAAACTGATAATGCACAGAACATTCAGAAACCTAAATAATGCCTGTTGTTTCAAGAATGAATCATTTTAATGGGCACTTTAGTCTGCCTTAGCTAGCAGCTGATCATCTAAATAAACACTTTTGAAATAAAAGTTGCCCTCTTGAAGAGCAACAATGCTGCCTTTAAATTCCATATTCCTAGAAAATACTTTTTGGTTTTAACTTTCAGCTGTAATCCATGTCCTACAGTACAGTCAGATACGGGTGAATGACACTGGTTTTTATTCATAAAGGGAAGGGAAAGAAAATGAAGGTTTTCTGTTGGTGCATCTGATTGATTTTATTTCAGTTTACTGTAAGAACTCACCTAATTTTGAAAAGGGAACTATACCTTTCTTTGTGGGTGCTAAATAGTTTGGTACTTCCTACATTTAAAAACACATGAACAAAAAAAACAAACCCCAGCTGAAGCATGTGCATAATATTTGTGCCTTATTTGAAGGGGAAAAAAGCCTCCACACTTAAACACCAAAACCCCTTGCATTATAAAACCTAATCGATTAAAAAACCCCAACCACTTGTATATTCCATTTTTTTAAATGCCAAAGGTGTTCTGTATGTGTATGTTCATGCGTGGAGCTTGGTAATAGGTTTCTGATTATTCCTTTATCTTTGGACATCTGGGATGTGTCTGTGATTTAGGTTTGAGTTCACTTGGATGCAAAATCAGGCATGTCTTAGAAAATAATTGCAGAGTGGTGGAGACTAGGCTGGAGAAACAGGCTACCCAGCCTTGCTTGGCTGTTCAGTGTATGGGGAGATCAGCAGGTTTTGTGTCTTAAACCATTTTAATGAGCTGCACTTCAAACTTGCGAAATTTGTTAAGGAGATCTTGTAAAAATGAGAAGTGCTAGGTTATTTGCATTAGTGTCCTGCCCTGAATAGTGAAAGCTGAAGCAACTATGAAGTTATCACATGATTTTCAGAGGTGTTGGAGAAGCATCCTTTGGGATCAGTGAAGGCTGAGGGAAACAGCTCTGTTTCTCAGTGTCTTCTTCTCCAGCCAGGTGACTACCAATCCCATAAATAGATGCACACTGAAGTCTGAAATCCAGATATCAGTATGATTCCTACGGGTTACAGTAAATTTAACAACTGAAAATAATGGTGTGCTGTTACAATGCAGAAGTGGGTCTGTCACAGAAAACTTCCAGCTCGAACTACTACCGTTGTGCCTCATGTCAGTATTGTGCATATATTTATGCCTGACCTTCCCGTGACATTTCTGAAACCTGAGCGTCTTGTTAAGCTCCTTCCATCTTCCCAAGCCATGTTATCGTGCCCAGCTCTATCACGTTGGATTCCAACCATTTTCAGCATGTGACTGCCCTCTTCCAAATTCCAGACTTCTGGTTTCATTCCTCTGCTCCAGCTTGCCTGTGACACACTGACTGAACCCAAGCTGACAGCCAGGTGAGTGGGGGTGTATCGGCCGAGGATCGGAAAGGAAACTTAATTTGAGGTGAATGTGTTAAATCTTCAGGCACTCTCAATTTACTTCTGTTGTCCTGAAGAGCATATAGAGGTCATGTATCAACAAGCCAACAAGTTCCCCAGTACCTCAGCTGGACAAGGATAGCAAAGCCATGTTTGCAGTTGCTTAAATGTGGATCGACATGACTGGAGTGAGTCAGAGCAATGTGGGAGTAAAGCAGAACATGGGAATTGAAGCAGAGGAGTTTGCAGGCTTTGTAAAGCTGTTCTTTCCTTGCTGGAGTACCATTTTTGGCTGCTGTCTGGGTGCCTCTTTGCTCTCACAGTGAGGTGTTCTCTCTTGTTCTCTCTCCCCAGTAATTAGAGTACCACTGTGACTGTGTTCAGTTCTGTTTTCAGATAATTAGAGCTGGGCCCATATGGCAAAACACATAGTAGCCTGTCTGGGGTTTTGCTCAGGGGCTTTGCCGGGACATCACTGCCTGTCATTGTGAACCGGAAATCCTTGTCATTGCTGCTGTTTACTGGGGTGTGACAAAGACGTCGTGATGAGGAGTAATGATGTGGTGCATGCTGGCAGGAGCTGAAGTTAGACCAGCCATCGCTGGTGCTTGGCTTAGGAGTAACGAGGAGTGTTGTTTAAGAACAGGAATGGCCTTGTTCTCTGGGCAGTTAACTCACTGGGTCATAAGACCACTTACAGTGCAGAACTTGGGAGCAAAGGAAGGGAGGAGAGTAAATGAACTGAACCACGTTACTGGAATTTGCTGTTAAAAAGAATTTATTATGTGCATTCAACAATGGAAGGCTAAGGCTCAGTAATTTTACTTAATTTTACTTTTGCCCTTTGGATTCTGTATGCTTTCATCAGATTACAGCAATGAAGTAAAATCTTAGGTACATTGTGCCTGGTGCATTGTTCCAGGGTGTTGGTAAATGACAATCATGAATATGCTGCTTACCTGCAAATACTAGATTTAGTTATTTTACATGGAGGTGCTTGATACAGTGGCTGAGAATCCTGAACCACTTAACTCTTTATTTAATGTAATTATTGTTCAACATATTCATCAGTGACCTGGATGAAGGGACTGAGTGTACCCTCAAAGTTTGCTATCAATCCCAAACTGGGAGGGGTGGCTAACACCAGAAGGCTGTGCTGCCATCCAGCGAGATCTGGACAGACTGGAGAGCTGGGTGGAGAGAAACCTAATGAAGTTCAACAAAGACAAGTGCAGGGTCCTGCACGTAGGGAGGAGTAACCCCATGCACCAGTACAGGTGAGGGGCTAACCTGTTGGAAAGCAGCTTTGTGGAAAAAGACCTGGGAGTCCTTCGTGACAAGTCAACCATGAGTCAGCAACGTGCCTTAGTGGCGCAGAAGGCCAGTGGTGTCCTGGGGTGCATTAAGAAGAGTGTGGCCAGCAGGTCAAGGGAGGTTCTCCTCCCCCTCTGCTCTGCCCTGGTGAGACCTCACCTGGAGTGCTCTGTCCAGTTCCGTGCTCCCCAGTTCAAGAGAGATAAGGAACTACTGGAGAGAGTCCAGTGGAGGGTATCATAGAATCACTATGGTTGGAAAGGACCTCTAGGATCATAAAATCCAACCTTTATCGCAGCATCTCCCTAACCACTAGACCATGGCCTCAATTGCTTCATCCACTCGTTTTTTAAACACCTCCAGGGATGGCGACTCCACCACCTCCCTGGGCAGCCTGTTCCAGTGCCCAACCACCCTCTCAGTAAAGTACTTCTTTCTAATATCCAATCTAAACTTCCCCTGATGCAACTTGAGGCCATTTCCTTTCGTCCTATCATTAGTAATTTGGGAGAAGAGACCAACACCAGCCTCACTACAACCTCCTTTTAGGTAGTTGTAGAGAGCAATGAGGTCTCCTCTCAGTCTCCTCTAGACTAAACAACCCCAGTTGTCAGCCAACACCCCCAGGTCCTTTTCCACCAGGCAGCTTTCCAGCCACTCTTCCCCAAGCCTGGAGCGTTGCATGGGGTTGTTGTGGCCAAAGCGCATGACCCAGCACTTGCCTTTGTTAAATCTCATGCAATTGCCCTCAGCCCATCGCCCCAGCCTGTCCAAATCCCGCTGCAGAGCCTCCCTACCCTCAGGCAGATCGACACTCCCACTCAGCTTCATGTCATCTGCAAATTTACTGAGGGTGCATTCGATCCCCTCATCCAGGTCACTGATAAAGACATTAAACAAGACTGGCCCCAAAACCAAGCCCTGAGGGACACCGCTGGTGACCGGTCTCCATCTGGATTTAACTCCATTCCCCACCACTCTCTGGGCTTGGCCATCAGCCAGTTTTTAACCCAGCAAAGAGTCCACCTGTCTGAGCCATGAGCCGCCAGCTTCTGCAGCAGAATGCTGTGGGACACAGTGTCACATGCCTTACTGAAGTCCAGGCAGACATCTACTGCTTTTCCCTCACCCACTGGGTGGGTCATCTGGTCATAGAAGGAGATCAGGTTGGTTAAACAGGACTTGCCCTTCATGAACCCGTGTTGGCTGGACCTGATCCCCCTGTTGTCCTGCACTTGCCATGTGATCTCCCCCAAGATGAACCGTTCCATAACCTTCCCCGGTACCAAGGTCAGGCTGACAGCCTGGAGTTCCCCGGATCCTCCTTCCTGCCCTTCTTGTAGATGGGGTCACATTGGCAAGTTTCCAGTCGTCTGGGACCTCCCCTGATAACCAGGACTGCTGAGAGATGATGGAGAGCGGCTCGGCAAGTTCCTCTGCCAGCTCCCTCATCTGGCCCCACAGACTTATGGTGTCCAATTGTCTTAGCAGGTCCTTCACTACTGTTTCCTGGATTATGAGGGGATTATTCTGATCTCCATCCCAATCTTCCAGCTCAGGGAACTGAATACCATGAGGATAACTGGTCTGACTGTTAAAGACTGAGGCAAAGAAGGCATTAAGTACCTCAGCCTTTTCCTCATCCACGGTAACAATGTTCCCTCTCACATCCAATAAAGGATGGGGATTCTCCCTGGTTCTTTTTTTGTTGTTAATATATTTGTAAAAACACTTTTTATTATCTCTTGCAGTACTGGCCAGGCTGAGTTCAAGCTGAGCTTTTGCCCCCCTAATGTTCTTTCTACATGACCTAACTAAATTCCTATACTTTTCCCAAGTAGCCTGCCCCTTCTTCCAAAGGTGGCGGACTCTCCTCTTTCTCCTAAGTCCCAGCAGAAGCTCCCTGTTCAGCCAGGCCGGTTGTTTTCCCTCCCAGTTTGTCTTATGACACATGATGAGGGGACTGGAGCATTCCTCTTATGAGGAAAGGCTGTGATACCTGGGTCTGTTTGTCCTGGAGAAAAGAAGACTGAGAGGGGATCTCATCAATGCTTATCAATATCTAAAGGGCAGGTGTCAAGAGGATGGGACCAGACTCTCCAGTGGTGCCCAGTGACAGGACAAGGGGCACTGGGCACAAACTGGAACACGAGAAGTTCCATCTGAACATGAGGAAAAACTTTGAGGGTGACAGAGCACTGGCACAGGCTGCCCAGAGAGGTGGTGGAGTCTCCTTCTCTGGAGACATTCCAAACCTGCCTGGATATGAACCCATGTGAGCTGCTCTGGGTGATGCTGCTCTGGCAGGGGGGCTGGACTGGATGATCTCCAGAGATCCCTTTCAACCCCCACCAATCTGGGATAATTTAACATCCCTGGTAGTCTTCAAAGAGGTCTTTTCTTTTTAATAAATCAGTATTTTGTGCTTAAACTGAGTATTGCCCTAGTTCTTCCCCAAAATCCCTGAAAGCGCATTTCAGGGCGCAGCAAAATTTTGTCATATTTAAAAAAAATAATTCTCCCCAGCAGCTGCTTTTTTTTGTGCAGCAAGGTGTTGGTGGTTTGCTTATGTTTCTACATCAGTGAAAGAATCAAAGAGAAAAAGGTATGTTTGTGCATGTTGTTGCTTGATTCAGGATATGAGCCAGAACATAAGTTTGCAGAAATTTTATGAGAAGCACTGAAGTAATAGTGTTTATGTAAAAATCCTGTGGTCCAGTAGTTGCTGTAACTGGTGGTTTCTCTGCAGAGGTTTATTATTCACTGGACAGTTTTTATTTCAGTGTTGACAGAGACTTGTGGCAAATGGTCATCTTATCTTGAGCTACCAACTGCGTTTTGCTTTGAGTTCTAACCCTCTTGAATGAATTTCTGGCTTATTGCCCTGCATTCCTGCCTTCTTCATCTGGCTCTGTATCCTCTGCTGTTGGGTTTGGAGTGACATCTGGCTGGCTCAGCAGAGATTTCCAGGTCCCCCCAGAATTATCTTGCCTTTTTTCATGTTTCCAGTACGTGCTATTCAAAGACCTCAAAAGCTTCAGCGTTCAAAGATTTTTAGTGTCATGAAAGTACTGAGTTCACTTGAGATTGCCTTTGAACCATGAGACACCAACACTGCATTTGGGTTAAGGTTTGAAATTTAAAATCAGTGTTCCAAGTGAAGAACACTTTGCTAAACTGCAGAAACCTATTTGGTGGCAGTTATAAATGTCTGTAAAAACATGGGCAGGCAGGAACATTTCAGGAGTGACTGATGTCAGTGCTTCGCTTTGTTTTTTATTTTTTTAAATTTAAATTTGATTATTTTAACACTATTATGTGGGATTATAGCAGTGCCTTTTCCAGGCAAAGCTTTGTGTATTACACAGCAAGCCTTTGTTCAGGTGCCTGCAGTCACATTATGCCTGGTCTGAGTTGTTATCGTGATTCTTCTGAAGTATTATTGTGCAACTTTGGTGTTATACTAGTTATTTCTGAGGTTCTTGGAAAAATCTTTCAGGCAAGTGAAGTGGTGTTGTAGCATGACTTCTGGTGGTGGTTGTGGTGAAAGTAATGTTTTTACTTCTCATGATGTGTGTATGCCCTTCTGCGTATTATCATTCTGCCTTGTGTGGGCAAAAGGATAATTAGAGCATCTCCAGAAACCAAACTGCTGAACTTAAGAATGAGTGAAAAACCTTAATTGTAAGAACACGTTAGAGCAAAGCTTTGCTTAACATAAGTATTGCTTTGTTTAGAGATCCAGAATGTGATTATACAATGGGACTCATAGTGCAAAGAGCTGATTATGTATTTACATAGCTGAAAAGGCTTGTGGGAAGGTGTGATGAGCAAGTGGGGATGCTTATAGATGTCCTTGTATTTCAGCTGTGTCTTATGTTAGTTCTGCTACTTGTACATCAGTACCTGAACATGATCTTGGGTTTGTCTGATATCTACACCAAACTTCCTAATTATATCTGAAATTCATGTAATTAAACTCATGTAGTTCAAAGTTACAGTGGAAAATTACAGCCAGAAATACCTAACTTGTGGGTCAAAGATTGGCTGACGGAGAATCACTGGATGTTTGTCTTGTGAGGAACAGTGGAGCATCAGAGTTGACACACTTGGAGTCAGTTATCCACAGAATTTATGAATGTTATTTCATAGCTAGATCTGTGCCTTTTTTCTGCCTTCACTGAAGATGCGCTGCTTTTTCTGCTTGAGAAATTGTTGGTGGAAATTTGACATCTAGAAATGGTTTTATATTTTAGGTCAGAAATGATCAAAAATTTCTTGAAATGAAGTCATGGCTTAAGTTCATCCTTCCTTGTGTGCTTAGCAGTACAGACTACATTGCATGGGTCTGGGTATAATACAGAAGGAACAGTTTTTGTAGTTTTTCTTATATATCCACACATTTGTCCTACTGCAGTTATTAGTGATGCTTTGGTGGTGGGAGAAGTTTGCTCGCCTTGTATGGGACTCTGCTTGAGTCACCTACTGTGCATCTCAGAACAAACCACTGATTTTTTAATTACTTGCCACAGTTGCTTCTGTGAATCTGTTGTAAGAAGAAATGGTTACTGAAAAGCTGATGGTGTGATGAAGCATGTTCTGTGAAGCGATTGCCTTGTTTTTTTTTTTTTCTTTTTTTTCTTTTCACCAGACATCTGCTAGTTTCATGTGAAGCTTTCTCTTGATTGTGTTGGAGAGCTGGTGAACAATGACTCGCTGTACACCTTTACTGGGCTTTCTGTGACACTGTAGACTCTTAATGTATTTCTTCTTGCTTGTCTGCCTGCTGTTAGGTCAAATTGACACATTGTTCCTTGAGCAGAAGCTCATCCTTTTTACTGTCTGCCTTTTCCAGTTCCTTTCCTCTAGCTGGTGAGGTGGAGCAAAGAGCAGAGTAGCTCATACCTCAAACCAGGTAATGTGGGTGTTGTACAAATCAACCGAAGCTTTAAAAAAAAAAAAATCTTGTTTTGCATCAGTGTCCTGTGTGAAGTGAGATTTCTGGGTGCACTGTTTATTTTTCCCATTTAAAATAGGAAATTATGAAAATGAGTGTTTGTCTTGTGGAGCAGTTCTTATGAATACCAGAAGGTGGCATGACTGATTTTCCTAGAAGTGTTTTGATTGCAAGAAATACATGGGATGCTGCTAAGCTGATTTTAAAGCTGTTGGTCAAATTCTGATCTAAGGAAAGTTGGATCAGTTTAGCCCTTCATATTTAAGGGAGGTATTTAAAGGTATATTCACTCTGCTCTTTTTCAAAAGGTGAAAACTCTGCTGGGGTTCATGCTGGCTTTAAAGTTTTTGAAGTAGGAAGTAGTTTAGCTGAAGTGCAGGGTGGAAAGGAGCTGACCATCATATGTGCAGTGGAATTATTTTCTGAGCTGTTTTACAGCATCCTGGTTTCTCATGAACATGTTGTTTAGATATTTTGCTTTACCAGTTTGCCAAATGAGACCAATTCCTGCCCATTTTAAGCCCTCCAGGTTCAGCTGGTGCTGTGCAAGAATAAATTATTAATATGGAAACTTCCAGTTTTATGCGGTAGGAACTCTACCTGCGGGCAGATTTGAAAGTGTACCAATGGTAGGTGTTAGAAGCAGTAAGTGGAAAGAGTGTGCAAAAGAGACCAATATGCATTTAAATGAAAATCTGTTTTCAGCATAGTATGTATTTTGTTCTGACAAACTGGAAATGCCATCTTTGTGCAGTGTTGCCATGCATTTAATGACAAGATGAATTAATAAGGCATTAGGTACCATCTCATGTGATGCTTTCCTTCTTAGAGAAGCCTGTCTATGGTGCAGACATCTCCACTATGATGTGGGTTGAAAAGTGCTTAAATATACTTAAAAATAGTACATAAAAATAGGGGTTGTTTCCATTCAGAGATCCCAGGGGACTTACTCGTAGAGCAAGTGTATTGGGCACAATTGGCAAGGTTTTGGTAGTGGGGGTGTTGGTGTAGCAGTGCCCTGTGTGGGATGAGGCTGGGACTGCCCTGTGCCAAACACAACTGGGGTTGATTTTGCATTAAAACCTTGTTTTGTCTGAATATTTCAATTAATTGATGTAGGACAAACCCAAACTTTTGAAGTATTGAGATACATGGGTTTTTTTTTTCTTTCCTTCAGCTCCCTCTGGCAGGCAAACACCAGCATTACAACTGTTTTATTTCAAACTATTTCAGAGAAAGGCTTGTTCTAACTGACTTATCAGTTACTTGGTGTTGTATGTATGCATCAAGAAGAGATTTTCAGATGTAGAAAAGCAGATGCCTGCAGCTGCAGAAGATGCTGAAATACAGATTTTTCTTGCTTTAGCTGATTTCTGTCCAGTCTTTTTGTGCAGCACAGCTGTGCAATGCCATGTCACCCCAAGGACCTCTACACCATGCTCATCTATTGTTTGTTTTCTCTATAATGTGGTCTCTCCTGAGCCTGCTGTGATTCACTAGAGAGGCACAGATGAGAGCGATGGGACTGTTTTGTGTAGAAGTCTAGTGCTATTTGTAGAATTGTTAGACCCTTTTCTTGCTGACTGAGCTGTGTCATGGGTGGGTGGAAGCAGAGCAACTCTGGTGTTGATACTGTCCCCTGGGCTGAGCCCATCCACCCACCTCTGGGCAGTCTGCTCCTTCGCAGAGCTTCACTGGTTTTATTTGCAGTTCTGTGTTTCCAAAGGACAGTCTGCCAGGGTGACGTGGTCACACGTACAGCACCATAAAGATGTAGAAAACTGCCTGGAGTGTGTGGTTGTGCTGGTATAGTGGCTCAGCAGTGAGACCTTTGGAAGCCACTACCTGGACATTTCTGAATCATGGAATCACAGAATTATTTGGTTTGGAAGGGGCCTCAAAGCTCATCTTGTCCCAATCCCCTGCCATGGCAGGGACACCTCCCACCAGCCCAGGTTGCTCCAAGCCCCATCCAACCTGGCCTGGAACACTGCCAGGGAGGGGGCAGCCACAGCTTCCCAGGGCAACCTGAGCCAGTGTCTCACCACCCTCACAGGAAAGAATTTCTGCCTAATATCTCATCTCAATCTCCCCTCTTCCAGTTTAAAGCCGTTGTTGAAAGCACTGAACTTCCATTTTCATTAGGAGTCAGATGTCTGAAGTTTCATGAAGTAAAGGTTTGTAATCAGGAGACTTTAAACTATTTGATTTAAATATTTCATAGTTTTAAAAAATCCAAATAGTATTAGCATTCTTCTGTGGACCTTGCTAAAAACAGCTTCTACTTAGGCTTTTCTTGCTATTATGTGCAATTATTTTATGCGAGGCAGTATGTCCTGATTTGATCCTAAATGATCTGGATGGTTACATTGTCACTAAATAGGGATGTTATAACTGCAAAGTTGTTCCAGTCTGCTAAGTGAATAACTTAAAACTGTCACTTTAAGTCTGCTCTTGGAAATGAATTCGTAGTTTGTTTGTCCACCATAACAAAGTTGAATAAAATAAATAACTTGCATAGTTTGAAACTTTGCCATACAGTTTTCTTTAAATTTATATTTTCATAGATGCTAGAGAAGAAAGCAGTTTGTATTTTTCTTTCTATAATTAATTATTATGCAGGAATTTTGACATTTGCCAAATTAGAAATAGAATATAATGCTGTATTTCAGAGAAATGGAACTGTTTAATATGAAGTGTCATTTTTGTGATCATTCTTTTTTTATCTTCTGGAAAAATCTAAATGTAAGCAAGGTATACATTTTTGAAAGTCTCATACTTTAGAAATCATGTTAATAACCACTAGGGTTGTGTTAATTCTGCGGCATAGACAGACTCATTGATTATACACTCTCCCTGCACCCCGTCCAGTGGAATGTTAAAGGCTGTGCCTTTTGGGTCCTTTGTATAACAAGACTCAGCAGTGGGAATTTACAGAAAACCTCATTTTGCTGTAGAAGATGAGTAGGTGTCTTCTGAAGAGGTGGTATCTAGCTCTGCAGAAATCTTGCAATTAAAGCTGTTCCATGCACTTAGGACTGCAAGGATGATTACAGATATCATTGAGGTGTAAATCTTCCCTGAGCTGCAAACACCCATCGTCAGTGTCTTTGCTCCTAACCCCCTCCCCAGTGAGGAGTGTAAAGGCAGGCTGAAATTCAAGTTGCTATTTCAGAAAACTTGCATCTATTTCATAAAAGTTGGTCTCTAATATGCTTAAGACAAGCTGATGTCAAATAGTTAAACTGGTTGAATCTATGCGAGTATCATATTTCTGTGTCCCCTTAAAGGAATCCAGCCAGCAGCAGTGCAGTGACTGTCAGCATCATAGTGCAGCAGCTTCAAGTCTTCTCCTAGAAGACACATTCCTGCTGTTTGTTGGCTCCCAGGTTGCACACTGCCATTTCTGACAACTTGGACTTGAGGCATCAGCATCTTTCTTGAAACCTTTTCAATCTCATTCTCTGTCAGAGGCTTCCCCAAGAGGCCCTGGCCTTCAGATAAAGATGTCAGGCTGCCCACAGTGGGAATTTTGTGGATTGTGGGTTAGCAGACTGGATCCATCGGAGGTGACAATGCAGGGGAATTCCTGTGTCAGAAAAAGTTAATCTTTTTGTCTTTTAAAGAAATTGAGTCATTACAGCAACACACAGTAAGAGCAGTGCTCAATGTGCTTCACTCTTGGCTCCCCGTGGCCGCTCTCTTCAGCAGGGACTGCTTTGTGTAGGTGTGCAGGGTCACAAGAACTCACTCCGGTGGATGAAGACAAGAAGGTTGAGGGAATGCAAAATGACTGATGGATTCCATGTAAATAATGGCTGAATGAGAGAAAAAGCTTACAAACTTTTATTTGAAGAATATTTTCAAAATACTTTAATCAACTCATGGCTAACGTCCTTTGCAGGCTGCTGTCTGTGGTGCAGGAAATCCTGAGGTTGGTAGTGCTCAGTTCCAGCCTCCTTTTAATTACTAAATTGTTTAATATATTTGCATCATGTGAGTCAGATGTGTAAATGTGTTTAGGCATACTTTACTAAAATAAATTGCAGAGCCAACAGACCATAACAGCTGTGAAGTTGTTTAGAAATAAATTCTTTGTAGTTCACAGTTTGACCTAATAAAAATAACTGTTGCTTCAGACCAATTATTTTCAGCAGGGTCAGTCTGGCTGCTGTGACTGTGCATTCAGATTTCTGTGGTGATTTATTAAATATAATCACCTAGGGAAGATGAGCAGAGTTCTCTGAATAAATTAGTGTTAATTCAGAAGCGTTTCTTCGTAGCGGTATGCTGTCAGCAGAGTATGTGGGCTTAGATCAAAAGTTGGAAACCTTCATTAACTCACTTTGGTTTCACCTCCTCCTAAGTGTTTTAAGACCATATTTTACCTAATGCCTTTTATGTAAGAGTAGTTTGCCTAAGCAAAGCTGTTTGGGTTTTTTTGGCATATTTTCACCTGTAGCTTGTTGTTAAGTTATCAGTGCATCTTGACTCTTGCTAGAAACCTTATGTCAGTTCTAGAGCAAAGCCCTCTTCAGGAATACACACAAGACAATGCAGAACATCCATAAGTGGCATAAAATAAAAACTTCTTTCATGGCTGGAAACACACACTTAGATTTGAGATATTTCTAAGACTCTGTTTAGTTACGAAATATACCTGAAACTGAATTTAATACTTTAACCCTTCTGAATATTAAAAGTGTGAGTTCCAGTGGGATTTGATTTGTTCATTTCTCATGTGTCCCCCACTGCCTGTGAGTTTCTCGGAAGCTGGTTTAAGATTTAACCTTAGTTATGTTTTTTTTTAAAATTGTTTTCAAAATATCTCATTGTGACCTGATAGGAAATGGCATGGGGTTTTTTTAACTGTTTACTGTCGCTGAGTAATTTCAGAAATTTTGTGGCCTTCCAGTACCCGAAGAGGCCTGCAGGAAAGCTGGAGAGGGACTATTTACAAAGGCATGGAGTGATGGGATGAGAAGCAATGGCTTTAAACTGGAAGAGGGGAGATTTAGATTAGACATTAGGAAGAAATTCTTTCCTGTGAGGGTGGAGCAACCTGGGCTGGTGGGAGGTATCCCTGCCATGGCAGGGGGTTGGAACGAGATGAGATCTGAGGTCCTGTCCAACCCAAACCATTCTGTGATTCTATGACTATCAAGATGTTTTTCTCATTAGTGAATCACACCTGCAAGGACCAGGGGTGTGAGTTTTTCAAGAAAGTATGAAATGGAGAAATTCATTACTCAAAGCGATTACTTCTCAGTCAGCCAGCTGCTGCCTCTTTGGTTTGTTGAAGAACATATATTTTGGTAGTCTCAAAATCATGTGAGAACTCTTTCCTAACTGAGGTGTCTGGGAGGGAAGGGGAAGAGGCTGTGTCAGATGCAGGGTAATATGTATTTGTCATATATCTATAAAAAGAATATGTGGGTGTATATATGTATAGTGCATATATACAGTATGTGTATGTATATATACACACATGCTATATATATGAACACATATATAGTATGCATATGTGTATTTATGTATAAAAATAATTTTCCCTGAAATGAAGCATCCTAAAATGTTACTGCAGCAATTTCCTCATTTATACAGGAAAAAACGCTGCGTGGGTGGATAGCAAACTGCAGTACTCATTGAGCATGTGGTACATGCCCTGACTACTTAATATTTAAAGATTTGGGCATTTTTTTTTTCCTGTTTTAGAAATGGCCCTACACATATCACTATAGAGACGGGAACCTGTACTGCTTGCAGCGTTTTGACAGCATGAGGGGTTGGCCGCAAACCCAGTTTCTCTCACTTCTTTATGCATTACAGTTTATGATTATTCCTTGTTCCGTGAGCAATCAGCCCAATTTAAAAGAATTAAATCCATTTGGTAGTAACTATTTTGTAAGCATCTCTGTTCATTTATGAGGCCCTGTGCATCTTGATGTCTGCAGTGCAATTGCTTCCAAAAGATGCTGTAACTTATATCTGGTGCCTGAGAGCTTTTTTTCCCCCCTGTTGTTAGAAAGATAATTATTTGAGACAACGTAGTGGATAGTAAGTCAGAGTATATGTGTAGTTCTCAGAACTGTCCAGCTATTTTAAAGCTCATTTCTTAATTTCCCTAAATCAATTAAAAATAATGAAAGACTGTTTCTTTGCAAGATAGATCTTTGAAGTCTCCAGAAAAGTTGTGCTGTTGATTCTGGCACCTTTTCTTACACTAACAAGCACGTTATCAGTAGGAAATAGTCTAATGTTAGAAAACGTAATAATTGTGACACAAATATCAAGACTTTTTCATTGTCTACATTTCTAGATGAAAATGGGAGATGTAAATCACAGTGGCACTGTAACTGTGAACCTTTGTCTTTCTGTAAAGCTAAAAGAAGCCTGGGGTTCTGGGAGTGCAGAAGACTTCTCAGATCACATGAGAAAGGGTTTGCAAGATTTGAGAAAGTTTCCATATAGCATAAGCCCATTTCCATCTAGTGCTTTTGGTTCCCCCCCTACTCAGTAGCTGAACAAAAGGAGAGAGGTAAGCAGCTCGTTAGAGCGGAACAGCAAATCTCAACCGCAGCAAATCCTTGAGTGAGCAAATATTTTTTGGTTTTGTTTTTAACAGTTTAAGGACTGAAAAAAGAAGTTAAAGTCAATCTGTGCACAGTGGTGAAAATCCAGCAGCATGTCTAGAAGTTAAATTTTACTCTGCTTAGTTTTCATACCCAAATCCATGTGACATTCCAAGGCTAAGAATAAGTATTTTCAGACTAGTGTATGTTGCCACTGGGCTCTGATACATCATTCTCCCTGTGATTCTTTTTTCTTTGAATAACCATGAAAGGAAGTCTTACAGGGAATGCAGAGGTGGTTTAAAAGTTTTGTTGGAAGTGTAGATTCCCCCCAGAAATATAAGCACACTGGGCTGTGAGAGGAGAACTTGTATTTTATAATGCAGGTGAAAGGCAGCAAAGGCACATGTATTGACAGTCAGTGTGTACGGAACAGCGTGGTAGCAGCTTAGGGTTTAAACTGTGCAAAGGAAAGAAGAGGATATCACAAGAAAAAGGAAGAGAATTACAAGGGAAGCAGTTTTAGCTGTGTTCCTACCCTGAAGATCAGGGGGAGCTTGCAGAGGAAGAGATGCTGTGATAATCCCACTTGCAAAGGGTGGTTCTGAGTGTGGTTTGTTCATGGCTTGCACAGGATGGTTCTGCGTGCCTGCTCCCCCCATTTGGGGCCAGATCTTGCTTGTTGGTCAATAATAAAGAAGGATTTGGGATGGTGGGTGGAGGAGCAGGGGTAAGAAATGCCCTGCTCCTTGAAGCACTGTTTATGTACCTCCTTTTTGTGGGGCTGGAGCTGTACTGCTGTAGAGCCTCAATCAAAAGCTTCTACCTTGCTAACAGCTCAGGTCTGTGAAACAGCAGCTTGGGATCTTGCCTTTGGCATTTTTCTTTTCTTTTTTTCTTTTTATGTCACCTGTTCCATTACTTTATGGAGGAGTTTTCTGCAGAACTGCTAGATACCCTGTCAGTTAATTCGTTGTCAGTCTGCTCAGTGCAGCTTTGCAAATACCAGCATGGAAATGATTGCTTAAAACTCAAAGGCTTCCCCTTTCTCTTTCTCTGTGTACAGAATAAAAGATATGTAAGAGACTGACAATAAGTAAGCTATAAATTTAAGCAAGTTATAAATGGAAGATGCTTTTAGTCTTGAAGGTGAACTTGCTGGCAAGAAAAATACAGAAGCCAAACCCCTTGAATGGTCCCAAGAAGCTGTTTCTCTGTGCAGTTATCATAGGACTTCAGCATTTAAAAGAGTTTTAAAGTTAAAAGTGAATCTCCAGTTTGGTGCTCCAGTTTGCTGTGTTTTCATAGCACGTGTCTAGGAATAACTGTTTCCTCAGGGAGCAGAATTCTGCACGGAGCTGTAATGGTGCTTTTGGCCCTCAGAGCCAGTTAATTTGGGGAAGAGTGGCAAAGCAGGGTGATGTGAGAACAGAAAATGTGTGATATTTGCTGGCTGCAGTGCACTGCAGGAGACCAGCCTATTTTTCCCATATTTTTAAATGCAGAACTAAACTGTTATTTTGAAGTCTTAACTAACATAACAGAATAATATACAGTGATTTTTCTGTTGTCTTAGGAATAGTTTATGTAAAGCGTAGAATACAGTTAGGTAATCTTTTCCCTCATAATACACAACCAATTTGTGACTGTCAGGAAGAAAATGGTATTTTTTTCTCCTCCTTATGTGCAGATAGATGATTAATTTCTCACCTGGTAGTTCTTTTGCGAGTGAAAAGCGTTTGCCTGTTTTTAGAGCCCCTGGCACTGCTGCTTCCTTCAATTCCATGTTTGGTACATTGGCTGTTTGATCAGGTAGTGTGTGCTCGATGTTAGGAGGGGATGGAGTTGGGCAGTGCTTGGAATTCATACAGTTTTTTAAAAAAAAAATAATAAAAAATGTTTACTGCTACTGAGCTTCTGTAAAGGTTTTCATTACATTGCTTGTAAATTCTGCTTTAGCAGGGGGGTTGGAGGAGATGATCTCTAGAGGTCCCTTCCAACCCCTCCCAGTCTGTGATTCTGTGAAATTAAGTGAAAACTAAATGGGAAAAGAGACACCCAGTGGAGAGTAGGTGTTTGAGCACTGATTCTGCCCTCTGTGCTGGATGATCTCATTGGGATCCAAAGCGGGAAGTGACTCTGCTTTCTGGATGTGCACTGATGGACCTGAACACCAGCCAGTGCTTGGGAATGACTGTGTGGCTCAAGGTGGCTTTCATTTTATTGGTCAAAAGAATATCTCAAGAGTTGCTTTTGAAAAAGCAGCCCACTCATTGTCCTTAGCCTCTTTCTTTTATGTTAGTAATGCTGCTGTGGATAAATAAAATGTATAATTGACTCCTTAGGATTGGCAGAGCAGGGAGGTGGTGGAGAATGTAAAAGTGGTTGCCAGTTGGTTGCACTGGCTGTGCTCTCCACGTAAGGAAGGGGCTAACAGCATTTCCTTGTGGTATTTTAAGACAGTTGCTGTATGATGGCAAATGCAAGAGCAAATTGAGTGTATGAATTTGAAATAATGATATCTTTCTTTGTGGTTATAATAGCTGTTATCTAACATCTCTTTCATAGAATCACAGAACAGCCTTGGTTGGAAAAGACCTCTAAGATCATCAAGTCCAACCATTAACCCAGCACTGCCCAGTCACCACTGCCCCATGTCCTTTAGCACTTTATCTAAATGTCTCTTAAATCCTTCCAGGGATGGGGACTCCACCACTGCTCTGTGGAGCTTGTTCCAATGCTTGACAATACTTTCAGTGAAAAAATTTTTCCTAATATCCACTGTAAACCTCCCCTGGCACAACTTGAGGCCATCACCCCTCGTCCTGTCACTGTTACCTGGGAGAAGAGACCCGACCCCCCATTGCTACCCCCTCCTGTCAGGGAGCTGCAGAGAGCAATGAGGTCTCCCCTCAGCCTCCTCTGCTCCAGACTGAACCCCCAGTTCCCTCAGCTGCTCCCCATCACACTGTGCTCCAGACCCTTCCCCAGCTCCGTTCCCTTCTCTGGACACACTCCAGCAGCTCAGTGTCCTTCTGGGAGTGAGGGGCCCAAACTGGACACAGCACTCGAGGTGCAGCCTCACCAGAGCTGAGTACAGGGGGACAGTCACCTCCCCAGTCCTGCTGGCCAGGATGCTGTTGGCCTTCTTGCCCACCTGGGCACACTGCTGGCTCGTATTCAGCTGGCAGCTTAACTTTTAAGCTTTTGGTGCAGAGAAGACATGATATAGTCTTGTGTTAGGGGTGCGTATGAGGCTGTGGCACACAATATTTACGGTACGTGCAGACAAGCGTGGCTGTTGGCATGCATTCTTTTACAAAAAGACTTCTTCTCTGCAGGGTTAGTGTTTCTTAATATTTATAGCATGTAGACACGGTTGTCCCACACAGCAAATGTCTGTTCACCGTTCAAGTAGTCATTTCTGGGGAATTTGTTGCCTGCGTTGATGCTGCTCATGTAATTTAGAACTTCTTCAAAGAAGTGGGAGAGAGCTCCTCAATTGTCAAATAGGTGCATCTGGTTTTAAATTAGCCCTCAGCTCTGAGCATCCTGGGTTATTTTAGTGCCTGTGGTTATGGCAACAGCTTCAAATGCCCAAAACTATTTTGGGCAAACATTTTCAATAATAATGATCAGAAGCAGTAATTATTCCCTGGTGATTTCATCCCAAAAATAAACTTAACAATGTATTTTTCACCATTACGAAAAACCTATCGGAGTGTTACTAAATGTTAAATTTATAGAAATTCTGCTCCTGGTTCTGTTCTTTATTGCCGAGTAGTGTGACAGGGTGTCGGCTTTTTATTTTGTGATAGGATTAAGCTGTCCTGATGAACAGAAAAATTGCCATGCTGTACTGAGACTATTCTGAAATCTGTAGAATAAACATCTTCCACAGTGTCATTCTGGTCTACTGTGGTAATACATTAAAAGTGATTTAAAAATATAAATTTTTCCTAGTAAAGGAGTCGATATAGTTGAAGCTCTACCTTATTTTCCCCAGAAACCTGCTCTGCTTATGCACAATATGCTGGTAAGGTCTCTGTTCCCTTTTTAATCTCTTGGCTCCTGTGCTCCCCGCTGTCATCAGCCCTGGGAGGTCACCAAGCGGAGTTGCAGCGTGGTCCCTGGTGGACACCTGCGTGTCTGTCTGCTCCGGCCGGTTCTACAGGCAGTCTGGGAGCTGCTGGGGGGGTGGCATTCGGAATTGGGTTGTTGATAGCGTCCCTCCGAGGACTGCTATTAACGGTGTGCTCCTCTCTGCTTCTCTGCTGCAGAAGACAGTGATATTTGTGTTCCCATAGCATGTTGTAAAATGCATGAGATTTTGCTCATCCTCCTTGGAAATGAGAATAGGAAAATGAGAGCATCCTGAACCAGAAGCTGTTAGAAGAGGATGCAGAAACCTGCAGCGATTTATGCTTTATTTTGTCTTCCTAGCTATGGATTAGAAGGACTGATTTTTTTGCAATGGGCTTTTTCCATAATGGCATTCTGGTATTGTTTGGTCAGAGCTTGCAGAGGAGGAAAACAGGCTGCTGAATTTAGTCATTGATCTCTATTAGCCGTGGCCTAAGGCTATGCTGAGATTTATATCCCATTTGTATTGTTGCAGCTCAAAAGAAGAATGTTCAGAGGATGACAAGTGTATTCTGAGTAGGTATGTTGTTTCATTTTCATATGAAACCCATTTTTTTTTTTCTGCTTCCATTGGTCAGAAATGAGGTTAATAGGAAGAGAATATAGTACAGTGCTGCAGTGTCCCTGTTAAGGTAGAACAATAGCATCAGAAAGAGTTCTTTAGAAATTAGTTGCTTTTAAATGCTTTTAAAGCTGCATTGTGCTGGTGTGCACAGTGCAGTCTTTTTTTTTTTTTTAAATTTTTTTTTTTTTTAACCATATACTGCAGTCAGCGCTTCCCTAACGAGGTGGCACTATTGTTGAGTTAGAAGGATAGAATCATCATATTGCTTTAGGGGACAGCAGGATTTAAAAGGAGATGCCTTGCAGCCCTCTCTTACAGCTTGGAAGCATCGGTTTAAGGGCATTGGCAGAATCCTTTCCTTGTTCTTAGCAGCAGCCACTGCTGTGTCAGTCCTGTGTGGAATGGAAGTCCTAGTTGGTAGTCTGTTATGGAAACGCTGTTTACTGTTATTGTAGTACCGTGGTGACAACATGCCATTGAAATGGAAAACGAGCTCTCCTGCTATCTGGAAATTCCCAGTTCCTGTGCTTAAAACATCCAGGTCTTCGCCACTTTCTCCAGCATACATGTAAGTGAGAGAAATGAGGATAATAAGGTGGGATTGCTTTTGTGAGACTACCCTGGGGCAAAATACCCTGTTATATATGAAATGACATTGGCACTCAGAATTTTTACCTTGTTTTCTATGTAGACCCCCCCAGATTTTATCCTGGATGTTTCATGATGGATGTTGTGTCGAGTCTTTTCCCCTTTGTTGAAACGTAGAGAAATTGTGCAGGTTAAGCTATATTTGTAAGAATATTGTCTGTGTTTGTTTGAAAAGTTCGTGTTGCTGTTAAATTTGTAGTGCTGATCTCGAATTGACAAGTTAAGCTCCGAGGCAGGCTTGCTTTGTAGGGTGTATGCTAACATTTCCTCCTCCTGCCGATTACACTTGGATTTTAATCATGGAATCACCTGCTGTATTGTACTGCACTTTTGTTCGTTCAAGTTCTACAAAAGAAATCATCCTGCTTTGGTCTTGTTTTAATCTTGAAGCTCTTAGCCTTAATACAAATTGAATGTCTTTTTACAAAGTTACAATAAAAGCTTAAAACATGAATCATTCATATCTGAGTACTTCTATGGTTGTGCAGTTTGTCCACGTAAAGTAGCTTCGCATCAACGCGTATTTTCATACCCATGGAAACAATATGCCTTTGTCTGCCAAATCTCGGTGGAGCTTTTGTTCACCTTTTGTTGCTGTGAGTTCTGTGTCAGCATACACAGGTGACTTTTTTCCTTCTGTGAAATAAAACTAAGCACAGGGTGCTGAATTGCTTCTGCCTTTATTTAAGGAAGCAGCTCTTCTGAAAATGAGGAATAGTTGCTTTAAAATGCACGAGTAGCACTGTAGATGATTTCCCTGTGTGGAAATTACAATAAAGACTGTTAGTTTCCAGTAGTATTTCAACCTAGCATCTACAATATTAGTACTTTTAAGCTTGCATTGTCTTTTTGCAGATAGGCTTTTGCTCCAGCTGCTGTAGGGACAAGCTGTAAGAAGTGGATATTTACAGGTTCTCTAAATGTTATCTTTCTTGGTTGTTGCTGAGAATTGCCTGGATGAGCAGTGGGGCTGAGACAATACACTGCCGTGTGCGTGGTCACTATTGTTCTCTCGGAAGGGCTGGGGTTTGGGGGCTAACCTGGCTGTACAGACCCTGGGCTGAGCACGCTCCCGTTTTCAGATTAATTTTCATGGAAGTGCTTCAGCCTTTTCACTCACTGAATGTATCAACCACGTTCAAGGCTGCCAGAAATCATCTTTTCCCAAGAAATTACTACTTATGACTTTTTAAAAAATATGACTAAATATAAAGAAAGTCTAATGATAAAAAAAGAGTTGTGAGGCTTTTGAACCTCTTTCAGGGAAACACCATCTTTAGTGTTTTACATTATGGTTTTGTTTTTTAAACTATAGTATTGATTAAATGCAAGAAAAATCAGAAATAGCCTAGTCTGATCTATCTGCTGCTGAAACTGAGCGTTTCTTTTGTGTGTCTTTAAATTGCTAATCTAGCTCTGTGTACGCTCCAGCTTTTATGATGGGGATCATGTAGCTGATTATCTCAGTGTGCTGAAAGTATGTGAACAGGTTTAGTGTTCGTGCTTAACTATATGATGCTGAGCTTATCTGGAGCATGTGAAATATGTGAGCAGCAGCCTTAATCATCTTTTTATAATGAGTCAATGTATCCCAGTGTTTATGGAGACATTTCTTCACTGGCACGCAGTCCTGACATTAGCAGGACTCTTAAATCTAATGTAACAAAATATATATATGATTTACTATAAAGAAAGAGAAACATTACAAAATGGCACCTATTTGATTAGGCAGTGCATAACAACCGATCTAAAAAAAAAAACCACTTGTAATTTAGGTTGCCCAGTAAAATAGGTGATGGAGTTAATTATCTTCATTGCAGAGACTACAGAAAATTTGCTGCTGTTTGATATGACCTGATGTTTTTCGTATTTATAAGTTTTCTTTCATAAGTAGTACTCTGCACACTGGCAAAAGGCATATGTTTCAAGTAAAAGATTCAGGAATAAGTGGCGTGTGAAACGGAACATGTATTGATGTAAAATGACCATAAAACTCTTGAATTCACAGATGAACACTTCTATACTTGATATTTTGAATCTAGAGTATACAGAGGTATAATTAAGCTTTTAATCCCTTTAATACTTGACATCTTAATCTTATAAAATAGGTTTGTGGCATGATTTGGATTGTAAAGTAGGGAGGTCTTAAATGTGGTGGTTGGTTTTTTTTTTTAGTGACTTACCTAGAGGTTAAACTGATTGTCAGGACATGGAAATTTTATTAGTGTTTTATTTGGTTTGTGTACCCGCTACCTGAGCTCTGCCTTAGCTTCCCTGTATGGAAATGCCGAGGCACCGGCGGGTACCTCCGTGCAGAGCACCACCGTGAAGCACTGCGCTGTCCTGGGAGCGGGGCGGCTGCGTTAGCTGCAGCCTCTGCTTGAGAGGTCTGTGGTAGTTCCCCAGCTGGGGAGTGGGTATGAATAGCTCATCCCAGGGTGTCCTGTGCTGCAAGGAACTTGTGACCGGGTGGTACATGGGATAAAGGACCTGCTGAAGTTCACCTGATGACTCTAGGTGAGCGTGTGGTTCTGTTAGTGGGAAGTCTGCTGGTTTTGCTGGGTCTGGTACTGCTTTCCTGGCAATGGGAAGGAGCAGCAGCGGATTGCTGCCTCTTGGCTGGTGGTTTTGTTTAACGCTAGTTAGTTATTAGGGATATTTTCAGGATATCCTGACTGCAAGAGGTTAACTCTTCACACTATGTGGAGGGCACAGAGTCCCCCTGAAGGGGAATGCAGACATCCCCCAGCTTCTGGTGGAACTGGTCCAGGGTAGCTTGAGCTTCCCCCCAAGCTGAGAGAGATGCAGTGACATTGCATAGGGAAAATTAAGTAGTATTAGAATGGGAGCACTGGCATGTGACCGATATGTGTGGGTGTAATGCAGCCTGGCTTAGTGCACGAGTGAGGAATGTGCACATGCCTTTGTCAAACTGCTTTACATTTGCTTTCGTGACACTTACAGTGTTGGGGTTTAGTGTATAGATTCCTTTGGTTAAAAAGAGTGTGGAAGCTGCTCCAGCGAGTTTGTGCTCTGCTGGTGAATTCATATTCCTATTTGCAGTTGCTCTGCCTGTGTGGGGCCAGACCTCGGTGACTCCATACGGTGTGTGGGCAGGTGAGCAGCTTCAGCAAGTGAATCAGAGGAAGGGGCAAAGTGAATAATCTCAGGCTGGAAAAGTAGTATTCCTTGGCATCGTAGCTGTGTATTGACAGCCACATGTTAAAACCAGAAACAAACTCCGGTGCCTGACATAAGGAGAGGTTAAAAATTGAAGCAGTACTTCAGAGAGGGTGAGGAATGGTTCAGAATTTGGTGGTGTAGAACAGCTTTGAGGGGTAAAGGAACGTGTGTCCCAGTTATTGTTCATGAGTCACAGCTTGTATATTAAGAACTAAGAGGAGAATCCTTTCTTATTCACACTAGCAATGTCATTTATGTTGTTTTTTGAAGTTGTGCACATCTTCCATTAACACAAATGGAAGACATGTTTGTGGAAACTCTGAAGATACTTTAAGGATGGGGATCTACAGAGAATTCAACTGTTTTCAAAAATACTCTGACATAGGGTTATTCTGTAAGCTGATGTCATGTGAGAATGATTGGTAGCTGTTTCCTGAAAAGTGAAATGTTCAGTTAAGTGTTTTTAGTCTCCAATATGCCATGTTTAAAAGTAATTAAAATAAAAAAAATTCGTAATGCAGAATGATCTGTTTGTAAGCCTAGTGCCTTCTTTCCTTTTACATGGAATAGTGTGTTGGTGTTTTAAATGGAAACTATCCTTTGCATGTGTTTTCACAGATAACTGGCTAACGTTAGGAGAAATAAACAGATGCAATATTCCAAATATATTGCTAGCCACGGCTCTGCAACACAGTTTGACTATCCTGAGTCGTGGTTGTGAAATTTGTCCGATAGGAAATGCTTTGCAGTAATGGAAATCAGTTACTGAGCAGAAAAGTAGAATAAATATTCAATACTCTGGAGTAATCAGTGTTAGTTTTAGCTGCTTATATAGGTTATATAGGTTAATGCTTTTGTGTCGTCTTTCAAATCTCTGATTTGCTCTACAATGAGCTCTTTGAATTTTTGCTATAAGATGATATATACTTAAAAGGTGTGTATGCATAATTCATCAGACCCTCTGTATTAGTTCTCTTCCGTGAGACCACCCTATGTTCTGCTGGCTTCACTGGGTATTTTTAGGAAATAACCCTTTTGTTGGGCTCTTGAGCATTTGGCAGACTAATGGTATTCACACCAACACGGACTCGCCCGTCTTTGGCAACATTTCCATGTGAGAGCAATTACTTCCTCGATATTTCAAATTTCAACATGTTGAAAGTCAATGTGCTGGTCACCCCAAATGTTTTTTAAACTAATCTGACAGTGCCTGCAAACAGATGGGTTGGGTGGGTGCGGAATAGATGGGGCTGATCTCTTCATAAATAGGTGAACACTGCTTTTAAGCCCAGCAATTTTCTATATGGAGTTCTCATTTGTGCCTGTTGATCTTGCTTTTGCTTTCTAAATAATAGCTATTTCAGTAGATTATTCTAAGTTCAAAATGTGAAATTTCATTGCAGTAATAAACTGGCAAAACCAAGATAAAAACCCCAAACCTGGTTGTTTTGAAGTTTCCCAGTACTAGTGTTTTTTTCTGGGCACACCTTTATAGGTGATGCTGTGGCTCACAGGAATTACCTTCACATGCTAAAGCATCTTTATTGAATTCTCTTGAATATGTTACTCAGCCTATTCTACCACAACGTCAGTTCTGCCAGTTTGTAATTTTTGCCATTATTTCCTTGTTTTTGTGGAAAAATCTTGTTCAATCCCTTCCCACTCACTGGATTTTCTAGTGTTATGCAGTATTTCCTGTTGAGGTTTGGATGGTGACACCTATGGATTTTCACAAAGTACTTGGAGAATATTGGGGTTTTAAAATAATAGTCACTGGTTCCAAATGGTAATAGTGGGAATTGTTGTGTAATAATGTGTAGCTATAACACTAAAGTGGAAGTGCACATCTATATTATTGCTGTAATATTTTTTCCAGTTGTGGCTGAGGTTGTTGCAATATCTAAGTTGCAAAAATGTGTTTTTTCATGGGTTGGACAAGTACGATAACAAGCGTGGGTGGAATGCTGAGATTGAAACTCTTTAGCATGTAGGGAAAAAATATTTTACAATTTGAAGTAATTAATGCCCCCCTACATTCTCTTCAGGAGACTGTAATAAAGGAAGGATGAAATAGCTGTGAGAAGTGACAAAGCAAGAGGAATGGTAGAGCAGGCGTAGGCAGCAGAAATTTCAGGGGTGAATTACCAAACACTAATGTCACAATCTTGTTTACTTTTTTTTTTTTGGCTGGCTTTTAAGCTATCAAAATTATTCAGTACGGGGGGGGTGGGGGGGAAGCCACCACTCTGGAAAGGAGTGGTTCCTAAATCCTTTACAGTGGGATGTATATTCTGTGACCTAATCTGGAATGTGCAGGTGCCACCTTAGACATATATAGGTTTTTGTCTCTAAGGAACCATCCTGCAAACTTAACAATTTCTGTGCATGTGAAAACTAACTTCAGAGACACGTCAGGTAGAACTGTAATCCGCTGGTGCATGCAAAATGTTGTTCTGAAGTGTTTGGTGATGCATGGGAAGTACTGAGCTGCCATCGCTAAAATTACAGCTTGCCTTTTGAACACTTAAGACCAAATATAAAGAGCAGAGAATAGATGTGCAGTGTCAGCCCAGCCTAAACTGTGAAGCCTCTGAGTGACTGTTGTATTTTCCCTTTTTGAAATAAAGTAGTTTTGCTTTACTTGTAGCTTTAAGCTCCAAAGCATGTATTTGCTTTGCTTTTTCTGTTTTTAATAGTAGGGATCAATAGAGTGACAGCAACTTTGGCAAAAAGTCATTAGAGAACCGCTTCTAATTTAGCATCATTAAACAATCTGAGTCTGCAAATTTAAGCTACAAATGGCTCAATGAATATAAACCCTTTGTCAAATAGATAAATGTGGATGTGATACTAAGGCTCCCAGAGAGACTAAATACTATTAGGAGCAAAAGCTTTATAGCAGTGACTGAGCCAAATATTGCTTTGTTTCTGTGGAAAACAAATTTGAATTAACCAGTGGGCTGTAATTACGCCGCAAACAGCTTGAGACCTCCGATAGTTTAGTTGGTTAAAAAGGAATTTTGAGGAGAGTATTTCCTGTGTGCGTATCCTTGAAAAATCATACCAGAACAGTTGATGTTGCTCAGTCATCTTCTGCTGGCTTTGTGGGGCTGATGGCTTTGGTCACAGCGTGGCCTTACTAGGACGTGATACAAAAAGGTTCAAGTGATGTTGGGAATATCCTCGTTTCTCTGTTGTCCTCCTTTCCACTTGGATCCATTGGCATTTGGAGCAGTGACTATGTCTTCAATCTGAGTGTTTCTAGTAGCCTTCATCGTTTCTGTTGACACTGTGGGCTTGGTGCTTGTGCAGAAACTTCTTGTCAAGGTGGTGATTGTGTGTGGAAGTCCAAAAAGACTTGACTGTATTAAAAAGAAATAAAAAAAAGAAAGGTCAAAGGCTTGAAATTTATGCAGTAGTCTCCGAAACTTTGCTTCTAGAATAGCTTCAGTTGGTTACCTGGAGCCTGACTGGTTGAACAAGGCCCAGTGGCCCTGTCCTTCAAGTCAGTTTGTGTATGTTCTTCCCCTCGTGGCCTTGCTACCATTGGTGCTGGCTACGTGGCTTTGGTGCTTCATTTTGCCTTTAGACACCTTCTGAAACTGGTCAGTGCAATGAGCATCTCCTGCTGTAACTGTGTCTGAACAGCAGTTAAAGCTGGCGAGCTCCCTGCCTCTTCTCGCTGCCCATCAGCACGTATCCAGAAACCATCCTTGCCCTTCTCTACTGATTTTGGGGGATTTGGAAGGTCTATGTCCTCCTCACCTGCTGCCCTTGGCCAGAGCCTGGCAAAAGTGAAATGCCACTTCTCACAGGTTTGCTCTGCTGTAGAGAGCCTGGTTTTCTATTCTCCTTTTACAGAACACCCTTAGGTTAGAGGGAAGGTGGGAAATGGATATAGGAACATCTATTTGTTTTTCAATTTAAGAAACAGTAAGCTTTGTTTTATGCCTTTCTCCTGGAATGGAGATTTAGAAGAGCTCAGTATCAAGTCACTAAACAAATGTTTAAATGTTGTGCTGTTACTGATGGTCTTCTAATCTATAAACAAGATATATACAAAAGTGAGATATTCAAATACAAACATCGGAGCGTTGCCCAAGGTGAGCAGTATCCTGCAGTAGCGGCTGTGGTGACTTTTGAAAATCTCACCTGCAGTAGTTAAAGTGCACAGTTAATTCACTTCAGGAAAGGTTTGCAAACTCCTGGTCGTGGTGGCCCCTTTCAGCATTAAAACAGCATTTTTAAGAAATGCAGTAACCTGATAAATGCAAACTGTTTCTGGTGACGTTATCAGCTTCTAGTTCATGTAATAAAAATATAACCTTTCAACTGCTCAGTAAAAACAGTGGAATCTGCAGCTGATAGGAGGGGTCTAGTGGTAATAAGAAGAAAGGGAAAAAAGGCATGGTTGCTGCTGCTGCTGCTTTGTGTGTATCACAGAGGTGAGAGGCACAGTGTGATTCAGGTCCTGCTGTCCAGCGCTGCTCCTACGTTCATCTTGCTGCCAGATCTTTAGTAGTAGCAGCCTGTGTCAGTGCCTGTGTGCCCCTAAAGCAAGATCTGAAGTTTGCTGAACATGTTGGTTGGTCTGTTAAGAGAGCAGTTAACTTACTCTGTCAACCTATCCAAACAGAACTGACCTTTAGTTTTGTTTTCTCCTCTAGCTGGAGTCATGTTTCTATTTTAAATTGTAAACTTGCATTTCCTATAGAAAATTTTGCTGTATTTTTCTAATAAGTAACCATTAACAAATTATAAAACTGGCTAGTTTTACTGGGTTATTGCTACCACAAAGGAATTAAGTTAGAAATTCCTGTTAAAAAACAGTAATAAAAAGATAAGATGTTATTTTAGGGGAGGACAAGTGTATAAGTAACTTTGCCAGAATAAAAGATTTCCTGAAATTGTATTGGTAGAAGATACAGAATGGAAGGAATGTGAAATACCATGATTGTGTAATTTGTTCATCTACATTATATTAATATTTGAATTTCTTAATAGAAGCATTATTAGATTTTCTTTCATACAACACTGCCGTATCAGTTCTGCTTACTGAGCTCCTAGGTGGCCATGCAATTTGTTGGGGAATTCCTAAATTCATTACTCATGAAGCTGGAACATCTGTTCATAATGGGAAGACAGTAAGATAGTCAATACTTAAATTACTTTTTGGCAGACTAAGCATACTAAAATACTTTTTGGCAGATTATGCATACAAAGTAAGGAATTACTGTGACAGTAAATGAAAGTTTCATTGTATATCACTGGCCTTTTCATCAAGAGGTTTATTAGCAAAATACACCTATTGCTGCATGCATAGGGTAGCCCTGTAATATATCAGATTTTTTTCATAGAACATAAAATAGTAAACATTTGTCTTATAAGAAGAATATCTTAATACGAAATTGAAATCTGGTTCTTTCTTTGCTGATAAATACCAGAGTGCTGGCACGTGCCAGGAGTGATTGCTGAAGATGCCATTTACCAGTGACCAGAACACTCGCAGTCATGGTTCATTGAATGGTAATTTGACAGAGAAAATAAGGTTATAATCCTTTCAAAACCAAGCTATTGAGCTTCACCAAATTAAGAATTCACTGTCTGGCCAATATGGCTTTGGCAAGCGTTTACTGAGTTATGTAAAGACCGTGGGGTTTCAATACATCAGAGAACATGGGCTCTGAAATATCTGTAGCTGTAGGTTGAGCTCCTCGCTTTGTTTTCAAAGGCTCTGCGCTACGCTCTGACAATTTCAAACAGATCAACGGTTTACTGATGTAAATGAACAAATCCCTCAGAATGTTCCTGGTTCCTTTGTTTCTGTTGCATCAGAACAAGTTCAACTGCTTGTGAACAGAACGTGGTTTTACGGCGTGCCTGCCACTGAGCTTTATACAAAATGGCAACCCCACAGTTGGAATATTCGAGTTGAGAGCAAAACTTGTCATCGTTTCCACAGATCCCTGCTTATCATGGGTCACCTGGATGTCTCTGAAGTGTTTTAACATATATTTGCTAAGTGCTTTAGAAAGCAACTTGTGAATCCTGTTGTAACTCCAGCCAGTTAAAAAAATGTGCCAGTATTTGCTGGAAAGCTCAGTACTTAAAGCGTATTTTGAAGGTCCAAATGACAATGGCACTAGAGACGTGAGCAGCTGTGTTTGTCAGCAAGCCTTCAGCTGAGGATTGGGTGAGTGAGGTTCAGATTCTGGGTCTGGCTAAAGGGTCTTGTGTCCTGTCCTGCTCACAAGGTTGGTGGCTCTTTTGCTGCATACGGATTTCAGTTTTCCTTTCGAGTCAGGTTGCATACAGAACTGGGAGCAGTGATGGACAGAAGACCTGTAAATACTTTGGTCAGTCTGTATGTTTTCAAATTCCTTATTTAGCATTCTCTACTAAGCTCCTTAATGTTTGTGCCACTCTAGGTATTTACTTATGCCCCTTCTCAATGTGCAGGGGGTAGCAATTAAACCAAGAAGCTCATGAAGACTCATTGAGATGATTTCCAGACTTCTTTTCATTAACAGAAGTCAGCTGTTCTTGTTACCCCACCATATTTTGTCCTATGTTGTTACAAGATATGGAGAATTATATACCTGATAATATTTAACAGCCACTGAACTTGTATCTTTCAAATCAATGAAATACTAAATAATACTACTGAATTTTTCCAGTTCCAACTCTGTTTTCTCCATTAGGGTGGTGCTTAGCTGTGGTTTTCCTCTGCCTGTGCTATGAAAAACAAACCCCAAAACCCCCAAACAGACAAAACCCCCCCAAAACAACCCAAACCCAGTAAGTCAGGGTAGCATCACATTAGCTTGGCAAGACTCTTGAACTATTGTAGTTTATTTATTTATTTATTTTTTATAGCTCAACATTTGGCTTATGGCCTCCTATTTCCAAAGTAATTGCTAATTGCACAGAGGGTCAAAGAGGGTGTTCAGGTACCTTTTAGCAGATGAGCAAGATTAAAAATAATATATTTTAGAAAGAAAATAAATGAAAGTGAATTTGCTGGGCAGTTATCTACAGAAAGAAAACTTCTGTCTTTTTTAATGGTAAAAAGCAAAGCTATCTTCCTTCAAAATTGATGGGAGGTTAGGAAATTTAGATAATGCACACTCCGTGTTTCATGGCTACAAAAATACCGGTTGGAATTACTTGGAGGATGAACTTGGAGTCATGAGAAAAACATGTTTGGTTAAAGCAGCTAGGAAAAAACTATGCTTCACTTGAAGGAACCAACAATGGGAATGTGCATTTCACACTGAACGCCAACATTCGTATTTCGCATTGAACTCCAACGTGTCCTGGGCTGCATCAAGAGCAGCGTGGGCAGCAGGTCAAGGGAGGGATTCTACCCCTCTGCTCTGGTGAGACCCCACCTGCAGTGCTGTGTTCAGCTCTGAGGCCTCCAATGTAAGAAGGACATGGACCTGTTGGAGCGAGTCAGAGGAGGCCATGGAGATGATCTGAGGGCTGGAGCACCTCTGCTATGGGGACAGGCTGAGAGTTGGGGCTGTTCAGCCTGGAGAAGAGAAGGCTTCAGGGAGACCTTAGAGCACCTTCCAGTGCCTGAAGGGGCTACAAGAAAGCTGGGGAGGGACTTTTTCCAAGGGCCCGTAGCAGTAGGACGAGGGGTAATGGCTTTAAACTGAAAGAAGGGAGATATTTGAGTAGATCTTAGGTAGAAATTCTTGGCTGTGAGGGTGGTGAGACACTGGCCCAGGTTGCCCAGAGAAGTTGTGGCTGCCCACTGTTCCAGGCCAGGTTGGATGGGGCTTGGAGCAACCTGGGCTGGTGGGAGGTGTCCCTGCCATGGCAGGGGGTTGGAATGAGATGAGATTTAAGGTCTCTTCCAACCCAAACCATAATGCGATTCCCTTGTGCATGCATTGAAAGTGGTGTTAATATCCACATTTAGATCAACTTGTTGTGAATTATCACTGCATGTTATTGTAGTTGTAGCTATATCCTCCAACTTTTTTTTAAAAAAAAAAGTAATCAAAAATGGTACTGCTGCACTTTCTGTTCAATGATTTCTATTGATCAGAACAATAAAATTAATTAGAAAATAAATTAACTTTCTTTTGGGGGAGTATGTTTAATTGTGATATATTGTACTTGCAGTAAAGTAAAACAAATCAGTATGTTTACATTCATTATTATCTAATTAATTATAGTGCTTAGCAGACCTATGCTAATGAATGTAAATAACACCTTTGGTAAGTGTCCAAAGGAGACAGATGTACTTACTGTGTTTTGGTTGGGAGTGTGGTTGGATATAAAGCATGTTACCCGTCTGTTCTAAGTGTGAATGGCAGAGTTATTTCTGAATATTCACTTTACAGCCCACCAAACAGAAGCTCTATTCTGAATAGTTTAACATGTCATTGCAGGGTACTTTTAAATTCCTCTCGTTGTATATGATGTACTGGTTGGATTTTGCTGTTCCTTTATGTATTGGTATCGACACAGCGTGTAAGAGGTGTTGCATTTTCCCTTTGTCTTTGGCTTTCTCTCGTTATGTGAAGATAAATGCTGAAACTGGTGCAAAGCCAGTGACAAACTCATGATTTCTGATCGCCCCAGAAGTGCTCGTTCTCTCTCAGTGAATGTATTTGAAAAACAAAAAGCCCACTTTTTAAAATTTTTTTTTTTTTGGATGTAGTTGCTTAGATATAAAGCAAAAAACAGTGTAGGAATAATAGAATCTGCTTATCTTTAAATAAATTTATTCTTGTGGAGTTGTACGCAGCCAAGTTGATGTTTGGGACTAGAACCATAACATTTACATTCTGGTGGCTTTGTACAGTGTGGAAGTCTGCAATTTTTAATGTCTAATTCGCATGTGCGAATTCCTGTACGTACATAACAGCAAATGTGGAAGAGGAATAGTGAAAATCTCTTCTGCAGAAGAGCTTCAAGGTGTGGGCTGCTGAGCTCACATGTGCGATATAGGAACGAGACAACTGCCCGCTATGTACTGAAAATCAGGTAGGGGAAATCACTGCTTATAGCCATGATAGGGCATGTTGAATGCCTACTTAGAAGTATTGCAAGGATTTTGAAGTATATTGTGTCCTCTCTGTTGGCTGTGCAGTTACATCAAGGCATCTGTTGCTGTAGAGGACCCCCTGGGACAGCGCTCGGGGAGTTGTATGGAATGTGGCCTGTTGAGAAAATGCTTCCATTGTCACTGCTGTTCTTGGAATAAATGAATCATAGTCAAGGTTCTTGCTGTCATTTGTAAATAGTAGCGTGATGTGTGTGGCAAACGTGGTAAAAAGCCCACTCCAAACAGCCACTTGGACGTTTCTTTTCCTAGCAACTTTAACTGGTGTGTAAATCTTCTGTTTTCTTCTGAGTTAAGAAAAGTGTTTTAAAAGCCTCTTCGTGTAGCGGCTGTCTGATCTGACATTTCGGGAAGATCTCTCAAAAGCAAATTCAAGTCACATTCATGCTAGATGAAGCTGCAGTTCCTTCCCACCCACGCCAACAAGTCTCCTTACATTATCTTATATTTCTTCTTAGAAAGACATGCACAAATTCAGAGGCTGGATGTCCTTTGAAATCATGGTAGACTTGACATGATTGCATTAGAACAAACAAGCTAAAACCACACCAAAAAATCCCCCAAGCCCAAAACACCCCAGAACAAAGTGAACAAAACTATTTTGGGTCATGAGCTAGCAACTGCTTTGCTGCTGTGTGACGTCGTTGTACGCATTTGTTGGATGCCAGAGGTAGTTTGGAGAGCACTTTTCTAAGGTACAGCCTGTAAAACTGTATTTAAATTTCACTCTGGATTTGTTTTATAAAACAGAGATATTTCTGCTTCAAAAATGACACAGTTCTTGCATGCTGCAGTACATCCACATGTATTTTTTCAGATGCCTGAGTATTTGGGTTGCCACATTAGAAGCCAAAGCTATTTAGATGTACACTTGTTCCTACGATCTGTTATGTCTGTCTGCTTAAAATCTCACTGTTTCAAACCCATGTACACTGTTGAATGGTGAATTTGTTTTGAATATGTTTTCGTACCTGACCTTACTCATGGGTTTGAACAAGGCACATCAGTGCTATCAGGGTAATGTGTGAGTTTCAGAAACTGCTCTACATAGTCGGTGTCCCCAAAGAAGATGGGGGTAAATTTTCTTTTTTAAAAAAGAAACAAACCAATTTTTTTTGGGAAAACAAAATTATGAAAATTATTTTTCATCTGCAAATTCCAAATTTGTCCTTACACAGTGATCACAGTCAAAACTGGGGGGAGGGGGAGAGGCAAAATTTAAGTACATTCTTGTCACTCAGAGTAATTTCTGAAACTAGCTTGGAGGCCAATGTTTTAACCTGCACGTTTAAAATTTGGAAAACTTTTTGTATCTGAGTTTTGCAGCAATTAGTCAAACTGCTATGAGTCTTTTTTGAAACCTGGAGTCTTTATTAGTAATGAAGATGCCCTCATCTGTGGAATAACAGCTTATGTTTGCTAATTAATATTGTGTATATATGCATTGTACCGCTATGCATGCTAATAGATGGTACATTACATCACAGGAATTAAAGGAACTAGTTATTGTTCATATTTCTGGAGATGAAATTTATTTACATTTTATAATGATTGCAGGTTAGGGTAGTTAGAATCTCATATGCATATCTCTTTATGTAAACCTAATTTGCATCTCAAGATTGCAATGGAAGGCTAGTAATAATGCAGTAATTCTTTAACAGTTCTGCCTAAAATTAGCCCTTCCTGTGTGGATTTGAACAGTAATTGCTTGGAATAAAAAACATACCTATTGACATCACACTAACAAATGTTAAATTAAAATTATGAAGTGGTTGCCTGCAGTAGCAGAATACTGGATATTGGGTCCTAAAGGAGTTCTTCTAATTGTGTGTAAAAGTAGCTTAAGGTTACGACTTCAAACTCCACTCTGTATTTTCTATTATTATGTTCATACTTGAGCAAGGTGCAAGCCATAAGAATGAAATTACTGAACTTTATAATTACACTTAGAGATTCAGTCTTTTTAGCTTTCCTTGGCGATCTCGTAAGATCCTTGATTTTGGAAAGTGCATGAGACCCCTGCAAGCATCCTACAATTCTGGAAGCGCACACAGAAATAAAATAATGTGCACATGTCTTATCTGGGGAGGTGGGGCTGGAAGGAAAAGGAGAAATTCAGTAGCCAAAAATTAAATTTTTGAATTTCAAAACAGTTTTAGAGACTGTTAATGCTTCACTTTGCTAGATTAGCTGAAGGGGACCACTAAGGAGTGATTCTGTCGCCTGCTGATTTTTGACTTACAGCCTCTATGCTGTTATGTTTCATCCCAGAAGACTGTGTTTTAAATACCCAAGAGCACTGAATGAAAATGTGTTTGGTCTCTATCTTCTAATCTTCTCAGTTCTCTGGTGGAAGAGGAGGATCCTCATATGAAAGTATCTCTTGGTAGCAGCGATATGGGCGTCTCTGCCCATCTACAGTCTTCGAAGACAGGAACCACAAGATTTTTCACCAGCAACACTCACAGTTCTGTGGTATTACAGGTAATTAAATATTCTTGTGTCAGTATTGATGTGTAGTGATAATTTGGACTGCTTTAAACAATGCCTTCACTCAACAGACTTTTTAGGAATCACTATTCTGGTAAAGCCTCAAGAAAACACATGTTAGTGTGCTGTGATGACAATGCCCACAAGCAAGCATGGTGTGTATCTTCTTTTTCTGCCAGTTAAAGGTTTGAATTTTAGCAGCTTTTCAAATTTTGGAAAAAAAGCCCTGGCCTTTTCCTTGGGTTGTATCCCTGTCCAGTTGTGATTTCTGAGAGGTAATGTTGTTTCAATTATGAAGTGATAGCTGGATCAGAGAAGTTCACTTGAATATAGAATCATAGAATCATTTTGTTTGGAAAAGACCTAAGATCATCCAGTCTAACCATTAACCTAACACTGCCAAGTCACCACTGCCCCATGTCCCTCAGCACCTCATCTACACAGCTCTGAAATCCCTCCAGGGATGGGGACTGCCCCACTGCCCTGGGCAGCCTGGGCCAGTGCCTGACAGCCCTTTCAGTGAAGAAATTTTTCCTAATATCCAATGTAAACCTCCCCTGGCACAACTTGAGCCTGTTTCCTCTCATCCTATTACTTGTTCCTTGGGAGAAGAGACTGACTACCCCCTCCTTTCAGGGAGCTGCAGAGAGCAATGAGGTCTCCCCTCAGCCTCCTCTGCTCCAGACTGAACCCCCCAGTTCCCTCAGCCACTCCCCATCACACTGTGCTCCAGACCCTTCCCCAGCTCCGTTCCCTTCTCTGGACACGCTCCAGCAGCTCAGTGTCCTTCTGGGAGTGAGGGGACAAAACTGAACACAGCACTGGAGGTGTGGCCTCAGCAGGGCCGAGCACAGGGGGACAGTCACCTCCCCAGTCCTGCTGGTCACACCATTGCTGATGCAACAGCCATATCCATGTAATTGTTAGCAACCACTTGTACCATCCCCTGTGTGAACTGCCTTAGGGATGTGGAGAGCTTCATGCTCCTGCTTCACGTCCCTAAGGCAGTGGAGCCCTGCCAGGTTTGGTGTAACTCCTGTGCTGGGTCTGACACCGTGGCATTACCACGTGCTAGAACATTCCTCTAACGGATAAAAATGTGATCCTCTCTGAGGCTTTAAGAATTTAAAAGTGAAGTCGTTTTATCTTCTCGTTTCTGCTGGAGCTTTTACATGCCATACAGAGGCAAGCTTACAGCTTGTGTAGCTCTTGATACTTTCCAATGCAGGCAACTTCTTTTTGGTATAACTCCTTGGACAACTGCCACTTACTTTTTTTATTTGCTGCCTAAATAAATTGCCTAAGTTTTGGGACAGAAATTTGACACTTTTTTTTTTTTTTTTAAAAAAGAAAATTCAGAGAAGCTAGTGATTATTTTGTTTTATTTTCCAAGGCTTGGGCATCTGCACATAGCTCTCCCTTGCTGTGAACACTTTGCCTAGTCTTCAAATTTATTTCCTCCTCTTTCAATGTTTTTTTTTCATCAAAATTAGAGCAAATGGAGAACTGGTAGTTGTAAAGACTTGTTTGTAGGAACTATGGGTGAGTTGTTTGAGTCACTGAAATACATTGGTTTTATATAATCCTGTGTTTGGCTTCTGATTTATTGGAACTAATACCCATTTTTTCATTTGCTCTCTGTTCTTTTTAGTGCAACAAATTTGAATATTCATGTCTACTTACCTTTGCAGTTTAAAAAATACAGCCTTGCTTTATGATATCTTAAATTTTAAACCGTGTGGGCTGATGCCAAGATTTCTCTAAGCATTAAATCTGTAAAGACAATATTTACATTCTTGTTAGTAGTAGAAAAACATCAGACCTGCCTGGTTGAAGGAAATTGCTTTATGTTTGAGCTTCTGTTCCACAGTGCAAAAAGGAGGTGAGTATTCCACCCATCCTCCAGTGTCCTCAACTGGGCATATCTTCAGAGGAAAATCTTACTCCAAGATGCTGTTGTAGATGACTTTATTTTTTTTCTTACTGTTAGCCATTATAAGTGATTCAGGAAAGATCAGATATATAATGTGAGCTTATTTTGGAGTTTTTGCCATGTAAACTCCAGTAACAAATTTGATAATCATGGAACCAAGTGGCAGCTTTCCTTTCAGGCCCCAGTATTTTGCAGCATTATAGGGCTGCAAAGCACTTAAACTGGTGTGGAATAGAAATATATCTGGAGTGCATATGTGTCCAGAAAGGGCAGTTCCAAAGAAGGTATCAGTCCCTACCTGAAACAACTGCTGGAGTGCAAGCTTACAAAACACACTCCTTCCTGAAAATAACTTAATTAGTGAAATAAAGCTACTTTCTAAGGTCCAGTGTACTTTGCATTCTTCAGTCATTTCTGGAAAATAATAATTATTCTGCTTGTTTTCCAATAAATAATTATCATTGAATATATTAGAGATAATAAGGTTCTAAGATAAATTATTTCTTAGTGACTTGTTGGAACTACAGTACATAGGTACATAAAAGTAAACAAGTATTCACGTAAGGGAAATGAGAGAGGTTCCTGCTCTCCTCCCAAATGGATGCTTTGCATTCTGCTCTCCTTGCAGGGCTTCGATCAGCTGCGAGTGGAAGGTTTGCTCTGCGATGTGACGCTTGTTCCAGGAGATGGTGACGAAGTGTTTCCCGTTCACAGGGCGATGATGGCTTCTGCAAGTGATTACTTCAAGGCGATGTTCACAGGTGGTGTTTTTGTTAAAGCCAAGCATGCTGCTCTCTGCCAAGTGCCATCATTTGGTCACTCAGACACATGCTCAGTGTCACGTGTGGATGAGCCCAGGACTGCAAACTACTCTGTGTAGTTGTACTCTCTTTACATATGGGTTTTGAAATTAAACTTTAAAATTGTATTTTAATTTCGTGTAAATTTATGGAATTATTTCAACCCAGTCAAAATGAACATATAAACTTACCTACATGTCTTTTTCAGGAGGAATGAAGGAACAGGATCTAATGTGCATTAAGCTTCACGGTGTGAACAAAATAGGCCTAAAGAAGATCATTGATTTCATTTATACTGCAAAACTTTCCCTTAACATGGACAACCTTCAGGACACTCTGGAAGCTGCCAGTTTTTTGCAGATTTTACCTGTTTTGGACTTCTGTAAAGTGTTTCTTATCTCTGGGGTAAGACTTACTTGTTATTTTACATTTACAATGATTAAGGCCTCAGTCTGGGTGTTTTGGTTTTTGTCTTTTTTTTAATAAGATCAATGACTATGTGATACTCTAAGTCTAAAACTTCTTGTTATTCATAATTTGGATTCACGGAGAACAAGTTTGCTTTGCAGTTTACTTGAAAATCTTTTTTTATTCTGAGTATTACTTATAGTGTGAGTTTGATAGAAATGTTATACCACATTAAAATTATTCTATTTCCTAAGCATGTTGCAGTGATGGTAATCATAGCTCATTACTGGATTTCTTAGTTCCTGCCCTCACACTTGTGTCCTTCCATAAAAAAGCTACTTGGCAAGATAAACTGAAAAAAATAATAGAAGAGCAAGCTGCTGTTGCTGTCTGTTAGTATGCTTTCTTGAAACCTTTTTGTTTTGAGGAACGAAGCACACAGTTGTTGTGGTCATCACAGAGACCATTACATCTTCTTTGTAAACTGGTGAACTTGCTCACACTCCTTTAGAATAATGAATTCTTTAAAGTGATTGCTAATAGGGATGTTACAGAAATGTTGGTTATATGAGAAAAGTAGCTACAAGGATTTTATGTTGATTGACATTTTGCTAGAACTAAAAATGGCTTTGCCTACTGGGAAATATTTTTTCACAATCACCAAAATAAGTACTTTTGTAAGCAGGGGACAGCCCCTAAAGTAGCAGCCCTCTCCTTGTCTGCCAGTACCGGGTAGTTAAAAGAATAATACTTATGTAGCAGGGTTGCTTTTGTGCAGTTGGAACCAATTATAAGTTTGCCCTGCAGTGCAGGATGCTGTACTTCCAGTGCAGCACAGCCTATTTATGGTTTTGAGTTGCCCTGCTGATTTTTATTTATTATAGAGATTAAAATTTCAGGTCCCAAACCCGCTCGTGGGGAAGGGGGAGCTTTGTTAACAACCTTTTTTCCTCCTCTTTTCCTTCCCTTTTCCAGACTTGGTGTCCTGTTCTCTTTTGAGGCTGTGCTTTGGAGAAGAATGCAATGCTCCCTTCAAGTTCAATGTCAAACAGTTTTGCAGTTTTCTTTGTATTAAAAACAAACTTCTCTTTTTGCAAAAGGAAGAAAGCTGTTAAAGTTTCAACTTGTTAAGTGGTAACTGGCTTCTTGTGTAAGCTTTTTCTTGGGTTCTGTCTTCATGGGCAGGAAAAGGCACATAAGAGAAGAGATGTGACATAAAAACACTCCACTTATCTGGCTCCAACCTTTTGTTAAAAGCATTGAAGTTATACTCCTCTGCTTAATCTTGTTGTTTATTAAGCATAGATTACGTATACATTTGATCAACTTGGATTGTTTTTCAGAGATTTTATTTTTTGAACATCCTTCTTAAATCTCAGATATTGGAGGTTTCAGGGTCTCACTGACTCATTCTAGTGTTACAGTCAACATACTGCACACGTTTTTTATGCTTCCGTTATGTCCACTTTATTTCTATATTTAAAACAGTGCAATCTCAGAATATGGGTGCAGTTACCTGTTTTCTAACTTAAACATAATGCATAAGCAATCCCAATATATGATGCTTCAATACCTTTCCTACTTATGCCCTGCTGTCTTGTATTCATATAACTCTTTGTCCTGCCAACAACCCGAAGCACCTACATTGTGGGGCTGCAGAACGAGAGCGCTGTAAGAGCTGTGCTGACAAAGCAGTTCTGCCTTGAGAGACACTTTGGCCTTATTTCTGATGTTTCCTGGAGGTTTTCTGATGTTAATGTTAATTGCTTATATCCCTTACTAGAAATCTCACTTTACTTGTAACAGAGAAACTGATATGTTGTGCATAAATTATAATATTATTTGGAATTCAGCTTTCTGAAAGTCTCTACTGAGAAATAAAGCTGTAGGTATTCCCATTGCTCCTCAGAGTACAGGCTCAGAAATGTGACCTCCCTAATGAAGACATGTACCAGGATTTATACAAACAAGGGGACTCCAAGCTGCTAATAACAGCAGTCTGTTTCATAAGGAAAGTGTTAGAGGCCTTTAGGCTGTGTAACGCTGCTGTTTTGCTTTTAATTTTAGTGTATTTTTGAATTGTCCCGTTCTCTGAGAATATTGCAATAATGTTCCATTAATCTTAATAATCTGATATCCTACACCACCTATTGGCTGCTTATGACTTGGATGGGCACACGTTTTGCTGGGTGAAATACTGTCTGGTTGGACAAGCCCAAAGGGTTGTGGTGAACCAAGTGAAATCCAGTTGGTGACCAGTCACAAGTGGTGTTCCCCAGGGCTCAGTGCTGGGGCCTCTCCTGTTTAACATCTTTGTCAATGATCTGGATGATGGGATCGAGTGCACCCTCAGTCAGTTTGCAGAGGACACCAAGTTGGGTGGCAGTGTTGATCTGCTCGAGGGTAGGGAGGCTCTGCAGAGGGACCTGGACAGGCTGGGGTGATGGGCTGAGGCCAACTGTATGAAGTTCAATAGAGCCAAGTGCTGGGTTCTGCACTTTGGTCACAACAACCCCATGGAACGCTCCAGGCTTGGGGAGGAGTGGCTGGAAAGCTGCCTGGCCAAAAGGGACCTGGGGGTGCTGGTCAGCAGCAGCTGAACACGAGCCAGCAGTGTGCCCAGGTGGGCAAGGTGGCCAGCAGCATCCTGGCTTGAATCAGAAATGGTGTGACCAGCAGGACTGGGGAGGTGACTGTCCCCCTGTGCTCGGCCCTGCTGAGGCCACACCTCGAGTGCTGTGTTCAGTTTTGTCCCCTCACTCCCAGAAGGACACTGAGGTGCTGGAGCGTGTCCAGAGAAGGGAACGGAGCTGGGGAAGGGTCTGGAGCACAGTGTGATGGGGAGCGGCTGAGGGAACTGGGGGGTTCAGTCTGGAGCAGAGGAGGCTGAGGGGAGACCTCATTGCTCTCTGCAGCTCCCTGAAAGGAGGGGGTAGCGAGGTGGGGATGAGTCTTTATAACCAAGGAGCAAGCAATAGGACAAGAGGCAATGGCCTCAAGTTGTGCCAGGGGAGGTTTAGAAAAATTTCTTCCCTGAAAGTGTTGTCAGGCACTGGCCCAGGCTGCCCAGGGCAGTGGTGGAGTCCCCATCCCTGGAGGGATTTCAGAGCTCTGGAGATGTGGTGCTGAGGGACATGGGGTAGTGGCTGGGTTCATGGTTGGACTTGATGATCTTACAGGTCTTTTCCAACCTAAACAATTCCATGATTCTGTTTTATGTTGCTCAGGTTTGTTTTTTTTTTACCTTCCACAGTGATGCAGTCTGCCTCTCCAGGGCTGATGGTGATATAAATGCCAACTTGAAATAAAGTCTGGGTGTTCTGTTGAGTCAGGGGTTTATAGTGGGGCCTCCCTTTGATGGTAGGTGAGCCCCAGGGACACCATGTTGCCCTTTCCCCTTTCTGGGGCAGCTGCTTGTTTATTTTGCTTTCTTAGGAGAAGAGCTTCTTTCATTTTAAATTGTGTTATTTGGAAGATTTTTTTTCATTAATATTCTTTTCCTTCACTTACGATGTTGACTCAGTCACTGTTTTGGTTCAAATAAGAAATGTCCTGTTTGATACTACATTTTGAAAGAATCAGGAAGACTTTATTAATTCTCTTACTTTTATTGGCTCTCTTTTCTCAAATGGTTTCATTTACACCAATGTCTAAGGGTACCTAAGGTTGTTTTTCCTTTTTTTAATTACCATGTCTTAGCTTTACAAAGATTACTCCAGATTATGCTAGTTTCACTCCATTTCTGAAGGAGCATTTCTGTCATTTAAACAAGTTTTTTGAGCAAGTCTTGAGCTTATTTCCACTGAAATTATCTGACTGAGAGCAGCATCTGAGAGCTGATGTATCCATTCCCAGACAAATACCTAATTGTCTTTGAATTGTCTAGGGAGTCCATTATTAAAGAGATTATAGAAGTCAGTTTATGTAAAGCATAATGTAACTGTGTTGCTTCATAAGAGGGTATTAGAATTATTTACAAAGAAAAACATAAGCTTAAGGTAACAGCTTAATTTGTGTAAAAAATAGTGAGACCTTCAAGGAATGGTGTATGTTGTGGCTGACTTGTAAGTGTTCCTTTATTTGTTCTGCATTTATACCCGTCCTTTCAAGTAGCCCATTGCTCTGATAATCTTTGCTCCGCAGCCAAACAGAATCCCAGAGAAACACTGAAATACTTCCTAAGATGTTTTCAGTCTTACTTATAGTACTGATTTTAAATATTCTTTACAATAGACTAAGCCTACTCCCAGGTTCACATCTAAATGAGCCATAGTATAATTAAAATTAATAAAAATGCCATGGAAGTGTTTTCAGAGTAGTGAGTGCTAGATAATGCACAATAATGTTTTTGTAAAAGTAGGAGCAGTGTACGAAATGGAGAAGGATGAGAAACCTGTCCAAGTAAATCACAGCACTCAGGGGAAAATCAGAGGGTAATGGGGAAGGGGATGTTATACTGTAATTAAAGAAAATATTCCAAAATACTGAAAATTAATGTCTTGGCTTTCATATAGCTGCATAAGAAAATTTTATTCCTTCTATAATTCTGTGCTTTATGTTTTTGTAACAACTAGGAAATTGTCAGATGTTGAGGTGTTGATATTTGGAAATGCTGTCTTGTCACTAGAACTTGGTTCACTGAGGATGCAGCAAGATGGTCTCAGTTTTGTGGGAGCGTGGGATCTAACGGCGGGACCAGAAATTCACAGAATCACAGGATGGTTTGGGTTGGAAGGGGCCTCAAATCTCATCTCGTTCCAACCCCCTGCCATGGCAGGGACACCTCCCACCAGCCCAGGTTGCTCCAAGCCCCATCCAACCTGGCCTGGAACACTGCCAGGGAGGGGGCAGCCACAGCTCCTCTGGGCAACCTGGGCCAGTGTCTCACCACCCTCACAGGAAAGGATCTGATATCTAGACTAAATATACCCTCTTTGCCTTTAAATTCACCTTTAAATGTGGGAGTACGACTGATTCTGTTTTCTCAGCTGCTCAAATTTCTGTGCTGTTATTTCTGGACTTATGCGAGCCCATAGAAAAATTGAGGATTTCAGGGGAATGGGAGCTCTTTTAGACTTAGACCTTTTGAAACACCATGTGAAGTACTTTGATGTCTAACAGTCACTGAAGCAAAAGAAAGTTAGACGCCTAAATATTTCGTGGTACTGGGCTTGAGGAATTGATTTTCTGTGCATGTTATTTCTCCTGAGTTGTTCTCCAAGGCTCTCGTGCTTGCAATCATTTTGCTCTGTGTCTAGATTTCTAGTATTTTATAGTCAATTAAGTTTTTATCAGAGCTTGGGAAGTGATTGCTCCAAAACTTCAAAGAATTAAGTCAGCTGCTTTCTCAGGAAAGTACTTTGGCTTTTGCATTTGTTTTTTCAGGCTGTAATAATCCTGTGCTGTGCTTGACCATTCTTTTTTGAAAAGCTTTTTAGTATTTTCTGGAACTTCTTCTTCTGCTTTGTAATGAGCAATTACAATGAGTAATGTGAATGAGCAGTAGTCAAAGCCCATGTAAAATAGTGTTTGTTTAAAAATTTCGACTTCTTACAGAGTTTCTTCACTGTTTTACCACTTATGGCTTTTAGCTCTTTCTGTGTGAGTAGCCTTAGTAGTTACTGGATTCCCTGTACAGCCAGTCTTAAATTTTTGTCTAATATTTCCATTCCTCCCATTCACTTCAGTGGGATTTCCAGAAGTAGCAGTTCCTTCTGTTTGTTGATGGCTCCTGGTTGACTGACTCCCCCAGAGAACGCTTTCCACACCTCTCAAGTACCACAGCATAAGTCAAACTTTTTTATTTAAATCAACACTTGAGTAACTTCAGTACTTAAGAGTTTAAATAGCATTATTGTACTTGAACACTGTCCAATTTTGAGTATTTAAGTAGAAGTAACTATTCCATTTCATTCTGTTAGGATTATTTTTTGGCTCAGGACTTAAGAATCTCTAGAGCATATATTTTTATGACTGTGAAATCTTTGTGGTGTAATTTGGCCTGGTATGTCGATTGTTATCCTAGAGCACAGGAAAATCAGTAATAGTACTTTTGTCAAGGAAAGTAACCTTTAAGAAAATATTTAATCTGCTACCCTGATTTGAGCTGAGCAGTAGAATTTGTCAGTAAGCCGAAGTGCACAATTTCATAAGCATAATAGGGAGTACTTGCAATCATATTATGAAAAAACCCAACCCTGAATGCAGTCCAGTTTCAGTGGATTAATTAAGGCAGCATAAGGTAAATTTTCCAAGAATGAGGGGGCAACTGGAAGCTGCTGCTATGTTCATCAGTCATTAACAGTGTGTAATTTGTCAATGAATTTCTCAAATGTTCCAGGAATATATTCACTTGCTTGGATTTAGAGTTATGATAATATGCACCTCAGTGGTTTGATGCCAGTAAATGTATAGTGTTTAAATATAGTGTATAGTGTTTAAACACAAAGTAGTGTTTAAATACAGTAAATGTACAGCAAGAGTTAAGATTTATGGTGTACTGTAAGTCAGCTGGTTGTTAAGGGGTGATTTTCTCATTGCTTTATTTTTATTATACAACTCGAAAGAAATTTTAGAAGTAAGAATGCCCTGTTTTATTTACTTATTCTAAGGTATGCTGTTACTTCCATTATGCAATTAATATATGTAAATTAAAAATCCTGAAAGGAAATGTACAAAAATAGTTTGATACTGACTCTCAAAAACAGTCAAAAGAAGAAAAAAATGTTTCTTAAGCATCAGACACTGTTGTACAGGTCATTGCTAGCCAATGTGATTATATTTTGATATAAACAATGTGGTTTGTCTTGTAATACAAAAATAATTTCCATGTATATATTGCACGGATGTTTTTATAATAGAACTCCTGCTGGTCTGCCAGACATACATCTTATAGATAGGACCTGATTACAGGATTAGTGTTCCTAGAGATGAAGAATAAGATTTGGAACCTTTGACTGTATGAAGACATTTCAGGATGTGTGAATGAAGACTTTGGTTGACTGCAGAGCTTAACTGTAGGGCAGGTTAGATCAGTTCCTATTGAATGTAAAATAATCTCCTATCCCCATACTCTAGTTTTGAATTGTCTAGTTTTTAAGGGCAGTGAGATTGAGTTATTACAGTCTTGTAATTGTAAATGTATTTTTGTAAATGTAAATTGTAAATGACCAGAAGGTCATTTGAAGGTTTTGAATTCTTAGACTGCAATCAGGTCATAGTCCTCAATCTTTATCATATTTTTTAAAAATAACCATGAAATTCAGAAGCTTAAATTCTTTTGGCATAACTAATACAGTGAGAATCACCAAGTTATGGAAATTGTCAACATTGAGTAGGACTGACATGCACAGAGAGTAGAAAACGTGTGAATGCAGCTTGGATTAGAATAAGGATTGAATGCAAAAAAGCTGCAATTCTCAGCAAGAAGCGTTTGAAAATTGACTTGCTTTGCGTGTGTACCACAGAGCTTGCTGAATTGGCTGGGCTCACTGGAGACCTGCTTTAAGTTATGTCCCTGGCATCTTTCTTCCTCCCTCTGCCTTGGATCCCAAGTGACCTCAGAAATTTAGCAGCCGAAGACGTAAGCAAGGTAGATGCAGCAGCAGTGTAAAAGAGATGGTTGCCAAGATATGGTTGCTCAAGTAGTGAATTAAGTTAGGGTGTGATACATACTGCTAATGCATTTCACGTGCTGGATATTTCTAGGGGAAAACCTCCTAGGTCCATAAAATCCCTACCTTTGTCCTGTTTTTGACATATATTTAATTTTGAACGTACTCTGTAAGAGCACCACCTTGATTTGCTAAACAGCCAATTTTGTTCCTTTCTAAGGAATGTATTCATGGGACTGAACACTGTAAATAAATTGTCTGAACTCTATGGCACTGGAGAGGTAGCTGTGCCATTCTCTTTGGCTGATTTATGACAATACAATTTAAATAATGTTACAAAATGGTGGCAAGACCTACTTTTGCATTATTCTCTGTAACACTGGGCTGATCACCTCTCCCTTGACTGTATTTTCCACGTGTCTTTTTTACAGAGGTGTTTGCAGAGCTTTCCAAAGATGAAATGCTGTATAATTGCTATGTCTCATCGTTGTATAATGTATCTGACATAATTAATATATGCCATCTGCTTGTTACTTGTCTCATTTCTTTCTTCAAAATAAGGAATACATTGGGTCTCCCTTTGCAGTCATGAATATATACATCCCATTGAATATTTATTTGCTCATGTGTTAAATCACTTGGAGCGTTGCGAACTGGGGAAATATTGCCAATTCTATAGTAGTTGTTAATTTGTATGTTATCATTGAGACACCAAATTAAGAAAGGGTTTTGATTCCTCTTTCTATTTACTTAATAGGTTTCCTTGGAAAACTGCGTTGAGGTTGGGCGAATCGCCAACACGTACAATCTCACGGAGGTGGATAAATACGTTAATAATTTCATCCTGAAGAATTTCCCCGCGTTATTAAGTACTGGTGAATTTGTGAAACTCCCCTTTGAACGTCTTGCCTTTGTGCTTTCGAGTAATAGCCTTAAGCACTGCACTGAACTCGAACTCTTCAAGGCGGCTTGTCGCTGGCTGCGGTACGAGGAGCCTCGGATGGAGTACGCCGCGAAGCTGATGAAGAACATCAGGTTTCCGCTGATGACGCCCCAGGATCTTATTAACTACGTTCAAACAGTGGACTTCATGAGAACGGACAATACGTGTGTCAACCTGCTGTTGGAAGCCAGCAATTACCAGATGATGCCGTACATGCAGCCGGTCATGCAGTCGGAGCGGACCGCCATTCGGTCGGACAGCACGCACCTGGTGACGCTGGGAGGAGTGCTGCGCCAGCAGCTGGTGGTCAGCAAGGAGCTGAGGATGTACGACGAGAAAGCCCACGAGTGGAAATCCTTAGCTCCCATGGATGCCCCGAGGTACCAGCACGGCATCGCCGTGATCGGAAACTTCCTGTACGTAGTGGGAGGGCAGAGCAATTACGACACGAAAGGGAAGACGGCGGTTGACACGGTCTTTAGGTTCGACCCTCGCTACAACAAGTGGATGCAAGTCGCGTCTTTAAACGAGAAGCGTACCTTCTTCCACCTAAGTGCCCTCAAAGGACATCTGTACGCAGTCGGTGGTCGAAACGCAGCGGGTGAGCTGGGTGAGTGCTCTCCTGGAGTGTGGCTTCTTGCCCTGCTCTTTAGGCCCTGTGATACTGTGCTGCCCTGGGAGGAGTGAGTGGAGAGGAAACAAGGTGAAGTTGGCATCCAGCTTCTTTCTGGACATAGTGCAAATGCATAGAGAAATCAGCCTGGATACTATTAGCAGTTAATTTTAGAAGGGCTTCCACAAAAAAAATCCCAAATACATATGTCTTGTGTATTGGTGCATAATATCCAATTTATCATCAAGCACAAAGTGAGCATGTATGTGTGTGTGTATATATATATAAACACAACCATACACAAACAATCATTCCTTAAGCTGAGAAACCAAACCTGTTCTTTTCACTCCTAAGGGCTGCATAACTTTCTAACCAAAACTCACTGTTGGATCAGTTTTGCATTTTAAAAGATGCAAATTTTCTGGAATAGGCATTTTGAAATGCTGCTCTTTAAAGGTGGGCTCATGACTTGGTGGTTTGCTTCACTCACAGATCAGTGACATTCAGATCTCCTGATGTTCTGGACTTGTTAATTACTAAAAATGTATTTTTCCTGTGATCTTGTGACTAGACAGTTAACTTATTTATATGAATGACCCTGTCCTGCTACCTCCCTTTTTTCCTACTTGCAAATGATGATTCATTTTACTTGACCAAAAAAAAAGGAAAAAAAATAATTTCAGAGAAATATGATGTTTGGAAACAAAGAATAAATACATGGTAATTTTTAATGTATTGAAAGTCTGTAGAAGTTGGCCTGTATTAATCCACTGCATTTTCCAAAGCCATAGTGGTGTTTGCAGTCAAGTCTAGGAGCATACACTCAATAGTAAATTTCTGTGCTTTAAAATTGAAATTTTACAGTGATTATGCTTGCAATTTTAGCATAATATAATATCTAAACCAGAGGTAACATTTCATTATTTTGTTTGCTGCTTTCAGCCCATTACTTAACCATGGCATGTCAAGTCTTTGTGGCAGCATCTCTTGCTCTTAAGATTTGCTTTTTAGAAATGTTCTGATATCTTTAATTACAGTGAGAAACGTGTTTAATTGAAACAATACAAACCCTAATTTGTGCTGCAGCATCTGTGATCATTTTTTTCTAAATTAATGCATCTCAGTCATTCACATATACACTTTGTTTCATGATCACATTGCAGACTTTCTTAGGAAGCACATAGTACATTGCTTCCACTACACAAAACTGGTCTGTTTTTTCTAGCAGCTTCAAGTCCATTCTAATGTTTGATGAAATGAGACATTGCAAAATGTGTCCTGTTGGCAAAAAAAGAAGTGGGAAACTTTTGCAATAACTTGTTTTCCCTGATGCAGATCCAGAGGTTTTGGGAGGTTTTCTTACGTGTCACATTATCTGTCTGAAAATACATTCTACAAGCAAGCTCAATACCCTGTAAAAGACCAAATATAAAACTAATGTGTATTGATCTTTATCTTCAGTATCAGAAAAACCTGACCTTTACTGAACTGTTTTCTAATGGCATCAGTTAATAGCAGAGAATCAAATTGCTGTCCTTGTGTACTGTCCCATCGAAACAGAGCAGGGTTATAAGAATGTCAGTGCAGAAGTTGCAGGTCTAACAAGATCAAGTTGGAATAATCCTGTCTCTGAGGGTGTGCAATCTGTGTGTACAGCAGGCTTTAAGCACTGTGTTTCTCTTAAATGAGATCAAGCAGTATCGTTCTGCTGACCTCAGCTCTTCTGCAGCTTTAATGAAAATACAATATCTATCACCTGTCTAAAATTCTTCTGTAAAGATATCATTAAAATGCTGCAGTGATTTCCACACAGACCAGAAAAATGTCATTGGATCGTTCTGGGGGAAGAGCACTCTCTAAATGCTAAATATTGTAGCTGTCTGATGCTTTGATTTGGGGCTTGGGTTTCTTTTCTTGTTAATTGTGAGGCAAGTCACTTTTCATTTTCATGTTTCTTTCATAAACCTTGACAGCTAAAAGATGAAATCCAGCTTAAACTTCCCATTCTCTTCAGATGAGAAAAACTCTCAGGACTGTCATAGAAAAGAAGGTCAAATGGGTGTTGGACAGGTATTAAAGAAGTTGCCCTTGGGTTCAAACTAATTTCAATCTGTTGTTAGAGAGGAAAAATTCCCCAAACCTGAATTCAGCTTTCCAGAAGATCAGCTCTCATGGAAAAGGGCCAAAGGATTAAAGTTACTAAAATGAATTTCTTTATTTTTTTTTCCTGACATTCACTGGAATAAATTGCACTTTTTTGAGGCTCCCTGTCAAGCCTTCCCAAAACAGTTTTCAAATGTTTAATCTTTTGAGAACTTTGTAAAATACCACTTTCTACCTTAGTGGTATTCCCTACCACTGAGAAAAGTTTGGTTCATTGGTAAGGACAGGTGAATTTGGGAGGGGAGGGGGAATATGGTAAAGGTATCTTAGAAATGTACTGAATTATGAGATTATAAATCAGATTTTTCCACACCCTGCCAACTTTGGGCTTTGCAGAAGCATACACCACTCCTAAAAGGACTGTGCAGAATTCAGGTTGGTTCTTTTTAAATGTCAAAGCAGGCACCTGCCCAAAGCTATTCCCAGCAGGCAGGGAGAGCAGTGCTGGGTGTGGGGAGCAGACCAGCCTGGGGAAGGAGGGTGTGCAGGAGGCAAGGCTTTGTGGAAGAGGCGACAAAGGGAAAACCAGGTGGGGTTCACAGAGCTCCTCGTGCAGCAGAGCTCACTGCAGTGCCCAGCTGTGCTGCTGTGCAGAGCACTGGATACTGTTCTCTCAGACAAGTAGATTTTTGCAGCTCTTTTTTGAAAGAGTTCAGCTGTGGCGCTTGATGATGATGGCAGGAGCTGTGCCTTTAAGTTTTAGAAAACTTGTGCAATTAAGGGCTTTCCAGATACTTCAGGCTTGAGTAGAGTTTGAGATTTTTATATATGGGCTTTTCCTAAGCACTTCAGGGGATGTTGGGTTGTGACTAAAGCGCAGCTTTGTTGATGATGAAGGTATCATAGAATGGTTTGGGTTGGAAGGGACGTCAAAGATCATCCATTTCCAACCCCCTGTCATGGCAGAGACACCTCCCACCAGCCCAGGTTGCTCCAAGCCCCATCCAACCTGGCCTGGAACACTGCCAGGGAGGGGGCAGCCACAGCTTCCCTGGGCAACCTGGGCCAGTGTCTCACCACCCTCACGGCCAAGAATTTCTTCCTAATGTCTAATCTAAATCTCCTCTCTTCCAGTTTAAAGACATTGCTTTTCATCCTATCACTACAGACTCTTGACAAAAGTCTCTCTCCAGCTTTTTTGTAGCCCCTTCAGGCACTGGAAGGTGCTCTAAGGTTTCCCCAGAGCCTTCTCTTCTCCAGGCTGAACAGCCCCAACTCCCTCAGCCTGTCCCCATAGCAGAGGTGCTCCAGCCCTTGGATCATCTTCATGGCCTCCTCTAGATCTGCTCCAACAGCTCCATGTCCTTCTTGTGTTGTGGGCCCCAGAACTGGATGCAGTTCTCCAGGTGGGGTCTCATGAGAGCAGAGTAGAGGGGGACAATCATGTTCCTCGCCCTGCTGGCCACGCTTCTTTTGATGCAGCCCAGGACACAGTTGGCTTTCTCAGTTGCAGGCACACATTGCCAGCTCATGTTGAGCTTTTCATCATGCTGTAATAGAGAAAGAAAAGTCCAGGGCAGGACAGTCCTGTGTTCTTCTGACCTCCTGCTCAACAAGTGGGAAGGTGTTTACTTTCCAAGTGCCATCTATGGTGCTTAACTTTTAATTCAAACTCCTTGTTTATGTAAAAACTCTTCTGAGTCTATGTTATATATGTATTTTAAAAGTTGCTGGTTAAGAAAAAAAATATGCATCATTACCCAGCTGGGCTGTTTGCTGTCTGTTCAGTACTGTGAGTATCAAACCAAAGTGTGAACTGGAGGACCTCTTGCATAGGAATTTATTTTGAAGTAGCTCATTGCTATGCTGGGGACAAAACTACTCAGGGCTCTGTCTGATTTGACCAAGTCAGCTTTGAGTTCTACAGAAGCAAGCTGTATTATAGAAATAATATGACAAAATGAAGATCCTGGGTTTTGGGGCATCGCACACATTTGCTAGGTGCTGGTGTACCTCAAGGCACATGAGAAGCTACTGACAGAGACGAGGTAAATATCTGTGTACCCCTCAAAGAGCATCCCAGATGGCACTATAAAATGAGTGCAGGCTGAGCATCCCCTGGGACTGCCAAAGCTTTGTGTCTTTTTGAGATTGCTTAATTCTCTAAAAATGAGGCCTGTCTTCCCTGGGTTATGGTAATGAACAGATCAGAAGTTCCACTGTCAAACATGAAAAAATCCCAATTTGAATCATTCATGCTGTTGGGAGGACGAACCCATCGGTCTCGTGCTATATAGGATATGTATTTAGGTTCAGTAAAGAAGCAGTTCTGAGTGTTGTGTGAACCACGCTCTGTCTAGGGGTCACGTATAGAACATCCTGATGCCTCTTTTAAATTAATGGGCACCTTTCGTCGCTGAAATTTTGTGTATTTTTTTTTCCTTTTCAGTGCAGAGGAAAATCTTGTTAAGAGAGAGAAGTGGAATGACCTTGCAAGGAAACAGGGAGATAACTACACAGAGCAACCAAACAGAGCAGTAGGGTTTTTTTTCAGCTGGGAAAGAATTAGCTTTGTTTTAGAGCACGGTAGGTTTGAGCTGGAATGATCTTGTGAAACACTGTCAAGCAGTACTTTAGTTCTGCTGGTGATGTTTGGGAGAATTTTGAAGCCACATCAGAAAGTGAGGGACCTTGGACTCGGCAGCATCCTTTCTCAGATAGCTAATGCCTTTACAGCATGGTGATAGTGATGGCAGTAACATCTACCAATTTCTGCATGTTTATCTTCCCTTGCTGAAGTGATCTTTGGATTATGGTTCCTCTCTTAAATGCAATCCATAGTGCAGAGCAAGATATTCCAGCATTAAATGTCTCGTTAATCTGATTGCTGCTGCCTTTGCAATTGCTTTGCACATCCTCTGCTCTTCCTGTCCTTACACCATGTTAGAAATTCAGGTTCCTCCCCTCAGCGCAGAGTGGAAGCCCTATGGGAAAGAGGATGCCTTTGTGTTAGTGAAAGCAAGTGGAATGATGATCCCAGTGCCACGCAGCAGCGAGCAGCAGGGCGGAGGGGGCTGCTCTCAGGGTAGAACTGGGACAGCTGTAATGACTTGCATGTCAAATCTGTTTTTCTCTGTTCTTGAAATTCCTGCACATCTTTGTTTTCTTTTGATTGCTAAATAGAGCGGAGCAGGAAGGAGCTTTCCTTTGCAGAAAAGAATATTGGAATAGATGAATGCATTTATACAAGAGCATGGGTTTATATGGGCATTGTGTGGGTCCTGCAGGTGGTGTCAAGATGGCAGCACACAGAAACAGAACTCCAAATTTAACGTCAGGTGTGATTTGTGGAGTCAGCTCTTTGTGTCTGGACCTTTACTCGGGCAAGAGGCTGTCTCCAGCGTTCACTGGCTTTATGGCTGCGTAAGTCCTTGATGGATGTACAAAATCTGCAGGATAGCAAATGGGAAAAATACCAGAAATTTTTAAGATTATATTTTTGACTTTATTAAAAAAAATATGAAGCCTAACTTCAAAAATTTTCATTGTAGAAGAATGCCTTTTTGTACCTTTCCTTATGCAGACTTTTATCTAACGGGCAAGGCAGCTCGAGGCTCATTTCCCATGGCTGAGGTGGGAAATGCAGCAACAGGAAAGTGAGATTTGTAGGAAAAATGTTTTGTGAAGGATTGATCTCTTAGAGGAAACTTGGGAACTTGCCCACATTGAGTAGGTTTTTTAAATCACAGATTTGGCATGTCAACAGTAGTGTATGGACACGCTCGACTTCAGTTTCTTTGCATCTTTTTGTTTGTTTGTTTTTGTCTTACAAAGCCCTGAGATGGCTGACACAACTGGAGTCCGTGGGCAAGGCACTCGTACCAAACCAGAAGCATTTCAGGCTTCTATTGCTATTTTTAAACCATTTCAAGAATATGAAATTACTCATTTCATTGCTGTGAATCAGTGTATATAAATTTGGTTTTTTGGGGTTTTTTTAAAGAAACAGGAATCTAATGTGTTTTGCCTTATATCATGAACTTTATGTTCTGGACCAGTGCTTCTCTGTATTTCTTAAATTGAGATTTCAGCTCCTGGGTGGTGAAAAGCTGCAGAAAATCCAGTATGCTGTAACAATTTAGCAATTCTTCTGTGTGATACAGATTTTTTTTATTATTGTTTTTTATCTTTAGCCTTACATGATGCTGAACTGGTTGTCAAACATGACACTGGAACTGGAAGCTTCTGTTTTGAGTGTGTCTACTTGAGATATTAAGTGCATGGAATTACAAAATATTATCATGTTTTGCAACAATAAAGAGGTGGTGCATTTTACAGCAGCTAAAAGAGAATTCAGAAGGTCACTGTGCTCTTTGCTAACTTTTTCCTTGGTTAGGGATCCTTTGGAGGTAGGCTGAGACCATACTCTTCCAAAATGTTCCAAAGGATTTATTTATTTATTTATTTATTTTTGATAGGCATATTTAGAGTTTAGTGTGAAGTACCTTATAGTCACTATGTGCATCACTGATTGATGTCCTTTACTGGCCTGGGCAGTGTCTCTGCAGGCTTGAACTAACACCAAATAGTTTCTGCTTTTAAAATGGCAAGTTTTTCAACTTCTAAATTATTTTGGTCTTTTTCAGTTGAGGTGTGATCCTGGCCTGTACGTCACCATTGCTGGTTCCATAGAGCTGGCTCAGATTTTCTACCCTTGATTGAATAAAAAGCTTGTTCTAGAGCAAGTAAAACACTGCTTTCAAGGGCAGATTCTATTTTCTACGTGTGTTCATCAACATCTCTCGTCAGAGATTAAGCATTGTATAACAAGCATTGGAATCTGATTCTTAATTATTTTAAATGAGATTTAATTTGTCTTTAAGATAACACAGTTACTGATAATTGCTTTGTGTGTTGTAAGGTCACTGCATCACAGGGTTTTTCAGGATCTCTTGCCCCTCTGAGCATATTGTACTATTCAAGCTGCCATTCTCTACAGCTTCCTCAGATCTGTTATTAAATCTGTGGTCTCTTCTCCATGCTTATTGCACAGCCCTTTCCCTGCAGCCCCACATCTCTTCCATCCCACTTCGAAGAGAGGATTCCTTCTCAGAAATGCTTTCTGCAAGGCCACCCGGGCTCTGGGTTTCTTTATAACTTAGTGCTAACCTCTGATTTATAACTTAGTGCTAACCTTTCTGATTTGATAAATCCTTTGATCATTTTACCATTCCAATTCACAAAGAAAACTGCAGAAATGGAGCTGTGTCTTGACACACAGACACTGCTTCTCTCCACTCGAGGGTCAATGATGTTTCATCCTGTTTTTTTTTTTTTTAAAAGGTTGGCTTTAGTAAACTGTTAGAATTAGTGCTAGAATTAGAACATATGTGTTAGAATTAGAACATATGCTGTGCTGTATGTTGCTGTGCAAGTACTTAAACCACTGTAAGACAATAGAAAATTAGTCAAAAATTGCTCCCCCCTTTTGAGGGCACAGGGACCATTTAATGCAGAATACCAAGAAGAAAATCTAACCTGATTTTCTGCCTGGGTGGGACATGGATCTGTTCTGGTTGCCAGATGCATTGATCCTCTCTGAGACAGGTTTTAAGTTTATTCCCTGTCTCTCTGCAGCAGACACTGAGGGGGGTGTGCAGGAGGAAAGGGTACAAAAGCTGAATTCACCCCACTTTGTCACCTCTGGCGCCCATCCCACAGCTGCACCTCCAGCAGGGTCTGTGAGAGGAGGTGGGCTGTGTGTCAGGCAGGGATGGGGGTGAGCCAAGTGGAAGGTGAGAATGCAAGAGGGTTTTTAATTCCTTTTTGTTCCTCTGGGATGAATCTTGAGGTTTTTCAGTATTGTGTCTTGATGTAATGCCCAGTAATTCCCTCGACACTTTCTCAGCTGAACGTTTGTCATTGATACGTCCTCTGTTTATGAATACATTACAGTGACTGTACTCCAAACCAGGCTGCTGGGCTAACTTCACCATTTTTATGTTCTCATGTGTTTTGAACAGCCACGGTGGAATGTTACAATCCCAGGATGAACGAATGGAGCTATGTTGCAAAAATGAATGAACCCCACTATGGTCACGCTGGAACTGTGTATGGGGGATTAATGTATATTTCAGGTAAATAATCCCTATGATCATATCATATCTCTATGAAACAATTACTTATCTAACTTTTCCTCTTTCAGTGGGAGACAATAAAAATTAGTCTCTGGTTGCAGCAGGTTTGCCATGGTGTAAGCAGTGATGCAAGTTCATATGTAGCCAGGCAAAGAGCATATATACTGCAGAGCCTGAGAAAATTATTTTAGGTGATTTTATGCGTTTACATAGCAACTGACAGCTCTGAATTCCGAAGCAGTTATGTGCTTTAACTGTCAGAACGTTTTTTGTGGCCACACCACATATGGCAACAACCATTAAACACATCCTCTTTGATATATTTTGGAAAGCACTGGAAATTTTAATACTTTAAAGAACGTCTGCCTTCATTGAGCTAATGGAAGGGGATGAGTTTTCATGTTAAACACAATATATGGATGATGTCTGTGCTTTCACTGGTCTTTCATTTGTAATATGCTCAGTCCTATATGTCACCAAGGTTACAGCATCAATTTTTTTCCAAACTGGGGGCAATAGGGTTTCTGAAAATCTGGTATCTACTCATTTTTAAAGAAGATTCAATCTGTCTGCTGGTGATCCCTATAGAGATCACAGACCTATGTGTTCTCCTACTGCAATTTTAAGGAATGCTCTCTAATAACTAAGCTGAAATTCAGGGTGGGAGGTGGGAGGAGGTTGCTTAGCTGTGGGGAGGTGCACTGGAGCAGGGTGATCCTCGGGGTATTTTGAGGCAGGGAGCCTTGTGCCAGTAGACTAAGGGAGGGATTTGTTTTAAAATTTGGTACTGCTTCTCATTTTCTATGAGCAAGTCCATTAAGCTGCTTTCTAATCCTTGTGCTACTCTTTGTGCTTTTTTGCCCATTTTGCTTGTGTTACTGCAGGTGGCACATGTCTATGCTCCCTGCTCTGTTTTTTCATGTAGATGCTGTGTATTTCCCACAGGTTTGTCTTTTCCTCCTGTCCTCTGAGGTATCCCTGTGAGTCTAGACACTTTTGGGGTTCCAAATGTGAAGATTAGCTCCTTTGTCATTAAAGCCTCTTCTCTCTGACAGCCTCTCAAGCACTGCCACTGCTGTGGCTGTCATTAAGTGTCAGGGCTGGACAGCCCTCCTGTTTTTTTTTTAATTCTTACTGTCCAACTGCAGAATTAAGTCCTTTCTTGCAGAACTCCCCTATGCACCATGCCATCTCTGTCTGCTGATAACCCAAGCGTGACAATTCAGTGTTGAATGGGTAGCCCAGCAGGAGGTTGTGCAGTAGCAGTGTGTTCTCTGCATAATTTTTAGCACCTCAAATATAGTTGCATCATGGTCTTAAACCTTAGCTAATAAGCCTCAAGTGCCTGAACTTGGTGTGACTGCTTTCTGCCCTGCCCAGTGACCTTGTGGAAAGGTGGGACATGTCATCCACTGATGGGAAATCATCCTGTGATTTCCCCTGAGAGCTCTCCAACTGATTTTGCAGGGAATGATGGAGAAGGTAAACAGAGAGAGAACCATGAGCATCTAACAGAAGAAGAATATTTGAAATCTGTGTCCTCTCTCTTCATTTCAACTTGATGAAAAAAGTTATAGGGAAGATAATCCTGCTATTTGATAGGACTGCTTAAAACACCATCAAAATTTGAAAGGGAAATGGATGCCTGTTTTCTTGATGGTGAGAAACAAAACTAGGAAAATGAACAAATGTAAGTGTCGTGGTTTGGGGCTGGGCCAGCCACTAAACGAATGGCAGGTGCTCTCTGGACAGGGGAAGGGAAAGGAGAAAAGGGAGAGAGACTTACAGGCTGGAAATATAATAATGAGAAGAAAAATAATGAGCTATTTACAAATATATACAAACCCAGTATTGAGCTTCTCCCCCCCAGTCACACACTGCCCCGACAATGCTCACGTCCCCACTGGTGCTGCAGGGCAGCTCTGGGCAGATCCCAGGCTGGGCTCCTGGGTGCAGTGGCAGGGGGGAGCTGGGTTCAGGAACACACAGATCACGGACAGACAAACGGACAGAATCCTCCCAGGACACTGGCCATAGAAGAAGAGCAAGAGAAGAAAGAAGGGCAGGCCAAAGAAGGGAAGCAGCTTTGCTCCCTGTGATCCCTCAGCTTTATACTGAGCTGGATGAGATGGGATGGAGTACTGCATTGGTCAGTTTGGGTCACCTGTCCTGTCCGCTCCTCCCTGGTGGTGCCACCCTTGTGCACCCTGACACAAAGGGGGCCTCAAGGCAGCACTGAGAGAATTCAGCAGTGACCTTGGTTTCTGTAAGATTAAATATAAGCAAAAGCTTTTCTGTGTACCATTGTACTGAGAGCTCAGTACTAGCTACAAACATCGAGCATTATCACTTCTAGGAGCAGACACTGGCTGAAAAACATGGTGTTGGCTTCAGAAAGTGCAGTCTTGGAAGGGACTGAACTGAAAAGTAAAATCACTGAAAGGAAAATTGGTTCTGTTTTAGCCAAACCAGGACAGTAAGCAAAGAAATAATTTTCCCAAATTGAAGCAAAGGTTTTAATCTGCCTGTATCATCTTACGTAGTGAAATACTGTATGAGACATGGCTTCTTTCCATATTCAGATTTAGAGGAACAAGGTACATTGCAAATGTCATTTGAAATGGAGCACAAATGTGATAGTAGTCTAAGCTAACGTGAAAAAATTTTAGGGAAGGCTGAATTTGTTCATGAAAATGTGTGTTTCTGCTTTGCTTATCAGGCTGAGCACTGCTCTAACGTGTGTTTTTGTTTCTCTAGGGGGAATTACCCATGATACTTTCCAAAAGGAACTTATGTGTTTTGACCCTGACACAGACAAATGGACTCAGAAAGCTCCGATGACGACAGTCCGAGGTCTGCATTGCATGTGTACTGTAGGAGACAAGCTGTATGTTATTGGTGGAAATCACTTCAGAGGAACGAGTGATTATGATGATGTCCTAAGCTGTGAATATTACTCACCAACTCTAGACCAGTGGACTCCGATTGCTGCCATGTTACGTGGGCAAAGTGATGTCGGGGTTGCTGTCTTTGAAAATAAAATCTATGTTGTTGGAGGATATTCTTGGAATAATCGGTGCATGGTGGAAATAGTTCAGAAATACGATCCAGAAAAAGATGAGTGGCATAAAGTATTTGACCTTCCAGAATCACTCGGTGGCATTCGAGCCTGCACTCTGACTGTGTTCCCACCGGAGGACAACACAGGGTCCCCATCGAGGGAATCTCCTCTCTCTGCACCTTAGGAACGTCTCCTGGTGGTGGTGGTGACACCTTTGCGCTGCATCATGGAGTCTCTGGTTTCTCTTCAGTAGTTTCTGTCAGGCTTAGCCTACAGCATTTCGTACAGTTACTGGGAAAAAAAAAGACTTTAACATTATTTGTGCTGTTTGTTTGGCCTAGAATGTTTGTCAAGTGGTTAACAAAAACAAGATGTACTCACCCCAGGCAAATGTTTAACAAATGGGAAGATGCTGTCTATAAAATGTATGAACTAGGTACGTGGTTCATGTTGTGTATCGGGTGTGAAGTACCTTATAGCTTACATTTGGAAGCCCAGTGAGTCCAGTTTGAAGACTTTGTACTGAACATGTCCTTTCACTGAATTTCACAGCTGCAGTCCTTTCTCCTTTCATCTCTGACTGCCCGTTCCGAGGGGAGGTAGACCACATCATGGGAACTCTGACAGAAGGCTGCCAAGGGGCCTGAGCTACCTCCCTCTTCTCACAGAGTATTTTTGACATATCTCTCTACTCACCTGACTTCGTGGGTGCTTTCAGAGCATATGAAGTTTCTTAGGCAGAGGGGAATAATAAAATAATTTTAAAATGTTAGTACTCTACAGGAAGCGGACCTCGTGGAGGCCGGAAGTTTTTTATAACATATACCGAGTGTTTTTCCTGAGTCGGTTGAATGATGCTTCAAATAAAAGATTTAAAATGTTTGGATTTTTTAATTTGTTTTTTTTTTTTCAGGAATTGGCTTCCTCTTGCATGGGAGCACACACTGTTAACAAATGGGAATTCAGTGCAGTTGTATGTTCTGTTGTATGCCTCTGCTGAATATAGTTAGATAAGGGCTAGAAACATTAAATTAAGCCACTGAATTTGACCAAATCGTTCCATCAGATCAAATTTGCTCTACCTTTTCTCCTTTGCTGTTGAGATAACTTGCATAATGTGTTCTCTGTATAGTCTCAGTTAATAAGGTTGTTTAGCACAAAGTGCAGCTTCAGTGAGAGAGCTGCTTTTGCTCAGTGAACTTGGACTACCACATTTTACCTTCTTTTGTTCAATAAAACTTTTAACTTCAGTTCTTCAGTCTAAGCTACCTCATTAATGCATTTGGTTTTCTCCCTCTGCCTCGCAGTCTCCAGGATCTGCATTCTGCACATCTGTGTGGGGAAGTGAATTTGCTAGGAAACCAGTGCAGAAGTGATCCTGAATTGGGTATATTTGACCTACTTTTAAGACACTATTTTGGCCTGATGTGTTCATTTCATTGTTAAGGACTGACAAAAGAGCTGTTAATTTTTTTTCCCTTGAGAGGTACTGCTTACGTGTGCAGCTGTGTGGAGGTACACGGGTCTGTACCTGCTCCAAATCACAGTGTGCTGCTGGCACATTGCAGCTCCGAGTGCTTGTACCAGCATACTTGTTCTGAACTTCCCTTTGTATGTTACAAGTGGTTTTGCTAATGAATATCTGGGGAAAACTGTTTAAGTCACCTTATTTTATTGTGCTACTTATTACCCATAACCATGTAAAGCTTAATAGACTTTTGTTGGGAGTAAGCTATTTGTATTTTGTCCCTGCATCAAGCAGCAGTATTACTGTGGTGTCAATTTTGGAAGTGCTGATATTTATTCTTTATGCAGTTTCCCAGTGATGCTCACTTCCAAAATGTATGTGTAAGCTTTAAGTTTTATAATTAAGTTAAACCCAAAAGCAATTCTTCCTCTTTAAGAAAATAATTCTAATTCTGCCTAACTGTGAAGGTTGTTACAGGTGGCACCAGTGGATGCTCTTGGAAAGCAGCCAGTCCAGATGAATTGACTCATCACCTTCAGCACACCCCTCTAATGCTGTGTAAAGCACCAGATAGGAAAATGTTGCTCTGTCATTACAGTATGTGTCAGTCATTTAAGTGTTACATGCTACTAATTTTTTTTTTTCCCAGCTCAGAGACCAGATTTTAGAGCCTGCTGGAGTTTAAATCCCCTGAAATCCATATTCCATTTCTGTTTTGTTAATTAAACTAAAAAGTAGTTGAAGTAGTTGCAGCTCCTTTTGGATAATGTAAATATATATCCTGCTGTCTCTGCTGGGGATGAGGGGATGTGCTGTTTGAAAGTGGGTATCTTCAGTGGTCTTCTCCATGTGGAAGAAGCTTAGGGTGGGTTCTAACCCTATGAGATGGTTGGAAGTCAGGATGTCAAAGTTTTGTGTCTGAGCCTTGACAATAGCCCAGGAGCTGTATATGGCCACAATGTAGAGATTTATTTTTTTTTAGTGACTCATTATCTATTCTACTTAAAAGTGGGAGAATTATTTATGAATGTCATTTTTATCATCAGTGTTGGACATAGTGTAGTGGATTAAATGTAATGCTTCAATCAAATTAATCTTTGAGGTTTTTTTCTTGTATCTCCTTCTGGATTAACATAATGACATTAACATCTGCTCACTGGGACTGAAAAGCAAACATCAAAGATTTGCCAAAAACTGCAAACTGTTTTCTTCTGTTAGGCAGTGTAAACTGACTTGATGCTCATTACGTCTTTCTTAACCTTAGCATAACAACCCTTTCTGTCCCTAATCCCCAGCTGTAGCTGTACATATAGGTACAGCAGATATTCAGTCTCATTTTCACAGAATCACAGAATGGTTTGGGTTGGAAGGGACCTTAAAGCTCATCTCATCCCAACCCCCTGCCATGGCAGGGACACCTCCCACCAGCCCAGGTTGTACCTTTTGAGTAAGGCTGCTCGTATGAAGAGTCCAGACAATAACCAGCTGCTTCTTTTTACATAAATCTTCAATGCTTTCATTTTTTCACTTACAGTACCTTAATTAGAAAAGCATGTGGATAAAAAGCAATTAATAGGTATTTGACCTGCAGGTGAATAAGCCTACATAAGTGTGCTAGCAGGGGAGCCACTGGAGCTGCCTGCCCTCTCATGATGCAAGCTTAAAATTCATTTGGACTTTGCTTTTTTTGGTGCCCCATTAGCAGCAAATGCCAAAATTGCTCACTGCCATGCCCAACTCGTCAGAAATCCCAGCTGATATCCCTGCAGAGAAACACAGCACCCAGAATGGCTCGAGACATCTGGGATGATGTTTCCCCTGTGCTGTGCTTTGAAGTAGGACAAAAATAATGGATGAGAAAACTTGGGAAACCCTAGATTGTTTGAGGTTTCTTTGCCCTGTTCACATCAAAGAGCTGATCATCTGCAGATGTCCACTTTTCCGTGGTTCCCTTGGGAAATTGTATAAATCTGAGAGTCTGGCCTGGGGAAAGCAGTTCATGGCAGGACCCAGCTTGTCCTGGGGTGTTCGTGGTCTTGGCATTCTTGGGATGATGATGGAGTTTTCAGGAAGGGCTGAGAACTGGAGCAGCAGAAGGCAGCTCTCTGACAGCCTGACTCTGGAGTGCTGAAGGAGCACTGGGAGTCTCAACCTGTGCCCAGGACAAAAATGAGTGGTTTCTCATGCCAATGCTATTTTAAAATTACCCATTCTTGTTTCTGAGGGGGAAAATCTTCAAGGAGCAGCATTTTAGTAACAGCCAGAAGCTCAAACCAGCAGTCTGATTCTTTAGCAGAACAGTGGAAATTCTGGATTTCGGTCAGTTTGCACACAGGTAAATAAAATTCTCCCCAAATGCTGATGGTCTTCATCTGCTGGGCTGGTTGGACATCAGAAAATAATTTGGTGCCACAGCAGTAAGTACAACACAAATGTCTGGAGAAGTTTATAGCCAAAAATTTGGGGATTAGCTAATCTGGAAAGATCAGAGCACTTTTTTTTTTTTTTTTTTTGCACAGTTCATTCTACCTATTAGAATTGTTGTCACCCCTTAATTTACTCTCCAGCTGGTAATTACCTCACCTTTGCATTGCTGTCTGACTCCGCTGCTTCCCAGTTGTTTTCTAATTCTTCCATTTTGTAGCTGACATCTCTGTTCCTTCCTCTGCTCCTAATCAGAATCGATAAAGCTGATGCTTTTCTGGTGACATGGTCCTCATCTCAAGGGAGAAAACAGCCCACTGCTGGTATGTAACACACTTTTGAGAGTCATAACTCAGCTTGTGCATACTTGGAAATACATAAGCAGTTTTAACCTAGTAAAAGGGGAGGGTGTGTGTGTCAAAGGAGTAATGCATGTCCCATTTCCTCCTGGCTTGCACCTTATGTGGTGGTTTAGGTTGTGTGTGCTGATAGGTCACCCAGAGGTCTGGAGATGTACTTTACTTGCACAGCATATGTAGCTTATCAGGTGTTCTTTTCTTTTGTATTTTAGTTAAAATGGATGCTCGTTCTTTTCGTGCACATGTGGTCAGAAAAAAAAAGTCTTAAAAAGCTGAGTTATGTATTCTTTGCTTAATGATAAAGTTTTTGGTCCCGTGAGTATTGCAGGACCCACTCGGCTGTGAAAAGGTGATCGCAGTTTTGAGAACAAGGTGGGAAGTGAGGGTGACTTTCTGACTGGCACCAGTTCACATGTTCTTGTAGGCAGCCTCTTGCACATCATTAAGTGAACTTTCCTCAGTCTGTAGGCTCTGTCTTTTGATGTCCAGCTCTATTGGACCTGCCGATTACCTTTTCTGGGGAAAAAGCAGTGGGATTTGTTCCACAACATACCTTGCTCAGTAAAAGAACACGGTGAGTTTTTGTCAGGAATTTCAGCCCGAGTGATACATGGGAGTCCTCCAGAGCTTATTTAATGTCCAGGCAATTTGGAGAAGATGCAAACCCAGGTGTCTTGGGAGTGGTGCTACAGCAGCAGCCCTGCATGGTCAACAATTCCAGAAGGGATGAGAGGGAATGGGGATTGCCTCCTCTTCTGTATATTATTTTGGATCTTGTATTCTGGTGTTTTTCCCCCTGTCTTTGGGAGTGTTTATTGCTCTTATGTGGGTTTTTCACTTTTTATTCATGGAATTAGTAGTATCTCTGAATCTAGTGGGAGTGAAAGGTTCAGGTAGTTCTTTGAGCTAAGCTACACGCTCTCAGGTTATCCACATACTCATTAAGAAGTTTTCTATTCAGGGCTCTCTTTCCAAACCATTTAGAAGAATTCAATTTGCAGTGTGAAAAGATCTCAGATGAAAACGTCTTTGGGACGGGAAGCATGCAGAACTAGTAAATTTGTCGAGTAAAATTATAATCTTTAGGCAGAAAAAAGCATTTTTTAAGAGTTTGTGCTTGGTTCAGAGGTTTGTTTGGACAATGAGCTCCAACAGACTGTCTGGAGTGAGATATATATGGGTTGTTTGTGGGTTTTTTTCCAATAATTTGTAGTTGGCTTAGGTGAACGTGAGCTCAGTTGTTCCTATGTGCTTGTGCTCTTGGCTGGCCTGTCGCTGTGTTCTCCCTTGGACTGCAGCATTCTGCCTTGGCTGGGGTCTGTTTTCTCTGAGCAGGTGTAAAAGCACCTCTCCTGTCTCCCATATTGTTCCAAAATAAATCTGAGCTTTGGTTCTTCTAAGACACGCTGTGGCTCTGGCCTGTGGCCCTGGGCAATGGGGACCATGGATTTGACCCACCAGCCCCTTGCTGCCCTGCAGGCAAATACTCCCAAACCCAGCTAAAATCTGTGTGCAGGAGGCAAATCTCTTAAATCTGACCCAGAATTTATTTACCTTGGCATCTACAGACCACCAGAAGCTTCCTCATCCTCTTTTTAAGGAAGGTTGTGTGCCCTCAAAGCTGTCAGGTCCTCTGGAAGGGGGTAAATACGGTTGCTCTTTGGAATGCAGTATTTTACAAAGTCCTGTAACTCCTGCTATGAATGCAGGCTGCTGTGCTGCATCGTTGGGTATGCTAAAGCAGGGTCATCCCTTTCCTTAATGGTAGAATACATCTGAGAAAATAATTTGCTTTGGAGCGCAGACCTGCCCCGGATCAGGCATTTAAATGCAGATTATTTTGGCCTGTGCTTGTTAACTTCAGTTTTGAATATTTTACTTTTTCAGATCTATTTTTGCAAATAGCATCTGTGGCTTTTTTATAGCGAGTGTGTATTCCTTGCTGATGGGTGGGTGCAGCCCTGTGTACCTACAGAACCTGCACAGGGGGAGAGCTGAACCTGGCTGGGAAATCAAAGCAGCTTCTTAATTGCAGTTAAGAAAGAAAAGTCAACATCTTGATGTGTTTCTAGAAAGGGGAGAGAGAACTACTGTCCCTTAGGTGTGTTTTGTTGGGAGTTCAGGGTATTAACATTGAAAGGATTGTTGCTGTAAACAAAGACAGTTAAGTAAATCCTCCAGTCTGTCCCCAAAACAGAGACAGATTGCTTCTGTTGATACGCAGCACTATTAACATTTGACTGGGTGTATACATGGGATGTGCTGGTGTATGACAAATGCCTCACTTTGCTGCTGCAGTCACAGGAATGATGCCCTAGTTCCCATGAGTCACTGTATGTTCTTTATAGCCAATTCTGAATAATGTTTTCAAATTATATAGAATGTTAGAGGATATACTTGTTGGGTTTTTTAAAACAATTTTTAAAGCAGTTTTCTGTATCTAACTTTTATTGTATCTACTTGAACCCAGCAAGGATGACACGAAATGTCAGGTTTCAGTTCACCACTCAGGTTTTTTGGCACTGCTGCACCTGCAGTCATTGCATGTGGAGGTCACCGTGAGAGGACATCTAGACAAGACCACTCAGTTTTAGCACTTTTGCAGAAGGTTGTTTTTTTTCCCCCACCCCTGATTTTCTGCTCAAGTCCTTAAATATTTCTCACGTGTTTTGTCCCTTATTCTAGGCAGGTTGGAGCATGCAGAGGCTGAGCAGTTAGGAAATGACCATGGTCTCCTTGTGTCACCAAGCATATGTCCTGTACTTAGTGATGCTGATGAGGAAAAAAGTCCTGTTTGCTCTCCCTCTCCTTAGTCCCTCCCCAAAGAAAACCCATCCCATTTCTAAACATTCATTTGCACCAGACCAGATCTGGGAGTTTTAAAGGATGTTGCACATCCTACATCTCACTCCTCATTTTTGCTGTCTAGTCCAAATGAAGATGAATTTTTTTAGTCTTCTGTTAACACCATGTGGCATGAGAAGTCATGTCATTCAACAAACAGCTGCATCTTGCAGCTTAGGGTTACTCCAGAAAATGCACTTAAGGAATCACGTTTCGTTTTCCTCTTCCATATTTATGGTTATAAATGTGGACTCTCTGGAACTTGGATAACTTGATAGAGATGACGTGTGCCATATGGTTGCTGGGACAAATTCCAGCTTCATTAACAGTCCACTGGCTGAAGGGAAATAGCAGTTACTATTCTGAGCAGTATAAAATCAGCCTATCAATTAGCAAACAAGTTAAAAATTACAGAAATTTCTTTTAACAGAAGCCCCTGCTCTGAGTCTTCTCCTCCCCATGCCCTGCACAGAGCTGACTTTGCAGTATCAAACCATTAAACCCTGTGTTCATCTTACACCTCGGACATTGGAAATGGCTTAAAATTAAGCAGAGGAATGCTCAATGTGCAAGATGCAAATATGAAAGCTAATAAGCAAAAGACACCTCAGTATTACTAAATCTTACTGGCACAATGTTCACTGAGAGTGGGGGGAGGGACCTGCTGGAAGAAGCCCCGAATGTTGCGAGTGATGAGCAAGAACCATGCCCTGAGAGCAGGAGCACCACGGATCTCCAGCAGTGTGGCTCTTCAGAGGAGCAAGCACTGCCGTGGGGGGGAGCAGGACAGAGTCCTGGAGGGGCACCCTTGGCTGTCCCCAGGGTGAGTTCAGGGCCTGGGCCTGGTAGGAAGGTGTGATACATCTTTATTTTCCAAATTCTCCTGTTTGCTGAAGGAAAACCGTTCTCCTTCCTGTTCCTTTTCTAAGCCACCTGGGAAGTCTGTGTTCCCTTATGCATGAAATGGGAGCAAATAATTTATCACACTCTTCTGATGCTGGTTATCACCTAAGGTTTGAAGTACTTGTTTTCTCTGATTATTTATTGATTTTTTTTTTTTTTTTAACTTTTTTTTTTTTTCTCGAAGCCCTAGCGTCTTGTGATCTGCTTGAAGGTAGATGATGGGTCCAGTTCAGAGCTTTTTGATGTCAACAGCAAAGCCTACACTGTGAAGTAGCTGTATTGACCACACACAAAAGGCATAGGAGAACCTCATGAGGAAGCACTGGTTGTTTTATGAAAACAGTTCTGGAACTGCTGCAAGTAACTGGGCTCATTGCAGGAGCAACTGATTGAAGGTCTGGTGTGGTACAGATTAAATGTTGAATGCAGTACAGGCTGGCTGTCCTGGTCCTGAACCTTCCTTGCTCAAGTGTGGGAGGTGGCTGCAGCCTTGCTGGGTTGCCACACTGGAATAGCACTGCCTTACATGGGGTGAAATGGCTTCCCCATCTTCCAGATGAGTAACTGCTTAAAAAACTGCAGTGGCATCTGAGCCAGCATTGTCCCTGTTGTTAATGACTCTGCCAAAATGCCACATATTGCTGCTGTGTGATGGGAACCATCAGCCCCTCAACCTACCTGTGCTACTTTTGCAGAAGGTGGTGTGCCCCTTGCTCAGTTGGCAGTGTCTGCTCACTAGCTGAAGACTTTATCCATGGGATTTGACAGCCTTCAGTAAAATTGCTCAACCAGACTAGTAAGTAAAGCAGTGTGACCAGGCCTGCAACCCTGTGACCTGCAGATCCTGGTCAGTGTGTTCTCAGATGCATCACACCAAGGTATGAATATTGGATAGCTTTGTGTGCCCTTCAAAACTGGGTAGTCATGTCTTGGAAGGGCCCAGTCAAAAGACTGCAAAATGGCTTCTTCTCTGATGTATTACCTGTTTTTTTTTTCTGAGAAGTCAAAGCACACGATGTCAAGGGAAACAGAATCACAGAATGTCAGGGATTGGAAGGGACCTCAAAAGATCATCTAGTCCAGTCCCCCTGCCAGACCTAGATCAGGTCACACCACGTATCTGAATTTACTACCACTAGAGATACTCACCTGGGTTTGTTAGGCAATTTCTTTGTTTTTCCTCTTCCTCCTGGTCCCTACCCCTTTGCTTAGAAAATACACAGATGAATTCACATCTGACAGCTCAGAACACTGGAGGGGAGGGTTTCCCCACAGGCACCTCTGCTCTTGCAGATCAGTGCAGTTGTGACACTGCAGTGCATGTTGTGCCAGCTCCTGTAACCGTAGCACTGTGGAGGTGACACCAAGGAGAAGGTCTCCAATACATAAGCTGAACTGTGATAATTATTTTAGTAACTCTGCTAGTGAGAGTGGAACTGAGCTGAAAACGTTCCTGTCCAAATATTCTGCCACAGAAAGCCACCTACTTTTTCTCTGTTATTCAACAGACACTGGGTCTGCTCCTAAATGCAGTCAGTTTTGAAACCTAACCTTGCCTGGAACTGCAGGGGTTAATGCCCATCTCTGCTTTCAGATGAAAACTTCAAGACTGGGAGGTTTGTGGAAGTGTGCAAAGTAGCTTGCAGTCCCACTGCATGTCTTCTGCTGTGCTGTCTGCTCTGTTAGGGCTGTCTTGTCTTGCTAATCACATCACATCTGTCAGCTGTCTGTGGCTAGAAACAAATTGTAAACAAGATGTCAAGGTGGAGTGGGATGAATTGTTTAAAAAGAAAAAAAAGGCAAAAAATTCAAATTGCCTTGAATGGCTCAATAGAAAACCTGAGTGGCTGAAGAGCAGCTAAATGTTCGTTCTTCCATTTTTAGTGCTCGTTCCATCGTAGATGATGGATGGTGGTTTATGCATCAATGGCTGTAAAAACGTGCACTACAGTAGCAAATTTATGGCAGTTTCAGCCCTGCTCCTGTCACTGCCTGTAGGAAGTGCTTCCCCACCTCTCAACAAGCCCCCACCTTTGCTTTACATCATTCAGACACTGGAGAGAGGTGCAATGGTTTAGTGGCACCTTGTTCTTAGGACTTGCCCAGCCCCACCAGCCATTTCACCAGCAACAGCTCGGATCCTTCACCAGTCCCATTCAGATCTTTCAAATCCCCTGGTATTTCTGTGCTTCATTTCCCATAATAGTATGACTTCAGTAGTATAATCACAAACAACGTAAGAGGAAATATATTCTGTAGGCACTCAAGAAAGCTTTACAGCTTACTTATTCAGTAAAAGTAACTTTGGCTGCTTATTAGGATCTCTGTCCCAGTAATTGTGTGTTTGCAGCTGAATAAAGTGAGAAAGAAGGAGAATGTAACAGGGGAACTGGTTTCCCTCAGCTGAAAAAGATGCAATTTTTAATACTCAGATGCAATGGCTTAAGTTCATTTAAGGTCCTTTTTCCTTCCAGCTCCAGTGAATGACGTGGAACAATGCGAGACAATGATCTTAGAGGTCATTTCCAACCAAGGCTATTCTATGACTCTGTGTGTGGGTCACAGATCAGATTTACATGTCTTGAAAAGCTACTTCAAGTAATTTTAGGCTCAGAAAAACGTGCTCCTGAGGCACAGCTTTCCTCCAGCTCAGTGAGCATCTTGCCCTCAGCCAGGCTCACTGCAGTTGTGCCCAGCCTGGTGTCTCACAGCCCCTTTGGGTTGAGAGAGGGGTGGGATTCAGCACTCACCTGCCCAGCAGTCTGGGGCTGTTTCTGTTCCTGGCTGCTCTGTACTCAGCCGTGCTGTTTCAGTGGGTGATCTCCCAGCTGGGTGCCTTCTGGAGACAGGAGAATTACTTTGGTCACTTCATTTTCTCAATAAAGAAGCTAAATGAAGCAGAGAAAGCCAACAAGCTCTTGCATGCCAAGTATTTGCTGTCTAACCAGATCCCAAGAGGGTCCCACTGCCAGGCAAAATCTGTAAGTGTGGGGTTTGGGGGTTGGTTGGTTTTTTTCACTCCCAAAGGGTTGTCCTGTATTTCAAAAAGCATCATTACTTTTCTTCACTGATGAGTAATCTTTGTCACAACAATGAAAACAAGCCTGTGGGTGTGATTGGTTTTGTCTTCTTGATGCTAGTTTGCAGGGTAACCAGGTGCTTTCTCTTGTCTATAAGTCATTTACACAAAGAGCCTGTTACTGATAAACAGGGGAACTGACCCTGAGGGGCAGGGAGGGACAAAGGGAGAGCCTGATTTAGGCAAGGGTTGTGCTCAAACTAGCCAAACCTTTCCCATGACCAGCATGCCCATGGGAAGTGCTTTGTATTGCCTTAAGAATTCTCAGTTGCTTGCTTTTACAGTTCTGTAAAACATACTTTTTTTTTATTATTTTTCCAAATTAAGCCTCTGTGTGACAGGGCAGCGCGGGGCTCATGCTGCGTCCCACAGGCTGGAGTGTTTCTGTGGGGGTGATGTGAAAGCAACACCCACTTTGGAGAAACTCAACAAGCAACTACCTGTAATTCGGGGGCCAAGATCTTGTAATGGAGTGACACTGGGAAGCTGTGACTTAAGAAACCAAAACGAGCCTGGCACAGAAGTAGAGCACCTCGAGGTGGTGTTTCCAGCTGGCACAGGACCCTGCCAGGTAGGTGTGGCTCGCGTTGAGGACCTCCAAGAGATCCCATAAAGGGAATTAAAGGATGTAGCTGTGGGTGTGATGCATAGTCTGAGCACAATGAGGTGTATGGTCTAATTTATACATGCAAAAGCTTACACGGGCTTTTGCATGTAGTGGTTTGGGTTTTTTTTTCTGTTATATTCTCACAATAAAATTACTGATCGCTTTGATTATTTTTGCCACTCAGAAAGGCACAAGCCATCGTTTAGTTTCTATGCTGTATTTTCCTTGTATATTAGCCTGTGCTGTTGTATTAGATAAGACTAACCATGATTTGTTAATGAGTGTTACTGTATTCCCAGAGACAAACCAAGAGTATTGTTAGCAAGAGGATAGACTAACGAGACCACCAAGAGAATACATGGTTGCAATAAATATTGCTATTTAATATACAGACATTTTGCAAAGGATTAGGCAATGTAAATGCAGTGCTCTTTCCAAGTAGCATAAGTATCACTTTGAAATTCTATTTAATTGTCCACTCCAGACTTTTACGACATTTAATGTGTCTAGCCATGCTATTAGTGACTTACGTCAGAGAAAGCCTGCTGTGACCTTACAGCACACAAGCCTCCAGACAGTCCCTCTCCATCCTTCTCTCAGGGCAGCCTGTTCAGACATAAAGGTTCGGCATAAACAAAAATAAACTTTAGCTGTACCAATGGAGGCTGGGAAAAAAAAAAAAGCAGCCTATTTCTATGTGTAGAAGAGCCCTTAAGGCTGATGGTGTTGGTGTTCCCTCCCTGGAAGTGTTCAAGGTCAGGTTGGATGGGGCTTGGAGCAACCTGGTCTGGTGGGAGGTGTCCCTGCCCGTGGCGGGGGGTTGGAATGAGATGAGCTTTGAGGACCCTTCCAATCCAAGCCATTCTGTGATTCTATGACCATTCTATGGTAGCTGGGTGGGTCTGATGGCCTGGGGTCTCATGAACTCTGGATCCAACCTGTCTCAGAGAAGGTCCTGACGTTGCTGTTGTAGAAACGAAAGACCAGCAATGGGGATTAAAATACTTTCTTTAAAATAATTAAACCCAGAGGTTTAGCAGTAACTGCAAAATGGGTTAATTCCCAGTTGGAGTTGCCTCTTACTAAACATCTGATGGCGTGAGAGCCGATGCACAGAGCTCCTGCAGAACTGCACTGAATGAACTCCTGATGGCTTTTCTCCTCCAGTGGGATTAAAGCTGCCTTCCCCAAATTAAAGCTGTCTTGTTCATGTAAGGAGCACAGCAGCAAAAGTGTCACTTGCATGGTAAGTGAACTGGTCAGTGGCTCATCGCCCTGGTTCATGGAAATGATCCTTGAGGGCTGGCTGCAAATGCGAAGCGATGACACCCTGAAAGGAAAAGGACCACTGAAACCCTGGAGCACACTGCCCAGCATGCTGGAGGGGAGAACGCGGGAGCACAGCTGGTCCCTGGGGAGGAAAGCTTTGCCCTCTGAGGCCCCCATCCTGAGGGGAGGATGGTGCCAGTAAAGCTGGCCCCCAGGGCAAGTAGGTTTTCCAGTTCTCATCACCCACCTCGGTGCATAATGCCTATGGGTAAGCAAGGGAGTGCTGATGGCCTCTGGTGCCCTAACTGGGCTCTGAGACAGCAGCACCTGCCCAGCACATGTGAGAATCATCGAATCACCTTGGTTGGAAAAGACCTCTAAGATCACCCAGTCCAACCATTAACTGGGTCCAACCACTGCCCAGTCCCCACTGCCCCATGTCCCTCAGCTGTGGCTGCCTGGCCCTGTGCGGAGGGGCCCCAGCCTGCACCCGCGTGCGTGCAGATGTGTCCAGCGGTGGCACCACGTTGCTGAGCTTGTGTGTGTGACAAGGTCTGTGTGCACGGTGAGCCCTGTGTCCATATCCCTGATGGCAGCAGGGGCTGTGAACCTCTCTGTGGGCAGAAAACCTCCCAGGTGTGCAGGGGAAGAGCCCAGGTTGGTACCAGGTTCTCTGCAGAGATTTTTATCTCCTTGAGATGGGATACATGTTTCTGGTCTTTGGACCGTGCTGTGTCCCCCTGTGCAATGACTGCAGAAAGCTTCCCCTCTCTGAGCAGCAGCTTGCAGGACTCCCAGGGCCCGTTTGCCCTGTGCTGAGGCTGTGTGGGCATCGCTTTGGCAGCACTGGTTAAGCTGGTCCCAGTGGCTCCGTCCTGCACTGCAAACCTGGATGTGGGCATGGCAAAAGGGGGTGTTTCCAGTGGGATTGGTGCCCAACACGGCCTTGTAGGTTGTGCCCACAGGGGAGAAAGGGGTTCTTTTTAAGGGTTTTGAGCTGAGTGACCAAATGTGTAAGTCATTGTCCTGGTTTAACCCCACCCAGCAAGTAAGCCCCACACAGCTGCCTGTGGTGGGGTGGGGAAGAGAATTGGTAGGGTAAGAGTGAGAAAATCTGTGGGCTGACATAAGAACCTCCCCCCTAGTTTTATTGCTGAGCCTGACGCCATATGTTCTGGGCTATCCCTTTGGTCAGTGGGGGTCAGCTGTTCTGCCTGTGTCCCCTCCCAGCTCCTTGCTCACCCCCAGCGTGGCACCAGGTCCCAGGTTGCGTTTCGGAGGGTCTTGATCGCCTGGGATTTCTGGTCTGATGTAGGTGTGTAGGTGATGCTCAGGAGGACAACTGCTGTGTGCAGGGGACAGGCTGCCTCTTCCCAGTGTGGGAACTGGGAGCAGAGCTGAGCCCTTGGGTTACCTCTGGTCTCTGCCCTTGCTGGGCCTGTGAATCTCAGCCCCCAGGTCGTAATGAGATTGTCAGACAGAACAAAAAGTGGTATTAAAGGAAATTAATAAATGTCAAAACCCATGTAAAACCCCCCTAGTTCTCATTACTCATATGCTGCTTGACACCCCCAGAATGGTAATTTCCAATTTCATCTTCTCTGGCTGTCCACAGATATGAACTCATTTGAATAGCAAGGAAGGAATTAAGTGTTAATTTAACAAAAAGAAAAGGCTACTCGGGAATTAGATTAGATTCTTAAATTAAATATAAACCTGTAAAAAGGCTTTCTGAGTGTTCTCAGCCTGTCTGCTTGATAATTCTCCCCAGTAATGAAACAAAATGGCACCAAGTGTCTGGCAAAGTGCTACGGCACTGCCCCCAGGCAGGACAGAAGCGTGCTGATCCTTGCAGCGCCATTTTTGGGGGAATAAACTTGAAAATCTTGATTTTCCCCCTCACTTGCACTGCGGCTGGCGTACCCAGAGCAGTTTGAGTGGGAGCAGCTGGAACTGCTGCAGGAGGAGGTGGGTTTGAGGCATGGTGTGGGCTGACCATCACGCTTCGTCGTCCGCGAGGGCTGTGCTTAGCAGCAAGGTGTCGAGGCTTGCGTAGCAAATTTTAAACAGGGTTTTAAAAGCCCTTCCTCTAACGGGGCATCTGGTCGTGCTCCATAACCAAGGACCAGGGTCCAGCCTGCAGAGGGGGAGGCAGCGCTGCTGGCTTCTCTCCTGTCTGCCTGGCTTGGCAGGGGAGGCTTCAGAGACCTGTGACAACGGAGATAAGGACAGAAGCAAATTAAGATTTAGGAATTTCTTCTGGGACATTTCTAGGCAAAAAAGAGGTTTTTAATTTCAATTCTGCAGCAGCCAGAGGTCTTTAATTAGGTTTTACGTCATTCTCCGGTATCGCTCGCCTTTCCACATTTAGCCCACTGTGATTTGGGCTGCTTTCAACAGAGAAAAATTTACTATTTGTATTTGTTTTTTAAAAAAATCAAAGTGCTAAATAGCAAGTGAATTGTCGAAACTTAAGCCTGCTCAAGAGAGTATTTTAGTCTAATGGTGCTGTATTTAGATTGATAAATGTAGTATCAAAGGCCTGCTAACTTTATTTGTAATTATTTTTTGTTTTCCTTGCTTTATTTAGCTGGTGAACTGCCTTTAAACTTTTCCTCTGAAACTCTTTTTTTTCTCTCTTTTTTTTTTTTTTCTTTAATTGCCTTCCCAATTTCTAAAATCTCTAAAATAGCTCTTACAAATACCCTGCCTTGCAGAGCTCTGCTGTGGCACTGACAGTTTACAGAGGTAATTTTGTTATCTTTTTATAAAAAAAAAAAGTATGCTTGTATAATCCTTAATCTTTTTTTTTTTTTTTTTTTTTTTTTTTAAAAATGGGGCTGGTGCTCTTCAGAGCAACAGCTGGGGCCAGGAGGTGAGCCCTGACCTTCCAAAGGCAGTAAAAATGGTCCTTCTCTCTTGAGCAAATTTAGGGTTGGGCCAAAAATGCATCAATACTCTACTAATAGTCCAGGTAGTGGATTATTACTCAAGCCCAGACAATAGATTTGTTAAAAACCAATTAAAGTGAGAAACCACACAGGTGTTCATCCCATCTGATTAAATATGAATTAACTCTTGGGACTAAATTATTTTCTGTGTGTTTCCACTGATTTAACAGGAATTACTAAGAATGTATGCTGCTCTGCTATACTGCCAGTTGCCAGGAAAGAAACTTTATCAGTAGATGGGCAGATTTATCTCTGTATGTTGACTTATTTTACCATCAAAATCGGCAGTGTTTTTGGAAATTACTCTCTCCTCCATGATCCCATCTGCGTGTGGATGATGTGTGACGTGTCTCAGCAGTGTGGCTGTTTGCAGTGGTGATACAGGCAGAAAGCGCAGGTGAATGTGTGGGTGATGCTGAGCTGTGAAGAGCTCTTGGGACAAGCGTTGGCTGATCCTGGTGCATCACACCTTGCTCTTGGAGCATCACTTGTCTGCAGCCAGAAGATGCAGCACCAGCCTGGGGGTGAAACTCCAGCTGCCAGCACCTCTCCAGCACCAGCCACAGACACCACTGATGCCCTTTTCCTCCCAGTGACCAGCAGTGCTGTTTGGGTAACGCTTCCATTCCCCACAGATTGCACAAAACCCTGGGAACCTTCAAACATGGGGTCCCTGTGCTGCACACCCATGTCCCCTGTGTCTCTTCAGCTCCCAGCAGTGCAAAGCCAGAGGTTAACCCTGATTACAATAAGGGCTTCTGTTAATAAATAAACTATAATATAAGGGCTTTATGCCCAGGAGGGGAAAAACCCAAACATGCTCAAATCACATTAGTTCCACTATTTAAAATTATGATGATTATGATGATGGTGATGTCTGCATGGGGGAGGTTGCTGGTTTTGCTAGTAATTTTCATGAGGAAAAGCCTTTTCATGTGCACCTGGGTGCTGCAGGCTCTGGAGGGAGACGCTGCTGCCGCTGGCTTGTGGAACAGGCCAGACCTGGTGCTTTAACACTAATTAGTTAGATGATAAGCCACTGTTCATCAGTCAATAGCTGTGGCTGTACAGTTTGTCCCAGCCTCTCACCAAGACTCTGATCTCCACGCTCTCTGCTGGATTTTCCTTCAGGACAGCCCCAGCTCAGCAGGGCTGCCTGCGATGCTGAGCACTCCTGGGCAGCTGGAAGAACTTCCCCAAACTCCTCCTGCTATGTTTGACTCCTGTTGCTTGCTCCAAGGATGAGCTCAGCTCCCACTGGTGCTCTAAGGGAGAATTTGGTGCTCCCCAACACCTCATGAATGGCTTTATCGCTGCCTCCAGGCTTTGCCTGTGTTTCAGCCCCACTTAAGGGCTGCAGGGAGGATCAGCATTAAAATGGTTAAAAATGTGTATTTGGTGAGGGAAAGGCTCTGGCAGACCCCAGCCAGGCCCCACATTGTTCATACCTGTATTGTAGGTATACCATAGCACAGCCTGATCGGTGACCAAAGTGTCTGCAGTGCTCTTGGTCTTTCTTGGGACCACTTCCTCTGAGATGCGAAGGGACCAGCTCGGTGGGTAGGTTTCCTTGGACAAAATTAGCAAATTGAGTGTGCTGAGAAGTCTGTGAGTTTTGGTTTCTATCCTGGGAAGGGTTTCTTGAGGAGCGGATGCTCAGCAAAATGTGTTGCTCAATGCTGACTCCACAGCTGATTCAGAATAGCAGTAATTTTTCCATAGATATTTATAAAAGCTTTTTTATGCTTAAAAATCCTGTGAAAATACTTCTATTAATTTCTGTTTATGCCCTGTCTTGTAATATTTTTTCCCCTTTTTGTCCTTCTTTGAAAATCATGGTATTTTCAGCTTAAAATTTCAATTGGAAAAAGTTAAAAATGCCAACTTTTTTTCCCTGTGAAAGCTGCAGTTTCTGATGAACAGGCATCCTCTCCCAGACACGTGCTTCGATGAGAGAGGCCGGGTGGCTCTGCTCACCCGTGGAAGAGCCCATGGCTGCCTCTGTGCCCAGCACACAGCTGCTCAGGATCCTGCTCAGGTCACAGAATCACAGAATGTCAGGGATTGGAAGGGACCTCAAAAGATCATCTAGTCCAATCCCCCTGCCAGAGCAGGAACACCTAGGTCAGGTCACACAGGAACACATCCAGGTGGGTTTGAATGTCTCCAGAGAAGGAGACTCCACAGCCTCTCTGGGCAGCCTGTGCCAGTGCTCTGTCACCCTCACTGGGAAGAAGTTCTTCCTCACATTTATGTGGAACCTCCTATGTTCCAGCTTACACCCATTGCCCCTTGTCCTAGCATTGGATGTCACTGAGAAGAGCCTGGCTCCATCCTCATGACACTCACCCTTTACATATTTATAGACATTAATGAGGTCACCCCTCAGTCTCCTCTTCTCCAAGCTAAAGAGACCCAGCTCCCTCAGCCTTTCCTCAGAAGGGAGATGTTCCACTCCATCATCTTTGTGGCTCTGTGCTGGACTCTCTCCAGCAGTTCCCTGTCCTTCTTGAACTGGGGGGCCCAGAACTGAGGGGTCCATCAGCTGCCTTGCAGTTGCAGAGGGATTGGGATGTTTTTGGATGCAAAACTATTGCCACCCCTCCCCTCAGCCAAGCGCTGATCCAGCCCTGGGGAAACGCGGCGGTGGCACTGAAGAAGGTGCCTGTCCACCCTCCCCTGCGTCACCTCTGCTGTGTCTGAGTCTCAGGGAGCTTGTGCCTTTGTGCCTGAGCTTTGGTCCTCTGACCTGGGGCTCGGGGGGTGCAGAGATGTTGCTGCTTTAACAATGAGCCGTTGTTTGTCTCAGCGGAAGCCATCAGGTAAAGGGAGAGCAAAAGCATAATGACTCTGGCATAAATGGGAGAACATTGAAAGGAATGCAGTTTGTTGATGTAATTGGTAGCTCATTAGGGTGAGTGCTGAGCTCGTGATGCTGTGGTCCAGAGGCAGCGCTGGCTGAGCCTTCCCAGCGCAGCCTCAGCCCCGGGTGCCCATCGTGGCAGCTGGCCACACCACCTCTCCCTCTCACCCCTGTGCCCTGACAGTCCCCGCTGAGCTGAGCAAATCCTGCAAACCTCCAAGGGTTCAGTGACCATGGGCAGGTCACCACAAGGCCTGCTGGCTTGGTGCTGTCACCTCTGTGTGGACTGAACCCTTTGCACCAGCTGAGCCTTTGCGGGGCTGCTCCCTGCCTCAGCAGCTGTAACCCCCTTTTCCCCTCCACTTCAGGATTATTTAGACGTGATGTTTGTCCGGGAGGCAGATGGGAACATGTTGTACTCCATGCCTCGCACACCTCCTCGCACAGAGGAGCTCAGACACTGCCAGGCCCCCGGCTCAGCGCAGCAGGGACACGGCAGGGACACACCAGCCCCTGAGGGGCCGCTAGCACAGCGCTGCCCGGGTAATAAATACCGAGTCACATCTGCTGATGACACTTCAGCAGTGGTACTGATGGCTCTTCAGCAGGAATGGTTCTGGTGGAGTGGCTTTCGATTTGTTCCTGGCTCATATGCCTCTCCTCTTTAGCATGGTGGTAGAAATTGCTTCATTATAAACTATTTCACAGCAGCAGACCTCAAAAGTGTCTGAATTAGAAGCAAATTGCACCGTTGATTACATCTTTTTTTTTTTTTTTCCAGTCAGGAGATGAAGCATGTTCCTGGCTGCTTCCCTTCCCGGGGGCTGGGGCAGTAACTCCCAGCCCAACGCAGGGTGAGCCGTGACTCTTCACATTGCACTCTGCTCCTCACTGTGTTAGTCCCTCTCATCTCACCACCTTTTCTCTTTCAGGGTTTAAAAAGAAAAATAGCCTGGTAGTATGGTGCAGTTTTACACAGGTTTGATGTTACATCTTCCTCTGTAAGACAGCTAGCTACTGCCTTCAATGTGAGCCTAACATGTGCCTTGAACATCACAGCTGCTTTGTGCACCAGGACCCTTAGTGGCCATCGTGGACAGGATTGTCATCACCAGTAATATCCACATTGTGAGAAGTCCCATTTCAGCACAGCCTGCTGGCAATCCCCACGGAGCTGGCTCCTGCTGTTCATTCCCAACCGCTCCATCTCCGAGCAGCAGCTCACACAGGAGACCTCACTCATTGCCACGCTCTGGAGAGATGAGGACAAGTGTGTTTCCAGGATCCAGCAAGGAAGATTTCATACAAGGAATGATGGTCAGGTGTGATTTCCCATGGATGAGAACACATGGCATTTTATTCTGTTTTCCACTTGTTTTTATCCTGTTGCCTTACAGCTGATTATTACATTCTGATAGAACAACAGAAATGCTGTCCCCCTGATTAGATTTATCACAAATTCCCAGCCTCCCATGTATTGACAGTTAGCAAGTGTTCTTCAGGTGGAGGTAATTGTCTAATATAGGAACACTGATAAAGCATTAGTTTGATTAACAAAACACAGAAAATATATAGATAAATCTGAAGCTGTTTGATCTGGCTCTTCTCAAAGCAAGCAAGCAAATAAGGTTAGTCAGAGGGCAGATTCATCACTATCATGCAACTAAATTGTTTTTCATAGCATCGTATGATTGAAAAGATTCTTGCAGGCTTATCTGACTGGAGGCCAATGAGATATGATTGAAGGTATTTGGGACACTGCAGCTTCCTCGCTGTGGCCTGCAGTAATTACTTTGAGCAAGGTTAGTCAATACCTGCCTACATCTCTTGTTCATATTGCCTGTAATTCATCTAATCTCATACGTGCATATTTTCAAAGGTATTTTTGGCTTCTCTGCACTGTGATGGCAGAACAGAAAAAAATATGCTTTAGCAGCAGTTCACACTGATGCTTGCACTGGAGAGGCTAAGGCAGGCTGTGCTGTGCAACCACTGCCATCCATGGAAGAGCAGTTTGGGCTGTTTGGGTGATGTGGTATTGGCCAGAAGTGGGAAAAGGAAGGATAACTTCATGAATTCCACAATGTCTTGAAATTTTGTCTTGTAATTAGCTGCTTTGTGTGATGCTGTGCCAGGTACACTTGGCCTCCAGAGCTGGGCTGAGGGCATCTTCCCTTAGAGTGTGTTACTCTTTTGCACCTCCATGTTTCAAATGGGTTTCTAGATCTAGCCACTTAGTTCCAACCATTTAACACATTTCAGTCCAGAAGATTTCCTCACTAACTTCCTGGCACAACTGATAAGCCTAAAGAAATGTGGCCAGCATGGTTTGTCTGATCCCAAGCTTTCCCTCTGGAGAGCAGGGAGGTGATTTATGGTATCAGCTAATTCTTGCTGTTGTCTTTGCCTTGTTTTGTTCCTTGCCAAATGCTAGAAAGTGGGTTGCTATTGTCTTAGGCTTCTGTTTGGAAGTATCAGTTCCATAACTAATTATGTATGAAATCAGACTGTTTTTTTAAACACTTGGAAGTCTTTACAAGCATGACAAAGAGTAAGAATAGTGCAGAAATAGACCAATATTTCTCCTTACTTTGAAGTTACTAAACCCACATCTAATTACAAAGTGATTAAGACTGAGTCACCTCAATTGTGACTCTTCTGAACAGAGTTTCCAAGCAGTATTAATACTCTTAAATAGAAATAATTTCCTAAACAGGAGTGCAGGAGCTGTGAGGTTAGACTCTCGGTGCAGTCTGAATTTTATGCTGAGCTCCAAATTGCCTTTCAGTGAGCGACAGCAATACATAAAACATCAAAGCCGTCCTGTGTGCTGCCTGGGAAAAAAGACCTACCTGCTTAAAAAAAGCAAAAATCAATGATGGAAGATATTGCTTAGTTATCTGTTTCTACAACTTTTCCTAGTCTTTTTTTAATAATCATTTATTTAGAAGTTGTAGGATTAATGCCTGAGCTGCTTTAAAATGAGGACTGGGGATACGCCAATGTTAACAATCATATTTTTATTTTCATAGTGTTCTATTTCAGTTATTAGAAGCTATTGCACTTGGTGATAACAGTTACCCAGAACAAAAGATAATTGAATAGGTTTAATGGAGCCTTGATTTTAAAATACTTGATTTGAATGACAATGTGCAAAGTTAAATAAATGATGGATGAGCAAGATTAAATGGAACAGAACTCTAATCTGCCTTACATAATATTGGAGACATTAATATAATTCTAAAATACCTGTAGTTAAAGGCTATGAATGTCATAGTCAAGGAGAACACAGATGCCACTAGCAAACTTCACATTCAGGGTCCAGGAGCAGTTTTATGCAGAGCAGGAGCCCCTGAGCAAGGTGAATTTGAAAGCTGAATGCCTGAACACATGGGTAGGAAAGTGCACAGCTCGTTCTGACTCGATGGCAGCAGCAGCTCGGGGAGGTGTGGGTTAGTTTTGGGTTAAGACCAGATCTTCTTGGGCTCCTCTGGGCTTTTGCTCTGCCCTCCAGTCCACTGGGCACTCCATGTTACAGCAGTTGTGTCCCTTGTGATGGCCAGTTTTGGAAGATGGCTGAGATTTCTGTAGAAATCTTTGAGTGACCTTCTGAAAGCCCTTCAGGTGTGACAAGAGCAGCTGGGGCAGGGCAGCCCTACCCCACTGCCAATTTAAGCAAAGGCTCTTGGTGCTGTTCTGGGAATGACACAAGGGTTGGTGAACCTGGCAGTGCTTCAAAACCATTTTACAGAGACACAGGAAGGTCATTTAGGGATTTTACAAATCTAACAAATGTTAGTCAAGGTTTCCTGCATGTGTACAAGCCCAGTCAAGGGAAGAAGCCTGCTGACCACTGCTCTCCTCCAACAAAGCCTTCTGCAGTGCTGGCTGGAACAACGTACATGTCCTGTGTTACTCTCATCTCAGAGAGGTACTTTCCTTCTTCTCGCTCTGCCAGGAGATCCTGTAGAAAAACAGCCAATCTTTTCCTATCAAATTCATCCTTTCTAGTGTCAGGCAGTGGGACAGTGCATAGTAGGTACAAAGTAAAGCAATTTGCAGAGGAACATGAGGTTTGAAAGGTGTTTCTGTTATCTAACAATCCAGAAGAAAATAGCATCAAAATAATAATATGGTTAATTAAAAAAGGCACGAGTCTGCCCTGATCTGATTATGCACTGTTAAAAAATAAAAAGGCACTGAGAAATTGAGTGCAGTCACTTCCCAATGTTATTCAACAGAAAACCCCAAACAAGCACACAGTTAGGAGTGAAGTGGTTTTTTGGGGATGGAGGGCTTTGAAAAGGGACTGATATTGCAAAGCAACACGCTCAGTGCAATCTGAGCCCCAGGGAGAGGCCATGGCTTTATGCATTTGAAGCTGTGTTTGGCCAGGACATGGGGATGCTGCTTGCAGGAGCCCTGTGTCTTCACCCTGACCCCACAGGCTCTCCATGAATCACTCCTGCAGGAGCATCACAAGCTTGGTGTGATCCAGGGATACTGCTGGACAAATGCTTTCTTAGAAGTTTTGTCTTTTTTAGCACTCCCATTTTGTATAAGATAGATTGATTTTCATCAGAAAAGGAAAGATATCCTATGTGTTCTTCCTCTGGAGACAGCTTTTCTCCTAGGCAAAACAGGGGCATATGTGCTCATACACAGTTGGGGCTGTTTTTTTCAGACCACCTTGTGAAGGATCCAGTTCAGAGCCATATTGCTTTTGCACTGACTCATCTGGATCAAGAAAAGGACTGTTTGCAGGCACCAGACTAGGATGATAAACGAGCTTCATCAGATGTTTTTCAGGGTCATGGGTTAATAAGACTGTAAATCTAAGGGTAATTTCTCTGGAAGACACTATGAAGTCAAAGTCTTCAGCATAAAATGTCAGCTTTATCGTTCCAACATTATTTATCTGAGAAGAGCAGTTATAGGTAATTTGTGAATTGTGCAAAAACATGATCTCACGCATAATAATCTTTATGGAGCTTGTTTACATTGTTTTCTTGTGCATAATTAGTGAAAACATATGATCCAAGTTGTTCTCCTCCTCATTTAGAGCCCTGTTTTGGCTGGTCGACATAGTGGAGTTGGTGTTGCCAAGAGCTATACTGGGTAATGTTTTCTGATAGATTTAGTGTGTGGTATCTGTGCACAGCAGTAGGATCTGTGAATTTACGACAAAAAGATCAAGGCTATCATAAACAGGAATATCTACTGGAAACCAAAGCTGTGATTCCAGCACTGGTGTTTCCTCCGTGCCGTGCACGAGCAAGTGTCATCAGCTGTGTCCCATACACAAGCCTGACACTGAGTGACCGATTATATCACAGCCTTGAGATTTGGCTTTCTAACTCAATCTGCAGAGTGAATAATTTCAGTTCAATTAGGTGTTGCTGGCTGGACAGCCAACAGCATAATGCCTTTCTGCACTAAATGTCATTATTAAACTCTGTCATGTCCTTGGTTACTGACACTTGCTTACTGGAAATTGCTCTTTTGGGTTGTTTTGGGGGGTTTTGTGTGTGTTTGTTTGTTTTTCCTACTTTGGCATTAATTTACAGCATCCAGCTAAATTAAAACCAGCAGTAGATCTTATTTAACATCTTTCTACACACTTAATAGGAAAGCCAGTGTTGCTTATATAGCTGTAGTTGTGATACCAGTGCTGAGGCTGATCAAATGTTCACTGCCAGTTAGAATTTTGGGAACTTTTACCTTTTTTTTTCCTGCTTTCAAGCCCATTCTGACTCATGCGGACATAATAAATTTCTGAGAAATTGTTCATGTAGCCTGCTCCAACGAGAGAATTATTTGCAGATTGATGTCAATGAGTTACCTCTCCCTTAGTCACTCTTTGTCATGTTGTGAAGTGTAATTTGCTCGCTAATTATGTTGTTTGCTCCCTTCTTGGATTTATGAAGCTCTTTTAACAGCAAAAATCAGTTGGCCTGAAGAACCCTGAGGGATGGTCTCTCCCAGAAAGCCCCAATGAGTGACCTGCCCTCTCCAGGGGCACCACTGCTGGCCATAGCCCCTTCCCTGCTGCCTCCGTGCCCCCCTGCAGGGCTGTCCTGCTCCTGCCCTCCCTTCCCTGCCTGCTTTGCTTGGGCAAGAGCTGCAGGTTCCCCACCTGAGCACCTGGCACACAACCCCTGCCTCTCACCAGGGATTTCAGCTCCATTTTGGCTTGCTAGCAGTTTATTCTCTTGTGATTTCCCTTGCCACTGGCATGAAGGGGAGGAGGAACAAGGAGGTTTGGGCAACAGATATTTGCTCGTTGTTGAAAGTGCTGCTGGAAGGGGAATATCAGGCAGCAAGAGCCTGCACGGACTAGATGAAGAGAGAATGCAGCTGAAAGGAAGGAGACAATGAAACTTCATGGCAGCAGGGTCCCCTCGATGGAATCCCTGTGCTGGCTGCAGCCACTCCCCCTTCCTGGAGCCCAGGAGCATCACCCATGCTCCAGGCAGAGCTGAGCCAGGGAACTGGAAATGCTGGGTCATAGCTGCTCCACTGCTTCCTCGTTACCTCACCTAATAACTCCTTTCCTTTTAGCTGCTTTTCAGGATATTCTGTGGCAGCCTTTGAGTGAGAGCACCTTCCATCCATAGCAATCCCTGACACCATTTTCTGTTTTCACCCTGCTGCAGGATCTTTCTCTCTTGACTTTGATGCTGGAATCTTCAAATAATGACTGCTCATTAGCACAGTGGAGCCAGGCTTTAATTTTCCAAAATCAAAAGCCTTTTGCAGCTCTGCAGTGTGTGTGATCTGGCCAGAAGGTGTATCTGGGCTGGAGAGAACAGGTATGCTGTACACATAGCAATGTCCCATGTATATAGGGAGAAAAATTGCTTATCGTGTCTTTCCTATAAATGAGGTTCTTGCAAGTAGCTAGTGAGCCCTGCAGGGACTCTTTCTGAAACTGAGTCTCATCTGAAACCTTGCACCTTTGGGCTTTCTGGTCCCACTGAGCTGTAGTGGTGCCATGCTGTAGTATCTGCAGCACAGAGTGCCCCCAGTCTGCAGCTCTGCTCCAGGTGCTGCTCGGAACACATATCCTCACCCCCTAGATGGGCTCCGTAGCATCCCACAGCCTGGGGTTTTGGTACCTTTTTCTAAAAGAAAAAGAAAGAACAATTTTCCCTGGTATTTCAGCTACAGGGCCAAGATTTTGCCAGTGAGGTGCAGTTCAGTTAGGGATGCTCCAACCTGACTGCATTATTACTGTTCACGGGGGTGGAATTTTGCTGTTTTGATTCCTTATGCTGCGGTGTGGTGGCACAGACCTTGTCCTGGATCATCTCCTGTTGGCACATCTCTGGGACCTGTAACACAAGGTGCTCCTGTGGGGCTGTCCCACTGCAGGCACCCCTGTGTCTGCCCACCACCTCCACTTCCCCACGTGGCATCGTGGTCCCTGGTGATGACCACGGAGCCTGCAGGCAAAAATCCTGGAACAGAACAAGTGGTGAGGAGCAGACATGTGGGATTTTCATTCAGATGGACATCTTGAGTGAGGAGCAGGTTTGTCCCCAGCATGGGCCCATTGATGCTTTTCCTTTGTACCAACCCCCTGTTCCTTCCTGAAACCATAGGGGTCTAACCCTGCGCAGTATTTCAGGAGATGCCAGGCTGTTTCTCTGTGGCTGTTTATGGCTTCAAATGTTTTTCCTTTTATTGCATACCTCAGATGCAATAAAGGAGAAATTAAGGGGCCATTAAAGGAAAAAGCTCTTCCCTGGCATTTACCTACTCTTTGGGATGTTTCCAGAATTGCTCCTCAGTGAACACTGCCTGTACCCCTGCGCCATTTACTCTGTTACCTTCCACATGATGCTCTCTTTGCTTGCTGGTACCTGTTTTCTGGGGCTGGTTTCCCACCCCTGCAGCCCACCAGTGGGTAGGTCTTGGCTGCAAAAAGCAGAGATGCAGGAGGCTGTGGCTGGGGGCAGCACTGCAGGCAAAGCACAGCCAGTGCTTTGGGTACATCTGCAGCTTTTCTGAGCCAGACCAGCTGAAAAGCTTGGCAAGGAGCTACTCATCCCTCACCTTCCCATGTTCCTGCTAAGGATTTGATACTTTAAGCAGCAGGCCTGCAGGATGCAGCTCTGACATCATCCTTTTTGGTTTATGAATACAGCTCCTTCTAAATGCGTGGACCAGGAGCCAGCCCTGCAGCACATCCTCCTGGTCCTGCACGAGTCTGGGAATCTGAGGGAGAAAAATAGTGTGAAAGCTTGTAATTCAAACTGGTCTAACCCACATGCACATGGAACCTTTCTTGGAATGCAGGTTTTTTGCATGCACTTGCCTTGGTGTTAAAGAAATTCTGAGCTGAGCTATGCAAAAGGTGTAGCCCCAGTGTAAGTGCCCTTCCCCTGCCAGTCCTCACGAATGTGCTCCAAAGGCATTAAAGAAAAGTGACTGGGAACTTATTAGCAGGCAAAGTGACGTATTTCCCCCTGGCTTCGGTCCTGGATCTGCTCCAGGACTGAGCAGTTTGGAGATTTCCAAAACAACTGCAGTGGGATGTGGCCATCCTCTGGGGAGGCCTCTCAGGCAGGTGCATCAAACCAAAAACCAGGTACCCTCAACATCAGCAGACATGCACCCCTCTTTTTTCCTTTTCAGCATTGATGTAGGAGGCAGTACATTATGAGACCAATATTGATTTTTCAAGTACAGCTCTCGCCTTGCAACTTCTGCCATCTGCTAGGGATGAACACATCTTGAAGGCATTTTTATTTTAAATCCGTACTTCATAACCAGTAAAATATTAAAGGAGGACAAGATAACCTTGTCAGACAAATGTGATACTAGTTTTCTGATTGTTTTCTTTATAGCAAGCTTACAAGCTTGGTTGATTAAGGTAAAAGGATTATAGGAAAGACTCTCCCACCTTGCAAATCTTTCCTACTTTGAAAATAACAACATGAAGAATTTATAATCTCCAGCAGCATAATTTATAGTCAGCACTGGGTGGTGTAGAATAAGCTGTTTTTAATACAGCTAAACACAAGGTGAGGTACAAGGCAAAATAAATGTAGGCTGTGTTGGAAAGACAGTGACGTTTTTGCTTTGAGTCTTTCACAGGAGAATTTATGGTTTACAGTTGCCAGATGCTGTAGTGTTTGCAATGGCCTGGGTCTCTGAGGGAGCTGGGGACTGGTGTCGGTTTGATTAGAGCCAAAAGTCAGAGCTGATCTCTGTCATCCATGCTGCAGAAGTGAGAGGTGGCCACTGCTGCTCCCACAGCATCGCCCTGCACCTCCGGCTCTTACAGATGCAACAGCTTCATCCGTGGCTCTCCCTGTGCTCAGAGTTTGTTGTTGCCATGTGCTCTTTTTCTTTTCAAGCTAGTGAAGTCTTACAAAGCCTTATGCTAGGAGGAAAAGCTTTCTTTGTGCTAGTGCTCAGAACTGTCAATGGAGACTTAATTTGCCTTCTCAAATTGCATCTCTCTGTTGCCTCTCCGCTCCAGGTGTGACCCTGTCAATACTTCTGGTGGGTGGAATTGGCAGTGATCTTGCATAGACAAGGAAAAAAAATCTGTCTCTGAGCTTGTCATTAGGAGAGTGCTTTAATATTGCTACAGGTAAGCTCACAGGAGACAAAGGGCTTGCAAGGTATGAAAAAACCTGTGTATGCCTGGAGGCTGTGAGCCCGGGGCTGAGCAAGTGGGTGCTCAGAGCAGACCCCTCCAAGGGTGCTCACTCACCTGATGGGCAGCGTTTCACTGGGGAGGGACCACCCTGATCAAGACATTTTTGTGGGTTTGTTGGGTTTTTTTTAAAATTCTGAGTACTGACAAGACCAGTATCTCCCAAGGAATTGTCACACCATGTAACAGCGACATGATTTATCTCATGAGGTACTCCAGAGCATCAGACAAAGCCTTCTAAGCACCAAAAAACATTACCAGAGTTTCTTTCACAGGGCTCCTCGTGTCCCTTGGGGATGCATAGCAGAAGCCAATAGAGAAATTAGATGGAATTCATGGATATTAAGAAATGATTGAACAGTAGGGCTGTCAGGCAATGCAGAAAGTCACTTTGTCCCATGCTTGCTCCAAGGCAGGAACCACTGAAGTGAAGATCTCTGCCTGCCCTGATCTCAGGGAGTCCATCCCAGGAACCTTGATGGACCAGTTTCCAAGAGGTCACAGCCATCCAGCGCGGTGGTCCTCTCAAACTCTCCTTTCCTCTATGAGGAACATGCAGTGTTCATCCTTGTCAGCTTCCTCAAGGTCTGTCTCATTGGCATTTACTTTGTTTGTTTGGTTTTTCCTTTCTTTTTGTGGTTAAGCTTGCTTGAAGTCAAACTTCATCACAGTGCTTCTCCCAGGGCAGTGCCAAGCTCATCCGAGACTAACTCTTGAATTTGTGAGCACAGAATCACTGCCAATGTTATCTCCCTGCCTTCTAGGTCCTGCACTGAAGTGGTTTAGTTTCAAGCTGAGGCTTCTGTGGGATACTGGGAAAAAAAAATTACATTTTCCATAGCTTCTGTCCACTGCAGGAATTTTTGCTTTCGTTCCTTCCCCTTCATCACCTTCAGCTCAATCTTAAAAGCCACCCATGTTCTTGTGCTGCTGCTCGGAGTGGTGTTTGTGGCTGTGACTGTCTCACTGGTGCGCTTCACGAGGCTGATGTGTGAAGAGTCATGGTGTGATCCCAAACTGTCCTGTTCTCATGGTGTCTGCAGCCTCAGAGAAACAAGGAAACCGAGGTGCTAATCACTTTGGGCAACAGGCATTCAGGCATGCCTCAGCAGCTGCATGCTACAGACTGTTATAGCACAGGGTAAAATTAGATTCTGACCTTGAAACCTGTCTGTGGCAGAGCAGGAGCTGTAGCCTTGAAGCCACCCACATCCCATGTAATTCTCTGGAAATTACGCACTTTGAAAATGCCTGCCTTTCATTCTGATAAGGTTCAAATCTTTTGTTATGGCACAAAGTGCTCCTGCCTTCTTTTCCAGACTTTGTCTCCCTCCTCTCTCCGCTGTGCACTGCACTTAGGACATTTTCTCCTGGAGCATCTTCACTAGCAAAGATCCTTTTTATCATGCATACAGCAGCGTGAAAGAGAGCCGTGCTGATCACCAGCTCTTCTTAAGAGCTACCGCAGCCGATGTATTTATCTCCCAATCTCAGCTCCCCCTGGCAGTTTTCACAGTTTCACATTCACAGGAGAGAAGAGAGAAAAAAAAAAGAAAAAAAAAGAAGAAGAAAGCAAGACTGAAGCCTTGATTATAAATAGGTTTTTGTGAAGAGGCAATATTATCTGCTTAAAAAGCTAGTAAACAAACAAAAATGCACACAAAGAAAGCCTGTCTCTCCTTTTGTCCTCTGAATGCAGCCTGGCTGCTCTTGATGGGAGAGCAGAAATGAGCAAACTGAAATATAATCAAAACGCTCAGAGATAACGAACGTTTTGGTACCTGTGTGTAGTGACAGTGTCATCTGCCCCTCTGTTAATAACAGGTATGTTTGCAGTTCAGGAGAAGTGTAATAAATCTATAGCACGTCTGGGTAGATACCACTGATTTCCACTTCAATGGAAGCAGAGAGCAAAATCAGGTCTTTTATGACACCTGATCAATGATAAACCACCCAATAATGGATACGCAGGAAAAGTGCTAGAAACTCCAATAGCCCCCATGAACCTGAACCAGTTGGACTTTGTTCAGTCTAGCAGGAGTTACTACCAGGTGTAAAACGTTTTCACTTCTATTTAATTTCATGCCAATTATAATGTGCACGAAGCAACAGGGTCACGCACCATAAACCAGGACAGGAACTGTGCTTCCTAATTTGTTTTTGCACTGTTCCTTTGCTCTGTCAAATTGCTCATTAGCAATTATGATTAAAAAAAAAAGTTTTAAAAATTAAACATTGAAAAATGACTTAAAAAAGCATACTTCTCACCACAATTTTCAACATTTTTCTCTGAGGTTTTCATGAAGATGAATGTCGAAACTACTTAGACCTATGGCTTGGTAGGAGTATTAGTCTACATGGAACCACATTAAAAACAAGACACATTTATTCTGAGTCTTGAAAGCTAAAAGCCCTTTTCTGAAATATTTACATTTGAAAGCTCATGGTAATAATGATGAGGTCTGCATGTTTAAAAAGGAAGAATTTACTGTCAGTGAAAAACGTTAATTGTTTTTCCTTGAGAACAGCTTGCTTCCAGGAAGAGCTGGTCTCCCTACTGGATGTAACACTCACTGTAAAACCATGTAAATTACTCCAGTGCTGGAGTATCAGTGTGAACCCATTTCTCCCTTTCTTCCTCAGTGAATAACATGTTGCTAATGAGCACTCTTAGTAAGATATTTTCACGGTTGCTGGAGGTGGAGACTCTGTCTCACTCGTAGACCCCAAGATAAGAGCAAGAGACCTGAACGAGGCTGGGAAATGTTTGCTCTTGCAGTGGAATGATTAAAATAATGTCACCATACAGAATACATAATAAGAGTGTAGGTACCCTCCTGAGACAGCCAAGCAGCCCTTTAATAATGAAGCACTTCACCTCTGGCAATGATGGGGCTTTTGAATTATGAGGTCTTGGAAGGAATAATTTCTGGTTTGATTGGAAAGATCTGATTTATACCTAGACAAACCCTAGGCTGGACTGAAAATGTATCTTTGCTCACTGGGAATATTTGTACTGTCCTGGACACGAATGTGGAAGAGGGAATGGCTTCTGGGGCTGTGCTTGAAGGAGTTTTGATTGTCTCTTGTCATGCACAAGAGCTTGGAGAGACTTTTGAATGTTCATTAGCAGATGTATTTCCACTCCCACTTTCTCTCTCTCTTGGTCTCATGATCTCTTCTTGTCTGTTCTTCTTTCTTTCATTAGCACTTTATATCATTTGACACTTCATCAAGATGATGGCCTGTTTACTGTATGCAAAATAATTCCTGAATTATGCATGAATAATTATGAATTTGCGTATTGGTTTCCTGAACTGGCATATTGCCATGTAAAATTAGCTTCACTTGAATGTGAGCACAAAAACATGTCGACACGGTCAAATTAAAATTGAAGGAAGAGCTCACCTTGAAGTGAACACAAACTATTGAGATGCTGCTTGAAAAGAGCAAAGTACAGCTGGAGCCTGATAGATGCAGCCACGATCCGAGGTCTTGGCAGGGGATGGGGGCAATGGTGCGCAACGGGACATATTCTTTTTGCATTGTAATACCTCTTCTAGATGAAGGGTATCTTCCAGACATCATCTTTGCATAGAGCAACCCCTGGCTTGTCTCATCCGTACTGGTGGAGTGATGTGGTGCATTGCCAGAGATCAGAGATGGGCTGCAGGACCCTACCTGACCATGGGTGCACCCCTTGTGAAGAGCTTGTAGTGTTCAAACTGTGTGATGGGAAGGAGCCATGGTGAAGATCCCTTTTGATTTTCCCCAGGTTTGTGTTCTGGCAGGGTTGGGTCCCAGTTCAGTGGGGCCAGTGTGGGCACTCCTGCGGCCACATGTGTCTGATGTGCTGATGTACACTCTGTCCCATCCTGGCAGTACCATGGATAAATTACACTGGATAATTGCAAGTCAATTAATTAAATTGAGATGGGATATTTAAATTTTATTTCTCTGCCATTATAATCTAAAAAAATCTCCTCCTGAGTAGCCAGCCTCCTCTGATCAGATGAACCGACCTGCTTAAAAGCAGACTTCAAAAGCTGAAGGCACCTTGTTTTCTCTTGCTACCAAGCAAAGGCCAGGGGTGTGCCTGCTGCACCCTGTGCTCTGGCATCATCATCTCATGAAGTTTTGCGACGCAATGCCCCTCAGCAGACCCCCTTTGTATAGCAGGTCTAAGAAGGGAGGTGGAGGTGGGAGCCACCCTTTCCTAAGAAAGAGTACAAGTATGGAATGGCTTGTCTTCTCTCTAATATTGCTTCCAAGATGACATGGGAGGTATTTAGAGAAGGGCTGAAGACAGACATTCAGTAGGCACAGAGAAACCACTGAAGAACCGTTCCTGTTTGGCAAGAAGGGCTAAGTCTAGTTTGAACTTCTGTTGCCCCTTCTAGGTAAGGTCTTTGCTAGGTTTGCATTTCATAATAGCAAGCTCATGTGAATTTGCATAAGTGTTACAGTTACCCTCTTCTCTTTGAATTTCCTGCCAGGACAGAGCTGCTGCTGACAACCTACTTGAGCAAATCTTTAAAAATCCACACCAGCCTTCGTGTGTTGGTGTTACAGTGCTTTGTTCTGTGTTGTTTTACGAGGGTTAATTAAAACAATTGTTATTAATTATGCCATCTGCAATATTATCTGGATTATGCTGTTTGAGATATTTTGTGTGCCTCGCAGTGCAGGAATGCCAGGATGCAGGCGTGTTGCTGTGCTGTGACTGCGGGTCACCTTGGCTCTGCCCCAGGTTTGGTGGATGTTACGCTGGATCTCAGTTTGCTTTCTGGTGGGGATCTGTCTGAATTCATGACTCCAGTGAGCAAAAGTTTGACATTTTCAAAAGCATCAGTTAACAAAACCCCTCTATGTCCCTTTTCGTATAATCTTATCAGCGGACACGTTACTCTCTCAAAGTCAGTCATCAATCACACAGAGAGTTCACTGCAGTAACTTTTTTTCTATTAAATAGAGAACCAGTAAAAAAATCATGAGTTTGATTTCTTAGCAAATGGAGACATTCTATTTGCTTCAGTTGCCTTGCCTGCTTAGCACAGTTTCATGGGGCCATAAACTTCTATAAAAAGGTGAGCGGGTGTCCTTGCTCCATCCAGCAAGCGACAAAGATGATTAAAGGAACCCAAGCAAATCCCCACCCATGGGCAAAGTTGAAGGAGGATTTAATGACTGTTTTTGCAGACTCAGCACAGATAAGGCTCCTATATGCCATTTTGCTTGCCCAGTATCCTTCAAATTTGAAGAGCTGAGTAACTCCAGAGTGCTTTGTCTTTTCTCCTTCCTTTTTAAACCAGACTCCTGTGCTGGGATTCAGACCATCCTTTGGCTGCACATACGTGGGCCATCCTGTGTAAATGAGCTGTGAATGCTATTGAGGTGCTCTGGTTGCTTAAAAATACTGTGTTTCACCAGTGCCTCATGCTGTGGTGAGTGCTGGAGTCTTCACGACTTCCTTCTTTAAATCCCTTCCTTGTTCCCTGCCTGGGGAGGGCTTGGGGGATGCTGTCTGATGCTGGTCCTTTCCATAGCACTGAACTGTGTGGCAAATGGCCTGGTCTGTAGTTCCTCACCTAGCAGCTCCACAGGCATTGCACAGGGCTGGTGCTATGTTGCCAGAAGCATACAGAGGAGCATCTGCACTTGGGTGTGGGGAAGAACATACTGGGGAGCTGGCAGAGCTGCTCTAAAAAATATCTGGGGAATGGTATGGAACTGGTAGCAAAGGAGAACGTGGATGCTGAGACTGCAGCTCTGCTTGTACAGCATCATTATCACCCTGTGTGATTGTTCACCACTTCAGTGGCGAATACTCGTTGGTTCCAGCTCAGAAAGTGATTGCTGGGGTCTGTGTTCAAGTTGCTGAACCTTTTTCCCTCTGCAGTTTCTCCTCTAACTCCTAATGACCCCCATGGCTGAGCCTGGTGGGGCTGGAGCAGGGCCATGGGCTCAGGAGGGCTGGGGGGCTCTGGGCACCCACCTGGTCCTGGCTCACCCACCCCACCAGCCACCTCCCTTCTCACCCAGTTGTGATTCACCTCTGCCAGACACTCTGGGTGTGCTGGGCCCAGCATCACAACCTGGTCTCTTGATGTTTGCGATGAATCCATTAACAGAAAATCAAGATGATCCTCTGGGTGCAGACGTGTGCAATCTTCTGGCTGGGGATTTGACCTAGAGAAACACAGACATCTGGCACCAGGTCCAACCCACCAAGCTTACAGAGTCCTGAGAGGAGAGAGCAAAGAAAAGGGAATTTCTGGTCCTGAGGATGGAGGGAACGGGTGGGCTGTGAGCTGCCTCTTCCACCTGTGCCGATGGGCAGAGCTTGCTGGAGGGCTGTGTTTTCACCTGCTGACAGTCTGCCCCTCTCCACCAAAGCAAAAGGATGTTTAATTGGTATGGAAATGAGCCAGGAACATCCTACATCTTCTTTTCTCTTCCTGGAAGCTCACAGGGAGGGTGAATGGGGATTTGAGCTTTGCAGAGATCTGAGATATTTTTTCCCCAAATACAAATACTCAGCTCATGCTCTGTCTTTTTATATTTTCCCTGGTTTTCATCTGCTTTCTGTTTTTCTTATCATGACAATAGTGGTAAAAGATAAACACTGCAGCCAACAATGCTGTTCTAATAAAGCTGCAGTTAAAATAGCAAAGAGAATGCAAATTAAATACCATAATCATTTAGAAGCTGTAGTTTCTATTAAATATAATACTTTCCACCTGAGCTTTAGAACGTGGGAGGATTCTTTTAAATTTAATTATTTTCCTAGAGGATTGCAGGGTAAAGGTGTTTCACAAATGCAGACAGCAAATGAGGGTGATTTCTTTTAAAAATGGCACAGAAAGGTGCAGCTGTTAAATATAGGAATAATAAAAACACTCTGTTATTGTCTCAATCTCTCTTTCTCTCTTGACTCAATTTCTGCTTTCTTCTGATGTTGCTGTTCTCCAGAACTCCCAGAATGAACCTTTCAGAAATATTAACGATATATTTATAAATATAAACACCAGTAAAGTTTGCTTCTTAGTGCATTGAAGCAAACTTTCCTTTTGGCTTCAGTCAGAGCTGGATTGAGCACCCAAGAGCTGAGTCTTTGGGCTTTGTTGGACTGCAGTGCTGAAATCCAGCTCTCTGCTCACCTGCTGCCTGTCTCCAGGGGCACTGCCAGTCTCTAGACATGATATTTTTCAATACAGTTCTACAGTTTACACCCAGATTTGTGAATGCTGTGTTTAAGAGGAGATATTTGCTATTCTTCCACATCTCTGAAGGCAGCTCCTGTATGTAACCATGTGGCCATTGTGGAAACTGTCCTGCTCTCCCCAGGTACCATGCTTGGAATGGAGTCCAGCAGCCAAACCCTTCCATGGATCTGGACTTCAGTGACCATTTCCCAGGTAATTCCAACTCTCCAGGAAGCCTTGCCATCCTAGTGTCTCTGCATAGCCAGTAGCTAAATGCCACTGCTTTACAGGGATACTGAGCAAAGCTGACCTTGCAGTTCTGTGAGCATGGCTGAAGGTTGGCTGTAGTACACCACAGCTTTGTGCTGCCTTCCACTTGGTCGTTGGCTCTTCTTAAACTCTCCTTTCTTGGTGATTTCAGCTGTTGGAGTATCCCTCTGGAGTGCTCATGGAGCTCTGGCAGGTACAGACCTGGCTTTGCAGAAAGCTTTGATGTTCCTGTAGTTTTCACCTGCTGGGGTTCTGAATCACCTTTTCTCTTTCATTTGTTCTGAATTTCCCTTCAGAGAAAAAAATCAAGGACTTGGAGACAGGAGGTGGCTGGGGGAGCATCCTTGCCTTTCCTACTGGCCAGCTCACTGAGCTGTGTGTGGTGCTTGCAGGGAAGTGGTTATATCCAAGATCTCAGTGCTCATGGAGTGCTCCAGTGCCAGGAATGGCCACACTCCAGAAATGGCCATGCTGAGCCTGAGGTTGCTGACAAGCCTCTCTTTTTGCAGGCATTTGGTGCAGTGTGGGAAGGTACAACATTGCCTGCACAGGAGCAGCAGCACAACATGAATCAAAGGACACCACAGTGTGACATTTTCCAGAGGAAGCCATCTCTGGTCAGAATTATTCATAAGACAAAAACACATCACACTGGATGGTGCAATTAAATTATGGATGATGTGGAGAGAAAAAAAAAAGAAATTAAAAAGTCCCTCTCCCAGCCTTCTGTCCATCTGCAGCTCAGCAGCAGGTGCTGAAAGCACTGAGAGTACTTATCCATGGTGGGTTTTGGAGCATAAGGAGTTCAAACCCTGTGCCAGTTGTCTGACCAGAGATACCTGGTGGTGCCTGAGTTTGGGAAGGACTCCTGAACACCTGAAAAAAATTGTACATGTGGCTCAAATCAGGACCCAACTCCAGCAGGCACTTTGAATTACGTTTTCTGAAAATCCATGGAGAAATCACATCCCTGGGTGCTTTCCCACTTAAGTTTACATGGAGTACAACTTTGCTGAAGTTGAGCCTGAGATAAACTCACATGAGAAGACAATTACCTTCTATATTATTTCATTCCATGTAAGCAAAGCAGAAAAAAGGCCTGAGGATATTTTTCATTGTTTTCTGGTGAAAATAGAGTGAGGAAACAGATTCTGGGAACTGTCAGTGCTAAACCTGGTCTTCCAAGGTTAATGTAACTGATTGCATAAATGGAATAAATTGTTATTTCCAGAGGGATTAGTTATAATCCAGAAGTTAACATATCATTTCATCTTTGATGGTGTTTGTACAAATCTTTCATATAGACTTTCAGGCAAACAGCCCTGCCAGCTCAGCACTTTTTATTGAGGGATTTGTTGCAAAATCAAACTATTGTGGTTTATCTTGACATTAGAGCTAAAGGGGAATATTCTGATGAAACACTTCCTCCTTTGAAAATGCTAATTCATTGAAAATGAAATGTTTCAGGGAATTTTTGCCAAGACGTCTGACCCTTCCTCATTGCTTTGCCAGTTGGCATGCTGAGGGTCCTGGGTTCCTACACCCACTTTCCTTGGGATCCTGGTGTGCACGTATCCTTTTCAGTATGTATAGCCAGTGGTAAGGGTCAAATTCTGCAAACCTTGTGCTGAAAAGTCCCTCTGTGGGACTGCACAGACATGAGTTGGCATGGGTAAGGAACGTGAAACGCGGGCTGCTCTGTGGTATCTGAATGTGTGTCTTCTCTAGGAGCTCCTGCTGTACCAGCAGCCCACGTATTTATTTGGAGCTCAGCTGGAATATGCTGCAAAGCAGCCACCTTTGGCTCTATGCACAGGGACAAGGAAAATATTTTTAAAGCAAGGCGTCTTTCCAAACAGCCAATTCAGTTTTAAGACTCACTAATCCAGCTTGCACAGCCTTTAAAACTTAACTGTCACTATTAAGTTTGTAAGGAGGAGAAGGATGCACAATAATGCAAGTAGAGATACAGAGATATCTTCAAAATATTTTCAGGTACATCAATTTGCCTTTGAACGAGACATGTCAGTGAAAGGATACAGACTGTGTAGGGCAAAGGCTTTGCTTTCTCACCAGGTTCTGCCAGAGGAATCACAAACATCAGAGAAGCTCAGGAAGTCACAGCTTCACTTTCTGGTGCTTTTTCAGCTTTGCAGAAGTCAATGCTTTCTGGTGTTGCAATAAGATACAGTTTGCCTTCCACAAAAGCAAATTACTGCTTTATTTTGTTACTGCAATAACACCTTGGAGAGACAGTGAGGAGGTCTGGGTTTGAGTGCTGTGGCCTGGGAAAGGTATCTGCTCCAGGTGGATTTGCTTTTGTGTACATCTCGGTGCAAGAGCAGCAGTGCAGAGCTGGTGCACGGACCCACGGGGATGGGGTGCACTCAGCACCCAGGGCTGGGTTACAACATGCAGCGGGGCTCTTGGCAAATAACTTGCCACGTGTGGCATGTCCTGACAGGCTGCTAAGGTGTCTTCTAGACATTTACAAGCTTCAGACCCTCCTTTTCATGCAGAGATAATCATTGTCTCCTCAGTAGCACGTTTTGCTTCTGCCTGCTGGTAAATGGTAAATGTTCCTCTGAGTGCTTCTGCTGCTGCATGTGCCTTGTGCAGCCCTCTGAGCAACCAGCAGCATCCTCTGCCCCTCACCCAAGAAGGTTCAGCTGGCAAATGCATTCCTTTCCCCAGTCCCTGTGGGGGATGCTGCCTTGCTGCCACCTCCCTTCACATCTCAGACACCTCCCTGCCAGGGCTGAGCTGGGAAAACTGCTTGGGCATGGCTGGGGCTGCTCTGCTGCAACACAGATCAGGCAGGAGTCTGTAAAAAGCAGTGTGAGGGCCATACAGGGGAGGTGAGGCTGTGGTGCAAAGCGTTGCTGGTTCAGTGTCCATGGAGAAGTGAGGTCCTTGGTTGGGTTTGTTTCAGGGGCATGTGAATCCCCTTGAGGGGGTGGATGTGCTGTTGGGCTCACATCCTGCATCTTTCCCATCCCTCCCTGTGCAAGGTGCCCGCTGAAACCCTTGGTACCGGCAGGACCTGGCTGCCTCTGCTGGGGCTCTCCAGGGCTGCTGAGGGCTGACTTTAGATTGAAGTCTTGGATTTAAATCACTGTTTTGACAGGCTGCAGAAAACCATTGCTATAGGCCCCGGGAGCAGGAGGAAAATGAGCAGCCCCAAAGAGAATGAACCCTGCAAAAAGTGCTTGTCCAGCTGGGGGCTTTTCTCTCTGCTGAATTTCAGAGTCTGTCAGCAAATGGCAGTGTAAGACCTTCTCAGAAATAGGTGGCAGGCATTATTTCTAATAGAAAGTATTAGACAAACTCAAGAAATGTGTCCCAGGGAAAGGTGGGTGCTTTGAGCTGGTTTACTTTCAGATACAGTTCCCATAAATAACAGCCTCCAGGCTTGAGGAGCAGTAATGATTTCAGGGTTCCTGTCAAAGACTAAATGAGCTGAGACCCTGTGAGCTTCACTCCCTAGACTTGCATATCTCGTATTTCCTAAGATGTAAAGTTTTCCCTGTCTCTTTCTATTTACTTGTGCACATAAATAAGCAATGATATTGAACTTGTTGTATCTGTCAAGCTGTGGTCCCTGTGGGGAAGATCCTTGTGTATCCCCCACATCCCTGTGAGGATGTGGTGGAGGAAAGGGAGGCATTCCCAAGCAATCTAGCTTGCCATTTCTTATTTTCTGTACAGAAATTTATTATTTTTATGCCCACATATCTTTTTACTGTTCTGGAATATCTACCTAAACAAATCTGTACATCTGTAATGTAGAACAGTGAGTGTAGAAACTCTACTCACTTCTGTGTTCTGTGTTTTGTTCCACAGGATTTTCCATAACTTGCTTCCTTCAGCTGGAATTTTCCTTGCAGTTTTCTGTTGACCAACTGGCATGAAGGTCTCAACATTACTGTAAGTTAACAGGTTTTTTTATGTCAGTGGTACAAAATGGGATCTGTAATTGTGCCTGTAGATCCTCTTCTATGATGTATTGATTTCTATGACCTGGCATTGAATTAACATGTGGGGAAATAGATATTACAAATTACTTTTATTGCATGATGTGACTATGCAGTATGTCATCCTGGTGCATTTCACCTTTCTCAGCAAGCTTATGGGCGGTTTTGTTTAGATATATGTTTCCCATCACTTGCCTGATATGTACAAATGTGGGTGATTTTCAAAGCCCAGCATTTTAAAATCAGCATGTTTTTAACATTTTGCTGTCAGTTCCCCAAAAGAAGGCGATTCTAGGAAATTGGAGGAAACGAGCCAAATGTTTAAAAATTCTTCCTGTGAGATGATCAATCTTTCTCAAATAGAATTGTGACCCCTAGCATGCTTAAATTACTATTGATTTCATGGTTAAACCCCCACATTTTTATCAGTTTTTATTTTATTTGGCCTTTGATCTCAGATCCCTCAATACCATAACTAGTTATACAAACAATTTATGGTCATATAATAAATAGTCTTCTCAATTTAATTAAAAAGTCAAGCAGCATATCTATTTATCAAGCCCAATGAGTAAAGATCCTGCCATTTTTATGTCATAAATCAGAATATAGACTCAGTTTAATCTTCTCTGTTTTCAGCTGATGCACCCATGGCATAACATGGTGTTGGTATCAGCACTTGAGCATTTTCTAAAATGCTTCAAAGTGAGCCCAATAGCTGCAGTAAGCCCAGGTTGTGTTTGTATTTCTTATTGCCTTCAGCAGTGGATTATCCCTGCTCTTTGCTGGTGTCATCCTAGACTGAATGGTGTGTGGTGGCAGGGAATGATGACCATGGTGATGTATGGCTGCACTGGTCCCTAAATAAATGCCTTTTGAATGCCTGTTGGCTCTTGCCACAAGACAGTGACATTTTATGGATGTGAACCTGTTGTTTAGTCATATGAGAAGCCACCAGTGCCTATTGGCATATTAGATCAGACATTAGGAAGAAATTCTTTCCTGTGAGGGTGGTGAGACACTGGCCCAGGGTGCCCAGGGAAGCTGTGGCTGCCCCCTCCCTGGCAGTGTTCCAGGCCAGGTTGGATGGGGCTTGGAGCAACCTGGGCTGGTGGGAGGTGTCCCTGCCATGGCAGGGGGTTGGGATGAGATGAGCTTTACGGTCCCTTCCAACCCAAACCATTCTATGATTCCAAATCCCAAAATGCACAAATTCGCAAAGCAAAGCCCTCCATTCTTCAGATGGAAAAAACCCCAAATGCATCACTTTTATTTGTTCCCCCATTTCCTTTCTATATTTCTTCTTTGCAGATGTCTCCAAAATCAGTTTTCCCTCTCGGATTTTGCAGCGATCCCAGGTCCCACCAACAGCAGCCAGACTGTCAGTCCACAAGGGAGGTGGGACAGGGCAAACTAAGCAAAAAGCACATTTAGGGCTGTGCCTAAAACTGGATGTTTCCCTGGAAACGCGGAACATTTTGTACATCTCATGACTTGCCACGTGCACAGATTTCCTCACTGTAGCTTCAGCTCGGGGAGCTGCAGGGAACTGGCTGGAAACAGTAATTCCTTCATCTGCCACAAGCATCCAAGCACCTCCTGCCCAGCACAGGTCGAGGCTCACTGCTCTGCACAGAACAGGGTTTGGGGGACACAGCCACTGCAATGGCACGTGTCCTACAGAAAGACAATACGAAAGCCATTATATTTGTAATGCTCTTAGTCCCAGCACACAGCAGTGCCCTAAAATGAAGAAAATATGGCAGTGAAGCACAGCTGAAATTCATTCCCACATGAAAAAAATGACATGTAGTTTTACTTCAAGGACTTTGAAACCACCAAGCAACTTGGCTTTTAGTAGAGCAAAGCCTATGAGAAACACAGACCCCAAATCCTAAAACTATACAATTGGAAAACTCAGGCATGTCCTCTCTAGGACATCTGCCCCAATTCCCACATCACAGCTGGAAGTGGAATGACATCTACATCATTTGATGGATGGATTACGTGTTGGACAGGGAATTGGCTGGATGGTCACACTGAGAGAGTTGTGGTCAACAGTTCAATGTCCACATGGAGACTGGTGATGAGTGGGGGATGACCTCAGGGATCAGTACTGGGACCAGTGCTGTTTAACATCTTTGTTGATGACATGGACAGTGGGATGGAGTGCACCCTCAGCAAGTTTGTGGATGACACCGAGCTGTGTGGCGTGGTTGACATGCTGGAGGGAAGGGATGGCATCCAGAGGGACCTGGACAGGCTGGAGAGGTGGGCCCATGCCAGACTCATGAGGTTCAACAAGGCCAAATGCAAGGTCCTGCCCCTGGGTCAGGGCAATCCCAAGCACAGGTACAGGCTGGGCAGAGAATGGAGAGAGAGCAGCTCTGAGGAGAAGGACTCGGGGTGTCTGTTGGTGAAAAACTCAACGTGAGCCGGCGATGTGTGCTTGCAGTCCAGAAGGTTGAAGGAAGTGATTCTCCCCCTCTACTCTGCTTTCGTGTGACCCCACCTAGAGCACTGCATCCAGCTCTGGGGCCCTCAACACAAGAAGGACATGGAGCTGTTGGAGCAGGTCCAGAGCAAGTCACAAAGATGATCCGAGGGCTGGAGCACCTCTGCTATGAGGACAGGCTGAGGGAGTTGGGGTTGTTCAGCCTGGAGAAGAGAAGGCTCCAGGGAGACCTTAGAGCACCTTCCAGTGCCTGAAGGGGCTACAAGAAAGCTGGGGAGGGACTTTTTACAGGGGCATGGAGTGATAGGATGAGGGGTAACAGATTTAAACTGAAAGAGGGGAGATTTAGATGAGATATTAGGAAGAAATTCTGTCCTGTGAAGGTGGTGAGACACTGGCCCAGGTTGCCCAGAGAAGCTGTGGCTGCCCCCTCCCTGGCAGCGTTCCAGGCCAGGTTGGATGGGGCTTTGAGCAACCTGGTCTGGTGGGAGGTGTCCCTGCCACGGCAGGGGGTTGGAATGAGATGAGCTCTGAGGTCCCTTCCAACCCAAACCATTCTGTGATTCTATGATCTCCTGATGCAAGACAAATTCCACAGAGACCTCGACCTTTGGTAATGAGTCCAGGCTTCCCAAGCTGTAGTGCCACAGGCAGTGGCAGTAAATGTGTATTTGGAGTCAGTGTTTGTAGGGAAAAATGCATGCAGTGCAAGCAAATGAATTAGAAAACATAAGAACTGACATGATGATGTGCAAGAAATGAACAAAAGGAATCCAAAATCATCTCCTTTGCTACTTCTCACTGAAGATGTTTTAGCTTATTGTTCTTCAATACAATTCAAATTATCAGCTGGTAGAACAATTATCTAACTAAAAGATTTAATCATGATTAAAGTCGAAACAATCTGCTGAACAAACACCTGCTCAGCCTTGCTTGAACTGAATTTCAATTCCCTGCACGTTCAGTTCTTTACCTATGGATTTTTCTGGTGCTGAGGCTAGCAGGGTGCTCAGCAGCATCTCTTACCCTCTCATGCACAATTTACAATTCATGGCATCACTACCAGGAGCACTGGCTGCATTTCTTTGGCCTGGCCCAGTCCATGCAATTAGCTCATACCATGTTTCAGGTTCCTATCTTATAAGGTTTATTTTTCTCCTAGTGTAAAATCCAGGGAAGCCTAAAACCATGTTGGTATGTACACAAGACACAAACTGCAACAACAAGTGCTCCAAATACTTCTCTCAGAGGTGCTGCAAAATCCCCCACTGATGCCTTTACGAATATGTGTGTTCAGCAGACTGAAATGGAGGTGAAGGGCACTGAAATTCCATTTTCAGATGAACAGCAAGAGCAGACAGTAGAGGGAAAACAAGAAAAAAGGTGTGTTTACTGTGCTGGGAAGAGGCAGTGCTCTTGGCTAAGCTCTAAGACCAGGGCAGCATCCCACAGCTAAGGGGATGCTCACTCTTCCATACCCAGGGCTGGTGCCCACGCTCACCTCACTATGCTGATGCAGCAGTATTGATCTTTCCATCTGCTCATAGCTCACAGCTGGGTTTTGGGGGTTGTTTTTTTGTTTGTTTGGTTGTTTTTTTTTTTTTTCTGATAACTTGCAAAATAATGAAACATCAACAGAAAAGCTTGGGGAGTTCACAGAGAGAGGGAAGCAGGTTCATCTTTGCGATAGAATCATAGAATCATAGAATCACCATGGTTGGAAAGGATCTCCAGGATCATCACATCCAACCTTTATCCCAACATCTCCCTAACCACTAGACCATGGCCTCAAGTGCTTCATCCACTCATTTTTTAACACCTCCAGGGACGGTGACTCCACCACCTCCCTGGTGATAGGTGAGGAAAAAGGGCACAAGGGCAATCAGCAACACAGCAGGGCATCCAGGGCTTGACTGGTCTGCTGAAAAGGATGTTTTAAGGACCCAGACCTACTCTCATCACTTTTGTGATGCCCACGGCAGCCCAAGCACAGCAGAGCCCCTCCGCAAAGCTCCAGATGGCGGAGGGGTCTCAGCGACATCAGCAGGAAACTGTCCAAAAGTTGTTCACTGATGTTCTGGAGTTTAAATTGCTGTTTTCATTAAAATAGAAATGGGCAGAGAAGTGCCCCAATTTCAGTCACACTCTGCATTGCCATTTTAAAGAGTTTGTTTCAAGGAGGATGGAAGGTCTGTTTTCAGATGGAATGTGGAAATCTTCTGTTTTAAGACCAAAAATACTTTTCAATTAAAAAAATTTTATAAATATTTTAAAATCTTGCAATCGCATGAAAAAATATTACTTCTTTTATAAAAAAAAATCATATCATGGAAAATTCAGAAGCCTTGATTTCATTCTGTTACAAAAATTTACATATTTATTAATTGAAACTGAAGAATAGTTAGTGAAGGTAACAGTTTTGATTTCCTGTTATCAAGATCCTTAACAATCAAACTGAATTCAGGAGACTTTGAAATGAGGTGGCCTAAGCTGGATCCACTGCTCAGAATCAAAATCACTACGTCCACTTTACACCGTGCACACCGTAGGGTTCTTTTGTTACTTGGTTTGAAATTTGAACCCCAACTCCATGTCTTGTAAATCTTACTTGGCTTTGAGGTCATGGCAGCTGTTTATTTTCCTGATGCATTCACAACTCCTATGCAAATGCTCTGTCATGATAGAAGGAAGAAAGAAGAAGGATCAAAGACAAATTTTCCTGTCTTTTGTACTCAGTAGTGTCCAAACAATTAGTCATATTATTTACTGAATAAAAAACCATTAAAAGATACTAATTCCTTACTGATAGAATACTGTTACTCTTAGATTAATACACTGATTCAACCAGGACACATCTGCAACAGCTGTAAGGAGGTATCATGTGTTCAACACCCGCATTCAATTTTTTTTTTTATTTCACTATCAATAAACAAATTATAGGATAAAACTCTTATTATAAGTAGGCCACTATTCTACACCAGTGAAAGATAAACCTGAAATGTGTATGCAGTGTATGGTGCAATTATGAGTATTACTAAAGAAATAGCAATTTTTTCTAACTCCATGTAATTTTTGGACAGAAGCAGCACTCATGATGGATTCATTAGCTCAGTGCAAAGGACATGTGCCCACATGTATTTTGTTATTTACATGCAGAAAATGTAATCAAATTAGAGGATCAATTAGCTGATAACAGGAATGACCAGCTTAGATTTTTAGCTAGATAAATTACAAAACTTATTTATATTCTTATGGAGGTGCAAGGAAACAATTGGCTTGCCTCCACTTTGATAAAGTCATAGAGTAGTTTTGCTGTGCTAATCAAAACTTGTTTTATAATGCTTTTAAATTACTTGATGAAAAGATCTTAATGAATACTATTAAATAAGAAACAAACTTCTGACAATGTATTTATGCCTTTATATAAAATTATATAGTACCGCAGAAATGAAGTGAGAAGACTTCAAGCCCTTGAAATTTGCCTTTCATTAATGATGGTGAAATCACAGTGAAGGGGTGAGTGTCACAATCCACCATGCTGGGATGGAGAATGGTGATGAAAAATCTCCCAGTCCCACTATTACTGAGTCAGTTACAGCTGCCTTCAGCTGCCCTATACTTCAACCTTCAACTAGCTAGAAAAATAGAGCCGTCTCCCAAAGCTAAAGCCCCATGCTAAGGGGCTATCAGGATAGGGAGATACTTTCCAGCAGTCCAAGAAAAATCTGGAAAACTTCTCAGGGCTCCCATTTTAAACCACAACCCTCTGAGTTAGATGCAGAGAAGCCCGGGCAGGTACCTACACAGCAGTGGCTCCTGCAGAGCCCACACACAAGGGTCCACGTGTGCTGCTATCTGCCCAGTGTGAGCTGTCTGACCTTAGAAATCATATGCCTCTTTTCAGTTTAAAATCTTTCAAAAGATAAAGCTGAACAGGGCAGGTGAGTGCAGACACACTCAGGCACCTACTCAGGCAAGCTGCAGCTGGGAAGAAACCTTACACTCAGGTAAGTGCAGCACGGGAGTTTAAGTCAACAGAAGACTGGCCATGGAGCAAGTCTTTCTTCAAATGTCTTTTCACAGAGTCACCATGAGAAATTTACATCCTAGAACCACAGAATGGTACCCCTGGTGGCCATGCAGGTGCCAAAATGGTGTGTTGCCAGGCAGGGGACTAATGATAGGATGAGAGGAAATGGCCTCAAGTTGCGTCAGGGGAAGTTTAGGTTGGATATTAGGAAGAAGTTCTTTACTGAGAGGGTGGTTGGGCACTGGCACAGGCTGCCCAGGGAGGTGGTGGAGTCGCCGTCCCTGGAGGTGTTCAAAAAAAGGGTTGATGAGGCACTTGACGCCATGGTCTAGTGGCTTAATGGTTAGGAGTATGATGGGATAAAGGTTGGACTTGATGACCCTGGAGGTCCCTTCCTACCATAATTATTCTATGATTCTATGACTGCAGGGACTCCGTGGCCTCCGTCTGATGCTCACTAAGTCCCCAAGGAGAGCCCACAAGTGGGGGCTGAACTGGTCCAGCCAATGCTACGCACCAGTGGTCCGTGACGTGCGTTTATGTGTGGCACTGTCCTCTGTCCCCACTCTGGGGCTCAGCCTGCCTTGGGCACAGCTTTAGAGCCCAGGTGCGTGGGACTGTTACAGGGCACCCAGCCCATGGCACAGCCTGATCTGGGGAATTAAAACAAGCTTCACTGAGAGCTGGGTCCTGCTGCCAATGAAGCCAATGGCAAAGCACTGACTGATTGCAGGAGCAGGTAGACTGAGCCAAAATTTGCTGCTGTTATGTCTCATTTGCATGCAAGTTAATTACCTATAATTTCAGATTCACTTATCTCTATGGAGATGGGCATCAAGTCTGGCCCCCCACTGGTATGTAAGTCTCTTTTTGCTTTCCAAAGGCTCTGTGGCAATACCCACTTCAGATGTTTTTTTTCTCATCTCTGCAAAAAGCATCTCAGTTGGTGACAGTCATGTATTTCTCTGTGCTCTGTTATTCAACCTGTATGGAAATGCTAAGAGCATAGTAGTGAGATGGAAAATCTGCTTGGACTGGTAATACATCTGCCAGATCTGAAACTTGTAAATGGTTGTCTGACTACAGCCCAAAACAGAGTTTCTGATGAAATGTTCTGTCTGAGCATGTGACCCCAAGAAACCTTGTCCAACTCTGAATTTGGCCCTGTTTTGAGCAGGGGATGGACTAGAGAACTCCAGAAGTACTTTCCAGTCTGAGTTATTACCACAATCTGTATTGTAATACTGCAAATTGGAATTAGTAATAATGGTAAGACATACATGAGTTCTGGGTGAATGTAATTGAAATGTATCTCGTGACATCCTCATTCTTCTGATTCTCACCTAAGCAAGATGATGAAAGTCTGTGTGCATAGATAGATATTTGTGCACAGCACCTGACTAAATGAAGGTCTAAAAATCCAGTTTCTGGTTATTCTAAATGCAGCCTGAAGTTGGGGGTTTCTGGGGTTTTTTGTTTGTTTTTTGTTTGTTTGTTTGTTTGTTTCTAGTTTTCATTCTTTTTTTTTATCTGTACTTAAATCCACTAATAAAGAGAGAATTGAAAAAATAATCCTATGACAAATCATGAACCTGATAATGAATGTAAGTGCTAACTGCCCATGACTCTCTAAGCTCATTTCAAGCTGTTGGCAGCTGTGGTTCTGCAGTGGAATTCTTTACCATCCTGGCAAATGAAATACAAAGTCTGATGTGTGCCTTTAAGATGAAATGGAACCCCTCTCCTTAGGTAAGTACCTTGTTTTGTGTGTTGGCCTTTTCACTGGGGAACAGCCAGTTAAACGTGCAGCAGTGCCCTGCACTGGGGAAAAGTGCTACCAGCTATTTCTGCTGCGTTATGGGCTGATATGGGGTGTCACCAGAGCTGGGGGACAGCAGGGCAGTAATCAGGCTGAGATGGCTTCACTGTACACAGCACCTCTGAAAGCAGCCCAAAAGTTAGTGGATATTTTGTCTTTTTTTGTATCACATCTGAAAATATACTTTTTTTCCCCGTTATCTCTGCTTTTGCTCTCTCATCTATTCCTTAACATGTTTCATGGATTTAATAATTAAGATTTACCATTAAGAATCAAATGAGGTTTACCTGAAAGATGATGAAAATTAATCCTGCAGTTTGCTTTTGGATTGACTGTTTTCAGGCTCTCTTCTGTCGAGATCATTTAATGGGTGGCAGGTTCCTGCTCATTCTTTTTCTTTATTTGGCAACAGAAGGAGAGTAGGAAGAGCAGATGAGAACCAAAACCCCTCAAGTTAGATTAACAGAAAGATTAAAGCTTTTAAAGAAGAGCTGACACTGTTTGTTCAAGCACACATGGTAAATATCAGAAAACACATGCACGGATTAAAGAAAGTTAGATGAGAGTAGAAAAAAAGCTAGGGCATCCACTCCGATGTTTTTATTCATAGAGGAAAATCTCTGGTGTGGTAGGGCCCAGCGTTCCCTGAGCTGCTGCTGGAGAAGGACCACGGCAGAGGTTGGTGTTTAACCCTGATGCAAGGGAGTGCTGGAGAAATGAAGAGCCCACAGGGTGAAAGATGCAGATCAAAATTCCAGAAGGAAATGGCAAGCAAAGGTCGAGGTGAAATAGCTGTTTTTCTCTGTGTCAAAGGTTGGCAGCCAGGACCTTGAGGTCCTGCCCTAGGTGCCACGCTGCTCGGTGCCTGTTTTAATGATCTGGATAGGGGAAAACATCACCATCACGCTGACACCACAGAGATTTAGGAAGGACTGTGGAGATCTTAAAAGAGAGATTTTAAATGAGTGAAAGAAATGGGCAGGATGAGGGGAAACACTCTTAAACCTATCCTGGATTACCCTAGGCTGTGTTTGGCACGGAGTGATCTTTCTTCCCCTCTTTGTGGCTATTCTTTCTATTTCAAGGTTTAAAAAATGTGTATCAATTTCTTTCCTAAGCACAGGAAGTCAAAGAGCTGAATTTCAGCTGTTAGACCAAAGCAGCCTAAATGGATGATGGCTGGTACATCAGGCAGCAAGCGTGCACCCGTCCGTGCGGCCCTGAGAGGGGAAAATGACTTCTGTTTCATCTGATGACCGAATTGATTAAAATATTTAGTAGTTTTTGCATTCATGCACAACATCTAAAAATGGCCCTGGTTATCTCTGTGTGTGCCATGGTGCAGCATGTGCTGTGAAGTGGCCAGAGGTTCATGCAGATGTTAATGCCTGTCCACAGTGTCATTCTGTCTCTACCCCGGAACACATCTACATCTCTTGACTGTCAACATAAGTGGCTCTTGATTTTTTTTGGCTCTCGTGGACCTGGTGTCCTGCATGTTACTGCCTCTGCAAGACAGCACAGGAGAGGACAGGAATTTGCCAAGAGCCCTCTCGTGGGCACGTCGCTGTTAGCCCAGGCTGTAACTGCACTGGAGAATTCTTGCATTTGTTGTGGTAGATTGGATGTTTTGGCTGTGTGGTCCAAGGCAAATGCCTGACCCTTCACGAGTGTCAAGGAAAGGAGGGTTACAGGTTGAAGACCAGAGCAGGGATGAGCATCCCAAGGCTGCTACAAACCCAAAGGGTGAAAGAAGCCGGGAGGAGGTGGGTAGGAGGATGCAGTTGCTGTTGGGGTCAGGGGTATCCATCTATGGGGTTTAGCAAGGCTTCACCCTACACCTTCAGCAAGCCACTGGATCCTAAATTTGTCAAGGAAGTGTCTTTAGCCACCCTCTAAGTGCATGGCTTTGCTAGACCCGAGTGTCTCTGGACAAAAGCAGTTTTCCACGTACCTGCCTTGCTCCCACTGATAACTGAGATTTATTTGAGAAGTTTTAGCAAGTCCCTCAGCAGACATCTTCCCGACTGCCTGCAAGGGAGGTGCAAGTGAAGTGCTGGGGTCTGAACTCTGAGCCCTGAATTAAGGTTGACATATGGGTGGTCCCCATGGTCCTTTAAGAGGAGGGGATGAGTTTGCCTTTTGGCTTTCCTCCAAGGTGCAGCCGACCTTGCAGGGAAAGCCCTTGGGTAAACGAGCCCCAGGTGCCCCCATTGGGTAAATGAGTGCCAGGTGTCCTGTTTGGGGATAAAAGCTGGGACCACTTGCAGGAAGGGTGGGGTGTCTGTCTGTGAGGTGGATGCACTGTGCAGTTTCCCTGTTGAGGAAGGATCTCCTGTCTCTCCCTGCAACTGGGCCCAGTCAGGTTTGGTGCTGGTGAATGTAGGCTTTGTGGGAACAATATGTGGCTGCCTCTCTCCTATGTTATCAGCCTCTTGGCTTGGCTGTCTCCCATCTCTGCCATGGGAGACTTTGTTGCTTTGTTTGTTCCACTGGTTGTTGGCCGTGTTGTATCGTTACTGGGGTCACTGGGGTTGTTGTCTGTTATGTGTGATCTGATTGACTTGTTTGTACCCCCAGCAATCACCCATGTCCTGACCCTTTTGTGTGCAATAGAATCTGGTCACTGGTTTGTTCTACTGCTGGCTGTGTCCTTTGTGCCAGGCCTAGTGATTGGCAAAACTGCAAGAGAGCCATTTCTGGCTGAAAGTGCAATTACCTGGTCAAAAATTCCTTGGAAACACTATTGCCTTTTCATCTGGGCAGATGCATAGTTTAACTGACTTACCATTCCTACAGATTCATAACACCCGAATGATCACAGTATTAAAACACTCTAAAGAGCTCTGTAATTCAGCATCACCTCATTACAGTTAAGAGAAATGTAATGCCAGCAGTGACAAATGCAGAATAACTCCAGTTGCTGATGGTACAAATTGGATTCAGTCGAAGCTTCGCACACACAAAAAAAAGCTGGAGAGAATCAAAAAGCTGTTTAACATACTTAGGAGTTTGGGAGTAGTTATAAGGTAGATGGTATTTCATGCTCATTAATCAAGGGTTAGAGGAGAAACTGCACTGTTCAACATTGATTAAAACTGCCCTTGTTGCTATAACTAAAATACATCTTCACTTCGAATCCTGCCTGAGAAAGAAAATGTATTTGAGGCTGTATTAACAGAGAGCCATGTTTGGTTTTGCTGGGTAATATTTCAGCTCTCAGAATCGCAAGAAGGGCAGTTTTCAGCTGATGCAAACTGCAAGATGAAATATGCAGTGTGAGAAATCGTCTCTCGAATCCACCCATCTCAGGTCAGTTCTCCCCACTGGCACGGGCAGGGAAACGGAGGGGCTGGGGGAGAGGCAGGAGTGGGAGAGACCCCCAGGCTGCGCCGGGGTCCACGGCTTTGTCTGTGCTGAGGAATTTGGCCACTGTAGCAAAACACAAAGCTGTTTTAGCGAGTGAAATAAGCTCAATTGGCAGATGCAAATCCTGCTGGCGCTGCGTGTCTCTGCTACGTATGTTGCCAGCAGAGAAGTGTGGTATACAGAAGCAAGAGGATTTTATAAAAATTCCACCACTAGCGTGGGAAAGCTTGGTGCAAACCTGGTGTGAGATGCCAATTCCCTTGGCCCCGCAGAGCTGAGGGAAGGACTGAAGCAAACACCAGACTTTTCCTGGGCTCACTGATAAGCTTAATGAGGGCAGTAGGCAAAGGCAAAGCCCGTCTCGAACTCCCTGCCAAAGCACTCCTCGTTCCCAGAGACATCTGGAACAGCAAAGGCTATGCAGACTCCAGCTCTCCAATGTGGTTTTAGGAGTTTATCTGCTAAACCTGGGGTCTGGGGGTGGGGGGCAGACTTTCACAACCAAAACAGGGTCGAGAGCCTGGCGGTCACTGCAGATGGGGCAAAGCTTGTGCTCCATTGGGTTCACAAACCACCAAGCAACCACTGTGGTCTCTGGAAGGATCCAGGTGCTCTCAGATCCCCAGAGCCATGCATTTCAAGGGAAAGGAAAGGTCTTAAAATATATATATATATTTTTTTTTGGTTATTTTTCTGCTGAGTACGATCTCCAAATCCCTTTGGAAAGGGAAATTGTGAAGTGGTTTTCATTGTTGGGCTTTGTGAGTGGGGCATTTTTGTCTGTTCTGTGGTGCAGCGTGCTCCATTTCTCAGAGCTATTAGCCTTGAAAATGTGGATGTTTGAGACTCGGTGATTTAAGGAGTTTAAGTGCTTTCCTGGGGCCTGATACATTTTTGCTGCAAATGCATCATTACAAAACTTTATTAGGAGAAACACTGCCATTGGCAGAGCTCTCCCAGCATAACCTACATGCGACTTGCATGTGACATCTTGAGGTTTATTTTCTCAGCTTGTTACGCAGATTTTTAGAAGTCAGGTTTTTGGATGCGGGAAGAGAGGGTTTATCCTCTTTTACCTGCTGAAATTAATGATAGCTGGAAGCTGTCAAGTGATGAAGGGATAGGAATGCATCCAAGGAAGGAATAAGAGGGGGCTGCTGCAATCAGTGTTCTACCAGAGCCAAACTCCCCTCCATTCTGCCCTCACCTTCTGCTCTTCAGAGATTTCTGTCATGAAAGTGGAAAATAAAGAAAGTAAAGAAAAATGTCACAACACTACTTAGTCAGTGAGCTTCTGGCAAGTGCAAGAAGGTCTGGCCAGTCCCTGGGGCCATGCCCTTGGGGCATTAGTATCTGTTCTGCAGGGGCGATTTTTCTTTCTGGTCCTGTTCCTTCCCAGGTGGATGTGTTGGTTAAAAATCTCTTTGTGTTGTTTCTAGAAGAAAACAGCTGCAGTGGTTTGTTTAAAATCTCTCAGAAAGCTGCAGTGCCAGCTCCAGCTCTGCAGGTAGTGGCTGTGGTGGCTGTTTGTTCGGGGGCTGCAGGATCCCAGTGGAGGAGCTGACTGGGCTTCATGCTCCTCTTAGTACTGCTTCTCTCCTCGGTGTTGCTTGCCACGGTCTCTTCTTGTGTCATGAATATCACACCCAGCTCCTCCTGCAGCTTTCACTTTTTTTCTCTGCTTTTCCTTGAATTTCAATCTATGTATAGGTATTCATTAAAAATAATATGAAAGAATGAGTAAAATGGATAACTGTATGCATATATTCTCCCTTAATCCCCCAAGAATGTAATCATCTAAAATCCTGTTTATTAATTACCTGCATCCAGACCTTTTCCACCAGCAAACTGGTCTGCTGGCCTCTCAGCCAGCAGCACATGGCAAATGAATGAGAGAAGTGTGAAACAAGGAGCAGTGTGTTTGTCTCAAAACACAAAAGAAAGTGTTATTAAAGCAGAAACTGTGCTGTATTGCACCACACGATTCTCGTTTCTGAGAGAATTGCTTCGGAGGGAGCCCGGGTGGCTCTGCGACTCAGCTGTCCCCCAGGGTACCTGAGCAATCAGTATGACTGAAAACCATCCATGGTGCAAGAGGTAAAACCCTCTGACCTGATGCACTGCTCTGCAGGTTTTGCTTTCTTGCTGGGCAGAGAAAACCAGGAAAGAAATGGCAATAAAAGAAAGGTAGAAAATAAAGGCAAATAATCTGCTTTCTTTCTGCGAGGGGAAGGACCTGGGGGACACTCAGTGGGGTCTGTTGGATGAGATGCCACCTCCATGTCTCAGGGTAGCTCCCTCATCCCATAAGCACAGCTGTGGTCCTGGGGAGGTCACAAGCCATGGGGCACTGGCGCTGGTGCAGCCTTTGCTGTCCCCACCCCTGCCAGGAGGCAGAAGTTTTTTTCCCAGTTTTTTGTTGTGCCACCACTGACAGCAGCATTAGCCCGGGCAGCAATTGTTCTTACAAGAATTACATTCCTGTTCTAAAACAGCCTCCACCACTGGCTGCTTTAAAAGAACTCAAATGGCTGCCATGCCAGCTCTTCGATGAGTGCTGCTCAGAGAGTAACTCAAGAGCTCTCCAGAGAAGTAGCAAATTAAAAATCCCTCCTGTTTCTGGATACCTGATCTGCTCTAAAGGAGGGTGGTGAGCCAGCAGGCATGGGGGGGCTGTGTCCCCTGGTACAGTGCTGAGGACCAGGCAGGCTGGCTGTGCTGCAGGGCTTGCTCCGATCAAGAGCTGGGTTGCTCGTTCTCACTCCACGCCTTGGCTTTCCTTTTGATTTTAAAAACTATGTTTGGAGCCAGAGTGGCAAATTAGAGGCCAGTTGTGTGAAGGTACTGTGGGGAGAAACCTGGACCAGAGTAATGCCTCTGAGCTGGGATGTGTCTTGTGGAGCTGGAGCCTGCGGAGGAGAGACAAAAATAAGTGGAGTGGGAATAAGGTTGTTCTTTCCTGCCTTTGGCTGCCAGAGGGATGCTGGGGGTTGAGAGCTACTGAAAAGCAAAGAGTTTTTCTGGCAGAGGGATGTAAGCCTCCTGGCTACAGCCTGCTGTGATGAGGATTTGGCACCCAAACAAAGTATTTCTGGGCTGAGGTGCTCTCTCCCAAAGGTCTGTTTGAGGGGGGAAAAATAAAGCGAAGGAGAAGAAAAACAGCCAGCAGAAATCCCTTAGAAAGGGCAGCTCCTGGTGAACACTGCACTGCAGGCTTTGAAAAGCAGTGTTGACAATGGCAAAGTGCTGCACAAGAAGAAGAATTTGAATTGCAGGCACAGAGCTCCAGATTATTTGCAGACACCTGGGCTACGCTGCTGGCAGCTGGTAGAAAACCCACGTCTCAAAGTGCAGGAGTAGAAATGTCACAGTGTGAATCAGGGGACAAGTGACAGTCCTCCAAATGTTATGGTGACACTGTTAAATAACACACCTGAAGCTTAAGGGTGCCTCAGGAGAGGTTCCTGCTCCCATCTTTTGGTGAGCAACCTCAAAGCAAGCAGCTATGTCTTTTAGGTGGAGATTTCTGGCTTGACCCTATGTAACTCTTCACTTTCCCCAGTTTTCTCCAGCTTTGAACACCTCAGCACTGGTGCAGGGACACTGACTTCTGGGGACACCTTGATGACGAGGGGCAGGGAGCTGTCAGTTCCTGGATCTGAGCCACTGGAGAAGGACTGAAGCTCTGAAGGGCTCAGACTGCTTCCTACAGTCCATGTGGGGACACCTGAGCCACCTCAGACCATGGACCTCCCTGTGTCAGCCTTGTAAAACAGTGCAAACCACATGTAAGTATATGTTTGCATTCAAATACCATTAGTGGTCAAGATAATCCCTTTGTGCCTGATCATCCTCAATTTTCTCTCTTGCCCAAAGTTGCTTTTTTGAAGTCTCTCTTCTCTGAAGACCTCAGCTGTATCTTCCATCCCAAGCACTGGGAAATGCTTGGGCAGGAGGCATCCCTGATCTCTGGGGTCTCTCCTCTGGGTTTGGTGTGGTCTGAAGTTATTGTCAGGCTGCAGAAAAGCTGGCTTGGCCCCTTTTTAGTTTGATTTCACCAGAGGTCTTGGCAACAAAGGCTCCAAAGTGCCCATATGTCTGCAGCACACAATTAATATTTCTTTTCCACCTCCATGCAGATTGGAATATCATTTTTCAGTAGAGGGGTGGAGTTTGCAAATTGAATTTTTCACTTTGGATCCACCAGATTATAGGAAATGGAAGCAAAAATAAATTAAAAAAAAAAAAAAGGAATAAAATGGCTGTTTGCAAACTCGATGCTTATTAAAAGTTATTTTCTATTCTCAGGAAACTGCATGTTGGCTTTATTATCATCCAAATAGACTGTTTTGTCTACATGGCTAAATAATGACAACTGTACCCCCATTGCTCATCTCCTAACAATTTTTTATGTCTGCTGAGAAAAAGTTGCCTCCTATTCAGGGCTAGCATTTCAGAGAGCACTGATTTTTCAGCAGAATATTACACAGCGTTGAAGACTGAGTGGGTGCCACCAGTCTAAGGCTGATGTTATTTATAGCCTCTGTGTCTGGTACAAGTGATAAATCTGCAAAGACAGTGAGGATCATGTCCTGCAGCCCATTTTGGTAAGGGCATTCTTTACCAATAAATTGAAAACTAATGTTTATTTCTCTTTAATTTAATACTCCATTAGCCAAAGACTGTGTTAAAATATTTAAAAAGAAGTAATGTAATCAACATACCAATTGTGCCATTACAAAAATATTTAATACTCAGTAAGTGCTGGATTTTCTGTCTTTGCTGAATTATAAGTTCTTTGAAATGGATGAGGGGAACACTGTAGGTTGAGATTATCTGTTAATGTAAAAGCAGCATTTTTTCCTGACTCTCATGAGGGCACTTCAGCAAGCTGGTGTCTTGATAATGCCCAGCGTATTAATAGATTATTTTTTTTATGATATGCAACATTTCTCCTAAACTGTTCCTCTACTTCTCAATTATGTGTGTGATTGTATATATATATATATGTATAAAGTTATTATCAAAATAGGTTATTTGATAATAGGTTATTATCAAAATAGGTTAAGCCTGCTCCCCTCAGGCTTACTCTTAGTGTTGATATTTTTTTTGGTTATTTGATTTCTGTTGGGTCATTCGTGCTCAGGCTGGAAGCCAATGGGTGCACTGGAGAGGGTGTTGTTGCCATGAAAGATTTCCTCTCGAACGAGCCCTGGGTGGGATGGGTGGATGCTGGTGGAGCCCAGCTGCTCTCTGCTCCCTTCCTGTGGTGCTCACAGAGAGGATGGGCTCCTGCTGCTGTTCCTGCTCCTGCTTGGTTGCTGATGTCCACCCAGGCAGAAAAGGCTTCACATCTCAGAGATGTCAGGTCCTTACCCAAAAGGGAGGGAGGAGGAGCATGGAAATAACCAGGTGGAGGAGTGCAGAGATTTTTTTCTTCTTCAATCTCTTAGGGAACCAGGCTGAAACCGGGTTTTAATACACTCAGTAAATAAATGTTTTATTTCCAGTAAAATAAATATTCTGCAGTCACTCCACTGCCTTACTTATACCAGGAGGACCTAAACCAGAAGCGTAATGCGTGTGATTTAGTGTGCACATGTGCTCAGCAGGTACTTTCTCCCCTCCTGTTATTGTCTTGCATGGTGTCAGTTGTATTGAGGCAATCAAGGTGAATTTTTGCAGGCTCTTGCTTTCCCCAGAAAAATATTCCTATTGGTGTGATAAAAGCAGGCCTTTGTGAAGACAGTCTATCAGTTGGATTAGTTTACATGTGCTTCTAATGCCAAGAACCTCAGACTGCTTAAAAATAATAAAAATGAAATGTCAAGCAAATAAAAGTTAATTAAAGGCACAATGAAGGAGGCTTAATTTTAGTCCGAAAAGGAGATGAGGATTTCACAGAACATATCTACAAAGGTAGCAAAGTCCCTGACTGAAAGGTCTAAAACATCCCCCACTCCCTGGCAAGAAATGAGGATGGCACCTGAAGAGCATCCGTACTCCAGACACCACCAGATGTGGAGGAGATTATTTGCCAGAGGGTTGGGGAAATGAGGCACAGTGAACTAACACAAAGGCTCTGTGAATTGTTGTATGTGCTTAATATACTTGAAAATCATTGTACAGAAAAAGCTCTGAGTTTTTCCAAGCCTAATGCAACATGAGATTTAAAGGTCAGCTCCCCTTCCCACGGAAGTCAATGTTGGTGTGTGTTTTTCAGAGACAGACTGAGCTCCAGGCTCCTCTCAGCACACTTGTTCCAGCATTTCAGACATGCTGAGGCAATGAGGAGAGCCAGAAGAGCATGGGAGACAAGGCAGCAAATACGGCGTGGACAGACACCTACAGGAGTCTGCTGTGACAAGTGTTTTCCTGACTTTGGCACAACACTGAAGCTTTTCACAGGAACAGTGAGTTCCCTTGCTGAGGCTCTTAATGAAGATAATAAAAGGGTAATGAAATGCTTCTCCATTACCATAACTCAATCAAGGATGCAGACAATGGACAGCCCTGCTGGGGCCGCAGAGTCCCGGTGGGGAGCAGGGCAGGCAGAGGCAGTGTCCTCCTGCCAGCATCCCTGGCCCTTCAGGAGCACAGATGGGACAGGGAATGTTTCTTTTTAAGTTAGAAAAAAAATACAAAGGCCAATAGAGAGCCCTTGGACTGCTAGACCAAGGCAAAGCGATGCCAAAGCAAAACTCCAGCAGCGAGCAGAGCTCTGCTGTTGGGCAGCCCCCTGCCCCAGCCAGGACCCCAAGCCTGCTTAGAAGTCTCCAGCCAAGGGTCTTATGCTTGAGGCTTATTGTTCCATAGCCAAAATTGAGATGCTGGGACTTGTTCACAAGCACCCCCAAACCCACTCACCCTGAGGGCTGTACCTCCAGGTAGCACAAATGGCAGAAGGAGAGGGATGGAGAAGAGTGTTTTGTTTCCCATTTTCTTTTATAAAGAGCTGTTTGCTACGTTTTATGATTCATTTTAAAAAGATGTAAGTTAACACAGAAGATACAAGACCCACTGTACTTTATCTTGGAGTCTACAAGGCTTTCCTCACCCTTGACCCATCACTGTTGTGCATTAGGCTGATGTGTGCTGTGGAGTGTGCTAAATTTCTTAATGGATGGGATAACATCATTTCAAATCCCAAGGAGTGATAAGATGTCCAAAATGTCAGAACTTCAGACTGACAGGCTTCTGCCAGGTTCTTTTCTTCTTTCTCTGCATCCTGTCTGCTTTTTTCTTAGCACCATCTGGGAACCATTTACACCAAGTGGTTGATATTTTGGTATTTTGCCTTTTCTCTGCAGAGGAAGGAGAGATAATGCCTTGCTTGCCTTGGTTCAACTATTTAAGGCCTAAGGGCTCCTGACAGATTGCACATGATGACATACAGAAGGAGCAGAAATGCATGTGAAATGTCCTCTTCTAATGTGGACAGAGCAGCTTGGCCCTGGGATGATCCTTGGTGTGTCTGTGAGGTTGGTAGCATGCTCCTGGTGACATGGCTGTGAATGTACAGATAAAGCAGGTTCGAACTGATCCGTGGTCTGATGTGATGCTGATTCTGCTGTGGAAACTTCTCCTTGTGGCCTCACCAGTGATCTGAGAGGCAAGGGCCTCACAGCCCTGGTCATGGTGATGTGCTGAGGGTAAACTCTCTATTTGATGTCTGCCTCCTCGGAGCATGGGAGAAGGAGCGGGGACAAAGGGGATAAAAATATAATGACAATACTTTTTTCAGTTTTCTTTAACAATACTTGCATAAGAAGTAGAGCTTGTTATCTTGTTGATGAGCCCATCTTGTTGATGAGCTTGTAGTGGAGTGCAAAGAAAAATAGCCCAAATGTTGCTGTAGATGCCCAATGTATGAAATGCATGAAGCCATGAGAGTGCAGGTCCTTTGCTGGGTGGTGGCAGACAGCCAGTGAATACAGTGATATGTCAAACCTGGTTTTGTGGAGGTGGGATTACATTTACATATGATCACTGTGGACTAGAAAGAGGGGGTCCTTTGCTAGGCTTTCCAACCAGTGATGGATTGTGTGGGTTTGGGGGAGAAGCATGCAGTAAGCCAGAGGCAGCACCGCAGAGAGCTGCTGTACCTGCTATGCTCTCCTCACTGTGACAGTCTTTTCTGGGTCCCCTGACTGCTCACAGCTCCATCCCTCAGCAGGACAGCTTGCAAGGACCTGCACAGAGGTGCCAAGCAGCCTGAGGCATGCAGGGGGTGGCACTGATTTATTAAATGCCTTTCCTAATTATATGCCATTAGAGGAGTTTTAACCAATCCTGCAAAAGGGCATTTGTTTGGCTGTTGAAGTCATAAAAACTAAGTGACATTTGAATTACCACTTTGCTCCTACTATTCCTAAAGAGGGGTCTATGAACACGTTCACATTTACTTTCCCCGCTCGAGACGTGTGTCTGCCCTCTGTCTTGTCTTGCAGCACTGGCAACCAGAGTCTTTCCTGATGCTGTCTCTGGTCCCAGTATCACCAGTGACCATGCAAAGCACTGGATGCCACCTGCTCCTTTCAGATTTATCAGTGTGATTTGCATATGGTTAATATTTGTGCTTCGCTGACGTAAAACTTGATTATTATTGGCCTTTATTAACTTTTTTTTTTTTTTGGTGAAGGTCATTACATTGCTTTATGGAGGTGTTTAAAATGTGCAGAACTTGATGTAGAAGCTTTGATTGCATGCATAAAACTTGTAGGAGATACTGTAATAAAGCTTATTGAGCAGCTAGTAAATGTCCTTGTGTTCGGAAGGAACTGGATGTGCTTTGTGTTTCCTGAGGAGTAATTCATTGGCTTTAAGGAACAACTTTCCATTCATCAGGGTGTATCTCAACCACAACCTGCCCTGTGTGTCTGTTTGGGTTAGTAAAAGAGCAAGTGTCATTTCCTTGTGAGCTGGGGTCTGCTGCCGGCCGAGCTGGGAGCCTTCCCATGCCCCCTCTTGCCAGTGATGACTTCTTCTGTTACATTCTACTAATTCTACACATTTTCTCTTTGAACAAGCAAGCAAACATAAAAAGTGATGAAAATTTAACACTGAAAAGATTTTTGTTTCACTTTCTGGCTGGATATTATTGTTTCTAAAAGGAAAAAAAGAAGAGCCCTTGTGCTTGTTGGAATGAGAACACAACTGAGAAAAACATAAAGAAACATGGAGGAAAATTTTTCTGCCAGATGCAATATGTCCATCCAAATAGGTCTTCATGTTTGGCCATGCAACTCCAGTGAGCTCTTATGGCTGCTGAGAGTGTAAGACAAGGAAGAGTTGAAGTGGACAAGGTTAAACAGTCTTCCAATCCTCCCCTGGTACCGAGCTTGAAAATATCCTGAACGATCCATAATTTATCTTCCAGGTATAGAGGGTCCTAGTGACTTATTTCCAGTTTGTGTGTTCCGAACTAGTGTCAGGAATGCATGCTGTGCAATTAATTCATTTATCAATCACATTACAGGGAGAAAAATTAGGCAGATTAATTTTCTCCGCTGAAGCAAAAGCGGTGATCAGAGCTGGCTGAATGAACCACAAGATGAATTGCCATCATTTCTGCAGACACAAGTAGTTTCTGTCGTGTTTGGGGTCACGTTACTCATTGTCCATGAAGCAGTCGGGCATGTTGGCAAAGCTGGGACGTTTCAGAACATCAGCCTGCCTGGTAACTCATGCCAGCCTGCCAATATCCATTCTTTATTGGCCTTTATACTTTCAGAAGAGGAGGAATGGCTTGCTGTTTTCATCCTTCTCCCTGTCAGTGCCCAGCCGTTATGGGAGAAACTGATGATGGAGCCAAGAGGGTTTAATTCACAGATCACAGTTGTGCAGCAGAGAAACCTCCCTCCCACAGAGAGAGTCCCTGCCTGCTTCCCAGCCAGGGAGCTGAGCCCCAGGGCTCCCAGGGGCACAGGGCAGCAGAAGGGGACCCGACGTGCTCTGCATTGACAGTGCTGTATCTGAAATTGTGGGTGCCAGGAGAGAGATGTTTGCTGGGCAAATAGAGCCAGGCATGGTCTTGGAAATGGGCATTGCTGGAGGTAGCAGACATGTCACATGCTGGGCAGGCTGTACCTTACCTTGCATCCTGCTGCTTATGGGAAGTGCTGAACCCATCAGCCCTGCTGATGGGGATGTGGCTGCAGCCCTGGAGCAGCACTGAAAAGCAGGAGGGAGAGTAGGGGGTTTGTGCTGCTGAGTGTTTAGGAGATGCAAACTGAAGGACTCGAGTTCTTGGTGAGCTCAGAAAATGCATTCCAGTAGGCCAGTGGGGTGCACACAGGCTGCTAGTTATTAGCTCCCCATGGTACCCGGGGTGGGAACTGAAATCGATGGAGACACCTGGAAGGCCTGGGGTTGGCTTGAGCAGGGCTCTGGACCCCTGACACCATCACGAATGCAATGGGGGAAAAAAAATCCAGGAGAGTGAAGGCTGAAACGGGCAGTCAGAGGCTTCCCTGCCACGGGTGATGGTGTGCAACCACTGCCCAAAATGCAGATCACCTCTTGGGAGCGATGCTGAGGGGAGAGGAGCAAGCTGAGCTGATCCACTTGGCCATCCTGGTTTTATTCCTGAAGGAACTCACTGTGTTTAGAGCTCCTGAAAGCAAAAGCCTGCCCAGAGCAGAGCAGATCGCGGGCACACAGGTCCCTGCCAGCCTCCTACCTGTGCCCCTGCAGGCCACTGCTGCCTTGCCCCTGGGAGGTGCTGCCAGTGGAGCTGCTCGTCGTGCCGTGTTCTGCTGCGTACCCACTGAGAGCACAGAACTGCAGAGCTAATCTCTGTTCTTAATTTACCATTAATGTTTATTTTCAGCAAATTATTCATAAAATCCACAGCGCAGCTGTTCCACATTAATCTCTTCCTTCTTGCAAATTTTTCTTTGGCAAAAGGCAGTTTCTTCCTCTCTTGGTTTTTCTTTGCAGAGCTGTGTACAAGAGAGCAGCCTGACGAGCATGTGGGGCGAGGGGGGAGTCTGTGGAGGTGGTTTTTACCCAGCAGGAATTTGGAGCAGAGGGGAAGAAGGGAAACCCATCACTCGAGACATCGCTGCCCCCACGGCAGGACAGGTTGGGGGGTTTGCTGGAGCACAGATGCACCAGCCTGCTCTGAGCTCTGGGATGAGAGGACAGTCCAAATTATCCTGCCAGGCTCATCACTAGCAGCTGTAAAGGCCATGCATGGACCATCTAATTTCCTTCTCTGATGACGAGAGGAGATGAATGCAGAATGTTTCCTTAAAACCCGATTAGTGCCGTGTTGTTCAGTGGGCAAGAGAGGACTGCCCTCTGGGGTAACAGTGTAAAGTTAGAAATTTACTTTAAACTTTTAAAAATAGCCACTTGGGCAGCTAAATTATCACCCAACTCTCAGGCATCATGGAAACTTTCTTCAGCAGAGCTGTGCAGCCCCAGGCGCCTCCAACCCTTGTCTGTGGGGAAGAGTCCAAGTAAGCCTTGTTTCTACCCACTACAGAGCTCTGACAAAGACACAGCATGATGCTGTAACACACGGATCAGGATGGCATTACCTGGCCCCTGTTCCTCTGAAATACAGAGCTCAATGTGGCCAGCCTTGGCGACCAACACAGGTCGAGGCTGGCTAACAGAAGGCATTTGTCAGTCCTTGTTCCCAGTGCACACACTCCTGTGCAGGGACTTGATGTCACACACTCCTGTGCAGGGACTTGATGTCACACCACTGCTCTGGGAGAGCTTCACGGTGTCACCAGCAGAAGGGTCATGCTGTCGAGCAGTGACCAATTCAGGATGCGTGTCAGCTGACAGGATGGGGTGTGAATCTTTGTAATGAATTTCTGGTGAGTAGTTTTCTAGTTCTGGTGCAAATTCTTTCCTGGGAATACCATGATGTTGCAGTTGCTCACTGATGTTATAGTCTAGAAAGCAAATTCTCTTTGCACAGGTCCCTTAAATGTTAAATAACTATTAACTATACTGAATTTCATTTTTTAATATTTGTATTAAAAAACAAATTTAAATAATATTTATATTAAGAGTACATATTATTTAAAATTTTGTTGAATAAACTATTAACTGTTATGGAACACTGTTAACTACTACTTGAATTAACTACTAACTGTTAACACAAGCCCAATTTATAATGCATAATCACTCGGTCCAGGTACTTTTAAGCACATGTTTGCAATTGCTGTCCCCTTTCTCAGTTCAGTAACTCAGAAACATGTCTGCACTACTGTGATCTTTTTCAAAAAGTAATTTATTTTCCTGGCCAGTTCTGTTTTCCCTTGTTAACAGGCTCTGAAATAGACCAAAGCAGGAGGAGGATGGCCATTCAGTCAACGTGGGAAACGCCAAACGTGTAAGCTGGTAAATGCTGCATATCTTAAGATGGAGAGTCTCACACAGACAAGAACTGGAAAATACATACAGAATCATTTTTCCTACAAATTTAAGACTGAATTTTTCTGACTCATCCATCCTGTGTGCCACATTAATAGATGTAGCTCTATATTGGCAGTACTGAAACTGAGGTGGGAGGTAATATATGTCTTATTAGAAAATGTGTCTTGTTCAAAATTAATTTATTACACTTTTTTTTTTTTTTTAAATCAACTGATCTTCAGCATTCAATGTCCATTTACCCTATTCAGTAGCCTGAAAGCTGTGAAGTGTTTCAAAAGGGATATTTTCCTGTTCATTAAATCCCCTTGGAGTCTAAGATGGAGTGTCCCTGTGACATTCAACCAGAAACACGCTGCAGTGCTATTTGGAGACCAGACAGGCAGGAGTGGGAGCCACATACAGCCAATAACACTAAATTAGGGCTGGTGTAGGAAAATCCATCTGAACAACTTTCAGGTCTGTCAGTTCAGTCTCCTCATAGGACTGAAAATCTGGAAAGGTCCTTGGCAGGAAGAGGGAGGTGGGTTTTGATTTCTCATGCCTCATTTGGCAGGGAAGACACTCCATGGTAAAGGTTTGTGTTTGGTTTTGGTTGTTGTTTTTTCAGTTGGTCTAAAAAAGATACAAAAAGAACAGAGAAAAGAAATAAGCAGATAAACATAGAATCATAGAATCATTTTGATTGAAAAGGATCTCTAAGCTCACCCAGTTCAACCATTAACCCAGCACTTCCAAGTCCCCACTGCCCCATGTCCCTCAGCACCTCATCTCCACGGCTCTGAAATCCCTCCAGGGATGGGGACTCCCCCACTGCCCTGGGCAGCCTGGGCCAGTGCTGGGGAACCCTTTCAGTGAAGAAATTTTTCCTAATATCCAATGTAAACCTCCCCTGGCACAACTTGAGGCTGTTTCCTCTTGTCCTATCACTTGTTACTTGAGAAAAGAGACGAGCCCCCACCTCACTACAACCTCCTTTCAGAGCCCCCAGATGTACTTGGGCAAGGTGGTGCCTTGAAAGAGACATCACAAAAGACATCCTAAATGGAGGAAGGATTAAGTTAGGAGGATGCCATGTAAAAGAAGAGGAAAAAAGTTATATTAGAGCAGGAAAATGTCAGCACAGGAAGGCAGAGATGTGGCCAACGTTTTGGGAGGAAGCTTCACCCAAGTCTATGGGAATTTTTGTGTTGAATTCTATGGAGCTGACATTTCTGCCTTTTAGCTTCTAGTGCCACGTTTTAAACCATGAGCAAGATGCTTTTCTCCATCTAAACATAACAGTAGTTAGTAATACACCTCCCATAATGGAAGGTAGTGAAATAGTCTTTGATATGTTTCTACCTACCATTCAGTTCAAAGGTTTAATCTTTGCATCTGCATTGCCCACTATTAGATTCACATGCTCTGAGTAGTCTTCATTACTACCCATATAGGCCTGTGTGAGTGTCTATAGGAAGGGAAAAGCTCACCTGCTTCTTACCATCTGGCTCTGTGTTTGATATGGAACTGAGAAGCATGCTTGGTAAGCATATCCTGGGGTAACAGTGCTCTGAATATTTTCTTATCTTAGATTTGTTCCAAAGATCAGAGAAAACAACAGATGTCAATTTTGTTAAAGTTAATGAAAAAACGTGTTTCAGGCACAGTTTTATGGAATATGTCTCTGCAGATGTTAGTCAAATAAAATGAATTCTTTAATTAGAGGCAGTAAGAGAAGCTTAAAAAAGGCAGAAAGTTCAATTTGAGCCACTGTAAATGAAAGAAACCTCAAAAATTTAAGAATTGTTACATTCTTTCTGCAGCTTCAGTTATATCTCAGTATTTTTTATTCATCTTGTTATTCTGGAGCAAAGGGCTCAGGGGCCTAGAAGGCTGTAAGCAAGGAGAGACCAGCTGGGGAAAAAGGGGGCTCTCCAGAGTATTTGCATGGAGGTGGATTTCTCTGACATCCAGGTAGCTGAGGAGAATTGGTTTCACTGAAAACCAGTTAATCCATAGTTTGCAGTGGCACTGCAGAGCTTTTGTCATCTTGGCACATGTCCCTGGTAAAGGAGGACTGCTCAGAGGCAGCAACACTTGGTGAAAGTGGTGGACTTTGGGGTGGTCTGGAGCAGTCTGAGTTGGGTGCTCTCATCTGAACGACTCCAGAAAGTTCGTACTACACCCAGTGCTGAGGTTTCCCCTATGGCTGCTCTCTGCTCTCCTACATGTCATTCACATCCCCCAAATTACTGGGTCTCTGGTCGTGCTGCCAGATCCACAAGCAGGGTTACCATGTTTTAAAGTACATGGCAAAGAAATTTTCCTGCTGAAACTGCAAGGTCCAGTACAGCAGAGGCAGTATGAGCAGAAACCCCTCCACACGTTGTACCCTGCCCCACAGGCTGACCTGCAATCCCTTGTTCATTTAAGGATCCTGCAAGCACCTTCTGCAATATGATGTCTGGAGGCATGTTTTCTTTGGAAAATATCTGTTCCCTGAAAAACAGTATTTTCCCCTAAATTGCAAATAATCTCGGGCAGGCAATTGTGCAAGGTCTGGGAGAACCACTATCACCCCACTACATCTGACTTAGAGCTGGGGTTTGTGTGGAAAGTCCAGTGCCCAAATCACTGCCCTAGCCATGAAGCTTTGGGTTGCTCTGGGGAGATTTTGTGGGTTTTATGAAAACGTCTCCTGAAAGCATTTTTTATTTCATCTTGCTGAGGAATGGGAAATCTTTGAAACCTCAGAAGATGCTCAGATTAAATCGTACCCCACCGAGAGGATAGGAGCTCCCCTATAGGATCTTATCAAACAGCACAGCAAGAATATACCTTTTCTTCAGGCAAGTGAAGTCTTTCCTAAGCTGTCCTTCTCTGTAAGTCAGCGCAGAGCTGAATTTCTTCATATAAAATGGGAGTAATTTCCTCTTGACACAAGTTTATCCTGATGTAAGGGCTAATTGATAGCTTGCAGGGCACTTGTGTTTTCCAGGCTGCTGGTTTTGCTCTAAGCACAAATTTAGTCAGTGATGAGAATATTTTGACAACTCTGCCTATCTGTGCTCAGGAACTGCAGTTTGGTGTGAATTTTCTGGGTGTGTTGACCCAGTTTTAAAGCCTAAAATGAGCATGCTCTAGGTTAACATGGAAATACTGTAGCTGGCAAAATAAAACAAAGGAACGGGGTAAATAAGGAGAAGTACAGTACATTCTGCACACAAACTTTCAGGGGACGTTTTGCTTAGCTGGCAGCAACATGTTTTTGTCCTTACACTTTCTCCAGGAGGTAACTGTTGAAAATGAGGTGATTCAGCTTACAGAAACGTGTCATCCTAACCCACTTGCACATCCCCATGACCACATCTCTTCAGCAAATCCCTGCCTGGCTGTAAACACACAAAAATGAGCATGTCACATCAAACAGAATTAGTTTTGAAGAGAAGGCACACGTTGCTGCATTATTCCCTTGCCTTCCTGGATCTGATGTCTCATTTAGAATTCTCTCTCATTCATATTTGTGGCGTTTATTTTTATGTGCTTCTCAAAGCTTATTTTTAGGCAACTCGTGGCTCATTCTTTAGGAATAAAGAAAACCTTTCTGGTTTTAGGCGTTCTTGTGTGAGTGGAGCTGGGAAGACTGTGCTTGTTTTCTTTAGATGATATGACAAATTAGCTTCTTCCAAAATATTATGCTCTGGGGACTATGATCGCAGGAAGCATGAGAGAACATTAGAATACATTACCAGAGCTCAGTGTGATACAAACATGTACGTTTGTTGTGTACAGAGCAAGGTTTTAAGCAGAAATGCTCTAATAATTTTGCTACAAACTCTCCTAACAGTGTCTTCGTGCTGTCCACAGGGTCAGAAAAACATTTGTATGCTGCAAGGTAGTTGATTTTGGTGCATGTTTTGCATATAGAAAAGCATTTATACTGATTATACACAAAAACAAAAAAGAAGCTCTGTGCTCCTCTCTTCTGTTTTTCTGATCCAAAATCTGGCTACAAATAAAAATGCATTTGCTTAATAGAGAAGTATTATCACTTTGCTTCACCATTTCTCTCCTAGGTACAATTAGCTGGGTTGCTAAGCCATCCAAATGCAGCTAAAAGGAGAGCAGTGGTGAGCCCAGCTGTGCACTTTCTGCTCCCATGGAGTGGTTCCTTGCCCTTTGTTCTTCACTGCCTTTGTTCCTCTTCTCATGGAGGAGCACACAAATTATGGTGTTGCCATTGAATGTGAATTCACCTTGGCCACTTTTTATTCCAGTAGCTGGTGGGAAGGTGACATGGATACCTGCTGACAGTTCCTCTCACCAGAGGCTTTCTGACTGGGGCAGGATGAGGAAGAGTAACTAGATGACTCCGATTACTGGCTGGAGCAGGTAATTATGATGCTGAACACAGCTCAGAAACTTAGCATCTCGGCAACTAGTTTGATTTAAAAATAAAACCTCATCCACAGTATGTTCTGCATGCAGAGGAACTGCGCTATTTGCATTTGCTCAAGCCAAAATATCAAATTTGGATCAGACTTCCCTTGCATTGAGATAATAAGTGTGGGATTTCACATCTGGCCTTCCAGGCTGGGCTTGTTTTGATAAAGCACCAGCAGCAATTTCACTTCTTGAATAAAGCCATCAGAAATTGCTTACCAGGGTTTTGCAGTGCGGTGAATAGCTTCTTACGGCTTCTAACTTTGGCTTAATGGGTTTCCTGTTCACCCTGTTAGCTTCCATAATGTCGGGGAGAGTCTAAGATGACAAAAACAGCACGGAAAAAAAAAATTGTGTTGGCAACTGCAAGCTGTGTGAGCATTCAGACCGCCCCAAATGTGGGTGTCTGTGGAGTTACTGCAGAGAGGCAATGTTCATAAGCCGATTACTGAGTCATGAGCATGTTTTGAATGTGATTACAAGCAGAGAGACAGAATTAGTCTTTGATTTCCATAAAAAATTAATGAGAGAGACAGACAGGGGCAGACAAATTGAAGAGTTCACTTGGTTAATTTTCTAGCCAGCAGCTATTGGAAATGTTCCTCTTATTTAGCAAAGATACTGAATCTATATTGGTTATGCTGGCCAAGAAAAACTATTAGTGTGCTAGAGGTTTACCTGGGGGCAAACTGTCAGAAAATTAAAAAAGCAACAACGTGCTCATTTTGGGACATTTTGATGCATCTTCCACAAGTGCAGTCGATTAAGAGCTCCTCTGGAAATTATGGTTAGCTGCTGTGCTCCTTTACCTTCGTGTGAGCACAAGGAAACTGATCACTTCTCTCAAAAAGTAGAGAGGCCAGTTATGTTTTAAAAGGCTATTATTTAAGTTATGCCCTGTTATGAATGGGACGAGATGGGTTGAGAACAATGCAGCATCTCTAGGTTATGATTTTATTTACTTTATTAATAGCTGCAGGGCAGGTTATAATTGAAATAACACAACCCTAGCAGTGGGTCTCTGAAGCAGGGTTATGTGATTCACACCCTTTTCCATGCATTCTGTTTTGAATCTACCAAGCCCTAGTTTAACCAATAGTTATCTACAGCTGATTTTAACCAATATTTAACTACACCTTGCATCAGCCATGCTCCCTCAACTTTCATTCAAGGCAGCCAAAATGCCACCATGCAGCAGAAATATCTACTGTTCCAGGTCCTCTGTGAGGAGCAGAGAGTTTTGATGCTGTCACGTATAAAATGGAGTTAGCTGTCATTTGCACAAAATATCAATGCACATTTTTGCAGAGATTTCTTATCCAGACCTAACATCCTGTATTTAGACTATTTACAGGTGTTTAAATGATGAGATGATGAGTTCAGTCCCCATTTAAGTGCAGCTTGCAACAGAACAGTGGAAGCTATGCTTTAAAGGGAATAATCACCCTCACTATAGGAGACTTCGTTACCATGGAAAATGCCTATGAAAGTTGTATTTTTTATTTATTTTCAACTTTTTTTGTTGTTGGTTTTTTGGGGGGTTTTTTGGGTTTTTTTGGTTTTTTAAATCTTGCAAAATGCTGACTTTTAAGTGAGAGGCATTAAAACTTAAGATGGAAATAGGCATATCTGGCTGGATGTATTCAACAGATACTTTCGCTGTGCAATAACATTAACAAAGATTCAGCTTTAGGATGGAAATATTTAGTATGAGGATATTAATGTAGTCTAGTTGACTGCATGAATGTAATATAGACAAACCCATGTGTACTGTGTGCTGGGGGGAATAACTTGCTGTAGCAAACAAGGTACTATTTCTTTAGATGTGTTACAGAATTATTGACAGTTAAATTATATATTTATTTTCTGGTTTTATATTCTCTGTTATGATAGTGTCTGCATCAACATCTTTGTACTACAGAAGTGCCATAAATAATTCATGTCTTTTTTAAATAGCTGTGGATTTATTTCCAATTGGCATGGAAAAAGCCTTTATTTTCTCTATCATTGTGAACAGTTGTCATACTAGCCTCTCATTTCAAAATGTTTGTGATCCACTCAGAACACATTAGTAAATCAAATTACAGCAAACTTAGCCTGAAATTTAATTAGATGATCAACAATCATAGTTCTGTACTTTTCTAATGAAAGTATCTTATTGCAGACAGTTTACAAGGCGTTGTGTCTGCACCTGAATCCATTATTTGTGAAACAACACTGCAAAACTTTAAAAAATCATGCTGATGGCTCTCTGTTGAACAACAGTGGTCCTTGAGAGTCATGCTAGATTAGTTAGTGGTGTGTAACTCAGCAAAGCAGGGCAAGGAACGTAACTGCCCTAATGGCTCTCCCAGCTCTGCATCCCTTCCTTGCCCTCGTAGGGTGGGCAGCCTCTCGCCATGGGCTCCCTCATGGGGAGCAGCAGTGGGGTATACATTTTATTCTAGTTCTTTATGAAAACTAAGCCCATATAGCCTTCAAATCTAAACTGTTTCCCTGCTCCTAGAAGAATGTCCCTTTTAGATTAGGATGGGGCTGCTGCTCCCTCACGGCTGTTCCAAACTGGATCACTGATTTCTGTTTTCCAGGGGGTCCTCATATCTCACCTGCAGAGCGTTCAGACAGGCAGAATAAAGCAGCTTATCTCACTCGGCCAAACACAGAGTCAGAGAATGACTTCTGGTAGTCCTTGAGAAAATTTGGAACTAATTCAGCAGAACTTGAAGCATCCTGTAAAGAATCACATAAAAAAATATCTCCAAGGTCAGCAAGCATGGCCTGAGTAAAGAAAGAATTCACTTAATTATGTGAAGAGAAATAGAATGGATAAATTAAAGCAATCAAACATATGAGGCAGCCCCTGCCACACACAGCACTTTACAGCTGGAACATGGACTGCTCATATTCACGTTATTTATTGCTGAGCTAGAAAGATGGATATGTGCATGGGTTAGAAGTGTTCAGAGGATAAACCCTCCCCACAAATAAAGACATGCAGGACAGGTTAGAGCAGAACAGAAGTGCGGGCAGGAAAAGGCAGCACAGCCTAGAGAAATATGAAGCAATGCAGATACTCAGCCAAAAGAGCAAGAGGAACATGTGCCTTGATTTCATATTGCAAAACCCAAAAAGAACCCCAGAAAAAGTGGAAACACTGCTGACCAACCTGTGCTGAAGGAAATGGTCTTTCAGTATGTTTAGTTTTCCTGTTTCCGGGGTAAGAAACAACACAGTGGCCAGAATTCTCCCCAACTTTCTCTTAAATTTTTATGCTCATGGGAAAGTGTTGCACAGTTTTCTCTACAGATCACTCCATCATTTTTCTTCAGGGCCCTTTGGGAGTATTAGATTGTAAACCTATCCTCCGTCAGCTAGAGGTACCATCAGGCCCTTAGAGCTTCTCTTTGTTTTTCCATATCTGTTACTTCAACAGTTCCCTTGTGTGTGAAGCACAAAGAGGAGCTCAGAAGGGACGACTTCTATTCAAGCTAAATGTGAGTAGCAGCTGCACGTGACCATATTTTTATATAAACTTGTGTTTGCTAGGTGGAACTGAGTTTGTGGTTGTGATATCTTTGACTTTCTCAAAGATGAGGAGGTTTCAGAGCCCACAGAGGCACCACCTCACTGAATGTGCAGCTCACAAAAATGATGTAACCTCCTGTGAATCCCATTCTCATGGTGCAAGCCAGTCTGTGCTGCTCAGGAGAGTAGAGAAGAACATACCTCTCCAGATAAACATCATACTGAGTTAATAAGAAAAATAGTCTTTGGAAATGTGATGTCATTCTTACCTTGTGTCTAAATTGTTATCTGTGTTGGCAGGATCCTGCTAACGTGTTGACTTTGGAGAGGTTTGCATAAAATAGATTGGGTAGCTGGGTAGAGATTGTCTAAATCTACCAGAGATGGATTTTAATCAGTGGGCTAAGCCCAGAACATGAGGTGGAGTGTTTGCAGCATAGGCATGGGTCTGGCTTTTGAAATGCTTCTTAGAGTACTTCTTAGAAGGCTTCTCTCTGGTGGAATTACTCAGATCCAGATCTCCAGTCCTGACTCACTGGTATGTGAAAGGGCAAAACTTGGATCTTGCTCAGAGTGAACCTGGATACTTGCCAGAAACAGGGTGTCAGAAGGGAGTCATTCCTCCAAGGGGACTTTGAGATCATCCCTCCGGCTGGTGAGGACCCTGACCTGCAAATAAAGTAGGTATGGAAACAGGGAGATGGTGTCTCTCAATGGATGCCTCTGACTTTTAGATTTATTGATTTTCTGTGTACGATCTGTCGGCTTCTCCTCTCCTAGGAATGGTATAACTTCTCTTCCTCTGCTAAAATCCTTAACCTAAAACATGTCAAATGTTCTAAGCCTCAATTATATATGCCATCAACCCTTCTTATTTAGAAAAGAATATCAGTGTACCTTGTTTGGCTAACAAAGGTTAAGTTTAACCTCCAGGGCACAGTGCAAAGCACATCTGTTTATTCAGATTTCTAGCCTGGGGGCTGAGAAGCACAGTTTGTATTTGGGACCTCTAGCTGACATTTGTTAACTTAGTTTGCATATATTTTAATGTGGTTTCTTGCACCCAGAGACAGTTGTTTAGAGTATAATATGATCCGATATAAATATATATATGACCAAATTATTATTCCTGCAAGTTATCCTTGCTGGAATATGAAGGAGAAAGTGAGTTTTGGAGATCTTAAAACCCTCAGAGGTCACCAAGAAATGGATGTGGAACTGGACACACTGGAATTCAGCAGCATAAGAAGCAGATAAAGAGAGGAAAACCAGTAAACCTGGCTGGTTTGTGTCTCTTGTCCCTGCAGGGAGCAGCGTCTGTTGGGGAGCGATGGGCAGTATCGTGTGTGCCAGAGCATGAAGGAGCTCAAACCATTGTAAACGTGTGCATGTGTGCCCAGGCTGCATCCCTGCTGGTGGGGGGCACCTGGCCCTCACGAGGTGGATGTGTCCTGGGTCACTCCATGAGGTCTCTCAATCCCGTCCTTGCTGTGTGTGGTTCCTTATCTGCCAACACAATGCTGCATGGAGTCTGCAAAGAAATGTGTACTTGCAAGAAAAGCCTATTTCCAGTAGAAATTATTCTAAAAATTATTTGGAGCATTTTTATTGTAGTTATGATTGCATAGAGCTTCTCTTAACGACATCCAAATACAGAGCCAAACTTGAGCTGATAGCATCTCATTAAAGGCAATGGAATAAAAATTCAAATACGCATTTTCCTCCAAGTGTTTACCTAGCAGCAGGAGGCTCTTATCTTGTGTGACAATGTTATCTGCCAGTGACTCTGTGTCTATACCAAACTGAAGACAGATACATTTAAACAGAGAGGATTCTGAGCATTCCTGATGCTCAAGATAACCGCCGACCTGCTTAAAGCATCAGTGTGGTTTACTTAATGAAGTCAAATATTCAAACATACTTCTTTGTTGTTAGGATTATTGCACTACAGAAGCAAAATGGGGGCTTCTTAATGCAGGGTGCTGTATATAGACAGCTTAGAGATGGATGTGCGTGTATCTATGTGTGGAAGTGTACCCAGCCTATACTGTTTCCCTCTTGAAGCACTTCACTTTTCTATAGTAGCACTCCCCAAAGATGAAAGGAAGCTATTGCTGTGTCCATTTTCAGAAAACATTTAAATGGCAAACTCTCAGTTCTGTTCCTTTGCAGGGCTGATCCCATCGGCTCAGTCAGCCCCTCGGTCCCTGTGTGCTGCAAGGAGGGAGATGTACCTGCAGCCCCTCTCCTGCTTGCGCTGCCCTGCACCCTCTCCCTAAGCAGCTTCCCCAGCAGCACAGGGGCTCTGGTCACTTTTGGTCAGGCTCCAAGTGACCGTTCTTGTGTTCTCCACTTCCTTGTAGGCAAATAACTGTTTCATCTTTTCTTGCAAGATGTGCTCTGAGCCTTTTATTGCAGCTGACAGAAGCTCCTGTGCCTCTTGCCTGCGGCTTGGGAGAGATGCCATCCCTCCCAGCCCCGCTGGCTGGGGAGCAAGGCTGGACCTGGGCTCTGAGCACACACGCTGCTTCTCAGCCTGTGCAGCCACTGGCCATCGTGGCTGGTCTGTGATGACTGCACTGAACTGTGCTGGGCTCTGCTTGGTGGGAGCTACCGCAGCTGCTCAGAAGCAAACTGTACTGGGAATCTCGCAGGCATCTCAGCCCTGTAGGTTCCTCCCCCCTTTCCCACCAAAATATTATGATCTGTTGCCAGTACCTGCAGAGCCAGTGAGCAAGCAGACAGTGCACCTTGGCAGGGCTGCATTTTTTAAATGCACGTTAAAACCAGCAGTCCATGTGACGGGCCAGGCTGTCTGGTGACCCACAGCTGGGCCTTTGGGACGTGTAGTGTCAGGCTCAATCTGCGAGAGCCCTCTCACTTCACCCCAGGGCAGAGACCCTCTCCCGGCTCTGGAGAACGGAAAACGAAGATGAGGTGATTGGAGGTAACCCACATGGCTTCACCAAGGACAAATTGTGCCTGACAAATTTGGAGGCCTTTTATGATGGACTGCCAGCATCGATGGATAAGGGAAGAGCAACTGACATCATCTACCTGGACTTGTGCAAAGCGTTCGACTGTCCCACATGACATCCTGGTCACTAAACTGGAAAAGCATGGATTTGATGGACAGGTCATTCGCTGGATAAAGAACTGGCTGGATGGTTGCACTCAGAGAGTTGCGGTCAATGGCTCAATGTCCACATGGAGACCGGTGACAAGTGGTGTCCCTCAGGGATCAGTACTGGGACCAGTGCTGTTTAATGTCTTTGTCGGTGACATGGACAGTGGGATGGAGTGCACCCTCAGCAAGTTTGTGGATGACACTGAGCTGTGTGGTGTGGTGACACGCTGGAGGGAAGGGATGGCATCCAGAGGGACCTGGACAGGCTGGAGAGGTGGGCCCGTGCCAACCTCATGAGGTTCAACAAGGCCAAGTGCAAGGTCTGGGGTGCCCCCGGCCCCTCCAGGTGGCTGTGGGTGCTGTAGGTGCCAATGCCTTTGGCTGGTCAGTTCCCAGATGAATCAAGAGAGATTTCAGGGCCATGGTGAAACTGGTTAAGGGATCAGGGGCAAAATTTCTGTTCTCCTCCATCTCTCCAGTTGCAGGGAAAGTTGCAAGAAAGTTGGGGAGGGACTTTTTCCAAGGGCCCATAGCAGTAGGACGAGGGGTAATGGCTTTAAACTGGAAGAGGGGAGATTTACACTAGATATTAGGAAGAAATTCTTGGCTGTGAGGATGGTGAGACACTGGCCCAGGTTGCCCAGAGAAGCTGTGGCTGCCCCCTCCCTGGCAGTGTTCCAGGCCAGGTTGGATGGGGCTTGGAGCAACCTGGTCTGGTGGGAGGTGTCCCTGCCATGGCAGGGGGTTGGGAACGAGATGAGCTTTGAGGTCCCTTCCAACCCAAACCATTCTATGATTCTATGAAAACAGACTTAATCTTCTTAGCAAGTGTATTTCCAGATATAGAGATGTGTGGAATGCAAGGTCCCCCGCCGCGGTGTGGCAATGATGTGGCATGGCACTCAAGGTGTTCTTCAGATTCATTAGTCCTTCAAAGGAAAAAGTTAATTGACAAGTGTTCACAAATGTTGTGTAGTTGAGTATCTTGGGGGAATTATCCTGTTAATATACTCTCAGCCAAGCAGATTCAGGATCATTAAGAACTTCTGACACAATAAAGAGGGCACTGGGAAGGCACAGAGGACTCGTGATGGCATTGCCCTCGTCATGATGGGGGAAAACAGCCACCCTGGAACTGCTGCTACGCTTCCATATTCCCTACAGATCCCCTGGAGACCTCCGTTATCAAGATGAAAAGGAAGCAAAGAAGAACAAGATTTCAATGTCAGTGTTTATTTTTAGACCTCAGTCTTCTGATGAGCTCTTCTGAGAAGGTCTCTGTCTAGAGAGGCTCAGAGCCCATCTCTGTCCATGTCCATGGAGGCTCAGAGCCCATCTCTGTCCGTGTCCATGGAGGCTCAGAGCCCATCTCTGTCTGTGTCCATGGAGGCTCAGAGCCCATCTCTGTCCGTGTCCATGGAGGCTCAGAGCCCATCTCTGTCCGTGTCCATGGAGGCTCAGAGCCCATCTCTGTCCGTGTCCATGGAGGCTCAGAGCCCATCTCTGTCTGTGTCCATGGAGGCTCAGAGCCCATCTCTGTCCGTGTCCATGGAGGCTCAGAGCCCATCTCTGTCCGTGTCCATGGTGGCTCAGAGCCCATCTCTGTCCGTGTCCATGGTGGCTCAGAGCCCATTTCTGTCTGTGTCCATGGTGGCTCAGAGCCCATCTCCACCAGCCAGACACACAATTTATAACTCAGTTTCTTCAATGTCAAAGGTAACTGCACAAAGGACACACAATATTGAGAAAGACCCCATTTTACTGGCAGTATGAAGGATTAAGGAAGCGAGACAGGAAGAGAAATTAAAAAATCTGTACATCAGTTTACTTTGTTTTCTGGCTCCTGAGTGGCTCCAGTTTGTGTATCCCACCTGTACATCTCAGTTCACCTTTAGATAACTTAGCTGATTAAAGTTTACTCTCACTTTTAAAGAATGTTTTAACCTAATTGCTTAAGTTAATGACCTGCCCTACAATGTTGCTATTTTGAACCAGAGGCACTCTCAGTCGGTCCTGCCAAACCAAATTCTTTGACCCAATTTCTAAGAATAAATTCCCTCCTGAAAGCTGAACGCAGCCACACCAATCCATATTGTCCAGCCTGCTGAAACTGGGTTTTTAGAATGGAAATATGCAGAGCCCTCAGCCATGGTAATGCAAATCAAGCTGCTCTTGGGTTTGTTGGGTTTTTTGCCAAGGCTATTCTGAATTTCTGAGGTCGGTACTTATATGGCTTGGTGACAAGGGAATTAACTGCACAAAGATCAGGTGATATTAGAATAATAATAATAAAAAAGAGCTCACTGGGTAAAAATAGAAGCATTCAATAATGTATGAAGTATAGATGTGCCACTGTTTAAAGTAAAACAGCTATTTTTTTACTTTTACACTGGCAAATGAAAGAAAAAAATGACTTTTTGTGCTGTCTATTAACAAACATTATTTGAAAAAATTATGATCAGATCTCTATGATCGAACTAAAGGTGTGTTATACTGAATATTATAAATTAACTGCCAGCTACCTGCAACCACACAGATCATTTTGCCTTGCCTCTCCTTTCTGTTTAGGCTGCAAACCCTCATGTCATGGAGTGTATCTCACTGTGACCTCCTGCCCGCACCAGAAATCAATGGTAGTTTTGCTGCTGAGCTGCTGTGCATAAATCAAGCTCTATGAGTATTAATAAATCCAGAATCACACAGCAGCTCAGTGCTGTAACCCCGAGGTGACTCCGAGGAGGCTGTCATCAGAAGCACTGTAGCCTGGTAGCAATTGCACCCTGGCACCCAGGATTTGTATTTCTGCTCCACACTGGCTAGACCAAGACTCCAGTTTGCTTCAACTCGTGTAGATTAGGCTTCTTTTATCTCTCCTGGTGATATTTTAAGATGCTATTTTTGGGGGAAGATCATGATACAAGGAGAATATCTGATCAGCCTTTCTGCAAGGACTTGATCTTGCAAACTCCTCACTTAGTGAGACCCTGGTGCAGAGCGAGGTCTGGCTGCATTAAACCAGGGATAAAAGGAGCGTCTCAGGGAAGAGATGTTTGCTGCCACGTCCCTAAATCTCTCTGAGCAGACAGGGAGGCTGCAGCAGCGCAAGCCCTGGCTGTTGAAGAGCAGAAATCACCACTCTCCCAGCACAGAGCTCGCTTTAGATGCAATAACAAATGTGATGCCCACGTCTGGAAAGATGCTGGAGTGATGAGGATTCACAGGTGGAACTGGACCCCTGGGAGAGGGCTGGCAGCAGCACCTCAAATACTTGCTGCAGAGACCAGGTTTCCTGGCAGAGCTTTTTACTTCTCCCTGAAGATAGAAAGATGCAAAATAAATGTTGTCAGTATGAACATCACATGAGTGTGGAGGAAGCATCCTCTGCAGCAGGGTTCCCATCCACACATGTGGATGCTTGTGCTCTGCTTTGTCTCTCAGAAGTATTTTTTTCCACTGAAAGTATACAAATACATCTAGTAAAACTGATGTATCTTAAGACTTGAAACTTAGCAACTCCATCATTGCTGCTTGCTTCAGAGAGAGGACGTATCTCTGAATTGCTGCAAAGAAGGCACAGTATTCTGTTTGATTTAGAAAATGGTATTTGTACATTGCCAAGAGAAATATTTAACCATATTCAGATGGGCTAAAATGGTGCTAGTATTTCTTATCTAGATTTATCATTTTAAGCAATAATAGCTAAAAAGTCTTCCTTAATAAGACAGCTTTGAAGGAAAACCAGACAGAACGTGGTTCTATACAGCAGCAAAGACACATTCACAGTTTGAAAGAAACTGGGCCCCCCAGTTGAAGGACAGGGAACTGCTTGAGAGAGTCCAGTGCAGAGCCACAAAGGTGATGGAGTGGAACATCTCCCTTATGAGGAAAGGCTGAGGGAGCTGGGTCTCTTTAGCTTGGAGGAGACTGAGGGGTGACCTCATTAATGTCTATAAATATGTAAAGGGTGAGTGTCATGAGGATGGAGCCAGGCTCTTCTCAGTGACATCCAATGACAGGTCAAGGGGCAATGGGTGCAAGCTGGAACATAGAAGGTTCCACATAAATGTGAGGAAGAATTTCTTCCCAGTGAGGGTGACAGAGCACTGGCACAGGCTGCCCAGAGAGGCTGTGGAGTCTCCTTCTCTGGAGACATTCAAACCCACCTGGACATGTTCCTGTGTGACCTGACCTAGGTGTTCCTGCTCTGGCAGGGGGACTGGACTAGATGATCTTTTGAGGTCCCTTCCAATCCCTGACATTCTGTGATTCTGTGAAAATATCCAACTTATTTGCAATCATTCTTTTTAAGGAAGAAGGAGTTTTTTTGTTTCCAGCTGCAGCGCAAAAGCGATTTCCAGTCCACCAAAGACAGAAACTCAGCACAGAGCTGCTCAGCCACGTAATCAAATTTCTTTTTTCTTTTTTTTTTCTGAAATCAACAAGCTTCCATGAAGCTGCATTTGTTCCATTTTTTTCCTGGTTGAATGATTCTGCATTAATAACAAGATTATCAGTAAAAGTTATACTGATTTCTCAGAGCATCCTCTGTCTAAGTGTGAGGTTTCTTTCCCTTCAAATGCAAGAGGCTGATAGTGACAACAGTGGTGAATACACGATGGTCGCCTGCTCTGGTCAGCAGAAGACAGAGAGATGAGAGAGAAAACAGATATTAGAGGATCCTGCACAGCTGTGTGAGCCAGTAGACAATCTTGATCAAGGTAGCTGCCATCACTACTTTAACTGGCAACATTTGCTTAGGATGCTGGTAAGTTTTGCTTCCACAGACTGTCCATGATCCTGTCTCAATTTAGCTGACAGCAGCATCAGTGCTTGATGGAAGACCTCAGCAGCAGTCCTGAGGACTTACATTTCCTCCAGTCAGAGCTTCTCATCACGTACCAGAGCTCTCCTGCCATATGGGACTGGCATGATGCTACAGCTGAACTACTGCAGGCCTAGCAGAAGGCCCTGTCAAATCAATATTTTACTTTCACCCAGAGTCTAAGGACATATTCTGACCATAGCTATCTCCATGGCTTCTCCTTATTCTTTTGGAAACTGCAGTGCTGGTTTACAACTCTGCATCGTCTCCCCTTGGGAAACAGAACGGGACCCGTCAGCCAAACCTCTGCTGCAGGGCACAGCTCAGTGGATCCACTGAATCTTCTGTGCACCCCTCAAAAGCCTCTGAGAAGCCTCAGGAAACTGAAATATGTGGGGGCACCAAACACCATGAAATCACAGAATGACAGAATAGTTGGGGTTGGAGGGGATCTCTGGAGAGGTCCAACCCCCCTGCCAGCGCAGCATCACCCAGAGCAGGTCACATGGATTCGTATCCAGGCAGGTTTGGAATGTCTCCAGAGAAGGAGACTCCACCACCTCTCTGGGCAGCCTGTGCCAGTGCTCTGCCACCCTCAAAGTTTTTCCTCATGTTCAGTTGGAACTTCTCGTGTTCCAGTTTGTGTCCACTGCCCCTTGTCCTGTCACTGGGCACCACTGGAGAGTCTGGCCCCATCCTCTTGACACCTGCCCTTTAGATATTGATAAGCATTGATGAGATCCCTCTCAGTCTTCTCCAGGACAAACAGACCCAGGTCTCTCAGCCTTTCCTCGTAAGAGGAATGCTCCAGTCCCCTCATTGCCTTCATACCTTTCTGCTGGACTCATTCCAGTAGTTTCTTGTCTCTCTTGAACTGGGAAGCCCAGAACTGGACACAGGACTCCAGTGGAGGCCTCACCAGGGCAGAGTAGAGGGGGAAGAGAACCTCCCTTGACCTGCTGGCCACACTCCTCTTCATGCACCCCAGGACACCATTGGCCTTCTTGGCCACATGGGCACATTGCTGGCTCATGGTTGACTTTTTCTTGTCCCTCAGGACTCCCAGGTCCTCCTCCTCAGAGCTGCTTTCCAGCAGGCCAACCCCTCACCTGTACTGGCACGTGGGGTTGTTCCTCCCTAGGTGCAGGACCCTGCACTTGCACCCAACCTAGTCCCTTTATTTTTTGAATTCAACCACTTGCTTTCAGCCTCATCACCCAGTGGGGTAAAGAAGAGGGCAGCAGTGATGGCAAGGTTTGTCTTGCAGCAGGGGTGACAGCACAGAAAGACATGTGAAAGGCACAGGGAAGCACTCTGATGTGTGGGCATGCACCTCAGCAATATCCATTTTCTTCTTCTTCTCACTTCTCAGGGGCCTGGAGCCCTCCTGGGTCAGGGCACGCAGCAAGACTGCATAAGAGTAACTTGTTTGTACAGGAACTTGCAAGGAGTGAGAGCACTGGTGGGGTAAACTGCAAGAGAAAGCCAGGAGACGAGAGTATGTCGTGCATCGAGGTGATCTGGGCTGTGGTTTTGCTTCTCTACCCTTGCTGGAGTGAAGATACAGTAACTGCTTGTACCAGTGGAGAAGAAAACCATGGCAACAGAAACTTAGTTTGTACTTTAATTTATTGCCATCGAGATCTTTGCCAAGTGCCAACTCCCTGGGAAAAATGCATTTTTCATCAGTACTACACAGAAATTAACATCAGAAGAATTAATGCACTTAATAACTGTCAAGGAACACCAAGAAATGTGCCTGAGACATGAAGACAACTGTATTTATGAGTCCCTTCAACCTATAGCAAACATCAACTCACTGGATAAATGTCACTGCAAGTTTGAATCATGATTTGGAGTCATTTTAAGTTTAAGTGAAGCAAGGATTTTCTTTATTTAGCTAACGCTAGAAGTGACATAATGAATAAAGGGCACAAGCTCCTGTTTGTGTTGCTGATCTCTCAGCCTTAAACCTAGAAGGTGGTGAAGGCATTTCCCAAATGGGTTGAGTCATAAGCAAACGTGGCTATTTTGCACTCAGAGTGGAAGGGGAATGTAACAGAGAGGGTACCAGTCGGACCCTTTAGCCAAACAGCCCTGGGACTTAATATTTTCCTCTTTCATCCACTGAAGCCCACTGGCATTGCTGTGCAGGCACCTCCCAGCCCGGAGAGCACGTGCAGCCAGCCCGCTGCTATTGCACGGATGGCAAAGCAGCAACATGGACAATTTATGGGTGGCTATAGAAGATCCAGGGGTTGCTGTGCCAGACTGAGTGCTCCTGAGCCCGTGTGGATGCTCTGTTCCCTGGCTTACCCCCAAGGTTATCTTCCTGCTGCCCCACACTCCCAACAGCACAACTTCTCTGCATCACTTTGGTATCTCCTCTCCCTCCACATCACAGCCTGCTAATCAGACATGACAGAAAACAAGTAATCAGCTGCCCAGAGCACCTCCAGGCTTTACATCCTTACCTCAAGAGAGTCCAATTCTTGGTTTTGGCCCAGGGACAAAAAGAAGTAACTTTTTTCCCCAGCACTGATGCTGAATCACAGCTAACGCATTAAATATACAACACATGGACTTCAAATATAATTAAGATGACCACAGGTAGCATCATATTTCTATGAATTTTTTTGAAGGAATGTCAATATCTGTTTGCTTTTGGTTTTTTAAATATATTGCATCACCAAGAGACAGCAACACCTACTGTCAGACACGTACTGCAGAACTGAGCCCTTGGTTTGCTTTCAGGACCTACAGACGTTGGGAAATGTGGGCTGTGATGGGTCTGTTTTCCCATCTGAAGCAACAGCTTGTTCGTACAGTTCTAGAGGACAGTGTTTTCAGATGTCTCCTGATCTGGAGTCAGGATTCCTCCTCCAACTTATTAACCACCATTTGCTTACACTGAAGGCTGCACTGCCAAAATTCATTCCGTGTATTGGTCTGTAGCTGGTAACAAACTGACCATTTTATTCAGCCTCATGATTTTAGCACAGAACATCATTGTCCTGGTTTGGCTAAAACAGAACCGATTTTCCTTCCAGTGATTTTACTTTTCAGTTCAGTCCCTTCCCAGACTGCACTTTCTGAAGCCAACACCATGTTCTTCAGACAGTGGCTGCCCCTAGCAGTGATAACGCTGTGTCTGTAGCTAGCACTGAGCTCTCAGTACAATGGGGTGCAGAAAGGCTCCTGCTTATACTGAATCTTCCAGAAACCAAGGTCACTGCTGAATTCTGTCTGTGCCACCCTGTGGCCCCCACTTTGTGTCAGGGTGCACAAGGGTGGCACCTGCAGGGAGGAGTGGACAGGACAGGTGACCCAAACTGACCAGTGCAGTATTCCATCCCATCTCATCCAGCTCAGTATAAAGTTGATCGGGTGGGGGGCAAGGCACTTCTCTTGCCCCTTGCCCTTTTTCCTGCCCTTGCTCATCTTCTGTGGCTGGTGTCCTGGGAGGATTCTGTCTGTTTGTCTGTCTGTGATCTGTGCGTCCCTGAACCCAGCTCCTCCCTGCTGCTGTGCCCAGGAGCCCAGACTGGGATCTGCCCAGCGCTGCCCTGCAGCACCAGTGGGGACGTGAGCATTGTCGGGGCAGTGTGTGACTGGGTGGCGGGGGTGGAGCTCAATACTGGTTTTGTATATATTTGCATATATTTCATTTTCTTCTTGTTATTATATTTATCTTTCTATTGTTATTGTTTCATGAAAGCTGTTTTAGTTTTATTTCCAACCCATAAGTCTCTCTCCCTTTTCTTCTTTCCCTTCCGCTCTCTGGGAAGGGAGAGGGGTTAACAGGGAGCATCTGCAGTCCGGTTAGTGGCCAGCCCAGCCTCAAACCATGACAATTATTTAGTACCACATTCAAAATAGCATCTTTACTCTGAGAAAAATAGCAACTGATTCATTGTTCAGCTGATGGGAGGAATTACCTCCTGCACTGTGTGATTCATCTCGATTCATCCCACGCCTGGAATCATGAAAGAATAATTTAAAGTCAACTCAATATATCTGTAAGCTCTGAACTAACTGCAGTCACTGGGCATTGCCATGGGCAGCTGGGGAAAGCCCGGGCTGTGTGGTACTGCTGATGGACAGAAGCAAAATGGGAGGATATCTCCACTGCAGAGTAGCATCACTGTAAAGATGAAAGCATAGTTATAGAAATGGATGATGCTCCCTCACCCAGGGTTCACCATGGAAAGCCAGCTCTCAAGGGAGAAGACAGAAAAAGCAGCACATTAGAGAAAAGGAATAAAAATTTTACTGTAGGCAAAGCAAGACCTGTGTGGGGAAAGAGTGACAAAAATTGAACTGTTCCATGTACTGACAAGACAAATAGGACAGGACACAGTAGATCATCCTAAAATAGTGCAAAGCCTGGTGCGTGCCTGCTTGCACGTCAGACAAGCAGAGGACAGGTAACAAAAGGAAAAGCATGCGAGCCAGAAGCAAACATGGGGAAAAGGGAGTGAGAAAAGCAGCAACACAAACCAGATGCTCCAGGATCCAGTAGCACTGAAAAATGGAAGATAGGGATAATGAGAACAACAGTCAGGAAAATAACTCAGACTGGGTAACAGTGATAGGGTGAGGGGTGATGGCCTCAAGTTGTGCCAGGGGAGGTTTACAGTGGATATTAGGAACAATTTCTTCACTGAAAGGGCTGTCAGGCACTGGCCCAGGCTGCCCAGGGCAGTGGGGGAGTCCCCATCCCTGGAGGGATTTCAGAGCCGTGTAGGTGAGGTGCTGAGGGACATGGGGCAGTGGGGACTGGGCAGTGCTGGGTTAATGGTTGGACTGGGTGAGCTTAGAGGTCTTTTCCAACCAAGGTGATTCGATGATTCTGTGATTCTGGTCCTCTGATGGGGTGGGGTAACGAGGTGACCTTATAGACAAATCCTGGAGTATTTGTCTGCCACAGAGCACCATTTCTTTCAGGATCCTGCCACGGACTGGGCAAAGGGCTGCAGGAGCCAGCGTACATTGTTCCTATGGCACAGCTTTAGTGTGCCCAGAAACACGAGGTTTTCTAACACTGTTATAGCACGGGCTAGAAAGCTTGTGGTGGGGCCACAGGGAACACACACTGGGCAGCACTGGGGAACAGACCAGGCTGTAGATTCACCTCGTGAATACTCTGGAACACTGTAATTGCTGGCTGGGATGCATTATTCCAATACGAGGGTTTTAATGGAGAGTTAAGAGCAGGGCTGACCTTTAAATACCCTGCACATTCTAAGGCTGCACTAGATGATTTTACACCAATTATTTATTAGCGTTATAAGTAAATGAGTTATTATCATTCATGAATTCTGTAACAGTCAATTTGTTTCTCTGCCCAGAGCCTTGAAGTGCCTATTTCACAATTTCTTAGAGACGTAACCATAGGAACTAAGTGGTTGCCAACATAAACCTTCATAATTAATGCTGATAAGCTTTCACCCTATTGACTGATACTGAAATGTATACAGAGACGATGGGATGCACCTCACTGGCCATGGGACCCTGAAGGCAGCCATACACTGACTTACTGCATCTAACACTCACATGCTGCCTGAGGGAGGGCACTGCTCAGCTGGGCAGTTTTGAAACTCTTGCACAAAGAAGCGTGCTGTGAAATGGAAGACCAAGAAGGCAGATTTTCTGCCCTGGAAAGAGGGGATCCCTCTGAGCTGCAATAGAGAGCTGAGACAGTGCCCCTGACCCACTCCCTGAGCATCACAGAGTGGGAAATGGGAGCAGAGAGGGACCATAACCCCCCCAGGGACTGCGCTAGCAGGACAGTGCCAGGTCCCATGCCCTAAATTACCACAGAAGCTGTGGCACCAAAGGGTCAGGCTCTGCTGCACGGTTTGGAGTAGCCCCCCAGAGCTGAAGCCAACTCCCTTCCTGCAGCAGAGTTCCCACCTCAGAGGAGGTATCTGGCAGTAGATACCTCCTGCAAGGTCAAACACAAACAGGCAAAAAACTTCTGTGGGGACCCTTCCTGTCCCTTTCACACTGGGATGAATATTTCCACTCCGTGTCCCTATGAAGAGGGTTTTTTTGCCTAAACAAAAGGCAAAGTGCCAGAGGAGACAGCCTCACTACAGATGATCATCCTCAAGGGGTGTGTGCTTTCTAAGCAATAATGTGGCTTTCCACAGAATCACAGAACCGTCGAGGCTGGAAAAGCCCTTTAAGACCATGGAGTCCAACCATTAACCTAACACTGACAGTCCTCACCCTACACCATATCCCTGAGCGCTGTGTCAGCACCTCCAGGGATGGGGACTCCCCCACTGCCCTGGGCAGCCCATTCCAATGTCTGACAACCCGTTCCCTGAAGAAATACTTCCTAATATCCAGCCTAAACCTCCCCTGGTGCAACTTGAGGCCATTACCTCTTGTCCTGTCATTTGTTGCTTGGCTGAAGAGACTCATCTGCACCTCTCCACAACCTCCTTTCAGGTACTTGTAGGGGGTGATGATGTCTCCCCTCAGACTCCTTTTTTCCAGGCCAAACAGTCCCAGTTCCTTCAGTTGCTCTCCCTGGTCTTTCTTTTACTGTTAAGCTATTTATAGAAACATTTATTCTTGTCTTTCACAGCTGAAGCCAGATTAATTTCTAGTTGGGCTTTGCACCTTCTGATTTTCTCCCTGCATAGCCTCACAGCACCTCTGTAACCATCCCGAGTGGCTTGTCCCTTCTTCCAAAGCCCACAAACTCTCCTTTTCTCCCTGAGTTCCAGCCAAAGCTCCCTGCCCAGCCAGGGTGGCCTTCTCTGCCACCAGTTTCCCTTACACCACATGGGGACAGACTGCTTCTGTGCCTTTAGGGCTTCCTTCTTGAAGAGTGTCCAGCCTTCCTGGGCCCCACACCCTTCAGGACTGTTTCCCATGGGATTCCATCACGCAGTCTCCTAACCAAGTGAAACTCTGCCCTTTGAAAGCCCAGAGTGGCAGTTCTGCTGCCCCCCTCCCAGCTTCTCTAAGAACAGAGAACTCTCTCCTTTCATGATAGCTGTGCCCTAGACAGCCTCCTACTGCCACATCGCCCCCCAGTCCTTCTCTGTTCACAAAGAGCAGGTCCAGGGGGGCACCTTCTCTGCTTGGTTCACTCACCAGCTGCATCAGGAAGTTATCTTCCACACATTCCAGGAACCTCCAGGACTATTCCAGCTCTGCTGTGTTGTGTTTCCAGCAGATGCCTGGGAAGTTGAAGTCCCCCACAAGAACAAGGGCAAGCGATTACGAGATTTCTCCCAAGTGCTTAGAGAATGCTTCACCCACCTCTCTGTCCTGGTTGGGTGGTCTCTAACAGACTCCCACCACGGTACCAGCCTTGTTGGCATTCCCCCTGATGCTGATCCAAAGGCACTCAACCCTGTCTTCACTAAAGTTCAGAACATTGATAGCAGTCCCTGACATACAGGGGCCACCCCACCTCCTCTCCTTCCTTGTCTGTCCCTTCTGAAGAGCTTGTAGCCATCGAATGTGGCTCTCCAGTACTGTGAGACATCCCACCATGGTTCTGTGATAGCCACTATGTCATAGTTTTCCTGTTGCATCATGGCTTCTTGCCCCCCCTGTGTGTTACCCATGCTGCGGGCATTGGTACAGATACACTTCAGACGGGCTGATGTTCCCAGCATCTGTTTGTGGGTAGAGGTCCTCATTCCTACCTGCCGGCTCACGTTGAGTTTTTCACCAACAGACACCCCGAGTCCTTCTCCTCAGAGCTGCTCTCTCTCCATTCTCCACCCAGCCTGTCCCTGTGCTTGGGACTGCCCTGACCCGGGGGCAGGACCTTGCACTTGGCCTTGTTGAACCTTATGAGGTTTACATGGGCCCACATCTCCAGCCTGTCCAGGTCCCTCTGGATGCCATCCCTTCCCTCCAGCGTGTCACCACACCACACAGCTTAGTATCATCCGCAAGCTTGCTGAGGGTGCACTCCATCCCACTGTCCATGTCACCGACAAAGATGTTAAGCAGCACTGGTCCCAGTACCGATCCCTGAGGGACACCACTCATCACTGGTCTCCATGTGAACATTGAGCCATTGACCACAACTCTCTGAGTGCAACCATCCAGCCAGTTCCTTATCCAGCGAGTGATCTGTCCATCAAATCCATGCTTTTCCAGTTTAGTGACCAGGATGTCATGTGGGACAGTCGAACGCTTTGCACAAGTCCAGGTCGATGATGTTGGTTGCTCTTCCCTTATCCACGGATGCTGGCAGTCCATCACAAAAGGCCTCCAAATTTGTCAGGCACAATTTGCCCTTGGTGAAGCCATGTGGGTTACCTCCAGTCACCTCATCATTTTCCATATGCCTGAAGTGCTGGGGTCTGAACCCCCAGCCCTGAATTAAGGTTGACATATGGGTGGTTCCCACAGCCCTTTAAGAGGAGGGGATGAGTTTGCCTTTTGGCTTTCCTCCAAGGTGCTGCCAGCCTTGCAAGGAGAGCCCTTGGGCAAACAAGCCCCAGGTGCCCTGCATTGGGTCAATGAGTGCCAGGTGTCCTGTTTGGGGATAAAAGCTGGGACCACTTGCAGGAAGGGTTGGAGAGTCTGTCTGTGAGGTGGATGCACTTCACAGAGTTTCCTGTTGGGGAAGGACCTCCTGGCTCCTCATGCAACCGGATCCCAGTCAGGTCTGGCACGTACAAACGCGGGCTTTGTGGGGAGGCAACATGGGGTTACTGCTGTCATATGTAACTGCTTTGTTCTCCTGGTTGTCTCCCATCTGCTCTGTGGGTTATCTTGTGTCTCTGTTTGTTCCATCTGTTATGAGCGATATTGTGTCATTCCTGGGGTCGCTGGGGTTGATGTCTGTTATTCGTGATCTGACTTGTTTGTACCCCCAGCAATCCTCTATATACTGACCCCTTTATGTGAAATAGAACCTACCTACTGGATTGTTGTTCTGCTGCTGGCTGTGTCCTTTTTACTGGGCCTACTAATTGGCAAAACAATGCCTCAGCAGAGCCTTCAGGTGGATCTGCGCCATGATCTTGCCAGGCACAGAGGTGAGACTGACTGGCCTATAGTTTTCTGGGTCTTCCTTGTTTCCTTTTTTGCAACTGGGGATTGTGTTTCCTCTTTTCCAGTCAGCAAGAGAAAATAGCCCACAGGTACCTTTTTTAATGTACTGAAAATCTTGAATGTTACTTTATCAATTATCAAATTGCATTTCTGCCCCCAGCTTTTCCCTCTGTGTGCTCTCTTCCTCCAGAATGTGGTTGGGGAGTGGAGCTATTAGAACCTTTAGGAAAAAAAAAATGAGGAAGAGAGGAGCCTTTGCTCTCACCAAGTAGAAAGGGGAGATTCATAGCAAAATGGGTGGCGTGGCAGAGCAGGATCTAGTATGCAGACAGATGTTAAACACAACTCCTCTCCTGAAGTATTATTATGTGATGGACTCAAAGCCAAGGAGGACATTACCGAAGTTTTATAAAGAACCACATAACCTGGAGAGTGTCCTTGTCATCTCTGCCATCTCTGAGCAGCACTTTCAGCTCACTGCTCAGCATCTCTGCCACTGCAGGGATACCTGTCCTTCTTTCAGACTTAGACACACACCAGGGAAGGGAAATTTTTCAGATGTATACATGATACTGTGAAAGAAGGAAAATCAGCACGTGAGAAAACCATCCAGGTGCTATATTTTGGGAAGGAGAATCCCTCAGCTGGCTCATGCCTTTCCCACGCTGCTGCAGCTGCCTGCTGCAGTGTGCTGGTGAGCAGGCAGGACGTGAGGAATGCAGGCAATGCTGCTGCTGGCCATTTTCTCTTTCCTTTGTCAGGCTGCAGTTCTGTAGTTTTGACTTGACTCTTGTTTGTAACAAAAGTTATTAACCAACTGTGTTAGCAGAGCATTATCTTGTTAGTGTGGCACAAGAGTTTCCAGCCTCATGTGAATAATCTGCTGTAAAGGCAGAGTCCTACCAAGCCACTGCATGATAAATATCCCAGGCTGCTGAAAGTAATTGATACAAGCTGCAGCCATGGCTAGGGGGAATTCCTGCAGAGGACTGCCAGGCTCCTCTGTAGCTCCTGCATACGTGGCTCTGAAATGACTAGTTTAGAAACCCTGGCTAGAGGAGCTCCAAAGGTCCCAGAGTTGTTTTCTGCTGCAGAAACTGGGTGAGGAGGTGGCCAGTGCCCAGTAATGCCCAGGTACCGCGTTTTCTCTACTGGCTGTGGCTAGGGAGATCATGTCTGGGAGTCATGGTCCTGCTACTGTTGCAAACATCAGACTTGCTCTTTCCCCAGTGTAAAATTTCTGTGTGAGTGGAAAATGAAGCAAACATTGAAAAACCAAACATGGTATTAGCTCTTGATACATGACCTAAGTGCTACCTCTCCTTTGTAAACTGTCTGCTCTGTTACCTAATATTTGCTCTACTTTTTCCCCCTCCCTGGCCTACAAAAAAACCCTATGTTTTTCCTTCTAATAGGAAATTAGTTTTACAGTAAAAACATTTTTGAGGCATGGAGACCTTGTTCCATTTCCTGTTTGAATCAATAGAAAGGTTGCAATTCATTTCAGGAGGTTTTTGAGACAAGCTCTATGTTTTATCCATTTTTTGGTAGATGGATTCTCTGCAGATGTGTGCTTTGTCAAGGTTAGCCCTCATTGTGTTTGTATGGCATCTGGGAAGGAATAAGAGCATAACAGAGTAAAAACGGTCATTTCATAAACTAGAAATGTGCCATTAGAATATGAAAATGTGGATTGCAGTTGGTGGCTAGCATTGCTTTATCCTGAAAGCCTACAGCTAAGGTGGTTGAACTTGGTATTTTTCATCCAGGGTGTAAAAGCTGCCAAGTCCTTTAAAATCTGATGCAATGTGACATTTGTGTCACATTTTATCTGCTTACATTGGTTTAAGTTATGTCAACTGATATGATGTAACCAGACAGCCTAATAGCTGGTGATGTGCAAAACAGGCATTTTTTTCTTCTTCCTATGCTTAGAACTAGTGTAAGATATCACAAAAGGCAAAATAATCCTTGACTTCATGAGTGTCACGTTGCCAGGGGGCAGCTACCATAGGGTTATACACTATTATGTGACCCCATAATGTTGCCTATCTAAACAGGCAACTCAGCTTCATCTTCAGAAATGACAATGAAGCACGTGAAATCCCATTAATGGCATTGGTAATCCCCTGTTTCCAGGCATCAGCTGTAGTTTTTACCATGGAGTTGGTGCCTGGTGGTTTAGTTCAACGAATGTATATTAGAGGGCTCTTTCAGGCTAGCAAGTGTAGAAAGAAGTGTGCAATGGGACCACATCACAGCCCTGTATTTGGGAAATCATGGGTGACAGAGCTGTAGCAAAACCTGCAGGGAGATGGAGCCAGAATGTCCTCATGGTGTTTGGGTCCCAGCAAGTGTCATGTGCCCTGGGGCTCCTTTGAGCCCAGTGCAATCTGGAGGTGCTGGAGGTGCTGTGTTTAAGCTTCTCTGTGAACAAATCCGTTTCCAGGTGTTTGGGGGAGCAAAATGTGAAGCACAGTCAGTTACTGCCCAGCTGCTGAGAAGCAATGCTGAGTGTGGCCCTGTCAGGGAGGGTGCACAGGGCGGTTCTTGGGGTTAAAATCCCTCACTAGGTAAAAACCCAAAGGCGTGATGTGGCCTATTGAGTTGCTTTTTCAAAGTTGACTCACAATGAGTCTAACAGCCATAACTCTCACACACAGTATTTATTTTGTCATTATAATTCTACCACTGCCATGAAACAATTTATCAAATAGCCTTGGTGTCCATCCTACTGCCAGCTTAAGGTGTAATAAAAACTATGGGCAGCCAGATATTCTCGAAAACTGAGACAGGGTAGCATGATAATTCTGAAACACTTGAATTTCTGTGGGACTGCTCCTCTTTTAAGTGATGGGTTCAGACAGGTTGGCCACCACACTTACCTCAAAGACCATATATTTTGTCAATATTCCACTTTTTGCCAAATGAAATACCGCTGGGGGAAAGATCTTTAAGCAGGCTGTACATGTACCATAACAAGTGATGTATTTACAGCTGTGCAATGGGAAAAGGTGTTTGTCAGGGAAGCAGTGGGCTAGATAATTTATATTTTGTATGAAAGGCCACTAAGGAACTCTTAAAGAAAATCAGCATGATACCTGCTGGTCCTTGTAGTCAACATACAAACTGACATCCAGCCCAACATGGGGGCAAGAGTGAACTGTCTCAGGGCTGCCAACAAGAAAAAATGAATTTGTTCCCTGAGCAAAGCACAGCAGGAGCCTGCCTGCACATGCACCAAAACATCACCTGTTCTTCACTGCTGACACACAGTGAAGGTGTGACTGCTGTCTGCACTGGATAACCCTCAGCCTGGTGACAGGTTAAATTCATTGCTAAACGTGGTGGAGAGAAGGAGGATTAAAGATGTCAGGAGATGAGGTATCCAAAACCGAGCTGGGAGACTGGCACATCTGCTCCTTTGCTCAGCATTGTTATCATAAATTGATTGCATCTAAGTGCATCTGCAGTGCTGTCACCAGCACTCTCCTGGACAGCTTCATCTGCTGCACATCTGGCTTTCCTTCATAAATGAACAGTGTTTTGTTGGACTAACAAAAGGTACTTGATAAAACCAGTCTTACCAGTAGTTTGGGGAAACAAAATAACATAGAAACAGCAGCTCTGCTGGGAATTTCATACACAGGCAATTTAAGCCAGTATGCATGGCTGGAGGGTGCCCAGGCGGGACTGGTCCAGCCCAGGGACAGCGAGGGGGGTGGGAACGCTTGCCCAGACCCCCCACTCCTCCAAGGCCGTGGCGAGGTTAGAGCTCCTCTGCACAAGCACAGTGGGGCAGGGCATCACAGCAGCTGCTCTCTGCAGAGGCAAAGCTGAGCAAAGGTGGGTGAAACAGAGCCCAGCAGTGGGCTCACCCCATTCCCCCATGTCTCTGTGCATCTTGGTTGGGATTTGAACCTAGATTTCCTAAGAGTTGGTGTCATCCCTCTCTTGAAACCTATGAAGAGCAAAGTGGGGGCAACTGTTTTCTTCATCTGCCCTGACTTGAGCTGCACACAAATTTGCAAGCTTGAATCCAGCTAGAGGGAAATATGCTTTATTAGTGGTGCTGACCTGATTAGGCTGCAAGCAGAACAGAGACAAACATAAACCCTTACCACTAGTCATTTCTATGGCAAAAATATCTCCGTGACACTGCAAAGGTCCTTTATATTTTGCCTAGCTGCTTTCCCAGTACAAGGCAATGATTAATTTCTATGTACTGCTCATTATTTTTTGAATTTAGAAACTTACAGGAATTGTTGTGATAACATTTAAATGGCAAGAGGTGGCTGAACTGTACCAGCATTGCTCTGAGAGTCCCCCCTCAATCTGCTGACATTTCAGGAGGACTCTCATTATCCACGCTTCTCGGCTGTTTCCAACAACATCACTTCTGTAACTTTTTCCTAGGGATGTATTTTCTTCCCTGACACTATCTTGTGCTTTCTGTAACCCAAGCAGCTCTGATGGGTAGATGCAATTTGATCATGGCAAAGCTTGTAGCACGCTGGTAAATGAATTGGCATGTTCTGATTCCTCCTGAGAAAATCCTGCCTGCTTCGAGATGGCTGCTCAGCAGAGTGTGCAGGATATAACCAGGACAGCGTTTTGAAATTATAAATACTGATCAGATGGGTATGGTCAGTATCCAACTTCTAACAACATTTTGCTAATTACAGCAAAAGGTTCTGACAAATGTGGCTTTCTGCTTTTTTTTTGGCCATTTGTAGACATACACATACCTCCCTCCACGAGTTCTCCATATACTTGTAGCTGCTAAAGCAGGCAATGCAGCTACCATTCTGCACGCCTGCTTTGGCTGATACCTGTGGCTAGTTTCCTATGGGGGCAAAGTTCACTCCTCCAGAGAACAGTATGAAGTACCTTGCTGAGACACAGTCTCCCAGCAAGATAAAATATTTAAAGGCAGAGAAAGGCTTTGGAAATTCCCCCCAAAGGAGCAGGGGATTCAGTCAGGGCTCCCGCACATTAATATTCACTGCTCCTCTATATTACATCTTTAATATGTGGGCGTTTGTAAGTGCTGGTTCTCCAATTCCATGTGTTACATGCACTAGGGAGAAGATTTAAACGACATCTGCAATGCCAAGAGAACTTGCCACTCCGTGACTAAGCCCAAAATATTGTGTTAACCATGAAGAATAAATAGTGGATAGCAGTTGCCCCTTCTGATCATTATTGGGAATGGTGCCTTTTCTGCGCCGAGAACTCTGTCAACATGTTGCAAGAGAAAGAAATATGCTCCGCAGTCATCTATTTTCTCAGCTTTCAAAGCTTTGGCATAATAATTAAGTTATTCTTGATAATTTTGGCCTGCAGGTCTCTTGCACACAGTGCATCAGCAGTGGGACAATTACACACTGAAAACTGCACTTAATGGAGGGCAGAGGACTGCAGTAAAAACCCTGCAGTAAAAAATCTGTGAGGAGAGTCCACTGCCAGACATCACTGACCACAAGGATTCCCAGGCACAGTGACTTGGTTGCTCCAAGACTCTTAAATTGAAGCTTGGATCCATCCGTTGAGCCATGGGATTAATCCAGTGGGTGAGTCCTTGAACGCATTCCTGCTGAGATGGGACTGGGGCCTCCCAGGACTCTGAGTAATTAAAACAGGTCCCTGTATGGGGTGGCAGGCGCATCCCCTCCCAGCTTCCCTCGTCCTCCCAGGTGCCCTCACACAATAGGTGTGGGGTCCTGGAACTCGAGGGTCAGGCAGCGCATGATGATGGAGTTACATCCAGTGAGATGCTGAGGATGAGTCAGCCAACCCCAGGCATCACAACTGCCTCTGCCAAGAAAAAAAGGAGGGTTATTGTCGTAGGCAGCTCCCTCCTGAGGGGAATGGAGGGCCCACCAGACCCATCCTGCAGGGAAGTCTGCTGCCTCCCTGGGGCTCGGGTAAAAGATACTGCCAGAAAACTCCCTGGTCTGGTCCGGCCCTCAGATTATTGCCCACTGCTGGTTGTTCAGGCTGGCAGTGAGGAAGTTGTGGAGGGGTGATCATAAGAGACTTCAGAACACTGGGGAGATTGGATTAAGGATATGGAGCACAGGTAATTTTTTCATCAATCCCTTTAGTAGCAGGCAAGAATACTGAAAGGAACTGGAAACCCCACCTGATCAACACGTGGCTCAGAGGCTGGTGCCATCGGTGGAATTTTGGGTTTTTTTGACCATGGGGTGGTTTACACAGCACCAGCCCTGTGGGGACAGATGGGGCTCACTCGTCTCCAAGGGGGAAAAGGATTTTGGCCCATGAGTTGGCAGGGCTCATTGAGAGAGCTTTAAACTAGGTTTGAAAGGGGAGGGGAGTAAAACCAGGCTAGCTGAGGATGAGCCCAGTCTTCCTACACCTTCCAGGGTGATAGCTGCGAGCTCAGCTCTCTCTGAAATGCCTTTACACCAACATGTCTGCACATGTTAGTGCACAAGCTAGAGGAGCTAGAGACCTGTGTGTGGTCGAAGGGCTGTGGTTTGATTGCTGTTACGGAGATGTGGTGGGATAGCTCACGTGACTGGAATGCTGTCATGCATGGCTATGTGCTTTCCAGGAAAGACAGACCAACAAAATGTGGAGGTGGAGTTGCTTTTTTTGTGAAGGAGCAATTAGAATGTATTGAGCTCTGCCCAGGGGTGGTTGGTGAGTGAGTTGAGAGTTTGTGGGTAAAAATTAATGGGCAGGCTAACATGGGAGACACTGTTGCAGCTGTCTGTAAAAAAAAAAAAAACCAAAAACCTACAAATCAGGATGAGGAAGCTGACAAGGCCTTCTACAGACAGCTGTGGGTGGCCTCAAAATCACAGGCTCTGGTTCTCATGGGGGACTTCAACCACCCTGACATTTGCTGGAAAGGCTGCACAGCCAGGAGGTTCCTGCAGTGCATTGACAACAACTTCCTGATGCAGGTGGTGGAGGAACCAACAAGGAGAGGAGCACTGCTGGACCTTGTACTGATAAACAAGGAGGGACTGGTCAAGGATGTGAAGGCAGGGGACAGCCTTGGCTGTAGTGTCCACAAGATGGTGGAGTTCAAGATCATGTGCAGTAGGCACAGAGCAACAAGCAGGATCATAACCCTGGACTTCAGGAGGGCTGGCTTTGGTCGCTGCAAGAAACTCCTTGGATGTGTTCCTGTGTGATCTACTCTAGGATCCTGCTCTGGCAGGGGGTTTGGACTAGAAGATCTTCAGATGTCCCTTCCAACCCCCACTGCTCTGTGATTCTGTGACACTGTTTAAAGAAAGACCAGGGTCCTTAATATCTCTTGTGCTGCACCGAAGTGCAGTGAGTGAGCTGAAAGTGACCTCACCATCCCCCTTCTACGCAGGCTGCATCTTGCACGCACGTTACTGGAGGGATGTTCAATGGGTAGGTGCTATCAATGCAGAGAGCCAATGTCAGGCACAACTATGAAACTGCAGTTTCCAGCTACCTTATTCTGAGTACCTGGAAATCTATGGAAACTGCTCTCAGATTTCAGACTCCTGAGTCTGTAAATCCTTCCATTGTCATTTTTTTTTTTTCAGATGCAAGACCAGTCTAACATTTTGAGTAATGAAAGAGATGTATCTCCGTATCTGTAAGTCCCTTATGTTGTTTTGAAATCCCACTTGTGTGCTTTATGCTCCTCCAAAATGCTCTTACTGTGTTTGTTCATTGTAACAAGTTTTGTAAAAGAATTGTCTATCGTTTTCTTTTGTGCTGAATCTGGCAATATCAGCTATTGCACTCTAAAGCCCTGGTCAGAAAACTTTTCTTCTGTGATTTTCTTTACTGTGCTTTTTATCCCATTACTGAAATGGAAATATTTTGCTAGTTAAATAGAGAAAAAGGCAGTTAAAGCAGCTGCTGTTTCATCATGTGGCTAACACAGAGCTCCTCAGCATTCACAGTGGTGGTTTGCTGCAACAAATTAGGTGCACAAATTTTTCATGTGGAAGAAATTATTTCTGAATTCCTTCTGAAACCCCATTTCTTCTCTAGCTTGATGAGTTAATGAAGAAATTTACAATATAGTGTCTGTTAGTGCTATAGGGAAGCTTATTCCTTCTCTCAAAAGTAGTTTTGTATTATTTTCCATTATTTTAAACTCCTTCAGACATGGTTTGGAAATGGCAGCTGTGATCATTCCCACAGCTGAAACTTTTAGTGATCTACTTCTCTTTGCTTAAGCCTTATGATACCCAAAACTGCTGGGCCTTTAACCAGGTGTGTCTGCTTTTAGTACTGGTCAAAAGAACTTGCAAAAGGGCAAAGCAAAAAGCTGAGTAAATTCAGCACTTTTTTAGCTGTCCGCCTGGTGGTCCATCCCGGCCGATTTGGTCCATCCCGGCCGATTTGGTCCATCCCGGCCGATTTGGTCCATCCCGGCCGATTTGGTCCATCCCTCCTGGTTGTGCTGATGCAGCCGTAGGTTCCCAGTGGTGCAGAGACCCTCTGTGTGCAGGCTGGTCCCAGCATGGGAGTGAGGTGGGAAACATGACCCTCAACCTGCTGGGTCCATGCTGCAGTGCGTTAGGGCTTGGTAGCCTCTGTGACATGAATTGGGGGTCTTCCATTGTGGGGCCAATCATCCCATGCATCTGTTTCTGTGCAGCATAGTGCCTGGCCTTTTCAGCCCCTTGGTAAGCCACTGCCACTGGGTTCTGGGGTTTGATCTGGGAGAAGGAACCGGTGCTGTTCCCCATACAGACATGGAAGTGGTTTTCCAGGTCTGCAATGCATGCAGAAAATGATGCCACTGGGTTTGGTTTCTCCTGAAAGGCAGCAGGTACGTTCTAGTGCTGAGCTTTTGTGCTCTCAGAAATGGATGCACCCAGCTATCTTACCAAAAGGAAAAGGACAGATGACATGGGGGAAACAAAATATGATTAGGATTAAAAATAGAAATTTAATTTTATTTCTAGATTAATGCTTTGGATGTTTCCTTTCTGTCTGCTTGATAGCATTCTGTACTGCACCTCTGCCCTGACCTTTCTAATTGGGAAATAATCAGATTGTTAGACTGAATAGTTCAAAGATAATTCTCAGCTGCAGTTTGATTTCTTCTGACACAGGTAATTCGTTATAGGCCTGTCTTGGGCATCACTAGCATCCATAATTGTGTTACATTGGTCCAGTGCTGCACCAACAAGTACCAGGTTTGACCTTTTCCCTTCTCCAGTGCTTGCATAGCTCAGAAAAAATGCTCCAGCTCTGGTGCAGCTCTGGGAAGGAGAGTGGTTGCTCTCTGAAGCATAAATATATTAGGTTTCCAAAGGCTAAAGAGAAATACTAAGTAAATTAGGAAGGAGTAAAAAAGAGTAGAAAACAGAAGCAGAAGAGTAAAGTTAGAAGATGTTAACCAGCGAGATGTGCTAAACAGGAAAGTGCAGAGATTTCTCTTTGTGGGGTGAAGGTTGCGTGCTCATTGAAAAGGGATTCAAGCAAGAGTGTATTTTCCAAAATATAAAGCATTAAATTGCGCTTTGTGGTAAAACTAAGTCTTTAAGGTATACAGCTAAATCTGAAAATGATAGTGAGGTTCAAGGAAAACTTTAAAAGATTTTAGAAATGCCTAACATGATGTGATTATGGAATTAATTGAATAGGAGAACATAATTCCCTTAAAGTACTGGATTCAGGGGAGACACCTCTGTCTACAACTTGTGTCCCAGCAGTAAGGAATAACAGATGTGATGTAAAGCACCAAAACGTACAGCCTTTAAGCCAGCAGGAGTTTAGCACCCAGGACCTTTGCTGTGCAGTGCTGTCCTCCCGTGCTGCAGTCCCTGCTTGCTCCTGTGTCCATCTGGCTGCACACAAGCTGGGAAACGGTGAGCCTGGGCACTCATTTCCTGCTGTGTTTTTTATAGGAACTTTTCTGATGATCACAGAATTGCCTGGGTTGGAAAAGACCTTGAAGATCATTGAGTCCAACCATCAGCCTAACACTGAGAGTCCATGACTACACCACACCCCTGAGCACTGTGTCAACAGGACTCTTAAACATGTCAGATTACTTTTTTTTTTTAACCCACACATCTATTTACAAACCTGATCTTGGGGCCTGAATTAATCTGTCAGTGTTCCTCTTCAACAGCAAGAACATTTAGACAATTAGCCCTCTGCCCAGGGAAACAGAGGGATTGTTGTCATCAGCTCTAATAACAATCCTGTATTAAGGATGCCTTAGGAATGTGAAATTGATGAGACAGTGGTTTGAAGTGACCCAAGGACTTTCCAACCCAGTGATTTAATAACACGGTGAATAAAAAAAGAAATCTTAGTAAATACTAGTGGCCTAGAACAGAATCTGCCCAAAGGAATTTTCAAACACTACTTTTATTTGCTTGTCATGATACATTTCAGATACATTTTCTGTTCCATAAATTATATTAAAGATGAAAAAAAGTTCTATATACAGTCTGAGTTTTTCATAAGCCTTTTTCCTCACTAGTTAACTAGAAAGGCATTAAAATACAAATATGTCATTAACTGACAGAACAGCTGAAGCCAAGTCTGAAAGTGGTTCTTCTGGCCTGGAGATGGGTGCCTGGAGAAGCAACAAGGAGAAAAATCCCTTACTTTGAGATGCATTTAAGTTTTTCTTTCTTCTTTTGTGCAGAAATGAACCCTTTTGACCTCACTCTTTTGTAGAGTAACTCTTTGTCAGATTAAATATGAAGATCCCTATCAGAATGCACTTGGCTTTGGCAAGCCTGACAGAGTCCTGTATAGCCTGCAACATGGTGATGGCTGGCACTGAAATGAAAAGGACTTGGGTAATGAATAAAGAATATTTTGGTAGCATGACTCATAAGTAATACAAAGGCAGCTCTGGCAATGTCTGTACTAATTACAGACTAGTTGCTATGTTGTAACAATCGTAGGTATTGAGTGTGTGGGATGCTGAAGTGTGTGGGCATCCTGCTAAGCTTGGTCTCAGTCCCTTGCGACTAAAATCCTGTCTGTCCCAGCTGGAAAGTGGGCAATGTATGTAGGTGCCTAAATAGGGGCTGAGGGTGACTTAAATGTGTGTATCTACTTTTTCTTTTTCTGGGCCTGATGGCCACAAACTTTTGGAGCTGTCAGAAGTCATGGAGACAATCACATGCCACACAGTTTGACAGTCCTGCTGCAGCCTGGTGCTCTGGGTCTGCTCCTCACCGCCTGGCACTGCCACAGGGCACATTTCCAAACCATCTCAGTGCAGTCAAAGAGCAGGAGCAGCAGAGTTTCCAAGCTGTGTTAGCTCTGTGCTGGCAGATGGTGCTTGTTTTACCACCAGGATTTCAGGGCATGAGGTAAAGTGGGCTGTCGTGGCTTTGTGAAGCAGAGTTGGGGTCAAAAGGCTGATAGCAAATCTTGGATGGGCAGCTTGGAGCTGCCTGATGGGAATATCTGCGATGGGACAGCACTGCTGAGCCACTGCCTCTCAGGGATGGGCTTCCAGTGTGGACAGAGAGGGGCAGGCTTAGGCAGTAAGGTGTCAATGTGACTCTAACCTGCAATTTAATGAAGCCAGGTCCAGATGTGGAATTTGCTTCATTTCAACAGTTAATGAATTGGAAAATTATCCAAGTTCAATTTTCTGTTTCCTTCAAGGTTCTTGCTTCCTAAGTCTGGGTGATTATTTCCCTGGGCATCATTTGCCCTTGTCTACTGCTCATCTTTCTGTCCTTCAGACTTAAAGGATTTCTTCCTCCCTTTTCTGAAAGGGGGAGACCCCTGCCCGCTTTCCAGATGCTTTGGGGATGTGAAGGATGGTGCATGACTGCACAGAACAATGCTCCAAAGCTACTCTGTCTCGACAATACCATGGGACTGTCTCACAGGTGAAGATTTCTGTATTTAAGTGGTGTGTAGTGAGGAAGGCAGTCCCTGTGTTGGGAAACCTATGCACAGAAAACACATCCCTGGGTATTAACTGCCCATGGCTACCATCTGATGGTGTTTTAAAAAACATTTGAAGCAAGTCAGCAAGCTGAAGGCTTGCAGACTGCATCAGGGAAGGAGAATGAAAGATTTTGGGAAGGAGGGCTGGGTTTGTTTTTGGATTAATGTCTCCAGTAATGGACAACTGAGAGAGGACAGAAAATTCCTCTTGCACTGTGACCACCTTCTCTAATCATGCTAATGTGACTGTAATGAAAATAACATTTAGCCTGTCATTATTCCCCGTGTGATGCTCCCCCTGGATTCCTTGCTTTGTTGCCAACATTCTGGTGAACAAAACCAGGGATATTTTTCAAACATCTCAGCTGTAATAGAGAGAACAAGCTGCCAGCAGACTGCACTAGTACATTTGCTTTGGCACAAGCTCTCCCTTGCTGTGTGGCACAGAATGCCAGCAAAGGCTGAGCTGGAGCAGAGCCGGGGGGCTGTGGTGCCCAGTGCTGCTGCTTCCCAGGGACTGGGGAGCACTGGGGAGAGGCCCTGAAAGGCTCAACATGCTTTGCTCAGTCTGTCCCAAAGCTCTTCATCACTTGATGTCTCTTTATGCCAGCAAAGCAACGCGGAGGAGATGGAGCTGTGAATGAATCACACTGAAGCCAAGGAGGCTGCCTGTTCTGATGTCTGATTACCATTGGGGTAGAGGAGTCTACTCCTTGTCTGGAAGGCTCACTGTATCATTGCTTGCAATGAGCATTTAAAAAAATTAAACAGAACATACTATTTTGTAAACTCTACTGTTGAGCATCAACATCTTGTTTGACCCTCTGCAGGTTCAAACTGGCCTGCACTCCCTTCACTGTCTCCTCTTAAAGGGGGACAAGCTGAGACCAGCCACCAGAACATTTTCTAGCTGTTTCTACAAGCATATTTCAACTATATGACCACAAAATTCCCATAACTTTTGTTTTTATGTTTTGAAGAATGTAATTTCCCATATACATTGAAATGAATATTTGCCACTACAGCAATGATTTAGGTTATTATTTAGCCCTCGAACACAAAGTATCCTGGAGAATGTCTGCTTTGTCCAACATCTTAATCAGGAGCCGATTGTAACAAAAGTCCAGCTTCAGGTGAGTGAATGTTCATGGATTTGCACAAACTGAAATGTTTATGTCATTAATAATCTTAGGAGCGCTTACAGTATTTCTTTTCTTCCAAAGATGGAAGGAGAGGTTTCCCAGGAGAGTTCCAAATGTAAAAATTGTGAACAATATACAGGATTTTATTTAGAGGATGTAGGACCTAAGGACAGTAGCTGGGTGAACTTGCCTGCAGCTGAGGCCACTCTGGTGTTGCTCTGACACTGCCAGAGGTCATGAAGACTCTCTAGATCTTGCTGTGGGATGGTTTAGTTTATGTAATGGGCAATGATACTCACAGTGGTGTTTTCAGGAGGTTATAAGCAGGGAGAGCTTTTCAAGTACAGGGAGCACTCTTCAAGCAGGAGGCACTGCAACAAATGAACCAAGGAAGCATGGAGAGATGGAGAGGAGCAGTTCCCTCCATCCCAAATGGCCCTGTGGCTCCCCAGTTTCCACTCACAGGGAGTGAAAAGCAAGCCAGGAGGAAGGAGTGGGTGTCCCACCTGACTTTGAGCTATGGTAAGAAAATGGAGGCAGGGGAACACACATGCTTATAGTATCTTGCCTTAATGTTGATATTTCCTTGTAGTGCTTAAAACATGCAAGGACTTTGGAAAGCTGGCAGAACCCGCTCCCTATCACAGCCATGCTCCCCAGGGACAGTGAGCCACAAACTCAGCCCAGTGCCAGGGTGATGCTGGAGGGCAGAGGATGAGGACAAGGCAGATGTCATGTGCAGAGGAGAGTTCACAGAATCACCTGGGCTGGAAAAGACCTTAAGCATCAAGTCCAACCATTAACCTAACACTGACAGTCATTGGCTGTACCATATCCCTGAGCTCTGTAAGTTGGGGGTGTTCAGCATCCTTCTTGCTGCTTTTAGCAACACCCCAGGGCAATCCCATTTCCACGCAGCTCTGGAAGAGTCCCTGTGGCTGAGGAGGGAGCAGAGCCACAGGGCCAGGGGACATTACAGTTCCATGGGAGTGTTCAGGTAGAGGAGGCAAAGGGAGGGAGGATGTGGCAGGACACAGTGTCCTGTGAGTGTGACAGCCCCATTGCCTCCAGCCTGTCCTTATTTCGCAGGCTGAATTATTTCCAACACCTCACCCAGGGTGTGCAGAAGCAGGACAGAGATTGCTTTTGCATGGGCGGTGCTGGGTGGCAAAGGTGGGTGCTATTGAAAAACCCCAGTTTCCTCATCCCTCTGCATCGTGTGCATCTCCCAGTAGCTCTGCAGCACACAGCTGGCAGGCACTGGGGACAGACTACTGTGGTTTTGACAGCCTAATCACAGGCCAGGAATACATCCAAGAGGTCACAACACAAGAGGAACACACAAACACATCTGTGCAGATTTCACTTTATATATATGTTGCTTGAGAAGGTTTAACAGTGACATGGCCCTGCAGGCAGTGAGGTGTCCTTTCAATAAACAAGCAAATAACCTGGTGTCCCTGTTTAGGATTGTCTCTAAATGCCTTTCACTAACAACTCTGTTGCGCAAGGTCAGCACATTCGTGCTGGAATGGGCTCTGCTGTCATTTATTTGGCTAATACACAGATAGCTGGGCCAGCATCCAGCAGCAGAGCTGCCCTCCTGGGAACAAGAGACTCCCAAGCAGATCCTGGGACTCAGGGAAGCTCTCTGAAGGGCTCAGCCATCACTTGCACTCCTGCTCTGGGATGGTGAGCCAACCAGGTGCCCTTCACATTTGATCACACCACCACCACTTAGCTCCTGCCCATCAAACATCCCTGTACTCAAATAATGAAAGGCTGTAACAGGGGTCCAATATTTGTATTCACTTCCCAGGTAAAGTTTTAAAGGTTTATTGGTGAGAGTTATACAACCCACACTCCAAAGCAGCCTTGCAAGTATTACCTTTGTACAAATAAAGTGCTGTGTGTTGAACAGCAGCTGCCCATGGTGCACTGCACTGTGCTTGTGGTTGATTTTGAACAAGAGATGAGAGCAGTGTTAGGTTGATGGTTGGACTCAATGATCTTCAAGGTCTTTTCCAACCTAGATGACTCTGTGATTCTGTGATTCAGACATTACCTTAAATATTCATGAAGAAATGTCAGCACAGGGGGAAGAATGGAGGTGGGGTTGGCATAAATCATTTATGGCACGAATAGCTATTCTGGTCACATCATTCCCAACAATATTAGTTTAATAATGTGATGCAAAACTTCTCTTTAACAGTAACCTGTAAATCAAACAAACACTACTTACTGGAGACACACTGGCTTGGCAAACCTGGCTGGAAGCTTACAATTTTAAGAATTGTTGTGGGACTTGCACTAAATAACCCTGTGGGTAGAGTCCTCCCCATCACAAACTGTGACAAAGCTTCTTTGCAGAGAGGAAAGTAACCCCCTTCACTGCTGGTGAGGGCAAGAGCCCAGCTGCCTGGGCTTCTCATAAATTCAGAAACACCTGAAATTCCTTAGCACCTGAAGCACCGAGCAGCCTTGAACAGGTGATACTTGTGCAGCCAAAGGTGAATTCTCTATTCCTTTTATGTGCACTGGAGCTGTACTGGTGGTGGTATTCAAGGACTTTAAGGTGACAGCTGTATTAGGTTAAAACAACAGATCTCTTAAAAGTGGTTTCTGAGGCCTTTTGATTTCTCTGTAAATTCATGTCTGCCTTTGCTTTCTGCAGCCACCTTTAATTCTGAACTGCTGGCTCGGCTTTGCTGTGCAGTCAGCTTTGGCAGGGAACAGAGGGGACACAGCTGCATTACAGACTGCTGAACTTATTTATTCCAGGGTAAGTGACTCCCCCCCCTGCAGGTAACGTCCTGTGGCTCCCCCTCTGCGTGCTGCTTCCCAGGGGGCTGCATGGGGCTGGCTCCTCTATCTGGGGAGAGCTCAATGTACACAACTTATTTTTGCTGCTTTGCTGGGGTAATGTCAGATACTTGCACAATATTCTTGTTTGAATCACTGCTCGCTTCATGTGGTGTATATTTTTTCTTGTCTTTTCTTGTTTGCAGGCTTTAATGTAATGATTTCTCTTGCCACAATCATTGCATATGACTTCACATATGAGAGTTTTTCCGTTACCATATTTTTTGACAATGTACAAACAAGACTTCCTTTCCAGTTTGTTTATCTCCTCTTCTATACTCTTTCAGGTATTGTATTGACTTCATGAGGTACTAGCAGGCTTGTATTTTCAAGCTTTCCTTTACACTTCTTGGAAAAAAAACAGATTTTTGCCTGCTTCTCTTCTCTGGACACAAACTTCCCCCGTAACATATTCCGTGGTAGACCTAGCCTGGCTTCTTATATTGCCCTTCTCCCACCATTTATAGGAAATTTTTTAGAAGCTCAAGAATAGAGAAGGCAAAAAGCTGCCTGGTCTTAGCTGAACATGCAGTTGTGTGTACCAGAATTTGGTGGATAACTCCATTCCCTGCCTCCTCTGCAGGAGATCATGGCTGCACAACTGTCAAGGCAACTGTCAGAAGCAGAGTACCATTGATGCTCAGACTGGTGGTTGTACATCCTGGGTAGCAGAGAATCCCAAAATAATTTGGGGAAATCAATGATGAAAGAGCAAAGGAGTCACTTCAGTGTTTTGCATCATGTTAGAGGAAGTGGGTTGGCTTGTTGGATGAAAAACACTGGAAGTGGGGCCAGAAATTGAGTCTGGTGACATAAGAGTAGGCAGTTAGTTGTTCTTTATTAAGAGCTGTCATTTAAAAAGCCAGTTCTGCCTCTGACATTTGCTGACATGGAAAATCTAAGCTGCCAGGTGTCATCTTAAACTTCCTATTCCAGCTATCATTAGGGAAAAAAAAAATCTTGAACACGCTGGGCTTATATCTCAACTAGTGAGACATTTGAAAAAGGCACATTTTTCATTAAGAACAATGCTTTGAATTTCTGTAATACCCAGGATAATTTTATCAGAGGGGGATTTTTTTGGTGATGCATTACATTATCCTAGTGCTGTGCAAGACATATGGAAATTAGTGATGGATTAGATTTCAGAAAGCTTATAAAACATCTTTCAAGACCTTTAACCTTCAAATCGTTCAAAGCTAAGCAATCCATTAAAATAACTGTTGAAGTAATCTTTGGCTGGTGCAGTAGTAAGAAATATGCTAGTGGTTAATGGGTTTTGGTTACTTTCTTAAAAGTTTAATATGTAGCTGTACAGAAAATATCTCTGATAAAGGCAGCCCCAAGACCTCACTCTGTTCTAAGAAAAGTTGGATGTAGAGCTGTGAAAGTTGCATGGTTTTTTTGCTAAGAGCACATAAACTTTGCTAAGAGCTGGATGCACTGCCCAGGCCCTTTGCAGCCTCCCCAGTGTCCACATCACAGCCCGACACAGGCACGGGTCCTACCAGCAGCCTGAGGTACCTCCTGTGAGTGTCACCAGACCACGGGGGTTATTGGGGCTTTGCTTCATAGAGTTGCAGCTCAGGCACAAAGGTTGCTTGAAGGTGCTTTGGCTTTGCTTGGAGATGCACAGTGCTGGCCAAGTCCCCAGACAGTGGTGTCTCACGGGTGGTGCACTCAGGGCTCCCCAGGTCTTGTGGTGGCAGCACTGGTGTTTCACACATGCATGTCCCTGGCTAGGTCAGAGCTCAGTTTTACCCATACAGTGGTTTCCTCAGTGTCAAAGCAGATTATTCTGTCAAGGCAGCAATCTGACAGTCTTGTCTACCCTATTTTACAGAGCCTGGCTGCCTAATGTCACCCAGCATAATTTTCAGGGCTGGAAATAGAAGCTTAATGGGGGAAGTGCAAATCAGGTTTTCCCGTTGGACACTCCGAGCGCTGGCAGAGCGTGGGGCTTGCTGACTCTGCAGGGAACAAGAGCACTGTGAAAAGATTCATCACCAGTGATGAGTGCTGGAATATAGATGTCTGCACAGAAAAACATTGCCAGTGGTCTGCGTTTTGAGCTGCTGGTGAGAGGCTTAACACTGCAGAAAAGGAATTTTTCTTGTCATGCAAGGAAAATTCACTCTGTGAACTTGCCTGATTCCCAGTGGCTCCTTTTGCTGCCATTGTTAAATGCCTGGTATGAAGAGAGGCAGGCTGGCAGCACCATTTTTTATCAGCATCGTTGGATGCACACTGGGGGACCACAGGCTAACGAGGCTCATGGGCAGAGCTGGGGCTGGGCTGGTGTGGGCATCCTTGGCCTCACTGGGCAGCCCCTGCTGCCATCCCACAGCCTTTTCAGCTGGTGTGCTGAGGTGTGCTGCACCAAGCTGTGTGTCTGTGCAGCTCCTGCTGAAGCAGCATCACTGGTGCACTACCAGCTTGCCAGGGACCTCCATCATTCAAGGGCTGGAGCTCATCCTTTGTTAGATGAGATAGAAATTCATCTCCTTACAGTTTTGCTGGTAGAAAATTTCCACTCAACAACCTATAGCAATCATTTCTGTTCTGATACGGGCCTTCAATTTGATGTACACTTTGATGTACACTTGATGCATGCTTTTTAAAATAATTCTCCAACTCATCCACCCACTCCTGACACCTTACCTTGGTTTAAATAGAGATGTGCTGCTAATTCCAGCCGCCACCTATTCAGCACAACACATCGTTTGATGGTGTTTTCCACCACTAATCTCAAGAGCTATTTGTTTTATCATTGCAAGAATTACATTAGCACTGCTGACCACCAAAGGCCATTACCCTTGGCTGCAGCAGCTGCTGGAACAAATGAGGAGACCATCAGTGTGCAGCACGCAGCAACTTTGTGAGCTTGCTTTGCCTCCCACCTTTCTCTTCCAGATGTCAGGTGTTAGTGAAATGTGCCAGGGTTTCAGAGTGGTAATCATATCAATTTGAGCAGAGTACAAGCTGTCATAATTCACTGTACTAATGGAAATTATGATGACACCACAACAGAAATCTTTGCCAACCTAATCATCTCACACCACCATAGCACAAAGTTATTTAAAGACTAATATTCTTAGTAGCATTTCTGAACAATTTCTGAAGCAAAGTGGAGTTGTATGGAGAATTCAGTTGTTGTTTGGTGAGCATGCCTTCCTCTAAGCACTAGCATTATTCCCCCTGTAGTAAAGAAAACAAGTTCAACAAACCATCAATAGAAGAAAAGTGGAGAAAACAATTTTTGGCCAGAGAAGTGCTGGGGATCATGTTGTTGCCATGCAGCTTTTCACTAGGAAAGATGTAAATGGGGATGGATACTCAGTTTGCTACCACTGAATTTCCTCACAGTGGGTCATAAAGTTAAATTAACTGTGGGGGAAAAAAAGGATTAGAGAAACCTTCTGAGGAAGGAGACATGATTCAGGATTTCTGTGGTGTGTTATCTTAGCACTCGTGTAGAGGGAAAAGGATGGTGGGTCCCCTCCATCCCCAGCACTCAGTCATCACCATGTGCAATAAATACATGCATTTACTTTGTCATCTTTTGGGGGGAGTCTGTGGAGGAAAGAATCCACAAAGGTTTATCAGGGGGAAAAAAGAACATGAATTCAAATTAGTTTTAGGGAGTGGCAAGAACTAGTTCGTATTACTTGATCTACTTCAAACTCTATCCCCAGTGTGACTCATGAAACAGAATGTCAGACTATAGTAAATTCAAGGAATAGACACAGTGTTAAAAGACTGAAGGAAAGCCAAAATGAATGTGAAAGGAGGGGGAACAGAGGGAATCTGGGGCAAGGAGGTGAACTGGGAATGTGACAATATGAGGGATTCCACAGAAATCTTCTCATATTTCCTCATATATTTTTTACTATCTTATTTGGAGGGATTGTTTCTCAAAAGAAATTTGAAAAAGTGTTTTGAAGGAGGAATGTGAGCCTCAGGTGAGCAAAGGGAAAAATCTGTTTGGATCAATTCCCTTCTTGGCTCGTAGACGAGGCCAGGGGAATAGTACTTGGAAAGTGTGGTAATTCACTACTGGTGCTTGCCACTCAGCTAAACGTCCAGTGCCCATGTTTCTGTGATGGACAGAAAAGCAATATCTTGCATCAAAGTGCAGGGCACTGGTGGTTCTTTTTCCAGAGGAGAGGTGGCCCATGGTCTTGCCTCTGACAGCCCAGTACCAGCAGCCCTGCAAGTGTCCAGTTGGGTTTGTGAAAGTTCTTGGCTTGGAGCTTCCCCAGGATGAACTCACGTGGGCCGGGGAAGGGGACCTGAGCATCCACAGCCATTTTAGCCTCAAAGCAGGAAATGATGACTGAAGAGAAAAACCATGGAAATCCACAAAATTCAGGCTGGGCTGCTGATGAGGAAAGGCTCTATATCTTAGCAGCTCTCAGTACCCTGCTCTTGTTTGACTTTGCAGACCATTCTCATCTCATACACTCAGAGCTGTTCACAGCCAGGCTACGTGTGCTGGCAAGATTTCTAGTCTGATTTCTGAAGGAAACGAGGTGTTTCCAGCCTAGATTTTTCTCCCTGTGCTTGTCCCTGGCCACACTAATGAAGTGTGACAGCATGGATTTCCATCAGCCAGACTTCACTGGACTGCAGGGCTACTTGGCTGTACAGCAAGGAAAACCTGCAAGCCCTGAAGGCACAACTAGCTTGGTTAGGAGAATAACTCTGCAGATAGCTCAGTTCTCTCAGCTCTGCAGATATTTCTGCAGATCCCTCACACAAAGATGCTTCAACCATCATTCTACAGCCACCTATCTTTCTTGCTGCTCCTTATATCCAGGCAATCTGTGGGTCATCAGCAGTGTAAGAAGGAGTTCTGTGTTACCTAGAGTAACGAGAATAGCTGCTACTGGTTTTAAACCTAAACCAGATCCACGCAGAGCCAGCACAGGTTTCTCTGCCCTTCATCCCCAGGACACCCAGGTCCAGGGCGATGCTGACAGGTCTTCTCAGAGTCATTCTTAGTCCAAGATGTCTCACCAAGTGGGAGAAACACACACAAAGGCATCTTTGGTGGCTTCAGACCTGCTCAGCTGAGTGCCCTTCAAGCAACTGGTGGACACTGGAGGGCTGACTGCATGCACACAATCAGCTAAGCTCCTCTATTTATAAGGTATGAGGGGTCTTTTTATTGCTCAACATGCTAAAGTGTTTACTGCATATTTCTCTCTATTGATCTAGAAGCATTGTATTTCCTTTCTTGGGAAGCCTCTCATTCAGTTGAGGCAAACAGAATATATCTTTCCTGTGCAGAAGGGCATCAAACTGCCAGTAAGGTTGTTTTGCTCACAGCAGGGTCTGTGAATGCCAGTGTGTGCCTGGAGCCAGCACTCACAAGGCTGGTAAAGAAGCAGTGACAGGAGTTGTGCTGCACTTTCTGTGGGTGAGGATGAGCTCCAGCCTCTCACCTGAAGTGCCACCTCTCTGATCTGAGAGCCATGAGCCACAGGGACAAACCTACCAACTTGTAGGGGAAGTTTTGAAAAAGAGTTGGTTAAGTGTCAGTCCACACACTGTCTGAATTGCTGAACTCTTACATGCTAGGAATCCCTCCTCTAGGAAAATCTCAGCATTTAACCAAGAAAGAGGTGAGAGATGTGTTTTGATTTTAAAGAGGACAAGAGGGAAATGCAAATTGGAGAAATCTTTCAGAAGAACATCAGATACATGATGGTGCTCTTCAAGCCCCGTCTTGCAGCTGAAATTTATCTTGCAAGGTTAACAAAATCCACAGATGGCCATACTGGGAGTGCCGAATCATTACATTTTACACAGTCCCTCGCACTATGAAACCTGGATGGCTCCCAAGAGTGAGCAAGCTGGAAATAAAAATGTATCTGATCAATAAAATGAAATGGCTTGGAGAAATCTGAGTTTAGTGCTCTGTAAGTCCTAGTTGGCTTTGCCAGTATCAGAGGTGACCTTACCCTTCACAGCTTACTTATTACAGCAGTGTGCAGGGTTATTGCACAGTGGTGATCCTGGTGCTCTTGACAGCCCAAAAGACACTGACCACAGGAGAAAGCAGCAGTGACAAGGGCCGACAACAACAGCAAAATGTCCCTGTGGCACCTGGTAAACTGAGATTTTTGTACCCTGCTTGGATTAGGAGGCTGTAACATCGACTCTCTCCACACCAGATGTTGGCCATTTTTAGCCCTATGTGCCAGCTGCTTATTTTTTTTTCCCCAAGACACAAGATAGAGATGCAAATCGCTAAAATGGGTGAGCTAATAAAAAGGCCAGTATAAGTATTCAAACATCATGAGCTATTTAACTAGGGAAGTTAAACAAAATCCATCCCAACTGGCTTTCAACTCTCAGCCCCATGATCTAAAAATCAATTAATTTTACTTACAGAATGCTAAAGCCTCCAGAGGAAGCCCTCCTCTCTTCTCAGCAGCGTGTGTGGACAGAATAAACTTCAGAGGTTTCACAGTGGTTAGCCAACAGGGACAGCCCAGGCATCTCCTTCCCCATGTGCTCTGGTCCCCTCTAGCAGATGCCCTGCACTGCAATAAAATCAGGGGAATCTGCAGAGTGAAATGTATTGTGAGCCCTCACAGAGGGACCTGGCAGCACAGTCAGCCCTAGCACACTGCTTGGCTTCAAAGAGAGGCAGGTTGGAATGGGATTTCCAGCAATGCCCAGAAGTATCCCCAAAGCTATGTTTTGAATCACTCTGCCATGAGATCAGCAGAAGTTCCCAGGAGGTTTCCCTCCCCTTGTCGTGTGGATGTGAGCTGATGAGGGAGGTTTTTCTCCTGGAGAACACACAGCCCTGCCAGGCTTTTGCTGGCGTTGTTAAAAGTCTGCATATTTCATTACCTGCGTTTGCTAACCTGGCACTGAAAACTCACTTTGAGCTAAAACGTGACATTTCTCCCTTGTAATGAGAAAACTGCGCCCCTGTCCACTTAAAAATTCTGATCATACAAATCTGAAAAGAGCTTTGCATATTTAAACACTTTTAAATAAAAGTGTTTGGTGAGTGAGCGAATGACCACAGTTCGGGGGGGGGAGCAGGAGAACAGTTTGCTGTTTGCACTCTCCACTGCTGGAGGAAAAGGGGTTGGGGTGCTGAGTGCCAACAGCCTGTCCCGGGGCCACAGGCAGCCCCATATCCTGGGGGGACAGCAGTAATTACTGTTTTTCCATCCATAGGAACTCTGTGTTTGTGTTACTGCTCTGTGTAGCCACAGCAGGCATTGCTTGGCAGTGAGGGTGGGTGTGAATGGGGTGTCTGCCAGCATCCATCCCAACACAGCCAGTGGACCCCAGCACGGGCCCCTCCTGGGGCTCCTAGAGCCCAAACAAGGGTTAGAATGGCCCATAGAAGTGTTGCATCTAGGGGCACCTAGTAGGATTTCCTAAAAAGTGTGCAATGATGGAGATTTCATTGCCATGGGCAGGTCTCCCTAGAGTCACTGCAAAGCTTGACTTACACTGGGGTCACCTCTTACTCCCACAGCTGTGAAGCAGAGCCTTCAAGTGTTTTCCACAGGGGCTCTGCAGGTCATGCAGGAAGGCCACCAGTGCCCGCTGTATGGCTTTTATTCATCAACACAGTGGCCATAGCTATGAGATTTGCTAAGCCTTGGGAGCATGGAATTGTCAGCAAAGGGATGGAGATCTCTATTATTTGAAGTCTCACCCCTCCTCACTGCACCCCCCCCAAAAAAGTCTTCACCTTCCAGTACCCCTAGCAATAAATCTGTGAACCTCCAATGGCAAAAATGGTAACTAGTGACAAACAGCAGTGCCTGGCGTGATATGCTACTGTATGATCGTATGATGGCATGGAAAATAACTGGTGTCATTTTCTTGTAATGTACTTATTGCTTTATCAGGACAAACATTAGAGAATACATCACATTTCTTTATGTTTTTCACTTCCCATTAAACTCCTGGCTGCTCCAGCAAGCCCCCTGCACCCAGCCTGGCTGCGGGCTGCTGGTCTGTAACTTTCTGCAGTATGATATTATCATTTCTCAAGTCCTGTTCAACTCCAGCTGTAACTTTTCATGGGCAAAGATGGATGCCATGAGCAGAACCCAGGCACAGGCAAAATTTATCTCAATTTATCCTGGACAGAAAAAGTAACCGAGGGTACCTTGCTGAAAGCAAAATATACTGCTTGAATGAATTTACAATAAGTAATAAAATACAGCAGGAAGAAACCATTTACTGTAGAGCAATAAGGTAATATATGATGTCAGTAATTCACTTTAAAATGATGCTATTAAGCAAGTGTAAAGGTGATTATCACCTTTTTTAGGCATTAAAGTTATATTTATAAGCCAGTCGGTGTGTGACATCTACCAATATAAAAAAGCCACTTTTAATTTCTTCCAGAAAAAGCCATATATGTTTTATGCCACTTCCAGGACTGGCAGCTCTTGCAACAGTAACAGAGGACAAAGGAAGGTCCGTGGCTAAGTCCACTGTCCTCAGGACCAGGTTGTAAACACTGAAGAGTAAGATGTCTTACCTAATGCAGGGAGGAACTGCTGAGGCCAGAACAGGAATTAAATCAGCTCTTCTGGCGTTAGCCCCCAGCCCGATGCACAGACTCGTCATCATCCCAGTGTTGCAGAAACTGAACAAGAAACACCGTCACAGAGGCTGCAAGATGTCAGGAGCATCATGTGCAAACCCAGATTATTACACATAGACTCAGAAGGGAATATTTTACATAATGAGCCATCGTAGATGTTTCATAGACAGAGGTGCTTTGGACTGGTTTTGGAGGAGCCACTTGGGTTGACTTTTGGCTCCTCAACCCAAAATCACAGTTCAGCTCCCTCTCTGCTCCATTTGTCCTGAGTACCCCAAGTCCTGGAGGTGCCCAAACAGGTCACCTGGACCCCCGTTTTCCACGTTTCTGCTATGGGTTTCTGGCTTTTTTTTTTTTTTTTTTTTTTTTGAACATGTGCACAACCTCAGTTCCTGCAGATCCTTCAGGTTGTTCTGGCTCTATGGCTGAACCTCCAGGAAGATGCCGTGAGGAATGAAATCTCCCAAAACACAGATGAGCTGGAGGCAGTGCTTATCCCACTTTTTTTTTAAATCATCATATTGTTCCAATCCATACACATGCATCTAAAATACAATAAACAATAGCCAGGCTAATTAGAGTTCATTCTGAGCAGGGTTTTCCAAGTCACAGCTGAAATGCCAGAGGAGGTTTACATTGGATATTAGGAAAAATTTCTTCACTGAAAGGGCTGTCAAGCCCTAGCACAGGCTGCACAGGGCAGTGGGGGAGTCCCCATCCCTGGAGGGATTTAAGAGTTCTGTAGGTCGTAGAATCATAGAATCACTATGGTTGGAAAGGACCTCCAGGATCATCAAGTCCAGCCTTTATCCCATCATCTCCCTTACCACTAGACCATTAGATGTGGTGCTGAGGGACATGGGGTAGTGGTGACTTGGCAGTGCTGGGTTAAGGGTTGGACTTGGTGATCTTGAAGGTCTTTTCCAACCAAAACAGTGATTCTATGAATCGTGGCTGTGCAACCAGACACACAGAACATGTCTCCTGCTCCACCTTAGCTCTAGCTCTTGTGAATGTTTTCCATTAGAGAGGGCTGAGCAGCACAATCTCACTGACACAGCTCTGCTCTGCTACAGCACAGATCCATCATAGCAACCTCAAAATCAGCAGTGTCACCAATAAAAAACCAAATAAACAAACCCAGGCTGTATCTCCATGACACAGGTGGTCAGTGGGGATGCACCAGCCCCACTCCACAGGGCTGCCTGTCCTGGGGCAGCACTGTGCCTGGTGCAGCTGCAGTGGGACCAGATCGGCTGGGGAAGAGGTTAGGGATGGGAAAGGAGAGCTTGAACCAAAGATATCCAGCAATTCAGGGGGAAATGACAACTGCCTCAATAGTTCCTGCATTGAAAACAGTAGCTCCTTTTCCCATTGGGAAGCTGGGCTCTGGCTGTGCAGCATAGAGAGGACCTTTACTCTCCAGGCAAGGCATTCTTGTTAAACACAGTTGCTGTAAGCACATTATAAATACTGCTTTTACAGCAAATACTCCCATCAAAGCAGAAACATCCTTATTAGATTATTTGGAAAAGCCTATAATTACCAGGGTTAATTTATTAACAAGATGAGCAATTAAAACACTAACTTTGGAGATAATGAAATTGTGCTAACTCTGAGAACGAAGAAGAGGACATGAACACCATGGGAACTGTCTCAGAGAAAAGCCATAACACCGCAGAGAGGCAGCTCGCTCGCCTGTCGAAAACTCTCTCTCTTAATACGACAGCAGGACAAATATTACTTGGGCTGCATGTGATGCTGACAGAGAACAAAAGACTGGTTTGTGGGTTGCAACAGCACTTTCCTTTGTGTGCTGCAGCAGCTGGACAGATGCCGGTGGCACCGACATCCCCGGGCGCCCCGAGAGAGGTGAGGCAGGACGTGGTCACTGGGAACTCCAGGTCGTGCTGGAGGTCACTGCTCTCTCCAGAAGCAAGGTCACTTCTCCAGAGACCTCTTAGGAAAACTGTGAAAAAAGAAGAAAATATAACAGTTGCTTCTGCCTTTCTTTCCAGTACCAGGCTGTTCACTAGCAGTGGTGTGCACTGGGGTGCTGGGCCCTTTCTGTACAGCCCCAGGAACAGCAAGCACCCCATCTCTGCTCTCTGTAAAGAATGCTTCTATTCCGACGAGTGACAATGTCCTGTGGGAGACAGGGCCAGCCTGCAGGAAACCCCTCTGTTCCACAGCCCTGGGGACCCAGCTGAGCCTCTGACAAACGCCAGCTGCCATCAGCAGTGACCCTTCCCTGGCAGAAAAATTGCTGCTAGTGGAGTAATCAGAGGGATGAAGAAGGTATATTTAGCTTGAGGGGAGCAGCAGCAAGACGTCAAGGGATGCTGTGAGACAGACAGAGGTTTTGGAGGATGCTGGAGTACCCTGGCACTGGGGCAGCCTGTGCTTGCAGGGCACAGGGAGACATCCTGCCCCGTAACACACCCCAGCACTTGGAAAAGGCAACACGAGAGATGAGGAAAGTCTTATTTTCTGGTGACAGAAATACTTCTGCCTCTTAGCTCATGAGTAGAAACGCTGCCCTGTAATTATTCCAGATCCAGAGCACTACACAGCAGAGATGCAAACCAGGCTTCATGCTGTTAGATACTTTAATGAGGACATCAGTGTATTTTGCATTGAAGGATTTAGGATTTGTACATTAACTGGAGTGGCATGGATCCTGCTCTAGCAGGGGGGTTGGACTGGATGATCTTCGGAGGTCCCTTCCAACCCCTGCCACTCTGTGATTCTGTGTGTTAGAAGGACATATGAATTAATGACATTATTTATAACCCATCTCGTTATCACACACAGCTTGATGCCTCAGACAGCCACTAATTCTCTTAACCAATTTCTATTGCTGGAAAGAAAACTGCTTTGCTTCAGCTGTGATCTCTTAGGATGCTGCTGCTGTTATTGTTTGATTTTTAATGTAAAAAGCTCTTTTTCAAAGAAAGGCTCCATGATTGCATGATGCAACTCCCCTGAGCCCAAGTCTCAGATACAAAAATATTCTTGTTGAGTCTGATAAATGAACAATGAACAAATTACATGCTTCATTCCCCTGCTTTGCCTTACTTTTGATCTCTAATGTTAGATTGCTGTAATTGTTTTTCAGCTCCTTGTGCACATATTACCAATGTGTATGTTGCTATAGAAATGTAAAATTCAACATGATGTCCCTTCAATTTTAAAGGAAACGTGCCCCTCCTTTTATTTCTGTCCTATTCTTTGACACAAAAATAAGAAACCATCATCTGACAAATATTAAAGCCTTGGATACGCTTCTGGACTTTTCACTTAAAAGGCTGTAGCATGGCACTGGCTTTTCTGACCCTTTCAGCTGAAAGAAGAAACTGAGGCCTTCTCCTGCTTATACAGGAAACAAGTGAAAAGGTACACAGACATCCAACAGCAAAATCCATCCTTTCTCCTTGGTGCTGCCAAGAGAAATCACTGTTTACCAGGTTGGCTGCCCAGGGGCAACGTTTCCAACCTGTCCTCAGTTTCCTCCTCCCATACGTGCACATGATGACTTTCTAGGCAAAGGACAGCAAGTGCCTGCACATCTGCTGTGGGCTAATTAATGCTCACCTACAAACAAGGGGGGATTTTTGCTCCTCATGTATGCTTCGATCTGGGCCTGGCAGCACTTGGAGGATGCAGAAAAAAATGTCACCTCCTGGCATCTCCTCCTACCAGCCCCTCAGGGCTGTACAGAGGGAGCTTGCACCTGAGATGGAGGCACAATGCCTTCATCTAAGTGATCAGGAAAAGAGAGGAGAGACCACATTGTAGTGGAGGAAGAGCAGGGCTGAGAGTGGAGAGAGCTTCTGCTCAGCACTGAGCGATGCTTTTTCTGGTCCTGAGAAAATAAACACAGGGAATCAATTAGCTCTGAATATAAGTGAAAATAATGATGTGACTTATCAGGCTCCAAAATTGTTTCAGTGGTGGGAATGGAAATGAATTCATTACGACTGACAATAGTGCTAATAAAGATCCATTTCCAGAGAAGTGGGGGAGTGGAAAGGGCTGTAATCACAGCAGTGCACTCCGCTCTTGTTCTCTGATGGGATGAAAGCAGAGCTGCTTGCTGGCTATGGCTGCTAAGGTGGAGCAGAAAGGGGGTCTGGGAGGATGGACCCCAACACCACCCCGTGCTGAGTGGTGCAGAGTTGCCAGTGATGGGCCCTGGGCTCCCCAGTCCCTCTCTGCTCCTTGGTCTGCTCAGATCCGGGCTCACTCCAAAGGGGAGCACAGGAGAGAGCTCCTGCCTCATGGATGGGGAAGGCTTTTTTTGGCAGGCATTTTTGGAAGCCTCTTCTGGCAACCCCTACATGCAGGTGCTATGCTTAATTATAGCTGCTGTCAGCTGGCAAACCTAAGGCCTCACAGTTAATTGTCCACCCCTGCTGCACCAGTGGTAATCATTTCAGTGTAAAGCCCTGCCCCAAACCAGTACTGCTCTGTTGCATCTCAGAAGCATCATTTCCTTTGCCCACACCTCTTACCAGACTAGTCAGGGGCTTATCAAACACAGGGATACTCATATTATATATTGGGTGGGGGTAGGAGTTGATTTACATCTCTTCTCTTGCTATGAGACTACCAGGATGAAGCCTGGAGGGGCAGGATTTAACTATGTGTGGTATCTTTAGGTTAAAATGTCATGGACAAAGAGGACCCACTCAACACTGGTCAACTGGCCTTTTACTGGTCAAAGCACAGCCTTTTACTGGTCAAAGCACAGCCTTTTACTGGTCAAAGCACAGCCTTTTGCAGGATTGTCTGAGAACTTCCCTCCCAGCGAGCTGTTCCAGACAGCTTCCCTGGCAATGATCCTTTGCTGGGAGCTGATCTGGCACATTAATTTAATGCAGTAGAATGGCAATGGATTGCACTTCACCCTTGCTAAAAAACCAAGTGGAGGGAAGTCTTTGAGGTGCACACATACCCCTTCACCTCCCCATCCAGACCGGCTCGCAGTTTTCTTGCAGGTGGCTCAGTGTGCAGTTGTGTGACCGTCTCAGGAGTGTGGCTGTAACCAACTACGTGGTGACACCATGGGTTTTGCTGCCTCTGATTGCAGAAGTGCTCTTTGTGCTGTTCTCTTGTGCACAGCCTGACTTCTTTCACAGGGTGGTTTATCTACCCTGACTGGAGCAACTCCGAGTTCCAGCCACACTAGCTAACCAAACTACCAGGCTGCAGAGTAAAATAATGTCTTCATATCTTCCTACCAGTAGTCGCAGAATGTGTGCAGCATTCTCCCTGCTAACTCCTTTAAGGATATGAAGCAGGTGATGGCCAGCATTAAAGCCATTAGAAACTGCCCTTTGCACAGACCTACATCAATATTTTAGAAATATTATCCCTCTCAAATGAGCTGAGTCACAACTTCTTCCACCCAGATGTGTGTCCATGCCTGATACCATTTGAAACTCCTTTTCTCCATCTTTTTTTCCACCTCTGCCAAAGCGTGGTGGCTTTCTCTCCTTGGATTTTCTCTGTGGAGCAGCTTCCTGCTGAACACTGAAGAGATCAGGTCTGCCTGTGTACTTTGAAGCCCCCCAAAAGACAGACTTTTCACCCCTTTTTAAGCAGCAATTACCAGTAGAAACACTAATTGGCATGCTGCTATCTCCAAGAGAGAAGAGGCAAACTCAAGGAGGGCAGGAACATTACATGACATAAAGGGCAGGGCTGTTAACAATAATTAAAACACAAGTAAATGCACACTGATATACCTGATGGTCTGACCTTGGTGTGTTAGCCAAGTAAAGCAAAGTTAATTTTGAAGGCAAAAATTCTCGCATTTTCCTCCAAATCAGGGGTCAAAATTCCCCTGCTTCAACTAAATGCAATGCCACCAAAGCTGGGACATTTGTCACCTGGATCTGATTTAACCTTGGTTAGCTGCTCGGACCCCTAACCTCCCCAAATACATAAAATGGAAATCTCACCCCAAAGACTGTCCCCAGGAAAGTGCCAGGGTCTGGAAAGCTGCACTGGTCCCCTGAGCCCTCTAAGATAACTTGGAGCAGTTACCTTGAAGATGAAGCCTTAGAGCCAGGCTTGTCCGTTCTAGGTCCTGGACCAGCTCCAGGCACATGCCACCACCCTGGCTGCCCAACAGACCTGAACAGACTTTTCTTGGCTCTGGGTGGCCCAGAAATAGGGGGCTATGCAAATATGCCCTCCAGGCACTGCCAGATGACACCTACCCAGCACAACATGGGGGTGTGAGGCACCCACCACCCCAATCAAAATCTTTCACCCCAAACAAGCCCAGCAGCGAGGGGGTAACAGACCCTCTCAGGGACTGCATGGATGGAAATGAGCACCAGGAAAACATTCTCCCTTCTGCTACAGCTCTTGTTTCTCCTTAACATCATTTCTGTCTGAATAAGCTTTTGCCACGCCACATCACTGCACCTAAATATGTTGTTTTAAGTGCAAACAGGGAAAATCAGAAGAGAGTGAAATACTCACTTGGATGGATATTTTCAGAGATTCAGCAGCTGCCAAGCCGGAGGGGATGGCTGTGATGATCCCTCCCAACACAGAGCTTCACTGGCCCCAGCATCGCCCCCAGGAATTCCTGCCGTGAGTCCAATTGCTGCGGGAAGCAGAGCAGAGATTTCAGAGAGAAAAATCTGGTAGTGTTTGGGAAAATTTCCTGTAGTAACGACTTGACCACAACTCTTCTGCAAATTGTTCCCAGAGTTAATTTTCCTCACTCCACAAAAAGCACTGCTGGTTTTTTTCCACTTTGAATTAGCTTTGGTTTCCACTGAACCTCATTATACTCGGTCTCCTACCCTGCAGCACCTGCCATTGCCAAACTGCCCTCCATCATGAAGGCAAGTAAATATGGCCTTGGCAGTGTAGGCCACCCAGAATTAATTGTACCCAGGCAAATCACTCATTTTCAGTTCTTAGAAACATATCTGTCCTCTTTCCCCATCAGGCGAAGGTCAGATACAGATTTCTACTGTGCCAAATGCAACACTTTCTGAGTTAGGAGATTGTCATCTATAATTACGAAATATTTCAAGGATGTTTTAGCACTGACAGCCTGAGACCTTGGTGTGTCAGTCAGAATGAAGTCCCTCATGACAGCTCAGCTTGGCTCCCCCCAGACCGCAGGATGGTGCACGAGGAGCCTGTTACCCTGCTCTTCCATGGGACATGGTGGCCTGCAGCAGCAGCCAGTGCCCAGTGTCTGGGCCACCTCCCAGCACATGTCCCTGAGCAGCCATGGTCATTTGCTTCTGCACTGCCAGGTTGTGTCTCCCAATCTCTGGCAAGACCTGCTTGCTCATCCTTCCTCTTTTCAAGATAAAAAGATTATAGTCTAGGAGGTTAATCACAGGCAACAGTGACATCCTTAACTTGATATACTGCTATCTTTAGCTTTATGCATTTATAACAGTGAAGATATCACCCAGAGTTTCGAAAAGTATTCTCTATTAATTGTGATAGAAAAATTGGCCTTGGAAAATATTTCTACAAATTTAATGATCATTGGATTGAGATGGTTATGAAAACACCCTCAGACCATCACCAAAATACTTGGCACCTAGTTTTTCATTAATAGTATCCAGTTTCTTGTAAATAAAAAACATCCTAGAATTTAAGTAACAAAATTTTTTCTAGAACCTTTAGTAAAAGGTATCCTGAATATTACTGTTTCATCAGTGAAAGCTTAACTCTTCCTGGGAAGCTACCGAGTGTGTAAAAACAAGCATAGAAACTGAAAGCAGCTGAATTTGTGGTGAGGTGTCTTGAGCTCGACACAAATCCTGCACAAGTAGAGATGTCATCTAAAAATAATGGCTCCTGATGCAGCTCAGCAGCCACGGGTGCCTCTCCTCCACAGCATGGGTGGGTTTCTGCTCTCCTACATCAGCCCTGCCACCACCCCAGGCAAGCGTGGGGAAACCATGAATAAAATATCAGGTGAAATAACTCTACCTGACTAACACTACATATGAAGGGAAGCCAATAAACAGGGCTTAGGCTCTCCTTTCCTCTGATTTAAACTGAGACTTTCTAATTCAGGCATGAGGTTGCAGTGGAGGGTTGAACAGATAATTACCTCTCCCTATTTCCTACTCCTCCTCTGCATTAAATCATATACCTTATAAGCAAAGGGCACTTAGGAAAAGCAGTCACAACCTAAATTAAAATGCAGTATGAGAAGAAAATTTTGGGAGGCTGTATGTGGAAGTAATGCAGCAGGTATTACACACCAGAGAGAACGTGGCCTTTTCCTCCCACAAGATTTGCCCCTGGGCTTCTGTGCTTGGTTGTTTTCACAGTCCCGCAGCCTTTCCCTGCTGCCGGGGCAGCAGCGGTGCCGTAGGCACAGGGAGGTTATTGCTGGCGACGTGGGGAAGCTGCCACCTTCCCACTCGTGTGTAGGAGGAGGCAGCTCCCCACCAGCAACCCAGCACCTCCCGCTGCCCTGGGACTGGGGCTGAGCCCTCCCAGCCCCACCCAGCAGCCTCTGCCTCTCCCCCAGCATCCACCCCAGAGCATCTCCCCAGCAGGAGAAGAGTGTCTGATGTCTTATTCCTCAGCTCAGAATTTCTCAGTCTCAGTGAGTCATAAATACAAGAGTCTGCAGAACAGCTGAGGAAGAGAAAACACAAACCCCCACCAATCTGTCCCCCACAGGCACCCAGAGAGGGGCGACGTGGAAGCAGCCACAGGCCCTTGAGATTGGCACAACTTTGGTTTGGTTGTAAATGAGACCTGTTTGTCGTTGCATCTTCAGAAATAACAAGCTACACAAACTGTGGAAGATGAGAGAAGCTAAATTGGGAGCTGGGAGCTGACAGGTCACTGGAAAACTGTCATGTAAATAAATATGTGCCTCCACAAGAGGAGCCAAAGCCAGCGTGAAACACCCCAACTAGTGTGAAACTGGCTTTAATAATTAAGCCTGCAAAAAACAAAGATTAAACATTTATTCTGAACTAAATGAAGCCATTAGCAGAACAGTTTTCCCCCATTACACATTTATGATATATAATACACTAACACAGACGCCTGCTCTTGAGAACATTAAAGCCCTTGGAGTCGTGCTGCCTCTCACACCTCTGCTGCTCACGGCCCCGACTCTCACTTCAGCACTGAAGGAGCAAGGAAAACACTTTGTTTTGTTAATTCTGTAAAGTACAACTACCTCACATTTCAAAATGAAAGCTAATTTTGACTCCCTAACTGGAGCATTGTCAGAAGATGTTGGAAGGGGATGTTTCAGTGATTTCACAAATTTTTTTTCTGCCCTTTTTTATAGAATTTCCAAAGCATAAATTTCCCTGAAAACAACCATTACATAATATCCCATCATTAATTATTCCAGTAAGGAATATTTAGCATAACCTGGGGTTATGCTAAAAAAAAATATCATGCCATAGAGAACCCTGTCAATCATTTCTTTTGAAGGACTCCAGAAAGAACTGGGCATCAGTACGGCTGAGCAGACAGCACTGTGTTATAGTGACATGCAAACAAAAGAGGAAAACAGAATTATTCATGTTCCAATAAATCCAGATGCCCTCTGATGTGCTCAATTAGTGCTAACAGGACTAATTGCTCAGCCAGGGCTGTGTTGGAGCTGGGAAGCTCCAGTCCTCCTGTGGACACCCAGAACTTGGCTTCTTCACCCACAGGGGATCCCGACTGCCCCTCTTAGCAGGGTCCTTGTCCCTCTTTGCACACTGGGTCGTGGCTCACTGGGTGACCCCTGGTCCCAGCACAGCTCAACTTACAGAGTCACCCTGATCACAGTGAGGTCAGGCCCACATTTAAAGTCCTTGGCAGAATCACTGAGTAACGACCAGCACCAAAAGGAGACCCCAGGTTTTAAATACAGTAAGGGATTGAATTTTTGGCTGCACACATGGGCTGTGAGTGGCACCCCCCACCCCTCCAGTCCCTCTGCAGCCCTCAGTATTTTGAATGTGATGCTGTGCCCATCTGGCCCTGGTAGATTTTTGTGTTTCTCCCTTTTCTGACAAGTTCTAATAACTGCACTCCTGGCTTTATTTAACACTGTGGGTAGGTCTACTGAACACGAAAGTAGCTTTAAGTTTAAAAATGTTAAAAAAAGAAAACATAGTTTTTATGCTTTCCTTTGGTTAAGGCACTTGCCAGTACATATAAATTCAGGACAGAGTCTGCTTCCCTATAAAAGTTTGATGGTGTTCTCAGCTGGAAGGCTGACAAGACACTGAATTCCAAATTCAGGAAATGTTCGGCTCTATGATGTGTTTATAATTAAATTTATTTCCCTTGAATGCAACCACGCATCTCCCTGGCTTACTGTGTGAGGCAGCTGCGTGTTAAGGATTGTGCCTGTGGAATCAAATAGATTGATGACATGATTTAGGACCTATCTGGAAAGATTAATTGAATTAAATATAACTTACACAATTTGCCTTAATCCTCTGAGGAGAGCCTGACCGACTTCACACCTTTGCTTTGCTCTAGAAACCTTATTAAAAGAGAGAGGAGGAGAAGGAGTGATTGTTCTATATACTTAATCAGGAGCTTTAAATGTTCAATAAATTACTATTCTTTGGAGGGAAAATCTGAAATATTTATTGTCTCTTCCTTTGTTTTGCCTAGTTTGCTGTCTTTTTTGCTTCTTTATAAATCAGGGAGGTGGCTGCAGACCTCGTGGTGGGGCTCAGTCCCCACAGTTTGCACGACCAGATCCTCAGCACAATGCCCACACTATGCACAGGAAAAAAGGTAAAAGAAATCAGCTTTGTATTTCTGGCAGTTTTGTGTTGCTCTGCATAGCAAATCCCATAGATTTGCCTTGATGATGAGGGATGAGATGTGAGCCCAGCTCTGAGCTCAAGGAGCATGAAGGCAGGTAAAGCATCATTCCCCATCGCAGGTTTCCCTTGTGAGTGCAGTGCCTTGTCCATGGATGGAGCTGGAGGAGTTCTGAGCTGCTGATATAGCACTCACACACACAACAGTGCCATTTGCCCACATTACCATTTTGTCTTCAATTCAATATTGGACAGGCAATTAATAAATGGAATTAAAAAAAAAAAAAAAGACAAAGGTTTTCTCTCAATAACACTGAAGGGGCTTCCCCTGCATTATGTGCTCTTTTCCCAAGGATCTTGACATTTTGGAGGGCAATCTGGAGGCTCAAGCCAGCCCCCACCTTTACACACCAGGTTCACTTTGGCTCCTGCTGACCGTATAAGTGGGGTAAAGTCCTGGCAGGGTTAGGAGACCCCCAGGGCCACCAGTCTGCACCTAACAGGGTCCCCTGGCAGAGGCTCTGAAGGACTGGCAAAATAGCACTCACAATATTGCTTAGGTACTCTATCACATCACCTGCCTGTGGAGCAGAGAGCAAAAGCAATTCTATGTAATATTTTCAGGACAAACCATCAAGAAGTATATTCAGCTGTCGCAGCAGGGGCACATTGGTATGCAGAAACTCGCTCTTCAGCATGGATTCAGGCCAGGAAACAATCTCTAACATCCCTACTGGGGTGGGAAATGGGATTTTAAATCTCAGAATCTTCAGCCAAGTAATTAGATGGACAATAAAATTCACACCCCCTCACCCAATAGGCAGCCAAGAGCTTTTCAGTGGTAGCTACCTGGTTTTTTCCTTGTAATGTCTTTAACGAGTGTAGCATTGAAGTGTAATATCTCATCACATACAGTTCGAACACATCTTTAAATTGCATAATGATGATCTTAGAGGTCTTTACCAATCAAGGCTATTCCATGATTATATGACTCTATGCTTTATTAATTATATATTTAATTACTGTGGCCTTGTAGGTACATTATGGTCATGTTTACAACTATCTAAAAAAATGGCAAATTTGCCATACAAAAGCAATGAGGTGCAAAGACTTACAAATGCAGCATCTTTTAAAACAACAGCATGCTACATAATTGTTCCAGTACAAATGCCTGAAAGTTTAGTGCCACAGTATCTCTGCCATGTAGTCTATTCATCACAGAAATAGTTGTGTGTGTAGAGTCATGTTTTGCAAGGACACGATTTGTACAGCATTTATATATAATTTGGCATCAAAATAAAGAGCCCCCTTTTGCTTTCAGTTCAGATCTGGCATAAAGCCACTAAATTTGCTCCAGATTTGTACTGCAAGTAGAATTTTTCCCTTTGCCTCTGTAAGGCAGCTAAGTTTCCAGTATTGTATATTTATTCTCTACCAACTAATTTGGATACAACAGATTGAATTTAAAGGTCAAAAAGTCAAGAAAATTGACCGACTGAGGTAGGTAAAATATTTTTTTAAAACTGATTTAAGAAAATTGAAATAGCTCAGAGAAGTCATGGGGCATTTTATGAAATCTATATTTCATAGGAGGTAAAATTGAATCTAGGTACCAGCAACGGCATTGGTCTTTGCACGCTTGCCTCCAATCAACTATTTCATCAAAAGCTATTTTATTCTGGCTGTGTTGATGATCAAGAAAAAAAAATTACATCTGCACCTTAAAGTCCACAAAAACAGAGACCAGAAAAAGGGCAAAGAACCAAACAGCATTCACAGTCACAGAGTGGTAGGAGTTGGAAGGGACCTCCAAACATCACCTAGTCCAACCCCCCTGCTAGAGAAGGATCCTAGAGTAGATCACACAGGAACATGTCCAGACAGGTTTTAAATGTCTCCAGAGATGGAGACTACACCACCTCTCTGGGCAGCCTGTTCCAGACACCAGGCTGACCATGAGCCAGCAATGTGCCCTCATGGCCAAGAAGGCCAATGGCGTCTTGGGGTGCATGAAGAGGAGTGTGACCAGCAGGACAAGGGAGGTTCTCCTCCCCCTCTACTCTGCCCTGGTGAGGCCTCATCTGGAGTGCTGTGTCCAGTTCTGGGCTCCCCAGTTCATGAGGGATGTGGAGCTACTGGAAAGAGTCCAATGCAGGGCCACTGAGATGATGAAGGGATTGGAGCATCTCCCATCTGAGGAGAGGCTGAGGGAGCTGGGTCTGTTCAGCTTGGAGAAGAGGAGGCTGAGGGGGGATCTCATCAATGCTCATCAATATCTGAAGTGTGGGTGTCAGGAAGATGGGGCCAGACTCTTCTCGGTGGTGTCCAGTGACAGGACAAGGGGCAATGGGCACAAACTGGAACACAGGAGGTTCAATCTTAACATAAGGAAACACTTCTTTACTGTGAGGGTAACAGAGCACTGGAACTGCCCAGAGAGGTGGTGGAGTCTCCATCTCTGGAGACATTTAAACCCGTCTGGACGTGTTCCTGTGTGGTCTATTCTAGGATCCTGCTCTAGCAGGGGAGTTGGACTGGATGATCTTTGGAGGTTCCTTCCAACCCCTACTGCTCTGTGATTCTGTGATTATCCTCAGTCCAGTGGCCAACCCTGTCACCTGACCCCAAGGCCTGTAGAGCATGTATTTTTGCACAGGAGCATTGTGAAGCCTTTGGCATCTGTCCCCTGCAGAAATGATAGTTGGCCGCGGATGCCAACCGTGCTACCAAAATGCTTGAGCAGCTCTGGGAAGGTCCCATGTCCTGAGAGGGTCGAATCCAGACACACAGCTAACTGAAACACTGCATTATAGCCATCCTGCCCCAAAACCCCATCCTGGCAGCACTTGGCATAGCATCCACCAGGGAACTCCATCCTTCCAGCACCAAGGGTCTGACTTCAAGGTGGGAATTTCCACTTCATCTCCAGCATTAGCATCCTACAAGAACTACTTTCAGCTTTGTCCTTGGGGGGGAACATGCATTATGCATAGCAAGAATTTCTCCATCCATCTTCCAGAATGCATTATCACTCTTGATAAGGGCTTTCCAAGTCACCAGTCTCATTTGAAAGGAAGGTGAGCTGACCCATGAATACCACACGCTGCAGCTCCAAATGCAACCAATGGATGGGCACACAGGGCAGGAAGGTTGTGTACAGACCCTACAGACTCTGCAGCCAAATGATTTGCACTGGGCTCTGCCTGACCCTGTCCCATGCCTGTTACTGCTGCACACTATGAGCATCTACACAGAGCTGCAGAAGCAGAGGAAGGGAGGCTACAGCTTCATGGGAGTACCAGGGGAAGAATCAAGATGCAAGGGATCTACATAGGTCTCTTGGGATTCCCTGAATCCAGCATGGTGATAGGAAGGCTAAATTTGGCATATTATGTAGTTTTCTTGTATTGAGTAGCAGGGTAGCTGGATATTTAGGGGTGAGTAGCATACTTATAGAGAGAAAAACAATAAAAGCTTTGCAGGGCATGCTCTATAACGATATGCAAATATGTTAAAGCAAAAAACGCTACCCTAATTCACCTTCCATTCTGTAATAGCACATTTCCTATATCACTAATGGAATGTGCAAACATGGCACGAAGTCTGAACCCAGACTCATGGGGGCTGTTTTTACAGCTTGTAGAATCAGAGCAAAATACCTCACAGAGATCCCAAACAACGCAATCAGCCACGTCCGGCCGTTGGCTGCTCCCTTAACGAGCAGGCATCGCAGCGATGTTTCCAAAAAGGCCACACTTAGTACAGCTCCGTTCTAATTGTCTTCTAATCCACCCCCATCAAATGCCAAAAATATTTATGCCTGCTGTATTACATTATAAATTTATATTTCTGAAAAGTAATGAGTTATGACATTGCACCAGGCATGATAATTGAACCTCAGGGCCCAGCCCTGTTGAAGCTGCCCTAGAGCTGTCTTGCCAACAGCAGTTTTACTTTTGGGGGTTAGAGTAACCTCCAGATGGCATTGGGGATGTTAAAAATAAAAAGACATCCAAGCCTATAGACTGCCTTCCTACCAAGGGAGATGTCTAATTATACATCCACCTTGCTTTCCCCTGCAATGTGTTGGAAGCAATTATTTTAAGTAGATAAAGGGCGTCAGAGAGGTTCAGTTCTCCTCTCTGTCAGCTGTGGTACATGGGCATGCATGGAGAAAAGTCTTACTCAGCCATGGATGTGGATGTGTCCTGAAGTTGCATTCTGACATTTGTGAGTCTCATTAAACACGCTGTATTGATTTGTTTGTTTCTTGTAATTACAGCATATGAACATTTTTAATTTTTCATTTCTGCTCTTGGCATTTAACTTGAAGTGATCCTGAGTTTAGTGCCAGGACACATATCTGAAATGACCTTCAAGCTTGAAAGAGAATAATTTTGGTTTAGAATCCATCGATAAGCAATAGGCAGAAGCCTTGTCCATTTAATGGCATCTATCAAGCATTTTCCCTTAAGAACTTGCTGACCTTCTTGGCAGAGGCCATTCAACAGCACACCACTTCTACTCACCACCTTTATCCCGGAGATGGGATTGCTGCTAAGTCATTTCTGCACTCAGAAATTAGGTCAGCTATCAACAGCAACAGATTACAGAACTCAAATGAGCTGTTCTCTCTGCTTGATGAAAGGAAAGTGTAAGAGTGGCCTTTCAGTGCCTTGTCCTTGGGGCGTCTTTACCTCAGCTCTGCTCCTGCATTAAATGACTGTCCTTTTTAACAGCACAATGATTTAAATAATAGGCTCTTTTGCAGCCTGTAAATCCACCCAATGGTTGTTGCATTCTGGTTTTGCTAATGGGAGTCAGGATGACAGCTGATCAGATAATTTGCAGTGCATATTCAGAGGAGTTTCTCCTGCTTTACAGCTGTGAAAGCAGGAGCAGATCTGGAACAGAGCTGGCCTCAGTGAATTCCGTAAGAACATTTGACAGAGCTCATTTTCCATTACACACATCACATGAGGGAAGGAGGAAATGTTGAGTGACAGCCTTTTCAATAATAGGTTTTTGATTGCACAGTAAAAAAATTACAAATTAAGATTTTTGGAAAGCAGGTGATAAATTAAGAAAAAATAAGTGTTTTCAGATGATCTGAAACTCTAAAATGCATCCCATGCATGAATTAGTTTTAGCAGAATGAAATGATCACGTTTCCAGGATTAATTCAGTAGCAACAAGCTTAGCAGAAGGTAAACAGTTGCGAGTATGTTCCTGTATTTTGTTTCATAGCACACATCCATTTCGTGCTGGAATCCCTTTTGCGTTCTCACCAGTAGTCGGCTGTGAAATGTTTCGGCTAGTTAGGGATGCTAAAGACACACACACCTCTCAGATATCCTTGTCACAGAGCGGTGACTTGCAGATGTCCACGAGCCCTGAGCAGATGGTGCACTGGAGAATTTCTGCATACTGAAGGGCCGTGCAAAGTTAAAAAGAATTTTTATGAGCCCACCAAGCAGCACAGTTTATTTCTAACCATCAGACATTTGGCATCAGTAGGACAAGCCCTCTGAGCTGTGCTTCAGCACACTGGGATAGAGCAAATGCTTCGAACTAAAGTGTTGACAACACCAGACCAGAACCAAACTGATGTGGCTTCTCCTGAGTCCAAACCCTCACTCCTGCCCTCTGCAGGTCCCTGTGGAAAAAGGGGGGATCTGTCCCCAGGGAATCCCTGCCCTGAGGTAGGGCGATTCTTTCTTTCCTGATTTGCACATCTACAAGGTGAATCAATGAAGGTGGTGTTTTACCCAAAATGACTCTCAAAAAAGTCACTTATTAATAAAAGTATCGTCATTTCCTTACTGGAATTTACTTTTGCATATTTATAAGAATGGTGAAAGGAGGAAATCTCTAACATTATTTCCTTCTGCAAAGTAGTACTTCATGTGCAATAGGGATTTATGGTCACTGAGAATGTATTGAACTAAAATCAATCTACTTTTCATTTAAAAACCTAAGATCAAAACTTTCTGGGAAATAATTATAGCTGAGCCAGATTTCCTCCAGACATTGAAATTAATAGTTTCGCTTGCACAACAAAATAAATTCACTAGCTTTCTAGTCTACCATTTGTCATGATTCTCAGCACTGCTGCTGAGTGGAATTTGATAAGTTAAACCTGACAGGTGGAAAGCTCATAAGGACTGCACTACAAACAGATGCTCCAACAGAATTCAGGGGTTTATACAGGATGAATTTTGGAGGAGAGATACTTAAATCTTGAGGCATACACCTCCAGAACAGCAAGAACATGTCTTTTATTTTGTGAGATCACACAGATTCATTGCTATCAAATTTGTGCCACCTCAAAATTTCAGAGGATTCTTTTAGGCTTTCTGTGTTTAAAGCTGAAAGTAAAAGCATAGAATTACAGAAAAGTAAATAAGATATCGGTTGCAGCTCTCTATCCTGTGTCTTATCTTTGACAAATAAACAGACTCTTTGCAAATAACAGCAATTACTATTTTTGCTATTTTTTTACCATTGGAAAAAAAAAGACTGATTTCATTATTAAAACAATAAATCGTATCTATAAATAATAAAACAAAACCCAAACATTGTTTTTCTTTCTTGTCAGTTTTTCTCTCTAGCCCTATATATCAAGCACTGATATTCCCTGCAAAACTTGCAGATTTTAACTAATTATGTTGTTAATCAAGAGCATGACTGCATTTTGATTGCGTTCAGTTATCTCTCATCTCTTTCTTCTCAAAACAGTACAACAAAAGATCCAGAACAAAAGGTTCCCATCTCTCACAGCCGCTCTTTATGCACGTCTAATTAATTGTGGGACTATTAAAATTCAATACAATGAGAAAATGGTCAATACCATAATTAGATAAATGAGCTCACACAGCAGTGACACAATCCGATCAAACAAGCTTCATCAAATATTCCTCATAAGTGACAGAACAATTAAGTTTCGATGACTGTTTTAAAATTCCCCCATGATGTCAGGATAACCCTGTCTGATCTTTCAGAGAACAACAGCGGCGTCTCCGGCTGCGTGTGGTGTATTATCCATACCCTTTGAAACTCAGAGAATTTATCTCTAATACCTTGCAGGATCAAACACTTTTTGAAATTCTAACGGAACTAGAAATGGCTATTCCCACAGATCAAAGGAGCTAAACAAACATTTCCTGGCTGCAAACCTAACAAGAAAATCTTTCTAGTAGCAAAGTGATTCACTACATAATCGCCACGTGCTCCTTATCTCTCAGCAGCTTTAGTTTTTTATATTCAGGAGTGAAATGGACATTATTTGAAATAGGACATCATTCCTGTCTTGAGAATCACGTTATGTCTCGAGCCCGTCATGAGAGATTATCGACATCCTCCTGAAATGCAGTCGTGAGAGAGCCACTGGGTAGGTTATTTTTGTCAGTTACTTAAGAGTATTTGTGGGCAGCTTCTCAGAGCATAAATAACTACTCCTCAGTAGGAGAACTGACTCCTAGAGATCTTCCAAAAGTTTAATTGCAGTTTTGAAGACAGGAAAAAAAAAAATGAATAGCCAGGCTCTGGGTTCCTGCAGAATGATGGCTGATGAACGGTGCTGTTATTCTTCCCGCGATGCACAGTGGTGGCACAGAGGAAGGCTCAGTGATTGATGCCGTGTAAGCTCATGCACTGAAATCATGTGAAGTCCTCACAGGACAGCATTGGCTGTATTAATTTATTAGTCGTGGAGGAAAATGAGAACATCTTTACTCCTTCCTGTGCTTTACCTCATCCACTTACCACCTTTATCTGCCATGATCAGAGGTGGATTTCTAGGACTGCTTTACCAGCAAACCCTCCCAACAGAGATGCAGTTTGTACAGACAGCAGCTCATAAATTCACACCTCTAAAACCCCCCAAAATGAAACAAGCTACTTACTAGCAAAAATCACTTTTGGGTGACCAGATTTCGACTAGAATTCTTGCCAGCATCACATCAATTGAGTGGTTTCATATGCCTAATCCACAAAGCCCTGGCAGCAAAATCATTACATGCAAGTTATAGATGAGAGGCAGTGAGCAGTGCACTCCCCAGAGTGACAGTCCTGCTACCTGCCCGATGCTGCTCCCGTTCACATCATTAATATTTTTGCCAGTCTCTCCAGCAGATGAGATTTAGATCCCACGTTTGTGTAGGTAGCTGCTTTTATGAGCCCATTCATCAAAAACTTGGGAGAATTTGTCAGTGTGACTGACAAATAGAAAGTTGCTCAAAATGAGTCCCCTTTCCAATCTTTCATGATCCACATCAGGTATCAGAGAATTCTCAGTGGAAATCCAAAGAGCATATTTTAATTCAAATTAAACCTAAGAATAAATTGGACTTTTTAACATAGAGCCCACTACAGCCCAAAGCAGCTCTTGGGGTGAAAGGCTGGAAGTGTTCAAGGTTACATCTTGTGAACCCCTCTTCTTGCTCTGAGGTTTTCTCTGCTGTTTGAGCACAGTAGGAAGGGAAGATGGCCCAGGCTGCTGCTCCATTAAGCTTCACACTGGTTGCACTGGGGGGGTAGTAATCCCTCAATCCCTCATGCTATGCAACTCAGTGCATAAGCATCTGGATAATTCCCACATTAAGTCAATTTGAAAATCTCTTATGCCCTTTTCACCCCACACTCCTTGTTGCAGATCCCAGTTCTATTCCCCTCTCTGCTACAACGCCCCTGTGTGACCTCACATGGTCTCTGATCACTTTATGTGCTGTAGTCCAGGGAAACCCACCCTCTCTTCATACAGAATTACAGGATATTCGGAGTTGGAAGGGACCTCCAGAGATCATGCAGTCCAACTCCCCTGCTGTAAAGCAGGATCCCCTAGAGCACATCACTCAGGACAGCAGCCAGGCAAGTACTGAATGTCTCCAGAGAAGGAGACTCCACACCTCTCTGGGCAGCCTGTGCCAGTGCTCTGTCACCCTCACTGAAAAAAGTTCTTCCTTATATTTAAATGGAACCTCCTATGTTCCAGCTTGTAATTTGTAATTATACAAGACAAACCCTCAATCCCAGCCTGAAGCAAACCAGCAGCAGCCTTGACTAGGGACACCAAACACAGCAAAACCCCTACAGACCCCAAAGCATGCAGCCCAGCACAGGCTGCATTTCTCCTGCTCTGCCTGCCATGGGGACACTCTGCACCTTCTGCATCATCCTCAAATGTCAATGCAGCTTCAAAATGGCAACTCCTGCCTCTGCTGAGCTGGTTTTACACCCAGGTGCTCGGAGCTCTTTGCCTTTCTCCACTGCTCTTCTGAGGAGGGGAGGGTGGCAGCATAATGGGCTTTTCTCAGGGGTGCTTCTGGGTTTGCAGGTCTTACAGAAGTGCTCACAAATATTGGAGTTTGGCAAGTTTTCTCACAGTTATCTGTCTGTCAATTTGTATTAGTCACAGTTATCATTTGCTTTTTGTTACTACAAGACCCATGTTTAAAAATTTTACCGTCTTACCTCCAAATATTTCTAATATTTAGAGCAATTGAAAATTACGGTCAAGTATCACTTAACCCATCTCAGCTTTGGGGAAGGCAGAGAGCTTTCCCTGTCCTCATGTCATCAGGGAATGAGGTTGTTTCCAGAAAAGCCAGTAGGACCTGGAGGGTTTTTCCATCTGGTTATGCCCACTTTGCATGCTCTCGGCTCTGCTTCTTCAGCAGGAATTCAGCACTAGAGAATAATAGACCCACGATCAGCAGATCCCTCTTTCCTTAGGCTGTATTCCCCATTGCTTCACACTCAGCAAAGTCTTTGCTTTCTCACTCTATGGTCCAATTTCTTGAATTCACACTGCACTTTCTGAATAAGTATTCCAAATTGTTTATTTTTTTTTGGCTCTGTGTGCTCACACATACATGCTCCTTGCCACAAGCCACCAAGATGATAGCTGTGCTGACCAGGGGAGAGGAGGACCAAGGTACAGTCCCATGGCCCACAGAACTGTCAGGCCATTGCAGAGCTGGGCAATCAGCAGCAAAGTTTTCTTCATGATTTAGAATCCTTCTGAGGAATGGGAGAGCCTCTTGTAACAGCCCCAAAGAGCTAGGAACTGCCCTGCTGCTCTGCCTGGTAAATCTGCATCACAGCAGGCTTGGCTCAGCCCTACAGTGGCTGTGAATTTGCCTTTTATGCCCTCTGCCTGGAAATCTGAGGACAGCACTGGAGTGACTGACTCTGCAGAAAGGGAAGGAGGGATGGAGGCACAGGGTCAGCATTATGTCCTATGCAGTGGGACCATTACCCACCAAAAAGGAGGAAATTTTGTCCCACAGGATTTCTGCCTAAGTCACTGATTTGCAGAGCTCAGCACAGAGGCAATGAGAGATCTTTGCTGTACCTCTGTCCCTTCAACCACAGAATCACAGAATAGCCTTGGTTGGAAGAGACATCTATGATCATCCAGTCCAACCATTAACCCAGTACTGCCCAGTCCCCATTAGCCCATGTCCCTCAGCACCTCATCTCCACGGCTCTGAAATCCCTCCAGGGATGGGGACTCCCCCACTGCCCTGGGCAGCCTATTGTTTTGCCAATTACTGGGCCCAGTACAAAGGACACAGCCAGCAGCAGAAAAACAATCCAGTAAGTAGATTCTACTGCACATAAAGGAATCAGTATATAGGGGGTCACTGGGGGTACAAACAAGTCAGATCACAAATAATAGATATCAACCCCAGTGACCCCAGGAATGACATGGCATGACCCGTAATAGATTGAACAAACAAAGATACAAGGTAACCCATGGAGAAAAGGGGAGACAACCAAGTCAATAGGGTGATCACATATGATAGAGGTAACCCCATGTTGCCTCCCCACAAAGCCCGCGTTTGTAAGTGCCAGACCTGACTGGGATCCAGTTGCATGGGTGGTCAGGAGGTCCTTCCCCAACAGGAAACTCTGCACAGTGCATCCACCTCACAGACAGACTCTCCAACTCTTCCTGCAAGTGGTCCCAGCTTTTATCCCCAAAGCAGGGCACCTGGCACTCATTTACCCAATGCAGGGCACCTGGGGCTTGTTTACCCAAGGGCTTTCCCTGCAAGGTCAGCCACACTCTGGAGGAAAGCCAAAAGGCAAACTCATCCCCTCCTCTTAAAGGGCCATGGGGACCACCCATATGTCAACCTTAACTCAGGGCTGGGGGTTCAGACCCCAGCACTTCACCTATGCTAATGCCTGATAATCCTTTCAGTGCAAAAAATTTTCCTCATATCCAATCTAAACCACCCCTGGCACAACTTGAAGCCATCACCCCTCATCCTGTCACTGTTACCTGGGAGAAGAGACTGACCCCTGCCTCACTACCCCCTCCTTTCAGGAGCTGTAGAGAGCAATGAGGTCTCCCCCCGCAAGAAGTTTACAGGTCTCTGACTTCGTATCATCAGGGCATGCCAGCATGAAACTCCCTGATAACTCACCCAGTTCTGGAGGTTTCCAGTCCCCAAATGCCAGAGAAACCCAGGGCTTATCCCTGACCCAGCATGAAAGCAACTGGAGAAACCTCACTGTGCCTCCAGGCTGAGCTCTCCCTTCACTTTAGCAACCAAACAAATCCCGCAAAATAACCCATTAATGCCTCAAATTTGGGGCTTCCCAGCATTTTCCCTTTAATTACAAAAATATATTAACATTTAAAAGAAAAGGGGACCAGATATGTACCTTGGTTGCTAGGGAGCTTTCCACCACCAAGGCTCATTTCAGCAGGAGCAGCCTGGCCGCAGCCTTGGGTGCAGGAGGGAGCCTGGGGCTGTAGTGTGCTGCAACAGCATAAAAAAATATCTATGGGAGGTCAGCATCACAAATACCTGGTGCCTCCAGTACTTTAATGGTGCCCATGAGTGTTTGGCTTCTCCGTGGAGAAAGTCACACAGCATTCAGAGTGGCTTTGCTAAGAGATTGCAGCATTTGTCCACTCCCCTGCAGTGCTGGGCACAGATGGGCAGAGAGGAAGAAAGAGCCAAGTTGTCCCACGTGCATCCTCCTCCTCTACACAGCCCTCTTTTAGCATTCTCCTGGCTGAGCAAGCAACAGGGTGTGGAGACAGCCATCATCCCCAGCCACTGACACTTCCCAGAGCAGGAAAGCAAGTCAGCAGCACCTTCTGCACTGGAGAAAATCAGCGAGGGAGACACTTTTCTTTGCTGGCTCTGCATAAGCAGGGCCACTGTGGAGCCTCCCAAAAAGCAGCTGGGACTGTTCCTGAAAGAAATAGTTCTTGGGAGCACCAAAACAGACCCCACAGTGTCTGAATTTTCTTGTTCTGCTGCTGTTTCTGTTTGAAAATAGGATTTTCTAGTGGCTTAAGCTCCCAGCCACAGCCTAGGGAGTTGAACCTATTCATATATGAACAGTTCTGCAGAAACACAGCTGTGGTGAAATCATAACATATTGGGTTTAAGGCACCTGTAGCCCCTTGCTGAGGCTGGCTTCACTGGGAGATCCACACTCAGTATCCCTGGAAGTGATTTTAAATCCCCTGCACTCTGCTCCCTCGTGGGATAGGTGGCACAGCCCTGTTCCCAGGCACGTCCTCAGCTCTGGGATCAGCCCCAGCCCTGCAGACAAGGAGCATCACAACTTCAGCTCCACAAGTAAAAGGTCAAAGTCACCCAGGCTGGGAGCTGTGAGCCTGCCGCAGAGCCAGCCCTCCTCCTGGCAGACCTGGCCTCGCCTCCGCGCTTCCACTCCTGCTCCAGACCCCAGGGGAGACGTGCGCTTTCTGACAGCACAGTCGAAGATGCTATGTCAAGAAAATCCATGTCCTAATTATCCACTGTACCTAGCACAGTAAACAAGACCAAAAAAAAAAAGGAGAGATTTCTCCTATTCTTTTTTTTGTTTGTTTGTTTCCTTCACTCCAGTTAGGCACTCTAACTTCATCTGGCAGTTACATCTCATTTGTTTTATAATGGTAGGGAATGTTTCTGGGTGGTAACAGTGTACAAAGATTTGATGTATATTTGATAGCAAAAGTTAACGTACACTCAGAGAGAGAAGGCAGTAATCAGAGGAAGGAGAGTTCTGAGTAGCAAATGCCATCCATGGTGTCTTCTTCCAATTTCCAGCTGTGTGTGTTATGACCCAAGAGCTAGAGAAACGCCTGATAAATCAGTGTCAGGGCAGTGGGAACTGCAGTGATGCTCATACGGCTGCACAAGTGAAGCCCGTTCCATTTCCAAGCTGTCACTGACATCCCGTTCATCCTTGATGGATGATGCTCTGACAAAGCTGTTTCCTCATTGTCATGACCTAAAGAGGAGAGCTTGGCTCACCAGAGAGTTTACAATTAAGCTGCTTGGGCAAGGAGACTGCAGCTGCTTGGAGTTTTAGAGGATGTCTCAAAGAGGAGAAGCAAAAAATGTCATTTGTCACTGCAGTTTCCAGAAGCTTGCCTGATGTCTCTATTTGGGAGGAGGGCTGTAAGTCCAAGCGAATGCACAGTCCATGCGAGCAAGCTACCCATGAAAGCTCCCACTCTTGCAGGAGCCCCTCCTCAGGCCAGGGTGAACAAGCTCGTTGCCCACACGTGCCCCATCACCATCACACTCAGCACATCCTCCTTCCCACTGCCTTTTGGGACAGGGTCCATTTGTCATTCCTGACGTTTTGCAAACCATGTTAAAAACGTGTCTGGAGGCACTGCTCTGCATGCAAACATCTACTTCATTCATACAGCCACAGAATAAACTAGATGAGAAGGTGCCTCATGGCTCTTCCCTGTGTACCTTCCAGATGAGCCTAGCTCCTCTTTGGCCACCACTTTGGGTAGTTAAAGATGACAATTAGTTCCTGCTTCACCTCCTCATGTCCAGGCTGAACAGCTCCCTCAACCCTCCCCCTGCATTCCGTGCTCCAGCCCCACCCAGCTCAGAATATGTGTTTGAATTTTAAAAGAAAAACAAACCAACAACAAAGAACAAAAAAAACAACCCACAAACCAACCAAATTCAGAATAAAAATGCCTGCTAATTATCACATCTCCAACTTTAATTATATAAGTTTCAGCTTCTTAAATGTATTCCATGCTCTTGGCCTTTGTCTGAATTTATATGCTTGGTTATCACTTGGAAAAAAAAACCTTTAAGGATGAACGTCCGAGGCAAAATTTTAACACTGGCTCAGACTCCCAGCACTTCCAGAACTTGCAAATTTTCCCATGCTAATACTGCTCATTCATATTAATGCACAGGAGATCGATGCTAGACTGATCAAAATGCACACTCAGAGTTGTGGGCTTATTTATTTCAAATAAACCTTATAATCAGAATGCAACATTAAGAGAACATTAATACTGTAAAGGCAGCAAGGCTTGCTAAATTACTTTGAGGATACTTAGCCAGACTTAAGACAATGCTATCCAGAATACCTCAGAAGTTAATCAAGTACTGTGTGGGAATTATAGACCGGGGAATTAGGGGTTGTACTGGACACAAGGTACAAGTGATAATCTTTGAGTGGTTTGGTAAAGTAGAACTAATCCAGGAAGGGACAAAATTATGTCCAAAATGCTGAGTGAGAGAACACAAATGTCACGTGATATCTCAGAAGGAAGCTGAAAATTTCTTAGTGTCACTTTGTCTGAAGAAGGGAAACAAAGCCAAGGAGCTCATGACACTCTTCAAAGTCATGAAGACAACTTATATGTTGTCAATGAAAGACAACTTACAAAAAACCCCCATTTAAAAATACATTTAAATTCATTTCTGCACAGATAAAAATACATTTCTGGAAAAGCTGTGGTGATATTTTAGCTCAGAGAAGAGGCAGGAGATAGGGGGAAATGGAACCTTTGCTTACACAATAGCCCACGTGAACAAAAGCAGCCTGGCAGCCTTGTGCATTTGAAATGGATATGGTTCTCGTTCTGGTGGGTTACATGGTGCTTTAAACCTAATGTTAAGAAGCGAAGAGAGATGGCAATAGTTTGATGGGTATTACCTTTTCTCCCCTCCAGAAAGGATTTTCAAGATTGCAAAGTTCATTACATTCTCTGCATTTTGCTGCTACGATGTCAGTTATTTCTGTTGCCACTGCTAGTGGAGAGATATCTCTCTCTCGTACAAAAAGCCAAATCTGGCCGTGTGTATAGAGTTGGAAATAAATCTGCAAAATGCTGACCACCAGAAAAGGCAGCCAAGACAGACACAGCTCAGATGGTGTCACTGGGAATCACACAGCCCACCTTCAGGCTTTGGATCTCTTTTTATGCCCATCATCTCAGCTGGTTTTGCTGAGAATTTTCAGAACTGTCCTAGAATATATACACTCCTTAAATAAGGATGTTTCAGTATTTCTCATTGATAAATCTGATCTCTTGAAACTCTGAGAATCTCAGCTGCCATCTGAATGAAGCTCTGCACTCATTATTCCGGCTTGTTGCTGCAATGTTCTCAAGTAACGAAGCGCAGCACAATCTCGCTGATCACTTAGCTCTAAAGGACAGAAAGGCAGAATTAAATAACAGCAGAAACCACACTCCTGTCAAAAGATATTTTTTATGAGCCATTCTGAAGAATGGATTTTTTGAGAGTTTAATTTGCCATCACTCAAGAATCTACACATGCTCTGAACCCGGATAATCATGAGAACAAAAGCTATGGAATTCAACAAGCCAAAGACTTTATTTTTTTCCTTCTACCTGCCCTGCAGGACAGGTGGTACCTCCTGGAGCTCATTTCAGCTGGTCTGTACGGGCAGTCACAGCAAGGCTTCCTCCTCCTTGCTCCAGTGCAAGGGGACATGGTCTGTGCCCACATCAAGCTCATGCTTCATTAAAGTCTAGTTACAGCAGCCCTGCGCAGCAAGGCACTGGCCAAGGCAAGGCAAGGTGCAATGAGGGTGGAAACCAAGAGTTCCCTGGAGTACCCAGAGCAGGAAGATGTCAGGCAAGCAGCAGAAAGACCTCCACTAGTTTCACTGGGCTTGAGTTAGGACTTCAACTGTTTTAGTGGGAGGAACCATCTGTGGGGCAAGGTGGAAGGGAGGGAAGGAGGAGGCCTGGCTTTCCTTGGGCACCCACCACGCGTAGGGCAATGCAGTTGCCAACTGGGGAGCAGTGTGGCCGAGCTGTGCACAGGAACTCAGGAGCACAGTGTCTGCAGAAGGCTCGTTTTGGGGGCAGTCTTTGCAATGGCTCACATTGCTCAAGAGCAATGCTGCCCCAAGCCAGTGGAGGGATGCACTGTCAAATCCTGCCTCACCTCTGGACCTTGAGATGGAAACAAACCTGATATGCATGCAAACGTGCAAAAACAACAACAAAAAAAATATATTTTGCAAAACAGTGACCTACAACAGGGAAACATCTTTGTTCTCAGCTGCCCTTGAGGAAAATTGCACAGCTCCTTTCATAACAGGCAATTTGGGAGTTCCAGTTCCAGCTCTTGGGCTCCTTCCCAAATTGCCAAGCTGTGCCCAGGTGCTGGAATTCAGCCTGCCCCACTTTGGGCTCAGCCACTCTGTGTAGGGAAAGTCAGCTCTTCAGCAAATCTCACGAGACATTTCAGTGTACACACATCTGACTTCTCCTTCCCTTCTGGCAAGGTGAAATCTGTTTGCTCAGGTGGGAGCAGAAAACGGGCCGATGCTGCATGCGGCTGTTCGCTCTGCTGCAGCAAAACCCACGTTGCAGATCAGCTCCAGGGCCACGGCTTCACACAGAGGATGGGGAGAGCTCTGATTAACCAGAGAGCAGTGCAGACAGACACAAGTCCCCCATGGTCCCCTCCAACACCACCTGTGGGAAGGCAGGGGGAGTAATCCCAAGGGAAGGACATTTTGGCAAACATTTATATGCAATGTCTTCCTAACTAAGGAGGTCCTTGCCTTTGACCCTCACAGACATTCCCACACCACTTTCTGCCTAGGAAATTATCCCTGTACCATTTTCACTGGGCCTTTTTGGTTGCTTAGTTTTAAGCCAGGTTGCAAAAATCTCAGTACAGCTTTCCACAGCATGGGAAAGGTGTTGTGTTTTGTTAAATTGCAAATGCTCAACAGGAAATGCTGTGATTTATAAACCCAGGGGGATAAGAGTAAGAGCTGTGAAAATGTATCTGGCTATTACCCTACCACTGTCTAGCTCTAAGAGCAGTACAATTGTCTGTGCATAACCTAAGCCACCCTGCACACCATCTCTTCAAGCCAAATGACAGGAAAATGTTTGACCAAAACAGCTCCTAAAAAACTAAAGAACCACTTCACAGCCCACAGCCATTGCCATCACTCAGAACAAAATGATTACAAACCCTAAGCATTTTCATAAACTCAGCCTCTGTGAAGCCATCCTCTCAGGCACTGGTGCTGGAGAAAGGACTGGAATAGCAGCTCGTTAGGGGACTCATTACAGCCAACCCACAGACATTTTTATGACCCAGTTAACATGTGATGGCCACCATTAGCAGACACAGTGGTCTGTGTCAGGGCACCTCAGTGATGTCCATCCTTACACCCTGCTGAGCACTTGCTGGACCCATCAGCAGGGCTCTTGCCTTGTGACCAGGCTGTGAGTGCCTGGTTTTAAAAACACAGACAGAAACCCTGTGGCTGTGGCAGGAGGAAAGACAAGGGCAGGACTTGCTCCTTTCTATCTCCTGATTCACTAGAAAAGAAAACTTGCAATTTGGTGAGCAAATGGTACCAGGTGGTCTTTGGGAAGGGTGGTCTGGAGCTGAGCAGCACCCAGACACACAGCCCAGCTCTGCCTCTAGTCTGGTACCCTCAGCTGCTGGCACCATGTCAGCCAGCATCTGTGAAGCAGCTGCCAACAAGTGTCAAGGGCTTTTATCCCTCCTGCTCTGTACCACAGTGAGTGTGATGCTGCTGGGGTGCGAGCGTCAGCAGCAGCTCCTGCCAAACAGGAGGCTGAGGGAGCAGCATCCAGACCCTGGTGAGATTGGGAGCAAGGGGCTGTTGGGTTTAGGAGTTTTGAATCCCAACCCAGCTTCACACAGGGCGCTCAGTGCCAGAGCTCAGGAGCTTTTGTCTGCAGCCATGTCTGAGCTCAGGTCACCAATGCACAAATAAGCACCGATGTGGAAGCAGCAGAGACAGCAGGATCATCACAGGCACCCATGTGCCATGTCAGCCAGGGAGGCAGAAAGCTGTCCTGTCCCTGCTGCCCTACAAACCCATGCAGACAACCTGCTCCATCCTTGAGTTCATCACACACACAGGGCATTCACCTGCAATGGCTCCTCCCTTCCTGCTCTGCAGAAAACCCTTCACATTTCTCCTTTGTGATCCTCTTCCCCACACCGGTGTAACAGAAACATAAAGCAGGGAGAAGGGCAAAAATTGCATCCAGGCTGTTTGGTGTCAGATAAAGTGATGCTACTGCCTGGGATCTGCTGCATGCAATAAAAGCCAGCCCCTGCTGCTGCTCACACGAGGAGCTGATGGGCAGCCACACGGGACCTGGTGCAGCTACGCTGGGCCATCAGCCCTAGAGAGCTGAGAGGGACTCATCAGTCTTGATTCATTCAAACAAACTGTTTTTTCAGTCTTGTTTCCAATATTTACTTGGTTCTGTCCTGCTTCTCTCCCTCTCGTGCATTCAGAGCCTTGAAGGCAATGCAGCCTTGTCAGTTTGCTGTTAGATAACAGCCTCCCAGGGCCACACATGGCCTGAGCACTGCAGCTCTGACAAACAGCACCACTCCCAGCACAGAGCATCCCCCACAAATACACTGCTCTCCAGCATTTCTCTGAAGCAGGTTGGTGCCTCCAGAATTCCTTCTTGGTTAGAGGAGACTGTTCACCAATTTCCAAGCCCCATAAGAAAGTCTCAGAACCTTTGCAAAAGCACATTTGGAGTTCTAGAGAAAAGCAGTCCCTGGGAGGCAGCCAGGCACACAGACATGGCACAGTTCTGTACTACAATACCATGGGGCATGCCTTGTGTTTCCAGGGCTTGTCTGAGCAAGAACAAGAATGGGTCCCACACAGGGAGTGAGGAATGCCCAACTCAACCCTTATTAGAGCATTGCGAAACATTGCACTGTGGCTTGGTAGAGCACTAGGAAACTTGGGGCAGGCATCCCAAATCCTGGTGTCAGTGAGTGCAGCAAACACAGTCAGCCAAAGCTTCTCAAGCATCGCTGCTGACTGACCAAGATCATTGCACCAGTGACCACCCAGCCCAGAGAACAGACCAAAGCCTGAAGCGTTGGCCAACCCAAACCCAGGTCAGCTCTCCAGGGAAGACATAGCCCACCCAAAGAGAAGAGGCAAGAGACTTGACCTTTGTAAGTCTGTCAGGGCATCCCCAGCTGCGGTCATGGATCAGCTCTGCTATTCACTCCGCTTTCTGGGAAGAGAAAATCCATAATGGTTGTGGTCAAGAATAATCTTCTAAAGGCTTCACAGATTAGTTGGCACATTTAGGTCCTAGCAATTGGCAGCTGTGGTCAGGAGGCAGCTCAGCCCTGGCTGAAGTTTTGAGGTTGCAATGACCTGGATTTTCCAGCTCCCATGTTTGATGTCATGTATCAAGACACCTGGGATAAAACTGGATGCAAATGTGGGGGAAAGTAGGAATTTCCCCCCTCCCTCCCATGACTGGTAGGCTTTGGGGTCTCCTTGCTGTAGGGGGAACAGAACTCATGGGTCCATAGATTGCCCCACTCTGTCCCACACCCTCAGTGCCCCAGGGCCTTGGGCACTAGCAGGAAGAAAGCTTTGGGGAGGAGGAGGAAAGTAGGGTAGGGTGGGTTACACCTGGGGTATGGTGCCTGGCTATGCTGCAGTCTGTGAAACACAGCCCTGACCCAAAGAGAGAAACTCCACTGCTCTATGGAGGTGGGGATTTTTTTGGTGTTTTTTTCTTTCTTTTATTTTTTTTTTCCTTTTCTTGATTTTAAGGGAGCAGCTGAAAGACACATATGCAAGAGCTCCAGGGGTCTTGGTTACAAAACTGCTGTCTTCTAAAATAAACCACAAACTCACTGAGTCCTCCCACTTCTTGTGGGAGTGGAGGGGCTTTCAGACTGGATTTTTTCATTTAATATATTTAGTCTTGTTTGTTTGATTATTTTGCTGGAAAGGAATGCCAACACTCTCTTGTCTTTTCTAACCAGAGGGGATTTACCTTTGTAGTAACACAAATGAAGATTATTTTTTAAGACTGTAATTAGGAGAAATGGTATTGCATCAAATAAACTTCTGGTGGTGATCCAGAATGAAAAAAAAAAAAAAAAAAAGAGGTCATGACCCAAAACAAAACAAAGTTCCCTATAATTAAGTACCAAACTACTGACGTAGAGTTGCATAATTAGGGTGTTATATATATATATATGCATAAGCATAGAAGCTCCTTGCTTAGAAGAAAGCCTATGGCTGCAGGAACATTCAGTTAAATTAGCACTCTCATAAGAGAACATTCAAAATGTATTTATTCATTTAATAACATGGCAGCGTATCATAGGAACAGATGTGACTTTACCTTACCTATAATGATCTCAGGTATAAAAAGCAATCATGATGGACTAGTTAATTACAGCTTTCTTATTCTATAACAAAAAAGATCCTACTCTGCTTTAATTTTAGTGTCAAAAAGGGGAGGTAGAGAAGAGACCCAGATAAGAAGCGTACAATTTTGCTAAATATAACCAGTGGCTTTACCAAGACCTGACAGGCACACATAGAAAACAGGATATGTCATGCTAATGGGAAGCCCAGTAATTATCTCCTTTCGTTGGTTGATACTCAGTTGGTTCCATGGGGCCATTACCTGCTTTTCCACATGCCACGGTGCAAGTGTTGCATTTCACCTCCTACGCACAGCCAAATGGTTGCGATCCCCTTTGGCAGTGAAAGGGCTTTTGCTCCACACTGTGCCAACATCCTTTGTGCTGTATATCTACAATTACAGAACTAAACAAGCAGAAACTCAATAGACAGAGGAGATCACACAGAATCACTCTCATGGATTATTTTTGCCTACTATACTGTCATCTCAGAGGAGTCTCAAGAAAAGTCTCACAGTTTTTCCCCAAAACACCAGCTTCTGTATGTTGATATTTATGAGGGCAGCATCACAGCAGTGGGGAGCACAGTTCAGCCCAGATTGAAAGCAAAATGGAGGCTCAATTTTGCATCAGAGTAGCCATACCCATCTCTCCTTGTTTTAGACTTCAGCTGAGCTAACTCTGCAGTTTTCCACTCGTGTCCACACTGTAGTTATCAGTGCAACTTAGGGCCATAGAATCATAGAACGTACTGGGTTGGAAGGGACCCTCAAGGGTCATCTAGTCCAACGCACCTGCAATGAGCAGGGACATCTTGACCAGATCAGGTTGCTCAGAGCCCCATCAAGCCTGACCTTGAGTGTCTCCAGGGATGGGGCCTCCACTACCTCCCCTGGGCAACCTGTTCCAGTGATCCACCACCCTCCTATTGAAAAACTTTTTCCTTCTATCTAACCTAAATCTCCCCTTTTCTAGTTTAAAGCCATTCCCCCTCATCCTATTGCTCCATGCCCTCGTGAACAGTCCCTCCCCTGCTTTCTTACAGGCACCTTTCAGGTATTGGAAGGTCGCTCTAAGGTCTCCCTGGAGCCTTCTCCAGGCTGAACAACCCCAACTCTCTCAGCCTGTCTTCACAGGAGGGGTGCTCCAGCCCTTTGATCATTTTTGTGGCCTCCTCTGGACGTGCTCCAACAGGTCCACATCCTTCTTATGTTGAGGGCTCCAAAGCTGGAGGCAGTACTGCAGGTGAGGTCTCACCAGAGCAGAGGGTCAGAATCACCTCTCTCCATCTGCTGGCCACACTTCTTTTGATGCAGCCCAGGATGCCATTGGCCTTCTGGGCTGCAGCTGTGCATTGGTGGCTCATGTCCAGCTTTTCATCCACTACTACCCCCAAGTCCTTTTCCTCAAGGCTGCTTTCCAGCACATCATCTCCTAGCCTGTACTGACATGGGAGATACTGCCCTCTACCCCCTAAGAGCTTACAAAAATATTCATGCAAAATGTTTTCTTTGCCTTTGCTTCATTTGGTTTCTACCCTTCAGGCTTCCTTTCAAGGAGTAGCCCTGAATTCCAGCTGCAGAAACAGAGGATGACCAAATGCAAACCAAACTTTGTCAAAACACAGCCCCAGGAGGCCAGAGCTCCAGCTGGGTCTTAGCTCTGCTGTGTCCCCTTGGGGTGTGTGGTGACACCCCATGCCTGCTCAGGCAACACTTTGCACCCATGTGTTCATTTGCTGCCACAGAGCCTGGGTGCAAGGTGAGCCCTTGGCATAGTAGGGTGGAGGAGGCTTGCTGTGATGAGTAATGGGGAGGATCACAGCCTGTGCTGTCTCAAGGGACATGGATGCTACCATGAGAGCACTCAGTGCTCTTTTTTAGCTGATTGCAGATGCTCGTAGGGCTCAGAAGCATTTTAGTTGTGGCATGAGTTCCCCTGGGAGCTCTTTCCCCAACTGCATCCTATCATAGCTGCCAGCACTGCCTAGAAATGGTTTTCTATAGATGGGAGCATTGAGGTTTCATGCTTTGTCAAATATATCAGCAATATTGTTAAATTCTTGCAGATGAGCATTTCACAAAACTACAAAAAAGTAGATGTTGCTTTTGGGAGATGGGAATGCTTTCTGGGAAAGACAGGGCTGCTAGGGGGTCACCACTCCATGCTGAAAACCCTGCTGCTTATAAGGGACAATTAACTAATTGCTCACCAATTAGTAAATGCCTTATGGACTTACAATAATAAATAATAATAATAATAATCTCTTCAGAAACTTCCCTAAAAGCTCAAACTTATCCTTAGCTTTAAGCACCTGGAAATCTTTAGCGTAGCTCACAGCAAGAGCCTCCAGAAAGCAGAACACAGCACGCTGGTGGCTGTGCCTGCAGATGGAGAAGGTGAGTGTTACACAGCATTAACATACTGATTTGTTAGTACTGCATGGGTTTTCTAAATGGTTGTGGTGTCTGGAGGACCTTAAACCAAGTAGACAAAATGAGACAACACGATGCACGTATTTTACAGGAAAATTCAGGGGAATAGGAAGATGCATTTGGACTATGGAGTTTACATGTTTTGATACTTTTTCCATTCTCACCCTGCTCCTGGCCAAACCCAAGTCACTTTGTAGTTGAGCATAACATAACACAGCGACCCCTCTGAAATTGGCTGATCAGTCTAAGACTTGTAGTGCTTAGAAATACAGGCAGAGGTAAGAACAATCGGGGACTTTCTTCTCAAATACTCAGCTTGAGATCCAAACCTGCAAGAAGCAGCACAGATGCATTTCTGACCTAGATGTTGAGCTAAGCACAGCAAGCACACTCAGAAAAAACACAAAATAAACACCAACAGCCTAATAAACAGTTCCCATTACTTTGTAGGTGTCAAAGCCAGTCATTTCATGACACAGCATGAACCCTGTCCTCTGACAGTTGGTACCTGCAACCACTCCAGTTCTGACAGTTAGGAAACTGTGCAATGGAGCATTCAGGAGCATCTAAAAATAGAGGGACAAGGAGATCTTGGAAGGCAGGTCAGGAGCAGGCAGCACAAGACAGCCTTCTGCAGACAACATGTTCTGTGTGCCACCCCACCCACCTCATCAAAAAATGAATTAAATTCAACATTTTGAAAAATAGTCTTTACAATCAAACCTCTAGTGCAGGGACTTTTCAATCAGCCTTGGGTGTTTTTTATAATGCAGGATGGGCAGCAGCAGTGGAAAGGGAGGAAGAGAGAAGCACCATATCCCATTTCACCCCAAACAGAAGCCTCCTGCTTCAGAAGAGTCAACAGCCAATGCTCACTGGAGTACCAATCACCAGCCTTTTGGCCATTCTGGAGTTGGTCAGCATCTCTCCCTTGCTCTCCAAAACATCAGTGTATTCCTCATTTTGTTCCAGCATGGGGCAGAGGTGGCTTTTGAAACCCCAACTGTGCCCACAAAGCAGAGCCTTGCTGCCTGCCAGCCCTCGCCATGCCGGCACAGAGCTCCGTGCACGGCTCTGCTCCGGCTTCCCTGCACCACGAGGAGACAGATGGTGCAGAGGAATTATAACCACCTCCTGGGCAGCCTCCCTCGACTGGGCTTTGCAATGGTGGAGGAGTAGATTGAAAGACAGACATCATGTAAGAAAATTTTGTTAAGTTTTGCAGAGCACCCAGTGACCTTTAATACCAAAGGGCCAGGGAGCAGATTGACAGGGGATGTGTAAAGCAAGCACATTTGTTTTGCTTCATGCACTGTCTATGCAACAGTGATTTTGAACAGTTTGATGTTGCCCACCCCCTTGTCACTTAAAAATTCTGCTGTTTTCCCCATTTCAGGATGAACCACAGTGTGATGAACTTGCCTTCCAGCTAAGAACACCAGTCCAGCACTGGGCTGGCCAGCCCTGAGCCCTGCCCAGAGCCCCACTGGCTTTATTAAGACTCTCTGAACCCTCATGTCCACATTAGTAGGTCATGAAGTAGGACTGGGATTTTTGTGCTGGCTCGCACAAAGTAGACTTATTTCCATTAGAAATTTTCCAACTGTGCATTCAGTAAAAATTACCCTGTCTGTGCTAGGGACAGAAAAGGAAGCAGTTGAATAGATGTCTTTGTGTAATGCCAAGAGATCTCAGGGTGGCATACACCAACAAAGGCTGCAAATTCAGAGCCAGACAAAATGTCATCTGTATTACTCAGCATCTTGCCATGGAAGCGTTTAACATATAAATTTGCTGCAGTCATAGCAAAGGGTTCCCCGATGGATCCAGTTTCACACAGGGCAGAGAATTAACAAGTGATAAATTCCCAGTTGGCAAATCTGGGCAGTTCCCAGCAGAAGAGAAAGGACATGTCAGAGCAGACTGGTGATCTGGTAGATCATCTTCCATGTGGTATTGAAACTGCTCCATGGTTTTGGATGTGGACCTGCTTAAACTACATGGGCTCTTAGATTCTGCATAGCTAGAACTGGATTTATAGTAAGTGGGGGTTCCTACTGGCTCCACAACAAACGAGCACCTAGCTGTGGAGCAAACAAAGCAAACTCCCATGGAAGAGCCCCAGAGGAAACGTACAATATTCCATAGTAGCAGAAATCAGGACACCCACTGCCAACACCCTTCCAGTTTCTGCAAAGGAGTTGAACTAGTTTCTCCCAGCTGAATCTGTCTTTCTCTTGAAAATGCATCATGAACCTTCCCAGAAAATCAGTCTTTTCCTCAAAATTGTTTAATCAAGATTTCCCATGCAGCTGGCTTGAATGCATCCCACCTATTGCACTAATATATGCAAATGGATGGCATTATTGATGCAACCAAAGGAATAAAAGGTCATTGAAGCAAGTTTAATTAAAGAGAAAGTCTGAACTTCAGCACGAGTTAGCTGAACTGAGATATATTGATTAGCTGAGCTGTTTTTAATTATTACAGGACAAACCACAAATTTACTTTGACATTGAACGGAGACAATCCTTCAGATCAGACTGTCACACCTCTCTGACATTTCCATTCACTTGGGAGATTGGTTAGGCTAAAACCAACAGAGAATAACTGCAAGTAAGCAGAGGTCTCCAGCCCAAAACAGGCATGAAAGACCAAAGCAGATGCTGCTGCACAGCACCCTTCTGTGGGGTAAGGAAGTCATAGCCATCTGTGCAACAACTGGCCCCTCAGAGCAGGACAGGAACTTGCAGTGCCTATATATCTGCCTAGAAATTGGAAAAAAATAAAGGAAGGGAGGAAGGAAAGAAGGAAGGAAAAGAAAGAGGGAATACAGATCTCCCAGAGCTGTAGATGGTGTAGAGAAGGAAAACAAAATACTATTTTATTTTTCTTTTAACCTCAGTGCAAACCAGGGGATGAGGAGTCAGCAGCCCCATTCCTGGACAGAGAACAGATCCATGAGGCCCTTCTGAACAGATCCATGACCTGCTCAAGAGGAGGAGCTTCTTCCATCATTTGCACAAGGCAACCCTGAGTCCCAGCAAAGATTTTTGGCTGAAGTTTTTAAATACATCTCACCCCAGAGGAACAACCCATTTCTACCAAAGCTCACTTTCTCCACTTAACCTTCTTCCTTACCAAGGCACCTTTTTTCCCCCCAGGTGAAGAGGTAGTGCCTGTGCCTTAGCTCCCTCACACATGTGACATGACAGGGATACAGTTGCTAAGCAACTACCATGGGGAGGGGGAGATGGGGCTATATAAGAATGTTTGCAATCATCTGAGAGGATGTGCCCACCTAAGAGTTGATTCTGATGCAATAAGAGAGGCAGAGAAATGAGCCCACCTCACACCATGGATGAGGTTTAATCAAAAAGAAACTTCTTCCCATAAGTTGTTTCAATATCCTGAACAATTTGATAAACAATGAGACATGGAGCATGAGTACAAAGCACCTAGAAAACAGGCAAGGCTTGTAATCATGGCAAACTCTAGCACGAGAGAAAAAAAATCAGGGCAAATGCTGCCCAAGTAAAACAGGAGAGAGAGCATCAGATGTAAAGTGCTAATTGAAATTATCCCAGTGTAGCTAAAATAATTAAGTTGAAGCTTAGTTCTAATAGGAGCTAATTCTCCTCTGAGGGAGCTGCCCCCCAGCACCAGCTGGGCAGCAGCCCCCTCACACCCTGCCACCTCCACTGCTGCACCAAGCCCACCCACTTCACCACACAAGGTCTTCATTGCCCTGAGACTGGACACTGCCTTTCCAAGAGGGGCACCAGGTCCCTGCTCACCTCTGAAACCCCAGGGCTCCAGGGTTCAAGTGCAGTGAGCCCCTGCATGGCACAGGGCTGGAGAAAAGGAGACTCAGAAGCAGAAGCTCACCCTCCCCACCTGAGCTGATGCCATGCTTTGCCAGTCACCAGCCCTAGCACAAAGGACACAGCCAGCAGTAGAACAAACCAGTAACCAGATTCTATTGCACACAAAAGGGTCAGGACATGGGTGATCACTGGGGGTACAAACAAGTCAATCAGATCACACATTACAGACATCAACCCCAGTGACCCCAGGAATGACGCAGCACGGCCAACAACTGGTGGAACAAACAAAGCACCAAAGTCTCCCATGGCAGAGATGGGAGACAGCCAAGCCAAGAGGCTGATAACATAGGACAGAGGCAGCCACATATTGTTCTCACAGAGCCCATGATCACAAGCACCAAACCTGACCAGGGCACAGCTGCAGGGAGAGTCAGGAGGTCCTTCCTCAACAGGGAAACTCTGCACAGTGCATCCACCTCACAGACAGACACCCCACCCTTCCTGCAAGTGGTCCCAGCTTTTATCCCCACAGCAGGAACCTGGCACTCATTGACCCAATGCAAGGCATCTGGGGCTTGTTCACCCAAGGGCTTTCCCTACAAGGTCAGCCACACCTTGGAGGAAAGCCAAAAGGCAAACTCATCCCCTCCTCTTAAAGGACCATGGGAACCACCCACATGTCAACCTTAACTCAGGGCTCGGGGTTCAGACCCCAGCACTTCATGCCAGAAGGTAGCAAAGGCCGTGTATTTGGGGCTGGGGAGTTTTACTTCAGCTATTGGCTTAAGGAAAGAACCTCCACCCTAAAACAAAAGCACTTCAGGCTCATCCTGAAACTAAAGGTACAGAGCAAACTCAGCAGCACCTTGGGTAGCTGCTGTTTCATACACAGCAAATAAGCTCAGAAAGAGCTGTGTCCCTTCACCTCCTCAGGAAAGGGGCTCCTCTTCCACCCCTTGCTTGTCATTATTGTTTCTTACTTACCTTTCCACCTCCAGTCCTATCCTACTTGCTCCAGCTCCAGTCTACCAGCATCAACCATCAGTTTCTCCCTGTGCCTCAGGCTCATATGAATCAGTCCCTTGTAGCTCTTCCCTTAGTCCATTAGCTGCTGCTTACATTTCCCCACTAGTCTTCCTGAGCCAGAGGGCCAAAGCCACCCAGTGCTCATCTCCACAAGGCTCTTCCACCCTGCCCTGTGGTCAGTTTTGGCCACTGGCTTCCAGAAGTTCCAGAACTGGTTAGGGTTGATGGCCCTTCCATCAGTTGCCAGCCCCATGGGGCTTAGTAGCTTTGATTTTCTTGGTAGGAGAAAGGGATATTACAAGTATTCCAGCCTTGATCACAGCTGGTCAGGCAAATTTTTAAAAGATAAAATCTAGTAAAGATATATTATGAGAAGAAGAGATTATTGTTTTCCCCCCAAGCCTGAGCTGGTACAAAGCACGAGGGAAAACTCCACCAAGTCAAGGAGCTTTTGCAATGAGAAATTGCACTTCAAAGGACATTGTTACAGTCATTGCATGAAGATGAGAGGGCGGATCCATATTTAGTTACATCCCTAAACAACATCTAGCAAAGTCCTCCTAGGTGATCAGTGAAACCAGAGATGAAGTGAGGGTACAGTCAGTGTCCTCACCACGAGAGGGGAGAGCTGCCCTGCACACAACAGCAAGGAACAAGTCATGGACTCCCATCAAATACCAGTCTCATCTCCTCTGAAACATCTCTGCTGCACTTTTCGTGCTGTGATAATGAAAATGCAGGCTGAGTCCTTGTTGGCATCCCTTGGCTAAGTCAAGAGAGCTAAAACCCACTCACAAGCACTCTTAAAGTTCAGTCACTGGTGCTTGTACAGCAGAGCCAGGAACAAAACATCTGAGAGTCAAGAAATCAAAAGGCCCATCCCAAATCCCCCATGGTGGCAATCAGTCTGATCTCAAGCTCATCCTTCTCTAACTGAAAGTTAGATATATATAGAAAAAAGTACAAATAATCTGCCCTCACTCTTCAAATCAACACATTTCAAAGTAATAATTTTTTCCTGCCTGTGACTTCAGCTTTTTGAGTTATCTCCATAACTACCAGGCAGAGCTGAGCTTTCTGCAAGGCTGAGCTACCCCCGATTGCCCGGCCTCCCCTGCACCCAGCCTGCCCTGTCCTGGGAAAAGCTGACTGATCTGCTTGCTAAAATCCAGCCAGTAAGGGCATCCCGATGTAAAAAAGTATAACAGAGGGCCATGTAACACATTGTTATTGCAGAGAGACAGATTTTCAGTCTTAATGTTAGATGTGTGGATGCAGAAGAGACAACTGCTGGAACTAAGCACACCCACACCCTTCTTCTCTAGACTTCGGACTCTTTACAAATCAAAGATCTTCCATTAAAAATTTGAAGTCACTTGAACTTGCAGCTTTTCATTTTATGCATCTTTTGTCTTACTGTTACTGTATCCCCACTTTTCCTGGCTGTGCACTCCTTCCATCATACTCCATGTCAGATCCCTCTCTGAAAACCTGATGTACCAAATGGCCCAGTTCCACACAGGACGTCTGTCTAATGGACTCTCATTCCTTTCATCGTCGCTCGCATCAAAACACAAAACATTTCCAGGCACTCTAGAAAGCCAGCATGATCTCCACAGTGCCCCAAGATCAAGCTACAGTTTTAATGTAGTTTTCTCAAAAAAATATTAATGCACCTAATGGTAACATAATGAGGGAAGGCTTAACCCAGCTGCACGGCAATTAAAGCAGATGAATATTATTTCACAGGATCCAGTCCTTTTGTGAAGAAGACACTTGCCTGTCTGCACACCAGATTTGAAGCTACGGTTTTCTGTGATGTGAAATTCTACTTTCTGATCAAAAAAGTCTACATCTGACATCAATAATTCGAGCCAACTTAATTTGCACTGGTAATCTGCAGTTTTGAGAGAGTTACCATGTGGACTAGCCATGAGCAACGTCAGAAAATCCTGGGACAGGGTAAAGCAACAAAAGCCACAAGTTCACGCTTTGTGCTGTGGTTTCAGGTACTCGGATGAAGAGTGCTGTGCCGAGGCAATGTCCTGGCGTTCACCCTGCCATTTCCAAGGCTGGGATAAATCCCTCCCACGCTGTGCTTATGTAGAGATGCTCTATATTGCTCCAGTTCCCAGAACTTTGTTTCTCCTTTTGCCTTTGTATGTTTTGGCTGCTTTCTGAGTTCTGACACCCATCCCCAAAAACCTTCCACACCTCCTTTATCCTACAAGAGTCCTCCAAAATGATGGGTGGGGTGTGGGTTTTGCTGTCTCTAATTCTCCACTGTGCCAGGGCTGGAACTTGGGCCCACTTGAGACGTGCAAAGGGGTCCAAGAAGTAGCCAGACAGGTCCTGAGCTACGAAGATGGTGGAAAGCAGGACCAAGGAGCCTGTGGGACAGATGAACTCTTTGTACCACTACTTGCACAAGGGTCCATTCAAATTCCTTTCAAGAGGAGAGGAGAGGAGAGGCCAAACAGAGCAAGACTGAAAAAGGACAAATGATAAGCAGCTGGAAAAGCAGGAAAGGAAGTGAAAAATGCTGGTGGTGGAAGTGAGAGAGTGTAATAGCCAGCCAGGGGATGTCACAGGGCAGGGAGAGCAGCACATGAAGGCTGGCTGGCCCATGCTCAGCAGGTTTCTGTTCTGGCTGTGAAAAAGCCTGTTTTTGCCAGAAGAGTGAAACTGGCCCAAGAAGCCACCCCTCCCGACGTGTCTGCCTGGGCACTCACAAGGAGGCCACGTGCACTTCTGCTCTATCTACTGCAGCTCCTTTGCAAATGGACCAGAGCTCGCCAGTGCCTCCAGACATCACTTCAGACAGACTTCACTGGGAAGCCAACCAACCATGAGGATGTCATTTACAAACAGCCCATCAATTATCCATATCCTTAAAAAAGCACAGTCAATTAGACACCTCCTGGTCTCCCTGGGTCAGTGAAACATTCCTGGATGGATGGAAGGAGCAGTGGATAATTCTTCACAGCTCCCATCTTTGTGCCCATGGGATCAGAAGCCTCATACTACAACTCCTAGTTTTATTCTCCTCTGTTTGCTTTTCATATTTGATTTCAGATCTGGGTCAAATTTAGTTTAAGTCCTGATGTTCAGTAAATGCATACTGTATGTCAATAATTATTAGTCAACTTACATAGCATGCCATTTGGTAAACCCATAGAGACCTTCTTACCATTCCCCATCACGAGTGAAAGGGCATTTGCTTAATAAATAACTCTATACCCAGATGTGTTCAGGAAAGCACAGAGAAAGTGTCGTTGTTTACCAGTCTGGGAGAATGTCCTCGATCCAGAAAGACAAAAAGCCAGCCCAGACCTGCTGCCAACTCTGTGTGTGCTGCTCTTTGGAAAAATCTAGTTTAATGAATGTAAGGCAGAGCCTCCCACATGAGCCACGGTGATGCGTGCCAGTCCCACCTGCCACCTTGCACTGAGCATCATGCCAACCAGGTACCAAAAAGATGGGCACCTGGATTTTCCTCTGTGGAAGGCTAGCAATAAATTGACTGGGACACAATTTCACAGTTGGATTAGCTCTTAGTAGTTTCACATTTCTAAGATCCTTCCTTGCAAAAGCTACAAGCAGGCTAAAAATTCACCTCCTGGTGTTCCTGCTGACTTCCTTGGTTGGACAACTCTCTGTTTGGATCTGGCTTGAACTTCTGTGCTGTTCATTCCCGATTCCTTTTGTTCCTCATTAGGAACCTACTCTGCACTCAAATTGCTTGTTTTAAGAGCAACAACAAAAAGCAGAGGAAGTTATGTGAGAGTGGAAAAACGTTCAGCTGCTCAAGGGGACAACAAATGGAGGTTCTGTCCAAGTCAAGAAAATGAGGTTTAGGTTTGTCTTTTAGGAGCTGATGAGAGACCCTGCGCTTTCTCATAGCCTCAGAGCAGAGCTGTGAAGTCTGAAAAGTGCTGCCTCTAGAATGGTCACGTCATTAACTTCTGTGCTAAGAATATTTGCCTAATTACAGCTTAGTTCCAAAAACAGGCACCTTTTATTAAGAAACTCAACTTGGAGCCACCCACTGTGAAAGGAATGAAGTGTATTCTCCAGAGACATGATGACTTTCTTTACCAGTGCTGTGCCTCAACAAAATGGTAATACAGCTCTGACTCGACAAATATGGCTTCAGAAAAGAATTTATTTATTTATTTATTTATTTATTTATTTATTTATTTATTTATTGCAGACAGGTGAAATTGTTTGTTAAATTGAAGCAAAGTCTTCAGGTGTAATAAACAGTGATCAAACAACAGACCTGACAGACCAACGCTAAATCAGAGTCCCCCTTCCAAACTGTCAGCTGCAAGCTTTAATGTTTCATTCAGAAGAAACCAAGTGAGCAGACAGGAAAGAAGTCTACGGTCTTCTCTTTTTTAAACAACACTTAACTCTTAATAAGTAAAAGTTAGAAGTTAGGTAAAGGATTGCTGACAGCGTCACTGTCTCATGGTTGATGTGAATGAGCCTCGTTTGCTGTCACTTATTTGTAGTAAAGCTTTGGGATCTGGCAGACAGATGTGCAGGATGAATTTGCTGTGTTCTACACAATTCATCATTGCAGTGTTGGCCAGGTTAGCCCTGAGGTGAGCATGGCTGGGCTCAGCTAAGCCTCACACAAATCATGGTTAACGTGTGTCATGTTAGTCCTTGAGGGCAGGATGTCCTGTCCTGGGGATCCTGTGCTCACCTCCCAGGAGATTTCAACAGGGAAACTTGACTGGGAAACTTCACTGCAAGGCAGCAAATACTGCATGAGGTCAAAAAAATCATCTTTATGTACAGGGAGAGATCTAAGGAGGTGCCCAGGTTCCCCTTACAGGAGTTAGGGGATGAACATCCAGGGCAACCAGTTTTGTAAACCGTAGGGAAAAATTTCAGGAAAAGCCATTTTTTTGCTTGTTTGGCCTGGAAAGAAATGGATGTGCTTATCTGCACTCTGCTGTCCAGGAAGCTTGGCTCTTCAGGTGCCTCTTGCAAAAGATATCTCTTGCACAAGGCAGCAATATCAAAGATCTGCACATTTGTCAGCTCTTAACACTTAAAGGACTGCCAGTAGAGCTTAATTTTACACTATTTGATACAAGTCTATATCTGCTGAGATTTGCTCGAAGAACAGCAGCAAGAGGGATGAAATTTTTAGAGGCTCTGTGATGATGTTTCAAGCTAGGTGTCGAGCAACTCCCAAATAAAAGATTTTTCTTTGCCATCCATAAAAGCTAGGCTCTCATTTCCACTCCCTGCATGCTTTGCCCACCTCCTGTGGCAGCAGGGCGTGCTCTGGCAGCAGAGCTTTGCCAATGCTGGCAGCTGTGCTGGGGCGACGTGACCCCTGAGCTTTGCAAGTCACAGCAGCGGGCTGTGAGATTTGCATTTGGACTCACAACAAAGAGAAATCTGTTTTAAAAGATTCTCTGGACCCAACTATGAAACTGATTCTTTTCTTCTTTTGTAAGCCTGTGCTCCTCTTACAAAGAATAGTCAAAAACCATTAAGTTTACTTTCTGTGTCTAAGTGATGCACCAGGACATCCCACCCTCTATAACAACATAATGACCTGTTCCAGAGAACACTGACATCAGTCAGTGTTTTCAGCTGTGAAGCAAAACATATTCTCTCCACGGAGGTTATGGGTGGAGGCATATTTTTTTAAAAAATAATTATTTTTACTGAATATAATGAAGTTCTATATTTTAGTGATTGAACCACTGCATTTTGAAAGGCAGATTCTTCCTCTTTTTTTTTTTTGCCATTGATATAACATCGTTATGTTGTTTGTAGGAATTATGGTTTTTATCTTCCTGTCAACAAAATATGCATGCAAATAGAGTTAGATTATTTATAGAGCAACATCAAATTAAACTGCTTGTATAATGACTTAAAACTGGTTATCGCCATCCTGCATAATATCTGTTTAAACACACCACTTGCAACAAGCTTTCCTAATCAAAGGAGGAAACAAAAACACAATGTCACTAATTTTATGCATGCCATAACGTGCTGTTCAGCTCTCAGCATTGCGGCCCCGTGCAACGCAGGAGGGCGATGCTGCTTTTACCAATATGCGCTCGTCAGCTTCTACACAGCTCTTTGGGGAGTTTCATATTGGCTAAATTTCATATTTCAGGGCTCAGAAGCATTTAAAAAGCTGATGGAGAGATACAGGCACATTGTCTTGCTCCTGCCATGCAGTTTGGGAGTCTCGGGTGAAGGCTGGGAGCTGCAGGAGCAGGGTCTATCTAGACCTATCCTAGCTACAAGTTCTGTCCAGATTAAGGCTGGGAGCTGCAGGAGCAGGGTCTATCTAGACCTATCCTAGCTACAAGTCCTGTCCAGACTGGGGATGGGAGGTTCCAGTCAACTGAGGTTATTCAGTCACACCATGCAACATTTTCAACACCCACAAACCTCTGTGGAGCATGAGAGGGTGGGTGGGTGAAGGCCACCTCCTGAGCTCTGGGATGGCCACCTCCTGGCCCATCTGAGCCAGCCAAGGAGCAGCAGCAGGTCAGTGTGGCTGGGACACACTGCAGCTTGGTTTTCTCTTCACCCAGATAAGCTGTTGGTGCCCCCAACACCTACCTCCACCAGTCAGCACGGCCCCACGGCATCGCATTTGGCAGAGCTCGGATGGTTTGCAGCACCGCAGTTGCCCACCAGGAAAGCAGCAAGTGTGAGCACTGGGGCTGCCCTTCCTGGCTTAGCCTCATCTGCTCACATTAACTGAAAGCTATTAAAACCACCAAGTGCTTCAGAAATGGCTTTGGTCAGTAACACAGCTGCATTCTGGCTGCCTTCCCTCTCACCAGAGCTACAGCACAGACTGCAAGGAGCCTCACGCCAACATCACCAAAGCCACTTCTGTCCATTTCCAAACTTTCCCCCTTGCCTCATGTGCCCATATACTCGAGACAGAAGAAGGCAGCATCCTCACAGCAGCAACACAGCAACTGAACATCTGAGAGAAGGAAGAGGTATCCACATCAACAGCTCATATCTGCACTGCCTTTGCTGGAAGCCATGGGGAGCCCCAAACTAGCTGCAAACACACCAGTTATTTAAAACCAACAGAACAAAACCTGTACCCACTGCCTGAGCAGCTGCAAGCTCAAAAGCCTGAGAAATGTCCAAGGGGGTGAGGGCAAGCAGCACATTTGGTGAGCAGGGTTCCTGGACGTGGGTGAGGAACTCACGGTCCAGAGCAGCTCAGGCACCAGCTCCGAGCAAGGAGAGGCTGCTCAGCACTCACGGGGCAGTCCTCATCCCACTGAAGCGTGTGAAAGTCTGACAGGAAGTAAATTGAACCTTCAGTCAACCATTTAGACCTCGTGCAGGTCATTTAATTCAGTGAGAAAAAAAATAAAGGTGGATTTTTATTTTCCTGCCTCCCTGACTATTTTTAACTCTGGTAATGGAGGAGCTGATGCCATAGAAAGAGACATTTTGGTGGTCCACACAGAAGCAGGAATCAACCTCTCTTTCTTTGAGCTCCCCTTTTTCCTGAACAGTTTAACAACTCTGGGTTTGAAGCGTTGCCATTGTCCTGGTTCCCCAGGCACAGCCCCATGGCCCAGCCATGAGCAGTCTCCAGTCAGTGGGAGCTCCACTCAAGGCACTGACTCACAGGGGTATCCCACACCTCCTCAGCATGGTCATGATAAAAGGAGGGAGCTCAGTGAGGGTGGAGTTCCTCCTGTCCCTGAGGTTCTTCCTTTGTGGTCTTCTGCTCCTGCTGTTGACATCAAGGACTGGGCTGAGTAGAACCTTCCATGCGTTATGTTGATTGTTGTATCAGTTTTGTTATTCTATTAGATCTGTTTCTGCTTCAACTCACAGGCCTTCTGCCTTTTTTCCCCTATTCTCTCTCTCAGCTGGGGAAGGAGGATCAGGTGGTGGACGAACTGCTATGGTTTAGCCCCAAGTACTGGCTAAATGTAGACAGTTTATTTGGTGCCCAACATGTGTTTGAACTTCAAATAGCTCATCTGGGTGAAACCCAGGGTTGAAGTTTAAACAGGTTTCACCACTCGCCCACTCACTATGGTGATGTGGGCAGGATGGTCCCTCAGTGGACTCTCTTGGTATCTGGTGTTGGTGTTACTTTCTGAGAATGGGATGGTTTTACCACTGTTGCTTTTCGGATTTGTACGGTTTATTGCTTTTCACCATGGGCTTGGAGGTGTTGCCCTGTTGTCTTTCTTAGCTTTAGGATATGGTGTAGTAAGTTCATTTGTAGTTACGCCAGTTTCTGATCTCTATGACATGGTGATGGGCAGCATGACTCTGGAACACCCTTGGGATGCTTTGGCAGTTATAATTGTGTTATTGGATATTCTGAATATTTTTCAGTTTCTCATCCTGCTAAGATTGAAACCATGGCATGGAGTTGGGTGCTCTGTGGCTGCTCATCTTCTGCCACGGGCCCTACAGTCAGCTCAGCCCCTGCAGGAGGTCGTGCAGACGGTCTGACCCCGCTGGTGGATGGTGCAGCTGCCCAGCGTGCTCAGCCAGTGCCAACCACCCCTGTGTATAAGAGACAACACACCAGCAGAGCAGGTCAGGAAGAAGTCACCACTCAGTCTCTGTCCCTTAGTGAGTTGTGAGACACCCGCAAAGATTATGGTGTCATGAAGGCGAGCCCCTGGTTTCTTGGCTGCTCTGGTGCTGGGATAACGGAGATGAGGGCTTGGAACTGGAAAACAATGAAGCCGAGCAGCTGGCTCAGGTAGCAAGGGATGTGAGCATTGATAAATGTCTCTCAAGAGAAGCACGGCCCCTCGGTTTTTGGAGATGACTCCTCCTGAGTGTGAAAAGCAGGTATCCCTGTCGAGATGATGCTGTGCACAGGCTGAGCAGGTGGATGGCCATTGACAGAGGTGTGCAGTGTCTGAGAGAAATAGCCGTGCGGGAGCTGATTTTCACTGCTGTGGGTGACCCTCAGACACCAGTGGATCCAGATGCACTTAGTTACTGGACCCATGTGGCACAAGTGGGTGTTGAGTGCGCTGCCAGCTTATGCCAATACACCAGCATTATTTAGCTGGAAAGATGACGAGGCACCAACAGTAGGTGACCTGGATGATCGACTGAGGCAGTGTGTAGACAATCTTTCTTCATCCCCTCTGGAAGACATCTGGATGCACTGGTGCTTCTCACAATCCTCACAGCTGCCCCAATGGTGATAGTATTTCTAATACCTGCCTGTTCCTTGGGTATGCAACAGATGAACTGCCTCTAGAATGATTTCACACACAGCTATAAAATAAACCAAGGTCAAGATCCTTTGTTTGAGGCAAGATGCATTGATTGATGGCTTACATGCTAAACAGGTTGAAAAAAAATAACTATAACACTAAAGCTACAGCAGTGGGAAAATCTTTGGGCTCTGACGACAGATTTTGCATATCCTGCTGAAATCTGTAAGCAGAGTGTTGGCACAGGAGGGCTTCCCTCAATCAAGTCGTTGTATTCTCTGAAGGTGTACTACCTGGTCTGTACCCATGTGTTGAAACCACATGGGGTAGGTGTGATCTTGGAAAGATCTCTACACCCAAGGAAGTCCCTTGAGGTCTGGGCCAGGGGACCCTGCTCCCTGCACCCCTGCAGCTGGAGGTGGCCCAGGTGGCAATGCTGGCATGGAAACCAGTGGCAGGGCTGGGGAGCATCACACCTCTTGAGCCTCTCAGCAATGCAAGACCTGTTCTTCCCTGAAACCATGGCAACCAGAGATTTACTTTAAAAATAAAGAAGTGCTGTGTTCCTGGCAGAAGAGATAGCGGCTTCTGCAAGGTGTGAGCGTGCTGTATCCCCAAGCAAATCTGGGCCAGGTTCAGTCTCTGTCCAGCTGCATAGAGGAAACTCATTATTCACCAGGCTGCAGGGTTAGGAGGAGAGGAAACTTCAACGCATATGTGAGGATTAGTGGCCACTGCAAGGTGAGCCACTGGAAGGAGGAAGCACTTCCCAGCCTACCTTCATGTCACATTGGCCCCCACTAAGGATGGATAACCCAGTAACAGCAGTTTCCCTCTCTCAGCCCTACTCTGCAGGGCAGGTTTAGTCCCTGCCACCACGGTGGGACCTGGGTGTCACAAACAGTGGCTGGCACCCCGAGCAGGGGGCTGCAAGACCACAGAGAGGACATGCATGGTCCAGGCTGCGTGGGTCAGCAGTACACCTGACCTCAAACCCCACAGACAGGCAGCAGAGATGAAGCTTCTGGGTAGTAAAAAAAAGGAGCCCTGCCTTTCTTTCAACACCAGCCCTGCTCAGCAAGTCCCTTCCCACACCCAGAAACTGGATGTTGTGTCCTGATGAAGGAGGTTGCCAGTAAATCGAAGAGCCCAGAGAGATGTGCTGGATGGTAGAGGTAATATGAGTGAGGAGTAGCACCCCTATCTGCTGTGTAAGGAGGCAGACAAACAGCCAGTCGGACCCTGAACTTGGAAAGGTGAAGGGGGGAAAAAAAAATAATCAGGCAGGGACTGTAAAGCCTGACTGGAGAGAAACTCACGCCCCACTTTCTCCTCCCCACTCAACAGCCTTCACATTTTGACTGAACCAGAACACTCTCACTTCCACAGGCTTTTCACTGCCATGTTGACGTGTCATGTCTCATCCTCTTTTAATACAGAACCTGAGCACGGTGTTGCGACTCTTCCTGCAGTTAGAGCTGACAGCTTGGAGTTTTCACTCATCCCAGCTAAAGGTGTTAAGAAAAGTTACTTTGCTCATGTGCATGAAGTTGAATCTGGGCATAATGGCTTTTTCTGCCACAAGAAGCAAAATTAAAAAAAAAAAAAAAAAAAAAAAAAAAAAAGGCAGTATATTCTGGAACTCCTAAAGCCTTAAGTAACTGAACGAATGATAAGCCAAAGGGAGGAGAAAGTTTTCACTAAAATGCACCCAGGCCTCCGAGTAGAACTTGAGAAAGGACGAAATGCCAGGAGGGAGTTTTCTCTGCAGCCGGCTATTGTTGTAGAGCCTGCAAATTGTACTTAAACCCTGAGTCGCTCCATTGTTAGAAGCACTTAAAACATAAAACGGAGCAGAAACAGGTTTCCTTGTTCCGGCTGTGGGAGGCAGCAGAGCTTTTAGATCAATTGTTATGCAAATCCGCCTTTAAGTTTCAACCTAGGTTAAAAGCTATTCTCCAGTCAATTAAAATCAGAGTCCCTAAAGTGGTTCTCGAATGAAGCTTAACTTCCCATTGATGTCAGGCTGTGGGTTTGCATTTTAAGCTGTAGCTAGGAGTCTCATTCCCCTCTCACAGAGATGGGGGGGAAAGGGGGCACACACTGGGAGTGCGTTGGTGCTGGAGCACCAGAGTGGGCTTGCCCTGAGCCAGCCACCCCAGCGAGCTCCCCCAGCAAATCCCCCAAACCAAGGGCTGGTGGGCTGTGTGGGTGCCACCTGGCTAAGAGCAGAGCCCTGGGCAGGTTGATATGGGTGGACTGAGCTGGGGCAGAACTATGGATCAGATGCAGTCTTGGGCGACGGTTCCTGGTTTTGTGGCAGGGTACCAGCTCAGAGCAGTGCCCAAAGCCAGGGCACAGGCACAGCTGGCAGCAGGGGTGAAGCAGGAGTGCTTTGGCCACACTAACCCTCTGTCCAGAGGCTCACAAGGCTTTTTCACGCTCCCAGGAGAGGTTCTGGAGGTGCTGCCAGCCCTGTGTCAGGCTGCACTGTGCTCAGCTCGGCCCTTGCACAGCCTGAAGAGCGATGCTACTTCTCCTCCACAAACACCAGTCATGCCACCCCTGCTGGGAGCATGGGGAAGGGGTCACTGGCTTTTGCAGCAGCAAATTTGGAAGGTGCATGGTAGCTCCAAACACATGCATGAGCACATTGGGCACAGCCACAGGCACCAGGTCCTCCACCATGGCACCGAGCTGCCCAGCCTTATGGTCCCCCAATGCTTCACTAACTGCCTGTATTTCAAAAACCATCTGTGACACCAAGATCACACAGTCCTCCTTTTTCTAAGGCACTTGGGCTGCACTTCCCAAATTAAACATCAAACAGCTCATGGTTCAAAACCACAGATATTTGCACTTCTCAGCAGGGTGGTTTACATGAACTCATGTTTCTGACTCCCTCACCTCAGACCACGACCACCATCTGCTCCTCCACCTCTCCAGAGCAAAGCCTGTGTTTCTGGAAGACCAGTGCAGTAAAACTGCTCCTGGGTTTGCAGAGCTAGATAAAGAGCATGCAGTTGATCCAAACACACCATTTTACAGCAGGCAGGCAGATTTCCCTTTCAGCAACATGATTTGTCAGCCTGTGTGCCAGCTGGTAAAACGCGTAAGGATGTTGTTAGTCGGGACGCACTATGTGGGTGATGAGCAGAGCCGACCCCCTTCCTTTGGGAACTGGGTTTGCCAGGCTGGAAACACAGCTCATCTCATGCTCAACACGAATAGCAGCAACACCTGGCCAAGAGCTGCAAGCTGGCAAGCACCCAGGTTGCCCCAAGCACACAGCATCCAGGAGGATCAGTGCTGGGGACGTGGGGACACTGATCACAGGCTGAAAGATCACGTAGGACACAGCACACACTCTGGTGAGGACAGCAGGTGGGATAATGGAGGATGTTAGCTATACAGGTAGAAATCATAACAGTTCAGCCTACACAGAGGGTTAGTTTCCAAGAGAGCTGTTATCTCAGCTCTGATGCCTGGATGTCAGAGCTCCTGTGCCTGTTTTATTAAGTACAGGGGTTTATTGCTGTTCGTAGAAGTATGCCTGCATACAGAGCAGCAAGGGAGCACATCAGCTAGGAAGGACTGAGCCTGCACCAACTGCTGTGTGCAAGCACCCAGAACCCAGCCATGAGAGGGATGATAAGTGCATGTGGGGGGCTGCCTTAATTTCCAGGTCGTGAACCCTGGCCGATGTGTAAAAGCAAGTCAAAACAGTTTTCCATGTTGATGAAAACATTGTTAACAGGGAGGAGGGAGTCAGAGGAAGAAGGGGGGCGAAGGCAAAGCCCTCCATTCTCTTGGGAACTTGGTCTGTTTCCCCCACGTCCCTTCCAAATTTGTGAATATTTCTGCACTCTGCCACTTTCTATAATAAATATCACCCCTCATTAGTGACACCCTCTCTGGTGCACTCCAGGGGAGCCCCACAGGGGCTGGCCACTGCAGCAGGGTCTTAGGCAGAGCTCAGCAGCATCTCCAGGCCCCTGGGTGATGGAGGACCCCTTCCCACTGCCCCAAACCCCGGCCCTTAAACCTCACCCATCCTAAGTCCTCAGCTGCAAAAGCAAACCAAGCCCATAAAGGGGTCATGCCCATGTCAGCCCATGCTTGCACTTGCCCCCTCTCAGGGTAGACCTGCTTCTGGGGGTGCAGATTTCCCCACCTCCAGAAGGTGCTGCCTGTCTCTGTGGTGTGCTTTGGGAGCTGCTGAGGAAGGCAGGGGTCAGATCCCCCAGTAGCAGTAAGGAAGCAGAGTCTTGGCTGCCTCTTCCCAGTGCAAAACTTTCAGCTGCTTTCCACAGGGCTGAAAGCAAAATTTGCATCATTCCTCCTTCAGATGAGACAGCCACGTTATTTTATTCTGTCTCAAGGGAAAACTATTTTTGACATAAAGGTAGGCTGCAGAGATTTCACTTTCCTTTATGTAAATATACGTGTAAGGGAAAAAACCTGAAGGATATTGCAAATCATTTTCCAGGCTGGTGCATAACTGTGCACGGCAAGTGGATGTGGAGATGAGTGACTCAGGCTTCTGTGCAGGAGCACTTTTGCCAGGATTGTTTAAAAATTATTATTATTTATTATTTCTCTCTGGCTAATTGAAGCTAAATAAAATATTTGGGCTCAAGCTGCTCTGCTGAACACTCTGTCCTAGTTATTCCTAAAGAAAACTCTGTCCTAAGGTAGTCACTGTACATCAAGAACTTCTTAAAAGGAGGCCAGTTTCCTACCTCATGAACACTGCAGAGTCCAAGTGTTGTGGGAAGCCTGGAGGGCAATGAACCACAGCAACTGCCTGTGCTGGGGGGGTGAGCAGAGGAAGGATGTGACAGCAGGGCAGATGCACCACTCCACCTCCGCCACAGCCAGGCACCCCATTCCCAACGTCATCACCCCATGGGCAAGGGAAAGTCCTGAGTCATGGGACTGCAGCTCTCCTCTGTTCTGGCTGAGCTGATGCTGCCCTGGGACCCCCAGAGCAGCTGGGGTCTCACAGCCTGACTTTTGGGAGGATGGCACCATCTGCTACAGAGCACCCAGTTGCCAGGAGCAAAAGGTACTGGGAGGGAATCAGCTGCCCTTGGGGAGCTGAGCTGAGCCTCTGCTCCTCATCCTGTGCAGTTTCCTCTGCAGCTCCCACATGACCAATGTCCTCCCAGCAGCAGGAGACACATGCACATCCAGCTGTCACCCATGGAAGCCCACAGATACCTGGAATTTACCTGAAATGGGCTCAAAATCCCTCCCTGGTGCATTCAGCAGAGGCAACAAGAGGCAAGGGGGTTAAAAAGTCCTCAAACACTAAACGTTAGCAGCTGTGGGAATTGGCAGGAGGTGTCACAGCTGCACAGACAGCTCCTTGCCCATTTGTGCAGAATTTCACTGCAGAGTGCTTGGCAGCCCCACGGCACCCCACTGCCCGTGCGTGGGCTGATGCCACGGCAGTGGGTGCCCAGCAGTCCCCAGCTCACAGCGTCCCCTGTGCCACCCGCACACCGGCTCTTGGGGGAAGAAAAAAGGAAACTAGTGGGAGAGAACAACATGCAATAGCTGTATTTTTGCTTTGCATTAAGGTTTGTTTGTCAAGTAAAATTGCCCTCTCATAGGGCTTAGAGCACTGAAATGCTGGGATATTTAACTGCTTACCTTTCAAGGTTTAATCCAGCCCCTTAGTACAGTCTGAAACCATTCTACAGATTGTTCCATCCCCCCTGGAGCAGCATTGCTTTAACGACATCTTTACAGCTCTAATGGATGTCCTTGGTAAAGATTATAGCCCTGCTGTTAGAAATTTGTTGCAGGACAATGTTTAGACAATGATAAAATACCTACTGGGGATGTGGGAGCTCGGTGTAACAGTGGTGCAATTCATGGTGCACCACGTGAGCCATGTTTGCATTCATACATGCTGCAGAGAGAGAACCATGTACCATTAGGAATGAGTGTAATTAGCACATGAGTAATTCATTGGGCTATTTGGGTTTCCATTTCATATAGAGAAAGTCTCAAGACCATACATCACCTGTAATACAGACCAGTGTGCAAATCCTTCAGTTTTCTTGTCTAGTCTCACTGGCAGTTTCTGATAACTCTGTGCTGCAGGGCATATGTAAGCCATGAGAGAGCCCATCTCTTTCCTATGAAATCTTGTTCCAGACTGACCTTCTCCCTATGGCAGGTCCTCCCACACCCAGCACACAGCTCAAGGTTTGGGTCTCTTCCCTGAGGAACACAGTGCTGCAGGGGAAGAATCAGATCCCAGCTTTAGACTTCCATGTAGGAAGCTGCCTGGTGCACAGACATGGTGTAGAGCCAGCAAGACTAACGTAGTGTTGAGGTTTGTGTCCAGATCCTTCACAGAGCAAATGGAATGGTCAGGTCCTTTCAAGCCCTTCAGGAACTACTTACTCATCATATGGCTGTCACAGAGGTTTTGCAATAAATCACACAGCACTAATGATCAACAAACCACTTAACCATGGAAAATTGCTTTAATACTACCTCAAAGTATTAGTGAATGATCCATTAATTAATTCAAATTATTGAACATTGGCCTTGCTTTTCCACCAGGTTAGAATGACTTTGTGCTGAATTCAAGCAGGAGAGTGGTGTTTAAGCCATCTCTGAAATCATGATGGGGATGAGGACCCCAGATACCTGTGGGCCAGCAGCAGCCAGCGCTTATTTGCTGCCATGATGTTGAGTGAAGGAGAAAGCACGAGGGTGCTCCAAGCTGGAAAGATCTTTGTGGTAAGAAGGAGCAGGTCCCTTAACAGATCCAAACCATTGCCTCTCACCCAGAGGAGAAGTTCAACCTTGAAGCTCCTTTGAAATAACCCTTGGCAGTCCCAGGAGCAAAAGAAATCCATCTGCAAACAATAGCTGAGGGGTGACTAGTTACAGGAGAGAGTGGAGATGGGATGTTTTATATTCCATATGGAAGACAATGCCCAATGCCTGGCAGCTGAAGCTGGGTGTATTCAGTCTTAAAATAAGCAGCAGTTTCCCAACATGGAAAAAACAGGGAAGACTTTAAAATGAGATCTTTCTGAATGGCAGGATTTCACCTGCATCCTGGGCGAAAGACCTTTGCAAGTGCAGGATCATGTCAGCCTTGGTGCATCCCACAAGAGCTGCATGTAGCAGATGGAGGGAAAGAAATCAAGTGTTATTAGAAACAAGTGTTATTAGAGCAGGTGAAAAGGAGTGACACAATGAGCAAGGAAGGGACTGTGACCTCCTGAGCTCAGACTTTCCCATCTCACACCTTTTCTCCGAGGCCCAGGGATGCTCACAATGCAGAGCCTCCCGTACGAGCTTAACATCACCACGTTGGCAGAGGAAAGCTTGGTGCATTCAGCTCTGCCTCACAGCAGCCTGGCTCCCTGGGGGAGCTCTGGAAATCACTGAGACTTCAAAAAATGGTGGATGATAACTTTTAATTCCCAGCCAGGAGGAACCGCAGCACTGATTTTAATGGAAGCAGAATTAGATGCACTTCAGCTACTACAGAAACTCTTCCCCAATAATTGTTATTATAATGCAAATCACTATGGCACCAGCCACCAGCACATTGTTAACCATTTCCATATAGGAGTTCGCTAAAATGGCAAAAATCCTGCAAGGGAGGAAGCATTCTCTCCGCCCAGTACAGAGCAGTAACTGAGGAGGTAAGAGTTGAAAGGACTCACCCTTGGTCTCCCCAAGCATTGTGGCAAACCAGCACAGCCTCAGCTCCATTCCCTGCCTCAGAAAGGAGCTGGCCCCTCATATTGTCCTCAGGGCCAGGATGGGGAGGTCCAGGGCATGTTGTTAAAAAGGGAAGAATAGCTTCTACCTAACAACTAGCAACAATAGCAACTACCTAACTTCTCTTTTTTAAATGACTGGGGGATCAGGTGTGACAACGAAGCCACAAAGATAGGAGGGGGAAAAAACCCCCACAGCCCTAAAGTGGTGAGGATTAGCCAATTATACATTCAGGAAGTTGTGTTAATTAGAAGCTTTTCAAGAGAAGAGTCAAAGGACTTTACACAGATGGAAACTGATTTTAACAAGCAGTGATAAGTCCCAGTGTCAGAGAGGCATCAGCAGTGCAATGTCCTCTGCTGGCATCTCCAACTACTCCAGGGGATGGTCCAGCCGAGGTTGTGCTGCACCAGGAGCCATCTGCCACCCGCTGGCTGTGATTAATCTGATTGATTTTTGGGGAACATTATGATATTAAAGTGAATAATCATGTAGCTGGGACTGGTAAAGGATTATTCCCTGCGTAATGGTCACAGCTCTTTGTGAGAGCCCAGAAGCACCTGGGTCATCTGATCGCTCAGAAGTCGCCCATCATCAGTCACCCAGGGAGGAGGAATTGATTTTTTTCCTTTTTCTTAATGATGATGTGTAATGCAGCAGCTTTATGCACTAGTCAACAGAGACCCTTTAAGAGGGTTTGATAACAGCAGGGTTTTTTCCCAGGCAGAGGGAAGTACACAGCAGAGAATGGAACAAGTCACAATTAATCTGCTTGTTCTTTATATATGGTGATGGACATCTCCTTTCCTGCTTAAGTCAGGGAACCTCAGAACACGGATGTGGATTTGTTTACAAGCATCAGAATGGGTTCCTAGGTGTTACATGTGCTTCTTTAAAAAGGGCACACAAAAGCCATTTAAGAATTAAAAAATAAAAAAAAATCTAAGAGTCTGACCAGCAAGAAGTGGACATGATTTTTGACACAATAAGCTTCAGGGACCTGAGCAGGAGCTGCCAGACTCTTCCAGACTGCTTCAAGTAACAGACCGTGCGAAGGCTGAGCCCTGGTGTGATGCTCAGGATGCTGCACAAAGGCTGAGTGTGGTTACAGCCTTTGCCATCCCCTGTGGCAGCCAGGGGAAGGTGGCTGGGTTTTGTCACTCTGTGTTCCTCCGCACCCCATGCAGCACCCCCAGCTCCCCCAGCATGTCTTACAGGCATGAGTGACACACGGGGCCTCAGACCATCAGCACCCACAGGTATGAACTGGGGCCTGTCTTTAAGTTTAATCACTTCATGAAAATGTAACTTTCAGTATTTCATTAGGATCTCTCCCATCTGTTAAACACCATCCTGGAGAGTTTGGTGACACTTTAAATGAAGCTGTGAAGAGATGTGTTTGTTTTAGATGTAATTGGACAGCTGTTTTATTATGAGCTAATGAACTATGATGATTAAAAAGAATGCAGTTTTAGCAAACCATGTATTAACAATTACTCCTGACTAAAATCACAACTAAGCAAGTGCAAGAGAACTTTCATAACAATGACTGGAAGCAGAAGATGAAAAAACAAAACCAGTGAGGTGCAACAGGACAAGAGGTGCCTCCAGGCCAGGCTCCCTGCACCACGCATGGGTACCCCAGGCAGCCCCACAGCAACCAAATCCCTCCACATGTCCATGCTACCACTCCACATCACCACCATCTCCTCTGGCCCAAAGCCCCTTTTGGCCCAAATTAGTCATCAGGGTCTGCTCATGCTCCTCCATCTTCCCAGCTCCTCTTCATGCTCATATCCCCCCTCCCCCCGGCCACAGGATCGTGTGAGGGGCTGGGAAGGGAGAGGGGACAGGGATAATAAGCTCAGAGGTAGAGATGATTGACCTCTGTGGTTACAAAACACATTTCAGACTCCTTTTCCCCCTGCCCTGGGTCACTTTGGCCAAGGCTGCCCCAGAGGCATTGCACAGAATGGGATGTTCTCTGATACAGGGCCACATCCTTCCTGGTTGTGAGGAGATACCCCTCACTCTGGGCATCAGGAGCACCATGAAAAGCTGATCCTGAGCTGGGGAGTCCTGCATCCATCCTTCCCACACTTTCCAGTTCAGAAGAGATTTCTGTATTTCAGCACAACCCAATGCTAAAGAAAGCAGCAGCTGGAGATTCCATAGGAGTTTCCCACTTTCTGTGGAGCAGTTTTTAAGCAGTGAAGTCTCTTCTCTGAGAGTTTCAGTGAAAAAGCTCCAAAGAGTTAAATGAAGACAGGTACATATGCCATGTGTGCAAATCACTTATCTCCTGCTGTTAAAATAAATCTGTTCCAAATCATTGTGGCTTCCTAACAGCTGCCTCCTCATCTTTCTCTGCCTCAGCCCTCCATTTGGCCTTCTTTTCTGTGTTCATCCTCAGCAGCGTGTGATCCCTTTTAGCAGCCTTGAAAAGAAATGGTGAAAATCATTGCACACACACATTCCCCACCTCTAAATTTCCCCACATTTGCACCGCTTGCTTTGACACCCCACTGTCCTTTCTGATGTTTTTCAGTGACAGTTGATGTATTTCCTTGTTTTACCAATTTTTTGGCGTTTGCAGCTCTAATTAGCAGAAAAATTACACTAAGTTGTTCACAGCTGCACTGGGACATGCAAGTCAGGCTGGAGATCCTCCTTCCCTACCAGTGGGATGGGAAGAAGCAAGTGTCACAGCTCTTGGTGGCCATGGTGGCAGGCAGGACCACGGGAACCTCATGGCCCACAGATGCAGGGCAGGACCAGGCACCATTGACGTTATCTGAGCTGCTCCATAACCTTTGGACCTGCCTCTTGCTGAGACACCGTGATACAGCACATCACACTGCCCAGGTTTATGGCAAAGTGGGTCAGAAGGAACACAGTAACCAGCAAGCTGTGCTTCCCCATGCCAATCTCTCCTCTGGAGAATGGGGTAATACAGGTCCTGGGCAAATATTGCTTATATCGACTTATTCTTGAACCTGTCACCCAGGCTCTTATTTACAAAGAGAGCACACACACATTAAGTGGATTGATTCACTTCACCTAGAAACAATACTCACTTCTTTGCCTGTAATAACCATGGCCAAGCAGCCCAGCAAGGTCAGTGCAATCATGATGTAGCACACCTTTATCCTGACACTGTTCCTTGCTGCATCGAGGACCTCAGACCTGCGGAGGACAGAGCAGAGTTTCTATCCTGCAGCAGCATGTGTGAAATGAGATCATGGGGAGCTAGGGAACGAGTCCCCAGGTCTTCCAGCAAGTGTCTGTGAATGTACAATGTGTTTCAGCCTTCTCTGTCTGCAAGTGCTCAGAGGACTCAAAATATCAGCTTGTGGGGGAAAGATTTAGCCACCCCCACACATAGGTAATCCCAACAGTCATCAGTAACAACAGGGACAACAAATCCTGCTCTCCTGCCATCTTTTATTGCACATGAGAGCAAATACCTAAAAAAATGTCAAGGGCAGGAAACTCTTTTAATTGTGATAATGGAATTGTGAGGGGCTCAGCTTTGGGTGCTACAAACCCAGGGCGTGGGTGCTGCACAGCACGAGGAGACACTGGGGCTGTACCACCAGAGCCAGGCGGTGCCACCCTCAGTGGAACAGAAGGACATGCATGACATTTTGGCTAAGAGCAACGGGGAGTTTTCACACAGCAAAGAGGCACAGCAAGTGGTGACTGGGTCTGTGGCCACATCCCCATCCCAGCTGCACGTGGTGCTTTGCAGCCCCATCCCAGGGGCGGGCACCAGCCCCATCCCAGGGGCGGGCACCAGCCCCACAAGTGTCTGTCTGTGGATGGAGGCTGGGGCAGACAACTGCACTGTCTGTCCTGAGCTGTCTTCCCAAGCAGCTGAACGGCCACAGCTGTCACTGGGAAATCTCCACCACCTTCCATGAGTGACTCAGGGCATTTATGCAACAATTCATGCTTGCAAGGGACTGCAAGGTGGCAGAGTCACACATGACATTGGACCCAGCCATGGATTTACTTACCCCTGGAAGGGGAAGGCTAGCTGGAGGAGCCCCCAGGAGTCATAAATAAGGGAGCATTAGGTCTCCAGAACTGAGTGACAATTCTTTAACAAAACACCTCGACAAGGAGGTGAAGCCATAGCCCAGAGATGATGAACTCACTGCAGATGTCTGGCACCAAAAATGTGTACAGCTCCGACTTCTTTTTAAAAATTATGCAGCATTAATAATTGCTAATCCATAAAAACTAGCAAAGCAGGCACAAATCCAAAGTGCATGATATGACTTCTGAGTTACAAAGCCACTTGTCTTGCAAAAGACACTTCAGTTTAGTCTGAAATGATATCTAAAACAAGTGAATCCAGTTTACTTCACAGAGCACGACAAGAAGTTAGTGTTCCCAAAAATTCAGATTATTTTTGGACACCAGCAGCAGCATGGAGAAGCATTGCCCCTCACCACGTGAGTGATGCAGACAGGGGGTCTCAATGTGTACATTCACATCCAAAAACATCACTCAAACAGATCTACTTACGAGACGTGCCTGGGAACGTCCTCCTCCTTTTTAAAGCGTCCTGCCCACACTAACACCTTTTTATCAAAATTTGTCAGCCTCCTGTCATTTCTGAAAGGTCTGTAACCTGTAACGGATTTTATAAAAGAAAACAATGAGCTCAGCTTAAAGAAGGGGAGAGGAAAAAAGCTGTCGTTACAGGGGGAAAAGGATTGAAAGTTCAGAGTGGCACTTTCCTGTCTGTGGGAGCCAAATGTGCTTTCTAATGTCATAAGGACTCAGCAGCTGGTGTGACATGCTTTGTTACATTTGTGGCTTATTTAATTTTGCCTTTTTTTTTTTTTTTTTCCCTTTAGTTTAGGTAGGTTTTAAACTAAAAATCTCTTCTAACCTTCCTGATTAAGGCAGGAAAGGATGTGGGGCTGAAGTCACCCAAGCCCACAGCACGCTCTCACCCAGCTAGCATCTTGCTTTTAAATGGCCCAAGTAGGGAGTTAAGCAAACTGCCAGCAGCACTAAACTCCTTGACAGCGTCTCCTTCTAAAAGTGCTGATGGAGAGACAAGGTCTGTTGAAGTCTAGCCTGGTGGGAGGCTGGCAGTCATTCTCATGCAAGCTGGGTACCATGTTACTGTGCCCTAATGATGATACATTACAGCCCACCAGACTACCAGGGTGATGCCATTAGCATGCTGTCACCGCGAGCACAATGAGAAAGGGGCTCTGTCTCCTCTTGATTGAAACAAGCCCAATGACAGATCACGATGAGAGCAGTGGCAGGGAGATTCTGCAAAAAACAATTTTAAGCAATGGCTAACTCAAATCCTGGCTTTTGCATTGCGTACCTGTACAGGTGGTCATTGCCTGGTAGCTGGGACTGTTCATGCACCCAGGTAGGGGCACCCAAGATGCTAGGTTACCATGTCCCACGCTTGCAAATGTGGGGCTGGTGTTTAGAAATGCCCTGTGGGTGACCAGGGAGGGATGGACATGAAGGTGCCCCCAGTCTCACCCCCTGGCTGTTGCTGGATTGCTGGTGCTTGGCTGAAAGGAAAGCACAGAACAGGGCACAGGGAGCACCTCTTCCTGCCTGTGTTGAGATGGTGAAATTACATTTAGTGCCTTGGCCCCAGGCCTGCTCCAGCATGCCAGGACTTGTGAATGGCTGAAAAATCCCAGGTATAAATCTTGGCACCCAGACCCCCACGTACATTTCATCTCTCGCTTCTCCTATTTCTCTTGCAGAGTGCCAGTGAGACCAGGAGAGCTACACCCGAAATATCAGCAAGTGTCTGAGTCGGAGCTGCAGCAAGCAGTAGGACAGATCACTAAGAGGACAGGCTCCATCCCAGGGAAGAGAAGGGCAAAGCCTCACGCTGCAGCCCCACAGCCATCCCACGGGAGCACAGGCAGCCCCGTGCAGCCCAGCCTTGCTGGGACGAGGAGTCTGCAGGACTTAAAGGAGAATTAAATTAAAAGGAGAAATTATCTCCACGGCAGGGAGCTTGCCTCTGTGGGAGCAGCCCATGCCTGCTGCCTGCCAGAAGAGCCAGGGCACTGCCCACACACCTGTGGGTGTAACCTGGCAGGGAGCATCAGGGGGAGCAGAGGGGTGCACGTCTGCCACTCGCACCAATCCTGCACGTGTGGAGACGTGCGCTGGTCCTCTGGAAACCTGGCAGCTGGGCACAAGGAGGAACATTTGCTAATTTTTTTAAATTAACAGGTTCCCTGACATCAGGGCTTTTAACACAAAAACCTTTGTCCCTGTGCAGTGTGCTAGGCAGAGCTCCCCATTTGCTCCATGTCTCGGGAGCGTTTGTAACCCCAGGGGACGCAGCACTGCAGTAACCCAGCCACAGACGAGAACAAGGCTCATTTTCTCACCCTTCCCTGCAAACACAGAACAGTGACCAAAGCCTTTCCACCCACCTGGATTAGCCGCCTGCAGAGCTGTGTCCTGAGCACCCTTCGCTTTGTCACCGGTGGCTCTGGTGGGGTGCAGCACCGGCCAAGCCAGTGGCCGCCACAGCCTGGGGCTGTGCCCCAGCAGCCTCCCCAGCATCCCCCCACTGCCAGCACCAGGCCACTGCCTCCCCGCTGGGCTGGCAGGAGCCCAGGAGGCTGCTTCTAGGAGTTACTCACACAGAACTGCCCCTTCCAGTAAGAAGGGAGTAGCACACGTTTCCACCCTGGCTGCCAACCGCTTTCGCTTGCGTCACGGTCACCGGTTAAATTTATCGCCCGTGTTTACCACGGTGACACACGTGCTGCCCAGGGAGGGCAGAGATAACCACAGCAGCAGCTCCCTCCCAGCCTGGGCTCTGCCCCGGGCTCTCCATCCCCAGGAGCTGCTCAGGAGGGCAATGGGTGTTTATGGTGTTTTCTCAGTCGTTTCTGTGGCAGGACTAAAATAGGACAGCGTGCTCTATTTCCCCAAAGACAGGCTTAGTGACTGCTGATTGTCACAGCCAGATGAGCTGGTAGAGTTCTTCATTGTTCTCAGCTAAAAAATCATCTTGCAAATCAGTTGCATTAAAGAGACTTTCTGAAGAGGAGCAGCATTTCCCCCATCTCAGAATAAATGTGGTTCAGGGGAAGGAAACTCCAGCTGATGTTTGTGGCTATAAATGCAGATGGAGAGTCCATCCCACATCCAGACTGGGAACTCTCCTGGCAAAGGAATGTATTTCAGATATATTTCACATTTAAATCAGTAAATTAAGAAATTAGGACAAAAACCTCAGGTGATGCAATATTTGTCAGTAAAATTGTGATTGAAATACAGCAGTACCTATAAAGTATTTAACCTCTTTGAATTCAATCTCCATGAAGTCTGGATAGTGCTGGACGTTTTCCATAACATCAGCGGCTTTAACCAGAGAATGAACCAAAACCAATGCTATTTTATCACTTTTACATTTCTCCTGTGTTTTGCACCAAATTCTCCCGATGGGTCAGGAAATGGAAATGCAAAATATCATTTGTCTCATATGAAGCAGCAGAGTATTTACTCGCCTTAGACACACGAGGCTCTAAAGCTGATTTACAGCTAGGGAAAAAGATTCCATTTGAAAGGGAAGAAACGGTTGCTGAAAGGAAAATTTTCAGAACTATTTAGTAATACTATCAAGGGCAATATTGCAGATAATCAAAATGTGTTTAAGAGCAAGAGGGGGAACTGCAAGGGAATAGAGCTCGGGATGTTGGCAAGGATATTCTTTAAGGGCTGAGAGGATGAAAGATGTGAGACAGACGCGGCTCCAGCTGCCTGGTTCCTGGCCCCAAGGACAAACTCACCCATTTACAGAGATGGTTTATGGTTTTTGAGAACACAGAGTTATTGATACAGAGGAAAGAAGAAGCTCACAGCAATGACAAACGCATTTTTTGCTCTTTCATGAAAGCTTCACAATGCATCCGGACATAACACAATGCGTTTAGCTTAATTTGCTTGTAATTTGGTAAAGCAAATTAGATCCATTTCCAGATTAGGATCCCATACAGAAAATAAATGGTGGTTTGAGCTTCCAGCTGTGAATGAGACCTGCAAACAAGCAGAACTCAGTGGATGTGATTATGCTGGAAGAAGCAGAAGGGAAATCTGGTAAAGTCACTGAGGATATTTGTGTCCTGCTCAGGATTTCCCTGGGGGGAGATGAACACGAGGAGGAGGAGGAAAGGTGCATTTATAGCATGAAGTTACAGAGCTCAGCACCCCTGGACATCCCCACAGGCCCTCTTCTCACCCTGCAGAGCTGCTGAGTGGAAAAGAGGGATTGTACACCTGGACACCCCTCGTTCCCCAAGCTGGGTGGGCAGGAGGGGCTGGGAGGCAGCGGCGGGGATGTGCTGCTGCGATGCTCACATCACCCTTGGAACTGCCTGGCCCCACAGAGGCTCTGGCTGTGCAGAGCATCACAGCATTTTCACTTCAACAAGCACTCTCCAAAATGCTTATTGCAAAAGTGACTGTCATTATGTCATGTCTGATCATGGTTTTGAAGAAGGAAAAAAAAAAAGAACATTTTTATTTTATCTCTTCGTTTCTCAAATGTGGAGAAAATCGTGGGGTTTTCAGGCCTCTGGTGCTTATCCACCTGGGGGGTTTCAGTTGTTTCCTCTAGAAGACACACCAGCTAACTGCTGTATTAATCACATCTGCTGAGAGCAAAAAACCACTTCAGGATTTATTATGCCAGCATTTAGCAGTGCAAAGACACCAAGGTCCTCATGAAACCACACAGGCAGTTACTTGTTCCTGAATTTCACTCGTTTCTCTGGCACTGTGAATGCTTAATGCCAGGGTGAGTTTTACTGCAGTGCATGGAAGCTAATAAAAAGCTATATTCACCTCTGCACACTGTGGATCTCTCTGTGGCCCAGAGCATCTGGAATCCCTTCCTGAACAGCAGGGACATGCAGAATGCCCTTGGACCAAGGTAGCCTTGTGTGCAGCCTGATGGCCTCAGTCCTCCTTAAGATGTTCTGTGCCCAGCCCAGTACATGCACATCCCCATGAGGCTTATCCATCCACTCCCCTCATCAAGCCATCACTGGATACCCTTCAGTGACTTATGAGCAGAGTTCAGCCATTATTTCATAACCATTAAGCTCACAGACAGGGAGTTTCTTGCATAGCAGTAACACCTTGTTCAGAGATGCAGAATTAGCAAAGCCAGGCTTGAAGCACTACCTTATCCTCCTCCCACATCCTTCTGCCACGGGGAGAGCAGGACTCCAGCTCCTCAGCAAGCCCTGGACAGTACAGATAACAACTCACTCACTGACTAGCTGAAGAGATGTCCCCCAGGCTTCCTCCGAGCCTCGCTGCAAGGAGAGAGCACAGATCTGACAGTTTTTGAGTTACAAAGGAGCAGGCTGGCTCAGAAAGAGCAGAGGATGCTTTGCAGCTGTGGTGCAGGCTCTTGACATTACTGTTCTCTGTGCAGGAGTGACACGTAGTCAGCACTTGCTGCACGCCGGTGCCAACACTGAGGATGGAAAAGTAACCACAGGACTCCACCCTGGGTCTGCATCATCTTCACCTCGTTCCTGCCACTCTGCTCTTGCAGCTGACTCCGCCTGCAGCCAGTCATCCTCCCCTCCCTAAATGTACACAAACACCTTTGCAGAACTGGAACTGAAAGGCCACAGTATACAACCCATTGCTCTTTGTAAAAATCCACTGCTCTTTGATTCTGACTGACTTTATACTCTCATTCCCAGTACCTTAATTCTGATTACTGTCAGCCTGTTGTGACAACGAGAAACTTGGATTTGAGTTCCCTTCACCTGTTCTGGTTTTTCTGCTTTCAACAGCCACAGGAATTGAAGAGTTTATTCCTCCAGAAGCCCCAGGTTTCCCCCACATCACTTTATACCTCCTGGTTAATTTTCATAAGATTTCATAACAATTTTTTTTTAGTCATGTACACAAAAGAATTCATGGGAGTATTCAACCAAAAAAAGTATTACTCTGTAAAGCTCTTTTCATGTGCAGCGTCCTCAAAACCAAATGGCTTACCATCAGGCTCTGCTTTGCATGCCATGCAAACATTTTACATGAGGGCTGTCATCAGGAGCAGAAGATAATCTTATCTTAAAATTCTTTGCCTTTCCCCCATCTAATTATATATGCAGCAAAACTCTGTCTCGGTTCCTAGACGAGCTAAACAAGCAGTCCTGGATGGGCTCCTGGCTCATGAAATTCTAAGTGTCAGGAAATATTCTGCCACGAAACTGTGTATTCAATTTAACACAGCAAGAGCAATGAATTGCTTTGAAATGTCTCACTTACCTGCAGACTGCCAGCCCAAGAGCCCGTCCCTCCTCCTGAGGGTCCCCAGGGATCAGCACTCCCAAGGCTTCAGTTCTCACCAGCAGGTGAGTCACATCCTCCCCTTTTCAGGAAATCATCTGCCCTAAGGAGACTCAAATGCAAATCCCAAGAAACTAAAAGCTCCTTAGCCATTTCTCACCATGGCCGAGTCAAATCAGTCACAGCATCTTACAGCAAAGCCAGACTCAGAGGGTTTGTAAAGAGCTCTGAAAACAAGCACCAGCACGAGGCTTTAACCACTTCAGGACACTCGGAGTCATTTTTTGATAATCTTGAGTGTTATCAATAAAAGAGAGCAGTGACAATGAAGGAGTCTCTCCCCTCTTTCTGTGTTAAACTTCAGCTTTGCTTTAAAAAAATGAAATCAGTATCCCTCTATCCAGTTACTGAAAAGCCCTGCATTTTCTACCAGTATTGTCCCTATTCCTCCAAATTTGATGTTATCACTACCACTTGAAAAATCGTGCCTAACAACCATAAATAAGACACTAAGCCACACTACTGAAAAAACCCCAACCAACCAAAAAAACCCTACAAACTCCACTGACTCTGGTAAATCTTGCCTAATTTACACCATAAGAGCCTTTTGGCCTCAGTCTCTTAATAAGGAAAGGTAATTGATGTAGCACACTGGGCATTTTCTAGAACAAGAGCAGTCATTTCCCTAGGTGAAAAAGATCTGAGCTGTCCTCTGTGTCTGCCACTAACAGAAGAATGAGTAAGATTTGGCTCCCAGTGTGTTGCGTCTGAGTAGAAGTGCCCAATGTTGCAAGGATAAGGATCTCTAAATGAACCTTATCTAGTAAGATTCATCTTCTCTGCCATTAAGAACATTTATTCTTAGGGGAGTTAAATGCCAATTAACAGCCTGAGTGTTTTGCTGCTTAAGGTGTGTTCACCTCTGGATCAGCAGAGAACTCACTCCCACCTCTCCTGATGGTCATGGCAATGCCCACAAGCAAGGGATGCTGCTGCCATAAGCCACAAGACCCATAAGCCACACTTGCTTCACTCCCTTCCATCAGCTCCAGGCTTTTAGCTACAATGCAGTAGAATATTTGCTGGACATGGGAATGCAGTTATGAATTATCTTAATAGGAGTCAAATTCAGTGGAGCTTGTGAGCTAGACCTAGAGTCACTAACCTCTGCAAACAAAGACTAAAAAGGGACTTGGGATGGGTCAGACGTGCCCTGGGTACAAAGTGCAGGGTTTATAACAGCTGGAGCCAGAAGGACAAAGCTCGTGGCAGCAAAATAAAAATTAGTCATTGCTCTGACAAAGCCAGATATGACCTTTCCCAGGGTTTGGGATGATTGTAGAGAGGCAATGAAGTGGCATGTCACCTCCAGCACAGGGTGACTTGGCACACGCAGCGACTGTCTACAGATGGGCTGTAAGGAGGGGTGGCTGCCCAAGCCCAGCTTCATCATGGAGGAGCAGCCAGATGCAAGCAGCAAAGATCCCAGGACCCACGGGAAATCCCCCAAGGTGTTCGGGGTGTTGTGAGGAAATTGCAGTTTTTACAGCCAAGGAAATTAATGCATTGATGAGCTTTGCACCAGGCCACTGATTTCTGGAATAATGCACAATTGAACCATAATGCAAAACTGTGCAAAACCCTGAAAGGAATACAAAACCATCAGAAACCTAACAATTTACATTTTGATTCAGAGTTGGAGAACCATTTAATTTAAACCTTTTCCACACCTGTTTCCCCAGCTGAGCCTGAGAAACACCCTGACAAGGACAGACTTGTCATTCGCTCGTCACTTAATAATTTTCTTTCCTGAGAAAAATGGCATTGTCTTCAAAAACAGCTGCATTTAGAAATTTTTCGGCCCATTAGTCAATAGTTTAGGGAAAAAATAAACCTAATTTTAAAAGATTGAACAATTCTTTGTGGAAATGTCTTTTCCTTAAGCTTATTTTAATATAAGGATGACTTACATTTTTTTTCAGTTCCTGCAGAGAAGTTGTGTACCATCCATCAGGCCAATAAACCTGCTGAGACCATTAGGAGCCCCTGCACTGTGGGGTCAAATTTCCCCTTTTAGTGATGGGCTGAATATATATGCAATCAATACAGGAGCAAGTGTATCCCAGGTGACACAGAGGGAGGCACTACCCTGGGGATAGTTTGTCCCAGCAGTGCACACCATGGTAGTTCATAACAGGGCCAGGTGCCTCCTCAAATTTATGAACTGTGTCTTGATAGTTCCTCTAAAGAGACCATAAAACTCTTCCAAACACTCCTGGGTGAGGCACAGCCTACCTATAGGATGAGATTTACTCCCAGCAGCTTTTATGTCAGCAAAAGGAAACGCATCTCCTAAAAGATGTACAGTTCCTCAAGTGCAGTGTGGAGAGGGTAGAAGAGTGACAAATCTGTCACACAGGGCTTTGCATGGTGGTCCAGGGGCTTTGATGAAACAGTGTTGGCTTGGTGTGTTGTTCAAATCACCAGTTACATCTGCCTGCACTCTGAGGGACCAGCTCACGGTGATGCCAGAGGGCTGAGCCTTGGGCTGGTGACTCCTCTGCTCCTTGTTTGCACAAGGGAGTCCCAGGCAGTTACTGGCACTCCTACATAGTATGGTAAAAAAATGAGAGGGAGGGAAATGAGAGACTCATCTTGGGAGGATATATAATGATTACAGGGGGGCTGTACAGGAGCTGCAGAATAACAAATTACATCCTATGAAAACAGGACTTCTTCGACAATAACACAAAGCTGTCCTGTGTTTTCTGGACTGTGTATGTCATGGAAACACACAGACAAATGACCTGTCTTACTGAGAGAGGAATTTGTTCAAGAATAGAGCTTATCATAGATGTATGACATTTCCAGTGTGCTACCCACACTAGGTGGGCAGCTCTCATTTGCTTAAACTTCAGTGAAACATCTCTCACAGGTACAAACACCATGCTTGGATAACTGGGGATTCCTGAAAAAAAAAAAGGTAAGTTGGAGAAGGAAGTGGCTAAAGTGAGGATGGTGTCACCAAGTTCACACAGAGGCTGGTGAGAAGACTGTCTAAGAAAACAGGATGATCTCAAGGGCTTGTTGAAATGGGACAAATTGCACACAGTGCAAGGTCATTTCTTTGGGCTAAAGATGAGGATTTATGGCTGCGTCTGTTTGGGGTGACTCCAGGCTGCCACGCAGATGCTGCCATAAAAAAACCAGATGAAATTCTAAGATGTAGAAGCAAAGTCATTCCAGTAGAGAGAAAACAGTTATAGTATCCTCATATGAGATATCTGGAATAGCCTGCAGTGCTCTTGTTACTCAAGAAAGAAAGGGATAAAGAAAGAAATGAGAGGAATATGTCTTCTTCTTGTCTAACAAATTACAAATGCTGGTAATGGTAGGTAGCTCTGTGAGAAACTGAGTGCCAGAGAAGGGCAGTCAGGCAGGTTAATCACAGCACCAGTACCTGCACAAAGGGTACGAGCTGCTCACCATGGATGCCAACCACTTTTCCTGGTGTGGTTCCTCGTACCTGCAGCAAAGGGGCAGGGGCAGTCTCCATCCTCCCGACAGCTGATGAAGCACACGAGGTGACACAGGGCACACGGCTCACTGGGCCCCTGCAGCGCCACAGGGAGGTTTAACTTCAGGCCACAGCTGCATAGCCACCCCTCTTTTTAAAACAAGTTTCCAAGGAAGTCAGCTTGCACACTGAGGAAATAATGAGCAGCAATGTAATCAGATGCAAGAGGGAGATCATTTCATTACCTGAACCAGGGCTCATTATTCACCATGTCCTTGGCAAGAGCTGATACGTGCAGGCTAACGAATCTCCGCGCTCTGGCCGAGCGGTGGGCGTGCCAGTGCGGTGCTGCCACATCTCAACAGGTCTGGAGAACACAACTCTCAGCTAAAAATCAACAATATGAACTCATCCATCACAACACTGCAGTGAGATGAGAGAGGGGTTTTACCCACTGCTGGCTGACTCTGCAGAGTGCCCCTGGCTGTGGGAACGTCGTGGCTCCTGCCTGGCCCCAAGGAGTGAACTGGACTCTAAACATCCCAAGAACAATCAGGGATCTGCTGCATGGTCTGCACACACTGGTGATGGGTGCAAAGGCCAGAGTTGGCCCTTTAGGAGAAGCCTTCCAGGACCAACAGTACCAGCTGGAGAATTCCGGGGCTGCCCTGGCAGTTAAATACCATCCTGGCCCTGGTCATGACACAAGGAAGACATGAACTAGAAAGAGGCAACGACATCAGCATGGAAAAACACAGTAGCAGGACCTTTGCCCACTTCTGTGGCACTTTCATTTCACCAACACAGGTACCCATTGGCTACATGGCTATTCTTCTCTTTAAAAAAGCCAGGGAAACAGCAATAAACCATTCACCATACACAATTATTAAAAACAAGCAAGCAAGCACTGCTAAAGAAAAACAGAGTAAACCTCTCTAACATAAATGAGTTCTCAGTGTTGCAAAGACTACCTCTGTTTTCTCTGTACTTTCTGCACACCTCACAAGCAGTGTGGCCCCAGATTGCATATGGAGAACATTTGGCAAGGCTCCTTTGGAAGGAGCTTGGACACTAACAGCCAACTTAAAATGAAAACCTCTTCGGAGAGGAACACGCCTGTGCTGACATTATGGGGAAACACTGCCCTCATCTGTCTTCTTTCCTGCCTACTGTGTCTAAACCATTCATCACTTCCAGAATGAAAAGGTGTTGCAACCAACTCTGAAGTCTGTGCCTGGACCTCTGTTGGCACTGGAGCCATTAAGCAGTGCTGTTGCTGGTAACTGGAGTCAATATGACCATGTTGCTGCAATGGCATTTAAATGTAGGAACATGTATGTAGGAAATGTAGGAATATCTTGATTTTCTGTATTAAAGATAAGTGTCTTGACCCAAAAGAAGAAAATGGCTTATACATTCTTTATAAAACTAAAACCAACCAAAGAAAAAAATTAATCCCCAGTGCCAGGAGTGCTGAGAGGCAGAACTGGGGTTCAGCACAGAGCAGAGCAACCCCTGGTCCTGCAGCGATCTGGGCACCTGCAGCCCAGCCTCTTACAGAGGGCCTCAGAGAACAAGGCTGGTTTGCCTCTTTCATCCAGGTAAAAAGCCAGCGCACACACGTACACAGTCGAGGCACATTACAAGCACTGTTGGTGGCCCTCAGGAAGGTGAAACGGAGGAGAAATCGAACATGCATTCATATTTCATAAAAGTATAAGCTTTGAAGTTGGAAAATCACATCTAGTAGATGAAGTACAGCACTAGCCAGTTCTGTACGGGTTTGGGGTGCAGAGGAGCATCTATTAAACCTCTGTGAGACAATGCCCCTGGCCAGCCAAGGTCCTCAGAAGGTACTCTGGGTGGTGAAAGTGCAGATCACAGCTCATATCTGTTAGCATTTGCAGAGCTCCAAAGGAGCGTGGCTCTCAGAGCAGATGGAGATGCTTCTCTCTCAAGGCCTGTGTCTTTTAGTCCTTTTAATGAAGAAACTCCAAGAAGAAACTGCTGAAACTCCAAGAGAGCCACTGCAAAGTCAAGTTCTACTGATTCACAGTTTACTGATATTTCTCTTTGCTTGTGTCTTTCCTCCTAGACTTCCATTCCTTTCACTTTTATTTTGTAAATCCTGGATTTAATCAAAATCTGCATCTCCAAAATTGAATGTACAGTCGCCCAGCATCTGAATGTGTGGAGCATCGTCCCAGCACAAGCAGATAGGTCTAATTTGATGGACTCTCTGGAGACATGGGACAATCAGCCCCAAGGTCTGGATTTCAGCTGCACAATTCAGTTCTCCCCAAGCAGCATGGTCAGCTCTCACCCAGCCAAAGCCTCGAGCCGGCCATGGGCAACACGCAGCCACAAGCTTTGTCCAGCCCGGTGATGGGAACAAGGCTGTGCTGCCTGACCCACAAGCTCCACCCTGCAACATCCAGGCTCTTCTGCCCCTGTCCAAGGGGAGCAGGCTGGCCAAAGATTGCCAGAAACATTTTGATCTACACAGAAATGTTCATGAGAGCATTTTTAATGGTTTTGTTGAAAAAACAAAAAATTAGAAATTAGATAGATAATTAATTTGAGGGTTTTTTTTTTTCTTCATTACAAGCACTGTTGCTGGCCCTCAGGAAGGTGAAACTGAGGAGAAATCGAACATGCATTCATATTTTATGAAAGTATAAGCTTTGAAGTTGGAAAATCACATCTAGTAGATGAAGGATAGCACTAGCCAGTTCTGTATGGGTTTGGGGTGCAGAGGAGCATCTATTAAACCCCTGTGAGACGATGTCCCTGGCCAGCCAAGGTCCTCAGAAGGTACTCTGGGTGGTGAAAGTGCAGATCACAGCTCATATCTGTTAGCATTTGCAGAGCTCCAAAGGAGCGTGGCTCTCAGAGCAGATGGAGATGCTTCTCTCTCAAGGCCTGTGTCTTTTAGTTCTTTTAATGAAGAAACTCCAAGAAGAAACTATGTATTTCCCTAGATGAAAAACTTCAAAACAATCCTCCCAAACTGTTTTTCATGGGAACATCAGTCCCAAATCATCATTTCCAAGACCCCAGAGGAAGCAGGGGACTGCCCAGCTCCGGTCTCTCCAGCTGGACCCGGGATCCCTGCAGCGCCTCGCCCTCCCACCGCCTTCTCCCAGGCCAACAGCTCCAGAGCCTGGCCGATGCCTCAGCAGTCAGTCTCTCCTTACAGCCTTTCTGCCTGGTGCCTTAATTTGAGCTGTCATTTCACAGCCCAGTGGCTCTGTCTGGACAGGTGGAATATGGCAGGTTCCTCTCGTTATTTTCGTCTCTGTCAAACAACCAATATTAATTCAGTGCTCGACATATTTCTAGATTTTCCCCTAAGCATTCCCCTTCAATCAACAGCTGCATGAACTACACCTGTATATTACTCCTTCCCCCATTGCTGTCTGCCTTCCCAGTCTGTCCTGTACATATGACCAGTGTTTGGTCCTTTTGGCTCGCTCTTGGTGTCTGCTTATTTGTTTCCCCCTTTGCTTTCAAAGTACTTAACAACATTCACCAAAACTTGGGACTAAAATTCCTGCTGATCATTCACCTGAGTTTCATCATTCTGGTCATGTAACACCAGGGGAAATTCAACCTGTCTTCGTGGTGGTGGTATTTTATTAACTTTTTTTTTTTTTTTTTTTAATAGCTGCAAGAGTGGATCTACCTTTTCTGAGCTCTAAAGTAGCTCTGCTGTACCATGCACCATCCATGCAATTGCACCCAGATCCTACCTTACCTGTGGTGTTCTGGCCAGCTGGAGACTCCACAGTGCTGGAGCAGGGGAACTCACCCCCTCCCAGTGACCCCCTGCTTCTAGCAGGGTCAGAGACTCCTCTGTGCCGAACTCTCATTTTAAAGAGGACCGCTGTATTCCTCGTCACCAGGAAACGGTGCTTGTCTCAGGGCAGTGGGAGTTCTCAGAGGGTTGAAGAAGCAACCACATGGGAACTTACAGCATTTCAGGGAGCTACAAAATGAGCCCCAGGGGTTGCATACATGTCCTGTCCCTTGCTGGAGAGGCTCCCATGCCTGATGGCTCTGGTGGTGGTAGCTCTTGGCCAAGACTTGGCTCAGTGACTGAGTGCACTTTGCTCTGCAAGGCCAGAGACAGGAAGGTTAGAGCCCACCTCCCCCCCTCTTTTTTTTTTTTCTTCTTTTTTTTCCTTCTCTGCATCCACTTTAGGTGGTGGTGGCAAACATTAGTTCTCTGCTTTCTTGCAAACTCCACAGTTCCTCTTTTAAAGTGAATTATCTTTCTTTACCTTATTTTTATTAACACTAGTGGGGAACAATTACCCTTCTGGGGGAGGGAAGCTGGTGTCGTTGGTGTTTGCTCCTTGTTTCACGTTGTGGAGCTCAGGCTGCCCATAGCAAAGCTCCTCATGCTTTCCCTGCTTTTCAGTTATAGTAAGAAAGTCTGCACCAGAAGCTCTGTTTTCCTGGTTGCTTGAGGAGAAACAATGGAAACGTGGAACTCAAGGTACTGTGCACTACAGGGAGATGTCCAGATGAAACTGTGTTCAGGCCCTGTTGAACATCAATCTGTGTCTGGCAGAGCACGCACAGGAGAGAAAATTCAATAGATTTCTCTTGGCAACAACCTGCATTTTCTTGTAAATGAGTTAAAGTTTGCAAATATGAATCACATAGTTCAAGATTTGCTACCCAGGGGAGGCATTTGAGATCCAACCAAAGGCTTTAAAGCTGCCACCTGATAAGTTCCCATCTTTTCTCTGGTTCTAAAACTGTTAGAAATAATGAATAATCACTCCTTAGTCCCTTTCATCATTCCCCTCATGATTTCCATAGATGGCTATTGGCTCTGCTCTCCAGCCCTGATTTTTGCAAAACAATATCCTTGTTCCTTTTACTCACTTGCTGAGCAGAGCCTCTTCCAACACTCAGGCTGTCTTTTGGTGCTTTCTCTGTACCTCTTCAATTCTGCTCTGCCTTTTGGGCTGGGGGAACTGCACAGCACATTCAAGATGCACACGCACAGTTCTCCTCCACCCTAACTCCATGTTTCACTGAGGTGCAGTTTTGCTCTTTCATAATGGGCTGAGTTATCATGCACTGATAAATCAGCTCAAGAAAGTTATCTCAGGCCTTCTTGAGATTGTTTTATTGAGGAAGAAAACCTTCTTTTAGTAGCTGCAACTGTGCTATCGGTCGGCCTGACTTTGATCGAGCAGAGTCAGCCCAGGTGAGGCTGCCATTTCCCACTGCATTTCCTTCAGTGGAAGATCCAGTTTAACCTGCTGCTCCATCTTCCCTTTCACCATAGCTTCTAAGTCCCACTCCACCTCCTGCCCTGCCTGGTCAGAGGTCACTGTCCCCAAGTCTTCCAATTTCTATAGCTCTAGGGGATCTACTAAGTGATCCTGTCACAAAAACTATCACTTTTGGGGGGGTTTGTTTGTTTGTTTAAACAGATCATTACACCAAACTAGTTTAGAGTAAGATCATTAATTCTTGCATAGCAATGAGCTCAACAATATTGCTAACCAAGTGCCAGGACCAGAACTGGAGGGGTGGTGGGAACAAGGACCTCTGAAATTGGATTTGGCCGAAAGACTCAACGTGAAACTGCAGCTGCAATCAGCATGAGTTGATGAACCAGGTTAAATTAGCAGTGGAGGAAAACATCTGCCCACAAACAGTTCCGAGCACACCTATTTCATATCCCACGCCATTCTCGCTGGGGCAGAAGAGAGGACAAGGAGAACCAAAGCCAGGAGCTGGTCTTCTGCCCTGTACGTGCTCTGGAGCAGACCCAAGGTTTGGTTGCGAAGTTTCATTCGTATACCCTGTTACCCCATATTTTTACAGATAACTAATCTACAAAAACCAATGAAAAATACTTACATGGTAACAATCAGTTCTATGTATCATCATCTTTCTTCATTTCCTTCATCAAGTGCCATTACCTACAGCCCATAGATTTCAGTTCATTTTTTCTGTCTGATCTACACAGAGAACCTGGAGCTTCCCTGAGACTCACAGGAACCTGAGATTAGATATTGGTTGCCAGAATCCCATTAACAGAGGTCCACACATTTTTAAAAATAACTGACTAACATCATTAGGGTAATCTGTTTGGTTTGTTTTTGGTTTGTTTTTTTTTCTTTAAAGGGTCCTGCCAGCATTTGTCTTGTCTGCATCACAGAGCTAAATTGGTAGAGATTTTTGTCATCCTTCAGATAGTTGTAATGACAATTTCCTCATTCCAAATCAAGAAGTCAAAACAGCAACTTCCTCCTTGCCTCCTTTCCAAAGCAGCTCAGACTGAGCAAATAATTTTTGAAATTTCAAGAGGTGTTTGATAAATTTCAGTATTTTTCTTTTTTTGGTACTTTGTAGTCTGTATTTACTAACCTTCCCAAATAAAGACCATTTGGACTAAAAAGAAAACATTGTCAAGATCACTGAAACCAGGTTTTTCCAATGATGTAAAACCTTTTGCCTCAGTAATTTCTTTGGGGCCATCAGACATTAATTTGTTTCTTGACCAGTTTCATTTTGAACAGGTTAGGATTTTTCTGCTGGATCAGACTTTGTGGAGCATTCCCAGCCCATGCAAAAGGTTACTCACAGGTTGTGCGTGGTTTTGCCTCCAACAGATGGGCTGTGCAGCTCCCCAGCAAGTCAGCTCTGCTCACACACTGGTACCTCTCACTTCTCATCCATCCCTCTCCAAATAGCCTCTCCAAACTACAACTGTGTGGCAGAAGTCCTGTCCCTTGGAGCTTGACTGCAGTGCCATGGTGCCCACAGCAAACAGCCACAGCCATTGATCTGAAGCCAAACAATGACACAAAGCCCTGCTATAGTCCTAGAGAATGATGGAAAAATCAGATTGAAAGCTGAAACATGAAAATAAAGCCTTCTATTAAAAATATGCGTGTTGCTTCTGTGTCTATGCTGCTGCTTCTCATTAAAAAAAGTGAAAAAAAGCCAGGAAGAGGACAGTTCAGCAAGGCCACGTCATCCCCAGGCATGGAGGAGAACAAGAACATGGTGAGGGTCTGCTGAACTCTTGGGACTTGGGAGTGGGAGTGCACAAAGCATCACAAACCCTTTCTATACAGCCGGTGTGACGTGGATCAGCAGCCACCAGCCAGGCAGGAGCCAGTGCCAAATGACCCAGGCGTAGGGCTGCTGCCTCCCAACGCAGCCTGCAGAGCCCCAGGGCAGCCAGGGACTGGGCAGGGGTCCCTTGCAGACCCTCACTCTGGGTGCAGAGCAGAGCCACGAGCACAGGCTGCTCTCTGCTGGCGAGTGCCCTGCCACACAGCCCCTGGAAATCATCATCTTGCAAATAGATGGTGGGTAGAAATGAAATTGAATATTTTTTTAAATATATATGCTATTTTTTTATTTGACTTCATGCTTACGAACAGTCTCTGCAACAGAAATAACTTTGGGGTTGTAAATTTGCTTTCCTAATCTTGGCCCTTCCCTAGTCACTTTACCTACTCATACAGCAGCTAGTTGAAAGACTTCTTTTTAAACGTTTGCATGTTAAAGATGGGGCTTTTGGGAGCTGCACACGTCTGTATTCTCTTTCCTGACTGAAAACGTACTTGCATCTTGAGCCCATCCAAAGCAAATGTACTTCTTTTCCAGTTCTACTTTCCTCTTTCTAAAACTTTTCCTTTCACTCCTGTTTAGCTTGATCCAAACCAAAACTATTTTATTATTTTTTTATTTTTCCCCCCTCAAAGGAAAAAAAAAAACCCAAACCCAAGGTTCAGCACAGAGCATTCTCCCTTCCCAGGAAGGCTGCACTGGCTGGCACTGCCCATTTTTCAACCCAGCACAGCCCAGGGTTTTGGGCACCAGCCCGGATGGGTGAGGAATGCACCCAGGTCTCCTGGTCCCAGCCTTCCTTCAGAGCAGTGCTGAGGGACACCACTTCCTCCTGTAACCCTTAGGGGTTGTTCAACAACCCTAGCTGCTGGGCCAGAGCTGTGATGGGTGAGGAATATGAATGCCAGCTCCTAAATACTGAGACTCCTCAGCAGATGCCAGCAGTCAGCTCATCCAAAGAGAGCAACAGAAACTGGATGTACTGGGAAGATGTCAGACATGCACAGACAGGGAGGGCTCCCAGCTCTGCCAGGGGCCAGGAGAGCAAACCTTACCTGGGAACTGGGAAATTCTCTTTACCTTGGAGAAAGGAGAAAGCACCAGAACTGGATGTCCAGACCTTGAGAAGTCATCTTCTGTCACTCTACTGGGAGGCTTAGCTGACACAAGATCATGAAAACAGCTGCTAGAAGCCCGTAAGAGAAGTTCAGAGCAGAGGAAGCCTCAAAGGAGCCCTGTGTGCAGCAGCAGGGGCTTCCTGCAGGGCAGCATCTTTTCTGCCAAAACTTCCCTGGATTCTTTCTGAACCTGGCTCGTGCAGCCTGCTTCCCAACCACATCTTGGAGCACTCTCACTTGTTACTTGACTGACTTCTCTATTTTTCCCAGCACCTGGCCCTTCCCATGGCTGAACAGTTCCCCACTGTGGCAGCTCCAATGGATGGTGCACTGGGGGATAAGTGCCACAGCTTTGAAGTTCAGCCTCCTTACCTCTCCTAACCTCTCCAGGCACCAGGGTCAGAAACAGCACTATTTTCTGCTGGCCTATGGCTCGACCATGACCCCAGAGCAGCTGGTGTGCAGGTGCAGGTCCTCTTCACCACCTTCTGTTACCAGCTCTAATCACAGAATGTCAGGGATTGGAAGGGACCTCAAAAGATCATCTAGTCCAACCCCCTGCCAGAGCAGGAACACCTAGATCAGGTCACACAGGAACACATCCAGGTGGGTTTGAATGTCTCCAGAGAAGGAGACTCCACACCCTCTCTGGGCAGCCTGTGCCAGTGCTCTGTCACCCTCACTTGTGAAGAAGTTCTTCCTCACATTTATGTGGAACCTCCTATGTTCCAGCTTGTACCCATTGCCCCTTGTCCTATCATTGGATGTCACTGAGAAGAGCCTGGCTCCATCCTCATGACACTCACCCTTTACATATTTATAGACATTAATGAGGTCACCCCTCAGTCTCCTCTTCTCCAAGCTAAAGAGACCCAGCTCCCTCAGCCTTTCCTCATAAGGGAGATGTTCCACTCCCTTCATCATCTTTGTGGCTCTGTGCTGGACTCTCTCAAGCAGTCTTTTTTATCAGTTCCCACTCAATTATTTTCTGTATTTTCTGAGCCCGTTCCAAAACAGGGCCATTGCACTAGATCATAACTTCTGTAAGAAAAGGATTCCTGGAGGCTGGATCTTTCCAGTTCAATTTCCCAAAGGCTCACAATCCTAGAAGAGTCGGTGCCCCACTAACTGCCGCCCCCCAACTCCATACAAAAGGCTGAAACATCATTTTCCAGCTTCAAAAACATTAAAAACAGAAAAATCACATTTTATTTACCATACAGGGTTGATTTGTCACAAAACCACCGGTATAAAACATAAATCAAGGTATGCAGCTTGGGCAACAAGCCACTATCCACACTCCTTCATGGCCAGAAAGAGCAACGAAGCCCTGAGAGGAAACGACAGCCAGAAACCCTGCTGCGCTGTTCCCAAGGAATGGTTATCACATTAAAAGAGAAGTTCCTCAGCACACAAAATGTATTCATTCAATTTATAGGTCTTTTCTCCCTTTATCAGGAATTCACTTGCATTACGAGTGAAGTCAGGTTCTCCTAACCTAACCCACTAGTTCCTAGGTAGAAGCATAAGTCTGTGCTCCCACATGCCTTACAAACTTCCTAACTTTTCATAGATCTCATGATTTCAGCAAATTTTGGAGTGATATCACTACAAGGCAGTTGTAATCTTCCCTTGGAGTAAAGTTCTGAAGTTCTGCTTCTTTCGGCTCTACCACAACACTAATAACACTGTTTGAATCTTTAAAAAGCCCTTTGGGTCTCCTTCAGAAGGGAAAACCCAAGTCTGAGTGAAAGATGCAGGGAACTAACTGATAAGTAAAGCTTTGGGGAATGTGGGAGAGCACCAGAAATCAACAGTTACCATTTCACTCTGCAGAGCCTAACGACAGAATACAGAAACACGGGGTTTTTGAATTATAGACAGAGGAATGCTGAGCATGGGGCATGACACAAAAGATGTCCTTGTGGGGATCCCAAGGGGAATAATGAGAAATGGAAAGCAGCCTGCTTTTTACGTGTTAAAGCCATATTTCCTGTGAAGGCAATTTTTTTGCCACTCACTGTTTAGATGCACAAAATACACACACACATACACACACACACTGTAGTCAACATCAAATCCTGAGCAGCCTCACAGCACTGAGCAAGGCATAGACAGAGGAAAATGATCCCTGTTCCCTGAGATTCAGTGTCAGGCATCAGCACAGCCAGTCACCTCTCTGCCACCCACACACTACTGTGGGTGGCAAAGCACCACAGAAGGCAGTAGCTGCCCACAGCACATCAGGGCATGCAAGTCCAGCACCTTTTGGCTCAAATTTCCTCTAGCTGGGGAGCACCAGAATGTGTCTTTGTTCTCTTCCACTCCCGTATGTGCAGTCCAGCTGGATACTGGTTGGGTGGAGTTAAGCATGCCCAGTCCATCAGCCTGGGGAGCCTGCAAAGCATTTTCCTGCCCTCTCAACCTTAATATCTGGGGAGAGCTCAGTGTCTAATTTACCTGTTCCTCCCCAAACATACATCACTAAAAATAAATAATATGGCTCGCTTTCATTTGGGGGCTGGGTTTTGAAGGACAGAGGGTTGATTCAATTTTTGTTGTTTTGCATTGTGACTTTCTAATAGTTAAAGAAAAAAACCCCACGCATCTGTTACAAATTTGTCATCCAAATGGCCATCTCATTGCTGAATGTATACGAAGCCAGACACAGTAGGAATTTCATGTTCCTTCTCCTTTTTGAGATCTACAACGTGGCTGTATCTTTCTCCTCGGTGACATTCCAGGTAGGGACCCCAGTTTGCAGTGGGCCTGCAGCAGCTTGCAATGCGCTGGAAAGCAAAAATAAGATGTCTTGTTGATGTCTTACCTTAGTCCAGACTATTAAAGTTCAGTAAAGTTCTAACTAGAGAGATGCCCTGCAACTCAACGGCAAACAAATCGCCAACGTTTTTTAAAATAATTCCAGAAGTCTTTGCTGTGGTCAAGCAGGGAAAGCTGTAACCAACAGGACTCTGGCAAAGCCTGGCGAGAGCAGAATACCTCAGATCTTGCACTTGCTCATTTCTCTGAGGAATGGAAGGCAAAACTCCAGAAAACAAGATGGGGACAGAAAGTGATAGAAATTCTTCAGAGCATTTAAAGCAGCTGGAATAACAACAGAAACCATGGAAATCACTCTGGAATGTGTGGGTGCTCTCCCAGAGAATTAGACTATCTTCTTCTCAGAAAACAGTAGGCTACATTTGCCTCTGATGCAACCACCAGAGGTGTGTTTTGGTCTAAAAGTCCAATTAATGAACACCTCAAAGTACTGAACATGTTTTTGAGAAGAAAACACAGGCATTCCTGATAACACCAAGGAAAGCAAGATTTGAGGCTGTGACAGCTTTTTTGTGCCCTTACCTGACAAAGGTTTCCTTCAGCTTTAACTACTTTCAGAACAGCGACGACAGGAATCCAGATGACACAGAAGATAATCATGCACCAGCCAACACCAGTTCCCCACGTCGGATATAACACTGAGCCATAACTGGGAGGTGAAAACGTGACCAAAGACCAGACCAAAATTGCCTATAAAAAATGTCAGAAAGATTGAGAGAGAAAAGCAGATTTCCAGCTAACTCGAACTTGCACCATCTTTCCAAGTCAGTTAAAAAAGGCCTAGCTTTATGACTGCAAAAATGGTTGTACAGGATTTGGTGTTCAGCCGTGGCCACGCAGGAAGACTGAAGGATGGGACTGAAAGATGACATTGATATGCACCCTGACACTTTAGGTACATCTGTGATTAAACAGAACTTGATCTCTGAGTTCTGTCGAAATATCACGTTGGGGAATATAAATATGTTGCTGAATGAGCCCAGTACTTTTCTCTGTATGTTTTATATGTTCCCACTTTCCGTTAATTACAGGAATATGGGAAAGAATTTAAGATTAAATGTTGGCAAATATTGCTGCACAAAAAAAAAAAAAAAAGATAATTTAGGAGCAGCATTTTCTAAACTGTAAATTTAATTAGATTAGATTAAATTTAATTAATTATATTAAAAATAATGTGCTGGCCAGAGTGACTTGCCACTGCTCCTGGATTTGGGATCTTAATAAATTCTCTCATAGTAACATAATCCAACCATCTACACTCACAATTAGAAGTACAGGAGTAATGATAAACTGAGACACACATAACAGGACATAAAAAGTCAACTCAGACAGGGGAACAGATAGACATCCAAAGAGCAAACCCAAGGCAGGGTTCTGTCCTGAAAATGGCATCTCCCTCAAATCTAGGTTTTCAAAACATTTCCTCAGAGTCTGAACTGAAAATAATCCAGCTTCTAAAATGGACAATCTAGTCACTCTGTGTTAGTCCTCAGAGTGTAGGCCCAGCTCACCAGCAACTGATCTGAAGGTCCAACCTCTCCTGTAGAGGATGCGAGGAGGAGTAGTATGTGTTGGAAAGCACAGACAGCACTTTGTTTGCTTCACTGGCACAGCCATACCCTGTCTTTATACATAGGGCCTGGGCATTCAGCCCCAAATCTTCATGTGGAAACCTCTTGAACATCAAATCAGTAAGTTCTGTCACACTAACACAATCCAGTCACCTACACTCACCGTTAACAGCACAGGAGTAATGAAAAACCAGCACATTCTCCACCAGAGCCAGAAAAAGCAGCTCTTCTTTCCAATCATCATTTCGATGTCTTCAATGAACCTGTTTCCTCCTGTAGAAAGACAATCATAGGGTGCATTGTGAGGCAGGTGCCTCCCTTGCAGGTGTGGTTGTTCATAAGGGAGAGAAGAAAGGCAATGGTCAAGGACAGTTTCTGTGGCAACTGTTAAAGCTTTTCAGCCAGTTAAATTATAAATGCTTTACTGCAGTAATTAATGTTCAATATACACTGTGCCTGGGATTGCATAGTTGTATCATGGATTTTCAATGCAAAAAGTTTACCATAAATGTAGATGATGCCTATTATCTCCAGAACAGCTGCGATAAGGATTCCCCATCCAGCACAAAAGTGATCTATTAGGTTAACCCAGTAAATTCCTGCCTGCAGAACAAACAATAAAGAGGTAAAAATGTACCCAGTCCCAGTAATGTCTTTATGCAAATAAAATAAGTTGCATTGTTCAACCCAGCTTAACTAATCACCAGTCTGAGTTTTTTAAATTCCCAGTTCTCTAGGTTAAGCACACATTTGTGAACATTATTTCGTTTAAATATCTCTACATCAGGTTGAAAAGCCCATCTGATGAAATACTGTAGATCTTTATATTAGTAAAGAGAGATGTGTATATGCAAAGTATATAAAGACAGCTGAGAGCAAAATGTAGATTTGGAACTTCCTGTGTTAAAGCTGATGCTGAAGTTTTACTACTGAGCTACACAATAGCTATACCAGTTAACAGTTCTAGTAGGCTTGCATACTCCAACATGCACAAGTCTTCCACGTGGGTTAAACACAGTTTTGAACACCAGCATGCAACAGCAGGACCACAGAGGAGGAAACAAACCTCAAGCCATTTCACACTTTTCCATAGGATGTCCATCACAAGCTTCCATGCCAGCACGTTTCATAGCTTATAAATGTTTTGCTTGACTGTAAAACTGTCTGTTCACCACAATTATCTTCTTCGCATTCTCAGTATAATTACACAGATAAGTCTGCATTTCTAGATGGAGTCATTGCAACGAGCCTTTATATCCATAAAAGCAATTGCCTCAGGAAATTTTACAGCGTGTACTTAAAATTCCTTTTATGTATATGTACGTGTATATATACACACACACATACAGGATAAGTAACCACACAATCTACAGATGCTTCTGAGCCAATAGGTTTTTATGATTTGAATAGGCCATTTCTCAAATCATGTCCTGTTTGACAGCCAGTTCTGAACCAAAAAGATCCCGTTGATATCAATTAGCGGTACCCACAGTGCTGCAGACACACTGCACATGTATGCTTGAGATTACCCAAATAATCTCCTGAGCTGAGGAGCAGTAAATCAGATTGATGGTTCACAGGCTCTGTACAGAAGTTCTATTTAAAAGCACAACTCAGTTCAATAATCACAGAAAACCATAAGTTCTTCAAAGCTTCTCTCTGTGAATTCTTATTTGCATGTTCAGGCACACTGGCAGAATTGAAAAGTTTCTCAGATCGGTTCATGCAAACAAGAACAGTTGGAAAGGATATTGTGATTTGAGTTCATCACTTGCAGCACAACTAAACTCACAGCCAAAAAAGAATTTCATGTCTTACCTGAGTAACACAGACAAGGCCGAGCAGGAACAACAATATACACACACCCAGGGTTACAGGGATTCTTAACTTTTTCATCACTTTGGGGTATATATCTTGTATGGTGGTTGTAAGTGTCTCTGCAAAGGAAGCGGTGTGGGTTTTAAGCAGCACAATTAAGAAAGGTGATGGTCCTTTGAAAAGCCATGGGTTACTTAAAACCCCACTCACCTATGGTGGCAAACTGAGAGTCAAGACCCAAGAGCACGAGCATGAAGAAAAACAAGAAGGACCACAGAGGAGAAACTGGTAACTTGGAGAGAGCCTCTGGGTAGGCTACAAATGCCAGATCAAATCCTGGAAAGTAGTGGAAGGAAGGAGGTTATTGTCATGCGTTGGTCAGAGCGAGTCCCAACACCGACAGCGCAACGATTGGCCTACCTGAATCCACGACCTCCGAGACGGGTCTGTCGGACACGAAGGCCATATGTCCCAAGATAGAGAATATTGCAAACCCAGCAAACACACTGGTGAGGCAGTTGGTTACACAAACTAAAATAGCATCCGAGTAGCAGTTGTTGTGGAACTTATTGTACGAAGACAAAGCGACAAGCCCGCCCCATGCCACAGATAGGGAGTAGAATATCTGGGTGGCTGCATCTTTCCAAACCTACCAGAAATAAGAACATGGGAATTACTTTATTACTTACAGTATGTATCATAAACATTTAAGTCTGTCCTCTGTTGAAGCTCCAGGATTTTTCTACATTTATCCTGAATATCTAATTCTATTTCAAACGAATTTTAGAGTAGATGGGATATAGCACACTGATGACCTTGCAGTCTCAAGCACGAAAAAATATCTTCTGTGATTTCCAAAGGTCACATACCAAGTATGTTGCCAAATATTTAAATCTTACTGGGCTAACCCTGAAGAAGAGATTCCATTGATTCACATATGTGGGTTGTCGAGATACAAATCTTGTCACAGTGCCAATGAATAAGGAAAACCAGGACCAGGTTGCAGAAGTGAGAACTTCGATGTACTCTCCCACCTGTGCTCCTCACACCATGACCCAGACAAACCACTCCTGCCTCTGCTGCAGCCCCTCAGTTAGTGCCAAATGCTCGCATAAAATACCACAGACAAATGTTGCATTTAGTATTTGCCTTTGGTAAAACTGAACTAATGTTGGCATAAGGCAGAACAAAAAAATCCAGCCTTCCTTTGCACAAGGAGCCTTTCCCAGTCAACATAATTGGCCAAGCTAATTTCCTGGGCAAGGCACAGCCTGAATTTCAAACTTGGGGGTCCCTCCATCCTTCTGATAAAGTCCCTTAAAATTATAAGGAACCAAAGCAAGTGGGACACATGTGAGAGCAATGCTTGATCCCACAGGAAGAACTTACTCAGCAGACCTTGCTAAGATGAAACTCCAGCATGACCGCCGAGAGCTGCTCAGAGGCAATACCACAGCTGTCATCACTGCCTAGCATGGTAAGGAGGGGGCAGAGGGTGGCTATTTTTTAGGTTAAGAGTAACTAGAATAGGGGCTTGAAATTCCTATAGAGCTGGAGGTTTCTGAGTAAAGAGAACCCAGCTGCAGATACAAAATGCAGGGCAGGGCATGAAGAAGCACCTGACTGGATAAAAAAAGAAGTTGCTCTGTAAGTGCCAAGGCCACAGAAGCATGTCACGCTTCCGGTGCTGACACTACCTCTCACCTCTGCCTCCATCAGCTTGGTGATGTTGGACTGTCTCCCAATGTAGTATTGGATACCATCCAGAGCACCTTCCAGGGTGGCACCTCGCACCAGCAAGATGAGCAGGATGACGTACGGGAAGAGCGCAGTGAAGTAGACGACCTGCAGAAAGAAGGGTAGGGACACCCATCAGAAGTCAGAGGATGCACAGACCTCCATGCAGGAGGAATGGCCAGGTTTTAGGCTAAGGTATGCTGGTATAAATGAAAAACAGGGAAGTGAGTGCACACCAAGCATGAAACCATCTGGCTTAGCCGGTTCTGGAGCTGCATTCCAGCAGAAGCAGAAGGCCCAAGCCACATATCCACTTTTCAGATAGCACTTGACCAGTTTCAGAAATGTGTTTTCTGACACACTGCTGTACCAAAGCCTGGACTCAGCTACCCCAGAGGTCTCTCGTTAGGCAATGCTTCTAGGAAATGTGAACTGAAAGCCAAAATTAAGTGATCGGGATGGAATTATCTCCTGATGAGAGGGGTAGGAAAAAAAAAACAAACCACCAAAACCAAACCAAAACCAAAACCAAAACAAAAAACACCCCCCTCAAAAAAAAACAACCAAAAAACCAGAAAAAAACCACCAAAGCAAGAAAAAGCACCCTGCTAGAATCTTTCTTTACTGGAAACAAGGACTTTAAAGTTCCTTTGGACACAGATGTTTTTCATTGTTTGTCTACACAATTTCCAGCACAATGGGATCCAGGTCAGAAGAAGGACTGTTGAACCGTAGTTCAACAATACTCCTGTTTCTCGAGTCTTAGTTTCAGTGTTACGCAGACAGATAATTGACTCAGTACTGCTGGTTACACCAAGCCATAGCATTGCACCATCATATGGTGAGTCTGCCCTTTCTGAAGGCCTCCATATTTTCCCAGAATAGCCAATTCTCTCTACTCTTCATCTTTGCCTTGTTTCTGCCCAGCTAGATTCTTCTGAGTCTTACCTTACTCCTCAAAGAGGCTTACCTTCATGCCAGAAGAGAAGAAGTGACAACAGGAAGAGCCAACTGCCAGGAACCCAAAGAATGTGAGTTTAAGAGGAGCCACGTGGCAGAATAGTCATGGCTGGGAAAGCACAGATACTCCACCCTGAAGTGCTGAGATGGAGGGCAGAAAGCTCCAAATAGAAAGAAGAATAAGAGAAGACATCAGGCTGAGGAATGGAAAGCAGATACAATGGCAGAAGGAATGAAAAAAAAAAAAAAAAATCAGTGCAGAAAGGGTGAGAGATGGAAATGCAACATGGAGGTAAGAAAGGAGCATGGGAAGGAGGAGCTAATCCAAGAAAAGGGCCTTGGGCAGGAAAGAATGAAATTTAGCCTGCTTGAAGCCTGGAGAGGAGCCAGCCTAGCCCAAGGAAAACTCCAGGCAGCCATGCTCCAGCATGTGGAAAGGAGAGCTCAGCAGAGCCAGGGTCTGAAAACAACCACCTGTGGACCTGGTCCCTAAAAGCAGCAGCTTGAAATCTTGAGTACAAACACCACCACAATCTGGCAGAAACCTGCACATCTGTTTGCAGGACTTGACCTGTATTGTCCAAACATCCCAGCCACTCTGGAGGTGCAAATAATTACTGGGTGTTCCCAGGGTGTGTGCAGTCACATGCAAAAGGCTGTCTTAACAGGCCAGGTGACTGCCAAAACTCTGCTGGAATCACCTGCACGACAGCGAGGTCCCTGAATACATGGCAGCCCTGGTGGAGCCGAGACCTGTGTGCTAAGTAATTGCTGTGTAATCAGCACCTTACTCAGACTTTGTGTAACAGTTAGGAGGCCAAGGAGCAGAAAGCCTAATGCTGAGCCCAGCAGAAGGTAGCAGGGTAGGACAGCATCCTGCCTTGTGCTAACCCTCCTGCAGCCCAGTGTACATTGGAAGGGCAGGATCAGGCCAAACGTTTGCTCCTTGCTCTTCCTAACTTACCTTTCCAGAAGATTTTATTCCTTTAAACAGTGCAGCTCCAACAATTATCCAGGACAGGAGGAGGCAGAGTGCCAGGTACCACACGATGTTACCGGTCTCATCCAAGCCGCTCGAGCGCTGAAGAGCCACTTTACTGAAAGCACAAACTGCTGCAGTGAGAAGAGTGTGATCACAGTGCATGCTCCTCCTCTTCAACCACTTCTCGAGGGAATGGGAGCTGGTTTCTGCAGGTGGTACAAGACCCTGCAGCAGTTTCTGTGAGCATGCAGTTAGAACTGCATGACTGGCACTGAAAAACTGAATATTTAACTGCTTTCTTGCCCTCTTTTTAAAGTCTACCAGCCCTCAGCAATCTGTGCATCTCCCATCGAGTCTGCCTCAGCCATTTTGTTCTACCCATGAGATTCTGATGGCAAGAGAAGAGTCAGTTCCCAGGAACCCAAGAAACATGAGGCAAATGGAAACCATGTGGCTAAAGAAATGGCAATTTCACAACAGGCCTAGGTTCAAAATAAGGTGAATACATTTTGCATGGTAACTCCTGAAAAAAAAAGTATAGACTGTACATAAAGATGCTAAGTAGTGCCTACTAGGACTCCAGAGAAGAGGACTTCTTTAAGCTGGAGTATTCTCCAGTTTGCTACTGGTTGACTAATTTGCTTGTCTACGGTTTTTTGTTTGGTTTTTTTTTTGGTTGGTTGGGTTTTTTTAAAGGGCCCAGACTCATCAATTACATTTTAAGTCCCCTTTGCATTAGGTCCCCATTTCTATGCCCAGCCCCCTTGATTAGATTGTTTCTGGACAGCAAGATAAGACAAAAAATAGAAGATACGTTCAAACCCACAATGTATGATAAATGCATTTTTAGGAATTTCTTTAAAATATTTACTTACTTCCAGTATTGCTCACTGGGAAATTGCCCTGGTTTGTAGTTTATGGTGCCATTCATACATGTGAGATTGTTGCTTGTGATGAACGAATAGTTTGCATGAATGATTTCTCCATCTAAGGTTGCGTTGCAGTCGCTTACTGAAAGAAAAAGGGATCCTTAACAGAGTAATGACTATTACAAAAATCACACTACTATAGCAAATATGTTTTCTAAACAGTTACAGCTTCAGTTACCCTGCTAACTATATTTAGAAACAAACTTGAACCATCACTTGTAGCCGTGACTTTGTTACTTTGACTGTAAATCAAAACACCAGGGATGTGATGTGCTCACCTACACCGGTCATTTCTTGTCAAGAATAATTGCAAAACATCAGAACTGAGGACAGTTAAGATTGTAGCTTTGGTTACTCTATGAAAAGCTTTGTCCCAAACCAAGGATACACACAGGTCATCCTCCAGCAACTTCATCTCTTTACGGCAGAGGGCTTACTAGAGCTCTTTAAACATTTCCTTGGGGGCGTATCATTGTTTGGCAGTTCTTTGGGTTGGAAGTTGGGGGTTTTTTGCCAGAACATAAAGAACATTATATCAACATTTACTGGAAAACTCTTGTTGAAGCCTATTTCAAGACAGCTTCCTCAGTTCAGTTTTGTGTTCCTACTGCACTTATAAATTCTGAGATAAAATGTTTTTGTTTAGCCTGTAAGCAAGCATCAACTTTTTGTTAAATGAAGCATCTCAACTTCACTTTATGAAAACTATGAATCTTAGAAGAGATTTTTCAGACATCTGCTTAAGAGAGTTACAATTATATTAACACTTGGCAACACATTTCCATTTACTAACTACTAATTATCTCCCCAGCTTCACCTTTTGCCTTAAACTGGTCTGATATGGAAACTGGTGAGGTAAGTGTTTGGCCATACATGTGCTGCCAAACATCAAGAACAATAGTGCAGAGATACTTCTAAAGACTTTACATAAAGTGTGAAACCAGTGCCTCACTGGTGCTGAGGATTACCATAGCCACAGGGGGGGCAAGAGGCAATGAAAGAAACCCTCCCCCATGCCACGGTTGAAGGCTGGGCTGGCACCCCGCTAAAAGCTACAGCAATATTCCTGCTTCATGTAAGGAAGGTATTTGCTTTGCCATGAAGCCTGATGAAATGGGAATGCAGTATTTCCAGGGACTGGTTGTACTAGAAGAAACCTTAGATTTTAAAGGAGGGGAAAAAAAAAAAAGAAAAAAGGATGCAACGAGTTCTCAGCCCAGCTCTCTGTAGATTACCCAAGCACACAGAATTGGTGGAAGTGCTGCATACAAGCATCATTCCCATGTGTCCAGACACAAAACTCCAGGAAGGAATTTCAAGCCATGGATAGCTGTCTTTCTTGTGTGATTTCTCCCAGAAAACAGTATAATTATCCAAAACCAGTAATATTAAGCCCTATCTGTTAAGTATGGTACCTAATCGTGTTTTGCTGCAGAACTCATCTGCCCAGAAGAAGCAATCGGACCACGGTAGCACTTTTTGAAAGGAGGCAAATAAGTAGTAGAGTGCGTAAGCAATGATAACGTTGTAGTAGATCGCCACGAATGTTGAGATGATGACCATCGTGATGCCCACTCCTAGGGAAGAGAAAGACACAATGCCTTAAGTACCCCAAACTTGGGTTGAAAAAAGAAAAGAATGGCCTTCACTTGACTTTTTAAAAGGCTACTTAGGAAGAAGTTGAGATTGGGTTTTGGTTATCTTTTAAATAATTTTTCATAGCAACCAAACAGGAAAAGGGTAAAGCCATGAAATGAGGGTATGATCCAAACTGACCATCTCAAAGGTAGTTTTGGCACAGAGTTCAACTCAGGCCCACAGAAAAATTGGACTAGTTACCAAGTCTCAGTCTAAAGGAGAAAGTCAGTATTTTGTTCTCTCCCAGCTCAGTGGGAACCCTTGATTTTTCAGTAAAATAAAAGAAAATATACAAGGACTGACCAAGTCATTTTAAAGATCTCACTGTAATGAATAGCTTTGCCAATAAATGAGAAGCAACATGCAAATCACAGAATGGTTTGGGTTGGAAGGGACCTCAAAACTCATCTCATCCCAACCCCCCTGCCACGGCAGGGACACCTCCCACCAGCCCAGGTTGCTCAAGGCTCCATCCAACCTTGCTTTGAACACTGCCAGGGATGGAGGATCCACAACTTCCTTGGGCAACCTGTTCCAGTGCCCAAGGAAGCTGTGGATGCTCCATCCCTGGAATCTGTGCCAATAATACTGTTGTCCTCCTTTATTAAAATGAACTTTGTTCCGTGGGTTTGGGAAAGTCTGCCAAACCATCTTGATCATCTTAGAGGCTATATTTAAGTTTATATCTTCACAGAGAGATAAAAGATTTGCTGTGTCTACAGACTTTTTCCTACGGTTAAATATGCCGCTCTCATGAAAGGTTGTTTGTGCTGCACAGCAGAGACTGACAAAAACAGTGTGCAGTCAACCAGCCAGACTGTAATCCCTTTTGCTTCTATAGAAGGTGGCAAGTAAAATTCTTATGGTGTCAGAAAGAAACTTCCTTGTTCCTACATTAATTCCCCTGGTAGATAAAAGGGGACAAACAAGATCATTTGCATGAAAATGTCCTTACAAAATTCAAACCCTCACAGAGACAGGCAAACTACCACTACAAGGTGCAACTATTTCTCTTATCACAGGAGGCACCTCACCTTAGGAAGCCTGAGTCTGGCCCGTTTTATCACCCCAGCAGTAGTCAGATGAACGTGCACAGCATTGCATAAAGCAATCAGACCCGCGCACCGGTGCCAACGCTGGCAACTGAACACAGAATCAGCCCATCCAACATGGAACTGCTCTGCAGGTTACACAAGACGTAAAGTGTAACACAACAGTGACGAAGTTAACTTCTAGAAATGATTTTCAGGCCGTTGCACACCGTGCCAGGTGTTTAACTGAGGTTTTCCCCTCGCACAGAAAACGGGGTGATTTCCTTCTGCCCGGAGAGCTGCAGTTCAGGTGGTGTGCTGTGCAACACCAGGAGAATCATTGATAAAATCTCTTTCAACTGACAACCTTTGGGGGTAGATCTTTAATACACATCTGTTTATTAGTTGAATAATAAGGAAGATCTACCTGGGAACATAATACTGACCATGTAACCTTGGGAACAGGATCTATGCGGAAACCGGCTTCTCACAATTAGTAACTTTGTGAAGAAATCATTACTTCACTGCTGTTTATTACTAGAATAAAAAAAAAGATCTAAGGAAACATAACAATACCAACCTTGAAACAACGGTAATATTCTCCAGACGGAAATTGGTCCTAGGCTGGCAAACTGCCCAAGGGAACATTCCATGAAAAATAAGGGCAAGCCAGCTAATGCCAGCATCAGGGTGTATGGGATTAGGAAAGCACCTGAGGGGGGAGAGGGGAAAAAAAACCAAACACAGAGAAAACAATGAGTCTTTCAGTATTCACCACTGTTCTATCACATTTTATACTCTCCTTTTTCCCCTGCCTCAAATATCCCACTGTGGGGTTGGTTTGGTTTTTTTTTTTTTGCTTTGTGCAGAGTAGAGAGATTTGTTTCTAAATCCTGTTTTCTGTAAGACTAAACAGTACCTGCAATGAAGAGGCACAGATTACCAGAACTGGTGATTTACAGGGGATGGCTTCTCTTCTGGAACTAAAAGGATTTTACAAAAACTATCGAAGACACACTGCTCAGCTGTAGGCACCATTGGCTCTGTCTGCTTTCTAGTTTATCCTCCAGCTTTTTGTTCAACAAGGAACAGGACCATTCCTTCAGGTACTTAGCTGTGATTTGCACCTGTCCTGTTTGAGTACCTACTGGATGTCAAAGCATGAAAATTATTTCCTATGGTTGGCTGACTCCTGTGTCAAACAGGATCTCAGCTCTTGTTCAAGTCCATTTTACAGTGCACATTAACCTGATAGCAGTGGCAGCCCTGTTCTGCAAAAGGGACTGGCATGTCTTTGTGTGCATGCAGAATATATGGCAAGTGAGAGCACAGGTTTCCTAAACACAACTCGATATCCCCACAGAAATCTGTTCTCTTCACTCTCAGTGAACTTACATCAACCAAGGACCCAGTTCTGCAAGGGACTGAAAACACCTGCTGCAATTTAAGGACATAAGTGGCCCTACAGAATTAACTGGGTTACTCCTGTGTTTCAAAACAAGGATGTAACAGTTGTCTTTACCAACTGTGAGCAAGGGGCACAGAGCAGGATACAAGCAGCAGCACAAATATGCTTGAAATGCAAAGCTTTCTGCTGTGGCAGAGAAGAAAAAAGCCACATCTAATAGAAAGGCCGATGTCACAACTTGCTATGTTTTCACCATTTTCTTCATCAACCATCAGTGACACAAGCCAGCCAAACTCACACCAATAAAACTTCTGTACCAAGAATGCCACCTTGTGTCCCATGTACAGCTGTATGGGCTGTGCTGCATTTACAGTGCACAATTCCACTTCCAATGACTGTCAGGCAGAGCAAATAAGCACATTCAAGACAGTCCTCTGCAGTTTCTTGGCATTTACACTCTCTTTAATTACCAGGGCTTGCCTGGCAAGTAGACAAAGTTCTGGATTAGCAGTCAGGGAAGCCAGTGCCTCCATTTGCTTTTGCCACTAGTTCATTGTGTAAGCAGGTAGAGGCTTTCTCTGCCTCGCACTTCCCAACTATCTGATGGGAATAATTATTGAGCTTGGATAATTATTCCAGCTTAGCTTGTTTGCCTGGCAAAACAAAGGTGCAGAGGGAATTCAATTGCTCTCTATAAACATACCAGGGAGGTAAGCACTGGGGAGGGAGAACAGCTATTTAGGTAAGCAGATACTGGCACATTGACAAAAAGATGCGTGGTGGTCATGAGTAAATCAGAAGAGTTCTGGAACTCTCAGGTGGAAGTTTGCAATTAAAATAAATAGTATTTCCCTCTTCAGCTGGTACCCAAAAGCACAGAGCTGCCTCTTACTCTTCTTCCCATTCCCATCAGTGGGCACTATCCCACTTCCCAGGGTGGTGCTCACATCCAGCTTTGACAAAACGTGCCCAGCCTCAGGGCTGGCCCTTGGAGCTGGCCCTCCTCTCTCTCTTGGCGACAGCAAGATGTGCCCACCCGACACTGCCATTCACCACAGGTACCTCCGCCGTTCTGGTAGGTGAGGTAAGGAAACCGCCAGACGTTGCCCAGGCCCACGGCGTAGCCCACCATGGAGAGCAGGTAGTCGCCTTTGTTCGACCAGTTGCCACGCTCTGAGTTCTCATCGCTGTCACTGGCGTGGGCATCTTTCTCATTTGACAAACTGAAGTCCTTGGAAGAGGAGAGGAGGGAAGGGTTAGGATCGCCCCATAGGCAAGCAGAGCAGTCATATCCTCATTTCTCTGTCCAGAGCAGCACCTTGGCATCACCAGCTAGCAGGGCAGCTGGATAAGGTGGGCAGAGCCAGGTGAGCTGCCAGTTCAGCTGATCCCTGGCAGGACAGCATGGACCTGATAGAGGGACTCCAACCAGAGAGCCCAGAGAATCTTCATGGCCAGTTTTTCCCTGCTTCTACCACAGTAGTGCCCTGTGCTGCCAGCTCCTGGGGGCAGCACCTCCAGGGGACTCCCCTGCTCTGCCTCTGCACATGCCCAGATGCCCCCGTATCCGTTCAGGTGTTCACACCAGCATGTACCTGCATACCCCCTTTAAAAGAACCAGTCCAGGTGCCTTTCACACCTGCCCAGATGCCCCTATACCTACCCCGGTGCTCATCTCCCTTTACCTACCCCAGTGCCACCACATTCCCATAACTGTCTGGATCTCACCTGCCCAGACAATTTCATACCTGGCCAGGTGCACCACACCTCACCTGCCCAGTGCTCCCATAGCCGCTCAGGTACCTGCACCCCACTTTTTGAGTACCCCTATGCCTGCCTGGGCACCTCCATACCCTACCTCCTCAGACACATCCATACCTGTCTGTATTCTCCCATTCATGCCCAGGTACCCCCCAATATCCCACCTGCCCAGGTGCTTTCATACCTGCCCGGGCATCCCCATGCCCCACTTGCCCGGGTGTCCCCATACCTGCCCGGGTGTCCCCATACCCCACCTGCCCGCCTCACCTTCTTCTTCCCGCAGGAGAGGAAGCCCGGCAGGTTGAGCATCCCCATGACCGCCGCTGCCGGAGCCGCTCCGCTCTGCCCGCACCGCCCGGTGCCCGGCCCTTTATGGGAGCCGCCCGCCGCCCGCCCCCCGCCGACAGCGCGGCCCCGGGGCTGCCCCACGGCCCGGGCGGGGCCAGGGGCGATGCGGCCCCTCCGCCCCCGGGCATCCCTCCGCCGCCCGCCCCAGCCCCGTACCCGCTGCCCTCCCCCCGGCCCCTCACCCGCTTCCTCGGGAAGAGCCTCCCCCTAACCCCCACCCCCTCCCCTGCCCCGCACCCCTGGGCTCCCTCCTTGCGCCCCTGCCTTCGCCCCCCACCTTCTGACATGTCCCCCACTCCTTGCCCTGCTGACCCCTCTGCCCACACACCCACCCCCTTGGTGTGTCCTACGCTCCCCGTCCCACGCTGGCTGTCTCCTGAGCACCCCAGCCCACCACCTCCCTCCTCGTCCCCACCTGCAGTCACTCCCCCAGGGACCCTGCTCCTGGCCCCTCTCCACCCGTACCTGCCTCTCCTTCCTTCGCAGCCTGCTCCCTGCCCGAGTCTGCGCTCCACAGAAGTGAAGGGCGTAAAGAGGGTTAACCAGCATGGAAACTTCAGCTGCTAAACACACCTTCCAGGTACACATGACAGGCACAGAAAGGGCAGGTCATAAAAGCAAAGCCATCGCCAGAGGAGGAATTTAATGAGCAACATCTTCAAGACCTTTCTGGAGCACTCCCCTGCTGCACCCACCAAAGTGACCATCCCCAGGCATCCCCTAAGGACACGTGGGAGAACACCGGCCAGAGCACACCCCGTGGACAGGCATGAGGGGACACTGGTTGACTGGCTGCTGAATTGCTCTCCTCCACGTCCAACTGCTCTTTTCCACGGCTCTTTCAGATCCACACCAGGACAAACATCCTTTCTGACTCTTTCTTGAGTAAAGTGCTGCCCAGCATGGCTCTAGTTAGCCTTGGCTGAGGGGGATTCCAGGAGTGAGGAGTGCGTGGGACAGTGGCTGAAAGGGAGGAAAGTACAATCAGATTATATTTTATCCCCCTGTGCAGCAGGGTTTCTAGGAGACTTCTGTTTTAGAAACCAGAGAACTGCAGAATACTCTATCTTTGGAATGAAAAGTGTAGTGTCCTGCAGGACACAGGCTTTTGGGAGAATAAATAAATAAAAATTTGAGAAAACACTCTTTCACAGGCTGCCTGGGAATTCTGGATTCAAGTGGCCAAGCCACAACGTCAAACATAAACCTTCAGGCTACTTCTGTATGAAACAATACAGAACCCACCCACTCTGAGGACATACAGTCAATATTCTTCCAAAGCCTACCTGTACTGTACATAAACTAAACAAACCTTTTTGACAATCCTGATCTGAGTTACAAATCTGAAATGAAATGGGACAGCACGGATTTGGGTTGGATTCTGGGTAACTTCGGTATCTGTGGGTCACTGTCTCCCCAGAGGGAGACAAAAGTGTTCCTGTAAACAATGCTGGGCCTAACAAAAGCACAGAGTTCTCTTCCAAACTCATGATTCAGAACCGGTTATCAGCTTGTTTAGAAATGAAATGGGATGAAAAAAAACCTGGTAACCACAGCCTCTCCCTCCTTATTAGGATTAAGTGCGTGTTGTAATGTTGCGGAGTCACTGGCTGGGCCATTCTCTCTGTGTAACTCCAGATGACTAAAAGTAAAACTATACTGGAGGTACCACTCCTGGGATGCATTCCATTTCTGACCATGTGAAAGTTTTGTTTCTAATGCATTTTCTGGATTTAGATGAGAAAAATTAAAATCTCGGCACAGTCAGAATTGCAGGGGTGGAGGGATGAGTATTGTTCGAGTGCAAGTGGTGCCCAAAGGAGGGCTTTGTGCATGCAGCCCATGAACCCCAGTTCAGTTTGCATTCACCAGAAGGTGAGTCCGTCAGGTGGAGCCCTGAAGGCTGGTTCCTCACACAGCCACCTATTGCCAAGCACCCTGGCAGCCACTCACTGCTGGAATGTCTCAGCTGGGAATACCGAGATAACAGCCAGCAAACCAAAGCCAGTTTGGCTCTGCCATGGATGGGACATCCCATCTCCCGACCAGCAGCGTCACTTATCTAAGTAACCTTTTTCCTTTGGAAAGCACTCCTGGGTTACTATGAACTCCACTCACTGAACACTCTGTTAATCCAATGAGGAAAAATATGAAAAAAAGAAAATTAAAAAGGCCATTAATTATAACAATGATAATTTAAGATTACGGCCAATAAGGGTGACAACACAGCAAACAGTCTGGACATTTCCTAGAAGCAGTGAGATACCCGTGTTTTCCGTTCGGTCGCACCAGTGCTGTTATCAGATGTTGGGTATTGCCCTTAGCTAACACAAGCAGAGCTCTGGCAATGAAGCAGATGTATTTGGAGTGCTTATTTAAGAATATGATGTGTAACTTCTGTTTCTGAATCTGTATCTTCTGCAATAGCTGTGCTCACAGCACCTGGCACACACGTTCAGAGTTGATTCAGGAGACAAAGTCGGGGCTCGTTGCCCTCTCCCGCTCCCAATGGCAGGAGCTAAAGACCAGAGAACCCACTCTGCAAACAGGAGCTATGGCTTTAGGACAGCACCAAGCCTGGCATCAAAGCGGTGAAAGGAAATCACTGGTGTGTCTACAAGGCAGGCAGTCCTCTCCCAGATAAAGTCATCCAGAAGAGCAAATGCAAGAGATGCCTGCAGCCCTGCCATCTCTAACATGCACGAATCCTGCAAAAATAGTCATGAACCTCAAAACAAATTTTCTCCCATCCAGAGAAGATGAAGCAGCATAGGCAGCTGCACATGGAATCATCCACCTACCACAAGTGCATTATGTAGTTCAAAGTAACATCTGCCCTAGCTGAGAGTCTAAAATAAGCAAGAGCTCAAGCGCAGGAATAATTATTGCTGTTCTGCAAAGCTAACAGTCAAACCCACCAGCAGCACACAAGGATGCTATGTGAAAAAATGATGGAGCTGGGCTTGGCTGCCTACAGACCAATACATTTGACCTGTGGAGATCCCTGCAGAGCATTCAAACTACACACAGCTGCCATTCTGGTATGCCTGTGAGCACAGCTATGTGATACTTGCCCTGTGGTACCCAGTGCGGTGTTAAGAACCTGCTCCACACCTCAAAACAAGGTGTGTGCCAGTGTGCATTAGGATGACAAGGATGCTGGTACCTTCCCACGAAGCCAAAGATGGCAGTGAGGGACTACCTAGCTGTATTTGCTGGCTGACAGAAATGGCCTCCTCACATTTTGGGTTGAAACTAGATAATCTTAAGGTGCCTTCCAATCCAAACCATTCTATGATTCTTTCATTTTATTCCAGCATCAGCACAGCAGCTTCCCTACAGCTGCAGACAAACATCAGGACACCAAATGGCAGTAACACATGCTACCAGAAAAAAACAAATCAAAACAAAAAAAATCCCAGAAAAAAACCAACTAAAGAAAAAAAATCCCTAAGCAAACAAAACCTCTACTCCATGTTGGCCTTCAGGATCGAAGGAAGACAACCTAAAGCATCTATCCCTCAAAAGCATGTAATGACTCTCATCCAGAACTCCACAGCCACACTGCACTCTTCAGAGGAGAGGATCAGAAAGCCAGAAGGGACTGCTATAGACTGCCAGATGAAGCAAGGCAGAAGATTTAGGCTGCTGGCTCCTGCTGCTGCAGGATTTTTCCTCTCCTCTACAGGTGAACAGAATCAAGCCCTAGAGTTCACATTTAAATTACTGCTTTCTGCTTAAGAATGCATCAGCCTGGGTTTAAAGACCCAGTGTTAATGAAGAAGCCAGCTTCCTCAGTGGTGAACTGAACTGCAGGTGATCTAGACCAAACCTTTACCACTAACTTAAAATAATAAATAAATAAACTTAAAAAAACCCAATCACTGGTCAAGTAACCCATGAAATCCAAGCAGCATTCTCCAGCTGGTGAGAAATGTATTATTTCACTGTGTGCCAGCTGTAAGCAAGGTGGAAACGTATCTAGAAGGAAGGCATAGCAAGAAGTGGCTCTCCTGCCCAGAAGACAGGATGGAGAGGCAATGATGGCATTGGCAAGGGCACAGGCAATGCAAATTACAGAGGCAGAGGCAATTCTCAAGTAGCCATCTGTGGTTTCAGAAAGGTACTTATGGATGCAGACTGTCAAGGTTTATAGCAAAACACGAAGAGAGTGGAAAATAATCACTTCAGCAGCCTCATGCCAATATTGGCTTGCCTAGTTCTAATGGTCCCCATCCAACAGTTCGTGTGCCTCGGACAACTGAGGTATGAAGCAGATTCTGCTTCCAACCCTGCTGATGATCCCTTCAGGGTGAGATTTTGCTCATGGGAAAAGGAGATGGTCATTTATACATCCTTCTTCCTGGATCTGTTTTCCTCCTTTATCAGTTTTGTGCCTTTTCTGCAGAGCTGGGATGAGAATTGCTGATGCTCAGTAGGCCATCAGGAAGCATGCATCTAACCCATTCAGATCTCAAGCCAGGAGTTTATTTTCATTACAGGTTTAATGGAATGGAAGTTCTAAGAAATTTTGATTCAGAAACTTAGAAAGGGGGCAATGGAAGTTTTCAGTAATGCCTGAAGAGTTTGGTTCACTAATCTAATACTAAATAATACACTCTATTATGCATTAATAAATCATATTGAAGACCTGTATTGGCCAAATCTCAGTGATTGGTGCTTGATCAGGTTTTCCCCCACATTCAGCACTTTTGGATTCATCTATGTGGCCATCTCAGAGGTGAGAAGTGAAGCAAGGTCACTCCTGCTGAGCTATTTGTCTCTACGGGCAGTCTGCTATCATAACCCAAAAAAGGCAGCTGAAACCTCACTCACTCATTTATCTCCTCACTACAGACCAGTTACAAAAGTGCTGTAAAACACAAAATATGTAAGCCTTCTAAGTCATGTGCCTAGGAAAATCCCTTTTTTATGTTTGAGGGTGGAGACTTGAAACTATATGGCAAGTGAATTTGCCTTCAGGCATTTTTAGCAGGTTGCAACCTGCAGTTAACATAATATATGCTAATCACGTCAGTGATGGGCAAGTTTTACGTATGCATGGAGGAAAAAATTGTAAGGAAGAAATAAACTCACTCAAATATACCAGTAAAACTGAAAGGCTCTGTAGTACTGCTTCTCTACTACACTGAATCTGGAAGAAAATTTTACCGTCCCACCCACTCAAAAGGGAGCCACAAGTGTCCACCCACAAAATTAATCAAGGTGTTTTCAAGTCTATTTATTTGCAAGATTGTCAGTTTTAGGGTACGTTGATCTCCACCTTAGATGTCCCTGTCCCTGAGAACTTGTCGATCTGTCAGATATTACTCAAGTTGTCACATGGGAATATATGATACTTCCCAAACATGGAGCTCCATCTAGAGAAAGGAGCAACGCAATCAAAAATGACTAAGGTGTTCAGAGTAGGATTAAATAGAGGCTAGGTGTTTTTATCAACTGCACACACCTCTGAAACCTCTGCTGAAATCCTGACTTGCATGAGAGTTACCAAAGTGCAGTGAATAACTGCATTTGCAGCCCAGGACTCCTAATTCCTCCAGTTCTGCTTCCGCACGTGGTCCAGAGCATCTCAGCTTTCCCTGGACAAAGCAGCCTGGTGCCAAACAAACATCTGAGACTGTCCAAGCTGCATTAGGCAGCTCTCACTCCACCTTTTCACCCCCGACCACCCTAGAGACACGTTTAAGTGACCTAAACACCGCATAAAGGCAAAACAGCAGGTGTCATGTCGTGGAAGACATTACAGCAGATACAACTAAGAAAAGGGAGGAGATAAAGTACAGGAGAACTAAAACCTGGGAGTGTGCAATTGTCAAAACTTAATGATCGGCCAGCGCATAGAATGACTTGTCTGTTGGGAAATGGGCCAGAGGTGTGGCCAGTAGAAACTAAGGAGTCATTTTTAATTGAGTAAAATAAAGCCTAGAAATGAGTACAATACTAATTTTCAAATATGCTGAACTGAGTTCATCAATCATTAACAGTTCAATTTTCAAATTCTTCCCCAGTGTCAAGTGCCAATATCTGTGGAGTTCAGCAAAGCCAGGAGGCGGTGGAAGGCAGTGGGTTTTTTAGTTCTATACTTTTTACTAGTTACACACAAACAGCTTTTAACAAAAGATAACATACGTGCATATTCTTGAGAAGCTCCTGACTAACAGTAAGGCTTTGAAATACAGACATTGACTACCACACAGCAAAAAGAGGACCTTTCATCTCAGCCCACCTTCCCTTGAGGTAATTTTATATATTAACATGCAGTCCTGCTATGTGATCTCTAAGAGAATTATCCTTGCGATTGTCCTCCTCCACAACAGGATAAAAGCCAGGCTGTTAGCCATGCCTGACATCTTAGGAAGGGGAGTACCTCCATCAACGCTCTCCTTTGTGCCATATCTCTTCCTGCAGGTTAGCAATTACCCTCAGAAATAGCTCATCCAAGTCAGTGGAAGGTCTCACGTAAGCAAAAGCAACCCCATATCAACAAATAAGACCATAAAATTACCTATTACAAATCCACAATTTAAATCTAAAAGGACAAATAGGATTCATACATTAACATCTACTGCAATATAGTATTTCTCCATACCAATATGCAAACAATATCACAGGGACACTAGAACAACAATTACTTAGCTGAACGCATTCATAATTTATTTATTTTTTTTTTAAAAAAGGCATTCAAAAGAATAGGAATGATAGAGGTAATAGGAATGATAGAGGTATTGTTATTATTCCTACCACTATCTAGTTCTTCTGAAGCTCTTTCCATCACTAGGCTTAAAAAACCTTTATAACAGAAAATGGTCTTTTTACTCTCTTTTTACAAAGAGGAGAGCAGAGGTAGGGTTGCTCAAGTATTTTATGCAGCACCTGTTTAGCAGAAAACACGTGAACTGCAGTGGACTGAAGGACTGGACCCCATGAGCCCTAGAACCCACCATTTCCTTGATCCTCACCATAGCACCTCTATCCCTCTAAAGCCAGGGAGTGCATTTGTATTCCCCTCAAGCAGGGCATAAAGCTGACTCCCCCACACCCCCAGATAATACCTAATTGATTGGCAAAATCCTTAACTAGAGACACCCAAAGTTATTTTAGTACCCACATCGCACACCCTGGTTGCCACAGACCTGGCAGCTCCCCTGGCTTTCCTTTCCAGGCCCCCAGGCTCTCTCCTCTGGCTCAGGCTCTTCTGAGAAGCCCATCCTCACAGCCCAGCACCTCCTCTTCTCCAGCAGCATCAGGAACAGCTATATCTGGCCCCAAAAGCCCAGTGAAAGGGCCAGAGCCTTGACTAGGTGAAAGCCAAACCAAGACAAGGGCATGAAGGGAAATTCTCCCTTCACATGGCCATGCCATTAGCAGTGTGGCAGTGGCACCTGCTTGGAGGTGCATCCTCTTAGCAGCCTCCCAGAGCACCTGCCCCATCAGCCAAAGGGATGCCGTTTTCTGATGAAACACTGATTTTAATCAGGCTGCTCAGAGCTGCCAACACTGAGGAAACTCAGGGTCTTCCAGGCTGCCTGACTTCCCATGCCTACACTTGGGGCCCGCAGCATTTAAACATGTTAGGGTTAGGCAGCATCCCAGCACAAAGCTTTCAGGGTTGCAGGTTTGAATGACAGTTCCATCTAATTACCCCTCTGGGCTGGTAACTTATTTTGGGGAAGGGCTGAGGTCTCTATCAGACTTCAAGGAGTCTCAGTGCAGAAGGGTAAGGGACTGAGTACAGTCCTGACGTGATGTCTCAGTGCAGATGTGCATCTGAAAGGAATTTCTCACGCTTTGCTACTCGTTATGCAGAGTAAAAGTTCACCATTCAGTTCAACTTATTTACATCCCATGTCAGCATTTTAGTGTCCATGATTTATGTGGGATCGGGGCTCCAGATGGAACACCTGGATCATGATGAGGAAGCTGATGAGACCTTCTACAGACAACTGGAAGTGGCCTCAAAATCACAGGCTCTGGTTCTCATGGGGGACTTCAACCACCCTGACATTTGCTGGAAAGGCTGCACAGCCGGGCATGCACAGTCCAGGAGGTTCCTGCAGTGCACTGACAACAACTTCCTGATGCAGGTGGTGGAGAAACCAACAAGGAGAGGAGCACTGCTTGGACCTTGTACTGATAAACAAGGAGGGACTGGTCAAGGATGTGAAGGCAGGGGACAGCCTTAGCTGTAGTGTCCACGAGATGGTGGAGTTAAAGATCATGTGCAGTAGGCACAGAGCAACAAGCAGGATCATAACCCTGGACTTCAGGAGGGCTGACTTTGGTTGTTGCAAGAAACTCCTTGGAGAAATCCCATGGGACAGGGCACTGGATGGTAGGGGGGCCCAAGAGAGCTGGTCAATATTCAAGCATCATTTCCTCCAAGCTCAGGATCGTAGCATCCTGAAGAGTAAGAAATCATGTAGGGGAGCCAGGAGACCTGCATGGTTGAGCAGGGAGCTACAAAATAAACTCCAGTGGAAGGAGAAAACTTACAGAACATGGAAGAAGGGGCTGAGCACTTGGGAGGAATACAAGAATGTGGTCAGAGAATGTAGAGATGCAATAAGGAAAGCTAAGGCCTCCTTAGAATTAAACCTGGCAAGGGAGGTCAAGGATAACAAGAAAGGCTTCTTCAAGTACACTGGAGCCAAAAGGAAGACTGGGGGAAATGCAGGCCCTCTGCTGAATGAAGTGGGTGCCCTGGTGACAGAGGATACAGAGAAGGTGGAATTGCTGAATGCCTTCTTTGCCTCAGTCTTTACTGCTAAGGCAGACCCTCAGGAGCCCCAGACCTCTGAGACTACAGAAGAAGTCGGGAGAGAGGAAGACTGTGCCTTGGCTGAAGAGGATTGGGTTAGGGACAAGTTAGGTGAACTGGACACCCACAAAACCATGGGCCCTGTTGGATGCATCTGCGAGTGCTGAAGGAGCTGGCAGAAGTCATTGCCAGACCGCTCTACATCATCTTTGAAAAGTGCTGGAGAACAGGAGAGGTGCCTGAGGAAGGGAGGAAGGCCAACGTCACTCTGATCTATAAAAAGGGCAAGAAGGAGGACCTGGGTAACTACAGGCTGGTCAGCCTCACCTTCATCCCCAGAAGGGTGATGGAACAGCTTGTTCTTGGTGCCATCTCAAAGAGTGTTGAGGAGAAGAGAGTTATCAGAAGTAGGCAGAATGGGGTCACCAAGGGGAAGTCATGCTTGACCAACACGATAGCCTTGTATGAGGACATAACTTGATGGATTGATGAGGGGAGGGCAGTTGATGTGGTCTATCTTGACTTCAGCAAGGCTTTTGACACTGCCATGGCATCCTCACAGCCAAACTTAACAAGTGTGGACTGGATGATCGGGCAGTGAGGTGGATTGGGAACTGGCTGAAGGACAGAGCCCAGAGAGCAGTGGTCAGTGGGGCAGAGTCCAGCTGGAGGCCTGTGACCAGTGGTGTCCTCAGGGGTGGGTACTGGGTCCGGTCCTATTCAATATATTCATTAACGACCCAGACGAAGGGACAGAGTGGATCCTCAGCCAGGTTGCTGATGACACAAAGCTGGGAGGAGTGGCTGACACGCCAGAGGGCTGTGCTGCCATCCAGCGTGACCTGGACAGGCTGGAGAGCTGGGCAGGGAGAAACTTAATGCAATTCAACAAGAGCAAGTGTAGAGTCCTGCATGTGGGGGAGAACAACCCCATGGATCAGTCCAGGCTGGGGCTGAGCTGCTGGAGAGCAGCTCTGGGGAAAAGGACCTGGCAGTCCTGGCAGACACCAGGCTGACCATGAGCCAGCAATGTGCCCTCGTGGCCAAGAAGGCCAATGGTGTCCTGGGGTGCATGAAGAGGAGTGTGGCCAGCAGGGCAAGGGAGGTTCTCCTCCCCCTCTACTCTGCCCTGCTGAGGCCTCATCTGGAGTGCTGTGTCCAGTTCTGGGCTCCCCAGTTCCAGAGGGACATGGAGCTACTGGAAAGAGTCCAGCGCAGGGCAGTGAGATGATGAAGGGATTGGAGCATCTCCCATCTGAGGAGAGGCTGAGGGAGCTGGGTCTGTTCAGCTTGGAGAAGAGGAGGCTGAGGGGGGATCTCATCAATGCTCATCAATATCTCAAGGGTGGTGTCAGGAAGATGGGGCCAGACTCTTCTCAGTGGTGTCCAGTGACAGGACAAGGGGCAATGGGCACAAACTGGAACACAGGAGGTTCAGTCTTAACATAAGGAAACACTTCTTCACTGTGAGGGTGACAGAGCACTGGAACTGCCCAGAGAGGTGGTGGAGTCTCCGTATCTGGAGACATTTTAAACCTGCCTGGACGTGTTCCTGTGGGATCTACTCTAGGATCCTGCTCTAGCAGGGGGGTTGGACTGGATGGTCTTCGGAGGTCCTTTCCAACCCCTACCATTCTGTGATTCTGTGACCAAACAGTGTTTTATCTCCTCCCTTCCTGGCAAGCAGCACAGCACAATGAACAGAGAAAGCTTTTTTGTCTTTTTCACTTAAGACATAAGAAGACATTGTAAGATCCAGTTCTGCTGCAATTCTCAGGAAAAATGTTCGTTCACCATTCCTAAATTTTGGGAAAAGTTTACGAGAGTGCTGTTGCTTTCTGCTCTGCTGAATTGCTAAAAGTAGTAGTATACCCAGTGTTAACAGCCTGCTTCCACCAGGTTACAGCTGCTCTGCAGTGTAAAGGATGCCAACTTCTACAAATGTTTTACTCCACAGGATAACAGAATACACTTCACTTTCCTCGAAGCTGAAGAGGTTTAATTTTTTTCCTAGTGTGTTGAGTTTTACACTGTTATTTTTTATTCTCAAAGAACCTGTGTTTTTTGCAGCTGGTTTTAATGTTCAAGTGAAAAAAATATTATGAAGGCAGTTTTTCTTCCTTCAAGCTGGAGCAGCTACCAGCATCTGCTGGCACTCATCCAGATACTTGTGGATTGTGAAGCTTTGCAGGCTCTTCTTCAGTCATGAATTTCTTTGCATAATATTGGTCTGGCAATCCTGTAATCTCCCGCGCTTCTCATTACGAACCTCTCCTTGACTGACAAGCAAGGGAGTAAAGTTGCACAGGAGTGCAGGAATGCAAAGTAAGAAACTTTGCTGACATCCTTTCCATGAGATGAAGCAAGACACAGGAGCCTGTGCTTATGCACCTGGGCAGGGAACACCAGGGCAGCTCACAGCAGCAGTGACTACTGAAAACATGGGATGGAGCAGCCCCTGGGAAGTTAACATATAATCTGTGATGGGTAGCAAATACTCATCTGTAGAAGACTAGCTGTGAGAAATACTCTGGTTTATAGTGAAAATCTGGTTGTGATGGCTGTAAGATCACAGAATCATAGAATAGCCTTGGTTGGAAACGACCTCTAAGATCATCAAGTCCAACCACTCACCCAGCGCTGCCCAGTCACCGCTGAACCGATGTTTACTTTCTTATTGCCAAAGGCTCATCTTCTCTCTGTATTTTTTACAGACATTTTTAAAAGCTGAAGAAGAGAACAGGATTTTCTGTCCATGATGGGAAAGTCTCTAGGACTGTTCCCTGCAGCACTAAGCATAAGAAACTGCTTTTAGGACCATGTAAAGAGGCTGCACAGATTTATTGCTGAGTCCTGGTAGCCAGTAAGAAGTTAAAAATAGTAACAAGCCCCAGAGTTTACAGAATAGCTACTTCAAACCCAAGAAATGGGCACAGAGATTATACTTGTTTGCATACCCAGATATATGCTTTGCAGCCCTACCTCCCACGCTGGCAGAAATAGGCATATTTGTCATATTATAGCAGCCCGAGGTACGCAATTAAAACCCACTGTATTGTCAGGCTATCAAAAAGAGAGGACCTGCCTCACTTAAATAATCTAATCATCTTGCAATTAGATGGTTTAGTCAAATCAGTTCCTGTCCTACTGACAATCACATAGCATGATTGTTCTCCCAATTGCACAGTGCAGTGCCAGGAGGCCTGGGAAACATCCTGGGAAACTTCTCTCCATTATTCCATCTGATTCCAAGCCCATTTGAGCTGATACTCCAAGACTTAGTACAAACACTCCAGAGCTGTTGCAGCATGGAAAAATTAGATTCATCTGAAACAATGACTTTTGAATGTTAATTTTCACTTAAAAATTGATGATTCATGTCCAGCCTGCAAGGTTTTACGTTTATTGATCATTGCTTTGCAGAATTTAATTAAGTAATCCCATGTCACTTTGTTCTACAGATATTTCAAGGGAGCATTTAATTTAAGCTGTTCTAGTGGTAGATATCAACCACATGGTAACTCACAAGCGTTGGTTCCAGATGTGCTTGTCCTGGTGCCAGCAGACATCCAGTTTTGGGAAACATGCCAGTCCTGCTTATACAGATTCTGTGGGCAGGAGACACTCCCCAAAGGCAGAGCTTTGTTGGTTGCATGAAAATTGGTTTTCTGCTTTGGAGTGAGGGTTTTGTTTATATTTTGCTGTTGTTCTTTTCCATTTATTCCCTGGAAAATGAGCTTTGATATTAGAATGTAGTTCCAGAAAGAAGGAATTGTACAGTATGTAACTTTGTCACCTCTATGCTGATATCCATGCCAGGAAACAGAACATGACATCACCTGAATCTTCCTACAGTGTAAACCATGGTTACCTTCTTTACTGGGACCCTGAGGAAGGGCTCCAGGTATATGTGCAGCATTTAGATGACACTGTTACTAAACTAGGTGCTGGCAGTAGAAGGGGTAACACATGGATGTGAGTCCTCCCAAGAAGGATGGTTATTATTTAACTGGTTTTCTCTTTCAGGTGTTTCAGTGCTTCTCATTTCTGAGCTTTTTCCTGTATATAGTGTTACTTTACAGGCTAAATTACACAGTTCTGTCTCCAAACTTCTTTAGCTAGTATCCTTCCTAGCTAAGTGAATGTTGAAGGGAGGAGGAAACATCGGGGTAGAAAATAAAGCCAAACAGTGAGGGCTGCGTTTACACACTTGCTTAACTGACGAGAAATCAATCATGGTTTTTTCATGTGTATTCAAATGACATGTACTTGGGGCTTATTCTAGGGGTGTGTGAGGTAACTGGCTGAGACACTCACTAGACAAACAGATGTGCTCATTGGTTAGCCTCAACAAGATTACGAGGAGGATGGTGGTGTTGTGAAAGAAACCTTTTCCCATCAAAGACTAGAAGACTTTTGGTGATACTGATTCAATAAGAAACTCTGGTACGTTCTGGTACGTCTTGATTGTTTCCTCAGGCTTTTCAGGGTTCACTGGCTCACTTGACAATGAACATGCTTTCTCCATGGGCATGCATTGTCTGATAAAGTGGGTGTGGGTGGTGGAGAGGAAACTGAACCCGAGAGAAGAGTTCAATCTGCTGCTCTGGCATACAGATTTACTGCTATGCTGCTGGCTGATTATATAAAGATCGAGCTCTGGTCCTTCCTTATCTGCCTAAATCAAGGTCAGATAACACCTCCACTAGTTTGAATATTTCAAGCACAATATTTAATGACATGGACACCTGTTTTAGGCCTTACACTTAGAAAGAGAAATATTGCAAACAGGAGAACAGAATCACCACGTGGCACTTTGAACAAGGTCAGGCTTTCACAGGCACACTAAGGTCACAACTGATGAAACATTTCTAGCTTTGCTCCAAACAGTATGGATATTTACCTCCTTGGCACTTGGAGCTTCTTTACCGAAAGAATGTATCGAGCATTCTTACTACAGGGTCAGGAAAATAATTATTCCTATAAAGATTTGTTAGAGTGGATGATCCGGAAGGGTTTCTCCTAGTCAGCTTCTTCAGTAGGAAGGATCACTGTGGTGTCAGAAGACACAAAGCAGGAGTTTCGGGAAGGGCAGATCTAGGTCATGCAATCCAATATGCTATGGGCAGTAGTGTCATTCCATTGCTCTCAAAATGATCAAACCTCAACTTAACTAGTTAAAGCATTCCCCCTGCTGCTGCAGATAGAGCATTGTTCCACAATCTGACACCTCTGAAGAGCAAACCTCCTGCTTTTAACAACTGTACTGGTGCTTAATTATCTTTCTTTTCCTCCTTTGCTACTATCCCCCCTTCCCCTTTCTTTCCTCCCATCTCTCCTTTTGCCCTTTGACTATTGAGACCTATCATATCTCTTCTCAGTCTTTGGTATTTCTAAGGTAAATAAACCAAATTCCTCTAGTCACATCTCAGTTCCTCTGGTCATACAGACAACCCTTCACTGCACCTCTTCCAGTCTGTATTAAGCTTCTTTGAACCTGGGTAACCACAGGAAAGGACAAAGAGCAGGGAGGACAAGGATGCAACCTTTGAAGACAATCTAAGCATCATGTTTACATGAGAGCCCAAACAGAAGAGACACATTCTCCAGCCACTTGAAAAGCCATTGATCCCAGCAGGGTGATAAAGCAGAACCAGCAAGTCTAAAGTTTTTCCACTTTAATACATTTATTTAACAAGGTGTTTCTTTGGTTAATGTTGGAAGGTAGTTTCCCACTGGAGGCAAAACAAGCTAAACTATATTTGTACCTCTATATTAAGGTACCTCTAGTCTGGCCTCCTGCTTATGAGGTGAATGGGCTTTTTGCTTTTTTCATACGAAATGAAGTGAACCTCTGCATTTGGAATACTGTTATGCCACTGAAGAGGATGGAGATCTAGGCTGAAGCAAGGACTCAGGTCTTGCTTTATCTGGCCCTTCTGCTGAAACTGTTTTTTCCTCTAAAAGCTAGTCAAGAGAAACAGCTCACCCTCATCTCAGACTGAACAGAGGCAGTCAGAGGTGGCCTGTTTTAATATTGCTACAACAAACATTTCTGCTGAAAGTCCTGAGATCTACTTTAATGAACATCAGTAGTATTACAAGTGAGACTCCTGAAAAAGAAAAATTCAGAAAAAATTTCAGTGTTTAAAAAACAACACCAAAGCAAAAGCCTGCTGGAGAGGAGAGAAAGAACCAATAATGAAAAAGAACAACTAAAAGCTTCTAAAACCCTAAAATCATTTAAAGTTTTGGAAAAATATGTAAAACAAGGCTTTGACAGCCATAGAGAAACAACTAAAGAGGAAGAGGGAGGTAAAAGGTACTAATGTCTCCGAAGCCTGGAGACATGAAGTGCCCACAGCATGGCACCTCACAGGCTGAGCAGGTAGAAGGCAGCACACAGGTCATGTCCTCATGCCTGTGAAACACTTATTCCTGCCAGACCAATGCCAGGAAAATAGAAGATACTTTTCTTCTGAGAAAAAAAACCAAACCCAATAAAGAACCCAAGCATTTTCCCCCCCTCAACTCTTCTGCTGAGATGACATTTGAGATGGCATGGGGAACTGAAGACTTCACAGGAGCCATTAAGCCATTTCTATCACATGAACTATAAGCTCCAGAGTCACTGCTGTCTGTCCCATGCCTAGACAATATGGTGGGTCCATCACATACACAAATGTTGTGATGACACTTTGAAACCTTACAGTAGTGAAATAATAAAGCTCTGTGACGTCATCCAAACCCTGCAGTTCTCCCTCTGCAACTCTCTCTGAGTCAATCTGCTGTATCTATCCTCATTGGATAAAAATACATTCCATAAGCTCTTTTGTGAGATCACAATATCTAATTTCTCACCTCAATTGAAATCTGCCAGCCTCTAAGGTTTTTGACCACGCTCACTTTGTGTCATGAATGAAGAAGAATTTGCAGATGCAGTAGATAAGGTGTGTTTGTGTGTGTGTTTGCTATTTCCTTCCTCTTTTCAACCAATTCCTTGTGCATCTCCTCCTGTTTCTTCCAGTTTGGACCTACTGATACGTAACCCAGACACCATTTAACCAACATACACAAAACCTAAGCCACATGCAATCACAACAGAAATTCCAATTTCACAGCAGGATGGTGAGAAAGAGGCAAAGTTCAAGCTTAATTATGGAAGGATAACAAGTGTAACCTGTTTGTTTGACTAACGCTATCTCCATTTCCCGCCCCTTGAATGAGATGCCAAGCTTAGAGTGTGCACATGCAAAGCTGAGAAGAGCATGAGCCTTGGAGCCTGTGTCAGTCACATCGGTCAAAGACACTCAGATGACCTCCAAGCCATTTCTATAAATACTTATTTCTTCCTCCTCCGGAGGCTCCATGACAACTATTTGCTATAGGATTACTTGTATTTACAAGTAGAAGAAACCAAGCCATGTTAACAGTACTGAAACCCATCGGGCTGGTTTTCCTGATGACAGCATCACTTCTCCTCCTCGGCCAAATTTTCAAACCTCAGCAATGATTTGAGACCTTATTTCTTGGGCATCTGACATGAAACACCTTGCAAGGGAGCATGCCAAGTGTGCTCTCTGCCAAGGAGGCACCTGCACATGGGCAACCCTTCAATGTTGGGAGCGATGGCTCTTTGCTCTAGCGAGGGGCTTTTTCAGAAGTAGTTGAGAATAAGGCTTTTTATTCAATAGCAACATTCTGATACTGAAATAAAGCCCCATGTACACAGTTTGGCTGTGTCTATGAACAAACACTTCAGTCTTCAAAAAGGGCAAGAAGGAAGACCCAGGCAACTACAGACCAGTCAGCCTCACCTCCATCCCTGGAAAGGTGATGGAGCAGCTCGTTCTGAAGGCCATCTCTAACCAAATGGAAGAAAAGGTGGTTATCAGGAGTAGCCACTATGGATTTACTAAAGGGAAATCCTGCTTGACTAATCTAATATCCTTCTATGAAAGGGTGACCAAATGTGTAGATGAAGGGAGAGCAGTAGATGTCACATACCCTGACTTCAGTAAGGCTTTTGATACTGTTTCCTATAACGTCCTCATTGGAAAACTCAATAAATGTGGGATAGATGATTGGACTGTGAGGTGGATTGAAAACTGGCTCAACAAGAGAGTTCAGAAGTTTGTGACTAGTGGCACAGAGTCAAGTTGGAGGCCTGTGGCCAGTGGTGTTCCCCAGGGATTAGTACTGTTTTTAGGATTAGTCCAGTTTTGTTCAATATCTTCATCAATTACCTAGATGAGGGGATAGAGTGTACCCTCAGCAAGTTCACTGATGATACAAAACTGGGGGGTGGGGTGGGGTGGGGGGTGGCCTGACACACCTGAAGGCTGTGCTGCTACCCAACGAGATCTAGACAGGCGGGAGAGCTGGGCGAAGGTGAACTTCATGAAGTTCAACAAGGACAAGTGTAGAGTCCTGCATCTGGGGAGGAATAACACCAGGCACCAGTACAGATTAGGGGTCGCCCTGCTGGAAAGCAGCCCCATGGAGAGAGACCTTGGATCCTAGTGGACAGTGAGTTGTCCATGGGACAGCAACGTGCCCTTGCGGCCAAGAGGGCCAATGGTGTCCTGGGGTGCATTAAGGAAAGTGTGTCCAGCAGGTCTAGGGAGGTTCTCCTCCCCTTCTACTCTGCCGTGGTGAGACCACACCTGGAATACTGCATCCAGTTTTGGGCTCCCCAGTTCAGGAGAGACAGAGCTCTACTGGAGAGAGTACAACGGAGAGCTATGAGGATGATCAAGGGACTTGAACATCTCTCCTGTGAAGACAGACTGAGAGAACTGGGGCTGTTTAGTCTTGAAAAAAGAAGGCTGAGAGGGGATCTTATTAATGTCTATAAATACCTGAGGAGTGGGGGCCAAGAGGAAGATGCCAGTCTCTTCACAGTGGTTGCCCAGCTCTCTACTCTAGCCACATCTCTGTAAGGAACCTCTACCCTCGAGGGAGTCCCCAGCTCCTCCTAGTTTAGCATTGTCAGCAAACTTACATTTGATTCCTGTGTCCAGATCATCTATAAAAACATTTGTGCTCTGGCCCTAAAATTGAGCCCTGGGGAACCCCACTGGTGACTGGCCCCACCAGCCTGGGGTGACCCCATTTGCTATAACCCTTTGAGCCCGACCCGTCAGCCAGTTGCTCACCCAACATATGGTGGACTGGTCTAGCTGTATGCTGGAGGGTTTATCCAGAAGGATACTGTGAGAGACACTATCAATGACTGTGATCCTCCAAAACTACTCCCAGCTTAGTGCTGTCAGACAGGAAGGGATGGCAGGATCCCAAATGCACTCCCCATGCTTGCCTGGCCATGTCTCTCTTCTGAAACTCCCAGAATCCCAGACTGGTGGGGGTCAAAAGGAACCTCTGGAGATCATCCAGTCCAGCCCCCCTGACAGAGCAGGGTCACCCAGAGCAGGTCACATGGGTTTGTATCCAGGCAGGTTTGGAATGTCTCCAGAGAAGGAGACTCCACCACCTCTCTGGGCAGCCTGTGCCAGTGCTCTGCCCCACCCTCAAAGGAAAGATGTTTTTCCTCATGTTCAGGTGGAACTTCCCATGTTCCAGTTTGTGCCCCTTGTCCTGCAACTGGGCACCGCTGGAATGTCTGGCCCCATCCTCTTGACACCTGCCCTTTAGATACTGATAAGCATTGATGAGACCCCCTCTCAGTCTTCTCCAGGACAAACAGACCCAGGTCTCTCAGCCTTTCCTTGTCAGAGAGATGCTCCAGTCCCCTCATCATCTTCATACCCTCTGCTGGACTCTCTCCAGCAGCTCCCTGTCTCTCTTGAGCTGGGAAGCCCAGATCTGGACACAGCACTCCAGATGTGGCCTCACCTGGGCAGAGTAGAGGGGGAGGAGAAAATCTCTTGACCCAAGTACAGCCTCCAATGCTCCTGTCCACCCTCCAGCTGTGGCTATCACCTCCATACACATTGCAGTTCCCATGACTTAAAATACTCAGAAAATGAAGGGACTGAGGAGCTGGAATGCATAGCCAGAGATGTCAACTTCACTGTGCCCTGAGCTCTATTTGTTCCTGTTCACCAAACCATGTAACACGAGGGACCCTCCCAGGAAGGTGTGCAATGCGTGCAGCACCCCTCCTGCTGCCTCCCCACTTTGTGAGCAGGGAAAAGCAGATTTCCAGACCCACGTTTCATGCTACGAAGCCATGGCAGGTGGAAATGTAGGAGGCTTTAATACCTGTCACGGAGCTGTGTAGAGGCAACTCCCATATACTATCAATTGTTTGCTCTGTTTTTTTTTAATTCTGGATGGTTTGTTTCAAAGGTGCGAGGTGGGTTTTTTTTTTAAAACTTTCCTTAAAGTTACTTGGCCTGGTGTTTAGAAAGGTAATTTATTTACATAGAAGTGTCTGAAGTTTAAACACAAAGATAACCCAAGATAACCTTCCCTTCTCTGTTTTACCCAAAAGGAGTTTACTCAAAGCCTTTATCGAACCTCCTCCTTCCATAAACTAGTGAGCAGGAAGACAGCATAAAGGGATTAGCACATAGTTCCACCTGAGGCAGTCACAGAGTAAAGGCCAACCAGTGAAAAGTTCAAGAAAGTAGGTAACATTGTCATACCACAAAGGTCTGGGGACTGGGTCAACAGAGCCTTGTGAAACACAGACAGAGCACGGGGCTGGCCCTGCCTTTGAAGCAAAAAGCTGAAAACAAGGCAGAGTCTGGCACTGTGATGAGAGGAAATACTCAAGCCCAGTAAGGAGGAGTGTGCTGTATTGCTAACTGCAAGTTTCTGCCCTGCACCGCCCTGCCAGTAAAAGCACAAGTGGGACTCAGGAGGGTTGTCCCTGTGCCCCCCTCAGCACAAGAGGCAGCTCTTGTTCCTTCAGTTCTTTGTCTAAGCCTCTGCTGTAGCCCTGGATGATGGAGGCTGTGAAGAGGGCTGTACTCTACTGGTTTGTACCATTTTGTACTGTTGATTTTCCAAGTCTCTTTTCCTAAGGCAAAAATATTAGACATATGTTTAAAAAAACAAAACAAACCAAACAAAAAAACACTGAAAAACTTTGGCTTTGAATTACAATTAATAATTTTTTTTTAAGCTAAAAATTCTCATTCAAGCAAACGACAAAAGAAATCAAAAGCAATGGCAATGCTAGTTCAACCAGCAGTGAAAACTGTTTTCAGCTCCCCTGGGTGGAAAAAAGAAAAACTAAATTCTCCACTGAATTTTAAGATGTTTTTCACCAGAAAATGTCTTTGGCTGTCTTGGATGCTGTCTGAGCAAGCCCATATTAACTGTTCTTGTTTATTGGTCACTTCTGGTGTTACATAATTTCATGTTTCCTTCTAATGACGATGAAATTTAAAAAGCTACACGACCAAACTTGCCTTTATTAGACTTGAACGCTGTTTTTATCTGGTAACATCCTGTGGCAAGCTGGTATGAACATCTGCTTCTAATTTGTAGCATGTCTTTAGTTATAGCTTCATCTGTCATATTCATTAATATTTCTACCACTCCAATAGTACTGAGCTAGGCTAGATCATCTGTGTCTTACTTGATTTGACTTTTTTTTCATAGCTGGCTTTCTGTATAATTATATTTTCTAATGTCCAAAAGAATTTTTTTGGCCCTCAGCTTCAGTTATTTTTTATTAATGCCATTTTCGAAAGCATAAAATCATTACTTGTTCAAAGGCAGTCTCCTGTTTTAATGGGGCATCTTTCTGCAATAAAGGTACTCCACAGGTGAAGAATGGTGTCATAACAATTACTGCAGAAAGCCATTGTTTCATCCCCTTCAGAGACATAACCTCACCAGGGCTAGGTGATAGTTGTGGTATTTAGCACTTCAGAACAAACTTGCTTCTAGCTCTCTGTAGCCCAGTTGTATTCATTGTTTGCTGCATATTTTTCAAAAATGGGAAAAAAACCCATGCCTAAATTTGGGTCAAAGAGAGATTACAGTGCTGAGAGCTAGATTCAACTTTGTATAGCTGGAAGCTCATACCAGCACTCCAAGTCTGAAAGCAAGACTCAAAATCAGTCATTTTTCACTTTGAATTCTGCTTTGGAGAATCTAGGCAGACAATTACACAATATAAACAAAATTTTGACAACATCTTTAACAACTCGATTATCTTTCTACAGCTCTCTCTTTCAAACTCCAAACTGCAATATATTCTTGTAATAACTCTCGACTGCCTGAAGTAAAATGCCTCCAGAGTCAACAGCAAAACGCTGAAAGATTGAGAAACAGTGATTTCTTTTTTTCAAACAGGATCTGACTGGTATTTTATGAAGATTCAAGATACAGAAGTATCATATTCATTAACTTTCTACCAGCCTAGAAAATCCTGTGCGTTTATGGAAACCATACACACACACAGAGTAGGATACTCTGTTGACTTAAGTAAGGTGGGACTTCATCTACTGCTGGGTCTGTCTTTCTTGCAACTTCCTTCTCTTCAGAGAAGAGGAAGCTCCTGTAGTGATTAACACAAGGAATTATGTCCTACAGCTGCAAGGAAATCTCTCCTTGCACTCCCTCCAGCAGTCTCCTCTTCCCACCCAGCACTGCCTTAAAGACCTGCGATGTTCTCCCTTAAGTGCCAGCAGCAGGGTTCAAACATTTTTCACTGTATTTTTGGTCTCCTTCTCTTACTGACCTTGTTATGGCCTGATCTGGCCCTAGGATTTATCACAATAAAAATCTGTTTCTTTTTGTAAGTAACTGACCTACAATATTGGCTTAACTACTGCTGCTAGAGAAAGGCTGTGTACTGAAAAATAACCTGTCCAAAATCATACTGAACACAAGAGATCTTGGAAGTCACATGCTTTGAAATACAGATACCACTGAAGCTGCCATTTCTGATTTACGATATGCCTGAACTTGGACACCTTGGCACAGGAGCTGGACTGGACAGCAGCTGTTGCCTGAGAGTGCCGAGAACTTGGAAGGTGGTAGAGAAAATCTAATATCTGGCACAAAGCACTCTGTTATCTTGGCCACGGAGCAGTCACCCCTTCCCTGCAGATCCCTTTATTTGCATAGTTTAAAAGTTTCCATGCATGTGTTTCTGCAGTGCCTATGTCATTGACTGAAAGACCCAACTATATCATGGTGACAAATAGTGTATGTAGTGAAATGCTGTTCACACCAGACAGAGCACATGGCCATGGCTAGGATCCCTTGAAGGAAAAGGGACCGCAAGGTTGTGACTAACAGAGGAGCAAGGACCTTCAAAGCATGAATCATCATCTCCCAAAGTATCCAATGTCAACTATCAGATATAGACGCTGAGATGGGATATCCAAGCCACACATCCCTTGCTGGAGCAATGCAAGCCTCATTTATTACAATTTCATGTGCAGCCATCATGTAATACCTGGGGAACAGCACACACACAGGACTCCCCTGCAGTAGCTCCCTCCCTGTGACATCCCTCCCACAGAAAGCCTCCCCATCCTGTTCTTCACATATGCTATTCCCTGCCCATGTATTTGCCACTAATTTGTGCAGGTTATTAAAAGACTTAACATTTAGATAACTCCAGCTGTAAAGAAGTATGAGCAGGATTTCACCATTTTATTTTATTGCTATTTGATTGGCATGGTAATGGTGGTCAAAGAGACCCAGCCCATGTGCCAGATGTACCAAGGGACGGTCCTGGTCCCCAAGAGCTTGCTGGGGACCCTGATTAAAGGCAGACAGAGGTGGAGAAACAGACCACGTAGGAGAACTGATTTGAGGCAGAGCAGATGTTCAGTCAGAGTGGTGGTTCAACTGGGAGAGGGGGAATAAAATCCCAGAGAAGGAGCTACTTAGTGTTGGAAAGCACTTTAAAAAAGGAAGGTGCTGTACAACCAGTAAAGTGCCTTACTCCCAGCTCCTGCTGGGTTCTTAAACTAGCCAAAGACACTTTCCATTCAAAAAAAAAATACTCTGAACTCAGAAGAAGGCTTGCTCTCACAAGAACTGCAGCCCAATTATCAGCTGAGGATATAAGGATTTTGAAAGGACATAAATGTTTTGGGGTGCTCTTTGCCAGAAAATCCTGATGTAAATATAATGCACAACAGTGCTGACACCTCTGTGGTGACACTGCACTTCACGAAACAACAGGCATTCTTGTAAGGAAGAAAAATATCTTTGTGTTTGCGCTGCTAAAGAAATACAGAGAGCAGGAGCAGGTTCACACAGATGTGCAGAGGCTGTAGGACCATCTGGCAGTGTTCAGTGTCAGCTCACGTAGGAGCGGCACCTGTTCTCGTACTGCCTTTCATCACCATCACTGTGGCATTCAGGTCAGGGCTGGTATGTGACTCGATCTTGTCTTACTAAGTGTAGCAACATCAGCTACAGGAGTCTAATTGTTTGCTCTTTTAGTTCCATTTCTGCTTCTGACATTGATTTTTGTTTGTACTGTATGTACACAGAGGAGGGAAAACACTGCATGAACTTGAATGGTGATGTCTATGCAATACAAAGATAGTTTGTTTGAAGTGCCACAAAAATCATATGAGATCACAGGCACACACACACTGTTGAGAGTAGAATGTGTAAACAAAAAGAAATGTCTTGTATAAGCTGCTACAGCGTTCTTAATCAGGAAGTTTTCATTGCTTTCAAGCTTAGTTAGTCATCAGATTTATTGTTAATTATAACCCTCCCAAATTTTATTCCATAGGATTCCCAAGGTAGAGGCTTTCTGAGTAGGACAATCTCTGACAGCAACACCATCAGAAATAAACCTCTGAGACAGAAGACCCTCACCACATCATGAGGTACATGGAGGTCAGCCCCATTAGCCAGGTACAATTCACTATGGACCAGGAATCTGGCAGCACAATCCACTTAATGGGGACAGGCTCCAGCTGCTCCTAGGATCTTCAACTTTAATATCTTGTTCTAATGCAAAGGTACTGCTTCGTATTATTTGTAAATCCTAGTATTTGTAAGACAGATGAAAATTCTTAAGATGTAGTAAAACTGGAAAGTGAAATTTCACTTTTGCTGAAGGTACAGGGAGTTAAACTATGAGATGAGACTGGGCATTCACATAACAAAATGAACAATTTGTTCAAGCAATGATTTACAGTCTGTGAAAACCCATACATTGTGCAAAACAGTAATAAAACCTCCTTCTTTCCTGTGATGCAATGTCCATGCTTCTGCCTAGGTCTGACATGCATGCAGACCTTTTGGTTGCTGATTACAATGAAGTCTGCCCATATTTCAGCTCTCAGACCGAAGTGTACTTTGCCACTGAGTACATGCTCTTCATGTAAAGACAATGTGATGATTTGTGAGTGTTTTGCTGCCGTGGTGCAACCCCAGGCAGCAGCTGAGCCCCACACAGCTGCTGACTCACACCCCCCCAGTGGGATGGGGAGAGAACTGGAAGGATAAAAGGGAGAGAACTTGTGGGCTGAGATAAAGACAGTTTAACAGGTAAAACAAAAACCACACACAAGCAAAGCTAAACCACTTCCCATCACAGGCTGGTGTTCAGCCATCTCCAGGACAGCCCGGCTCCATCACCCCTGATGGTGACTTGGGGAGACAAACGCCATCACTCCGAATGTCCCCCCCTTCCTTCTTCTTCCCCAGCTGTAGGTGCTGAGTGTGACACCATATGGTCTGGGCTGTCCCTTTGGTCAGTGGGGGTCACCTGTCCCGGCTGTGTCCCCTCCCAACTCCTTGTGCACCCCCAGCCCACTCGCTGGTGGGGTGAGGAGCAGAAAAGGCCCTGACTCTGTGTAAGCACTGCTCAGCAACAACTAAAACATCCCTGTGTTATCTACACTGTCCTCGGCACACATCCAGAACACAGCCCTGTACCAGCTACGGTGAAGAAAATTAACTCTGCCCCAGCCCAAACCAACACAGTCGTGAAGACACCTTGTACTCATTATTAATACAGCAGTATTTCCATACTTTGAACATCTTCTGAAAGGCTATCTATATAGTTTTCTGAGGTAAATAATGTGTAAAAAGAAATTAAAAATCCATCAGTGTTCCAAAGTTCACTGAGTACAGAATTTATGATTGCTTATGTACAATGCTCCTTTTTCAACTTAAATGCACTAAAATAAATGTCCAGGTTCCTTAGGATGGTGCTTAGGACACTTAAGACTATAAGGAAGTTAAGGTTTGGATTCAAAAGCTGTTCTTGGGACTGTACATAGAGCAAAGACTATAAGCTCCCTTATTCTCAGAAGGGCTGGAATGTTATAGGAAGGCCAGGTTATCTAAACCAGTACTAGGAAACAAGGTCAAGTTCAGAAGTGGAGCCACCGGCCGAATTCAGAGCCAGAGCTCTGAATTGCAACACAGAGCTTGGGGCTGAGTTTCAATCTGTCATGGGTAAAATACCATGACCTTCTACAGAATGTGTTGATTAGATTAGAAATCTGGTAGGGAATCATATTTGATCAAGGATGTTGTATGAATCCATGTACACAGTCATGGGCAGAAAGCAGCTTAAAACCAAACCCAATAATCACTACTGACTGTTTAAAGCACTCCATTCACTGGAGAGATTGTTACTGAGCTGGTAAGGGGAATCCAGTTTGGCTTTTGGCCAGGAATTACTTCTAAAGGTCATAGATAATCACAGAATGAGTGCCAAAGTTGGGGAGAGAGCAAGGTGAGGACTTCCAGGAAAGAAACAGGGAAAAGACTAGAAATAACTGTCAGATCAGAACCATTTGTTCTCCTGGGAACTGGAATTCCCCAGTGTAGTAATAACCCGATGTGATTCAGTGGTTCAGACTTAAAGGCCAGGGAACGGCAAACAAAAGCACACACCAGAAGGCTGCAAACAGAACAGGCACTGCAGGATCAGGATTTCATCACCCCCAGGTAAAGACAGACTGAGCATTCCCACGGGGAACACCAAAACAGTCACTCTTGTCCTACAGACGCATGACTGGGTCCAAGGCAATTGCAAAGGACAAGTGCTGCAGAGAAACCAATTACCTGCTCTTCCTGTACGGGGCACAGGCAGCTCTCAGTAACGTCATGCCCATGGTAGTTTCAAGGGTGAACTCAGAAACTACTCTAAAAATAATTGGCAGTTGCCAAACTAAACCCTCTGAACTAGATGTTCCACTTGCTTCGTAATTTTATGTTTGTATTTACCACATTGCTATGAAAAGCTGTGGCACCTCTCATTAAAAGATGCCGCTAATTCTATATCCCTGCAAATTTTTTTTGCCTTGGAGACTTAGGACTGATGGGAAAAGCCCAGCAGTCTCATTTTTGCAATTGCTGTGAGAACTGGCTGGAAATTTACCCACAGAACAATTCTCCAAAAGAGCAGTAACTTGGTAGAGTTGTGCAATGAGTGTTTGGCAGCATTAACTTTGTTCTCTACAGAAATGTGTTGTTTCAACTTAAATTAATTCAATATTAATGTTCCTTTCAATCCAATAGAACTAAAAATCTTGTTTTTAACATTGCTGCAGCGATAAAATAATTAAAGACCTTGATCTAGTAAAAAAAAAAAATAATAATTAGGTTGTTTTGATTTTTTAGGAGTAAAACCTATCAGAATAAATTTATTATAGTAAACCAAAAAAAAAAAAAAAAAAAAAAAATCAGGTTTTCATAATGATTCCAAAGGAAAGAATTCTCAGAATTTCTAGACAGACAAATTTTCCTTTACTGTTACATTGTAAAAGGAGGTGAGATAAATGGAATTACTGGCATCATTTTACTTCCTCATGGCTTATAGCTCATTCTTACAAATTTTAAAGCAGGGACCATATGGCTTGCCAGGCAGAACCAGGACCTCGAAACTGTGACCGTCCATCCCAAGGCTGACACAGACTCACTGCTGACCAGCTTCCACCTCCTCTCTCCCCCACAGCTGTCAGGGAGCCTGTGGGAGGCTGGGGTATGCCTGGAATGCAGACCCACGGCTTGAGAGGGCAATTTCAGCTTTCTGTTTCCTCCTATAGAAAACTGGGATAACCACTAACCTACCTACCTAATCCGAGGTGATCCCTGCACAGCGTTCTGTAGTGCTGAGCAGCTCCAAGCCTTGCACCTGTTTGATTTATTGGTAGGACTGGGACAGCACTGAAGGTCATGTGTGATTATTGCAACAGGCTGTATGTATAGGTGTGTGTGCTCCTGAGGTCTGGTAGCTGATGTGCCTCAACACAGGCAGAGCCCAGAGCCCTTCCTACATCCCTTCCAGAACCAGAGTGCAGTGAGGAAAGAGGCAGATGTTCTCCATCACACAACCAAAAGCTACATCTGCTTAACCTCCCTCCTCCCCTCACCCACCAGCCAACCTGCCCCGGAATCTGTAATTTCACCCCCTGATCAGCTGGGGGATGCTGGCACATGTTTGCAGAACACTGTCTGAAGGCAAAGCTTGACCAGCAGCCAAGGATCACACTTGGGGTGAAAATATCTGGACCACATAAAAGGGGTCCATGGACTCTGCAGCCCTTCCAGACAACAAAGCTGATAGCAGACCCAGACTGCTATCTTTCATTAAATTATCGTGATGCCAGCAGGGGACATGCTGTCAAGTCTTAGGTCAGCGTAGGCTCTACGGGCTATTTTTGGGTGTGGGAGAGGGGTGTTTTTCTCTCTCCCAAAACTCATGTACTCATTTCCCAGCTACAGTGACCTCACTGAAAGGGTGGAGGAAGGGGAGGAGGACTTTACCTTGAGATAAAGGTGTTTCTTCTGAAGCAGAAAGTAAACATGAGACCGAGACTTCCTCCTTCTTCCCAGGCCCCTATCCCACCATGGTCACCCCCTCTCAGGACTCCCCTCTGGCTCTGCACTTCAGGAAAGTTAAAACCCCACAGCCTGCCTCCACCAGGCTGGAGCCTCACCCACAGGGGCTGCATCTGGTGTCGTCTCTTGTGACTGTGGGACAGCTTGGCATGGCACCCACTGGGAGTGACACGGCGTAGTAACCTCCCCACTGCAATGCAACAGTGGGAAGAACATGGACATCTTTCCTCCTACGTAGGAAACTCCTTCCCTTAAAGACTTCTCCCCTCAGAGTGCTCAACTAAGAAGCACCCATGGGACCTGCTTTGACCTGCACAAATCTGTAGTTGGGAAGAAGTGTTCCCACTCATCTGGGGCTGGTCTAGGAATCAGAATGGGCTCCACTTCCCCAGCACCAGGGCTGGTAAGCACAACTCTCTTGAGCTGGTGTTGGAGACCGCAGTGGCATCCCCTGCAGATTGCTCCGAGCAGATGTCACCACTGCACAGCCCAAGGCAGATGTCAGATCTGCAGCCCCGTGCCCTGTGGTTACCCTTGGCTCCAGCTGGACCTTTCTAAGGTAGTTATGATCCAGAGGAGCAACAAAACTGTTGTTCAATAGGGAGAGTTTTGATTGTACGAGACAAAGCTTCCAAAGAACTGGAATAAAACCAGGAACCCGTTGGCTGCCAGATCAAAACCAAACACTGACCAGCTCCTCTCCCTCCCTCCCTTCATCCAAAGGTAAATACAACAGCAGCCTTTTTTTTTTTTCCCCAGGTGCTCTCAGCAAGAGCTTCCCTCCCATCAAAAACCCAAGTGACAGTAAAACCTCTGACGTGCTGGCTGGTGGGAGAAAGAAAAGGAAGCACTGCCACTGACTGTGTGGGATGGTGCCCCAAAATACCTGGTTGTCTATTACAGAAATACCTGTTTAGAGGATTAAGGCCTGCAGCACAAAGTTTTGAGGATTACACTGAAGCAATATTTGACCAGTTCTTCAGGAAGTACATCGCAGGTTTCTCATAGTGCAATTTTTGGGGGTAGTTTATCTATGCAGGGACCCAGAGGAACATTCCCAGAGTTACACCTACACAAATAATTGCTTTCATGACTCAGACAAGAAGTTTAGAAGGCTGTGGGGGAAAAAAAAAAAAACAACAACAAAAAAATCTGACCCTTAGAAAGCTAATAGATCAAAGATCTTGGACAAACACCACTAGGTTTCCTTCATCAGGCAATGATTAAAAAAAAAAAAACAACACAGAAAGACAATTAGGAGGAACTACAGAAAGGTCCTCTGGGGAGGTGTCTCCAGTACAGACCCTGGGACAAATTTAGATGCAGGCATCATTACTGGATGATTGGTTTAGGGTTTTCCTTGGATTTATCTCAGTGCAGGATTTTAGAGAAATGTATTTGCTAAAAAGTAAGAAAATTCCCATTGCAAGTCTTTTGGGGTGGATCCTCTTTTCCTGAGGAAGCTCTGTTATTATAAGCCTTTTCTGTATATGTTGGAAGAAGGAAAAAGAGGGTTTGACTGTGGAAGCCGAAGGTGCCAACAGCCCACCCACACCCTTTCTTCTGAAAGAAGACATACTGGCTTTACTGGTATTACCAAGCATTACCAACAGCAAGAAACTTCAGTTTCTGAAGCTGAAATGAAGGAAGGAGCTGAAGGAAAGAAAGAAGCCATAGCTTCCCATTATGTAAACCAAGCAGCAAACTCCAGCAGCCAAAGGAGGTGAGGTGTTTGTTTATTTAATGGAGTATAAGGCAGGATCCCTGTATTAAGCTCTGTAACAGTTACATATGCCAGGAACACCCCAACTCTACTCTGGTCATTTGTGAAATGGGGTTTGAGAGAAGGAAGAGGACAAGGTTAACCAATTTGTAAGAAACCCAACGTAAACAACCAACTTGTTTACACATGCACCTTGCTGCGTTGGAAAAATCACTCAGCAAAATGTGTTTTCTATCAGAAGGAAAATGAAAGTAAAGCTTAACCAGTTTTACTGAAACCAAGGAAGGTCAGGAGAAAGAAAGTAACCATGGGACAGGAGACAAAAGACAAGTAAACCCAGACACAGAGCCTAACTTCAGCTCTGAGGAATGCAGGGCTAAAGCTATGCAAGAGCTGCGAGCCAGGTAGAGAGATGTGTGATGGTCGGAGACCTGGAAAACAGAAAAGGTAAGCTTAAAAAAAGTAGAACCCATGAGATGATTACTAACAAGGATGACTGACTCCAACCCTACTCAGGGCAAGGATGGTCAGGTTCAGCTCAGAAATGCTGACCCGACAGCTTTTCAAAGATGGCTTTGGTAGGATTGCACAAAAGCAGAGGAGGGAAAAGGGAAAGCACAGAGATGTTTTGGGTGCTTCTCTCGTTCATCAGGAGTTACTGCAGTGAACGAGACTAATAGGCAGCATCAGATCCCTCTATATCAGCTGTAGCTTTTGTTGGAAATGGCAAAAAACCCTGGTAATATCTTACTAAAAAGAACCTTACAGAAGAATGTTCTCTCTTGGCTGAAACACGGCATTTTTGGCTGTGTGTGTTCGTTCTGTGTGCCATTTTTATCTGTACCACTTCTTCAGGTGTGCAAAGACATTAACACTACCAGGGAATTCTGAAGCTTATCAGCAAAGCTCTGGAGCTTTCCTTCAGCTGTTGTATCTTAACTGTTTATGGACATTTCCTCAGTTGCACAAGATGGAAAACACTGGAGGACTCTGCAGGCAGAAGTTAGCACTCTGAAAGGAAAGAGCTGCTGATTTATTTGCTGCTGTGGCATTAATTACTCACGTAATCATTTGGCTTTGATAGAAGAGGCAGCAGCTTTTGTTAAAGGTACAACAGAACAGCACAGCAAGTTTGCTGCTTGTGGCTGCATGTGTTGGAAAGAGGACTCCACTGTGTCTTTGCAGCCCAGAGGTTCCCCAGAGGAGGGACTGCTCCTTGCAGTGAACACGATGACAAACACACCGTTCATAGACTCCAATTACAGTGTACTCTTTCTGGACTGTGCTTTGGTAGGGGGCATGAAGATACATTCTGCTGCTGCCTACAAGCAAAGTTAAGGAGCCACCAACAAAATTTCCTCCCAGATAGATGATCACCAGCAAAGAATGCCATAATTACCTAAAATACTTTCTGAGAACTTTTGATGACCTCCATGCAGTGAGTGTTTTCCTTCTCCATGATCAATCTAACTGGTTTGTAAATAATACCGATATCAAAGGCTCATGGGTGGAGGCACTGCTCTGTAGACTTACATAAGAGGATCAGTGTTAGTGCCTGTGATACCTTTTGACCTAAGAGGATGTGCTTTTTGTGTGTGTACACCTTGGCACATGCACATTTGTTCTCAGCACGTTAAAATCACGTTCAATCGCCTACGCCATGGTTTTCCAGTCTGTTGGAAAATGCAGCTCAGTGGTTCGCAGTCTCTTGTCCCTGATCCCTGCAGACCACTGGACTACTTCTGAGGGTCTACAAAGAACAACTATAAAATAACAGCTTTCTAGTACTCTCTTGGGCTTGCACTTTCAAAGGAATTTATTTTATTTTTTTTAGGATTCATATATACAAAGTTGAAAACCACTGATTAAGTTGAACCACAAGCCCTGGCTGAAGCAAGATTTAATTCACCAGACCCCTGCACAGCAGATAAGAATAGATAATTATAAATATCCCTCCTGTCTTAAAATCTTGGAATTTCAGGTATTAGACAGACATAGAGAAAAACCAAGGCTCACACAGCCTGTGTGAACTGTCCTGTTCGTGAAGAGAGGACATATCGAACAGCACACCTGGGATGGACTTGATATGAGCCAATGAAGACACCAAAGCCAGGCACTGAGGACTTCTGTTCAATTAAGTTACAACTAACTTATGTTCCAGCAAATAGAAGACAAACTACTTCGCTCTGAAATTAATTTAGTACTCACGTAGGTGCTAGACTGAGTTAGAGCTTCTACTGAAATATGCAAAAGGGCTGGAATTGCCACATGGAACTGCCATGTGCATTTTCCAAACATGTTAAATATTTCATTTAGGTATAAAATAACATTCAGCTGTACTGTCAGCAAATTCACTGATGACACAAAACTGGGAGGAGTGGCTGACACACCAGAAGGCTGTGCTGCCATCCAGAGAGACCTGGACAGGCTGGAGTTGGGTGGGGAGAAATTTAATGAAATATAACAAGGGCAAGTATAGAGTCCTGCATCTGGGGAAGAACAACCCCATGTGGCAGTGTAAGTTGGGGACTGACCTGTTGGAGAGCAGCGTAGGGGAAAGGGACCTGGGGGTCCTGGTGGACAGCAGGGTGACCATGAGCCAGCAATGTGCCCTTGTGGCCAAGAAGGCCAATGGTGTCCTGGGGTGTATTATAAAAGGGGGTGGTTAGTAGGTTAAGAGAGGTTCTCCTCTCCCTCTACTCTGCCCTGGTGAGGCCACATCTGAAATATTGTGTCCAGTTCTGGGCCCCACAGTTCAAGGACAGGGAACTGCTTGAGAGAGTCCAGTGCAGAGCCACAGAGATGATGAAGGGAGTGGAACATCTCCCTTATGAGGAAAGGCTGAGGGAGCTGGGTCTCTTTAGCTTGGAGGAGGCTGAGGGGTGACCTCATTAATGTCTATAAATATGTAAAGGGTGAGTGTCATGAGGATGGAGCCAGGCTCTTCTCAGTGACATCCAGTGATAGGACAAGGGACAATGGGTGCAAGCTGGAGCATAGGAAGCTCCACATAAATGTGAGGAAGAACTTGCCAATTACTAGGCCTAGTAAAAAGGACACAGCCAGCAGAAAAACAAACCAGTAAGTAGATTCTATTGTACATAGAAGAGTCAGTATATAGGGGATCCCTGGGGGTACAAACACGTCAGATCACACATAATAGATATTAACCCCAGCAACCCCAGGAGTGACACAGCACGACCAAGAATGGATGGAATAAACAAAGACACAAGGTATCCCATAGAAAAAATGGGAGACAACCAAGTCAATAGGGTGATCACATATGATAGAGGTAACCCCATGTTGCCTCCCCACAAAGCCCACGTTTGTAAGTGCCAGACCTGACTGGGATCCAGTTGCAGGGAGAGTCAGGAGGTCCTTCCCCAACAGGAACCTCTGTGAAGTGCATCCACCTCACAGACAGACACTGCACCCTTCCTGCAAGTGGTCCCAGCTTTTATCCCCAAACAGGACACCTGGCACTCATTTACCCAATGCAGGGCACCTGGGGCTTGTTTACCCAAGGGCTTTCCCTGCAAGGCTGGCAGCACCTTGGAGGAAAGCCAAAATGCAAACTCATCCCCTCCTCTTAAAGGGCCATGGGGCCCACCCATATGTCAACCTTAACTCAGGGCTTGGGGTTCAGACCCCAGCACTTCAGCTGCCCAGAGAGGGTGTGGAGTCTCCTTCTCTGGAGACATTCAAACCCACCTGGATGTGTTCCTGTGTGACCTGATCTAGGTGTTCCTCTGGCAGGGGGATTGGACTAGGTGATCTCTTGAGGTCCCTTCCAATCCCTAACATTCTGTGGTTCATGTCTGTGGAGACTGTCACATTGAGTCCTCTAAATGTGGGTTTTTCTCTGAAGTTATGCAACTTGAAAAAAATATTAATAATTTTGCTATTCACATCTAATCTGGAAAACAACAATTTTCACCTGCAGCAAAATTCCTCAAACACTGAACAAAACTGATTTCATCAGTGTATAATCTTAGATGGAATCTTATCTTGTCTTCTGTTTTACCTTTTACTTCTATGTAGAATTTTTTTGAGAAGTCATGTACACCAGAACTGTACTCATATTATAGCTATGTAAAAAAGAAATCTGACCCTACTGGAATTCCATGCCCCTGGGTACCATAACATGGGCAACACACAACAACTTGAGAAGTCCCATGCTAGCATTCTCTGTGCTAGTGAAGTTCCTGCCCAGTGTGGCAGCACACCTTTTCTAAATGCTCCACTAGTTTATCAGGACTCTGCATTTGTTTGGGGGTGAAATTCCAAAGCACTGGGGGTGACCACTGACCTAGGTACTTGCCCAGTTTTTCCCACACACCTTGCCACTCATAACTCTCTGGCCTCGGGGCAGGTCTCCGGGTGGTGCTATTATTGGAGAAGGACTGTATAACCCAAAACAGGATTTAGCAGACATTCAGACAACACTGTGCTGTGAACACACTGGCCTGGATGCTCCAAGGATAGCTAAAGCTCTCAAAACCTGGGCAGGTCTCTTCTCCTGACTCACCCATAGATGGGGTGAGACCAGTAACAAATGCCCAGGCTGCACACAGGTACTGGCTCACCCCCACAAGCAGTGATGCAACCATAGCATAAGTAGTCATATCCAGTACAGCAAAACAAGACTCCCAACAGGCTTCCCAGTGACAACAAACACCAGCACTGGGAGCACACAGTGGATATAAGGGTTAATACAGTCCCACCACGCAAGCAAATCGTCCAGCACTGTAAATATACCTTATTGAAACAATACAAATATATGAACAGAAAATTGCACCTAACAGATTGTTTTCACACACCCTGGTCAGGTTTTTTGTCCTTATCTCAACCCTCTTGTGTCCCACGTTGGGTGCCAAAAAGGCTGTGGTGGTTTAGACCCTGCCGGGACCTGAGACCCTCGCATGGGGATGCGACAGGGAGTAAAACACAAACCCTGGGGTTGAGATAAGGAAGATTTAATACAACAGTGTAACAACAACAACCTGAACAACAACAATAACAACAACAGTGATAACAATGTACAGAACAAGAGCTGTACTGCAGGGACACAGCACGAGGGACAGAGCCGGACAAAGCCGCTCCTGCCCTGCCCGCCCTGGGCACTGGACATGAGGTCAGTGTGGGATGGAACAGCCCTGCTGTAGCTCCCTCCCAACTGCTGGGAAAAATTAACCCCATCCTAACTGAACCAGGACAAGGCCTGTGACCAGTGGTGTCCCCAGGGGTGGGTACTGGGTCCAGTCCTATTCCATATGTTCATTAACGACCTGGACGAAGGGACAGAGTGGATCCTCAGCCAGTTTGCTGATGACACAAAGCTGGGAGGGGTGGCTGACACGCCAGAGGGCTGTGCTGCCATCCAGTGTGACCTGGGCAGGCTGGAGAGCTGGGCAGGGAGAAACTTAATGCAATTCAACAAGAGCAAGTGTAGAGTCCTGCATGTGGGGAAGAACAACCCCATGGATCAGTCCAGGCTGGGGCTGAGCTGCTGGAGAGCAGCTCTGGGGAAAAGGACCTGGCAGTCCTGGCAGACACCAGGCTGACCATGAGCCAGCAATGTGCCCTCAAGGCCAAGAGGTGTCCTGGGGTGCATGAAGAAGAGTGTGGCCAGCAGGGCAAGGGAGGTTCTCCTCCCCCTCTGCTCTGCCCTGGTGAGGCCTCATCTGGAGTGCTGTGTCCAGTTCTGGGCTCCCCAGTTCCAGAGGGACATGGAGCTACTGGAAAGAGTCCAGCATAGGGCCACTGAGATGATGAAGGGATTGGAGCATCTCCCGTATGAGGAGAGGCTGAGGGAGCTGGGTCTGTTTAGCTTGGAGAAGAGGAGGCTGAGGGGGGATCTCATCAATGCTCATCAATATCTCAAGGGCGGTGTCAGGAAGATGGGGCCAGACTCTTCTCCGTGGTGTCCAGTGACAGGACAAGGGGCACTGGGCACAAACTGGAACACAGGAGGTTCAATCTTCACATAAGAAAACACTTCTTTGCTGTGAGGGTGACATGACCTTTCCTGAACATTTATTCAATTACCCCTCACCTCTTGCTCAGCTTTGACAGTATTCTGTGGGGTAGTGGAGTCTTCATAAATATGTCGGTGTGGTTACCAAAGGGAGTGGAACTGGTCTTCTTCGAGTGCTACACCGAACTTCCAGTCACTTAAACACTGCCAAATCTCTTTTTTATGATAAGGAGTAGATCCACCCATAAACAGACATGCTTAACTCTTAAAAGTATGGTCAATTGCAATCTGATTTTCAATGTCTAACTCTCTTTTTTTTTAAAAAAAAAAAAGGAAAACAAACCACAGAACTACAAATAGTATTATTATTACACTGAAGTTATGTTTTCTTACCTTCCAAGCAGATGGTTTTCTGCAGCAGCCTATAACTCAGCACTAGGTGGCCTCTTTCTTCTTTCAGAGAAGGTCTGATACATCATTATATCACCTAAGGACTTAACCAAAAGTAAAAAAAATCGTTAAGCAAATCCACAGAACTTTGTTTAGTAGGGTTTTAAGATGAATATTGCAAAACAACTTATTGTTTCCCAGCTGGAATGCATTGACCATAATGCAGAATACACAACTGAGTATCTGTAACTTGGCTTGCAGCCTGAGCCTTGAACAATGTCTTATCCACACAGCAACCTCCAAGGAGGTGCACATAGTATTTTAATCCTGAAAAAAAACCCACCACAATGTCCCTTCATCCAACTCATGGATGCAAGAGAGTACAGAAGAGAAGAGGATATGAAGACAGAATAGTTACTCTTCTCTGCTTAGGTTTTCCCAGGTGAGATCCAAAAAAGCCATCAGAGACCCACCTCCCCCATTGCAGGAGGCTCGTGCACTCCAGTAGTGCTGCCAAGGGGGCTGCAAACCCAGAAAGCTCTGATGAATCACAGAGAATTTAAGAGACTTCCATGGGTGGTAAAAATCTAATGGGACTGAGGTTTCTAACACAGAGACCAGAACATAATAGTTTAATTGAAGCATTTAGCTTTGTTGAAGAGGCTAACGAGGAAACGAGGTATTGTCTACAGCCAGAGAGCACTTTGGCAAAATGGCTTCAGGACAGGGCTTCTTAATTTGACTTTCAGTATTTCCCAACCACAGAAAACACAATCACATTGTTGCAAAACCACTGTGCTCCTGCAGGATACGTGTGCTGAACAAATGCCTGCAAGCACACTCAGCCTATAGAGCAGTATGTGCTGCTATGTGAGATCATATGAGGAAATGAAGCGTGTTTTGCCATGGTGTGGCTGAACAGCAACTTCCTCCATCAGTAGAAATGGGATGATTTTGTTTACAGAGCAGGTAAATGCTTCATGTCAGGCAGAGAATGAGGAATGGAGCTTGCAGAGCCACTAAATGAAGAGCCAGCACAAGGGTGATCTCCAACAGGTGTCTTCTCTGGGGAGTCACACGGACACCCCTGTGAAGAGGAGAGTGGTTGGTGACTTCTGGTCACTGCATGAAGGAGAACACAGAGCCCTTCCTTCACCCCCGCTGTACTGCTGAACCTCTGACCTAGCTCCACTGCTTCTTTGGAGCATTGTTCTTCTTGAACCAGTGACAGGGAGAGTTTAATACCTCAGTGAAGCAGAAGACAGACTGCCTCTCTGTGCTGTCATTAAATATTGGGTCTATAAAGATCTTGAAGTCACAAAAGGAGCTGGGGCAAAGGAAATGCTCTGCAGGACAGCTGTAGATGTTAACTGCCAGCATCACTCTACTTTAATATGAGCTGTTTAGAAAGGATGTTAAGTGCTACTGAATTTACTGTTGTATTTTCAGCTGGTGTAACATGCAGACCCCTGCAGAAATGTTATGACAAGTATTATAGGACAGGCACAGGTGGCAACATGAACACAGCGAAGATTTACGACAGGATCCACAGTAGGAGGGTGCTCCAGGAACAACCTCTCTATTTCTCATGTGTCTCCAACCACATCTAGCTTGGTTCACTAGGCCACGTGTCAGCAGTGTCCCAAGGCACCAGAACAAGTCCCCAGTGCTGTCACCTGCTCTGCAACCCAAGGAAAACCTGTGAACATTCCTCAGCAATTACTCAGAGGCTTTCAACAGACCCTCATGCTGAATCCACCCTGTTTGTTCTGCATGAACCTCTGACATTTTTCCAAATGGCAGATCTTTTTTCACCTTAAAAGAGTCTTGCTTAACCCAACCGCTGTCCTAGCACTCGACAACATCATTTCCCACCCAGTTTGGGTATGGATAAAATCTGCTCCTGCCTTCAGCATGAAGTCTGCTCTGGGTACTCTTGCAGCTGAATTAGCTGCAGGGTAGCCCAACATTAAGAACTTTCCTATCTGTTTTCATTACCTGTTAGTGTTTTCAGTTCATCCTAGAGAGAGTTACCTGCAAAGTCTCAAATCTCAGCAGAAAAGTAGCTAGTAGCTAGAAAAGCAGGTAGTTGTCTTGTAGTTCAGATCCATGCTGGACTCGGAGCTGAAGGAATAAACATTCCCAACTCCTCTGGGTAATTTCTTTTTTTGAGTGTTCCAGTGGATGAAAGAGAGATCTCTTTGCGTTCCTGCAGGGGATGAAGACCAAAATAAAATCAGATGAAAGACTGCCAGATCCCAGGCTTAAAGCCAGTGGTGTCCACGGGGCTCTCCCCAGTTAACACAGCACATTTAGTATCATACTTTAAAGTGTTTTTTCTTAGGCTTGTCCTTGAAAACAACTCCCTTGGGTTGTATCATTTCCTTAATAAAAACCCACACGTTCCAAACAGCAGCAGTCTATTACCACAGATTTGAAAGAAAAACAAATCTTTTTTCTGTTAAACATGTTGATTACCTTACAAAATCTATTGGAGTCTGAAAGGACATTCAGTAGACCTTTGTCAAACGTATTTACTGCTTACTGAGTTGCACATGCAGGAATCCTCTCCTGAAGAAGCACGAGCACTTTGAAGAACAAATTCTGCACTCCACACTCATCTAAATGGAGACAGTTACTCCAGGAAAACATAGACATTCAGTGCTTTATGATAAAAAGGGATTCATGATGCTCTAAAATCCTGGAGTTCACAACAGTGGGGAGTTGAATAGAGGAGAGCCAAGCTGTGCTGTCCTTACCTCGGAAGAAGCCTCAGTGTGGGCAGTGAAGGTGCTTGCAGGTAAGATGCAAGCAGCACGAGGGTCATGAGATCTATTTCGTTATGTGTAAAACTCATCAGAGCAAGTCAAACCAGACAGAGAAATGCTGCGCAGCATCTGAAAAGAAAACCCACCATGTTCCCCTGCAAAGGGAAGACCCTAAACAGTTGCATCCCACAAACATTCTCTCGTCAAAGATTTTGGGAAGCAACAGATTTTAAGACTGCAGATGAAGAGCTTCATTTTCTCCAGAGACAATGGAAGTTGCTACAGTTTTTCCCCGCTGCCGTGACACAGCTGCGTGCCTAGCACATGCTGTATTCAGAATTTTCACTTTCCTGTCATTGCGAAAGAGCTGCACATTTGGATGCTGTCCTAACGCTTAACGCAGATGTTTCGCTGTGCTTTTTGAAAGAGGCTGTGTGTCACACCGCACCCCGGCTAGCGGGACACCTAGGGCAAGGACAGTGGTGGCTGGCAGCTTCCCACTGCCCAGCCCCAGGGCTCACATCCCAGCTGCTCACATGCCTTCTTGCAGCAAAGCACAATGGGGCAAGTTGAGGGCACAGACAAATTCCAGTGTTCAGCCCCATGCTTCCAGCACAGCAAACACCTTTAAATGCACGTACATTCTCCACGATGAATGAACTGCATTATGTGTGGGCAGATAGCTCCAGAGCACAACCTCAGAGGCATCCCTGGGGAATGCAGGACACTGCTAAACCAAAATTCAAACAGCAATAGTAAGGTGCTGCTTCTGCTTCCTTATGGCTCTGTCATATGGATGTGACATCTTCCCACCTCATTGCATTAAGGCTCTGCAAGCTCTCCCGCACATCATTCAACAGTAATTGTATCTTACATACCAAAAAAACCGCTGTCTAAATGCATTTAATGATTATACCATTTTCCTGCCTGCTAGAAAGGCTTCTTACGTTTGCCACAAGGTGAATCTGGTTTTCTAGAGACTCGTCCTTTGCTTCTGTTTAGCTGTCTGTTGCGTTGGCTTGGCAGCTGTGTTGGCTACGTCGCATTTGCACTGCTGCAGTTCATTGGGTTGGGTACTGTCAATTTTCTTATTTGCTGTAAAAATAACAAAACAGTTAAATTTACAGTTTTTAAAGCCAAAACTCGCACTGGATCCTGGCTTCTCATAACTGCTCATCTCACAGGTACGGAGCGGAGCTTCACAAATTTGAGTTTGCTTAAAGTGAAGAGCTATTGGTCGTGAGCAGGGGAGAGGGGGTAAGTTCAGATGTATCTCATGGCAAGGAAATTGATGTCATGACCCTCATCCGTTTCCATACTACTCTTTGTCCCTGTGAAATGTTTTTGGGATTAACGGAGTTCTATCCAGAGCTTACAGTGTCAAATCCAGATTCTGTCTCAGCTGAAGAGGAAGTGGAAAGTAAACATTTGAAAGAGGCAATGAGAGGGGTTGGCTTGCTCCCTGTCCCAGGGGTCTTCACTCCAAGACCAAGGTCCGGAAGCTTTTTAACCGGGCGTGTGCAATTGCCTGCTGGCTTCTTGCCCCACATCACTCCCAGTGGCAGACAGCAAAGACCAAAAAACCTGGTTTTGGAAGCTGAAGGAGTTACACCACCATCCGTGGTCTTTGACAGATGTAAGGGCTGACATTTCAAAAGGGCAGGATTACAGCTTGGGCAGGGAGAGGGAGAAAGGGAGGGAGGCATGGATGGACAGATGGATGTCCTGTGGGTGATGAAGGACAGCAGTGCTGTGGGGAGGTACCTCTGGGCTTCCCATGACATCCCCACCCTTACTGTCCACAGAAGCAGGATTGTCCCCATGGAAACATGGGCCCAGCACCCCACAGCTCTGCTTCCCAGTGGTGGCAAAGCTGAGGGCACTGCAGCACTGCAAAGTGATGGTTCTAGGTGTGGAAATGGTGGTGTGGGAGAAGGTCTGCAAACACCTCATGGGGAGAGGTGGGTGCACACAGCTTACTGCTGGCAGGGGGACATCCCATAAGGTTAGCCACTACTTCCCTTGGAACACACGTGCACAAACCTGCTGTTTTCCATGAACAATTATCAATTTTTATTGTGTTTGTTTGTTTTTTCTTCTTTCCTCTTTTGATTCTAATGAACCCTAGCAAACAAGGGGGAGCATTGGCTTGCAGCCAGGTACCTCATTGGATGCTCTGCCAAACGTGAGGCAATCAGCTGACCACTGTACCCAGAGCAGAAGATATGGGGTGGTGAAGGCAGCAGCCCTGGGCTCCTTCTGTAGACAGGTGTCTGGTAAGACAAAGGTCACAGGAGACTCACCAACCCTTCCCAGCAGAGCCCACGGGCCAGAGCAACAAGCCCCTCTCTGTTGCACCCAGCTGGATCCTGCAGCAAGCAGACATGAGGAAGGCACATCCCAGAACCTTGCTGGACAGAGCAGCCCTTCCCAACAAGAGCAGACATTTTCCTCCAAGGGAAGGAGATTTGAGATGAGAGCAGCAAGTCTGCCAGTGTGGAAGAAAGGCTGCCAGACCCCCTCAATCCCCACGCTTCATGTTTCCTGTGTTCCTGCCAGGACCACTCAACTACAATATCCCAAAGTCCTCATTTTCATGGGGAAACTTGAGCAGCTCACTTGTTCCGTGGCACCTCCTCGCCCTTCAGCCAGGACAAGGGGACGTGTTGTGAAGGGCAGCCAAGTTGTGGCTGTCAGCTGCAGAGTGGCAAGATGATATTCCTGCCCAAAACCCAGCCTGAGGAACGGGAGAAGTGTGCTGAGCGGGTGCCAGTACAGGCTCAGGCTGTGTTGACTTCTCAGGAAGAACATGCTGTACCAAACATTTCTTATTGTATATCTTACATAAACAAAGCATCTAGCTCACCACCCAGCACTATCTCATGCTAATAAATGCCAGCAACTTTCTCTGCTTCGTATATTGAAGTTGTGTATTCAGGTCAGCTCAGGGACACACACAGGATGCTAAGTTTGGACTGAGACTCTTTCTGCAATTCATTTAAGCTGAGAGTAATCAACTTCAGCTAACAAAGGAAGCCACAAACAGGATTTGCTGTGCAAATATGACAGAGACTGACTGACTCTTGTAGGAAATCATTTCTCTTTGGGGAAAGACCCACTGAGAGGTCCAGAAGTGCTCCAGGACATTCCCCTCTCAAAAGAAACCTCGCTACCACTCTCAGCTTTGACTCCAAACCCATCAGCATTTCCACCTGGGAGATCCCAACGCAGCCCTTCCACAGCGGGCTTTCCTCTCCGCTGACCCCGACTGCATCACAGCAGGGCAGAGCGGGTGCAGCCCCAGCCAAAATCCAGCTGCTGCTCATAAATCCATCTCCCCACACTTGCAGAGCGAGCAAGACACCGAGCAACCACACACACTCCCACCGTCACTGCTGGAATTGCCTGACTCACTCCAGGGCACAGTCCCAGGGCAGGCGTGGGGGGCTGTGGGGTGGCAGGGCAGGACTGAGCAGGGCTCCTGCCTTGGACAGGCTGTCTGTGTTTTCTAGGAGTGCCTAGGGGAACAGAGAACTTGCAAAGATCAGGGGTGGGAGGGGGAATTGGGGTCTGAAGCACTGCACAGCTATTAGAATCATTTGCAAATATCAGCAAGATGTTCTCTTGAAAGGAAAAAAAAAAAAAGTAGCTTCTAAATTTACAGGTCAAAAAAACATACTTAAATTTTTGTCTACATTCTTCTGTGGAAAACCCTGAAGAAAATAACATAATATGCTGGAACTGTGAAAAAACCCCACATTTTCCGTTAAAAATCCCAGAAAAATCCCACGAGAAACCTGAGCATGATGGAAGAAATTCATAGAGCTCAACATTATTCAATTTGCTCTAAAAATAAAGCAAACCCCCCCATGCATCACCTCCCCCACTTCCATCTCAGGTTCCCCTCCAGAGTTTTTTGGATGTTTGTCTAACCACACTACTCAAATCCATGACCTGTTGGAAGCAGGAGTTACAACACCACACTGCCGAGCTCACGGGGTGACTTGGTTTGTCAGTCTTGCAGAATATGGCTTCAGGGTACACTTCTGAAACTGCACTTTGAAAGGAGGAATTTTCCACCCCTCACAGTTTTGTCTCCCATTTAATACTCTTTTTTTGTTCCTTTCCCTGGTTCTAGAAGGGCAACATGGAGTGCAGCTGCCCCAGCACCAGCTGCAGCAGTGGGAGATGCTGCGTCGCTGCTCTCTCCTCTGGAGAGCTTTTCCTCATTTTCTCTAGCCTCCCACAGGTGTAAATGCAACTGGAGTTGGATATCAGATTCCTGTAGTATTCCCTGTCTGCAGAAGTCTGCACACCAGGTAGAAGGCATGATACTTGTTAAAAACTCTTCTTTTTTTTGAGCAGGTCCAAACTGAGGTGTAGAGAGCACGCAGCTTGTGCTTGCACTCAGGCTGGGCAGGGCTGAGGCACAGGTACCACTGAGGTCAGACAGTGCAGTGTAGCTCTTGTTTTCAGCCTACAGAGATGCCAATTAACGGCACAGTTGTGTTCATTACTGACCTGTACTGCAGCAAAGGCAAAGAGCCTCCCCAAACTCTTACTACTGAGCTGCCACTTCCAACACGCAGTAATTTTCTTAGCACGATGGTTTGTTTTGCTGTAGCACGGCTGTGGTGGTGTGCTCATTGCTAAGCAATTAACAGTTTGTCCTTCCAGAAATACCCAACGCCCCAGACACTATTAGCTCCTCGGAACATTTTCAACAAAAACATACCAGGGGAGAAGCATTAGTGGCTTTTCCACTTCCTGGGACAAGCATCTCTCCAGCCACATACCCCATTGCAGAACACCAGACCAGGACAGGGAGGAGTGGTTATTTGTGGTCAAGTCCCCTTTTTGCCAAGTTCTGCACAAACATTTCATCTCGTATCACTTTGAGACTGGTGTATTTCTTGCATAACACCATTTTCATGGGTACCACTGAAGAAACTTACCCCCACCCTAACAGTGAAGGACAGCTCCTGCACCAGGTTCCCACAGCTTCCAGGCACCAGCCAGTGTTGGGACTTCCAGGGAGGCCAGACTCCTGGTTACCCAACCAACAGGTATAATTTCTGACCCATGGACCCAAACCTGTTAATGCAAGCCTCCAGAGCAACTTGTCAGAGAGAATTCCCTGAAGTTAATGATCTTTTGGTCACCCTGAGTCACCCAGCTTGGGAACAAATCAAGCAAGGTGCTAACAGATCCCTCTTTTAGATGGAGCCTATCAAATATGACCCTTTCTGAAGGGTCCAAAAAAGACCAGCATGTCTCCAGCAAAAGAAAATTTCAAATAATCATCAAAAGCAATCTCAAAATAGAATCAGTATTTGCCAAATATTTTTTTTCCCCCTCCTCTTTCGTTTATTTACAAATGAGGAAACTCCCATACTGAGGTGTAAGTCTTAGGAGCCACACCATGGTTTTGCTTATGGGTCTCAAGACAGAGTCACTGAGGCTTTCTGTACACAGTACCCCAAAATTACAGTAGTAATTGTCTAGACTTCTTGCATTTTACGTGTCAATCAGTGAGTCCTGTCCCCAGAGGCTGCTGGACAGTGCCTGGGGCTCAGCACACCCACATTGCATGTTCAGTTCCCGGGGCATTACTGTCAAAAGTGACCACACTGAGTCAAGGCAAAGGACCACCTGGCCTGTGAAGCTGTTCCCAGCTATGAGAAAGGTACAAACACATGCGTGGGGTTGTACTTTCCCTGAGGAATATGCTCCTGCCTCCAGCAGTTGGCAGAATGATGTCTCCACCTGTCCTCAGGATCCCAGGTCTAAGCAAGCAAGAGGTATTTGGTGCATTTTACATACATCAACTCTAGCCATATATTTAGAAAAATAATATAAAAAATAAAGGTGAAAATGGTTTCTTACAGACAGGTACAGGAGTGTGTGCACTGCTTTATTTACATAGTCTCTAGTGAGAAACTTTTAGAAAATCAGCTTAGGGTATAATACTCAGCACCCACACAATTGTAGCTATCATGTGATGGTCTTTTGGTGTATTTTGTCCTTTTGTGTTACACTAAACACTCGCCTGAGCTCAGCCACGCACAAGCTGATATTGCAAATGCCATCAATATATTTATTTGCCAGAATCTTCCCTCTATGTAAAACTTGAGTGCTCACTGCAGAAGGAAGGAAGAATAAATCCCCCTGTACGAGAAAAACAGATTCTCCTTCAAACAGCTGGTGAATGAATGGACACAAAACGAAGGGAACAGGAGAGAGGAGTGTCACCCCTGAGGGACAGCCAGCTGCACTGCCACCCCACATCATGCCCCAGTGCCTACAGCAAGGACTCAGGCTCCCCTTCCCTGCTCATGGGGGTCTCAGCATCTCTGAAGCAGCTCCCTTTTCTCAAAGAAGAGCTCTCTCGATGGCTGTTGAACTGATAAACTCGTCGCTTAAACAAGCGATGGAGCTTCTCCTGGAACTGGTTACCAATGAAGCAGTACAGCAAAGGGTTGATGCAGCTGTTGGCGAATGCCATGCAGATGCCAAACGGCAGCGCTGTGTCGATGACCTCTGTCACGTCACAGTTGTTAATGACGTTCATATGAGCCAAGGCATCCAAAAACGTTAAAATGTGGAACGGGAGCCAGGAAACTAAGAAGGCCACAACAACAGCAGCCACCAGCTTTAGGACTTTGTCCCTCTTCTGCTTGCTTTTCCCAAACTCCTGTGCTTTGAGCAAGTGCCTTCTGATCCAGATGTAGCACGTGGTGATCACTGTCAAGGGGACGAAGAAGCCAAGCGCATTTTTCAGGAAGGCTGTTGCCACAGACCATTTTTCATAATCCTCGTGAGGAAAGGCCATAATGCAAGCATTGACCCCCAAGCTTTCAATGTAGTGAGTGTCACGGAAATAAAAAGTTGGGAGGGAGGACAAACAGGCAAGGCCCCACACAACCAATGCTATAAAATAAGCTTGTCGCAGAGTTCTTCTTTGGGAGCGAATAGGATGGACAATAGCATGGTACCGGTCCACGCTCATGCACGTGATGAAAAATATACTTGCAAACATGTTCAAGCACAGGACAGAACTGGAGATTTTGCACATGAGAGACCCAAAGAGCCAGTTGTACCTCTGTGCATAGTAGGTAGCCCAGAAGGGAAGGGTGGCGAGGCACAGCAAATCTGCCACAGCCAGGTTGAAAATGTAAACATTGGCGACTGTTCTGGGGCCACTGTGACGACCGAGCACCACAACCACCACGCTGTTGCCAACCAACCCCAGAGCAAAAACCACCGAGAAGAATGCTGGAATTAGTAAAAAATGATAATCTGAAGAGGTAAGTGGGCAGGGAGGGGGTGAGCGCAATGCAGCCGATGAGCTTGTCCAGGCTGGAGAGAGGACTTGGAGGGTTTCTCTGGTGCTGACAACCAGGGAGTAGTTGCTCTGCATATTGGTGCTGGTGGAAAGGGAGGTTCTGCAGGAAATTCATGTGCTAACAGCACTTTTCTACCACATCACCTGCAGATCAAAAACTGTGTGTTAGACATCCAGTCTGTGGCCATCTTAGCTCTGGAATCACACAGTCACAATCAAATAAAAACCATTTAAAATTATGTTAGTAAACTGAGTACTGAAATACCAGGCAGCCCTGCTGGACTCCTTTCCCCCACCCCACTGACAGGACACGATTAGCCCTAGGGAGGTCACAGCACTTTTCACTTAGCCTGGCAGAGAAGGGACAGCCGGGTTCTATCTGTGCTTACAGGTGGTGCTTTCTGTGGCCCACAGAGCAGAAACATACTGACTCAGGAGCTGGAGATACTGCTGGAACTCCTGTGATCAAAGGTAGGACCGAAGCTCCTCGTGATCCTTTTCTCAGCTTTCTCCTAGCATCTCCAGCACAGTTAGTGTAGGAAGGCAGCACTCACCAGTGGGGGTCAGGTCCCTCACACCTAAAGGTCTCCTGGGGCTTCACAGGAGTGAAAGTAGCCTCTTAACACGGCTTTGACTGTTTTGTAATTCACAGGGCTGGATCCAAAGACACCGAAAGGTCTTTGCAAAATGTCATTTACTGCCAGAGTCCTTCTCAAAGCAAATCTGCATCTCCTGCCCTCATGCTGGCTTTTAATCAGAAGAGTGAAAGAAATATTTTCCATGTAGATACAAGCAATAGACAGTCAAGTACTCGGTCCTTGCAGGCATTGGATTTGGCAGTAGTGCTTGCCATTCTTTTAGATAGATCAGGACTGGGTTTCAGTAGGGTAAAATGCAGCTACAAAACAGCTAAAATAGGAGAGTTAATTGACGGGGTCTGTCTTTGTTCCAGTTCAACAGCTTGTGTCTGCAATCTAAGCAGGTCATTATTCAGACTGTAAGACTTTATATAGTTAATAAAGAAGATATACCCAAATATATTATTTTATATAATAGAAAAAGGCATTTAAGAATTCTCAAGGTGCCCTTAAAACAACAGAAATTTTGACCAAGACAAGAGAGTTGGGTAATGATCTCTCACTTAACAGAAGGCAACTGATCATTTCAAAAGTATTTTTCTGTATTAACAGCTTAGTGTATTGTAGCTTACCATTTGCTCAATGTAAAATATGCAATATGCTATTGCATATACTGACAAAAAATTATTTTTGATTATTTTGTCTCAATAGTGTACATTCAATAGGAGAAGATTAATGCACATTTCTGCAGACTGCTGGTATTTAAAGTGCCAGATACTGGATCACAAGCCCACATTCTGTAATCAAACAGATCTTAAACCAGAGGAAAGCTTCTTGTTTGGGGATGACAAAGATTCAGGAGAGGGCCTGGAGCCCCATTTCACCCTTAATTGAATCAAACCGATGGAAATCATGTTCTGACAACAGACAGAAAACATACCTCAAACCTCACCCTCGTCTGGATGTAGCTCTAGAGCTGCATGCTCCTTCCTTCAGTTTGCCTTCTAGCGAGTGTCACCACCAGCAATCTGCTCTCTCGTATCTTCCATTTCCCACCGGGAGACTTTAACCGACACAAGAACTGAAATACGAACGCCTGCCAGATTCTGTTCCTTTTGGAAGCAAAACGGTTTGAGAACTGAGAGCCCCCCTTTCCAAGGCCACGTGAGCACACGCAGTAAATCAGGAGAGAGGAACAAGACAGCCAAAAAAAAAAAAAAAAAAAAAAAAAGTAAGACAGAAGGAAAAAGGAAATTCACAGAAATATCTCTGTGGGTTTGTATGGTGTTTCTTGGGCCAGGAGGATCCAGCCACACACAACCCCTCTGCGGCCCCCCGGCATACAGCCAACACATGCCAGCCGTCCTGCGAGGAGCTCCTGGGTGCTCTGTGGGGTCCCAGCACTTGTGAACACACCTGAAGGGGAACAGGCTGTTAGTCCTGGCAGAGCTGCCCATAATGAGAGCACACGGAGAGAGAAAGTGGAGGAACATCACAGCATTCACAGCAGCATCACCTGTGCAAGGGGGCTGATCCCACCTCCCAGTCAGCACAATGGGAAAGCCACTGCCCAAGTCCTAGCAAAGGCACACACACTGAACCAAGAAGGGCAGCAGGACAAACCCACGTGGCAGAGAGCAGGCTTGGCTCTGGGGGAGCACAGGACCACAGGTTGGCCAGGCTGCGTGCTCACACCAACTGCCCATTCACACAGAACTGAGTTTTTACATCTGCTTCTTCCTCGTGTCACACACTGCCTGGCCCCAGCCTCCTCTCCCTGGAAGGAGCTCCAAGAGGGCTGCTGGAGGATAAGCCCTGGGGCAAAGTAAACATCCATAAGCCTTAAACATTTTGCCCTGATATCCTGAGTGTGATCTCCTCTGCAGCAGCAGCAGCCCATCTACTGGGGTCACATGTGCTGTGCTCCCCAGGCAAGGCTGCAGGTGCCGGATAGAAAGCAACCACAGAAGTCCCTACTAGTGACACGTCCCTTTGCCCCAGCCAGGTGCTGCTGGCTAGCTGTCCATCACCAGCTGGGCTGGACCCAGACTCATCCCATTCTTTGAACACCAGCACAGCCTTGCAGCTTTGGGGTATCCAACTGTGGCAGCTTGGGGGAATCCTGGAGCCTGCCCTTGCTCTGGGACTGTGCAGCACATTAGAGACAACAGGCACTGCAGGGTCTCTCATCAGCTCTGCTGACACCAAGGTGGTCCAGAAGAGAAATGAAACAGGGAAAGTAGCCTGTTACCAGTATCCACAGAGGAACCAAGGGCTGAGAAGGCTGTGGAGAACAAACTCACCTTTCTGCCCAGCTGTGTCTTTGACCCAGAAAGAACTGCAGAGAGTACTGGAAAAGCTCATCAGCAAATTCATATACATCCCTCAGAGGAGATCACTGCTTGTCAAGGCAATGAGAGGAGTCCTTGGCAGCTTTTGGCTTTATCCACCTCAGATTCAGAGTCCAGTTCTTGGCATTTTCTGTGCAAAAGAAGACTAGGCTATTTAAAGAAAGGGAATCTCACAGAGCATTTCTATTTCTGATTTACAGCTTCACAGACACAACGACAAGTGGTCAGGACTGCCAGGCTGCAAGCACACACAGTGCCTGTGCTCAGGGCAAACCCTGGAAGAGAAAGCAAGCTGAAATAGCTCAATGAAATGACATGCTGAGAGCAGATAAAACAGAAACAGACCCAAACATCACAGGTATCTTGAGGGAGGGTAATACCAAACCACTGCACAGGACAGCAGACCTCATCTGTCCCAAAGGCTCAAGCACTGCATGTCACAGCCAGAGTCAGGCAACATACATGTCAGCACATCCTTGTTATCTCGAGATACATATGAACCTCCTCAATGTACACACTCACCCATTCCATAAATGTTTAGTTTGATTTTGGGGCATCCCTTCCTCTTCCTTTTCCCACTCATTCCTCCCCACCATCATTTGAGGTTGTCACGGAAAAGGCAGAGGAGGAGGGGAGACAACCTGGAACCAGTGAAATTTGCATTACTCAACAAAAAATAAAGACAATTTGTAAAGGAAACAGTAACATCCATAATAGCTTGGGGGCTGAAAAAGTCAAGACTTAACCTAAAAGCTTTCAGATGAAGATTTGCACTCAGCTCCCACATACTACAACCACTGCCAGGAGACTTGCAGTGTTGTTCATGAGATGATGCACGTTCTAGAGACATGCTGCAAGAACTCAGTCCTTTACTCACACCAAATGTCTCCCAGGCAGGTCAGTAGGAGCACGTGGGATGTGCAAGCGCAGAGGTCACACATCCTACTGCAAAGGAGAAGAAATGCACCGTTTGCCACCAATCCCCCCCATAGCTACCCTGCCTCAGGTCCCGAGGGCTGCTGGCTCTCAGGCGAGTGACCTGAGATGTCAGTGCTCACTCTGACCCATATTAATTCAGGTTTTTTATGGGACAGGACACCCTCAGCCAGGAATCCTTGCTGCTAGTTGCTTTGCAGACAGTCAGTGAAAGATCTTACTCAGTCCCCCATCAAACATCCAGCCTGCTTTGTGAGCAGGGGAAAAACTTAAATGCATGAGAATGTTTATTTTGCAAAGATAACCAACACAAATTGTTTAGATTTAAATATAACTTTTTCCTTTCCAGAGGCACTTTTGATCCTCCCAGATACTGACTGGTCTGTTCTGTTCTACCACCCAAACTGTTTGAAATGTTGTGCTGGGCTCGTATCGCTCAGCAGACGAGTGATGGGCCTGATGTACCTGGTGCAATGGGGGTCACACCTCAGGCTGCCTCAAATCCTGCTCCCGTTCTTCCCCCCACCATCCAATTCCTTATCTGATCTCAGGCTCTCACTCCAAAGCTCCATTTAAGAACTCTCCCTCTTCTACATCCCCCACTATTTCTTTCTTCCTCCCACTATTTTGGAGCATTGCCTGTACACCAATGCCCATGAAATGGAAGGTCTCAGTTCTCTATGCACAACCAGCCTTGTGCCATGTGGTGCTGCAGCTGAGCTCATGTCCCCTTGGCCTTGTAGGACATGTTTGTCCAGCTGCCAGAGCCACATGGATCTGCTGCATCAGAGCCCAGCACACAGCTCAGCACAGGGACAGTCTTCAGGCTTTTCCCTGTTCAAGTTAGAGAACAGTTAGAGAAGCTAGGGAGTTAGAGAAGCTGGGAGTTTTCACCACGAGCAGACCTGTTGGATGTGAAATGGTGAGAAGTTAGTGCCTCATGGGGCATGTATGTGGGGAAGGATTTTATGCATGTCTTTTAAGAACAAAAAAGAAAAAAATCACAATTGAAGACAAGCACGAAATTTTGCTGCATGTTCACAGGCAGCACTCAGGGTTACTTTTCCATCCTCAAGCTCAAACACCTAAAGAGGTCACTAGAAGCATTTAAACAAAAGACCAACCCCCCCAAAAAAAAACTAAACCAAAAATTCCCACTCATACAACCCCCCCCACACAATTCCAATAGTAGCTTCTGATGAATTGTGCAAATTAAAAAAAAAAAGGATTCATGCAGCCCAAGTCCTAGGTCTTGGTTTTTGTAGGGAAGTGCTGCTGTCAGGGATGGAATATTCCGAACAGGCAGCGTCTCCGACTGCGCCTGCAGACTGTCAGAGCCAGGGCTGGAGGTTAAATCTTACCAGCCTGTCAGCTCCTCACAGCAACGTGGGATCCAGATGCAGACTGTACTCAGGGGCTTGATTTATTCCTTTTGAAGAAAGCAAGAAGGGAAAAATTAATCTCTCATAAGCATGCTCCCCAGGATGCACAGCCCAGCGTGGGTGAGGATGGCTCTGACCCCTTGGGTGCTGATCCACAGCAGGATGCCCTGACTCCCTGTCCCAGGGCTGCTGGCAGGAGCTGGGGACCCAGCACCCACACACAGCTGGGGGGCAGCGATGATTTCCATCGTGCCAGACAGCACATTTGCATCCTGTGGAATGACAGACCTCTTGCACTCACACACCAAAGCCAGCTCACCTGCAGCTGCCTTCCCCCAGCACTCCACAGACTTTTATATGCATTCCTCCTTCCCGCATGTGTTCGTTTAAGGGCTTCTTCAGGGATTCACTGCTCAGTCTTGCAGGTAAGGTTGGAGTATCATCTACCTCAGCCTTCCCCAGCCCCAGAGCAGAGAAGCCCCAGAGCAGCCCCAGGCTGCTTTCTTGCATCCTTCCTGGGGCCTTCGGGAGGAGAGCAGTTGTGAGCAGCGAGCAGCTGAAAATTGATGGCCGAGGCAGTGAGTCCCACTCACATCCAGCATCCATGGCTCCTGCCTTGGCGTGCTGGGTCTGAACACTGTCTCATGTACCTCTGAAGCATCAGCAATTCTCACAGCAGATGTCTGCAAACCCACTGTTTTATCCAGGAGAGACACTACTAGCATTTTTAAAGGGAAGACCTTGGTCAGTGTTTGCCTTGCCCTCCTGGAACCATGATGTCACTGGGAAGCACTGGGCAGGCCTCGGGAAGTGGGGCACACAAGGGCCATCCAGCAGGACCCATCAGAGGACAGGATCAGGGAGCTCTGGTCCAATTCACCTGATGGAAGAAGTCAGTTTTTGAAGCAGATCAGAGTCTAGAGCGTGCAGAGGCAGTTTGGAGGGAAGAGGGATTCCCTTCCCACCTCCAGCACAAAGAAAACTTTTCCAGAGCATTTCTTCTAACGAGACGTTTGTCTCCAGCCGACAGCACTGCCAAGACTGAGATTATCCTCCATGACGTTGTTTGTTCAAATAATTGGCTGTAAGCATTTTACAAGTTACTAACAGCAGTAAAGAAAACAGCACATAAGTGACTTTGAACACATGCTGCACCCGTTGCTATTAAAGGCAGCGCGTGCACACTCAGCCTGGCACCGCTGCAGGACGTGGCCAGAGCTCTGCTCTCCAGTGCTGCAGAGCTTCGAGCCATGGCCTCAGATGAAGAGGCTCCAGGGTTTGCCCCAGCAGGCACAGAGCCTACACCCCACTGAGGCTGCCATGCACCACCGAGTCCTGCTCGACCGGATTGCAATAGACACCCGCATCCAGCTCTCACAAAGAACAATTTTCCATTGTAGGTAATTTTCTCCTGCTCATTTCTCCCAGCCCAGTTGCTGTGATGAGCAGAAGACAAGACACTGATGCCCACAGCTTGTGGGAGAGACCTCCCTCCTGTCTAACTTTCGCTTTATTAGTATTAATATATGTGTATATAACCCAACGTTTAAAGAGCCTCAGAGTGATTTTTTAGGAAGAGCTAGGACTCCATGGCCATTTTTATAGAGCTACAGAGTACCCAGGGGTCTCTTTCCACAGATACTTTAAAAATCAAAATCTTCCTTCCTTTGCTGTTTTGAACCATACCCACTGCAAGCATCATGTCTCACTTTTTAAGTGTTTCTGTCAGGAATTCCTCTTATGTACCAAAAATGCTGAGACACACATGAAAGAGCTCACCAGCTAGAAGCAGCTTTGGAAAAGTCAGAATATTTCTGACATTTGGGTATTCCAACTTGTTTAATCCTTCTTTTAATCAACAAAGCTAGTAAGTGATTCTGCTCACCCCGCCTTTGCCCACCAGAATGTTTAAAGAAAGCAAACCTTGCTCCTTGAACTCATTAGACCAGCAAGACCATCCCAAAATAGATGTCTGAACTGCTTGTATCAAACCTCGATTCTGTAAAGGGAACACAGCTCCTTAAAATCTCCAGTATTAGGCAAAGCTCTTGACATCAGCTACAAACAATTTCTGGAGTGGGTGTGCTGGGCTATAAATCCCAAATGTCAGATAAATCAGTGACTGAAGAAAAGACAAAATGTGATCGTGGTCATGCAATGGGTGGAACACATTTCAGCAGAAGAGCTGCAGTGGGTCAGCCTTTCCATTAAAGCCGGAAGGATGAGCCACCTCAGCCAAAACACATGATGCACCCCAGAACACCCTCCTAGCAGATGGAGTGAGACAACCAGAACCCCTGCCTGCAGAGCACAAAGAGCTGAGCCTGGAAAAGACCACCAAGAGCTGCATGCTCCTAAGTGAACAACCCATAATGGGAAAGCATTTGTTAAAAATGTAGCTAGAAGAGAAAAATCATCTGGTTGTTCTTCTCAAGGACCATGTCTTTACCTTGTCTCTACAGCATCCCATGTGGTAGGAACACTGGCTGCTGTCGGCTGTAGCAATGATGCTCAGGAAGCTGAAGTGGGACAAGGCAACAGTGAGCGCTTCTTGCAAAGGGGGGCTGGGCACTGCAGCATACAGAGGATATACCCTGTGGTTGTTATCATGGATAACAACTCAGCAAAGGCTTAGCTCTCCACAGTGTCAAGTGATGGCACACCATGGTCCTGGGATGGTCATGGGGTGATCAGGGGGTAGTCACGCCGCTGTGTTGCTTCCGCTCCAAAGCCACCATCAATAAGTGTGGCCCACACAGCAGCCACAGCTGAAGTGCCAGCAATGCAGCTGCCACCCTCTGTGCATCGTGGAATCGTTACAGGGAGCAGCTGGAATTGCCAAACCCATGACAAGGTGTAAAAAACGGGTCATTTTGATACTTATGGATTCCTTGGGCTACAGGCTCTGAAGCAAGGAAGCAACATCTGGCATCAAAGAGCTCTAAGAGCTGCATGCTTTTGGTCTCTGAAAATTTCCAATATGAAGTCAAGGAGAGAGCACAGGGCTTAAATAAGGGTTAGAACATGGCAGCACTACTGGAATTACAACCAGAAGTAAATCCTGTGTAGAATAAGGACACCAGAGCAAGTGATCCATCTTCTTTGGCCTGAGCTACAAAGCTTCGGTTAGAGATGCGACCATTCCTAGGAGATACAGAGCAGCTCGCAGCCTGCACAGAGACCAGAAGGAACCTGTCTCCTTCAGAGGGATGCACAGGTGAAGCTGTGGAGAAATGGATATTCACAGCTGTGCTGCAGCAGGAGGTCAGAGAAGCTGTGGGGATGCCAGCAGCAGGACACACGTCCAAAGTGATGTCCTCGCCAGGAGCAGCCCCAGCTGAGACAGGCAGAGAGAAAAAGACTGACCCACCAAAACCTTTGACATGGCCCCAAACGTGAGCAGCTGGATGAAGTGAGCAGTGCACATTTCCACCTTTCCCCAGGGCTTCCAGGACAAGTCCTTTGGCACGGTGCCGTCACTGCTGCTCTCAGGGTGAAACCCAGCTCCTGGCCCCCAGTAACACTGCGGCAAAGCCTGTCTGACTTAATAAATGATGTTGTTTATAGTTGGAAGATGGTCTCCATTACACAACATCACCATCCCAGCCAGGCTTCCAGGGAGAAGCTATTCTCTGGGGGGGTTGTTGCTTGAAAAAAATGAAGAAAACAGAACCAGCTGAAGCCAACACAGCAATTTAACAGCACAGGAAACCTAATCCACTTCTGCTAAGAAAAAATGGATCTGTGAATCTGTCCAATTCCCACTCACCGTTGGGCACAGACCAAGAAATTAAGAGCAGGGAAATGCACATGAAGGGAGGGGGCTGAGAGAGGGTGCTCCACACACATCAAGAACATGAGAACTCCAGCAGGGAGAAGTGAGGGGGGAAACAAAAATTAAAAGAGTGAGGAAAAAACAAGAGCAGCAACTAACACATCAGCTGCAAGGGCTGGGTCTAGTCCTCTTGGCATCGTAAGGAAAATAATCAGCCTGCAGACAGCCAATCCCTGGCTGCTGGGAGCATCAATCAGCCCCCCCAGTTGTACTTTTCCTTTCCACTCTGGCTATAGGATAAAAACCAAGGGAGGGGATCAAGGACGTGGGTTTTTAGGGATCCAAGCCCAGCTCCAACAGTTCAGGAGCATCTTCAGACCTGCTGGAGACAGGTCACACCCTGGGAAGGGCAGCGTGCCCTCGGGGTACTCTGCCTTTTGCCCACAGGATCAGCTCTTACCACTCCCAGATGACTCAGGACTTATCTCAAGAAGAGGCTCCACCATGACACAGCACTGCCCACACATTCCTGGCTGGCAGGGAGGGTGAGGCTTGCACAGCTCCTGACAATCTCCCCTCTGGCAGAATCCCAGACTGGTGGGGGTTGGAAGGGACCTCTGGAGATCATCCAGTCCAATCTCCCTGCCAGAGCAGGGTCACCCAGAGCAGGTCACATGGGTTTGGAATGTCTCCAGAGAAGGAGACTCCACCACCTCTCTGGGCAGCTTGTGCCAGTGCTCTGCCATCCTCAAAGGAGGCATGTTCAGGTGGAACTTCCCATGTTCTAGTTTGTGCCCATTGCCCCTTGTCCTGTCACTGGGCACCACTGGAGAGTCTGGCCCCATCCTCTTGATACCCACCCTTTAGATATTGATAAGCATTGATGAGATCCCCTCTCAGTCTTCTCTTCTCCCGGACAAACAGATCCAGGTTGCTCGGCCTTTCCTTGTCAGAGAGATGCTCCAGTCCCCTCATCATCTTCATACCCTCTGCTGGGCTCTCTCCAGTAGTTCCTTGTCTCTCTGGAGCTGGGGAGCCCAGAACTGGACACAGCACTCCAGGTGCAGTCTCACCAGGGCAGAGTAGAGGAGGAGGAGAACCTCCCTTGCCCTGCTGGCCACACTCCTCTTCATGCACCCCAGGGCACCATTGGCCTTCTTGGCCACGAGGGCACATTGCTGGCTCATGGCTGACTTGTCTACCAGCACTTCCAGGTCCTTCTCCACAGAGCTTCGTTCCAGCCCCTCACCTGTACTGGTGTATGGGGTTATTCCTCCCTAGGTGCAGGACCCCACACTTGCCTTTGTTGAATTTCATAAGGTTCCTCTCTGCCCAGCTCTCCAGGTCACGCTGGATGGCAACACAGCCTTCTGGAGTGTCAGCCACCCCTCCCAGCAAACCTGATGATGGTACACTCTATCCCTTCATCCAGGTTATTGATGGATATGTTGAACAGGACTGGACCTGGGACTGACCACTGGGGAACACCACGAGCTACAGAGCTCCTATTGCAGAGTCAAAGCCATGGACAGGGCTGTGCTCAGGGCTCAGTCACAGCATCTGGGACCATGGGCTGAGCCCAGGATGTCTGCCAGCACCTGCAGCCCCCGCAGGGTGAGAGCCCCCATCTCACATGGGGATGGCAGAGCCACTCTAAGCTGCCTTTGCTGAAGCCCTCACTGGAGAAAAGCACAAAAATCCTCTCTCAAAACAGGGGTTTTGAGCAAACTGCCAAGCAGACCCAGAGAATGGTGATGAACCCAGGAGCAGGAGCCTCTCCCGGAGAGACCCCGAGGGCAGGCTGTTCCCTGCTGCCGTTTGCAGAGGGCAGCACGTGGGAAACACCCCTGGCCGAGCGCGATGCTCGCTGAGAAGTCTCCCTGCCCCTCAGTAATGCTCTTTACAGCAGGGTGGTGCTTAATCAGCTTTTACCTGCCTAAAGACTTGATCCTCGTTGGTCTGCCGCAGGGAGCAGCAGCTGATTTATCCTCACTGTGCACTAAGAGCACAGTCCGACCGACCCCGCGGCTCACCTGCCCCAAAAGGTACACGCTCTTTTTCTTGCCTCTTGCTCTGCTGGCCATCAGGAATTAGATGTGGTAGCTGACTTGTGGCTGGGCATGTTCTTTCTTGTTATATTTATATTTACTTGTGCAGCAAAGGCTGGACTGAGCCTGAATATCTCTGATTCATGCCCGAGCATGTGTAAATGTGCATCTGAAGAGATCATCCACTGTAACAGAGCCGGACTGAGAGCCCTCCCTGGAGAAATAGCAGCATCCACCGTCTCTCTAAACCTCTCCAATAATTATTTGCGGATTCTCACGGCTGCCACCTTCAGAAACCTGACTTTCCTCCACAGCCTCTGGCTAGATGGAAACAACCTGACCTTCCTGTCCCCGGGGACCTTCCACGCCCTCAGCAAGCTGCGGGAGCTGCACCTCAGCAGGAACTCACGCCTCACCTACCTGCACGCCAACACCTTCAGAGGACTGTTAAACCTCATCAGCCTGGATCTGTCCCACTGTAATATCTTCGAAATCCACCCACTGCTCTTTTCACACCTGCCTGCTTTAGAAAGGCTTGATTTAGCCTCCAATAACATGCGGTACGTCCCACAAGCCTTTAGAAACCTCTCCAGCCTCACAAGGCTGTCCCTGGAGGGCAATCACATAGAAGCCATCGGCAGAGATTCCCTGAAGGACCTGGAAACTCTGTATGATCTGAACCTCAGGAAGAATCGCATCTGGATCATTCAAAATGGCGCTTTTGCAAAGCTTCTCAGATTGGGCATGTTAAATTTAGGACACAACTTCATCGCTGATTTGCCTAATCAGCTTTTCGACGGGCTGATCCAGCTCAAGACCATGCACCTCGAAGCCAACAGAATCACTGCCGTTGACTGCACCTTCAGGCATCTGCTGAACTTGAGAAACTTGTACCTGAACAACAACCAGATCCGCTCCATCTCAGACTCCGCTTTCTCGTACATAAACAAGCTGCACTTCCTTCACCTGAGCAGGAACAACCTCAGCTCCCTCCCCGTGCGCTTGTTGGCTGACCTGCCGAAACTGCAGTACGTGTTTTTATCCCACAACCCCTGGAAGTGCGACTGCAGGATGCTTTGGTTCTTGCGGTGGACAGCAACGCGCAGGGGAGTGATTGAAGGGCTGCACTGTGCCTTCCTGGGCCCTCCCAACATGACACTGCTCGATGTCCCCCATCCAGGGGACCTGATGGACTGCACAGTGCCACCGGAGCTGGCAAGTGAAGACAAGTGCAGGGTGGCCGGTACCAGCGTGGCACCCGGGCCCCTCGCTGTCCCCAGCAAGGTCGTCCTGCTGGCACTTGTCTGCCACACGTGGTATGTTGCAAGGGGATGGGACACCTCCATTGCCACATTTTGACAAGGTTTAAAGTATAAACTGGAGGCGCTTATTTATTTTCTGGCTATTTGTGAACAATGGTTTTCATTACAGATGGGTTTTATATGGAAACGGAGGGATTTTATTTTATATATATATATATAAATATATATATTTTATTATATAGGAATAAATTCAAGGGCAATGCTCAAATCTGAAATGCTAATATCAAAGTTCCATGTAAACATTCACAGGCAGAGGAGAAACTCAAATTAGCAGGTTTAGGGCTGGGGCTTGTGTTGGGTGACGTGGGGCTGGGAAGCGTGGTCCCACCACAGCCTCAGTCCTCCCCGTTTATGACTGACCATGGCCACGTGTGACCCCTGGGTGAAGGGCTGCTCCCTGTGCTCAGTGGGGGCACTGCTGAAGCAGGAATACATGGCACGTGTTCCAGCACACCCGCAGTCCCGAGAAAAGGCTCAGTCCATCAGCATCGCTCCGAACACGCGGTAGCTCCCCACACAGCAGGCACATAAGGTACTTTGCTGTTAGAAAATAAGCTGGTGTTGGAGGAGTGGGCGAAAATGTCACCAAGGAAAACATTTCATCACTCAGCTGCTCCTCACTGTATTGAGCCTTGGCTAAGGCAGCTCTTCATTTGCCCCCACAAAGAGCTCGTTGGTCTCAAGGACAGTCTGTAGGAGTTGTGTCTCCCTGCATTTTGTTGACTAGCTCTGGCATGGTGTCACACCAGTGCCATACCCCCAAGCCACCTCCCTCCAGCTGCTGGGGACACTGATGGGTCACTGTGATGCCTCCACTACAGCAGTATTCACCATTCTTCCCTCCCTTGCACAGATTAGCCTTCTCCATCCTCTCAAAGGGAATTTTCCATTTCTGCAGGTATATTAAAACCAGCCCAAATCCTGCTGCAGACAGTGTGATGCTCCACTAGAAACCTCTCAAGCTGCATCAGAGCTGCAAGCAGCCACATGGCCAGGGATGAACTTAATTTACAGAGTAAGAGCCAAGGTTAAACCACACCCCTTTCTCTTCAGTGATTAAACACTGATCACAGCCTCATCTCCATCCTCACCTTACCCCTGCTCCTCACTCACTATGCCCTGCACAGCCACTCCAAACACCCCACTCACTTCTGTTAAATTGGTAAATAAGCATCCCACGGTGGCACACCAATGCAGAGAAGTCATGCAAGCTTCAGCAGCACAGGTTCAAAGCCTTCCTCAAGCAAGTACAGAATCATAGAATGGTTTGAGTTAAGAAGGGACCTTCAAAGGTCACCTAGTTCAACCCCTCTGCAGTGAGCAGGGACATCTTCAAATAGATCAGGTTGCTGAGAGCCCCGTGCAACCTGATCTTAAATTTTCCCAGGGATGGGGCATCTGCCACCTCCCTGGGTAACCTGGGCCAGCGTTTCACCACCCTGAGCATAAAAAAATTCTTCCTTATATCTAGACTGAATCTTTTAGTTTGAAATCATTACCCCTTGTCCTACTGCAACAGACCCTACTAAAAAGTTTGTCCCCATCTTTCTTATAAGACCCCTTTAAGTACTGAAAGGCCGCAATAAGGTCTCCCCGGAGCCTTCTCCAGGCTGAACAACCCCAACTCCCTCAGCCTGTCCCCACAGCAGAGGTGCTCCAGCCCTCAGACCATCTTCACTGCCTCCTCTGGGCTCACTCCAACAGCTCCATGTCCTTCTTGTGTTGGGGTCCAAAGAGCTGAACACAGCACTGCAGGGGGGGTCTCACCAGAGCGGAGCAGAGGGGCAGAATCCCCTCCCTCGCCCTGCTGCCCACGCTGCTGGTGATGCAGCCCAGGACACGGTTGGCTTTCTGGGCTGTGAGCGCACATCGCCGGCTCACATTGAGTTTTTCACCCACAGACACCCCGAGTCCTTCTCCTCAGAGCTGCTCTCTCTCCATTCTCCACCCAGCCTGTCCCTGTGCTTGGGACTGCCCTGACCCGGGGGCAGGACCTTGCTCTTGGCCTTGTTGAACTTCAAGAGGTTGGCATGGGCCCACCTCTCCAGCCTGTCCAGGTCCCTCTGGATGCCATCCCATCTCTCAGGCATGTCGACCATGCCACTCAGTTTGATGTCATCTGCAAATCTACTGAGGGCGTACTCGATCCCACTGTGTCATTGATGAAGACATTAAACAGTACCGGTCCCAAGACGGACTCCTGAGGGACATCACTTGCCACCAGTCTCCACCTGGACATCAGGCCAATGACCACTGCCCTCTGGATGTGACCACTGTCTACATTTAGCCAGTACCCAAGGTTAAATCGTAGCAGTTGTTCTACCACCCAGTGCTCCCTCCCAAACTGAGGAGAATCAGGGAAAAAAGGGAGAAGCCCCATGAGTTGAAGTAGAAACAGATTTAACGAAATAACAAAACTAACACAACAACCGAGCTAGACTATACAGAATTCTACTCAGCCCAGTCCTTGATGTCAACAGCAGGAGCAGAAGGCCACAAGGGAGGAGCCCCAGGAAGAGGAACTCCACCCTCACTGAGCTCCCTCCTTTTATCATGACCATGCTGAGGAGGTGTGGGATACCCCTGTGAGTCAGTGCCTTGAGTGGAGCTCCCACTGACTGGGGGCTGCTCATGGCTGGGCCATGGGGCTGTGCCTGGGGAACCAGGACACCATCCAAACAATTCCTCATACTCTGAGCAGTCCACCCATCAAATCCATCCCTCTCCAATTTAGAGAGAAGGATGTTTTGGGGGACCGTGTCAAAGGCCTTACAGAAGTCCAGATAGATGACAGCCACAGCTCCTCCCTTGTCTGCTGGTGTAGTCACATCTAGAAATATTATTTCTAGATACCTTTTCCTTTGCAAGATTATTGACTCACAACACTTTCCTGACCAGATAGCACACCTTGCTGGGCTAAACCACTGCCTGGCACAGAGTCCCTTGCAGAGGGGGCTGACCATGGCTGACTCCTTTGCTCTGACCTTGCCATTGGTGATGCGGGCTGGTGGCACCACAGCCAGGTCTAAGGAATATTGTCCTTTACAGCTCTTTGGCTTTTTCCCAAGATGCTTTCAGTCCTTATTTCTCACCTGACTCCTAAAGCAAGAACACCTAGATAACAAATTTTCAGGAATTGTCACTGTATAAACACATGCCACAAGACATGCCCAATGTTTACTGAGCACTCACAGAAGGAAGCAACAGAACACGTGGCAGACACACCACATTTGTCCCTGTCCTTAGCGGAATCATCCCAAGCTGATAAGAGGGAAGACAGAAATAAACCTTTGCTTAGTGCTGAAAACACACAAACCAGCACATTCTGACAAGGGAAACCTGCCACGGAGTGCAGAGTTACACCAACCTTTGCCATTGCGCCAGTGAAGTGACAAACTGGGGATGCACAACAAACCCCCACACGCTGTATCTTCCTGGTTATCAGATTTATGATTAGATTTGTGCAAAGTATTCAATGGTCAATACAATTGTTTGGGCATTCAGCACCATCCTCACTTTCCTCAGCCTCACATACTTTGGGAGGTAATGGAAAAATCTCCAGTTTGTTTCTTGTTTTTGCATTCCTCTCTGCTATCAGTCTGCATAGAAAAAGGTGGAAGAAAAAAACAAGCAAGCAAAATCCACCTCAGCAATTTTCTAAAGTCCCTACAAAATTAGATTTTTCTCCATTGAAAAATATTCATTGGTGGGAGGTTTGTATGAAAGACAGCCTTGCCTCCTCTGGATGCTCACAGAAAATATTCCTTCCACTTTCATGCCACCACCTCATTAAACATTGAACAGCAGCACAGCACAACTAAATTGCTGCTTCTGTGCTATAATAAAGCAGCAATAGAAATACTTGTTTGTATTCACACGCTCCTGGAGAACATGTGGCTACATTTTTTTATCCACAAAAAATGAAACTTGCAAGGAACACAAGGAAATCTTCCATGAAAAAACACAGCCCTGAGTGTGCAGTCTGGGCTTGGAAAGACATTTGCAGGAGATCTCAGATGGACTCATGGAGGCAGCAGCAAGCTCCACTGTCAAAAAAAAATAACATTTCAGCATGAACAAAGCTGACACTGCTAAAAAACCTGGGAAACAACAGCAAGTAATTGAATAAATAAAAACAAGTAATTGAATATGAAAGAGCACAAAGAGTTGCAGGAACAAAGTGTGCTAAAGCTTATAACCCTGGCTCCTGTTGGAAACTTTTAGGAGTGTGCTTGACAAACCAGACAGTATTTTGAGAGCCTGTTTGTCAGGGACTTTCTTTTGAGAAAGCCCTGGGGTTTATTCTGCCTGCCCTGCACTGGACCTGCCCTCAGAGACCTCTGCTGTGCTTTGACCCTGGACTTTTCTTTGAGCTGCCCCATTTCCTAAACACATCCAGCACAAGCAGGAGATCCTTTCCCATGCAGTAATTGTCACAGCATCCATTTTCCCCTCTTTAACCTTGCACCAGGACGCAAAAGAGGCAAGAAAGGACAGATGCACGTGGTCACTTACAAAGCCTAAGAATTTTGACCCTAATTACACCACACCTCCAGCCAGTGCTATAAATCACTGGAGCACTGTTCCAGCAGGATGGATTGTGACTTACAATATCTTGCTCCATCTTCAGGGAAAGCATGCCATTTCCTGTGGGAAGCCTTGTTTACATATTTTCTTATGAATAAATTGTACCAGTGGAAAGTTCCCAGCTGGCTGTATGTGACACTTCATGCAATAAACCACTGAGAGGGTTTGCTGGCACCCCCAGCACTCCCCAAGCTGTGAGTGCTCCCAGCTGGTGCCATCGCATCCCATGCCCTGACCCAGCAGCAGGCTTCCAACCAGAGAAGGGGCCTGAGAAGGAGGCAGCATCACATTCCCACTGCCATTTTCAAACCAAGCAAGGAAAATAAATAGGTAATCTTTCAAGCACTAAACCCAAAGTTTCTCCAAGAAGCTCCACCTCCACACTCTCCTGTCCCAAACTTGTCATTCCCAAAGCATTATGGCCCTCCACGATTTCAGGCATTGTCATTCCCCATCCTCCACACTGCAAACTCTCCCCATGCTCTCCCAGCCCTGAGCAGGTTATCCTGCACCCTGGTACACATGGGGGCATGGCATGGCCCACCCCAGGGGCAACCAGGCTCGTCTCTGTCACTCCTATGTTGGAGACACATTCACCTCCTGCCACTGCCCCGTGCATCTGGCTGCCAAAAAAAGCTCTCATGAGGTGGGAGCTTCTACTGCACAATTTGTGTGTTTGCAGCACAGCACCTGCACCCCCAGGGACGCCAGTGCACACACACTCACATCACCCCACCACACTGCCAAGGCTGAGCCTTGCAGGTCCCAAATCATCTTGCTAATATGATTACACTTAGCTACCTGAAAAACCCGAAGAGAGGAATAAAGGGAAGCCATGCGATTCTTACCATGGGCTCCAGATGATCCACGTAACATCAGCTTCAATAGAAATCACTTTCCAGCGGGATCTGCTTCTGCAGCATGCTCTCATGGAGGACAAGGTCACAGTAAGGGGGGCTTGGGTTTTTTTCCTCCTTGCTTTAAAAAGAAAAGTGAGTACACAACCACATATGTGGTTCAGGAGCACTGACAACACCAGAGCTCCTTTGCACCAGCACCTTCACACCACGGGATGGTTTGGAGCATGGGATGGGGAATGACGTATTTGGCAGTTGGGTTCCCAAACTCCTCCAAGCATTTGCCCTGTGAGAGTTTTGGAGTGGCTTAAACTCACAGCTGTGCCACTTTGTTTGCCCAGGATGATGCCCAAGCCGAAGGCTGGGCACCAGCCTGTAATCTGGGTTAGTCCACAGGCTCCTCCTCGCTCCATCAGCAGGCAAACCGCAACGTGCCTCTCGCACAAACCACATCCACTTCTTTTCACCACTGAAAAAGAAAAATCGTTCCAGACAGGTCAGGAGGGGGACAGACCAGACCAGGTTTATGCAAGTTGAGGTCACAGACACTTTGTTTATGTGACATCAGGCTCACACAAATTGTTCTTGATTTTCACCAAAGCCACTGCGCCGCCAGGCTGCGGTCTCGGCAAAGCTCACCGGACACCCGGCGCTCACCCAAGGGCTGCACAAGGATGGAATCAGTGCACTGGGATCACCACATCCCTCCAGCACAGCCAGCAGGCAAATCCCCCCAACAGCTGCTGGCTGCTGGGCATCCCCACTCCCCCCACAGCACCCCGAGACCCAAATCCGTGAGCTGCCACCACACTCCCAGAGCTGCCATTTTTGGGCCCGGATGGCATGTCCCCAACATAGGGAACAAGTTTTTTTCTTCCTTCTAGATTTTGCCCTAACAGGGCTCTTCCCCTACACCTGCAGACACCAGCTTTGGGCACACAGCAAGACTTTTACAGGAGCTGCCACAAAGGCAAAGCCTCACTAAAGCACAGGCTGAGAATAACTGCGCTGCCAGTGCCCATTTTAAAAACAAGCACTCCTCAAGCATGCTCTGATTCTGGGGTCTCTTAGAGATCAATGGGCCTTGCACAGAACAGAGATCAACCAAAGCAAAGCTAAAGGCAGCTGAGGATGGGCTGCCATGCTGGGTCAGTGTAAATAAGGAGAGAAGCACGTATTTAAATGTTTTTATTTCAACTAATGCTTTGCCACCATATTACATCACTTTGAATAGCTTGGAAAAGCAATATGATCTCAAAATATAGCAAAACAGCTTGCCAAAGCAAGATAATATTAAATCCTATGGATATAGCATCTTCCTTCTTTGGCGACAACGCTTCCTTTTATCTGTAAAAATAGTTTTATGTTCCAGCACATTTGCTGTTCAGTTTTTTGAACCCTGCTGTTCATAACATTTGCCTCTTCCCTGCACAAAACCTCCTCACAATGTAGTATGGTTTTATATCCAACAGCATTTTAAATAAAAAACTTGTAGTTTTCATGCAGGTTTTTTGTAAAAATTATTTTATAGGTGCACAGAACTGAACCAAGATGCATACAAAAATGCATTCACTTCCATTCTCAGGTGTAACCGTGCCATCAGCAACATGGTATCACATGTTACTGCAAGAGGTCCAAGGATGGTGGTATTCTCATATAGTGTAACTTTAAAAAAACCCCAAAATAACAAAAAAACCCACCCTTTTAATAAGCAGCAAGGGAACAAACTGCCATGCTTTACAAATAAAGTAATCAAAATAGTTAGATGTATAAAAAAAGCACCATGTACAGAGAATACCAGTGGAAGATTCATCTTCTTAATTACACATTTCTCATTTAGCATTGTGAGCTGGCCTGCAGGTCCCAACTTGTACTTCAGCTTTATTTGCAGAGTTAAGGAAGTGGTCACACCTAGAATATGCTTGGACCGTGTAATAGAAATTAAACTGGATTGCAGACAGAAATTAGGTTTTGTTTCCATTACAACTCATACCAACCACCTTATAGCCCTCAGGGGTAAAAAACCCACGCACCAAGTATCTGAGAAATAATGGGGTGAAAACAGCTCCAGAGCGGTATCGCAAGGTGCAGGTCTGTTATGAATGCATTTCTGTGAGCTCTTGATGAGTTAAACTTTCCTTTGGGAAAAGAGCACGTCTGTTGGTTACAACTCCTCTCCCTGAGAATTTTGATAAGAGTTTGTCCTGCAAAGCAAAACAAAGTCCTTTGAACTTCAACAGTTCCTAGGCCAACAGCATTTCAACGTGGTCACAGCTGATCTGCTACTCATGCACCCAGGGTGGCAGGTTGGGTTTTTGTTGTGTTTTGGTTTCTTTTCTTTACATGGATCAACCCTTTTATACTCGCTTCATTCCTCTGCCCATCAAGCAGGCAAACACCGTCATGACCATCTTCGGTTTCACCTCCACAAGATCTTCTGGAAGAGCGTAAACTCGGGCACCAATTCTTCTTGCCATGGACACAGCATACCTATGCACCACGGAAAGATGAGTGGGTCAGCACTGAGACTGCTACCAAGAAATGACAAGTCAGCTCCTGCCCTGTGCAACACGATTTCACCTATTACCCACTTTGTTAAGATTCAAGATATGCACCAGTCCAATCACACCACATCTGTTTGCTTTATAAATGGGTTTTTTTTTATCTTATGCTATATTTCTTTTCCACAGTAAAGTGTCTAATGTGCAAATTGACCTCTGAATGTCAAGTCCACTTTATCAACAGTTGAAAAAAAAAATTGTAATTAATATTTGTTAGGGCTAATAGATAGCATGTATAACCAAGGATTAATCAGCTAACATTTACATTTCCCTTTCTGTTTGCTCTTTAGGAATAATCAAGTGAGACTATTATCTGCACGGAACTCTGCTGACATTCTGCCACTGCAGAACACACATTTCAAAGCCATGTTTTAACAGACAAACTTCCAACTTGACAACCTATGATGATTCAGCGGGACACGAGAGGTACAAGAGTTCCATTTCAAAACCCTGAGCACTTCGTGTGCCTGAACAAACAGGTGAGAAACAGCATATCATTGCTGAGAACTGCCTGGGCTGTTCTGCGCTTCTCTCAACGAGCAGAGCCCGGCCAACTGCTCCCTCCAGCGTTACAGGCAAGGACAGCAACTAGATTTCCAGAAGTGCTGCCTGCCTAAAAGCTATGGTGTTAAAAGAGATTGAAAACCACACTAATAAACTGCAGTAAAACCAGTTGCAGCTTAAGGCCAGCATACAGAAGGTGTACTCTTTCAATGCAAACCAGCTTCTGAGATAGCAAACTTACTTAGCATTATTTTGTTTGTCATCTTCTGATAGATGACCAGTCTTCACAAGGTCATAGTTGATACAACCAGGCTGTATAGCATCAATTAAATCCACAACCGCCAAGCTCGTGCTGATAGTCTTGTCCTAAAGAATAGAGGGACAGACAAGTAAAGATGAATGTCTGATCTTAAAGCATACCCCTCACCTCAATTCAGCTGCACTGCAGTGTGTAACAAAACAAGCTTTAAAAGAAGTCACTTCAGAGCCACAGTGTTAGTGATTGATCTCAGCTGGAAGACCAAAGTGCTGCTTCTCCTTTGGTGATAGTACAAGAGCATTACTCCAGTTTACTGCAAGTGCTCTGAGCATACGAAGCAGTAACCCGTGTGCAGGCAGCAGGTCTGCCCCACTGACCAGACCCCAAGGGACAATGCTCACCAGCTCCAGCCCCTGTGCTTGCCAGCACCTCAGCCCCACAGCCCAACCACCCTCCCCTCCTCTGCCATCCCATCAGCTCTCCTGCCCCACCACTATCCCCCCACCACGGGCAGTCCTAAAAAAGTCTCCTCTCTGGTAGCTTGAAGCCACTTTGTTCCCAGCACAGACTGAATCCTGTCCCATTTAAACCCCTTTCTAAGACGCCCTGCTGTTCCTCCAGCCAAGGAAACATTTTTTGGGCACCCCTCTCTTTTTGGATGCAAGAGAGGAACCTGCACCTTGAAGTTCTGGATGGAGGTGGACTTGCCAGCTTCTTTCAGAGTCTGGTTTACCCAGCTGACTATAATGTCATCGTTAGCTTTCTGACCGTCACCCAGGTCCTCGAGGACATTCAGCGTGTACCTGAGAAGCAGCAGAGAGAACAAGATTAGGCACAGACCCTAGGCAAAGCCCTGGTGACCAAGCAGCCAGGGTGCAGTGTGAGCCCAGGGAAAGTCTTCACATAGTCTCAGCTCTGCTTTTTTTTTCTTTTCTCCTTTAGCAAAAAGGAAGACTTCTCTACCTTATCTGAAGTGTGATTTCTGTTAAAGTATTCAGCCTTTCGAGTCCTTTAATATGAGATCACAAAACTGCCTGGGCTCAGGGCCCTTGTTAAACTGTTTCATCATTGACCATTTGCTCCATAGGGTTAACACATTACCTAAAAGGTGTGCATCAACCTGTGAGTTGGCATTTTGATCTTTAATGCCAAATAAGGAGTTACCATGCAGCTATTTTGCAGATATATATTATATATTTGAATCATTTTAGAATTCTTCAGATACAGATAAGAAAAAGGATGATCAATGTGATCTGTTATTAAGTTTCTCGTTCACCCCATTCCAATGCAGAAGGGGGTTTATGAAGCAGCCCTGGAATGTTTCTCGCTCCAATTAAAAATTAGAACAGAAAAGCTGTGTAAATGCCCCTGCTTAGTGTTTCAGTGTGTGGGCCAGACTTGAGCACGTGTAAAAGAGGTGATGCTGGTCAGCAGGATGCTCACAGGTCCACCAGCAGGTTCTCTGGAGGTCTCTGCTCCAGCCTCCCATGTGCAGCAGGATCAGCTCTGCCACAGTTCTGTCCCGCTGTGTCCCAGAAAACCCCCAAGGACAGAGGTTTTACAGCCTTCCTGGGTGACCTGTTCCAGTGCTGCAGTGCCCTCCTGCTCCATTCACAAGTGTTACATGTTTGAGACGGGTCCTACCTTCTCATCAACTGCCAGACCAAGGCTAGTGTCAGCGTTGGGTTTCCATCATTCAGGTCCTGCCCTCCGATGCCAACCAGGGAGAATTTAGCTGGATGCTTTCCCAAGTCTACAGCATAGTTACAGTTTTCTAGCTATACAGGAAAAGAGTTTAAACAGAAAGTCACTCACAAGTACAGTCACTTGACTGGCAGCCTCAAACAGGAATTCTTAGTGTCCATGGCTTCTTTTAAAGTCCTTTGAAATTCTTACCTTTTTCATATTTGCTCCAAGCTTAGGGTATGGAGGCTTGTTAACCTTATTCCAGTCAACAGGAACTTTGATCTTTTCATACAGCTGTAGTATTACCAGTGCATCTTGGAGATCGCTGAAGTGGAAAACACTCATTAAGCCAAATGCTTCAAGATTCAAATGCACTCTGACTTGGTCACATCATGAATAATCACCAGCCTTTATAGGTGGTCACAATTTCAACAACCCCAAAAAGAAACAAATTCAAAAAACATTTTGTAGTTTTCAGGGCAGGAGAAATGCTCCGTGCTTAATATCAGCTAGCTGCTGAGCTAAAGCAGGTTTTAGCATGGTAATCAGCAACAGATCCAGGGAAGAATTAACAGGGAAGAATTTTGCTGCATAAAATCCAAAGGCAGCCACCTCTCTCCACTGACCACAGGGACCCAGAGTATCTTGCCTGCTAATTATGATGTCTTGGTTAAGCCCTAGAATTAGGTGACAGGGAATTTACTTCCAGTTGCTCTAATGCAGCTGTGCAAGCACATCTAAATGTTCAGGGTACTAATTTACACAAGATAGGGGAAAATAAACAGTGTTCAGCCCTTAAAGTCAATTGCTGGTATGCAAAGTGCTGGCTCAGAAAACCCTGAGATACGGCCTGCAGGGTACAGCGAGCATCTCCCACTCCCCACCATCACCCTTTCCCCAAGCTTTTGGCTTGGCACTGTGGGCAATGGGTGTGGGCACAGCTCTAGTGTGATCTAGTTGGGTCTCACCCAAGCACCCAACACGTACCCGTAGAGGTGATTTACATGGGGGTTCACACCAAGGGAGTTCATCCAGTTGCGGAAGGTCCGTTCCTCCCGCGTCTCTCCTAGATGACAGAAAACAGGTTCAGGCAACTTCTGCAAGCTCAAAGCTGTGCAGGGCTTGCAAAGCAGGGAGCCTTGAGCAGCACAGCTCATCGATTAGGTTTTCAAGCAGAAAAAGGGTATTTTTTCCACTACTATTTTTGCAAAGGAAGAGAGTTGTCCCAGTATCTAGTTCTGGCTGTCAGTTTGATTTCTCCAGGCTTCTTGCACTTTCTGCAAGAACAGGTATCAGGAAGGCCTTTCACAAGGGTGTTAGCTAACTGCTGTCTAGGAGCCAGGCAGCCAAAGTCCCAGTCTCAGTCCTGCCAACAATTAGTGCTCCCATGAACGTCTCATTGCATTACTGAGGTGCTCCTGGAAATCACTGCAGGAAATGGCAAAACCAACTTTCCAGCCCTGGCGTGGGGACAGATGGGCTCCCGAGAGAGCTCCTACAGGGTCAGGCTCCACATCAGGGGCAGAGCAGCAGAACAGGCTGTCAAGTACCCTTATCATCTGCCCCAAGTGAATAAACCATCACTGCAGCTCTGAAGCCTCAAATCATAGGTGTTACCTCCACGGAGATACCTCCGCTGGCCACAACCTCTGGTGACACAAGTGTTTACTTCAGATCTTTCCCTCCTGCTAATTTTTTGACTAATAGGGCCATTACCTTCCAGTAGGGTCCAGTCAATGTCCTGGTTTTCAGGCTTGGTAAGTGCTGGGTACTTGTTGAACAGGTTGGCAACGAAGGCCAGGTTGAGTTTGGGATTGCCACTGACCACATCAGCCGGCGTCACGAACTGCCGGCACCCAAGGCGGTCTGCCTGCTGCAGCATGTACTCTGCTCTCCTTAAGTCGTCCTTTTCCTGCCAGGGATGCAACGGACACGAGCTGTCACGGATGGGACACTCCTGACTGCTACCTGGGGCAATGCCAGGGATGCAGGGATGCAGCATGCATGCTAATCCCTGCTGCTGGGGATGGAACTGTCCCAGTTTGTCTTGGAATTTTTCCTAGCACGGCGCTTTCCAAGTTTATATGCTTTCCAACTTTTATGCTTTTTGAGCTTGGTGGTTCAAAAGCAGGAGTCAGCACGCTCCCAAATGAAGCAAAACCAGAACTGATTTCTCAATTGTATATGTTAATTGGCAGGTAGTGGTCAGGCCTGCAACCACCACTCATTCACCACGTCCCTGAAGTGCACATATGCCCACTGACATGTTACATGCTCTAGAAATTAAGATATCAGGTTATCTAGATGTCATGGGGCAATTAGAAGGTACAGGTACAACATGAGGACAGGACAGCCTGAATACTTACATTGAAACCTGACATGTTAATATCGATCTGAGGCTCTCCTTCTTTCTGCCCTTTAGGTGCAATTTGATTGAGGAGGTGGAAATAGGCTCTGGAATCCTGAAACGGATGAAAAAAGAAAATTCAGGTCTCCTGCATAGCAGTGAATACACCATAACAATTCATTTCAGGCTCATCTTTAACAAGTCACTTGCATAATTGGCTCATGTACCTTTACTGAATTACCAAAATCTGTAAGCTTAAAAGAGAGCACGACGGCAGAAATCCAGGCAGCAGGAAAGGAAAGAGAAAGGGGAAAGGTTAGAACTATTTCAGATGAAAATTATGGGGTTTAACTATTTGAAATTTGCCTTTGGTGCAAGCTCTGGTGTCACAGCCTCCTCTCCAACAGCTGGAGGAGGCAGCGACCCCATGCTGCTCATTCTCATGGCCCCCACGGCCAGATATGCCAAGGTGGCCCTAACCCCTCACCCAGGCAGCTGCACCTACTGCTACAGCAACCAGGAAAATGGCTCAGTGAAGACAAAGCCCAGGCACAAGGCTGATTATAGGAAGCCTGCATGTTTTCTCCTGTGCCTGTCTACTAGCTAGAATAGCTTTAAGGAGAGAGGCCAGGGATGGTCACAAACAAATAGCTGCAGTAATTATTGATCAACTACAAGTCCTTTTAGTCCTCAGCATTAAGAAGGACCTCAGCATACCTTGGCAGCCTATAGGTTGCACCAGACAAGCCAACAGCTATCAGCAAAGCTGTAAGTAATTCTCAAGCTGGAAATAAGAGTGACAATGTGTGTGTGTACGCATACACATGGGAGCTCTGGGCTCCATGTACACCTCAATTCTCTCTTTTTTCCCCCTGACTCCAGGAGTCCTTTAACCTGGAATGCACTTCAGTCCTCTTTCTCCTCCCCAAAACTGCTGGCCATGTGAATAAGCTCCAGAAACCTGCTGAGCCCAGTGTCCAAAAACTCCACACAAACCAGTAGCCACCACCCTCCAATTCTCACTAGTGCAGAGAGAAAAAAGCTACTTCCTCCCATCCGAAAAACAGCTGTAAGACTCCCCAGTCCCAGTGGAGAGAACAAGGGGTCTTGTGTCCCTTCCTCTCTCCAGCCCATGACATTTTGGATGAAATGCCATCACCTGCCTGTGGAAGTCACATCCTCCAGGGGTGCAGTTAAGCATTTCACCCTGAGTGAGCTGCATGCCCTTGAAGAAAAATTATTTCCATCAGAAAAGATGGATTAAGAACATTTGAAAACACATGAGTAATACTCCCTTCCTACATGATTAAAACACAAAACAGCTTTGCAGAAGGATCCCACTAGCCCTGGAGGAAACACTGGGTTCAACCTCAGGGCAAGGGAGAACAGCACTGCAGCACCTTAAATATACCATCCATGACGCCCTGCTAAGACCACTCAGTGCATTAGGGTTCAGAAAAGCCCTGTCTGTGGATGAAGGGCCCCATTTACACATGCAAACACAGCCTTGGCTGGCTCCCAACCTTTTCCCTGGCACACACAGGCCAGGAGAGCTCTCTGTACCTTGATATCCGAGCTGAAGTTATTGATTTTGTGCCAGCCTGCGTTTTCCAAGTGGAAGTTGGCCCATCTTAGGAGTAACTCTTCTGGGGAGAGTTTCATAAGGTCCTCCAGGTTTTCACCATCACGAAGTAAGGCAGCCAGCGCTAGAAGAAAAATGTTAGTGAGGGGAAGGAAGGAGTTTTCAAGAGGCAAATCTGCACGCCAGAATTAGAGCTGCAGTAAAATTTCCGGGGGGAAAGGGGGAACAATACCAATTACTGATTAAGTCAAAACAATCTGGGCATTGCTGGAGTTTTCCTGAGTTGGTTGTTACACAGAGAAGGGGATGAATGACCTACAAAACTATGTGTAAAAAATATAAATTCTGTGTTCTTGTGTAACAAAATTCTGTGGATTCTATGTGCAGTCTTTTAAGCTGATGACAGTAAGCTAAATGTAAACGTACTTCTATCTCAATGAAAAAGTGCTTCCAGGAAGTTTCATATGCACTGTTAAAAAAAGCCAAGACAAGCACCCTTTCAGCTGTGCTTCCCTTGCCATGAATTTTCAATCTAAGCTAAACACTGTTATCACTTCACAGCTGGGAAGTTTAAATGAAAGACACCGAAGCCCCTCCACCCCTCTGGGTGCTCTGATAGCCCATACAGCAATAACAGAGCTCTCTGAATGATCAGAAAAGTTCACATTTTGGAGGCTGTTGTGCAGGACCACGCGAGTGCCAAGAGCAAAGCGAGAGCTCAGCTGCACAGCTCACAGGAGCAAGGAGGGTTTTAGGAGAACCAGGTCAGTGCAAACACATTCCTGAAGAGCTGAAGGCCTCATTTTTTTCCTTTCTTTTTCCTTTTGAGGAAGATGTGCAGCTGTCTATAATCCTAACAGGTTGCAAGCAATTTTTGCCACCTCCCAATCCCGTTAGGTACCTGTGGCCAAAGCACCCAGGCAGAGCCTGCCTGGCCCGAGGCATCCCGCAGCAACACGCTCGTTCGCACCGTGAGGCTTGAGCCAAGATGCACCTTGACTTACAGACTTGTGCTCAGCCAGCTCTCCAAGGCTGACACACATGCCCAGGATGGCACAACCCACCCACCTGAGCCTGCTTCACAGTTATACCCAGGCTGGAGAGCACCCGGCGTGGCGCACGCCCTGCTGAACCCGCAGGCAAGTGTCCTCCTCTCAGTGGAGACCAGAGGAGGGAAGAGGCAGCAACAACAGGGCTGGAGGTGACAGAGCAAGCAATGTTGTGTTCATGCTTTAGAAGCAATCACCTATAGTTTCATTTACCTTCATTTCTGCTGAGCTCAATGTCGGCGAACAAGCCGATTTTAATGATCTGCCAGAGAAGCCCAAGGACCAGGTGGGGTTTCCCTTCCCTCAAGTCCTCTGCACCAATATTGACAACATGACACCCGATGGCAGATGCAGAATTCAGTGCCAGGTTCAGGTTCTCCTGCAAACAACACAGCCAAGTGAGACACAGGCAGGGCAGATGCTGCTTCGCCTTTCATCCAGCGCCAGCAGAGCGGAGATTTCCCCCTCGTCCTCGCTCCACCAGCAGCAGCAGCTCGGGGGAAATGCTCCCGGCCGCTTTCCAGCTGGAGTTCCAACAGAGCTGTGGTGGCAGCAGGCTGAAGCAATAAGAACTGAACTAGGCACCAGGGTTTAATTTCAGCCTCTGGTATTTAGTTTCACCCTCCGAGTTAGCCGCATCTAGTGGTGTCAACAAGAATGAGGCTAGAGAAGTGTTAAGTTATAGGTACACACACACAAAAACAACCTGTGTCCTGTGAAATGATTCACAGGTAGCCAAAGCCAAGAACCATATCATTTTAAACAGACATCACCATGGCAGTCAGCATTTCTGCCTTCTGAACTGTACCCACAGCGCTGCCAATTACGCGCAGCACAAAACTGCCTGCAATAATTAAATGCAAGTTATAAAACTCGTTCCTTTCCAGAGGTCCACAATAATGCCACCACGGTGCTTTCATTAATTCTATCTGAATGTGAATTACAGCAAAAATACAGGAATGTATTATACCTGAATTATGAATGGTGTGAGCTTCTTCTTGTTAATTGCTCTTTCATCAATCGTGTCCGGAACAGAAAGATTGATCATTTTGCTGGTAGGAGGAAAACCAGTAATATTAGAACATTTAGTATTTAATCTCAATAATACTCAATGCACTGTTACAATACCATTTTTTTGACTGTTTGGTTTTGTGTCTTTTTTTTTTTTTAATTAAAAATCAAGGTTGTGAAATCAGAAGTAAATATTTACATTATCAAGAATGTATTTGTAACTAATAGCTATGCCTGAAACCTTATACATGTTACTGTCCACTACTGATCTTGGCTGCTGGAGAGCACATTAATTATTCACAGAGCAGTCACTGAACTAGCAAGGACTCATTGCTGACATCCACTGCAGACTCTAGTAAGACCACACACTACCTTCTATTGTGAAGGTGTGCTACTGCTGGCAAGAAAAAAAACACATCCCAAAAGAGCACAAACACTTTGAGAGCTCAGTGGGGAACACGTGAGCAAAATTTTTAGCCAACAGAAAACACGGAGAGTTTTTACTTTATATTATGAACTACTTTCTACTCTGTTCAGTCATTGCCTGAAGACCTGAATTATTTGAAACTAGTGAAATGAATAAAATAAAGAAAAAAAAAGAAAAGAAAATAAATGAAAGGCAATGATCAGCCCACTAAACATCTTTTGTGTATTGATACAGAGTTACTGAAATTCCAGGCTGATCCAGTTCTCCACTATATTAATTCACTTACATTTAAAAAAAAAATCATCAAAAGCACAAACCCAAAAGAAACCCCATACCTAGAAGGTGGCCGGTGTTTCACAGCCCTGGGTGCCTTCTGTTTCCAGCATGAAGCAAAATAAGTTACTTTACTAACTTAATGCAGCTATTAACAAAAGCTACAAGAGGATTCCCAGAAAATCCATTTTTGGGTTAATTCATAAGGTCAGTAAGATTCCCACAGAGTTTACCATCCATCTAACCATCCAAGAAAATGGACTATTTAACACATCCAACCTTGCCTAAGCTCTTTAGCATCAGGCTGAGTTTGCACCAGGACTTCTGCTCCTGTGAGGCACCTTGTCCCCTTCAGCAAACTTAGTCTCAAGCACAAATGAAAACACTAGACAAAAACACCCAGCTGGCATCAATGCTGAAGTATCAGGCAATGACAACGAAAGCCTGGGTGACCGAGCCCCTTTTGGTAAGTGCAGAAACATCACGCACACACACTGGTCACAAAAGGAGCCTAGATGAGGATGAAAATTCCCCTTAGTACAGTTTTGGGAAGTTATTTTGGTGATTTTTTAATTTATTTGTCTTTAACTCAGGAGCCATCATGACTTACCATAGCACAATCCCATCTCCCACAGCTTTGAACAGGTCATCTGTATTTGGATTCATTGGAATAACGTGCCTACAGTCGGGATCATTTTCCAGGGCTTTGTTTATCCAGTTTACAAAGGCATATTTTTCTTCCTCTAAGATAACCAATCGTAAATTTAATACAGGCTTTTTCATAACACAGCAAAGATTTTCCCAAGAGAATCAGTGTACAATAGGCCAAGGAAATAAAAGCCCCATTACCATTACCACATTATTCTATTAGTCACACAAGGTTTAAAGAAATATGACTTCCACTTCCAATTACCAGAATATTCCTGTTATTCACTCATTACCCAACAACTTTATTATATTCAAGTGTGACATGTGGACTCCATCAGCAAGCACAGTCAACAAAACAAATAAGCACACATTTAATTTACCCTCTAATTCTGTCCTGCTCTCACCTTGACGTGGCAGCATTCAGTTGTTGGGGAACAACAGCCCAGCACATGGCAGGGCAGTAAAAATCTATGATTTTTGGCATCCTGGTGGGCACTCCCCCACAAGAGGAGCTGGAAGGCAGAGCAATACCTGAGTAGGAGTGCTGTGTGCCCTCGCTGGAGAGCTCCGAGGTCCCCCCGATGGCACAGATGCCTTCCTTCCTGTTAATTGCTTTTCTGAACGTTTTAGCGATATCGCTGCTTTTCACCTCTTGGAAAATCTACAATTTGAAGCACACTGTTAGACAAGAAAACTTTTGTCTTCGTAAAATGCAAGGACTACAGAAGAAGCTATTTCTTCTTGGCTTTAAAGCAAACTTTGTAGTAAGAACAGCAAACGTGAAGGGCCCAGCAAGGGTGTAACAACATTAAATTTAACACGGACAGTGGGCACAGAGCCATCCCACGCTCTCAAACACACATTGCAAGTGTCTATTGAAACAGAAGCATTAGGCATGAAGTACCTTGCACACATTTACCTCTTCAAGTAGATTTCAAGAGACCATGAGTTAAAAAAAACAAACGTGAGGCCATTGCAGCCTGAGAGCAAGTACACATGCAGCAGCTTCCCAGGACCAAAGCTGAGAAAGCCGTTGTGCAATTTTAACCTTTCTGCATAAGCCAGGTGCTCCTGTGACTGTGACTTTGACCACAACCCAAGAAAAACTTCTCTTTAAGTGTATACCAGTCAAATCTGCAATGATGTGTAACAATGAACGCTCCAGGGACAGATCCCCCCTCTCCTGACAGCAGGCTTGGGCTAACTGACAGAACACCCTCACATCTGAGAGCAGAAGAGATGCTTTAGCATGGCAAGATCACACATGCTGTTTGCACAGATTGTATGTTACTATCACACAATTCTGAGGTCCTGCAGAACTGAGCAACTATTAGGAAAAAACACATCCAATGGCTGGAAAGCCTGTTGTAACTCCCTCAAAACTTATCCAATTTAGTTCCAACCACACTGAAAACACAAATGAAACATATGCAGGTTCTCTAAACGCTACCCAGAAAAAGGCAATGAAACAGCAGCATAAAGCAGAACAAAGTGCTTCTGCTGAAAAGAGAGGGGACTTGCCCAGGGAAACCATCTCCTGATGGCACACAGAGGTTCTGCTCACCACAGTGATCAGGCAGAGCTGAGTGCAGACTCAAGAGCCCAAAAGTTTTGGGTTTTCTGGTTCGTTGGTTTTAAACATAAAGATTTTGAAACAGATTTATTTAATTTAAGATTTGCTGGACTATTTACTAGTATTGCATACCTTCTTTGAAAATACATGCTTTAGTGCTGAGGTACCACTAAGTCACTTGGCCCTAACCTCAAGTTCATGTCATCCTTTATACCATAAACCCCAGCAAAAGCGCTCACAGTTAGGAAACAGCAACAGTTCTGTCTGTAAAAAACCTACAACTAACCATGGCTTCTGCTGTACAGCTTAGTTACCTGTAAGTCATTTCATATCTACCCAATCATTGGTACCATTCAAACATGACAGAAGAGATTTCTTTCTTCCTTCCGAGTGCAAAGTTATGGACCAGCTCGAACATGCACCCAGCATGCAATTGTTCACAAACTGCAAACAAACACCAACTTACTAGTTGACTCCGAACTCAAAAGTTCAGAGGGTCTGAAAATAATTAAGGAACAGAAGGTGAAGATGGATTAAGAAATATCAAGAAAAATAGTTGACATGAAAACAGCTCTCTCAATGTGCTCCACATACTTTTATTACTCTTCCAGCATTCAAACATCAGGGTATAAAAAGGACAAAGGGATGGACATTGAACCAGTATCTCAGAAGTGTAGAAATAAAAAAAAAAAAATAAAATTCTGACCTATTTCTACAGAAAAAGGCTGAAGGATAGACCCGTCCTCCAGCTTCTCTTATCTCCTTACTTCTGTTCTTCCCTTTTAAGGCAACAAACGGATCTGAATTTTCCTAGATCAGCATCAAGGACTAATCTCCCAGTGTGTCTTGAAATGCCCTCTCAAATCTTCAGCAAATACTTGTAGTCCCATTAAATTGAGAAAGGAAATTATACTGCTTCACTGGGAACACAAGCATTCATCTATGTGCCTGGAAAAACTGAGCAGCTTCCAGTCAATACTGTGAGCTTGGAGAACTGGAAGTCTTTTTTCCAATTGTGCCCTCATGTGGAAATGGTCTTTCAGCCTCCAGTTTTCATATAGGAAAAGTACGTGGATTCTTTTTGGGTTTTTTTTTAAAAAACCAACATATTGCCCCTCTATCCAAATCTTAAGGCTGGCAGTGACAGCACAAAAGACTGGTCATATACAGAGATCTGTACAAACTGAGTTTTACGTGGCAAGTCCTCAAAAGTGATCAGTTTGTAGAAAGAAAACTAGGATTAGGGTAAGTGGCCAAGAAGCCAGGTTCAACCTCTTCTACCCCTTTCCTTAGCTTTGTCTAAAAGGGGTCCCCAGGCTGCCAGAAATTCTGAAAGACCACTTACATAGACAAACTCTTCAAAACTAATCTTCCCATCTTTATTCTTGTCGCCGTCGATCATGAGCTTCTGGATGATCTCTCTCACTTTGTACCCAGGGAGAGGCAGGTTGGCTTCCTTGAACAGCTCATGCAACTCGTAGTCACAGATGAACCCATTGCTGTTGAGGTCTGAGGAACAGAAGGAACAGGAGGTTTTAGAAACACGCCAGTACCCTGACAGGACCAGCCCCGAACAGCGGGGCAGAAACACAGTCCCCAGGCTCAAGAGTGCTTTATGGAGAGCAACCTGCACACTGGGGATGTCTACAAGACGTGGAGGTAAGGAGGAACCTCCTAGCATGGCCCATCACAGCATATCTGTTTTGGGGCCACCGTGCACAGAGCACTCATCTCTGCTGTGAGCAAGATCCATGCAGGACACGGGCACGCAGCAGGATGCCCACACCAGAAATACCAAGCCCAAGCAGTGCGCTATGCAATGGACACCACCAAGAATACACCAGGAATCAAAGGTACACAGTGAATACACGAGACATCCTCAGAGAGGATCCCACCACAAGCCACGAGATCCCTCTGGCTTTGGGCAACGGCAGCGTTGAAGCAGAGCTGACCAGGACAGCTCTCAGCACACATGCCCAAGTCTGGTGTAAAACTTTCACAACAGACCATCTGCACTTTCATAAATGATCTCCAGAGCATTTCTTTTTACATCTAACTGCAGCTGGCTTTGCATGTTAAAAATAGATGGTAATGAAACACAGCACTTCCTGCTTTCTGAACTGAAAACACTAAGTCAGCTCTGCATTTACATTTTTTTAATCACATTGATAATGATGTTATCCATTTATTGCTGACAGAAAATTGCAGCCAGATATTTTAACGCTGCCCAAAAATACTTTGCAAAGACATTTCCTTTGACAGCCAACCACCAGGCCACAGCAGCACTGCCTGCTTAGTGAGATGGTATCTATCACCTACGAGATCTGGGAAGAAAGAACACAAGAACCTAGCGCAGACCTGGAGCTTTTCACATCAACAGAGCCCAGTCCCTCTGGGGATGTCGTTGACTGCACAGGGCAAATCCGGTGGCCTGAGCCTTTCTCCAGGCTGGTGAGGTTTTGCTGTCACCATGGACAGGCAGGGGTTGGGGTGCCTTGTTCCTCAGGATGAGCAGTGTGGTCCACACCACGGCTGGTACCCGGGCTGCAGCAGAGTCGGGTCCATGAGCACCCAGAGCATCTGAAGCAGTCGGACAGCCCAGACTCACACCCCAAGACATAAGCATGACCCTCCAGTGTGTTCAGAGGGACAGGGACTCGGGGCATGTTGTGCTGTTACTGGCTCAGTAGTGATGTTACAATCCCTGTGCTGTACACAGGTGGTACAGACCGCCCAGGGGAGTTAACTCAGTGTCTGAGCTGCCATCTCCTCCCCAGGGCTGGGGCCATGGGGACATACCAGCCCTGGCTTACAGCTGCTGGTGGGGAACACCCAGATGGGATGAGGAGGTGGAGTCTCTTACCACCAACCACAGGCTCTGCAAAGCTGACACAGTGTCAGCACTGAAGCCATCAGCCCTTTAAAGTTACATAAGAGCATTCTCTGCACTTGAGCCACTGTGTTACCTTCTCCCCTACTTCCAGAGCTCCTGGCACCACCACGGTGCATTGCCCAGAGCAGCTCATCACCACCAGCTGCCAAAATCACACTGTGCTGCAAGGCACCTGGCCCAGTCACCTTCACCCAGCCACCATCCTGCCCACGTCCCCCATGGGAGGGCTCTTCTGCTATTCATAAGGCAGCAGCCTCTCCCTGCGGCCACAGAGTTAAATTCCAGAGCTTGTGCTGCCCAGACACCCTCCCAGGCTGCTGCCATCTCCCCAGGCTGTGCCATGGAAGGGCTGCACTGGCCCCTGTCTGAGGTTGTGTTCAAGAGGGAATCCCACACCACAGCCAATGGGATCAGGATTCATGCTTAAAGGGAGATACTTTCAAGAACAAAAGAAAACAAACAGGACAGCTCTTAAGTGTTTTTTGGTGTTGGGTTTTTTTTTCATTTTAGCACATTTTGGAAGTCAATTTACTTTTAATGAGGTGTCAGTGGTGGTTTTTAGGTTTTATTTCACAGCATGTCCTCACCACCACTCCAACCTTTCTCATTTTCCAGATCCATATGGGATTTTAAAAATGTTTTTATTAGTAAGAAAGTGAAATTAAAATGCTTAGTGGCAAACATCCAAAGTAACACAGAGCAAACCTGTACTCCCTCCTACACCCCAGTCCCTAGGTCTCAAACTGAAGAGGAGCATCGATTCCAGTGGATTAATAAATACGTTAAACTACTTTATGAAATGTCAGTGTTTACAATAATGCTGATGAAACAAAGTGTTTTGGGGCAATGATTAATGACAGCATCAGGCTGCTGTCTGGCCTTCAATTTTAGAATTTTATTCCAAAAAAATATAAGCTTACAAAGGCAAGCGTTATTAAGCAGTCCAGCCTGAGATGTCATCAGCAAACTATTTCCCCTCCAGATAAATCACAGTTTCTTCTGTTACAGTTTTCTTATTACTAATCTAGCTCCACAATATGCATGTTTTCCCTTCCCCACAGCCAGTGCAGAAAATCAGACAAGAAGGGATTTGCTAATCTCCAGAGCCTGTGGACCCACAACAAACCTTTGCTTTCACCCTCAGCATGCCTACAGCCAACACCTATCACCTGAGCCTGTGCTTGACTGAACGGACCACAACCCTTTGCCATGCTGCCAAATTAAGCAGGTAAATCCAGAAACACTTGTTCATCACTTCTGCCAATCAATCCACCCCCTAAGTTTTACACCTACTCAAACGTTAGTAGGCAAAGGACAGAGAAAAATAAGGCTATATAAAAATAAGGCTAATAATACATATTGTATCCTTGGTAGGATCATGGGTGTGATTTTAATTTGGGTTTGATAAAGGTTTTCCTCTTGACATTCCTTAAGCATTCAGAAGTGTTTCTGAACCAGGCTTGCATTGCCATGGCTGAGCCTATTCAGAAGTGAAGGGGAAAAAAAACAATATATGGTATTACATGAGGCAGAAGCCTGTTGGGCAAGACAGCAGGGAACTGAGCTCCAAAGTCCCCATCTCTAATAACCTGGAGAGATGCACAGGTAAAAGGATGCTTAAACCTCTTTAGAGCTCAGTTCTTATTCAACAATCTCATAGGATTCTGAGCAGGCTTCATGTCTTCAACAGAATAAGTTTCCTACTAGCCAAAATACACTATCACTTCTACATATGAAGCCCTGCTTGTCTTTTAAAGATACAATCTAGTTGAAGGAAATAATCTCCAACCTTGCATTTACATCGGTTTGTTTGCAGAATAGAAACCATAATTTAAAAACACTGACTGAAATGCAACTGAGGAGTTAGCCCAGGCCATTGTCTGGTCCACCCACACTTGCTCAGCAGTCCTCAGTCTCAGCCTGAAAGCATCAAACCTGGCTGCAGGGCAGATATAAGGAATTTACTGCAGTTTGGGTCAATGTCTGCCCCTTTTGAGGGTTTTGTTCACCCCTGCAAAGCAGCATCTTCCCAGTCCTCCAGGTTTGCCTAGTTCAAAGATTTGCCTCTGCTCACTGAAAAAAAAAAAAATAGCAGCTTTACAGCAAGAACCATCTGAAACATGCACTCACATGGAGTGCATGTGCCTCAGGAACATGGCACCAGGGAAGATGCTGCACACCAGTGGCTCCCAGCACCTGCACTGGGCTCAGACCAATCCACATAATGCAGTGTGAAGGACACACACTGCTGACTAATGCATTTTAACTCACTCTAAACACTGGGTTCTCAAGACCTAAGTTCTTCCAACTCCTAACAACACCCCAAACACCCACTTGTAAGAGTTACAATGACACAGTATCCTGGGGCAAAAATTAATCGCCGATTTACTTCATAGACTGAAAAGGCATCTATGTCCCAGACACTTTGGGAGTGGGATTCATGAGCAAGACTTGTTCAACTGCAAGACCCCACACCAAGTTACTGGTTTTGCAGCAAAGATGCTCTCATTTCAAGTTTTAGCTTCTTGGCCATCGAAGAGCAGATTTAAGTGTTAAAGCCTGGTGGGTGTGCTAGCCCACGCTTTTTTTGGCTTGGTAGCAGAGTCGAGTAACCTTAACTACTGATGGACTATGTGGTGGAATATGGACCCATTCTTCTCTTTACTAGTCAAAAACCCTTTAGCCACATAAATATGACAAACAGACCTGAGACCCCTATGCCACAGGGCAGCTGCTTCCCTTCCTGCTGTCTCCGTTCCCCCACTGGTATCACAGTCAAATGTACAAAGCAGCAGCATGAAAAAAACCTGCCATCACCTCTGCAGCACCAGCAAGTTCCATACTTATTTCCAGCATCACTGCAGGCCCACCATATGGTGCCTTGCTGGATGTCCTGCACCAGGGCCAGGTTTCAGACGTAAGGTGGTCTAAAAATCCCTCTCTAATAAAATCTGAAGTGGTATTCAACAGCTGAAGAGGCTGTCAAAATAGAAGCTGTCCCAACTGAAACTCTTCGGCGTACGGCCCAGACTTACTAATGGAAGAAAGTGAAATTGTTTTAACAGACAGGCTACAGCCTGGATTCATTATAAATCCGCCTGATGGAAAGGAAACTACAGCACATCCGAAGTTTCCTATTTCTACTGAAAGATGCATGCATGGCAACACACTAAAGCAGGAAAGGTCACTGCAGGGATGCGTGGCACCATCTTCTGCCCATATGCAGGTGGCGCAGCAAAGCCACAATAAACAAAACCCCAAAGCTGCTTCAAGCTCTGGCTCAGCTTCCTCTAGACAAGTACTTAAAATAGCTTAAATAACAGGATGCAAGAGGGGAAAGAAACCCACACGTTTCCTTTTAAGGATATATGCTCAGCAGGACACGTTCTAGCAGGATCACAGATCCCCGTTTGCCTTGAGCTAACGTTTCAGAGCATTGTTTTACCACCTTGCAGCAGCAAACAAAGTGTTCAGCTGGGTTACAATTTTTAAGTACTTCATGTTACCAGAAAAGATGCTTATCTCTGCTATCAGAAGCAGGGAGAAGAAAGACAAATAAACAGAGCAAGTCTGCAGATTTTGTTCTGCCATGCCTCTCCTGTGAAATGCCTCTGTTTGGCCAAGTACATACACACGCCTGTTCTACAGAACAAATTCAGGGATCACCTGAGATTTGGAGCAACCTGCTCTTCTCCCATTAACCTGTGGGTCATTCAAAGTCTAGACAGTTCTTATGCCCCACTTAATTACTTTTTTTTTCAGATGTTAGAATGCTTTCTTCCCCACTGCTCTTTACCACTTGGATCACTTCCAATACAAATACCTGGTTGTAGGATGCTGGGAGCTGCTTGTCTGAGCTGTAGCTGACTTTAGTGCTAACCTTAAACCATGGCTTCTCACCCGTGCACTGCTTCTAGTGAGCAATAGGTGGACTCTTGCCTTCTGCTGGCAGTCAGAGAACAGCACACCAGCTTCATGGGAGAGAGGGAACACCTTCAACTGGTGTGGAAGGCAAGTGGTGACACAGTCTAACACACCTCACTGCCTTCCAGCATCACCAGATGTCTCCACCTGGTCCACCCACATACAGAAAAGCTGGTCAGACAAACCTTTAAAGTCCTGTCAATCTACACATCCAGAGCAGGAACTCGCCCTGTGCTACAGTTAAAGCAGGTCTCCAGGGAGCCCATGCAGCCATGCGTTGGAGCAGGGCACATCCTGGTGAGCAGAAACCACCCTGTGAGACACTTCCTCCTCCCCACATCTCCTTTACAACATCCTAGAAGCCAACGAGCTGCACTTTGCTATAACCACGCATCTCAGCTGCGTTCCAAGTCTCCCAGGTAGCTGGGAGAGGAAAGACTTCATTTTACATAGCAGCCTTAGTCCAACTTTTCTTCACATGCATTAGAGATGGCATCAGAAGTTCCCAGTGAAAGTCAGTCACCCAGTTAGTGACCAGTTCTATATCCCAGGGCACATATGGCTCCTTTAGGCAAAAATAAAAGGAATGAGAGCATTAGAGACACTCCTGACATGTGTCCCACAGCAATGCTTGTGGGCTGTACCACGCCTAGAGCACACAAAACAGAAGGCAACTGAAAAGGACAAGTAGCTCCCATCTCACTTGTAGGTATGTCCAGGCTAATTATCACATTTCTCAATAACACCTAAGTTTTGACACTACTTTTATAATTTAAAACCAAAGAGAGACCCCAGCTCCTGAGCAGGGTGAGCTGGTTTCCTAAACCAAACCAGGATCTGACTTGGGTTTCTCTGTGTTTCCAGTGCAAAGGCAGTCACATTCAACCTAATCATAATGATTTCCCCCCACACTAATGACAAAAAGCCACCACATTCCAGCCAAGTTAATCATTTTAAGTTTATCCAAGGACAAAATGGGCTGCCTGCATCCCATCTTATTAAGGTTTGCACTCGTTTGGCAGCGAGAAGCATGATGGTCACTTGTCTCCCTCTGTGCCAACCCATGTCCACCTGCTGGAAAAGTCTCAGGAAGGGCAAGACAGGAGAGGGAGCTGCCTAAAATGCAACTTGCTTCAAGTCCCAACAGGGAATACTGCTCTGGGAGAATCTGTTGTCTTGGAAATTCACATTTCTCTCTGCAGACTGCAAATCTAGAGTAAGAAAGAGTTTAAAGAGCCACCCTGCTCTAGAGGGCAGTTTACCTGACACAGACGTGAGGCAACTACCAAGCTGTATTTATAACCAGTGCTCAAGGGCTGCTGATGCCCAGTTAGGAGTATGACACACTGGCTGTGTTCCCTTGTGCAACTCCTTCCCAGCCAGTGCCAGCCCCGGGTGCGGTTCCCCAGCTGCATACACTGACCTCAGCCCATGCTGCTGTGGTCCAGCTCCCAGCTCACCCTTCCCTGGCATTCCCCTCACCCTCCAGTATGCCGTATCAGGAAACTAAGCCAGCAGAAAACTATTTTCTTCATGATGTCAGTTTTCTGCCCGTTTCAGCTTCCCAAAGCAGCCTGCCAGAGGCTTCTGCAGTGCCAGTGCAGGGGGAGAGCTGGCAGGCAGGCAGAGCAGCCTGGGCTGTGCAACCCCTGGGGCACCACAGGCTGGCAGGGAGGTGAGAACCCGGGAAGAACCAGAGCCACCAGAGGGCAATGAACATGCACCGCAGCCACAGAGCTTTTCATTATCACCACAAGTTGCTCCATAATGGCCAGGTAAACAGACACTAATTAGGTTCTGCCTACAAGCTCACCAAAAGCGGTGCTTCACGTGCACCTGCACAAACCAGAAATGCAGCACCTGCACCTAGGATGTGCACAGCTTGGCCAATCTGCCACAACCCACATCATCAGAACCAAGCACTGTGCAAGCCCTGAAGTGCTGCCTGGGCCAAAATAATGCAAGACCTGTTTGGATATTTCTTCTGCCATCAGGAACCAATAAAGCTCAGCCTGGAGCAACAGGACAAGGCTGTCTGCCAGTGCTCACCGACAGCCCTTCCTTTGTGCTCCTCGGCTAGAAGTGACAAAGCTGGCAAGGGACTCCTTGGCACGGAGATCAAGAAGCAGCAGACTGCCCACGTCCTGCCAGCACTGCTGCTCACAGGGCTGGGTAAGTCCATTTCAAATGTCCAGCAGACAGGAGCAAGGTGCCCTCCTCACTGCAACTTACCAACTTTGTCAAAGGCCTCCTTGAGTTCTTCTAGCTCATCTTTGGAGATTTGCATGGTGTTGGCCATCTCATTAATTTAGGGAGTACCTAAAGAGAGAAAAATGACATTGTGTGAAACCAAGCTGCGTGCAAATGCATGCAGTATAGCAACAATCAGTACCAAGGTCACTATAGTTCTTGAAGCCACATTTATCTTTCCACTAAGAAAATAAATGTGTGGAACTCAGAAGATTGGAAATTCACTACTTAACAAGTCAAAAATCCCATAAGCCTTGTTAATATTTAGCTCTGTGTATTTATTTTATGGGCTATGCTGTTCTGCACACATTAAGGTACCTGCTACCAGTGTGTTCTGTAGGTCAGAAAAGCTCACATCTCCATGGATTTTCCACAGCTTTGAACAAAATCAGAATCCAGAGTTAAAATATTCATGCAAGAGCTACTGAATGCTCTGCCTGCCTGCCTGTCCCCCAAGAGTACACAGTACCAAACCCAAATAGTAAAGATTCTGAATAGTACCTGAAAAGGTCTTTTTGCACAAAGTAGTATACCTGATATTGTTTGCAAAAAGTCTGCTTTTCTACAAGAAAATTGTTCGAATAAATACCTGCCTATTTCCCCAGTCACAAACCATGCAAGCAACAGGCTGTACTGGCACTGACCCCCTCCACCCCCTGTGCCAGGCATGGCAGGAACAGCAGGCATCAGCCACACTCAAACCCCGAGCACGCAGACACTCTGCTTAGATCAGAACTGCTTGATGTTTAAGCAACAGAGAGGACAAAGCATACAGTTCCTACACCCATCTGCTATCATCCTCCCTTCCAAGCACTGATTGGGTGCCACGCAGCCAGCCTGGACAGGAGGCATCACCATTAGGATGGGAAAAGGGCAGTGATCTGCCCACATCCCCTTCCCATGACATGTGTGACAGCAGCATCGATGTCCTGTTGGCACTGCAGCAAATATGACCAAGGGACACCAGTGATTGATGGAACAATGCAAACAGGGCAATCCCTGTGCACGAACCAAAAGGTATGCACTGATAAGCACATTTGAGAACACGTTAGCTCCAGCTCAGGGTCTTTAAAAGTGGGATGTGGGCAGGCTGAGGGCAACTTCAAATGAGGTTTGCATCCCAAGATTTTCCAGCTCCCACTTTGTGAGCTACAATCGCTGTTGAGAAAGAAAAGACGCCACCTCTGCCTACGGAAACACCCACAGCTGCCTCCTCCTGTGTAAGCAGAAGGATGAGGGGTGAATCGAGGCTCACAGGCTGTCAGAAGGCAGCACCCTGCACGGGCTGGCTCGCTGCGAGGCGACAGGAGGCTCGGTTTCACACACGCCTGTGCTCTGATGAGCAAGCCTCTTGTCTGAGGCTCCAGCTGCCTTCAGAAGCATTTCTTAGCTCAGGAACACAAGTTCACCTCTACCTGTAATTATTCACTTTCTGTAACACTTCACTCAGCCTGGAAAGAACGAAGCCCTTGGAGATGAGCGCGATGGGCAGGCGTGGCAGCCTGGGAGAGCAGCTCAGACAGGTGCCAGCAGCTCAGAAAGTCAACAAGCAGTTGCATCACTGCAGAGACATGAAGGAAAGCAGAGCAGAGCCCACCTCCCACTATCTGCAGAGCTGCCAGCAGACACAACAAGATGTTTAAGAGTCAGTAAAAGCCACCAACAGCAAGACAGCCAACTTCACTGGGGCAGGGGGAGGAACTGCAGCAACGCTGCACCAGACTGACAGAGGGGAGTAAAATTTTTATACAGTTTCAGAGATTACAAGTTAGGCGAGTTGACCTGCTACCATGCAAGTCCTTGCAAGATGCAGAAATGCTGTGTGCCACAGTGCTTGTCCTTCTGGATGCCCAGCCTGGGATCCCCCTGGGGTTCCTGGCGCTCCCAGGGTGGCCCAGCAGCCCCAGCCTCGGTGCCACCAAAACCTGGCTGTTATTCCCAGGGGATGAAGGAGTTGCTCAGCAAGAAAGGCAGCTCTGAGCAAGCTTGGTGCGTGGTATGGGAGGTGGATTTCACAGCTGGCAGGAACATAGGGGGAACACTACTGGGAATGGAGGCAGTTTTGGCTAGGCTTGCAGGAGAGGCAGAGCTACGAGGCTAAAACTTCAGCCAACCTTCCTTCACAGGTTCTGCCTCCTTCCTAACCCTCATTTGTACCCATTAATTTGCAAACCATGAGGATTTCCCTTAAAAAGGGATTTCCAAAAGCATCATTATCTAACCACTTCACTGGAATTTACTGTGCTGCTGACTATCTCTAACATCTTTAACACCAAAACAAGCAGCAAACAGGGAAATACTATGCTCTGGCTATACCCTGAAGCTGTTTGTGTGGGTCCCACTTAAAAATAAAATCCTTACAGCCCCTATGCTGTTCGGCTCAGTCGGTAGGTCTATAAAACAGATTTACCTGTCAGTTTTCATATCACTTCTTCCTTCTCTGTTTCTCTGCCTGAGAGGAGAGAGGGAGAATTTGAACCAGCAGAGAAAAAGCAGACACCTGACCTTGTCACAGCCGTCTGGGAAGGGGAAAGGATGCTATAAGGAAACAGTATACCAAAAGGTTAGTGGGCCACAAAGTTACAAGTTGACAGGCACTGCTAAGCTCCCCAAACAATTTTACAGAGGGTTTTTTTTGCAATGGAGGGGGAGGGGGCTGGGGAGCTTTTCAGTTTTTGATTGTGTGGGGTTTTTGTTTGTTTGTTTTTAATAGCTGAGTCTGGGGCATTCAGAATCATGTTTTTCATTCAGTTGCATTTTTAAACAAGAGGCTTTGTCTTCAGGGACAAAACAAGCCCTTTTATCCCCCTGGCAGAGGGATCACACATCAGCCGCTCGCTGGAAGCCCTGGGGGATGCAGCACCACGCTGCTCACGCCTCACCACGTCACATTCACTGCCACCCCCAAAGCCTCTCCCAGGGCAGGCAATGACAGCCAGGGACAAACTCACGTTTAAAGACCTGTTTTAGAGGGGGAAAGAGAGAACAAGTGGGAAAGAGGAGCGAGACGGGAGCTAGTGATCCCACACCCATTTGGCACCCTGGTGACAGACGGTCCATTGGCCAACGCACACACAAATGGAATGTATAAGGGAGCAATTCCTGCTCCAGATCCCTTTTGCTCCTGCCTCCATCCCTCACCCCACAGAAGAAAAGCAAAGGCAGCTCTGTAACACACGGATGCACAAAAGCAGCTTCACAGAAGAGAGCAGCCGGTGCAGCCAGTTCCTGTCCTCGGAAGGCTTCACTTTGTGCTGCACATCAGCGCTGCTCCAAGTGCACCTCAGCTTTTCTAATACCAGCTCCCTCGCCAGAGAGGGGCCGTATAAAGTTTCTGTGCAAACAAGTTTTATAGCTTCTGAACACACTGCAGCCACTCGGTCCCCGAAGGGGGGTTAGTTTATTTGCTCTCCAGACAGAACTGCAGGATGTGCAGGTCACAGAGAGCTGCCCCAGCCCGTGTGTTTTAACAGCTGTAAGCCACCTGGAGACACGCCGTCACAGGGGACTGGCACCCTGGCACCCCAGGGATGCCCTTGCTGCCACCCTCACTCTTCCAGGACAGGCACCAGAAGGCAATCAGGACATTTGGGTGGATTAGCTGCTCAGACAGCATCTTAAAAACACTCAGCCCCAGCGAAAAAGTCCCCAAACAGGAATCTCTGGGAGCTGCATCCTGCACAGACCAGTGCAGAATGGCAGAGGGGGGAAAGGAGCATTCAGGCATCTGCACATCTCCTTGAAAACTGGAGGATTAATTCAATTTTGGAAGCGCGCAGCAACCAAGTATTTCCCGACAGCCACTTGAACACCTCCAACAGAAACAGAGCTGGAATTTGCTGCTGATCCAAATGGAAGGATTTGCTTTCTTAGCAGCTCTGCGCTCGCTTAAAGCCAGCGCTGGGTCCCTCCCAGCCCCGCCCTGTGTTAATAGCTCCACAACTGAGTAACAGCATCTATTTGTTTACTCAAACGTGTGGATGCAGACACATTAAAGTGTCAACAAAAAGGTATTAATGTGCCCTTTTTCCATCCGATTAAAAAAGAAAAAGCGAGCTGGGCCCAGTCTGGAGCAGTGACTCACCCTGTGCGGGTTCCCCTCCTCGGAGGGACCTGTGGGTTTGCTGCTTTTTCATGACAAAGGCTCCAGACATGAGAAGGCGAGTCAGTCAGCATCAGCTAATTAAAAATACTTCAAACCCCACATGTCTCTGACCGCTAACCCAGCACACATCAGTCTTGCTTTAGGAACAATGAGCTGGACAGCCAGGCACTCGGTCCCCATGGCAAGTGCCAGAGCCCCAGGGCTGCAGCACAGGCACTGACGAAGCCACCTCGCTAATTTGGAGCTAATTTGGAGGGAATCCTGGTGATTGAGCTGAGGTAGGATCCAGCCCCTAGGCTTCCTGTGGCTGACCCCATCCTCCTCCTCTTCCCTGTTCTGCAGGTAGGGCTGGCCCTGCCACGAGCCGCATCAGAGGATGAGGTGGCAACGCAGCCAGGGAAGCGAGTCACTGGTGGGGGCTGAAAACCTGAGTTTTCTTTGCATCTCATCCCAGGTGAATGTGATGCCACAGAGGATGCTGCAGGGATCTCCTGACACTGCAGGAACCCTTCTCCACAGGCACCGGCCAGCCCTGGGCTAACACTGCACTTGGAAACGCCTGCAGGCAGGAGAGGGCACGCACATCCCCCCGCATCCCATCGTCACCACCCAGCAGCTCTGCTGGCTCCTCTTTCTGGTCCAGCCCAAGCAAAGCCTTTGGGGTTTTACAGACAACATCTTCAAACTTGACAGTGACAGAAGTGAAAGCTTGCACAGACTCAGCCTGATGAGTGCTCCAAAGAGAAACACCCCCGTTATGGGGGGAGACAGGGAAGTTTGGGGATTGTTGGCCTGTAAATGGAAACCTGTCATCCTCTCCTGCTCATAATCAGTTTGTGTTTCAAACAGTGATGTTCATCAAATTCCTCCAAGACAGCACCCACTCATGACACATGGTTACTAGCAAACACCAGGCTGCTGGAAGCACATAAACTTTTATTTGGCAGTTACCTTCCAGACAGTCCCTAGTCAGAAGCACAGGGTGAAACCAGACCTGCAGCACACTTTCATCTCTCACATGGCAATAGGTGTCATCCCGGTAAGAGCAGGGATTAGGAGATGTTACTCCATCCACACAGGCTGCACCACTGCGGTGTCCAACACCGTGCCAACAGCGTGACACTGCTACAAACCACTGGCCCCCAGAAGTGACTTTGCTGCTGCTCTTTGCACGAGTGAGGTACTCCTGCATGCACAACACGGAGTTCCTCCTGGCTGTTTCCCCTGCCTCGGGAGGAAAGGGGCACACGAAGCTTTGAGCAGTTATTTCTTTGTGATGCCAGACTTGGCCAAGTAGCTGCATCTCTCATCTGTGGCTCTTCCCTTCAACCAAGCTTGCCCAGCTCTGTGCACATTGGGCTCAACACCGACGAAACTACAGCTCTGCTCTCAAGGTCTGCAGTGCTTTAACTATGGAACAGCACCGGGCTGTAACACCTGCAAAGCCATCACCCATACCCAGCTTTATTTCATTATTAATCCAGCTTTCCTCATCCATGCACAGCACCAAACTACCCGCCTCAACCGGCCAAGGACCAACCACGCATCAGTTCAATTTTAATGCTGAATTTCTTTAAGCTTGTCTTGCTGTTTGAATTTATTCCCTCCCACCTTCCAAGTCTTCAGCTTCCTCAAGCTACTGCCTTTACACGCAGTACATCCAGTACACACAGAGTCCACGCTTGGACTCGTCAGCCCACCAGCTGCTATGCAGATTCCACTTGCTGCATCACAGGAAAAAGCCACAGGACCGCAGATAGCAATTCCCACTGCACAGGCACTTTATGGCTGACTTCTCCCCAATCCCATATAGAGATTACCTCCAGCTGCTGTTTTTGAAGCATGTCTAAGTCAGTAAAAGTCCCATTAGCACGTTTTGCTTTGTATTCTTTCAAATCCCTGAAGCTGTCATGCTGGGAGAGACAGGCTCCGTTATGCTTATTTTCACCTGGGAGCAGACTGTGGGGTTTTGCTCCCATTATTACACTGCTGCTGTGGGGGGAAAATCTGTCAAATCCATCAGGAGCAGAGACATATACTGGAGTTAAGTCACTACACTCTACTTGCCAGTGTCTCTCTCCATATTTGAAGGCATGTTTCTAGAGGGTATTCACATCTAGACACGTACTTTCCAGGCCTAGGTCAAACCCCTCCATTTCTCCTAGGTAGACCTGTGTAGAATGATGTCAGAGATTTTTCTGAGCAGTGTCTGTTGGGTAGATGCCCAGCAGGGATCTGGGCTGCCCAGAAACAGGGTCACTCCAACAGTACAGGCACAACCACAGCAAACCAGTTTTCTTATGCCTTCTGCTTAGACTGTAATCGCTGCCCCAACATCCATGGACAGCCTGGACAACCTGGTCCTTCACTTTTTGCATGCTGGTCAATGTTTTCTCTCCCTTCAAGACAGAACCATATTCACTAGCTTCCATCTTCTTAAAAGTCCAGGAAAGACATGTCCTTCAGGGCAGCATCCAGAACACTGAAAGCTGGGAATATGACACAGAAGTCTGTAGGGATTTGAATACACAAATCTCTCTGTCTCGCAGATACAGAAAACAGAAAGATAAAAAGCAGCTGAGGATGCTCAACCACGTGATATCCCATTGCTCAAAGGCTGAAAGGGGAGCAGAAGCCAGAATAACACAAGTCCTTCCAATCCAGCTGCATATGGGAGAGGGAAAAAAGGTTCCCCAGTCCTCAGTGCAGTCCCCCCCAACACATCCCCATCCAGCCCTGAAGGACTATGAGCCAGAGCTGCCTCTGATGCACATTAAGGGGTGACAGCTCTGGAGTAGAGTAGATGGATGCTTGCTCACTCTCATGACCCAGGATTTACTACAAGGAAGCTGAAGCGACAGAAAGGTAAAAACTCATTTGATACTCAAACAGAATGGAGAAGCACAGAAAGCTTTCTGCAATCCTACACTCCTCTCTGAAGGTTCCTGACATGGAAGACCAGGGCCAAGTGGCCTGGACAGACAGTGAAAGCAGGGACAGTGCTGACTTGCCAGGAGAGCAGCTGCCTGCTACACCTTGCAGCTGCACTCACACACAGCCATCACTCTGCAGACTCCCAGCTACAGCATACTGACCACCTCACTGCTCCAACGCTATTACCTGTAGTGACAGGGTACTTACAGCCTGCAGGGCACAGTAGAAACCAGATAAAATACTGCTCAAGGCACCAGTGAATCAGTCCTTAAAAGCCTCTTTGCCAAATACTTGCATTTTGGCACACCTCTGGTTTTAGCAGAGCAACTACTCCAGGATTAGAGCACAGTTAAGCACATTAGAGCACAAAACCCGATAGATTTAAGTCCCTTTTGAATTTCAATAGTTTGTTCACATCAGTGGAAAAACAGCAGCACTATTCCTCATTAACTAGTGAGTTCAACACAAAACAGGTGATCCTTCCAAGGCCTCTCAGGAAAGGAAGAGCTGAACACTCATCCTGCCTGGAACTTGCAAAAGCAAGTAACAGTCAGAGGTAATTTAAACCTAAGTGCAAGAAGGTAAAAAGGGGGGGAGAGAGGGCACGCGCAGATGTCAGCTAATGGACTGAGACTCAGAAAGCTTAATTTAAATTCCTGGCTCAGGCAGAAAAATCATGCTAGCCTCTCAGGAAATTCTTATGCTGATAGTAATTCTTATTCCTGTGTACTCCCCCAAATAAAGAACAGCATCAAACACTTCCTTCTGCTTATTCTAGATCTTAACCATAAATGACCATAAACTGGGAAAGCACCCACCTCTTACCCACCTATCACAAAACTCAACACAAGGCATCTCACATTTTATGATGGCACTCTCAGAGTGATGGTGGGAAAGCCAACAGGTTCCCCACCTGCATAAGCGAGGAGGGATGAGGATCACCAGACTGAGTCAGTGCTGATTTCCTTCCCCACAAGCTTGCCGAGACCTGCAGGTTACCCTCAGCATGCTTTAAGCATGTGTCTCTCGATTTCCCAATATTCAGCCCAAAAGGAGCCCAATTCCTTACAAGATGAGCTGCAGACCTCAGCCTGTGCCCTGGCCTCCAGCAGCTGGATAAAGTCCTTCCAAGGCTGAAGGGAATCAAGGCCACGCAGCCCAGACCCATCTCCATCCCCCCAGCACCTCCAGCCTTTGCTTGGTAGGTAAAGAGACTGATATTCAATATGCCAGGATAAAGCAAGAAGCATTATGCAGTCTGTTAAACATCCCTCTGCCCAGGTGGGGGTATCAACCCAGTCCCTAAATTAAATCACAGTGCAGTCACTGCTTATGCTGTGCCAGCAAACAAGCTCCTGCAAGCCAAACACCCAGCATGACAGTGCCGATCCCTGGAGGGCTGGACAATAGGGAGTTTCAGCAATTAATTTTGGGAGGTTGGGTTTTGTGCAGCCTTTTAGAGGGTACGTGATTTTGCAGCCTGTTTTATCAGCTTGAAGATAAACAGAGCTGTCCTAAAACAGCACAGCCAGGGCTGAGATCCTGGCAGCCCAGCAATAAACATTCAGGGAAGTGTGTGAATGAATGTTTCCTTAAATTAAGAAACAAAACACTAGAAACTACAAACCATACTCTTAAACATTAGAATTATGTTTCAAAAGTCTCTTAAAAACCCAGGAATTTCAGTAACTGATCTCTTACTAGAAAAAGCTACTGATAGAAGAATAAAACCCTTTTTCCATCCTTCCCCCTATAATCTTGTTTAGAAAGCACTTGGGAAAAAGGGAAAGAAGTCAAAATAATTTGATTCAGAGTGAGAAAGCACCACTAGACTGTAATAAATCAGTGCCTCTGTACAGCTCTCCTAGTGGCTTCTGGAAGTAGAAAAAACCCTGTAAATTCAACACTTATTTTCTCCGGAGAAGATGGTACAGATCCTGTCTCCCCTTAACAAAAGCAGAAACATTAATCTCAAAGATTATTGTGAAATGGCTGGAAGAGCTGCTGTCTTTGCCTCCCAGCAGGCTGCCTCGAGAGTGAAATCATGTTTACTGTGACAGCAGGGTGTTTCCCACACTTCTCCATAATTTAACTTGCTACAGGGAGGAATGATAGTGAGCAAAAGGTAGCAGCCACTGGTCCAGGATCAGGCAAGCTCTACTCTGGGACTCTTGGATTTTGGACAAGCATTGATAATGTCTCCGAAATGCACCATAATTAGCAGGCTCCAAGGCCAGACAGGATCTCCAGAATGCATCCAGCACTCCTGGAGCTGAGCACCAGCTTCTTGTTGGGTCCTTTCAAACTGTTTTGCCTCCTCCTCCTCCCTGTGTGCAGCAGCTCAGCCAGTACCTGATACCCCTAGAATCGATGTAATGGCTAAAGAGATGTGTGTGCTGTAAACAGCAGGCAACTGCATCACTACCCCAAATTTCAGGAGGGTGTGAGAGTCCTCCAGCTGTGAAAATCACTCTCTACAGCCAGATGTTTTGCAGAACAAGTGCAGGGTGAGAGTAAAATATAAGTAAGGAAAACCTCAGAGCAATACACTCAGTATAAACAAAACCAAGACATGAAGAAGCGACACTAGATGTGTTTTACAGGTTTTCAGACATGTCTAAGTTTTTCAGCATAAAATATTCAGCGTTTCAGTCCAGTACTTATGAGTACAAGTGTTTTAGCCAGCAGCAACTGCTAGCACACTGGGGGAAGGTCTACGCCAGCTTCCAGCACCAAGCACAGCCAGCCCTCACCGGAGAACACAGCAAGCAATATAAACCCCTCAGCCTGGAAGCAAACTCCTGCCAGGCTGCGATGCCACACGCCATTCCCAGCGGAGCAGCAAAGCAGCACTGGGAGCCCAGCCCGTCCAGGTGAAAGATCCCAAGAAGTCAGGCAGCCAGCAGAGCCAGCAGCCCACAGCCATTTCCCAAACGTACTCAGAGCTTTCAGCGAGGCAAACGTTTAAATATTTCATTTTTCTAACATGCAGGCTGAAGCAGTTCTACTTTTTAAAAGCCTCCTGCAGGCTGAGATGGGGAAGCTCTCCGGGAAGGCACACCCTCGGTGCTCACTTGACAAATTAAACACTCGGTGATGCGAACTCATCTGCTGCTCGCTCAGGTGCTCGGATAAATTCTAACTTTCAAGCGCATTAAAACCTGAAAATTACTCTTGGCGTTCTGCCTCCAGCTATTTTCCTTTATCTACCACAGCATTAGGAATCGCTAGAACATTTTGCAGAGGAAAAAAAAGTAAATCAAAGCGAAACAAGTCGTTGCAGGGCGATCTCCGGCGCGCGCTGGCGGAGCGGCACCCCCTTACCTTGCGCCTCTCCCGGGGAAGGGGAATGGCTCCGGCAGCCGGGCCGAGCGCCAAGGCGGCTCCCAGGGGCAGGGCAGGGCCCTGGGCAGCCACCATCCATCCCTCCATCCCTCCCTCCCCGCCCAGCGAGGGGAGGGCGCTGCCCGCAGCCACCCGAGGGATGCGGCGGCCGCACAGGCGGAGGGACCGGCGGCTCCCGGCATCGCGCACACGCGGGACCCTCCCCAAGCAACCAGAGCCTGTTCTTTCATTGCTCGGCACTTGGGAAGACGAGGCAGGAAGATGTAAAGATTTTAGGCAAGCAAACTTTTTTTTTTTTTTGAAAAAAAAAACAAACCACAAAACCAAAAAAATCAACCAAACAACAACAACAACAAAACCCACAAAAAAACCCCAACCACCAAACTCTTTTACCTTTATTGTTTTAAATTAAATGCATTTTGCATTTCTAGCACAGCTCATCCAGCCAAACAGCGACATGGAGCTCATATTTTGGTTTATGTACTTATTTTATGGATGTCTTTAAACTACCAGGAGCTCAGAGCAATGAGGATCCAGCCCTATTCAGCCTCAGTTGGCACTGAAGGATGCTGCTGCCTGCTATGGGGCAACCCCAAGCACAGATACAGCCTGGGTGGGAAATGGCTTGAGAGCAGCTCTGAGGAGAAGGACGCGGGGTGTCTGTTGGTGAAGAACTCAACGTGAGCCGGCGATGTGCGCTCACAGCCCAGAAAGCCAACCGTGTCCTGGGCTGCATCACCAGCAGCGTGGGCAGCAGGGCGAGGGAGGGGATTCTGCCCCTCTGCTCCCGTGAGACCCCACCTGGAGCTCTGCGTCCAGTTCTGAGGCCCTCAACATAAGAAGGACATGGAGCTGTTGGAGCGGGTCCAGAGGAGGCCATGAAGATGATCAGATGATCTCTGCTATGGGGACAGGCTGAGGGAGTTGGGGGTGTTCAGCCCATAAGAGAAGGCTCCAGGGAGACCTTAGAGCACCTGACAGGGTTCGACAAGAAAGCTGGGAGGGACTTTTTACAAGGGCGTGTAGCAATAGGATGAGGGGTAATGGCTTTAAACTGGAAAATGGGAGATTTACATTGGATATTAGGAAGAAATTCTTGGCTGTGAGGGTGGTGAGACACTGGCCCAGGTTGCCCAGAGAAGCTGTGGCTGCCCTCTCCCTGGCAGTGTTCCAGGCCAGGTTGGATGGGGCTTGGAGCAACCTGGTCTGGTGGGAGATGTCCCTGCCCATGGCAGAAGGTTTGGAATTAGATTGTCTTTGAGGTCCCTTCCTATCCAAACCATTTTATGATTCTATGATTTCACCCCACAGTTCCACAAAACAAACAAACAAAGTGGCCTGACTGGGGGGTAAACACAGAGTTCAGAGCTGGTCCATACTGTAATATTACCTCACCAATTAATCCCTGCCTGCTCTAGAGGAAACACTAACAGACATCTGCTACTACGCAGGAAGATGCAAGGAACAGGAACATCATGAACCATGTTGTTGGTGATGCAATGCGCAGGAGCGGAATCAATCACCAAAAAAGGTTAAGTGGAACTTCCAAACAATAATCACATATTTTAGAAATTTCTATGCCTCTTAAGTCCATAATGTTTCCTCTCATAGCTAAAAGGAAAGGATTTCATCTACTAATAAACGCAGTACATGAATGAGTGAAGAATTTGAGGAACCCATGACCGTTCTAAAAATTAAAAGTACTTGACCAATAGGGTCATTGGGTTTTTTGCTTCTTTTTTAAAAATTACATCAGTCAGGAAAGCGAGTCACTGCCTGGTCCCATTTCCTGGGTATCCTGAACATTTAGCTTCCGGCTGTAAAGTTTCAAGAGGTATAAAAAAACAAAACCAAAAAATAACCCAAGCCCAAACCCACAACCTGCCAGCTTCCTCAGGATGGCAAACATAATGGAAACCAAAATAGAGGGGTTTATGCCCAGAATTGCAGCTGCAACTTAAAAGGAAAGAAGTTGGCTTGAAAACCACTTCTGCACTGCCTCAAGTTCAGGCTGCCCGCACGCCAGAGGGGGTTTAGGGGAGAGCAACTGGTTCCAGCATCGCATCACGCCCTGGGTGCAAGGAGCCCCTCAGGCTGCTCTGATCCAAACCACTGACTGCACCCAGCCTGCAGAGTCCTGGGGCAAACATGCAACAAAATTGAAGAAACTTATTTCAGTACATTTAGCCCTTCCACTTTTTGCTCTATGTGCGAGCACATTGCACAGTATAAATTCATCCCGTAAGGCTTAGGAAGGGCTGAGGCTTTGAGGGTTGACAGGTCCTGGGCAGAGAGAGCCAAAGCTCCCAAACTAGGTTGTGCCTTCTATCGATGGCAGAGCTGTTGCAGGAGAAATGAAAACCTCCTCTCCTTGCCTCTGGCACCCGTGTTGCTGGGATGGGAAAGCAGCACCTGCGGGTGTGCAGGTGGCAGATTCACACTGAAGGGCAGACACCTAAAAACCCACGGGTCTTCAAACCTCTGCTTACTCACTTTCCTTTATCCAGGTCAGTGTAATGCACCCTACAGGGCTAACAGCCTCTGCCAGGAAGGGAAAGGGCACTGCCACCCACCACAGGCCCTGAGTTTAACTGATGCACACACAAAGCCCATCTGCCACATGTGCAAGGGATCAGCGACAGCCAGTTCTGCCACAGCTTTACGAGCGCTCTGCTCTCCCAATACACCACAGCCAGTCCTGTCGGTCCAACCTGCAATTACACTCGAACCTAAAATAGCAGCTGAGCAGTGCCAGCACCACTCCTCTCCACGTCATGCCCCGAGACTCGCCGCGCCAGGGTGTGGCCACGGCGGGCAGCGGGCACGCAGCTCCCAGCCACTTCCTCGCACACGGCTGGTCTGCTCTTCCAAAATAGGAAGTTTTACGGTCAATCCCAGTATACCAGTGTGTTTTTCCCTCTTCCTCCCTCTTTAAGAAAGCCTTTTAGGGATGCACAAGATGCCCGAGGTGCTCAGAAGTCGCCCTGCTCGGGTGAAATGTCCACTCCCCAGTGTGGAGCATCAGGGCCGAGGTTTACACACAAGGAGGACTTGTGGCACTGACAGGATCCCTCCAGCACATCATTGCACAAGGACACATCCTCTTCCCAGCTCCAGCTGCCAAGTTTCACTGGGAGGCCACTAATACATATTTGCCCTCCAGAGGTTACTCAGCCACAGCTGTGGGAGTGGCAGCCGCTGCCTTCCAGGTGACGAGGGAGCTGAGAGGGTAAACCCAGGAGTTACTTGTCTCCTCTCACCAGCAGCCCTCAAGAACAAACCCTCTGGCGAAGCTCTGGGGGAGGAAGGGAGCACATCCAAGGTGCTGGTGGGCTGTGCAGCCCCACTGCTCTCCGCAGTGAGTCCCACCACCCAGGAGAGAACAACCACCTGCTCCTGGACACCAGGCTCTCCTGCCCACTCCACAAGTAATCTTTTCCACACCTAGTTAGCAATGCCAAAAGTTGCCATGCTAATATCAGAAGCTGTACAAGATAACTAATGAAACTCATGGTGGCGTACAAGTCCCTGGGCATGCTGCACCAGCCCTAAGGATTTTGGGGAAGGGTTTTGCCCATAAGCACCTCTAGATCCTGAAAAAAAATAAGCTGTTTGCTGGGATATAGCCAGCTCCACTGCCATCCAGCTTAAGGGGGTGCAGGGCATGATGGCTCTCTCCAGCATCCCCACGCTAGAAAAAACCTTATGGCCAGAGGGCTGGACCACAGCACCCCAGGAGATCCCAGAGCCAGCAGAGCAGAGCATCAGCGGACCTTAGTGGACCTCCAGAAGGGTGGCTCAGCTCTGGTGTTGCATATCAAGCATTTTGAGGAGCATCCTCCCTCCTTAAAAAAAAAAACAAAAAAACAAAAAACAAAAACAACCAAACAAAAACCACCCCCTCAAGAAACCCACCAAAACCACAAAAAAACCCAAAACCAAACCAAACAAACAAAAACCCAAAAAAAAACCCACAACCAACCACCACCACCAACAAAAATAATAATTAAAAAACCCAAAAAAAAAACAGACAAAAAAAACCCCAAAACACACAACAAGGGACAGGGCCAAAAGAGTAACTAGCTGGAAAAGAAACCAGGTAACCTATTCCATCAGAAAGAAAACATGACACTTCATGAGCCAGGGCTTTAGAAAGCAAAGCTGAGCAGCCAGCCACCATCCCTTTTTGGACCAGGACCAGTGACCATTCACCACGTGCCAGACAGTCCCCTCCTCCAGTTCTGTCCACATGCTCTTTCCAAGGTAAAGATTTTAATGACATTATGCACAGGTTGATAGAAGCACTCTCCCCTGTGCTTTTTAATACAAACTGAGGTTTTATGCTCCTTGACTTCACCTTCAGTTGTGACCATCTGCAGAGTACATTCCATCAACGTGAACAGCTCTGGAAGGATTTGACAACTGAAGAGCAAGCATTCAACCTTACCTCCTCAATATATCAGTCTTTTTAAAGAAAACAAACAGATCTGTCTTTGCTAGATTTCTCCCCTAAAAGCTTCCTGAGCTGCTTTCAGCCAGCCTGTCATCAGGAAGAAAGCAAGGCATTAGTCAGGCACATGCTTATTTAATAAAAAACTTGCATATGCAGTAGGGACTGAAAGTTAGTCTTTATTTAAAAAAAAATCTTACAAACTAGAGTACAATTTTGCAGTGCAAAACAGATCTGAGAACTCACCCGATTCACCCTGTGCTCCAGCTTAGTAATTAACTGACTAGTTAATTCACAGCTTAGAGCAGGGAGCCGTGCAGTCACCAAAGAAGTCAGCAAGTATGGCCAGAACATGGTGCAAAGGATATCTCACGTCTCACTATTTCATAAGGAAACCCACTGATGTCAGCTCCAGGAAATGAGCCACAGGCAGATGATGCCGGAAACGGGCTTTAAATTTAGTACTGAGTCACTCACTTTATTAGATTTGAAAGACACAAAAGGTGGGTGTGGAGAGGGAATATGTGGAAAAAAAAAGCAACAAGTTATTCCCTTGACATCACGGGCAATGGGGAGTCTAGGGCTGGATTGGGTTTTTTTGTAAAGGGAGAGAGAAATTAAAGATGACCTGGGAACCCTTTCTGCACTGTCACTGGAAAAGCTGTTGCCAGATCTCCTGCACTTCCCAGGGCAGAAACAAGCACCAGAGATGCTCAAGGGTTTGTGATGCTGCTGGGGTTTGCTCCAGTCAGTCCCGCAGCGCTGCAGGGCACCAGTTCCAAGACCCTTTCCCACCCTTTCTGCTACATCTTCTTTGAGTCAAAACAGAGGCTGCTAGGAGGGACCTGGAGAAAGAAGAAGACCCGAGAAGCTGACCTGGACACGCAGTAAAACTGCAGCCAAACAGGGCAGACATCACTGCAGGCTGCCATCCAAAGGCCACCCTGTCCCTCTCCTCCTCCTCAGCATTTCAGTCCCCCCATTCCACCTCACTGTGGGGTCACATGGACATCAGGACAGGACAGCAGGGGACCACCTTTGCACAGCACCCCAGTTAGACCAGCTCAGCCACACCACAGACCAGGCCACCAGAGAAAGGGTGGCACTAGGCCTGGTAGTAGGGTCTTTGCAGGCACAAACGTACTTTTCCATCTTTTACCTCAGCTGCCAGGTCTGGCCATCACCCAAGCTAGTCCTTGACATGGCTTAAGCAATCGTCTGCTCACCTGGAGAAGATGCTCTAGATGACTATCCACCTCAAGTCACTACCCAAGGAAATAGTACTTTACACTCAAATTGCACTGCTGCGGAACACAAGTCACTGTTTGCCCAAGATTTCTGAGCAGGAAAGCTGTTCCGATTCATTCTCTGGCAACATCCAGTTTAGACACATTTACAATTGAGAAGTATAAAGCATTCGTGTGACTGCATCCTCACGGAATAAACTTCAAATTCATTTGCAAAAGCTGCAATTTAATAGGAATGTCGTTCGTTATTTTTTCATGTCTCTTAAAACTTTCTTTTTCCTGCATGTCAAAAGACCTTAATACAATCTTAACTGCAGCTTGTTTGCATTGTGGTACAACAGGAGCACAGATTTGTTCATGAGAGGTTCATATTTCCATACAAGTCCATCACAAGCCTTTTGACTTTCTGTCAATGATGAACACTCTGCAGCCTGAGCAGCAGCAACAGCTCTGCAAAGTTTTCAGCTACTTGAGCCAGACTCTTCCCCTGAGAAGACTCACTTTCCAAATACTAAAACATAAATACTGTTACCAAAGCCAAGCTCTGTATCTCATTTTGATTTAAAAAGTCAACAGCAAACAAGATGTTCTAATGCCAAGCACCACCAGTGACTTCCCTACAGAAGCAGCCTATTAGATTACTAATAAAATCGGTGTAATCTTCAAAATAAGATTACAGCAGCAAAAAGGATGTGACTTGAAAAATAAATCCATGGACTGTGGCACGACTGGCAATTATGCAGAACCAGAGGTCAGGGACTGCTTAGTATCTTCCACCTATATGCAAGACGAGGTTGTGCCACTGCAGTCATACCCTGCTCTGACCAGCACACAGGTATTTAGCCAACTGCTGACCACTGTCCAGACCAGTCGCTGCAAACCACCCCTGGTGAAGTGGGGAGGCTGTGGGAGACTGCCACTGGGTGGCTCTTCATCCCCACACAACCCATCTGCTGGTGACCTCCCACTGTCACAAAGATTTCGGTTCTGGGGAGTCAAGGCAGAGCTGGTGCAGTTGGGCAGCAGCCCATGCACCCAGCCCAGCCTAAGAGGATCTTGAAGAGTGCCAGGTATCTCACCCAGATGTCCTGCCAGATGCTGGAGGTAGAAGATTTTGACACACTGCTCACCATATTGTGCAAGTGGGCCTACAAATTCAGCTAGGCTGAACTAGTCCAGAATCTCATCTCAAGGGACCTTGAAGCTTTTCCTTGTATTTAGCTCATGCCTGAATGTGTTGGCTTCCCCCCTTAACTGCTCTTTTTGCCTCAGATCCCAGGAGTAAACCTTCTGTAGGATGGACCTGCTGGAGAGGGCAACTTCAGGGGCTTCCACAACTACTGCACTCTTTTCAGGTGTGTAGAAAGGTGAGGCAGAGCTGGATTACCACTCACACATACACTGGAAGTTGTCACCCATAGCCCTCAGTCCCTAGAGTACAATCTTCACCACACAGCTCATTACACTGTTAATTAGTAAACTGTCTCACATTTTCCAACCCATAAAAACCAGCTACTAGCAGCAGCTAATCTCTATGCTGTGAAGCCAGCCTTTGCTTTGACTGCAGATTTCTTATACTCAAGTCTGTTGCTGCTGCTGTGTTTTTTATGAATTAGTATTAAAAAAAATAATCCTTCCACATTTAAAAAATATCTATGGATCCTACATAAAGCCAAGATTAAGCAAGGCATGCTCTTTGATAGAAAGCATGAAGCAACTTTGCAGCTGAGGTACAAGGGTAAGATCTACAGCTGGGAGCAATAACACCACAAGGTACAACATGGATTACACCAAAGAGGCTCACGTGCTGAACAAGAGTATTAGCTACGAGTGCTACACGTGGAAGGGCAATGCACTAAAAGAAAGTGCATACCTTGCTACGTGCCAAGTTGATATCAACCCAAAGCACAAAGCCTTGATTGCTAAAGTGAATTATTGACTGGTACTGGTTATAAAGGCTCTTGCGTAACAGGGGGTTTCAAGGCCATTAGTACAGCGCAGAACCCTACTTCATTTCATGGCTTTCCAAGACCTTTTTATATGGACCTTCAGAAGACAGGGAGCAAAGGGACCAACTAAACAAACCCAGAAAAAGGGTATATACCCCTTAGAGAAGGGGTAGGCAGGGAGGGAGGCATAAAATGTCTTGCCATTAGTGACAAACCTAACTAAAGCAGGCTAAGCACTGCCATAGCCATCCATCCAGGAGAGCTATGGTAACTACACACAGCTTCTCAGCTGGGCAGAAGCAATGCAAGTTTTTCAAGTTTTCAACGAGAAGTCTGACTGTGCTGCCTTTGCTTGAGCATTTGGTTTCCATAAACAGTGGCAAGAGCCCAGAGAGAAATTAGATCAACAAGAACATTAGAAAGGGGTGGGCAACAGAAGGGCAGGGGCAGGATTGCACTGGAACCTCCCACCCGTGTCCCTAAGGAGAGCTTAGTCCCGACCTCGGCCAAACACTGCAGAAAGGAACAGGAGAAAGCTTAGGTCAGACATCAAGGCCACTTAACTCAAAATATTTTCAGTTTCCAGAAGGCCCAGTTTCCCCTCTCTCCTTATGGCAAGGTGAATTCCACCTAAGTGAGGATTCAGAAACTTGCTTATTACTTCCAGGAGCACTGAGAAACATGAACGCATTTGTAAGCGTATTTCCATTTGTTCCCTATTCCCTCCTTCAAAGTGTTGCCATCCCAGAAACATTTCTTAAAAGCAGGGGCCAGCCTTCTCCCTGCTTGTCTGCACGCCACCAATCATAACAGGATAACTTTACATACACCTAGAAACACCCTTTGTATCCCCTAAAATAAAGTCTTCACAATCCATTCTCGGAGGCAAAACATTGTGCAGAATTCATGAAGGAAAAGCTTAATTGCAATATTGCTTGGAACTCATTTCCTTTATTCCTGTGACCAGCTGGAGGCAAGCAGCTTGTTCTATGCTGGGTCAAGGAAATGTTTAACTCCTGGATTTACAGTGGAGTATATAGGTGTATGTACTGCTGCAGCACCGCAGCTGCTCAGCAGCTATAGCAGAAGGCAAACAGTGTTTTAACCCAAGGAAAACAGCGACAGGCTGGAGTATCAGCCTGCTTATTAGCGCCCTGCTGCAGAGGCTCCAAGGCAGGAGAGCATCCAAGCCTGTCCTTGGGACGAGACTCAGCATCCTGGAATCTCAAAACCACAGCCCTGCTCCAAACCCAAACAACGCTCAGCAGACCCTTCCCAGCTGATTAGCAGGACGGAGCACAAGATTGCGATGGCAGCGTAAACAAGGACTCAGGATTTATGATCTTTCAGACGTTGTTCAGCAAGCAACCCAGCTGAAGCACCACTTCACAACACACAAATGCTAATGACAGGGATGGGGAGCTTGAATTCAAGTTTCCACTTGGCTAGCACTGCTCTGGAGACACTGCAAGCTGTGCTGCTCACCCAGCAGTTTCATCTGCTGGGAGGGGCTGGGCTGAGCTCTCCCAGAAAAACAGGGACAGTGACTGTGAAAACATGGGACCTCAGCCACCATCCCTGTCCTGCCCAGCAGCAAGGACCTCATCCCACCATCTCCAGGGTCAAAGGCAGCAAGTTCAGTCCTGTCTGGGAAAGCAGAGCAAGACACTCTTCTGCCTTGCAGCACTGGAGAGACAGGGGGAGAAGCAGATCAGGAATCCCCCTCCCCTGTTATTCTGAGCACAGCCCCTTGAGCAGAAGTCCTGGCACCATGGGGTTCTGCAGCCAGGGCTGGGACAGTACAACAGCAGTATCACTGGGGCAAAGACCAATAGAAACACCAAAAAAACCCCAAACCTGATCAAATCTAGGAAGACACACACACATTTCTATGAATATGGTAACCCAAAGTGCTCCAGTCTCCAGTTCCTGCTGGAAGCTAATGGGTACATCAGAGGGGAGATGCTCTTGTGAAGCAAAACCCTCATCCCACCACTGTGTTGACACAGACTGCATCATTCCTGGCCGCTCTATCTGACTCTAACAACGCAGAGCATTACGTGGTACCTCCAGCACACAGAACCAGGCTTTAGCTATAGTTTTATATTCCAACACAACAGGCAGGGAAGAACATGAAAATGGCACACAGGTGACTGTGCAGCCTTGTTTCAGTAACAATCCACTGTACATCACCTTCCATCTAATCCAGAGAGGGCACGAGCTTCTGTTACCCAAAGTCTGCAACCTGCATTTTAAACATCTTGTGCATTCAGCTCTGGAGAGCCCAAACTTAATCCCTAACATATTGGCAAAAAATCAGTCCCATATATACAAATTGAATGCAGAATCACATGCCTTCCTATTTTTCTTCTAGTATCAAAATACTTTTCATATGTTGATCTTCAGAAAAAAAAAAGCAAGGGAGAACAAAGCTTAAGCTTCATTTCCCACCACCTCAGTGAGACACAACAATTTCAGTAGGAATCCACGAGGGTGTCTCTAGAGCTCTGCAATTAATTCAATTTTTTTTTTCCCAAGCAAGACAGTCTCCCTATCATCTAAAGCCAAGGCAACAGAAGCAGTTCTAGCAAACAAATCTCTGGCAAGAGCTGCACTAACAGGACCCAGGGCAGGATTACCTACTGCAAGGCAGAGGTGAGCCCTCTCCAGTTCCTACACCAGTGGTCACCAACACCTCCTGCAAAACACAGCATCTCATTCAGCACCTGATACTGGACACACCGAGACAGGCCAGCAGCACTTCTGATGTGAGCCAGCCCATCTCCTCTCCCAGAGTATCCGATTTTCTTCTTTACACTTTTCCCCCAAATTGGTGGTTTGCAAGTTTTTCCTTGTCTTGACCTGACCCTACAGTGGGCAGCAGTTCACGTTACCTTTGTTTTAATATTTATACAATTTTTTAAAGTAGACTAGCTAGCATCTTTTTCAAGAAAAATTCAGTTTCCTCTAGCAAAAAAAAAAAAAAAATCTGTAGTAAAGACATATAACTGCAGGAGTCAGTTTTTCCACTTTAAGAATTTGAGATATGAATAAATAGCCCCTTGACTCACCGCTGGAGTGAAAACACGCAACTGAGTTAGACAAAGGCTGAAGGCTCTGTCCCCAGGCTTTGGGAGAAACAAAATACTTCTACAGCCAGTTTCATGACTGTTCACAAAGAGAGACAATTTTTCACATTTTTAAGTTTTTTTGCAGTCTAGTCTAGAATAGAAGAACCAGAAACAGAACAGGCCAAGGTGGAGCCTACAAAAATTGAAGAGAAAAAAGCATTTCAGAGAGATGTTTGATCAGCAAGGTCATGTAAACCATTCCAGGCCCACTGAGCGTGCTAGTCCTAAACAGCTGTGGAACAGGCAATAGGCAGAGCCCCCCTGCCCTCCTCCCATTGCAATCCCTGGCTCATTTATTCCCACCCCAGCCCTAAACAAACACAGAGGCTGATGGCTAAGCTGGAGGCAGCACTGCCTGGCTCCACATCCCGGATCCACCGCGTGCTGCCTGCCCCACGAAGCGGGCAGGAGCCTGCGAGCAGCTGGCATGTGCTGCCACCCTGTAAACAACGTGCTGCCTCACACAAGCATGGCATGAAACAAATGAAACAACGCAAGAAGTCAACAGTTGAGGTTCAGGAGGCAGAGAGCAGATGCTCAGAGAAAGGAGACAGCTCTCCCCTTCTGCTCTCCCATGGCCAACCGCTCAGAGAAGTCCTGGGTTTGAGGCTTGGCTTTTCCAATGGGCAGTGGGGGAAGGAGATCACCACACCAGATAGCCCTCAACCTCTTGCCCTTAATGTTTTTTTCTGTTTCATAAGAGGGAGGAGTGTACAGCTGGGGTCTGGCCAGCCAGGACTGAGGTGGAGGGGTAGGGCAGGAGAAGGCTCCTGGCCCCCGTACTTCTCCCCACAGCACTGGAGCTGGGACACACTTAAACCAGCAGCCTAGTGCCTACTGCAGACCCAAAATGTTGCCAGTTTTTCACCCAGACGTCAAAACACTGGTCAACATGAAGGCAAGAAGATAAAAGCCTGTGGTTTTAGGCCAGGATTGCTATCTCCCCTTGAGCACACGGCCTCCAGCCATCAGAGGAGCACACATGTCCCTTCTCAGCCAGCTCCCTGCCAAGCTCATACAACCAGGTAGCAGAGCAGCTGTAGGAAGCACTTGCCTGCTTTTCAGCTGGTCAGAGATCTATCCTTCCTTCCTAGACCTTCCTTTGCTAGTGACCTGCAAGTCTGCTGGACCTTCCTCCATGAAAGCATCTCCCCATCCAGAACCCCTTCCATACCCAAACACTCCCCCCAGGAAGCAGAGCCTCAGGGTCCACCTGCCACCCATGAGACACCTTGCTGTCACTCTGAGATGTTACCATCATGTGTAATGAAGAATAAGAGCTTCTATCAGTATTTTTTTGACAACTGCCTAAGCCAAGATAGGCATTCAAGGAATCAGCAAAGGCCTTGACTGCTTCCTGCCCCTGAGTATCACTGACAGGGCATCCATTCATCTCTCCATCCCACCCAGCCAGCTCTCTCCACTAACAAGCATGCACATGGGGCTCCTTCCAGGCCACTGGACTACAGAGCCAGTGGTCTAAAATTTTCAACTCTTTCAGGTCCTGTGAGAAGCATGGCTAAAACTTTACTCACTATCCACAACAACTACACGGCTGGCAGCCCGACACTTGGCTGTACACCTTCCCAACAGAGGTCACCTTAGCACTTTTGGGTGAATTAGCAGCAAATGGATTTTCTGAGGTATTTTGCCGCTGAAGGGCTTCCCATGGCTGCCAGTGCCCCAGAAACCAAGAAGGGAATGCGTTGTGTACAGTTTTCAGCCTGCTGAAAAGAAAGGCTATTTTTACTCTGAGCCTACGTAGGGTGGGGCTCAGTCTCCAACAAGGCAAAAAAACCACTATAATCCACAAGACCAATGTCTGGCAACCTTTGCTTGCAGGCTGATGTCTGTTCTATTTTGGGGATGGGAGGAATTTAGAATAAAAAGATATATAAATTAAAAACAAAGGAGGCTATGAAAAGTGAATAGAGGGAAGGGCCAGACTTATCCTGTGTATTTTGGTCTAAAGAACAGGGCTCTAAATGAACACAAATCAGAATTACTTTATTTTCCATTTCCTACAGCAGTTTATAAAGTATCATTTATAACGTGGGCTGAGAAGAGTACAGCCCCAGTATATTTTGTACAGGAGGAAGAGCCAGCCTGTGGCTCCTTGCACAGCAGTGAAACCCTTGGGAGGAGGAGGCAGGAAAATGGTCACCAGCCACAGATGTACCACCAGGATCCTGTACAAGAAGGTTTCTTATCTCAGACACCAACACAACAGCTGTTGGGACCCCTTGTCCTTTTGTGATGTTGGGACTGCAAAAAAAGGCAAAGCAGAGCCACCAAAATTACCTGAGGATTGAAAACTAAGAGAAGTTTCGCTTTTTTAGGATTTACGGCCAACAGGCAACCAAGCCACTAACAGCAGAAATGTTTTGTACCCTCTCAGTGCCTAAATGAGCCCAAGATGACATAGACTTCCTACATAAACCACTAAGTTTTGTTGCAAGCACTGACTCAACTTGGTATTCAAGCCAACACCACAGCCATTTACTTCACCATGTCAACCCCACATTCCTTGCAGTACACAGGGCATTGGTCTAATAGAAGGTATGTGTATCTTCTCTCACTGTCTTCAGACACCCCTTTAACATCTACCCATCAACTGTGAAACACTCACATAGGCATCAGCATCTCTAGAATTCCTTCTTCACCTGACCAGGGCTGGATTATTAACCCCAGTCTGCCACTACTTCTCTTGGCAGGATGCAGAGAGGGCAAAACAGAAGAGACAGTGTGCTGGACTAAGTGGAGGACCAGCAACAATGAACCTCAAGCACTGTTACCATTTTGGTCATGGACTTCTTAGGGAAAAAGACAACACCTAAGCAACACTGTGAAGTGCAACCCAAGTTTTACAAGCATAGCAGCAAGACTGGACGCTGAACACCTCAACACAAGATAACATGTTCGTGGCCAACAGCACTTCTTCCTTCCTTATTCCACCTGTAAGTGATGGCACCAACTACCTGCTCTCTTGTTTCCATCACTAAGGGCAGTATGTGGTGGGGAAACAGTGAATGAGATGGCAAACTATTTTCAGCTTTAAAAAGAAAAAACAAAAAAAAGCTCTCTTCATCAGAAATTAGCCTCCTGCAGAGACACTACACCTTGTCTTCTCTTGAAGATCACAGTAATAGTCTCTCTTCCCAGATATGCAGTGGGGACTCCCAGCAGCATCTGTGAGCTGTCACTCTTTTTACAGGAACAAAAAACCTACTGAAGAGGCAGGAAAAAACAGCTGTAAGCATTTCAGAGAAGGAAATGAGACAAGGAGGCTGGTTAGAAGCATATGGCCCATATGGATTGACATGAGCAATCGGCAGCAGTCCTAACCAGAGCTTCCCATTTCAGACAGTTGTCCTGCTCCCCACATCCTCAGATGCATGTCAAACCAATAATTATTTCATTTCTTCCATACTGATTCCCAAATGTCAGTAGTGCACAGGCTGTCACACCCCACGGGGATGGTCTGGATGTTGCAGGAGGAGCCAATTCACCCCCAGGAACACACACATCACCCCCCAGCCCAGGGTGTTGGAGAGCACGGACCAGCTGGTGCAGGGGGACACAAGGAAGGGGACCTCAGGCAAGCAGCCCACCTGCCAGGGATGCTGCATTTCCATAGCCAGCCATAACTCTCCTGGCTCACAGCTGCTGAAAGGTGGAGATAAACTAACAGGAATCAACCAGCAAAACAAGCAAAAGGGAAAGAACGGCTCCTGACAGCTTCATCTGGTGATAGCACTTCTCCTGGGGACATGGAGGTTACCTCATCATCATCACACCACTCGCAACCCAGTGACCTTAGCTTTGAGTAGCCCAGGTGTTAACCCACAAAACCCAGACACGAAACACTAGCTGTTTGATGATGCAATTCTTCCAAGCAGGTCAGACAGGACTTGCTTGTCATTCTTGACATTTTTAATCCTTTACCAAAAAAGCCAACAGATTCCTACGAGAGCGGCAGGTGCCACAGCAACTGAGTGCACTGGCCATGCACAGCACTGGTCACCACAGCTCAGCACCGGCCACCACAGCTCAGCACCCTGTCCAGTGAGGTCCACACCCCTCTAATGGGAAGAGACCTGCTGGGAGAGGGTAGACCAGGCCAAGCAGGCAGTCCTGCTGCCAGCAGCGCTGATGCCAGACAGGCCCACGGCAGGGAAGAGCTCAGTTACCTCCAGTGCCACCTCCAGATCAAACCCCATGGTGTTACCAGAGGGCAGATGGGCATGTCCTCTCCTACCACCCGCTCTCCAGCCCTTCTAAGTGGAGACTTCCATCTTCCAGTTCCATCAATTCATCACATTTTCTTGCTCAGCCAGTATGAGAAGACAGGTCCCCCTTTATGTGACTTGCAGATCACAGGGCACACCAACACCTTATCACACAGGGTCACACCAGATACCCAAAATCTCAAACACAGTGCCTGCTGCTCAGGGTTGGGCTGTGCTGCCACAAACACTCGTGAGTCCCCTCTTTTGGCTATAAACAAACCACCTCTTTGATAATCCATTAAAAGGGTGGGCATCCATCACCTTCCACAGGCAGCATGGACTCAGTGCTGCAGCACACCCACCCTGGCAAGTGTACTGGTGCCATGTGCCAAGGGAGACTGGGTGTGCTGGAGCTGCAGCGCAGTGAGATGGGGCAGGAGGGTTTCTGACAGCTGGGATTATTCCCTGTCCCCAAAATGATGGCAGAGTGTGGCAATGTCACTCAGCCAGGCTCATGCTGCGTGCTGGTAAAGCAGAGGAAATCTGCACCTGACGGGATCTGCACAAACCCAGAGACTTCCACAGGCCACACTGCAGTGCTCCAAGTGAATGTCACAGCACTGCACGCGATGGGAGAGGCATTATCAAAGTCTCCACTTCAGAAAAACCTGACCTAGAGGCAGGAAGAACATCCAGGGCAAGAAACACAAGCCAGGATGTACAGGACAAGTCTGACCTGTCATCTACAACTTCAGCACTGAGGAGCACAAAGTAGGCAGCTGCTAAGACTGAAGCTGTACTAAATGCTGCTGTGCCTAACCACCACCCACTCCATACCCACTCCCAGCACAGACCGCACTGGGAATACCTGCTTTTAATTCCCTGCAATCTAATAAACCCAAGAGAAACAGTACACCCAATATGAACACCCCAACCCAAGCATGTGGAGCAGGGGACACAACAGCAGCACATTCATGGCCAGCAGTCACACGGCTGAAAGCCATTACAGCCACCCCGTCACTGTCAGCTGAGCTGACGCTGCTCAGGGGACCTCCAGGACGGCCAGTTAGCATCATTTCTCCCAGCCACATGACCCAGAGCCCAGATATTAAACCATCACCCAGCTGCCTTCAGTCATGACATCACACATGTACCAGCAGTAAGAGCAGCAGGTACCTCCTTTTTGGAAAAGGGCTTTAACAGTGCAAGCAGGGAAAGCTGAGCCTGGGTTAGAGCCTGAGCGACTCTCAGGGATGGTCATGGGGGAAACAGTCCCTCCATGCCCCCCAACCAGCAGCAGTGCAGGCAGGGTGAGACCTACTCACCACAAACACAGCCACTGCTGTGGGGCAGCAATCCAGCTCCACAAGTGCCAACAGGAATGTGTGTGCAAAGATATCAACAGATGCCTATCAAAAGGTTTGGGGATCAGGGACAGGAAAGAGCAAGGTGATATTGTGACATCATTAGAGTAACCTGACAAATACTGATTTAATCCAACCTTGCAACACCCTCGCTAAAAGAGCTGCTCTCAGTTTTGCAATGTACTTGAAATGAAAAGATACTCAGGAATGTTTTGTGGGCATGTGCACTAAGACTATTTGATAAACTTTTAAAATTCAGTATTTAACTCTACCTTTCACACAGACCTGGTGGTAGAAGTTTCTGGATTCACGTTTGGCTTTTTTTTTCTTAATGTAATTAGCAACCTTAATTACTCCATGAGCTCAGTGTCCAAACACAGAATATTTAATACACAATAATAGCACTTAGTTCAAAAAGTGCTGAGTATGCAAAGATCACTAATTAGTTAATATATATCAACACATCATATTGTAGCTATTCCAAATACGACAAGGAACTTTGCAGTAACTAGTAAGTTAAAAATTAGTATCAGTTACTGCACCATACATGTTGATAGCCTGTCTGTCACACGTTTAAACAGCTGGCACTGATGAGAATCTGCTTTTCTGTGCTGAATTACTGCTCTCTCACACACGGGGGCAAAGGTAATCATGGAATAGCCTTGGCTGGAAAAGACCTCTAAGATCAAGTCCAACCATTACCCACCACACATTCAAAGCCTGAACAAAACACCATCTTAAACCATGTTTCTTCCACTGTTTATTGCTACTCTGTGGCACACAGGTAACAAACAAGTTGTAGCCACATAAATTTCACCCTTCCAGCTCTCTGCAAACTGCAAAGCGACACTGTAGCAGTCAACATCTCCTCCTTCTCCATACTCGCTGTCTAATGCTCGTCATCGGAAGCATCATCACGTCCCTGCACAGGGTTAATCTGCCTCCCAGCATGGAGGGTGGCTCTTGTCCTGACAACACCATTGTAGGACACCATTAGTGAGCTGGGACCATGTTTTGTGGAACACTGCTGGATCCTTAAGAAGTCCAGGCTGGAATCAGGCAAACAGGGCAGACGCTGCTGTACCATCGCTTCCTCTGTCACGTGCAAGAAAATTGAGCTAACAGGCCTGGATGTAAAGAGGGATAAATGTCCCCAAAGGATTCTGGTCCACAGCAGTCAGCATTTCAGGCAGGAAAGAGATGTAAAAAACTGTAAATTCAAATAAAATAAAAAGATACATTTGCTATAAAGCAGAACTCACTGGGCCTTTGGTTGTGCTGCAAACACAGGCTCTTTGTGTTTCACCACCCATCATTTAATGCTATGTAAAACAGGTTACCAAGAACACAGAGAGGGTGTGCTTGGGACGTGTCACCCAACTAACTACCACCACCTGAAACATCGCCACCGAGACAACCTCAAGGGCTAAATGAAGCTTTCATAAGCGATCAGGTGTACTTACCATCTACTACCACCACCACCATTTACTTGGATAAGGAAGTGGATTAAAATATCTGTATAGAAAGATGATGGGCACACCCTCCCTAAACTCACTGCCAATCACATAAACAAAAGCATTTCTCCTCTCCCGATGCACCACACTATCCTCATTAGCAAAACCACAACTCCTACACTGCTGCTCCGAGCTGTGGAGCACTCAGTTCTACTACACGCAAGACAGAAGTAGCACTTCCAACATGAAGCTTACCTATAAAGTTTTCCACAGGGCACTTGGATCACTTAGACCACTGGCAGCTGCTTAAACAAGATTACTGACTTACTGCCCCTAACATCCTTTTCACTCAATCACAGAGTAGCACTCTGCTTCCATCAGCTCAGAATGCTGTATTGCCACTCCTCCAGCACCAGTTAAGTTGCACTAGAGAGCCAAGGAAACACAGGGAAGAGCGACCAGAGCATCCAGCCTGAGTGGATTCAGCAGCAAACCTATTCAACAATGCTGCAATTCCTTCACTCACCATCTTAATCTCACAACAATTGAAACCCAGGGCACAGAAATCAGCAAGGGAGCCCCGGGGGAGGAGTTCCTTCGCATTTATCCCAAATCCGAGCATCCATCAGCCAAATACCTAATGAAGTCATCAGTCCCCAGAGCCCTCCCCACTGTGAAGCTAATCGAGCCAAAACTTGTAAATAGGTTTGTGGAGTTTTGGGCATTCTTTAATCTGGGGACATGTTTGCCTATTTTATAGGTGGGGAAACTTCGTCAGATTAGCTTTGATAAAAGAACAAAGACCCTGGTTAAGCATAATTCTTTATATCTAGCACTGTGTAACAGGGTTTAATAATCACATTATGATCCCTTAGCCCTGACAAAGAATTAGTAATTCATCTGTCACAAGCAGAGAATTCCTTCAAAGGAGCTTAGTTACGACCAAGCAACATCCTCAAATTGTTAAACTTTTGGCAAGATCAATGGGCTGTGATAACAGCAGTGCTTGGAAAAGGTTTCTCTTAGCAAATTATTTTATAACATGGTGGGGTTTTTTTTTAAAAAAAAAAGAAAGGATGGTCTGCTGCAAACCAGCAGAAGGCCATCAAACACCCTGGGGGCAGAAATCAGCTGCAGAATATTGCACCCTGGGGACTCCTGACCACAAATCCCCCCCAACACTGCTCTCCACTGACAAATTACCAGCAGCTCCTCTTAGCACAAGATTTCTTTTCAAAACAGATAGGATTTCTATACATTACTATGCACAGCCTAACATATGTTGATCTCTGTAACTATTCCCTCTTTATACCCTGGTTCCAGCTGTTGTCTTTGCTGCTCAGCCTCCTGCAGCATGAAGGAGTTTTTCTTCTCGGGTTACTGGAGAAGTCACAAGTGTTACTCGTTGAACAATGGCTCCAAGTTCTCATGCAAAAGCAATTTATCTGAGATATCTATTATCTTTTATAGTCTCTGACCAACAACAGGAAGCCCAGCTCTGGTGTGCACACGCATTCCACTGGGATTGTGTAACAGCAATAACAACCTCGCAGGCTGATTCCACGGCATTTGCTCCTAGCTACACCAACAGCTCTCCTGAAAAGAAAAATGAGTTCGAGTGATGCCCTGCGTGAAGGTATGGATGCCATTCCCCAGCAGAGGCATGCAGCCCGTCCCGGGGAAGCCTCAGCCGGAGGCTGAGTTCCCATCCACGTGTCTCACCGCTATTTCCACCGAGAGAAAAACCCACAGCGGGAGCGCGGTCACGGCTGCAGAGTTTGTTCGGGACCCGGTGCTGTCCACAGAGCTGCGCCAGCCTTTCCTAAACTTCACCTCCTGAAAAATCCCCCGCGCTGCCCCTTCCCTCCGCAGGCTCCCAACAAGCAGCCATTGTTCGGGGGAGCAGGATGACACTTCCTCTCCCAAATCAGAGATGAGCAAAAATAAACCCACACAGCTGTCCCGCTCCGCTTTCCTCCACCCCGCTGCAGTTAGCTAAGTCGGCTCCAATTTCCGCACTTTTCCTGCTTTTGGGCACTTCATCCTGCACAAAAGTTGAACGCAAACCGCATCCCCCGTTCGGTCCCGCTCCGCGGCAGCGGCACCTCCGTCCCGCCGCCGGGCTCCGCTCCGCCGCCCCGCACAAAACCTCCCGCACACTCGGGGCTGTCCTGCCGCCCCGCTCCATGCCGGCCCGGCCGCACCAAACCCTCTACCGGCGGCACGGGGCAGCGCTGCCTCGTCCCGGGACCCCCCAGGGGCGGCGGAGAGGGGCGGCAGCGAGGGCCGCCCGGGCCCCGCGGAGCCGCTGGGGCCAGTCAGCGACTCCCGCCGCCGGGATGCTCCGCCCGGGCCGGCGCCCGTCTGAGCGGCAGGGCGAGCACCGGCAACTTTCCCCGAGTTGGAGCCGCGCTGGCAGAGCCGCCGGCAGCACTCACCGCCCGTGCGCCGCGCCGAGCCGAGCCGAGCGGAGCCGAGCCGAGCCGAGCCGTGCAGCCGAGACGAAACGAGCCGAGCCGAGCCGAGCGCTGCCCCAACCCTGCTGCCCGCGCTCGGCGCGCCCCCGCCCCGCTGCCCCTGTCGGATTGGCCCGCGCGCCTGCACATCACGGCGTCCCGCGCGCCGATTGGGTGAGCGCGAAGTCATTCGGGGGGGGGGGGGAGCTGCGGCCCCAGCCAGGGCACGCCCCTGTCCCCGCCGGGCTGCTCTGCCCTGCCTTCCCCGGTGTGCTGCCTGCATCCCGCCGCCCGTGGTTGCATTCCTCCTGCCCTGCCAGCACAGAACCATAGAATAGAACAGCCTTGGTTGGAAAAGGCCTCTAAGATCATCCAGTCCAACCATTAACCCAGCACTGCCCAGTCACCACTGCCCCATGTCCCTCAGCACCTCATCTCCACGGCTCTGAAATCCCTCCAGGGATGGGGACTCCCCCACTGCCCTGGGCAGCCTGGGCCAGTGCCTGACAGCTCTTTGGTGAAGAAATTTTTCATAATATCTAAACCTCCCTTATTCTGTATGCAACTCTCCTCTAAGCAGGCATCCCTTCTTCCCCACAAACATCCCTGCCTCCTCCTCTGCTTGCATCCCTCCTCCCATGCAAGACTGCATCCTTCCTCCCATGCATGGGCAGCTCTGGCTCCCTCAGCCCTGCCATGCAGACAGAGGAGCTCAGGGCTGCCCTCGCAATCTCCCCGTGTGTCCCCAGGAGCAGCACCTCCGGGCGGTGCTCAGTACGCCTGAGGGCAGGCGGTGCTGGTGGGCACACTGGGCGAGGGGCTCCCCACACAGGGGCTGGCCCAGAGCGTGGCTCCCGCAAGGAGCAGTGAGGTGTGGGGCCCTGGGCCCTGGCACCCTACACTCTGTGCTCCTGGCCAGGGAGCATTGCCACGGCCTTTCCCCCGCCCGGCCTTCGGCTGTCCCATGTGGGATAGGTGGCCTCATAACTGTCCCAGTTTCTACATTTGCCACACAGACACTGAAAATTGCTGGAAAGGCTCAGGAAACCAAGGGCCTTAGGGATGCTTCTGCATAGAAGTGGTGGAGAATTGGTTAATTCAAAAGAGGCCTTGAAAAGAAAAAGCACAAACCTGCTCTGGGAAGGAGGTGGATGGAGAGAAAGAGCTGAGGTGGGCAGAGCTGGGCCAGGAAAGGGGGAAGCCATTGCCCCAAGTGAGGGACCCCATCAGCCTGACCCCGCCGTCTCCACTGGGCCCAAAACACATGGGCTCAGGTATTAATACTTTCTTCTGGTTTTAGGACAAAAGCAGATATATTTTCAGGCACACAAGACCCTTTTCAGGTCAGAAAGATGAGCCATTCTCATGCCTGGAGGTGAGAACAGCAAAAAGTAATAAATTCAGACATAAAACAGAAACATCAGTGCTAGCTCTTGTATGAGATAATAGCATGTCCCATTTTTCTGTGTTTAACTATTTTCCACCACTGTCAGAAAAATTAAACTTGCAGAAAGGTGACTATTAATAGATAAGGTGCACACCAACCTTAGATCATTCTCTCTCTTCTCTTTAAAAATTAAATAAATGTAGGGCATATTTGGCTAGAACTGCCCAGTAAAATCCATTGTAGAGTATTTATTTCTCCACGTCACCAATGTGGCAGGTGCACATTTCTGGATCTGAACTGCATAGTCACACATTATGAGTCTTTGTATGAATTATTTACAGAAAGACTGTCAGTCCGATCATTACAGAACAAAACAAAACGCATTTCATCGTCAAAACCGTCAGGAAAAATCATTTTGCAGTTTATTTTCCAAAGCTGCAAAATGACAAGGTCTCCTAGAGTGGTCCCACATGATGGAAGCGACACGGTTCACAGTGGGAGTTTCCTCATCACATCACCAAGAGCAGCTTCCTGAGAAGAATTAGACTCTCTTCCCTTCGCCCTTTTATTCTTTTTATACAGTTGGATTTCTCATTGGATCTCAGAAACTCTTACATATTCATCAGTTTGTTAGACTAGCTCTCAGGAGACAGGAGTAGTAATTTTACACTGATTTAAAGGATTAGTTCGATTTTACGCTCTGTGGTGGTAGTCCTGTGTTCAGATTAGGCCAACGCTTCACGTTGCATTACAAACACAACAGAACTGTGACTATTTCTGATTCTGGTTGCAAATTTTAGCCAAAAAAAAAAAAATATATACTTTGCATTATTTTTGGTCAGATTTTGCTAGCATGTCAACAGCAAAGAGCTACAGACGTGAAATCATCTTTGTAGGGCTTGACTATTTAGAAAATGCAGATTACACGTTTCCGTGCCCTGCTTTTGTCCAAACCAGTAGTATGAAACAGGCAACTCTTTGTTCTCCAAATGAGGGAGCAAAGTATGAAACATATTGAACGTTTACCAGTCGCCTCTTTATGAGGATCTCCCCATGTCTTCAAGCACAAAGAAAGTTAAGCTACAGTAAGCAAATCCATTAATTCAGCTACAACCACCGCTTGGTATCCTGGTACAGTCATCAAGCTCAGTTTAAGATTTTTATTGTATACTGCTCAGTGTAATTACTATATTCTGAGTGAGATGGCAAAATGTAGATTCATTTACACATAACTAGCAAATGCCTTCTTTGCACAAGATCTTTGCACACAGCTGCACATTCTTAGGTGATTATTTATGGTTAAAAACACTCATTAACACAGATACTAACTGCCCTTTCTCATGAAAAATAAACACAACACTCAGCAATTACTGCTTTGTGAAACAGCGAGCAAACTTTTTCAAGAGCACCTGACAGCACACAGCTAAACTCTTACTTCACTGCATCCACAGGTGATTTAGCCAGGGAAGGAAAGGTGAAATTTTGGCAAAGGTCATGTGGGAAAACCAGCGCCCTTATAAAAAGTCATGTGGAGGTTTTAAAGAGACTGAAGCACAGGGTGGGTCTGGAATATCAGCGTTGGCCAGTGTTTGAAATGAGGTCTGGGACATTTTTAAAGCCCTTTCAAAAAGACTGTTATTTAGAGAATGACAAAGAGCACTGCTCCCACAGAGGGACTTTCCACATGCTGGCATGCGTGAAAGGCAAGGTTAGGTCCAGACAGGTATTTCCAACCTGATGTACACCATAGGTAGTTTTATTTAATGTGACTTTTAAATAGAGGTGTAGTGAAATGTTTTTGTGGGAAATAGGCACTTACAAGATGCTGACTTCACAAACTACTAGCATATAGAAACTTAGGAGGAAGGAAATGGGTCATTTTTTTGTGAAGATGAGTTTAAACAGTGCTTCATTAATTCTCTTCAGCAGAGTGAGTGTGGTGAATTGAATGGGTATCAGGAAATGCCCTGGCTGTAGACCCACAATGGAGGGACTGCCTGCTGCATTTTTAACTGTAAGGATGTGAATTTCCATAAATGCAATTTATTGTAATAATCAGCACCAGACAGATGAAGGGCTGACCCTGCCTCCAGTATGACTTTGCCAGTGGAAGCTGGACTTTGCCACTGCCAGATTAATGTTAGTGTGACTCTGTGCCTACAGAAGTAGAATGGATTTTAATTATGTCTGTTTAAATGTAAGCTTCTTATCTGACAGCTTAGCAACACATCTCCTGTACTGCTTTTCCATTGTATAAAAGTTACATCTTTACTCTTGGCCAAGTTATTGAATAATATGTGTTTTTAGCATATAATTATGGTCACTTAACTGTGAGAGTGTCTTACTGAAGCAAAGCTCAGATGAAATCAAGTTAGAGAGGGACCATGAGGATAAATAATGCTTGTCTTCTCAGTGGCAAATATAACTCATTTCTGATTGAGAGCTTCTGCCAACATCACTAACAAGAAAAAAAGCACATCATCTGTTAAAGAGGAGGCAGTACCTTTTGGAAAGGATGTGCAAGAAACAACATGGTCCTAAGAGATGCTGTGAACCATCATATGGCGTGTTATCTTTGTAAAGTGTGCCTGATATCCCATGTATAAGATAGCTGCTTTAAGGTCGAGATCATTATAGACCATAAGTGAGGGGTGGTGACAATCAGGAAGAAGGGGAGGAAGCCTGATGGGGTAATGAAAAACTTGTGTCTCTGATGCACAGTATGGCAAAGAGACAGAGAAACTGCAAAACATCCTGAGGCAGTGGTATGCACGCAGGTTCAGAAGTGGCCTTTAATGAAATGGGCTTTAAAGCAGCTGGTGTGAAGTTCTTCCATTAGAATTAGGTCATCTGTTCTCAGCTAGGCTTTTGGTTTGTTTTCTGCAAATACTTACCCACAACATTAAGAGAATCTAAGAACCAGGATATTAACATCAAAAACACTTGTCATCAATCAAGGAGAACAACTGAGTGGCGCTATGAATAGATTAATAAGCTGGAACTATTTATTTTTTTTCCATTGCAAGAAAGCAGATGGAAATTTGCATAATATTTTGAACTACAGCAAATTGAATTTACCTCCTGCTAGAAACATGTACTCAAAGGATTCTGGGTGTCTTAGAAACAACTTTTGGGAAATAAATATCAGTAAGTTTATCCAGCAAGGTTGGCCCATGCAAGAAATCCGTATTCAAAGTCTAAAGAACTCTGTGAGACTCCTCATGTGAACGTAGATCCTCCACCAAAGTCACCAGCCTGCCCGGCTGCAGGCAGGCGCCTGCCAGCTGCCTTCCCTCTCCCTGTCCTGGCCACCAGAGAACAGATCACGTCGTGGGACTCTGGACTGTTGTGAAACCACCAGTGCCTCCTGTTTGTTCTGCTGTAAGGAAAGCTCGTGCTTTGGCGAGAGGGGTTTCATCCTGCCTCTATTCTGCACCCTAGGTTTGATTTGTTTGGAACTGTGCTCTTTCCTCTCGAGGGGAGTTTTTCAGTGATTGCCCATGCAGCATAAGGAGAGCTCTGCACTTCCAGCAGTGGCAAGCCAGAGTTATTCACATTATGCCTTTGTACAACCCTTAACTACAGTTTTTTTATGGGCCGAGCTTCCAGAGGACTCACTGACCTTTGAAGCATGCAGGAGAGTGGGTGACTCGAGACTTTGTTTGCGGTTCATATCAATAGGGTGAACTTCCCTCCTTCATCCTGGTGGATAAAAAAAAAAAAAAAAAGCAGCAGGGCAATGAGGTGGTTTTGTCTCTTTACTTTACTTAATCAACCCATCAAGACCAGGCTTTCAAGAGCTACTGAATCCACACCTTTCTCTTAGTTAAGGTAGAAACAACTGTCTCCAAAAATCACGTTTCCAGAGATGCAGGTGGTCAGACACAGGTAGTTTTGGGCAGAAGGACCAAGCAGAGTTAGCTGCAAAGTGTGGAAAATACAGTCACTGTCCATGCAGCTGGCAGCTGGTCATTCTGGTCATTTATCTAGGCTGACAATTTGGGTGCAGTAACCTGGTTATTCCTGTGACCTGAAGTTCCGTGTGCAGCTTCTTATTATTAAATTCTGGCAATCTGCTCGAAGCTGGACACCATCACCCTGGCATGAGTTTTCAAGAAGGGTTTGAAGGGGGAAAAGCCTGGTGGTTTGGCAAGCTAGGGCCGGGTCAATATTCCATGCAGTTGGTTCTGTGCTGGGACAAGACTGGAGGAAGGAAACACAAAAGCTGCTGATGCAGGCAATTCTGCACAGTATAGAGAGCTTGGGATGGGATGGACTGGAAAGTCCATCCAAGGACTCTAGTCTGCACAGCACTGGCCTTCTTGCTGGTCAGACTTGCAGATGATGGCCTTGTTTTCCTCTGTCTCTCCACTCTGCCTTCCTTTGGCCCAGCCCAAGGTAAAATGAGGTACACAGGCACAGTATGGCAGTAATGGATAATACTCATCTGCTACAGGATGAGAGCAGGAGGCTGTGCTCAATAACTGAGGAAGTGTTCTTGCTGCTCAAGGACAATATTTCTAGTGTTTCTAATATTTCCCCATTTCCTAGTAATTAATTTTGACTTTTTTTGTCTTTCTATAATACATTTGCGAATATTTTATTCTCATTTTCTCTGAACTTTCTTCTTGCTTTTCCTATTTTTTTTTGCCCCTCTGCCTTTTGCCTCCTCCATTTTACCCATGCTGGCACAAAGTTCCCCCAAACTCCTACAAAACTCAGCCATGCCACAGCCTGCAAAATCCATGGTGAGTGAAAGCAGAGCTGGGCTGTCTACATTCCTGCAAGCCCAGGGCTTGGGAAACAGCATGGAGATGTGCCAGTGCTAATAAATAGGGAACTATTAGTGACTGTGTAAAGCAGGAAAATTGCAGAACAAGATAAGACTCACAGAATTCCTCTAAGCTGATTTTGGGTAAAGACATTTACCAAGGGGAAAAATAGGTTATCCTGAAATGCATATCTCTCCATCCAGCCGTGCCCGTGTTGGCGCAGGCGCTACGCCGTGTACAAAAGACAGCAGGATCGTGTGTTGAAGTATATCTGTGACACAGGCTCGGCTCCTTTGCACAGTGCCCAGGCCAGAAGTTGCTCTGCAGTTTTACAGCCAGGCTATGGATGAGGGTGACTGTGACTCCGAGGCCAGGCTGCACCACGCCTGCCAAACTGAACACCCCGTGGAGCTCCAGTTGGACCTAGCACGCACAAAATCCAATGCAGTGGCTGGGACAAACCGAGCGGGGCAATTTATTTTACAGGTCTAGTAACTGCATTGCCTCCTCCTGTGTCCTGTAGAGCAGAGATCAGCCTGGGTGCCCTGATCTTACAGGCCTGCATTGCAGCAAGGCAGATCTGCAGACCCAAGGAAGCTGCTTTGCCCTCCTGGACTGAATCGCATCTCCAGGTAGCAGAGTGCTGCTGGGGCAGGGCTGAGCCTGCTGCATCTAAACAGGGAGGCTCTGGTGGGTGCTTGCCTCCCCAGCACAAGTGGGGTGCATGGACTGCTGCTGGCACATCAGCCAACATTTACATATCAGTGCTTTGCATTCCCTAGGCTTTATTGCTAAGGTGACAGCAAGAAAGAGAGAACTGGCTGTACATAATGTGACTTTTGGGGTAATTGATGTGTGGGACGAGGCAGAGAGCAGAAGAACTGCTTGTGATGGATGAGAAGAGCATGAGGAACTGCAGAGACAGGGCAAACAAAAATCAGTCTAGGGTGGTTCCGGTTCAAGTTATCCTGCTGTGGCTCATGGGACAGACTAGCTACCTTCTCCAAGGCCCTTCCAGCCCTTCCTGCTATTGCAGTTCCTCTTTGTTGCTGGAAAGCACCTCTTAGTGCCAGTCATGCTGGGACTTCTCTCCTTTCCCATCTTTGCAGGGTGCAGCTACAGCTCATGGAGCGGCTGCAAGATGTAGGTGCAATGGGATTAGCCTCATCCCCAGCCCTGTCAGTGGTGCTCAGCTCCATGCCCCCTGGCACAGGAGTGTGGATCTGTCCTCAGGGCAGCAGTGTGTGGAGTGCATGGGCAGCAGTGCTTTCTCCTTCCTGACGCCACCACTTTATTCCCTGTGCTTAGCTCTTGCTGTTCTATTTTTCGCTGATCTAGACATGCTAAAATTAATTATTTTTTTTTAGTGCCTGACTCCAGGCGAGGTTATTAGGTAGCTGGGTCATTGCAGTATTTGACTGTCAGCTGCTGAAATAATTTACATCGGGCTGTGGGTTGGTAACCCACTAAAAACCTTGTTTAGAATGATGACTAATTAGCATCAAAACTCCTGCAAGCTTCGTTTTCAAAACAAGGAAAATTTTCTTCAAAAAGAACATGAAAACTGCATTCCTGTGTTGTAAAATGATTGGCCTTCACATGGCAAGAGCCCAGCTCATTTCCCCTCCGGTCTGCATTCTGGAATCATTACCACACTTATTTCCAGTAGTGCAGAAAGTCTTTTCCATATGCCTCCTCTTGGTAGTCTATAGCTAATGTTTAATGTTTCCTAGGCAGGAGGAGATGAGGACAAACCATCAGCTCTACTGTGATGACAACTGCCTTAGAAAAACGTAAAATCTTTCTCCACACAGGAGTCGCCAGGTCTGAGAGCAAGCCTGGTCCTGCAGCCAGTACTTGTGCAACGCCTCCGAGGAGTGTGCAGCACGCACGGGGACAGTCTGCCTGAGGAGTGCATGGAAAGCTCCTATGTCCCAAAAATACCTCTTTGGCCAGAGCAGGATTGTACCTTGTCCTGGCTGAGGGGAGAGTGAAGAAGCTGCAGAAAGTTAAAAATTCATTTGTACAGACAATTCATTATGAATTCATAACCAAACATGTTTTGCATGGATATTGGCTTTCTCTGACATTGAAGAGCATTTGTGCCAGTTAAGTTGGGTGAGCAGAAACCTCATCTTCTGCACTCACTTAACTTCCATCACAGCAGCTCTTAACTGCATGCTGTCCTGGCGTTTCACATTCCAGCCTGACAGCAGTCTGCAGGTTTTGACCAACATGCTCTATAAAAAAAGTCATTTACTGGAAAAGGGCAGTAAACAGATCATAAAAAGTGTTTCTCAGCATCAGCTCCAGAAAGGAATTCCTCCCAGAAGCCCATCTCTCTCTCTTTGTTAGAGCTGATAGGGACATGTGGGATGGAAGGGTATTCATAGCTGCAAGGTGGCTTTAAAACACAAGAAAATAATACTTTTGTGGGGGGAAAAAAAAAAGTTTCTCTAGTAGGCTGGGCACAGGCAGAATGAGAAAACAGGCTGTGTCATCCTCAAGCAAGGGCACTCCACGTCCTCCTGCTTCTGCAGCAGGCACTGAAGGTCTTTTAATGATGGCAGATCATATCAGTGAGAGGTCCTCAGCTCCTGCATGTGGAGATGCCAGAGATAGCCAGGCCTTGGCCATACTCACCTATGCAGAAAGGGCAAGCTGGCTCTCAGAAGGGCACTGTGGGCCCCACCTCCCAGCCTGGCCAAGCCAAGGACATTCCTCAGAGCATCTGCCCCAGGCATTTTGTCACGCTGAGGTTTAAGGACTGGGTCCCTGCATCACGTTTTTGTCCCTGCCCCAGCAGCCACTCTGATGGAAGGGCGCAAAGCTGCATTTCTTTAGAGATCTAGCTTCTTGGACAGGGGGTGGATGGTCCAAGACATTTCCAAGGGCCACCCTTGCAGGAGACATGGCCATGTGCTCAGCTGACTGCCTCCAGACACCACAGCCTGCGGCCGCAGCTCTCCTGGCTTCAGCATCTCCTGTGCTCCAGGTGGAGACAGCACACAGTATTAAGAGCTCCCAGCACCAAATGCCCCAGATGGAGTAAGAAGCTCTTCTGATGGACAGAGTAACACATCTCTGGCCCACGGAGATCTCATCTCATGTTTAAACTTGGCAGTGTGAAGAGTTTTTATCTCTTCCTACACTTTTTGTTGGTGTTTTAGCATTATCTGTCCTCACTTTTCCTATTTTTGGTGTTCCTACCCAGACCAACTTCAACTGGTGTGAAAGCTGTGAATAAAAGGCACTTATTCTAGAAGTTGGGCAAGCAACATTTGGTCTTAGGTTTGATTTTGCCCCAAATATTTTTACAGTTGACTTAGTTCTGTGTTCACACTTGTATCTCCTAAGAAATCTGAGAATGAAGCACTGCCAAAGGCATTAGCACATAAAAACATTTTTCTGCCACTAAATATTCCCTCCTGATCTGTGAAAAGAGGCTTTTCCAATCATTATATGCCTATGGTCCATCCAACTGGTACTGGAAAAAAACCTGAGGTAACTTTCTCTGCCACATAGCTGCTAAGTAGCTAATACTTGCTTTATGTTTTGAAACACACTTGCTGCAGTGGTGCTGACTGCAATATTGTCTGATGGCCAGCTAGCCATGAAGGCACCTTGGGAAATCTGGCCTTGGTTACAGATGATATTAGAGGCCTGTGTTCACTGCAAGGTTTGTCTCTTTATTAATGCAATTATTTAAAGATTATACTGAAAGAGCTGTTCTACAAAGACTTGGAAATCACACAGTGTGAAAGGTCCTGATGAGGTCCCTGGCAAGGCTGGCTCCTCACCATCCCACTGCTCTGGACATGGCAGATGTACTCCTGCTCTCCTTCCACAGGCCCACAGTTATACCTTCCTGGTTTCTTTTGTCACCACTAAGTCCCCGTGCTGCTGTGAGCCCAGAGGTCCTGCTCATACTTACTGACTTGCTGCAGAAAGGGATGCTGACTCCTCCAAGCTGAGGTGTTGCAGTGGGTTGACCCTGGCTGGACACTGGGTGCCCACCAAAGCCACTCCATCACTCCCCTCCTCAGCTGGACAGGAAGAGAAAATACAGCGAAAGGCTCATGGGTTGAGATAAGGGCAGGGAGGTCACTCAGCAATTACTGTCATGGGCAAAACAGGCTCCAGTTGGGGAAATCAGTTTAATTTGTTACCAATCAAATCAGAGTAGGGTAATGAGAAATAAAAACTAAACATTAAAATACCTTTCCCCCACCCCTCTCTTCTTCCTGGGCTCAACTTCACTCCCAATTTCTCTACTTCCCCCCGACCTGAGCAGTTCAGGGGGACGGGGAATGGGGCTGGGGTCAGTTCATCACACTCTGGCACTCCTTCCTCCTCGGGGGGAGGACTCCTCACACTCTTCCCCTGCTCCATCGTGGGATCCCTCCCACGGCAGACAGTCCTCCGTGAACTTCTCCAGTGTGAGTCCTTCCCACATGGTGCAGTTCTTCATGAACTGCTCCAGCGTGGGTCCCTCACGGAGTCACAAGTCCTGCCAGCAAACCTGCTCCAGCGTGGGCTCCTCTCTACATGGGTCCACAGGTCCTGCCAGGAGCCTGCTCCAGCACGGGCTTCTCACAGCGTCACAGCCTCCTTCAGGCATCACCTTGCTCCAGCGTGGAATCCTCCATGGGCTACAGGGGACAGCCTGCCTCACCATGGTCTTCAGCACAGGCTGCAGGGAAATCTCTGCTCTGATGCCTGGAGCACCTCCTCCTTCTTCACTGACCTTGGGTTCTGCAGAGTTGTTTCTCTCATATTCTCACTCCTCTCTCCAGCTGCTGTTGCACAACAGGTTTTGTTTCCTTCTTAAATACGTTATCAATCACTGTCATGGATGGGTTCAGCCTTGGCCAGCAGCGAGTCCATCTTGCATCTGGCTGGCATTGGCTGTGTTGGACACCAGGGAAGCTTCCAGCAGCTCCTCACAGAAGCCACCCCTGTAGTCCCACTGCTACCAAAACCTGGCCACACAAACTTAGTACAGGTGTAGCGTTGTAGTTCTGTTCCACAGCCCCATGAGTCCTGGCTGACCCTTCTGCACTGCCTGGCTATTGACTCTGGGCTCCACAGGCAGCATCAGACTTCCCTTCTCATGAAAGCTGGGTGTAAGCTGCACGGTGGATAGTACACTTCCTCAAAAAGGTCAGCTCTGGTGAGTGACAGAAAGTGTGTGGAGTCAGGTCAAACTCAGCAAATTGCTCCCAAGTCCTGGGGAATACAAATTCTAACAGATTCAAGTGCAGCATTTTAAACAACATCCCTTGACACTCCATTTTGAATGTGAGGTTAAACGTTTAAAGGAGGCTGCAAGTGTTGAAAGCGTGCAAGTCAATGCGAAATGAAGCATTCGTTTTTGCTCCAGCTATAACTGATCCCTTCCCTGTTCTGTTTCACCAGCCAAACCCTTATGTTCCCATCCTGTAACTGGGAAAAAGACTCAAACTTCCCCCCTGGGGACCAGCCTCACAGACCTGGGAGCTGGAAGATGAGCTGTGTGTAACACACACCAAATAAACCCTTTTCCTTGCAATCCAAATAAGCCTGTAAGGGTTTTACATCCTCAGCTGGGAGGAAGGTTTCTCCACATACATCCATCTTTCTACTGCATGCATAGCTCCTCAGTTTTAAATCTCAGCTTGACACCCTGGCATCTTCTTCTCGTCATAATAATAACCTCTGAGCGAGCAAAAAGGAACTGTCCAAGCTTCCCCTGTCAGTTCCCACCCTAGCTAATGCCATTTGGCTGCTGAATCCTTCAGGCCTTTTGAGTTGGGTATTCCCCTTAGAATCACAGAATCACTGTGGTTGGAAAGGACCTCCAGGATCATCAAGTTCAACCTTTATCCCAGCATCTCCCTAACCACTAGACCATGGCCTCAAGTGCTCCATCTACTCATTTTTTAAACACCTCCAGGGACAGCAACTCCACCACCTCCCTGGGCAGCCTGTGCCAGTGCCCAACCACCCTCTCAGTAAAGAACTTATTCCTAATATCCAATCTAACCTTCCCCTGATGCAACTTGAGGCCATTTCCTCTTGTCCTTGGCGCAGCCCAACTTTTTTTTTGTTAAGGCTTGCAATATTCTGCACAATTTAAAAAATTTTCAGCTCTCCTCCACAGTACCCCCTCCTTGAATATACCACCGTGTGTCTGTCTGTTGCCTCTCACTCTTTATGTGGATGCTTTGGGATAAAGATGGTCATGTCCAGTGCCTTTGTGCCATCTAGCACAGTGAGGTGCTGGTCCCACACATGGGATTTCTCAGAGCCGTAGTGGTGATATCACCAAGGGATACAGGAGTGTGACAGGCTGGGAAAGGCCATGGCAATGCAAACCCATGTTTTCTACAGACAAGCCCTCAGGTGACACATATACTGTGATCCAAAATGACCTTTAATGACAGCTTTACCTTCTGGACACAGATTCACCGGGGACTAACAGCCCTCAGCGTCACGTGCAGCCCTGCCTTATCGGTGTGGCAGCTGCCTTCACCCCGGGACGGGACGGGTGACTCAGTTCCCAAGCAAGCCCTCCTCCCCAGCTGGGAACTGCCATGAAACCCTCCAGAGAGAAACTTTGATCTTTATCAGCGTGAAAATAACGACTCCATGGAGGCCAGCCTTCCCTGTGCTCCCAGCTGCTCCGGGCAGGCAGAGCTGGAGCCAGCACTGGTTGCACTGTGTGCCAAGGGAGCACTAACAATTGCCAGGGGGATTAGGAAGACACAACTGCTCAAACAACAGCTCGTGTAGGTTGAGCCCTGGGTGCAGGCAGCTGCCTGCAGTGTGGGCAGCCAGGGTGGCTTATGGAATCACCTGTTGTATGTGGGGCAGCTCCTGTCAGCACTCTTGCACACCCATGTGTGTGCAAAACTGATTTTCAACCTTATTACTATTATTAAAAGTGCAATTTATTCAGTGGCACACGTGCAAGAGCACCAGGGATGGTCCACGCTCCTATTTGCACCTGCATCTGCTCTCTCTAACGTTTTCCTGGTAAAATGCCCAGTGTGGAAGACAATGGGCACACGGGGAAGTCGCACGTGGTCGGTCCATGGCCTGTTTGAGCAGGACAGTTGGGATCAGGGGGCTGCAGTTGTCTCTAAGGGACCACAAATGCGTGTCTGCCCAACAGGGTCCTGGCTGTCAGCAGATCATCCCCAAGTCCTCTTTTACTGCTTCTCTGGCCTTGACCGTGAAGGAGTTGCTCCCTGCTTCCTCCAACAGCCCTCTGCAAGTTCACAGGCTGCTGGGCAAACACCCATTGTTTGAGTTTTATTGTCTGCGCTATCTCTCTCCTAGCAGCGCAGTTATCTGCAGCACGTATAATATACCAGCTTTCCCATAAAGCTGCCCATGTTTATGGTGTTGTCAGAGAGGACTCTCTCCTATGACATGTCTGTACCCTAAGCAGGTACTGGCAGGAGGATCAGGGATGGCAATATTCCATGTTGGGGCATCGGGAAGGAGAATTAGAGAAGCCACTGATGCAGACACTGAAATTCCACACACCAAACTGCTGACTTGGATAAAGTGGCTGTCCCTGATGAGCTGGAGACAGGCTTTAAGTGTGTGACAAATGCCCGTCGTAAAGTGAACAGTGCTGGGACTCTGTGTGAAATGAAGTGCAGAAAGCGAAGGGACCACAAACCAAGGAATCTTACTGTGCCACGATGCATCTCCAAAAGGCTTTGCCAAGCTCAAAAGCCTCTGAATCCTCATGTCTTAGGAAGGATGTCTCATCTCAGGAAGGATGCTTTCAGCAGTGGCAGTTGACCACCAAGGTGGCAAGGGACAGCCACCTGTGCAGCCAGGCACTGTCAGTGTGGCACGGCAGCCACCTGCCCAGCTGGAGCTGCTCACATGCTGCACCTCGAGGTGGGAGGATGGGGATGGGGATCGGGTCACTTCCTCTGCTGCACCCTGTCAGGTTGACAGCAAAGGTTGCCCTGACACATGGGATGAATAGACAATATAAAACAATGACAGAGGACTATGTCCCCATCTGCCACTGGAGTACTCCCAAGAAAAGTATGAAGGGTACTGCAGGTCCATGGCCTTGGCTCTGCCCAAAGCAAGGTGTGCAAGAGGACCTGTTGAGGTCAGATTGGCTCTTTCACAAATAAAAAAAATCCACCAAGGGAAAGCATCAGCATCCTTCCTTTCTCGTAAGAGAAACCATGCTGCCAGCACTCAGGGGCACAGCAGGTCTCTGCAGCTCCAGGAGCCGCAGCCCTCGTCCGCAGGGCTCAGCACCCGGTGCTCAACGTGCCTCCTCTCAGCTGGAAGAGAAGAAAATGTGTGGAGAGCAGAAATGAAGGCTTCAAATTCACAGAACTCCAGGCAAATGAGAACACTGGGGGGAGAAACACAAAACGTAGTACAAGATGCACCTCCGGCGCAGCAGCATTTGTCAGCTCACAGGTCAAAACAGACCAAAGAGGGAGCAGGTCTGGATTGGCAAGACAGGGAGGAGGAAAGTATTTCATCTTGAGCAATCAAAAGCACTTAGTTCAACCTGAACATTGTTGTGTTTCCTAACCCTATATTTAACTCCCCTTATATTTGGGGTCACTTGTAATGGAAAATATGTATTTTAAAAACATCAATTGGGAATTCAAATAGCTACAGAGGTCCTAAGGTGAAACAAAGGGGAAAACACATGATGTTGAAACAAGCACGTTTTCCAGCTGTATCTGGTGTCAAAATCGTGAGTCATTTCAGTTCTCCCCAAATGCCTCTGCGTATTCAGTTTGTAAAGGAGTGATGTATGACCTGCTCGTGGGCAGCAGCTCAGGGACTACCCAGCAGAAGAGAAAATTGTTAAAGAGTTCAAGAAGAAGGAGTCAGCTCAAGCCTGTACCTGTGCCCTGCCGCACACGTGATGAAACAGGTTCCTGACTGCTCTGAACTGATTGCATGTTTGTTATGAACATACAATCACCCGACTGCAAACAGCAGCGGGTGCCACAGTCCATCAGCCCTGGCACCCGGCGTCTGGCTCATACCTGGTAAGCCCACCTGGGCTTGGGTTTTGGAGTGTCCAGTGCTGGAGGCAGTGACAAGACAACAGAGTCTCCTTGCCACAGTGCAAGACAGGCTCAGCAGCTCAGAGGCTGCTGGTACCAGCCAAGGGTGCTGCCAAGCACGGGAGCCCAAGGTTTTGGGCTTCTATGTTTCTTAGGGCAGGATGGTGCCAGACACACCTTTCGGGGCCAAATCTCCTTCTGAGTGTTCATGTGGCACTTGTTCCTTAGCACTGGCAAAGCCAGGGGTGGCTCAGCTCGAGGGTGGCAGTGCATCGAGGGGGCAAAGGGGGTGACGTACAGCACCTGCCATGTGTCCCATCCCACCTGCCTGCCAGGACACCTCCCAGCCTGCAGGCTTTGTAGCAGAGTTTTGCAGGTTCCCTGTACAGGATCATTTGGACCTCAGTGTGTGATACCTTGCCCCCTGTTCTAAAACAGGATAGAACTTGTCCAACAGCAAAAGCATGAAGCAAACAACTGATTTAAGGGGGATCTTTGGTTATGAAGAGTTTTGGAGTGCAGCTTTTCGATTCACGAGTTGATTACCCAGAGCGTGGATGAGAAGAGCAAGTGTGGCTGTGCAGAGGGGCTGCTCTGCTGGGCTCCAGCATGGCAAATCCTGGCACAACATGCTTTTTCTGTTTCCCTCCTCAGAGGTGTCACCCCTGCCAGCCCTGCACCCCAAGGACCCCCAGTGCCTGTCGGGGAGCACGCCGGAAAGGTCCTGTCCCCACCCTGCAACAGCAGCAGTGATGGTGGCTCATTTTTGGAGTTAGCATCTATCCCTACAGCAAAGCTTCAGATGCATTAGAAAAGCAGTGTCAGCATCAGCCAGAAGAGTGTCCCTCAGCTGGTGTGACAATGCCAGGTTTGGACTTTACCTTGGACTGTATCCACTGCAGAGCAAAGGAAGACAAGGCCTGAAAAAAAAACACTTTGTAATGGATTTTTGTATCAGAGGCATTTTGATCCTGATAAGATTTAAATCATTGCATGCTAAATGCCAGAAGTTCTTTGCAACATTATCTTTCAGCTTCAGCATCACTGCTCAGCAGGAGGACAAACCCATGGTACCGAAGTGGCAGAGCAGGGAACTCACCCGCAGCAGTGCCTGGCACAGCCATCCTGGGAGCACAGCCTGCTTCCCACATGGTGGGGAGCCTCCCTGCTCCTGTCCTGCTGCTGGGGAACCAGCCCCCAAAATCCAAAGCTGGGGCAGAGCCTGGGTGCTGCCACCCAGTTTCCCCTTGTGGAGGCTGAGAAGCTTTTCCTGCCATGTCCCCTCCTTAGCCCTGCAGTAAGCACCACGCAGTGACCATGGCTCCTGTCATAAATAAGGTGTTTGATCCCCAAAGTAACATGCATGAACCCACTAAATAAGGAGGTACTCTGTGCTGTTTAAGGTGGATTGTCCTGATATTGTAAGGTTGGCTTTGGGGCCAGAAATGCAGGTGAGCAAAGCCCTGCTCCGTGCAGTCCTTACCATGTTACACTCCCAATGCTGCCAGATGGTAAGTGGAGATGTTCAAGGAGTTTGTAGGCTGATGCTGTGATGCTGTTTGGACATGGGCTACAGTACTGAGAACCTGCACAGCCCCTACTCAGCTTGCTGCCAGCAGCCAGCACCATCCCTGCAGCACAGCTGGGGCTGGGGGTGAGCGCTGTCATCTCTTCTCCAACCCTGCCAAGGTCTCCCACAGCACTGCAGAGAGAGTGGGCAGTCAAGCAGCACTGCTCAGCCTGATGTTCTGCAGGGACACCACAGGACTTTCAGGCTGCTGAGGCTGAAGGTATCACAGCAGGCATGACACTCTCTCCCTTTATTTTTTCCTTAGGTTTACATCATACTTACCATTTCCATTGCAATGACGACTCCCGTTACCCAGCACAGCCAGCACAATCAAACACACGTGTGAGAAGCAAAGGCCTGACTCCTCCATAGGATTTGGGATGGCAGTGGCAGCAAAGCAGCAGTGTTTTCCTACAACGAGCCGCCGGAATGAGGACCGGGTGGCAGCCTGCTTCAGCTGTGTCTGTGATTCCTTTGTTATGATTCACCTTCCACAAATATCCAAATAAACAAGTTTGCTGGCAGTAATATTCTGGTGAGAGGCAAAAAAAAGTCACTGAACTCTCATTTTGAATGGAGAAATCTGCTCCTGACAGGTTGTTCATTGAAGAAGCCCTGGCCTGTGCCCCACAACCCCCCGTGCCGAGGCAGGTACCCACCCCATGCTCCTGGCACAGTGCGCAGTCACACAGGGATATCCACAGTGCTCCTCTGGCACATCTCAAGGAAAGGCATATTTTTCCACTGTGCTGTTTTTTTGAATCCTTACATAGAAAAGTATCATTCAATGCTGTTCCAATATTCTTGGTTTTGCTGATCCTGGTATCTGGAAGCAGATGATGTCATTACCAGGACTTCACCATTGCAACAAGTTTTTCTCCCTTAGCAGATACTTCCACAACCTCTCATTTAGTGATAAATTCTATGTTCCTAAAAAAGATAGCTAATTTCCCAACTATAGTGTCCAATATATCAGTAGACCTAGTGATTTCCATAGATCAATGGATATCTAGTATTGCTTTTCATAGAAACACAGAATGGTTTGGGTTGGAAGGGACCTCAAAGCTCATCTTGTTCCAACCCCTCTGCCATGGCAGGGACACCTCCCACCAGACCAGGTTGCTCCAAGCCCCATCCAACCTGGCCTTGAACACTGCCAGGGATGGAGCATCCACAGTTTCCTTGGGCAACCTGTTCCAGTGCCTCACCACCCTCAGGGTAAAGAACTTCTTCCTTATATCTAGTCTAAACCCACCCTCACTCACTTTCCACCCATCACCCCTCGTCCTATTATTACAGTCCCTTGTAAAAAGTCCCTCCCCAGCTTTCTCATCAGCCCCTTCAGGTACTGGAAGGCTGCTATGAGGTCTCCCCAGAGCCTTCTCTTTCCCAGGCTGAACAAGCCCAGCTCTCTCAGCCTGTCCCCATAGCAGAGGTGTTCCAGCCCTCTGACCATCTTGGTACCCTCCTCTGGACTCGCTCCAACAGCTCCAGATCTTTCTTGTGTTGGGGGCTCCCGAGCTGGACACAGTGCTCCAGGTGGTGTCTCATGAGGGCAGAGCAGAGGGGCAGAAGCCCCTCCCTTGCCCTGCTGGTCACACTGCTTTGGATGCAGCCCAGGACACAGTTGGCTTTCTGAGCTGCAAGCGCACACTGTTGGCTCATATTGACCTTATTGCCCACCAACATGCCCAAGTCCTTCTCCCCAGGACTGTTCTCAATCCACTCATTGCCCAGCCTGTACCTGTGCTTGGGATTGCCCTGACCCAGGGGCAGGACCTTGCACTTGGCCTTGTTGGACTTCATGCGGTTGGCACAGGCCCACCTCTCCAGCCTGTCCAGGTCCCTCTGGATGCCATCCCTTCCCTCCAGCGTGTCACCACACCACACAGCTTGGTGTTGTTGGCAACCTTGCTGAGGGTGCACTGGATGCCACTGTCCATGTCGCCGACAAAGATGCTAAACAGCACTGGTCCCAGTACCGATCCCTGAGGGACACCACTTGTCACCGGTCTCCACTTGGACATCGAGCCATTGACTGCAACCCTTTGAGTGTGACCTTCCAGCCAATTCCTTATCCACTGGGTGGTCCATCCATCAAATCCATGTCTTTCCAACTTGGAGACCAGGATGTCATGCAGGACAGTGTCAAAGGCCTTGCACAGGTTCAGGTAGATGACATCAGTCACTCTTCCCTTGTCTATTGATGCTGTTACACCATCGTAGAAGGCCACCAGGTTTGTCAGGCAGGAACTTATGTGGACAAAATCTTTATGTTTTACTTATGTGGACAAAAACCTTTAAATTTTTGTGCATATTATATAAATCAAAATTATTTTTATGCATATTGAACATGCCTCTACCTGCCATCCTGCTTATAAGACTCAAATAATGATCATCTGAACTGGCAAAGAACTGTTTTTGGAGGAGAGAGAAGTAAATCACAAAAAATGTTCACTAATATATATTTCCCTCTCCAAGAGAAAGAAAGAAAAAAATGAACTTTCTTTCCTTCCAAGAAAGAAAGAAATGAACTAAACCCTTCATTTAGCTCATCTCTGTAACTGGCCGCATATAGGTTTTGGCTTTGGTGTCAAGAGTGTCACCAAGACAAGGTACAGAGTCCCTCCCCAGGACTGCAGTGTGTGCAGCAGTGCCAGGTGTACAGTGTGACAATAATGAAGCAGAAAGTGGCCCCTTTACCCAGAGTGAACCCACCACCGTGGTGTGTGCAAAAATGGAGTACAGTTGCACGAGAGCAGCTTGCAAAATATTTGAGATGCTGAAATATATCCAGAGGACAACTGTTTTGGACAGCTGACAAATGAGCCACTGTCCTGCAGCAGATCTTGTGCCATATATTAACTCCTATCAGAAAGGGCTCAGGGCTGATCCCCTGGGTGCAATACTCCAATTTTTTTGGGTTACACGTATTGGTCACACAGAAGCCCAAGGCCTGGAGCACACACAGCCTGAGGTTCACAGCTCACTGTACCACAGCCACTGCACAGAAAGTGGGTCTGTGGAGGGTGAACTCTCCAAATTCACCCTCTCTCCCAAATTCACAGCTATGGATTGTCTCCTTTTTCTCCCTCTTAAGACAGAATTCCCTGAACATTTCTGGGCTTGGGCTGTTTGTATGTTTGCATAAATACACGGGTAAGTTACTACTTAATAGGTATTCCAGAAAAAAAAAGCTACAGGCCAAGGTATTTTTAAACATACTTAGCTGTCGAGGTCCTTTCACTGAAGCTTAGCTCAAAATTAAAACTATTCCTTCCCATTTTCTCCAGACAGTGCACACATTCAGGATGCAGAAATAGCCTGGCATCCCTTTTCAACAGTCTATGAGTTGTCAATTAATGCTTACTGTGTTCTGTGTTCAGAAAGCACCCAGAGCAGCAGGATGGACGTACCAGCCTCAGGAAGTCTGTCTGTACTCCATACACACAGTTCTTCAGACCAGCCATGCCTGTGAGGTTTCTTCAAATTCCTGCTGTTATGCAAAGAGACACTGAAATACTGAATTTCAGAAGGCTGCTAAATGACAATGTTTGAAGTCATGACTATGGAGAAAAGCTTCTCTAATTCAAATTTCTGGAGCTTCTCCTGGAGCCATGTGGATATTTCGGGAAGTCACTCAAAGGAGCAGTTTTGGGGAAGGGAGATAGTTCACAGAGGGATCTTTTCCTCCCAGATCAGTCCAGGTCTTGAGTACTTCTGAAGAAAGCTGTGTGTTATTTGAGTTGTGTGCTGGCTATTTTTGTACTGTCTCATAAGACACATGCCCCAGGGACTGCCACGAGAAGCCAGTGCACTCAGGGAAGGGGTTTGCAGGAGCATACACACACGCCTGGTCCCACCCAGCAGGAAAACCCAGCGTCCTTCCCTGCTGACAAATGGCACAAGGAGATAAAGTGCAGAAATAACGACCATGAAAGAAACTGGGGAAGGGGCAGGAGCAGATAAACATTCAGAGGCACTGAACAAGAAGACACATTTGCATGGAAACCTGCTATTCCCTGCTGTTCACCTCCCTCTCATTGGTACGTTGTCAGCTTTGCTGCCTGCAAAAGGGCAGAAATGTACAATGGAAATACTAAAAAAGCCATCACAGACTAATGCAGAACTAATTAATTGGTCGTGGCTCTGCTGTTGAGGCATGCAGCTCCATGCAGCCCAGGCTGTGGAGCTCAGCTGTGCTGCTGCCTGCCCTGAAGGACAAATTCTGCTCTGGCTGCAGGTCCCTGACCACGAGCCGTGCCTGATGCTGTGAACAGCAAACTAATTTGTCACTTCCGACGCTCTTGAAACTAGAAACTCATCTTCCACAGTGATTCAAAATATTCCAGGAAACTTATTTTTTCATATGTAATTATTATTTTCATTTTTAAAAAAAAAAATAAAATTAAAACAGTCAGCATTTTTCAAAAATCAGAAAATTGCAAAGGATGCTAAAAATGTCACTCTATTTTCTCTAGAACAGATTTGCTCCAACACGACCATGATCATGTGGACAGATGTCAAAAGATTTTGATAAAAATCCAGAATTTCCCTAATCCTGCAAATGTAGTGTTTTGGGGTGTTTTTTCTGCTTAAACAGCAATTATTTTTTTCTGGTTCTTTGTTGGGCAAGCAAGGGATGAGCTGAGAGGCTTATCATGCCCCTGTATCCTGCCTGCCAGAGGTAGCCAGCTGCAGGTGAGCTGCTGAAGTGGGAGCAGAGGGATGCAGGCATATGTGCAAGGGAGCCAGAGCTGCCCTGTGAATGCTGTCACTATGAGCTGTTGCCTAAGAGTGCCTACTGCATTCCTCAGGCACCTAAATGGAGGAGGAATGGGGCATTTCCATGCAGGTATGGCCAGGCATCTCCCTTGGTTGCTCCTTCAGTGTGTAGGGGATATGGCAATGGCTGGGTGTAGCCTGGTGCGGAAAGCAGCTGTCTGGACCGGAGGAAAGATGCTCCCTGGGGCATTATTGCCTTTCACATCCAGAGCTCCACAGCAGCCAGCACTGTTGCAAATAATAACCTCCAGGCAGGCAGGAACTTTCCAAGTGAGGCAGAGTTTGCCTGGAAATGCTGCTCTGTGTGATAGAAGGCGTGTGGTGACAGCCCCCAGCCCGAGGATGCAGGCTCAGGGTCAGGTGTGGAGCCATGGTTGGGGATGGAGTCACCACAGCCTTCCTGGGACTTGCCTTGAAAAAATTTTTAAACCCCAAAAGCAAACAGGACCCTCATTTTCATGCCTCTGTGAAAGGATGGCAGGAGGTGGGCTCTCCTTCCTTGTCAATTACATATATTTAGGAGACCAAACCCCATCCAGTGTGGGGTGGGAGCACAAGCCAAGCTGTTCATGCAGCGATGCCCCGTGTCATTTGTGATGTGTTGGATTACCAGTTACTGAAATAAGCTCAACTGAGTAATGGTTACCCACACACCTTTCCTTCCCCCATTCCCTGAACAGAGTCACAGAATCACAGAATCACAGAACAGCCTTGGTTGGAAGAGACCTCTAAGATCATCCAGTCCAACCATTAACCCAGCACTGCCCAGTCACCACTACCCCATGTCCCTCAGCACCACATCTACACGGCTCTGAAACCCCTCCAGGGATGGGGACTCCCCCACTGCCCTGGGCAGCCTGGGCCAGTGCTTGACAGCCCTTTCAGTGGAGAAGTTGTTCCTAATATTCAATGTAAACCTCCCCTGGCACAACTTGAGGCCATTACCCCTCATCCTATCACTGTTACCTGGGAGAAGAGACTGACCCCTGCCTTGCTACCCCTTCCTTTCAGGAGCAATGAGGTCTGCCCTCTCCTCCAGACTCACTTCAGGCTGACAGGCCTGAGGTTCCCTGGATCCTCCTTCCGACCCTTCTTGTAGCTGGGTGTCACACTGGCAAGCCTCCAGTCATCTGGGACCTCCCCTGTTGACCAGGACTGCTGGTACATGATGCAGAGTGGCTTGGCAAGCTCTTCTGCCAGCTCCCCCAGTACTCTTGGGTGGATCCCATCTGACCCCACAGACCTATGAGGGTCTAGTTGTCATAGCAGGTCTATAATTGCTTCTTCCTGGATTGTGGGGGGTTTACTCTGGTCCCCACCCTTGTCTTCCAGCTCCAGGGGCTGAGTAGCCTGAGGAGAACTGGTCATTTCCCCTTTACATTGCAGATCTACCCTCTACAGCCCAGAGGTGTTCAAGGTGAGACCATCCCTGTCCCAGTCCCGCTGTCTCTGCACACACTGCAGACCTGCTGATGTCGTGGGCTGACCTACACCGTGCTGTGTGCCACTGCACAGCTTTTTTTCCCCTTCCTCCTCCTCTTGCGTTGCAGTACAGACAAACCTGCACGTTAACGTTCCCCAGCAGAGCTGGTTTCCTTTCTGAATGCTTTTTGGGCAGGAGTAGATGGGGTGTGGGTAAGAAAGAGGCAGCGAGACAGGCTGATGTTATGGAAAGGCTGTGCTCGAACCCAGAGGGGCAAAGGAAAACTTCTTTTGTTGGTTTTGGATTAGTTTGCCCAGAGTTTCTCTTTGTTTTTCTGCCAGGGCTGCTCTTAAATGTCTGACTGTACACTTTTCAGTGGTTATTGAAAGATCATTGCTTCCCACAGCTCAACATTTTTTCCACCCAGCTCGTAAGCACTCAAGTGCCGTGCAGCTCCGACAAAGCTCTGCCTCTCCACAGGCTGTGTGCTGGCCCTGGGGCAGGACAGGGGTGTGAGGAGGGGGGCAGCCAGAAGGAGGGCATCTCTGCAAAACCCATCCCTTTCTGAACAGTGTTAGGTGCTGGTGGTCGGGCTGGGTGCGAGGGAGCTGCTTCCAGCTGGGACATTGCCGTGGGGCTAGCTGGAGGACACAGCAGAGCAGAAGTGATGTGAGGAGCAGGGGAACATCGTGTCCTTGTCCTGTGCACAGCCCTGGCACATGGCTGTGGTGGGCTTTCCCGTGGGACATCAGCCCATGCCACTGCAGTGAGGCGGTGCCATCCTGAAGGGAAGTGCTGGATGTTGGGGTGCTGGATGTCAGGGTGCTGCGCTGCCCCTGCCGATTCCTGGTGCAAATCAGCCTCTTTGCAGCAGCCTTGCCCTCAGGCTTAGGAAAGGCAGCTCAGGCCGGCAGCTTTTCCCTAACTGTGAGTTTGGGGCAGTAAGTTTTGATGCTCTGGGAAGAGTCTGCTTCACTGGGCTGTCTCAAAGGCGAGCAGGGACAGGATATTCTGCAGGCCTGGAGGGAATATGCTGTCCTGCCGTAGCTTTCTTCCTTGGCCAGTATAATAGATGCTGAATGCTCTCTTCTTTGCTGTCACCCTCATGGGTCCCTTAATTTTAATGGTGACAGAGAAAGCAAGCGGCCAAGCAACGAGCATGCCAGGTACATAAATCCTGACTGAGGACAAATCACCATAACAGTGTTTGAAATCTTACTCCAGCAGATCACCTTGACCCCCCTCTGTCTGGAGGGAGCACCAGCAGTGCAGAAAGGCAGCTGAGGAAATGGGATGCTACGGGTGGAGAGAGCTGAGGAACCCAGTCCTCCGGGTGGGTACCACGCTCTGTGTGGCAGGGTCAGGGGTGGCCCAGATGGGGCTGTGAGACAGTGAGTCTTGTGAGGCATGAGCCAGGATCTGCTGCCCATCTCCTGGAGGCAGTTACATCGACAGCACAGCCAGCATACCCACAGAGGGATGCTTATATCCACACAAGCCTGCTGTCCCTTTCCTTGCCTCTGACTGTGATTCTGTTTCCAAAGTGGTTTGTTTTTTCTGGCTCTCACAACAGCAGCCTGTATGTGGTCACCAAATGAACTGGCCTCCTTTTGTTGCTCTTAAGTGCTTTCAGTTCCTGTGCCCTGCAAGGAAAAAGACCGGCTCCTGTAAGACAAGAAATACTTATGGTAAATCAGAAGCGTTTTAGGCATCCCACTGTGATGTTTGAGCTGTATTTGAGGAAAGCTGCCCCTTGTGGAACTGTTTCACTGCACTCTGTTTAATGCAATTTCTGACTCCTTCCCTTGAATAACGCAATAACCACCGTTAGTCTTGGTCTGTGGTGTGTGAATAACCGCGTCGATGGTCGGAGGCCGGCAGGAGAGGAAGTCAGCAAACACTGCCAGCACTCATAAAATAAAGAATTAACGCACCCCACTGCACACACAGTGCATTGGACAGACATATATGCATCCTCTGCCCAAACCAGTCAGCAGCCAGTATCACCACCCAGCTGAGACTGTGTTGAATCGTCAGCCGTGAGAGGGGCTGCAGCATTCGGGAACGGGGCAGTGGGAAACACAGCAAAGGAGTTTCTGCCCTGGGGGAGGCGAACAGAAGTGCTCCAGCCATTGCCAGCTCTCAGGATGAGAACTGGAGGAGAAGAGGTCTTTTCCCAAGCGATGCTTCGTTCTAGTGGTCCCTGGAGCAAGGATCATCTAGGAAAAATTAAGTCATCCATGTGATTCGGTGGGCTATGGAGTGTATGGGTAACAGTGAAGAGAGGTGGTGCATTACAGGAGGCTAGAGCACGAGGGGGAGGGTATTAAAGCAAGCACCCGGGGCTGCGGCAGAGCAGGCAAGAGAAGAAAGAGGCATTAATAAACATTTTTTTCACTATGTTGCAAAGCAGGGTTTGAAAACAGTCACGGAGGAATGTAAAATGTTTTAATAACCACCTCTCGTTTTATCGAGGGGATTTCCCCAGTGGAACTCAAACACTTTACCAAGGTTAATGAAGAAAACCACTGAGCCACCAGCTGTGGAGAGAGCTCTGCCCCAACTCCTGTCCTGCACCGTCTGCCCCGTATCACGCTCCCCTCTGCGGAGGTGTGTGTGGCAGAACCCTCCTGTGGTCCAAAGGGTGATGAAAATAGTGGCATTCCTCAGTTACACACTCCTAATATTCCCTGCAGCCTGGCTGCCACCACCCTCAGCACCAGGAGCTGTGACAGTGGAAGCACGCTGTCACGAGGAGGGTGACAGTGCAGCACACTGAATACACAAAGATTATTTAATGCATCTTTGGAGACTGAGATGTAACACGCACACATGAATGTCCCCTCTGACTTACCTGAAATGTCCCCTGAATTATCTGATTATCCTAAACATTACAGCTCAAGTGAAAGCTGAAAAAAGGGCAAAGAAAAACCTGAGAGCTTTTCTGTAAAACCATCAGCTTTGCCCAGCGCCTTCTCCATGTGCCGTCCTGCAGAGCAGCAAAACTCAGCCAGTTTTGCTTTCCAAGGGGAGGCAGCACCTTGTCCTGCACTGGATGGAACATGGGCGGCATCCCTGATGCTAACGACAGCCTTGGCTCTGTCAGCTGGTGGGCAGCATGCTGCATCCCACTGATAATGTCACACAGGGCACTAAGAAAACTGTGGTGATAATTCCATCCTCTTAATCACCAGCTGCTCCTAAATTTCTCTGGAGCACGTTTGTAGTCAGTTAGTGTTTGCCTAACCCTGCTGCTGGGCTGAATCTTGACAGCTGCAGAGAGGGCAGGTCCCACCAGCTGTTGGTGGGCACAGCCATCAGGTTGAGCATCCCCCTCAGCTCTGGGGGGAGATGCTGCTCAGCCCCTCACACAGCATGAGGCAGCCCCACTGAGCCCTTGGGCACCGCCACAGTGGAAATGTGCAAGAACAGAAATGATGTGTTTGTGCACACTCCAGAATCCCAAGCAAGGAATGGTGTGACACGGTGCCCTCGCTTTTATTTTGGGGGGTTCCTGCCAGAGTGCAAAGCTTTTAGGCTGAAGCTCTTAGGGCCTAAACCTTCTTGGGTATTAATGCAGGGGAGAGAGGGAAGGCAGCAAAGTGCCCTAGTTCTTGCTTTCATTTTCATCTTGGCTTGACAACACATTGCTGCTGCTAGCACATCTCCTTTCCCATTCTCTTTTAGTAGCAAATGCACTTGGATTGAATTATTCATTGCAAACAATTTACCAGGCCACGTAAGGCCAGCTTTTCTCTGCCCGTGGGTTATCCACAAATGAATATGCACTCGTTCTATTGAGGTATTTGTTGTCGGTAACTGGTGAGCTGTTTGTGGGCTGCTGTTTGCTCGGACTGGCCTGTCTCTGGGTAAGAGGAGAGATGAGAGGAGCAGCCAGGCATGGGGTGAACGTGGAGCAGTCTGACCCATTTGTACTGGGAGGCATTTAATAACCATTGTCCCTTCTGTCTCACGAGTGCCCTGGTTTGTCAGAGCAGCAGTCACCACGAGCGTTGCAGCTCGCAAAGCCCCGCGTGCGTGCACGTCTGCACAAATGGGACGAGACAAGGCAACGCGCTCAGCTGAACGTATCACCTCAGGTGACCATTTTGCAGCATTAGGGCAGGCCAATTGCTCACACACCATCAATTTGTGCTATAGGAGAGAGCTGAGTCGAAGGAAAATCCCAAACTTCCTACGCTCCTTGTGCAATATTCACAGCAGTTCTGTGTAGCCACAACTGAGACCTGCCACAAGTCTAGACATCCATAATCTGTTACCAAATCAACTGGATTTTCTCCAAGTGTCACATTTTTCTAGCAGCTCACCCATCTACTAAAACATTTTTTTTTTTTTAAAGGTGAGACTCGGTGCTGGTTGTGCAAAATTTAATCATGTCACGTGGTCCGTAGGCTCTTTGTAGTATAAAAGTACAAATATTCATCTGCTGTAAAAGAGAAAAACTTTGCTTGAGGCAATGAAGCAGCACCAGTTTACACCAGGGAAACATTTCCAGTATATACCACAACATCATCCAGCTATTTCTTTTATGGAGATGTCATAAGTTGCTGTGTAAGCAGTGTACTGTAAAAAGCACTTCTCACCAAGGAGGGTGCCATGCTCTGGGAGACAGAGCCAATACAGCCTGCAGTGGCTGCTAGATCCACCTGTATCACTGGAAACAACTGGGAACCATCAAGGATGCTGCTGTGACTGATGGTGTGAGAACAAACTGTGTTATGCTGCTGGAAAAAAAAATCAGATGCATTATGAGAAGCACTCTTTGCAAGACAAACTTTCTGCCTTGGTTTAGTTTAATGTAATGAAAGTGTTCCAGTTTTTCCTATTCTTACCACATTTTGGTAACCACACTGCTTGTTACCTTGCAGATGGACTTTAATATCTTTGCACACTTTCTTCCTTCCATTGAAAAAAAATGTAGGGCAGAGAGAGAGGAGGAGCTACAAGGGATTGCTCACTGTTGCCTACCAACAGGCTTGCTACCTTTCTAATTCTGCTGTAAATCCTGCTGGACATCACGTTTTATTCACAAATTCAGGGTCAGGCTTGAGCATTAAGCTTGCATGGGCATATCTCATCTTGATGTCTGCATGCAGGGAAAAAAAATCATTGCTGCACAACTCCATTCTGCAGCAAGATAAATGTGAGCTTTGACTCTGCCGTCGCTCGCAGCTCTGCCCACAGCTGCACACTCCCAGTTCCCTGCCTCCACACCGACTCTGTCTGAAGAAAAATCTCATTTAGTCCATGAACAAGCCTGACAAGGGTTGAAACTGGGCTGCTGAATGCCTGCAGCTCCATCGCCGTGGCCTCGAGAGCGCAAAGGAAGAAATGTTATCATACTGGAATTGATCCTAAAAACAAGCTGAAGTATCCTCAAAAGTGGAAAATTACTGCAGAAAAACTGTAGGGAAGGTACCATACTACTGCCAGCAATTTCTATGGATTTTTGCTAACAAGTAAAATGAAATGAGAATCAGAAGTGATGGAAGATCAGTATCCTGCAGATGCCAGTACAGTCATCTTCTCACTAATGAGCTGAAAAGCTTTAATATATCACAGAATCACGGAATTGTTTTACTTGTCTCAGTGGAGCACTTTTGCTGATAACTTACCAGCCCGTTGACTAGTTTCACTTTCCCTCAAGAACATGGACTGTTGGAAATGGCCAGAACTGTCTTCTCTGCAGTTTACCCTCACCATAGGTCTGTACTAGGCAGCAATGCACAAAAGTAACACAAGGAGACTAACAAAGCACTCAATCAGCATTTCTAATTCCTGAAATCCAGGAATGCAGTAGCAGAGGACAGGGAATCATCAGCCCCATTCAGCTCAGGTGGTCACTCCCTGCCCATTGCCACCAGGCCCAGTGGGCTGAGACTGGAGCAGCTGGGCTTACCTCATTCTGATGTGCTGGTGCTGCCTGACCAGCTCCATCACATGCACAATGGTGAACAGGTTATGAGCAAAGCAGGCAAAGGACAGAGGAGCTGACAAGTGGCACTCAAGGCACGTGACTTGTTAGACCTGGGTAAATGTCATTGTTCTGAAATACTGCTTTGGGTAATGGGACAAAAAAAAAGAGTCAAATTGCTCTGGTTTGAGGGCAGGGTGCTTTCCAGCCACCCTTGCAAGATGTGGCGGCCGCCGTCTAGACTGCTGCAAACCCAGACCCTGTGCTGGCGCAGTCTGAAACCTCACTGTCAGCCTCAGGTCCTGCTTTAGAATGCTTTTCCCCTTTTTTAGTGAAAACTCCTTAGAAAACAAAATGGCTCCTTGCTAGGTATACAAGTGACTTGGATCATGATCAGACAGCTTCTCTCACACAAATTAATTCGTGGTAACTTGAACTTGGGATCCATGCAGGGTCCTCACTTGTGCATATGAAGCAAAAGTTTGCTCTACAAAGCTGAGCAAGTGAATGGGTGAGAAACAGGCAAACAAAATCCAGCATCTCCCATTCAGATGTAAATACATTCCAGGATGCTCAATGCCTGGAAGAGGTTCAAGGGAAAGCCACAAAAATTACTTGCAATCTAGAAACATACCTTCAGCATGAGTGCGTGGAGCTGAGCAGTCTGTTTATCCAGGAGAAAAAAGGAGGGTGACTCCATCACAGTCTGCCTACATAAGGATGTGTTTTCAAGAACAAGCACTTTTAAAATTGACTTAAAAAGGGAAAATTGAAATTAAGATGCAAATAGCTGGTAATGAAGCTAGGTAATCATTAACACAATTGAGAAAGAAGGCAAATGTTTCCATCACATTAATAGCAACAGAAAGAGTGGCTGTTGGCCTTTTACAGAATGTTCTGCAGCACAACCAGCAGTGACAGGTTGGATGCAGGACCTGCTCAGTGAGGATGTACAGCCCACATTAATGTCTTCCAAGGGATGACATCCTGTATCCTTTTCTTTTGCTTGAAATATATCCATGTGTAGCATTCCCAGGTGAGTGATGCCATCTATTTGGCTCAGGGAGTTCTCATTGATTCAGCATCCTCCTTTTAATAGCAACAAGACTTACATAATTTATTATTATTAACATTAATGAGACTTTTCTTCACATGCCTCAAAGAGCAAGGGAGAACTCCTGGGCTGATCGAGATTCTGCAGCACTGATGAGATATTTTTCTCTAAATACTGTGACCAAGGACTTCTCAGGAGCCAGGCCATCACAGGCAGGTGGATGGTATGAGCCTGTGCAGGTAGTAACTACACCTAGGTAAAATGTGCCAAGTCTGAAAGTAGGAACAGCTCATTGTGTTCATCAGAACATTCCAGAACTTTTGGAGTGACTCTGGACCCCAGTTGGGGTTGGAGCACGTAATACAAGATTAGAGAGAGTGTTTATTCCAGCAATCTTTCCAAGATGGTTGTGTCAGCTGAATTTTTCTTTAAATTCACACTTCCTAGGACCTGGAGCCCAAAACCTGTGTGATAGTTGTGATAATAATGGTTGGACTTGATGATCTTGGAGGTCTTTTCCAACCAAGGCTATTCTATGATTCTATAGTGAGCCAGCAGTTCTGGGATGAAATGATACAAGCAGGAGAAAAATTGTTCACATCCTGTTGCAAAACGATGCAGCACCTCTAGTGATGCAGAACTGTGCTTTTGCTGTACAGCTCTGAGCTTCTCCAGCCCACAGTCTCTGGAAAATCTCTCTGCTAAGACATACTAGTTTGTAGTGACATTCTTTGCTGGATCTGCTCTGTCTTGACCAAGATACAGCATAGGCCAGGAATTAACTGGCTGGGATGAACACTTGGTTGGCTATCTTAGATCTTGCTAATACAAATCTTCTTTGTTGAATCTAGCTCTTTAAAACTGGATTTTACGTTGACTTCATGCAGTAGCTGTGTGACTTCCTGAAGAAGCATGTGGCATGATGGTGCTATGGAGAAAACAAGGCAGCAAGCTGCTGTCTGACTGGTTGTGGAGCCAGCTCAGGCCTTGCTGTGGCATTTGTGGGACCAGATGGAGATGGCCAGGGTACGTGGTCTCACTTTAGCCTGGCACCTACAGAAGGGTGGGTGCCCATGGAGCATCTGGTCTGGGATGTGGCATGGGGAGCTCTGGGTGGCTTATCCCCACTCCCCACTTGGGGATATCCTCCAGCAGAGCTGTCGGGTCAGTGCCAGGCAGTGTTAGCTGTGATCCCACATGCTCCTCTGCCCATTGGTGGCTCATCTCACAGGTCTGGATGTGGCTCAGGGTACATTCAGCTGTGTGGCACAGCCATGGGCATTTCTGAGACCCATCTCCCTGAGCCTGAGGCTCAGCAAGACACTCCTGCCACTGCTCTACTTCCACAGCATCAGCTTTTCCCTTAGGGCTTGCCATTGCAAGTGATGCTGATGTGGCAGTTCCGGCTCCACGCGCCAGGCCTGGAGCAAGCCAGCTCATTTCCACTGCTCAGTGATCCCCGAGGTGCCTCCCCAGAGCACTGAGGGACTGTTCCTGCAAAAATGCACAAGTGTTTTAACACTTATGGTCTTGGTATGTGCGATGGCAAAGGCATAAAGACAGTGTTACTGTTACACATCACATATTCTAACCAAATTCTAGCAGTTAAACACTGAACTAGCTGGGCACTGGACTAAAGTGTCTCCACTGCGAAAAAAAAAAAAAAAGAAGGCTCAGATATAAAAACTTCTATTTTGGTATTTCTTGGTACAGAAAGCAGAAAATACTCCTAACGCATTTTCCAAGAGCAGCTCAGAAGAGGAAGCTGCTTCCAGACTATAGCTACAAAAATTAACAAGCCAAAAGTTAGAATCCTCTTCTATAGTTAGTCTGTTTATAAAAAAAGACTGAGCATCTTGATCTTCTCTTCAGCCCAACAACACCCTGTGTGACCTCAGTGTGAGATTTGGGGTATTTGGTTCTCTTGAGCAAGTGTCTAAATATGGACTCAGAGCCAACGTTTGAATCTCCTGTGTAAAATAACCCTCGAAGGCTGTCATTTCAAGCAATGAGACAGCAGAACAGTAATCTGTAGTTCCCATGTCTTCACATAAATGAAGTCTGAGTCTATTCTCTCTCCTTTTTGTTTACTGTGCAAACTGCTTCCCCCAAAAAAAGAAATTAGTTTTTCAAACCAAATGTCACTTTCTTTAAAGCAGTGGGTAAGGAGTTTACCCTGGGAGGTGGTGAGACACTGCAGTGCTCACTAACCTCCCAACAGGCTCCTAAACAAACAGAAACCAAAGCGCTGACCATGGCAATGCAGCCATGAAATGCTTCAGGAACAAGCTGTGTACATTCAAGGATTAGCAGCCAGGCAAAGCACCATGATGAGTTTGCACTTGTGCTTGCTGAGGGCCAAGAGCACACACAGCTACTTGCTGTAACTCAGAAGATCTGCAGCGTCACCAGAAGCTGCAAGATGTGTCCAGGTATTCATATTTGCAATGGATGAATAAAGGACATAGAATCATAGAACAGCCCTGATTGTAAAAGATCTTGAAGATCATCCAGTCCAACCATTAACCCAGCACTGCCCAGTCACCACTGCCCCATGTCCCTCAGCACCACATCTACACGGCTCTGAAATCCCTCCAGGGATGGGACATGTGCCCATAAACACCTGCAGCTCCCCAGATGGGAGTGCACCTTACTTAGGATGGGTCAAACACACCAGTTATCTTCCCATTGCTGCTTAGAGCAGCCCTAAGGACAGGCTCCAAACCAGACCACCTACTTCCCCATAGTCCTTGTCTGCAGAGATGGCCACAAGGGCACCCAGCAGCTGCTCTGGAGGAAGAAGGGGCAGGTGTCTGCCCTGGTGTGCACCTGCAAATCCCCATTATCCCATCTGCTTTCCGGGTGGCAGTGCCCAGGGAGTCTCTGTGGATCTACCACTCACAACCAGGTAGAGACATTAAGAGGCAGGACAACACATCAGGCAAGGATGCATTATAAATAACAAAAAAAAAACCCAAAAGCAGAAGTGTGACTTCTTTGTGTATTTTTGTTGTCCTGTGATCAGCCTGAAATAGCATGTGTGATTCGGAAGCGAGCCCAAAGCCACAGTCGCTCTCCTGACACCTCCCTGCCATCCTGCACAGAGCAGCCACAGCACCCCACTGCCCAAAGGCTCTTCTTCAACTGCCCTGGCTCTGAGTTTAAGCAATCCTGGGAGGTACTTGCTGTAATGAGTATGATCAAGACTAAGCACATGGGACATAAATAATCTAAAGGCAACTTATACTCACAGCCTAATCCAGTTACAGCTTTAATTTGCACATTTCCTCTTTGAAAGCAGCTCTTTTATCTTCTGTATAGAGCTGCACCTCTCCCAGATGCCATTTGCAAGTCAGGAGAGATGCTTTGCATCAGAGCCAAGGCAACAGAGAGACCTGCAGGAGCACTTCTGACCTCCACCATGCTCTCCATGTGAAGTGCAGGACAGAGTCCTTCACCAGCTTTGTTCAGCAGCAGTTCCATACCCTCCCCTGACTATCCAGTTAGCTCTGGTTCTAGATGGGAGAACAACTCCAGACCTTAATAACAGTCCTCAGCTGAGCTTCCCACTCAGTTACTTATTGCAAGCAGCTACAGCACAAAGCAGGAGTAGCTACAAAGAGCTGGGTGTTACTAAAGTAGCACCTGTGGCTCTCAGTTTAGAAAACCTGCTCCTTGTTTGCATCCCTGGCACCTCATTAGAAAGCAGAACAGGCTACCAGCTCCTTTTCCAGGTCAGTAGTGTGGCTGTAGGTGTGCTCCCTTGGGGCAGAGCTGCAGTTGCCTGTCTCTGTGCAGCAGGAAAGGGGTATGTGCATAGACATGGCTGGTGATGCATTCTGAATCTGGGTTAAAAAATTCCCCAACTTGTTGAAAAGCATCAGGAAAAGTACTCTAGCAGAGCTCTGTGTTGTCTGCTTGTCCCAGGAAGAAGATGTGGGTGTTTCCACTCTCTGTTATCATGTTATTGCCACCTTTGATGTCGCTTGCTATGCTCCTGTAGAAACCAGTGTCACCCCAGCAATCCCAGGCACCAGCCCCTGTGAGGACATGCTGGTGGGGCTCTGATAGCCTGGGCACATACTCTTAGGCTTTTGTTTCTGTTTACAGACCTTTGTCTGTACTGGTCAAACAGTGAGGTATCCCTGAAGCGTACTGCTTAAGAGACCTTGTAGATGAGGTCTGCCAGCTGCAGACAATGACAGAGGAAGAGCACAAAATATAACCTGCTTTTATGAAAATATTTATTATTTACCATTCCAGCATTTCCTGCAGTTTGAGGATGTTATAGCTGAAAGGTTTAATGAAGAACTCTTTCATGAGACTCTTCCATGCCCTAAGAAATCTCCTAGGTATAAAAAAAAGTAAGGCATGATGCAGACCTGGCTTGGCCTTCAAAACACCTAAAACTAATTCCAGAGCAAAACTGAGTTTGTATAATCTTAACCAGTCATACTGCTCCAAAACCCAAAGTGCCAGCAGAGCTGGCTCTGTCTTTGCCCCTCTGCCCTTGCCTCACTCCCCCCCACGTGACAGGGTCTGCCTGCCACCACCGTCCCACCCATGGGACAAAGCCTGACCTTACATGCTCCCAAGCAAGGCTTCTCCCATGGCAACCAGGGCTTTGATCCCCAAGTGAAGCTGTTTTCCTGTATTTGGTGGGGTGACACAAGCTTACAGCAATACGTAGAGGTGTTACCCAGGACAAGGGAGTCAGGCTTGTCAGCACAAAGCCAGAACAGCCAGTGCTGGTTGGTGGCTCCTTTAGAGCTGCTGGGAATTGCTCCAAAAGGCCATTCAGACCTTGTGGGTCCTGCTGCTCTGACTGCAGAGGGGAAAGTGTCATCCCATGTCAGAGCTCCTCTGTTCAGGAAGAGCTTGGATTGACTAGGGCTGTACACCTAACGATGATCTTTTCTGGTGGAAGAATTTAAAACTACCATTACCCACGGAAAAGAGATTTTTACCAAGTAGAAGCTTGGGGGTTTTTTATGTGCAGATAGATGGAAGGATTTCATATTCACAAGTGGGGAAAAAAGCAAAACAAAAACCTGGAAATGGCAGTTTTTTCAAAGGACCTGGCTTGGCAAGAAAGTTCAGCAAGAAAACTTGAATCTCAGACTCCTATGCTAAGATGATTTTAGCAAGTCTATTGTTTAGAATAATTACTTTAGCTTCCTTTTTGAGAGCAAATGCCAGCCAAGACTGGGGAAAAGGTTTTTGTAAGAAGAGTAGCAAGATAATTCAGTCATGGTCTCCTAGCAGAACGTTTGTCAAGTCATTTGCTGGATCAATACTTGGACGAGATCCAATTATTCACCCTTTAGCCAAGAAACCGGAGGAATTGTTATTTATTTGGGAATTGGTAGTGATTATTACAAATCAGCTTCAACTGGCCCTGATTCAGCTTACCACGTAGCCTCTGGGCTTTTTTAGTTGTTTTCCTGGATTCCTTAAATCCATCCAGTTCCAGCTCTTTGCTTCCAGGCCCTGCCCTGGTGCACCTTTCTCCACCAGCTAAGTGTGAGTGGGGCTGGATGGCAGATGCAGGTCTTGGAGGAGAGGAGACCAGTGAGCTCTGGACACTAGTGGTTGTAGGTGTTGCTGTGAGACACATTGATGCCTCTGAGGAAAATATTCTGAGTGACTCAGTTCTGATCATTAAAGTCTCTCAAACTATTATAGCAGAGAATTCATGAGGATGTTAGCATAATTCTCTGGTTAGGAGCATTTGCCACAGGACATTAACCTTTTCCTACTCAACTTCTTTAGAATATGTCAGCTAAATATTATTCTGTAGTTTGCAGCAGCAGAAAAATGATAAGTGTAGTTAATGCAGCATGTAAACGCATATATTAAGAGATGCACGTGGCATGGTCAAATCTTCAAGAGGCTGCACATCGATGGAGCTGCCTCCCTGGAGGAGCTGCTGTCTGGAATTAAAGCAATGGTATTTATTTGGTCCTGCCCAGAAGCAAAATGCACAGGGGAAAGCAGCCCACTGTCTGATCCTAGGTGATTAGTTGCCTGGGTTTGATGTGAAGTCATCTTTAATAAGTTTGTTCAGGACATGGACTTCAGAAATAACGTGCTGTCTGGAGAACTACAGTGAGCTTGCTTTGCTCTGTGCTGGTCACAAGGCAGAGCAGCAAGCCCAAAGGACTCTGCCTCCTGGAACCTCCAACGTGATGCTCCGCGTGCACTGGGAAACCAGAGCTGTGTGGGGTGGTAAGAGACTGTGCTGCAGTTTGCGTGGAGCTAATGGGCAGAGTTTGGAAAGTTAAGATTTTCTCTCCCACAGGAATTTGACATTTCAACCTTTCCAGTCTTTCTGTTTAGGGAACGACTTGCAGGCTTTAAACAAGCTTCCACACTGATGATGCATTTCATACTGTGCGTCTCCGCTCATGCGGAGTTTCCTTATCATTCATCCCATGTTACCTTCTTTGAAGCCTAACTCTTCATGTAGCTGCAGACTGTGGGACTCTGAGGGTGACTCTGAGCATCACCTCACTGATTAGATATCACCTTCCACGTGGCAAAGGACATTGCTCTGCCTAGGGGTTCCCACACCATAAACTGCAGGTCCATGGGTCCCAGATGCCTCTGGTAAGCCAGGAGAGGTGCTTTGCATCAGAGTCAAGGCAACAGAGAGCCCTGCAGCCTGTGCATGGTGTTAGGTCCTGTGTGCTACAGGGACTGCAACCACTCCTGGCAGACCTGGCTGCTCCCCAGCTTCCTTCCATTGATTAGATGAAACAAACTCATGCAACTGCTCTAACAGGGTATCTGAAGGCAAACAGGGCTGCCAAGCAATTAGTGCCTAATGAGTCCCTTGGGTGCATCTTCTTACAAAACAAAGCAGAAGATGTCTTTGTCTGGGTATTACGTTGGGAGTGCACGATTCTGATCAGATCTGGGCAGGTGCAAGGCAGAAGGAGCAGGGCTGTGAGACGAACATTTCCAGGATACGTCTGGGGAGAGACCCTCCATTCCTCTGCTGCAGTGATGGCAATGCTGGCTCATGCAGGGGGAGTCAGGAGAGGGGCTCCCAGTTTGTAAGTGGCACAATAGAGAGGTGCAGTTTTTATTCCAGATAAAAGGTAAGATACAGATGTAAAGGTGGTTTTGTGCAGACACACACTGTAGATCTTAAAGACTTTGATACACAGTAAATTTTACAATTTAAGTACTGCAAAAACACTTATATGTTGGTCTGGGGGGGCAGTCATGAGAAATAAATGGGCTGCTTCTAATAGATAACATGAGAAAGTTCTCAGCTAAAATCAGCCAGACATTCAAAGCTGACTGAATGTTGCCATTAAATTCTAGATCCAAAAATAGACAGAATCTGAATGGGGACTGAAATCCTGCTCAGTAACCGTCGGTAAATCCCAGCAAACCACACTCCTGTGCTGAAAGGAAAACACAGGCATGCATTGGTTGGCTTTGGCAGAGCAGAAACAAATTTGCTTTCTCAGATCTGCTGACACGTTTATCAGGGTAACGTGAATGAATACACTGCACTTGCCAATACAGCACACAGTGGCAGCAGAAGATAGAAAATGATCTGAAAAGAGATGACAAACTATTTGGCTGCGCACCCAGGGCTGTTACTTGCCCTCCCTGCACGACGAATTGCACTTCTGAGGAAGATGTGAGCTAGCAGCAGAGCTGGCTCTGACTGTGGCTCTGGGGAAAGGGTGGCAGGGGCAGGCTGCAGGAGAGACTGGTCAGCCCTGCAGTGCCTCATGAACCCCTCCTGCTGTCCCCAGGGCCCTGGACCTCTGCAGAAGCATAGAGGGTCTTTGGCCTTGATAGGTATTTGGTTTTTAAAAGCCTGAAAAATCTTTTCATCCCATTTGCTTTGGTTGTTATGTAGAGTTTGGGCTCTGTATTGCCTGGGTGGGACAGAGAAAACACAACAAAAGGGACAGGAGCTAATGATGAAAAATACCCTTTGCTTTCAGCTCTGTCTCTGCTGGAAAATAACAGATTTTCTTGGCAAATATCAAGAGGATATTTGTGACCAAGCTTGCTGTCATGGCTGTGAACTGTGCCATGCCTCACAGGCCTGTTGTGCTTTCAGATGATTTCACCACTTTACAATTCAGCCCTTATGATAACATTTAACACACACTTGTGAAACCATTCAGTGCAAAGGCGGCGTGAAGTCCAGCGAAGGGCAGCACTGTGCATAATCTGTCTCTAGATGGTCTCCCCCTGACAAAAAAATGTAAGGGAACAAAGTGAAGGGCTGAGATGGTGTAACTTTTTACAGTAGGGAGTGGAAATTTATTGACAGTGCCAATGTGATTTAGCAAATTGAGCAAAAATATGTGGAACTATCTTTTAGTTCTCTTGCATTGTGTGGGTTTTACTTTGTCAGTTGTTTTAAAAAGCAAACAGCAGTTTCTGGGAATGCTGAGTTTAAAAAAAAAAAGGGGCGGGTGGGGGAGAAAAAACTTATCAAGCATTTCTATAGCTTAGTACATGTGATTAATCCAACTCAGCAAGACTGAACCAAAAAGAATTCATTGACCAGTTGATATGCAGAATTTTGTTTACATGTAGCTTAAAATGCCACACAAGTTGGACCTAGTCCAGAAATCTTGACACGTGCAAAGTTCGTATTGTCTGTACATCCGGGCATATGGTCTAACCTATTTTAATGTCTTTAAAAAATACAAGTGCTAGTAGAAAAGCAGAGAGTCATCAGGGCTTTTGCAGAGCTTACAGGAATGCAGAGCAGTTTAAAGCATCTGGCCCCAAATATGTTCTTCACATCCCCTTTTACTTGCTCCTTTGCATAGTTACACAGCCCTTCACAGACCCGCTGTCTCTTGACCTGCCTTTAGACAGAGGAGTTGAACGTGCTGTGGAACCATCAGTATAAGACACCAACCAGCCCTGAGGAGCAGCAGGGACAGGTGGCTGCAGTGCTGGAAATGTGATGTGTCACCCAGAGCCACACAAGCAGGGGGGATGGCAGCTGAGCTACGTTCCCTGGCCCTGCAGCCAACCCTCAGTGCTGCCCCCCTCTCCTTCCTCTGCTCCAGGGCAGCCCCTCGCTGCAGGCTCTGCTGCACCAGCACTCAGCAGCACATGTTCAGGGGCTGAACTGTGGAAAATGCAAGGCTGACGTAGCCATGGGCAGGATCATCTGTAATTTTTGCTCTACCCGAGATGTTCACCCAAGTTGGGGCAGGATGAAATTCATTGCTGCTGCAAAATGATGCAGCACCTCCAAGCAGATGCTCAGCCCATCTCTCTCAGCCCATCTGACCCTGACATAGAGGTCACATTAACTCCTATAATTTGCTGAATATCCTTTGAAAACCTTTAAAATGTTTTCCTTCACCGTGTGCAGTTAGAGCTTGCAGTTCCCAGTGGCTATCAGGAAGGAGAGGACAGACAGGCACAGACAATAGCAGCTGTTGGAAGGGAGAGCTGTTATAATGGCACCTGCAGAGGCTGATACAGTGTGGAAAGGAGCCCATAAATCGTTGAATGGTTCTGGGATTTGATTTAATGTATACAAAAGAACCTGAAAAAAAAAAAGACTGAATATCCTCTATCTTGTCAGGACACTGGTATGTAATAAATAATCCCTATAAAAATGTTTACCTCCTTTATTCCCAGCAGTGAGAGCTTCTTGATGGAACACAGCACTTTCATGAACACATTTCTGGTGCTCCTCAGGAGCGAGGGGGAGGTTCACCTGAACAGCTGAAAATGTAATTTGTCCATCTTTGCAACCAAAATGATCACTTTTAATATTGGAATGAAATCCAGAATTCTCTTCCCTGGTTCAAACTGCCACCTGTAAGGATTTCATATGGAGATGATGGCTGCTCTCTACAGACCCGCATGGGGCGTTCAAGGGAAAACACTGCTTTCTTGGCACTTTATTGCAAGTTACCAAGTGGTGCAGGTCTGGGGTGCAATAACCTCCCACAGCCCTTCCATCACTTCGCTGGCTGTCTCTGATGCAAACATCTTGGGGAATCATGAATGGCTGTGAGCTAGTTTTTAGCAGGTCCAGGCTCTTTCTCAGTTCTACCTCCCTCCAGCTATCTGTGGTGGCTGGAAGTTGCTGATGTGCATGGCTGAGCAGAACAGGGTGCCAGCAGCTGAGGTAACAGAGGATCTGCCCCTGGCCCTGAGGTAGCCAAAGTCCTCAGCAGCCCAGATGAGCAGGAAATTACCCAGCTATAAATCAGCAAGCAGGCAAATATGACAAAGATTTCTAGTTCAGTGGAGAGAGTGCTGGACTGGAGACTTCTGCAGGGCTTTTCTGCACACAGATCCAGGATAGAGTTGGGCTCTGGTGGGTCCAGCACAGTAAAACCCTCCGTGGCAGGCTGGTGGAGCACGGGTCTGACAAGTCCAGGGTGGGCAGCAGCCATGGGTGCTTTTATGCTCTGAGCTTGATTCTGCTTTTGCCAGGACACAGCAAGCACTGTGCTGGAGCAGGGACTGCACTCTGCCCCAGACCAAGGAGCTGCTGCACACAGCTGAAGAGGTCAAGGTCCTCACAGCACACATGGGAACAGGTCAGGAGCAAAGGAGAAAGTGGGGAGCTAGTTAAAGGAGGTGAAGTGTGGCCAGCAGCTGGGTGCACTATGGTCTGTGTGTGCACCAGGTCTGTGCAGAGCTCGTTTCTGACACAGAATGTGGCAGGAGGGCTCAGAGAGAGGAAAATCTCTGCGTGGCTGCACGGAGAAACCCTGCCTACTCCTCCAGTACACCAGTTAGCCCTCAACTCATGACATTTTGAGTATTTTTTTCCTGGCTGGCACTAGTAAGAGAGAATCTCACCAGCTTGTAATTTGAAATGGCTATAAAAATGCACTTCTCTAAATACATATGATCTGCACCACCTTGCCTATTTTCAGGTAAAGACAACCACATATAGAAAGAAGTGATCAGGGACTCTAATTAGAAGATAAAACCTTGCATTAAAGCTAGGCACAGGGTGGAAATTGCTACATTTTCACGTTCTGCTGGTGGCTGCATTCTATTACCGTGCTGCTTTAAAAGTGCTGCAGTTACTGGCTATTTTAATGAGCACTGCTGGAGCTGGTATAAATACATCACCAGAACATCTTGTCTGCAGTACACAAAAGTCCCTTTTCCTTCCTGAAGGGCTGTGGTGTACATTGGCATCACAGATTCGTGGCCAGGCACATTCAACAGTGTGACTCAAAGTGCTTTTAAATGCAGTGTTAGATCCCATGCACCCAACGAGGCTCTGGCTGCCCATCAGTAAATCCAGGGCAGCTCAGGATCAGACCAGGCACAGGCGTACCTGGGGCTGTTGGTGTGTTTCTGGATTGCTATAGAAACATAACTGCCCCAAACGCTCCTTTTTTCCCCACTGGAGCTGCATAGCAGGGACTGCAGCCAGGACCTGCGCCGAGCAGGGCACTGATCATCCAAATGCAGTGCTGGGGACCCCCTGCCCAAGGAGACCCTGCAAACAAGGGCACCTCTGAGTTAACACTCAGACACCCCCTCCAGCATTTCGTGGCTGTGGTGGGGGGCAAAATGCCTCTGTCTCACCTCCTTCCCACTGCCAGGGTGTCCTAGTGCTGGAGGAGGTGATCAGGGAGCACAGATTGGCAATAGAGACGAGCTTTGTGCCAGCAGCTGGAGGGTCCCCCCTTGAGCAAAAGAGATCTCTGCAGTTCCCACAGGGCTTTGTCTCCTTTGTCTCCCTCTTGCAGTCTCTCCATCCTCCCCAGCCCTCCTCAGCTGTTCGAGGTGAGCTGTATCCATGATAGAGGGCGCTTTCCTGATGGTCCTTTCCCTCCTCATCTCTACCAGAAGGGGAACAAACGTGTGTTTTTTCCCCTCATGTAGAGGTGGTGAACTCTACAAAGGCTGTGGTTTTGTTTGTTTTTTTTCCAGGAACCGAGATCCCTGAGGAATCTGCCCGCCCCCCTCCCCCCTGCATCATTCTTGTGTTGAGGTGGGATTAGTTAGATTTTTTAGAGATGATAGCAGTTTTTCACAAAAAGGAGCAAGTTCTGGACAATTTATAGGCTTCTAAAAAAAAAAAATAGTAAATCAATCTTGTTCTAGTCTCTAGCTGGTTGGACTATGGTCTCTTTTCATTGCACACAAACAAATTCCATCACCACTAATATGCAAATAAAGATGTTTGACCTCAGTCTTTCCTACAGGGAGCAAACCCTCAGCCATGCCACGGATCCTACAGCCAAGGCTTGCTGCATGTCAGACCACATTTTCTTCCCTAGCCTGAATCCATGTGGCTAAGAAACCCCCAGGCTCCTACGTACCCATGGTCATTACAGAAGACCCAGACCTCTGAGGGAGTTTCAGCTCAGTCCTTCCTCGGGTGAGGTTTTGCACAAGTTATTTTCCATATCACAGAAGTGTTGTAACTACAAAGCTGTAAGGATGGAAACTGGGACTGAGCTGGCAGGAGTGGTTTCATTTGTTGTGAATATACAGCAGGCAGCTAGCAGGCAGTGAAACTGCAGCGAGATTCCTGCCTTTACCCAGGCATTTTCTGCATACCAAAATTAACTGTGGTCTACGAAGAAACCTTGGGCTGGTTGACAGTGAAATCCTTTAAGCAAATGCACAGATGAATCATTGTGCTGGGTCTAGGGCAGGGGGGAAATCTGAATGTAGGGTGTGTGCTCTGTGCAGGCACAGAGGAGGTGTGAATCCCAGGGACTCCTGCAGGTACCTCCTTGGCAAGGCTGACTTCACGTGGCACAAACCTGGCTGGTATTAAATATTGCTGCCTCGACTGGTGGCATTATGTGGTTGTGCTGCCCAGCAGTGCTCTGCTCCATGGTGTGACACAGAAGAGATGTGAGGTCCCTGCATGGTGGCAGGAGCACTGCTTGATGAGTGAAGCTCTCGGTGCTCTGTTAGAGCATCCATGGGGTGGGGTTTTGCATGAGGCTATGAAAAATTCCAAAATTGAAAGGCTGTCCATCTACAGCAGGAGCCTTCTCATGTCTCACAGGTAAGAGAACGTACTGGTGTGTTTGAGAACAGGATGTTAGGACTGGGAATTTTCCATTTGTGGGCTTTGAGAAGGGCCCTTAAGAGGGCTAGGAGAACTGTGCTGAAAGAGGCAACTGCAATTGCACAGGAAAATGCAGGCTGGGAAGGGACTTCTGCCCATATACACTCCTGGGGGGACACAGGACAGCGGAGAGGAGCCATTTCACAGAAATAAAGCTGACTTGAGAACAAGCAGAGATGCCCACAAACTCATTCAGGCTGGGAAACTGAAGCTAAGAAGGGTCTTCAGAGGAGGGGGTGCTGGGTGGTCCCCAGCAGAAGCAGAGGGAGAGCCTGGCTGCTCCGGGTCCTGTGGCTGCCTGTGGGTTGCCAACCCCCTTGCCTCTGGCAGCCCCTTATTTCTCCAGTGACACTCACTGAGAGGACAAAACATGTGCAGAGCTTCACCTGTTCCTGGCATTGGTAGTAACACAGTAGGCTCCACAAGGTTTAGGAATGCTCCCAGCAAGAATGACAAAAAGCTCTGTTCCTGGAGCAGCTGGGGGAGACATTGCCAGCTGCAAATAAACTTACAGACAACATAAAGCAGCCTCCCTCCTTCCTTAACACTGGGCTTTGCTTCAGACGCCAGCCTGGGTTCCCCTTGGGGGTCCTGCCAGGCACCACACTCCATCTTCACCCCACGGCACACCTCCATGAGCCATGGTCAGGGGCACAGGGTGGGGAGTCTGCACCCTGTCACCTTCCTCCTGGAGTCCAGCAAGAGGAGGGTTAACATCTGGAGCCTGATGTGATTTAGAGAGGAATGTCCTCTTCTCCAGTCTTGACCTATGGAAAGAGCAAACCTCGGTGTTTCTCAGGCATATTGTGCTTCTGCATGGAGCTGGGGCTGTTACTGCAGTGCACCACAGTGCTGCTGCAATGGGGGACGAGGGGACAAAGGTCTCCAAATGCTGGTGGTGGCACTGAGATTTGCATTCACAATGCGACGTGACTGTAGATTAATTCTGCCCCAGCAGTGTGCTCTGAGCATTTCAGAGCCATGAGGCAAGCTCCAAACATCATGAGGCTGACTTAAAAACATGACGTTAAAAGAAAATAATTAAGAGGTTCCTTGGTTTTTTGGCATCTGATGCACAAGCTTTTAAGTTACTCTTGGGCCATGGTCTTCCCTGCACAGCCCCAGCACTGCAAATTGGCTTTTTAATACAGGCAACCCGAGATTTTCCCCTCCTGACCTGCCTCCAGGAACCGGGGTTTTAACTGGGCCATTAAACATCTTGGTACTTTCTGTAAAACCAGGAGAGCTGGCAGCAGTCCTGCCACTGCTTTGGCTTAATACTAAATCCTAAACCCCTCATCTTGGGTGGATAAAGCCCAAATCTGATTTTTCTGCTCCTCTCGACTCCGCATTTTAGCCCTTTATGTTATGGTGCCCGTAAAAGTGGTCAGAGTTGATCCAGATGAACAGTGGGAATGAGACTTCAGCGAATTGTCCCCCTGTACTCAGCTCTGGTGGGGCCACACCTCGAATACTGTGTTCAGTTTTGTCCCCTCACTCCCAGAAGGACACTGAGGGGCTGGAGCGTGTCCAGAGAAGGGAACGGAGCTGGGGCAGGGTCTGGAGCACAGTGTGATGGGGAGTGGCTGAGGGAACTGGGGGGTTCAGTGTGGAGCAGAGGAGGCTGAGGGGAGACCTCCTTGCTCTCTGCAGCTCCCTGACAGGAGGGGGCAGTGAGGGGGGGTCGGTCTCTTCTCCCAGGTAACAGTGACAGGACAAGGGATGATGGCCTCAAGTTGTGCCAGGGGAGGTTTACACTGGATATTAGGAACAATTTCTTCACTCCATCCCTGGAGGCATTTAGGAGATGAGGTGCTGGGGGACATGGTTTAGTGGTCAAATGGCAGTGTTAGGTTAATGGTGGGACTTCATGATCTTAGAGGTCTCTTCCAACCAAGGTAATCTTGATTCTATGAATGAAACCTGCAATGGGGAAAAATAACTTGCAGTGCCTTGCCAATGGAAGTTAAGGACCCATCAGCTGAACTCTGAAGGAGGCTCTCCCTTCTCCAGGGCACAAAGTGGAGCCACGTCTCTGCAGCCAGCATGGGGCACGGGTTCCTGACAAAGCCAAGGCTGGCTTGGAGCAGGGCTGGCCGTGGGAGCGGGGTGTCCAGCCCAGTGCAGCGCCGGGGCTGGAGGGGCTGGCATTGCCCAGTGCTCTCCGGGGGGATGCTGTTAGTTTTTCAGTCCTCTAGATGATGGTAAATCCTTCAGGTCTGTAGAGCTTCCCTATGCTCCTTTCTCACTCAGTGCTGTGCTGGGATGGCATGCTGATTTGTTCAGCAGTGACAGGAGATTTCTGGAAATAAGTTAGCTGATAAAGTGCTGTTTGACCTTGCCCAGACTGTTTCCCCCCTCCAGGTTGTCTTGCAACTGGGGTCCAGTTTGGGGCACCCCTTGTGTTTCAGCTGTGTGTCTTTTCTCAGCTTGTTGTGACTCTGCTCCTAGTGGATGCTCTGCTTGTAGTTATCCCAGCCCCCGGGGGAACCGCAGTGCCTAAGATGCTGTTTGGATCTCAGGCTGCTGTTTAAATATTTCCCCTGTGGTTTCTGGCTGTCTGAATCCCTCCAAGGACCCCAAAAACTAACAGCTCCTGCTGCTGACAGTGGGCTCCACCAGCACTTCCCCCTGCACCCCTGCACCCTTGGGCCGGGGCAGCGAGTTCACGCCCTGCCTGCCAGTCGGACACACGTGGGCACAAGGACCCCCATGAAATGCAGGGGACACTGTCTGCCCCGTGTGGGATGCCTGGGCTGCTGCTTTGTTACCAGGACGGACTCGACCAACATGCCCCAAACCACACGTTTTTATTCTTGAGGCCTCTACTGCCACACTGCTCCTGGGACACCGCCTTGGGACCCTGCCCTGTGCTGGCTTGGCAACACACAGGCCCCAGCATACCGGGGAGTGACCTGACGTGTGTGTGTCTCCTGGTCACACGACACTGACATCGGCAAGAACTGACAAACAGGGAAATCTGCAGAGAAAGCTGACCTCCTCCCCCCTCTCTGTTAAGCTCATTAAAGGTAGCTTTCAGCATCAGACCAGACATCCTGTGAACAGCTACACAAATACCCAACGTCAGTGCTGCTGCTTGGATGGGAATCTGGACCCTTGGGCATGTCCTCTTGCAGCCAGCCTTTCCAGGTGCCCTCCCCATCACCAGTACCTGGGCTGCAAGACCAGCTCCTGCAGAAAATATTCCTTGGGAAGTTGTTTCATTTAACCAATATGAAAATGCCTTCCCGTTTCCTACTCCAGGTGGCTCTTCTGGGCTAAAAGGCAACTGGAATGTTAGGAATTACTAAGAGAGGAACAGAAAACAAAGCAGACCCTCCCTATAAATCCATCTCAAATGTGCCTGCCTCAGCCCTGCTGTACCAGGCAGATGTAGCAGTGCTAGCAAAGGTACAAAGGTGACCAGAGGGATGGATCAGCTTCCAGACAGTGGACAGGTAGATGCACCAAGGCTCTTCTAGAAAGGAGGTGATCAAGGGAGAACACAGCAGGGTGACCATGAGCCAGCAATGTGCCCATGTGGCCAAGAAGGCCAATGGCATCCTGGGGTGTATTAGAAAGGGAGTGGTTAGTAGGTCGAGAGAGGTTCTCCTCCCCCTCTACTCTGCCCTGCTGAGGCCACATCTGGAATATTGTGTCCAGTTCTGGGCCCCACAGTTCAAGAAGGACAGGGAACTGCTGGAGAGAGTGCAGCGCAGAGCCACAAAGATGATGGAGTGGAACATCTCCCTTATGAGGAAAGGCTGAGGGAGCTGGGTCTCTTTAGCTTGGAGAAGAGGAGACTGAGGGGTGACCTCATTAATGTTTATAAATATGTAAGGGGTGAGTGTCATGAGGATGGAGCCAGGCTCTTCTCAGTGACATCCAATGATAGGACAAGGTGCAATGGGTGCAAGCTGGAACATAGAAGGTTCCACATAAATGTGAGGAAGAACTTCTTCACAGTGAGGGTGACAGAGCACTGGCACAGGCTGCCCAGAGAGGGTGTGGAGTCTCCTTCTCTGGAGACATTCCAAACCCACCTGGATGTGTTCCTGTGTGACCTGACCTAGGTGTTCCTGCTCTGGCAGGGGGATTGGACTGGGTGATCTTTTGAGGTCCCTTCCAGTCCCTGACATCCTGTGATTCTGTGATAGCACAGGTCTATAAACTCCGAAGGGCGTAAAGGAGTGAATACTCCCTCGTAACACCAGCCTATGAAGGCATGGATAAATAGGGAGAAACCAAACAGCAAAAAAGGAATAGTGGAAGAAAACCCCACCAAATGCTGTTAAACACAATGATACAAGTGGCTACAGAAAGAAATCACTGCTCCTGTGGGTTCAGTGCAGTGACTGACCGGGGCCACCCACACGTGCTGGTGTCCCCCCTCCCCTGGGATGCACTACGGGGACCCTGTACAGTTGCTCCTATGTTTTTAAACCTCTCAGACACCATCAGAGGTGTTATTCTGGAGATGGCTTTATCTGGCCTGAAACAGAGTAAAAATGTTTTCCAGGCTGCATAGCTGCCCCTTCCTGGTGGCCTCAGCCCGAGAGCTGCCGTCCCAGCGGGGGGCTCGGCCAACAGCCGGCTGCTGCCACCTCCCGGACTGGGGACAGCACCGGACACCGCCACGGACACCAGCTGTGTGGCACTAGACCCCGCCACAGAAACCAGTGGAAACAGTCTGAGTTGGACAAACCCACGTCCCCGGCGGTGGGGAAAGGAGCGGGCACACAAACACCCTCCCACGGACAGCTGGGCAGGACAGGAGGGATGGTTTACAGGTAATTATGGGTTAGTACTGTTAGTAACTGATTTTAGTGCTGTGGCAGAAAGGGGTATTTTATGCCTGTTGGAGTGACTGACCCTGTGCCCTGTCCCAGTATATCTTTAGTATATCTTGCTACTTACAAATTCAGTGTCCTGCACAAAGCCTGTCCATCTCCTGCTGCCTGCCAAGGCACCCAGCCCTGCAGGGGAATCAAGCTAGGGAAAAATAAAAAAGTGTAGTTTTTATCATTAAGCCCTCAGTTTTAATTTAAGGAGTACTTAAAAAAAATATAAGGTACAAATTGCTGAAAAACGTGTATTTGGAGAATTGTATCAGGGCATGCTCTGAACACGGAGGAGCTGCTGCAGACTCAGCGGTTCCTTCAGGACTGAACGGCTCCATCCCTTTGCAGCCTGGTTTAAAAAGTGATGGGGTTTTCTTGGTGAGTTTACCATCTTTTGTCAATATTTAAAGTGAAGGTGCAACTGAAATTAGGGCCATTGACACTTGTGACTGTTTCTTGTTTATCTCCCATGACATCCTGATTTTTTGCATGAAGGGGGTGGTGTCTTCCTGAGTTCATTAACCTGGAAGTCAGTTTGCATTTGTTTCACTTTGGACATACTCAAAGTCAGGTCTGCTCTGATAATTTTGCCTATAAGGTTAAAGGCAAGAAAGATCACAGCAAAGGTTTTACAAAATACCTATTGGGAACCTCCCACTGCTCTGGCTGGGCTCTGGAGCCAGTTCTGTGAGCAGCAAACTGCCAGTACAGCCAGGTCAGTGCCCTGGTGCCCATGGGTGGGCACCAACAGGGACCATGGCCTCCCCCAAAGCGCTGGGCTGTGCGTGCTGTGCCCCACAGTGCCTTGCTGAGAGGCTGAACTTGTGCCAAAAGCCTGCTGAAGGAAGGGAAATAACCAGAGGGGACAGCTGACAAGTTAGTTTTTTATTCAGTGCATTGGACTCGTACATCACCGCTTCGTCAACTAACAACATTGCACACTTTCCTATAAACCAAGGCTGAGTCCAGTCTCTTGTTAAAGGTGCTCAGTGTCAAATGTAAAGCAGACTATCAAATATTTCCTTTAATAAGTACAGCTTCGAGCCCAGAACAGGCTGTGCCCAGCGCGTTCGGTGCGGGGCTGCAGCAGCGGGTGGAGAATGGATCAGTGTCTCATGGTTGGTGCAGGACTTCATTAATGAACGGCTCATTAATCTCAGCCAATGTTTATGGGGCTGTGGGAGAGCCTGGCCTCCCTTCTGCGGCCGCCAGATCGATTATGCCATGCTTTGGGCATGGGTGGAGCTGCACCTATGAAACCCCTAACACAGAACTACTGCAGCACTGCAAAACCTGGTGTGGGCTGGGGCAGCCCGGCTGTGCTGACATCGAGGACAGACACTCCGGTGGCACAGCACAGCACGTCTCACCCCATCCCTGCAACTGGGCTGGCAGCAGCAGTCAGAACAGCACAGCAAACCAAAGAGAAATGCAAGGTGCTCAGGCCTGACTATCGGGGCAGTGCGAGACGTTTCCAGGATGGAGGAGCCTTACCCTGCAAACCTCCGGGCAGGGACACCTGCACACCCAACAAACTGGGTGGATGCTGGGGAATGCAGGCAGCAGGAGCATCCCTGGGGCACGTCCCTCAGCCCTGCACATGCTCCACTCCCTGCCCTGTCTCCCACACGGGCAGGCTCAGCATCCTCAACCCTGTCCCACGCATGGGACAATGAAGGGAAGGCTCCACAGGTATGGCTTGGAGCTGGTCTCCCCTCCCTCTCACAGGAGACACCCTGGGGAGCACAGGGTGCCCCGGAGGTGGACAGGGCTGGTGCCACCCCGGGGCTCTCAGCAGAGCACTCCCAGCAAATCCATCTCCACTCATCCCTCTCCACCACCCCCCTCCTGTCCCACCTGCCCTGTGCTCTGGCCCCGACTCTCGTCCTGCTTCATCCCTGCCCTCAATCGCTCATTCATCCTGCGTGTAAGGAAGGAGACATCGCATCGCCAAATTAGCTATCTCAGAGGAAATCTAATGAGTTTTATTGAGCTGCTCGTTACGGGGCACGGACTGTTAGGGGCAGTCCCTGTGACGAGCAGGCGGTGCTAAGGCATGGTGACTGTCCGGCCGGCGCTCCTGGCTGCTGCAAAGCGCCTCTTATTCCTCAGACCAGAGAACCTCTCATCCAGCGTCAGGCTGGTCTGCGGGGGAAAGGGAGAGCGAGTCAGTCCCGCATCTCACGGCAAAGCACAGCCAGACTCGTAGCAGGGGATTGATTAGAGCCCATCAGTGAGGACGGTGCTGCGCAGCCAGTTAGTCAATTAAACCACTCAGCACACAGAGACAAGGGTCTCGACAGACCATGTGCAGCTGCAAAACCTCCAAGCAGCACCCAGCCCCGAGACACCGGGCATCCTCAGCAATGACAGGACCAAGGAGATGGCGTTTGAACACAAGGCATCACGTGAAACCACACCGTCCAGACAAGAAATGCCGGCAATGAAGAAGGTGGAGCAGGATTTCTGACCTGCCCCAGGGCTCTTGGACCATACTTCAGCATAAAACGTGGCCCCGAGAAGGTAATGAAAGCAAAGAGAGAGCAAAGCCCAGAAGTGCTGTGTGTCTCTGAGGAGTGAGGAGCACCAACAGTGAAACGGTCCCCCTTGGCCAGGACTGCTCCCAAGGAGCATCTCCCTGCTCCGAGCAAGCACACGGACAGGCCGAGAGGGGCCAACAGAGTGGGGAAAACTGGGCTGAGTCTGTAGCTGCTGAACAGTCTTCTCAGGTGCCTTCAGCTTTGTGAGCAGCCCAGCCAACAGGGCGGCAGGACCTTCCTCCCGGGTCACGCTACACAAACCCAACTGGCAGCCCCCAAAACCTGAGCGTGACGCGAACAGCTTAGCGGCGGGGCTGCTGCAGGGCGCGAGGTGCCGCCTGTCCCGTCGACAGCCCTCTACCTGGTTGGCCATGGCGCGGAAGTTGAACCTCAGCAGCACCCCTTTGGGCTGGGGCCTGGCTGCCCGCGGCGGCGGCCTCGGGCTTCGCAGGAACGGGCGCTTGGAGCCGGGCCTGGGGAGAGCACAGACCTGCGGTCACTCGGGGCTAAGGCCACTCGCCTCCCATCGTCTGCAAACCAGCGAGGAGCCAACGCCCTGTGCGCCCAGGACACGCCGGGTGTCCTCACCCATCCCTCCTCCCACCCCAGATGGGTGCCAGCTCCAGCAGCTGCCCCGGCGCAGCCTGGCGGTGAAGCTGCCCCCTTCCAGCCGCTGCGCTCCTCCCACACAGCACAAGTGTGGTGTCCCTTGGGGCACACGGCCGTTCCCTGTGACACCCCACAGCCAGCACAGCCAGCCTGCCACTTCCCACACCCTGCTGCTGCTCCCACTTCTCCTTACCCTGGAGAGCAAACGAGCTGCATGCCGATGCCCGGCTCCTTTCAGACGTGCCAGGAAGGGAAGGAGACACCATTTCCTAACCCCTTTGGGTCTGAGCCACTCACTGCGCACTCGCTACAGAAGGAGCGAAGCTGCAGTAATGCTAAAGGGATTTGCAATGGCTTTTCTAGGGCTCCCACTCAAACAAACCACCTCCTTTACTTACGTGCCGCTCTGGCCTGCCTGGGGGTTAGCCACAGACACCGTCAGGACCGCGCCGGGGCTGGGCTTCCCTTGCCACCTGCCGAGACAGGGACATGGATCCAGCTTCGGTTCGAGCGTGAAAGAGCACGTCGTGTTTGCAGCGTGCCTTTCTTCACCAATTACCTTCTCATCCTTGCGGGTTTCCCTGCTCCATTAGCATCCATCTGCTGTGAAATAAGATTTAAAAACAAAAAAAAAAATGACTTAAAGAATTAGCTCTCAGAAACAAAGTATTTCATTTGGTGTATCTGAATAGCTCTTTCCTTGCGTGTTGTCAAGAAATCTGCTAATCTTGTGTTTCCTGGTGGTGGCATCACTTTGCTCTGCTTGTGCTGCTGTATAAGCTGCAACGTTTACTTTTATCACCTGCCCAGATTTTATTTTCCAGCTGCCAGAATATTAAATTGCATTAAAAACTGCCTGTCCTGCAAAGACTTTCCTAGGAATATATTCGTTGTTAAAGCCATCCATCTCTCCCAGTTACTTTTGAAAGCAAAGATACAACTGGGCAAAGGCTGAAGGCTTGTCACCATCAGCAAACACATCTCGATACTGACCCCACTCTGAATGTTGGCTTTGGAGAACCGCTGCTGCATCCGCCTCTGCTGGAAGGCTGGGCCCCTGTTCAGCAGGAAAGGCCTGCTGTGATGGAGGAGAGAAGAGGACAGAGGTGAATGCGATGTCAGGTCTCTCCTGAAGTCCAGTGCTGAGATACCCAGCCCAGCGTGGTATCAAAAAGCAGCATGAGAAGCGAACGAGGCTGTGTGCTAGCAAGTTCAGCCCAGCAGGTTCTTCTGCCAGCAAAGGATTTCAGAGGAACTCGTTTGAAACTCAAATGAAACAACAGCTTGTGTTTGTCCTGAACTCTGCTCAGTAAATAAAAAGTACAACATCATAAAAGAAAATCATAGAAAAACACCTCTGAGGGTCATCCAGTCCCTGCTCTGCTCAGGGCAGAGACAGACAGGATTGCACTGAGAACACGAGGGCCACTCTGAGACTGGCACAGAGGCCATGCCCAGTGCCCAGCTGCCAGCCTTGGGCACAGCTCCTGGGGCACAGCACCCGCAGCCCTCCCCAGGACGGGCTCCCCTCCCTGCCTGGCCCTCATGGCTGGAATGTGCCCTTCTTGCCTTCATTCACATAAATGCTATTTCACCCTTCAAAAGTTTTCCCTAAAGCGACAAAGTTTAATCAAAACACAAAGGTCAGACTTCCCGTGCTTCCTAAAATAAAACGACAGATCTAACACCCGAATTATTAACCATCAGGTTGTTTTATTTCCAGGTGCTTCCCTATCATACCCCAGCACATTGTCCTCACATCGCACGAGCCCACGGCTGCAGCCACCCCCAGCCAGCACAGACCAAGAGCAGAGCCCCTGGAGCTGCACAGAAATTGGTGAAAACCAGGAAAGCCCAGAGTTCCCAAAACCGTTACCTTCTCCCTGGGGCGTGGGTGCTGCCAGCAGCTGCTCTGAATCTCCTGGGGCCCGGGGGTGGCCGTCGCCGTCCCTCTGGCTGCCCGCTGCCACCGCTGCTTTTGGCGAACGCATCGTTGTCCTCGTTGCCCTGAAAGAGCAGCGAGAGCTCAGCAGTTGCCACCCGCGCCACGGCGACTGCCGCTGCCCGGAAAGCCAGTGCCTTTATCTGGTGTTTCCTTTCGCTCTGTCTTGGGGGAACCCAGCGGCTCCCAAGGGCAGGGGGTGCCCGCTGGCACCGCGGGGTCCCCTTGCTGCTCTCCAACGCGTTCGGCACCGTGGGCCATCGCTTCACAGGGGCCTGGCCCCGCGCTGTGTGCTCTGCATCCCCCACGTTCTCATTCCCCTTCCCAACTGTTCTGCCTTCGCAGCTTCTGCAGCCTTGCAACACAACAACCCTGCTCTGCAAGTGTTTTTTTTTTCCTTTCGTATTTTCATAGAATCACAGGATGGTTTGGGTTGGAAGGGACCTCAAAGCTCATCTTGTTCCAGACCCCTGCCATGGCAGGGACACCTCCCACCAGCCCAGGTTGCTCCAAGCCCCATCCAACCTGGCCTGGAACACTGCCAGGGAGGGGGCAGCCACAGCTTCTCTGGGCAACCTGGGCCAGTGTCTCCCAACCCTCACAGCCAAGAATTTCTTCCTAGTATCTAATCTAAATCTCCCCTCTTCCTGTTTAAAGCCACTTTCGTGATGAAAAACCAATTTTTCACTTCATCTATTAAAACCTGGCCCCTTCCATGGTCTGCTGTATCCACGGCAGGAATCTCTCTACTGAGCCATCTCACTGTAGTCTCAACGTTTGGACTTAGCATACGCTGTTGTCAACAGCTGGTATGTGCACCTTGGTTCCTGGGCAGGACACTACAAGTACCATGAAGAATGTTTCATTCTAATGGTGCAGAAATAATAATAAAAAGAATTAGTCCACAGAGAGCAAATCTCACACAAGCCAAGCATTACAGCTTTGCTCAGGTTTGGTTTTGGTCATTGATTCTTTCTTGTTTGGCCACGTATGTTGCCCAGTCCAAGTCCTGAAGTGTGAAGCACATCAGAAGACCCCCTCAGCAGCATAGGTTCTTCTCCAGTTACTTACACAAACTGCCACAGACTCTGCCCTGTGTATTTCTGTGGGACAACCACCATCACCAACACTAACTGAGATGTGTTTCCACATTCCTCCCACTTGGTTTATTCCTGCAAAAGGAAGCCACCACAGAATCATGCCTCCTAGCAACTGCTTATTACTTTTTGTTAATACCCAGCCACACTCAACACCTGAGTCATCACACTCTCTATTTTCAGGAATAACCACACTCCATGCACATGCATGCTCAGTGCAGGGCTCTCAGCCCCAGGACACAGCCATTAAATGTGCCATCATGTTTGTCGCCTTGGTGGTTTTTTAAAAGCTTACTAAGCACACGTGACCTCCTGATTGAGTGGATTTCCATCAGTGAAGGAAAAAAAAAACCCCTCTCACAGAGGAATGTCTCCCCACTTGATTTCCACCTTCTGCACCAAGCCAGTTTAATATTAGTGATACTCAAAAGAAAGCTGTAGGAATTAATTTAATGAACATGTACATTCCTTCCCATCTCTTAAGTCTTAAAAGTAACTGAAAAAAAACAAATTAAAATAGTTCAGTCTTTTCTTAAAAAGTGGTTTTGAGCAGAGACAAGACTTAAACATTTAAACTTGAAAAAGGGAAAGCCATGAATTAAAAAAAAAGCATTTTACACTGAAGCACGTGGGCAATGTGACTCCTGGCTGTCACAGCACTGGGGATCAGTGTCTCTGGAGGGGACACCCACTTGCTGTGTCTCTGAACCAAAGCCACCTGAAGCCAACAACAGTCTGTCCTTTGACTTCTCTGGACCTTGGAAAATGTTCTGCGTGGAGGAGAAATAATGGTGAATCTTAACAGACCTCCTCCAAATGATAACAGTGAGATGACATGAAATTCGCTTTTATGGAAATGTTTTAACATCATTTAAGAACACGTTTTTAAAATATCCTTTCTGTAAAACCTGTGGGAACTGATTCTGTAAAATTATGCCAAGTCATAGGCTTATAAAACCAACTGGGAAAGTGCCATTTCGTATGCATATGTATCTGCACTCACCTCTGCATGCAAATGCTGTGCACAGGCATATAAAAGACGGTGCCTGTAATTTTTTTATGTAGATTATTCTTTGGGCTGATCCAGGATCATAAAACCCAGCAGATTTCCACATGACATTTGGGAACAGCTGTACCTTCCTTACTCCCCTACCTCTCGAGCGGATGCCTGGCGATTTAAAGGGCTCACTCCGTTTAATGCAGCAGCTGCTCTTCTCCTGGGACCGGGCCCGGCGTTCCTGAATTGTCTCCGATTGTGTTGCTGTTGTCCAAACCCTCTTCTGAAACGGTTAGGTCCTGTGGAAATAAACTCGTGTTTTAGCATCCTTCAACACTCGATTTATGATTGCAGATTTGCAATGGATTACAAGGTTAACTTTACATGATACAGGAGTAGCTATAGAAACAGTGATGCAAGAAAAGTGAATTAATTTTGCAGAATATTAAATAATTTATCTTTCCAATGTCTCACTAACATTCTTATTATATGTAGGACTGACAAACACATGATTTGATTTGAAGGAGCAGAGAAGAGAAAAGCCTTCCACAATTCTGATTCCTAATAAAGGCAGGAACACTCGCATCAGGAAACCTGTAAATCTGTTGTCAGAGCTCCCATTGCTATGAATTAACCATGAAATGGAAAAAGCCTTTTGATACAGATACACGTGTGACTTGAGCATCCAGAAGCCAACCCCACAGAAACCTGGAGTAGCTCTGAGTGCCCACATTATAGCACTTGGTAAGTGAAGACTGGACCATGATTTATATATATATATTTTATTTTATTTCATATTTTTTTTAGCTTGGTGTATCCTTGCTTACTGCATACATTGAAAGGGGCACTTGCTGCTGCTGTTTTATGTAACTGCACAGTACCAACAACCCATCTTGTCCTTAATGTTTTCCCTGAAGCCTGTTTTATGATTTTGAATTGTGCTGAAGCATCGAACAAAAGGAAGGCACCCCATCAAATGGAAGCACGGTGCATTAAAGCCTAATTAGTCCACATGATAAACTTCTGTAGTCAGACTAAAGCAGACATTTGCCGAGTCGTTATACCCGTGAAAGGTGGACACATACTCCAAGGGGTCTATAAAACAGGCATGAAGCATGGCAGAGGGCAGCAAGAGCGTGGTTAAACCCCTGCACCATGGAGCAGAACCTCCCCAACACAGACCACACAGTATTGATCCTACACTATTGATTCCTACATCACAGCAATTTATAATGACTTGGAGCAATTGGAAATGAATTGTTCTGAGGCAGTGGTGATACTGCTGTCAGAGGCCATCTCCGCGGTGATTAATAAAGGCTCCAGCCCCAGGGTGTAACACTGGTCAGCACTGGGCTGGTTACACTGGAATACAAGTGAAGATGATGGAGCTATTCTGGCTCTAGAACAAAAGGGCACCAGGGCATGCTGGTGGGGAGCACCTCTGAAACAGCACGTCAGGGTGCTTCACCCCCTATGGCCAGAGGTGCTGCCTGGGAACACTCACAGAAGGGCAATGCTGCCCACAGCTCCCCGGGGCCAACAGCTGTGTGCTGTGCAGCCAATGCCCTCTCAGCACAGAAGTGCAGGTGGGTAAATGAAGATGACCCGAGGGCTGGAGCACCTCTGCTATGGGGACAGGCTGAGGGAGTTGGGGTTGTTCAACTTGGAGAAGAGAAAGCTCTGGGGAGTCCTTAGAGCACCTTCCAGTACCTGAGGGGCTGACAAGAAAGCTGGGGAGGGACTTTTTACAAGGGCATGGAGTGATAGGACAACGGGTAATGGCTTTAAACTGGAAGAGGGGAGATTTAGACTAGTTATTAGGAAGAAATTCTTTCCTGTGAGGGTGGTGAGACACTGGCCCAGGCTGCCCAGAGAAGCTGTGGCTGCCCCCTCCCTGGCAGTGTTCCAGGCCAGGTTGGATGGGGCTTGGAGCAACCTGGGCTGGTGGGAGGTGTCCCTGCCATGGCAGGGGGGGTGGAACAAGATGAGCTTTGCAGTCCCATCCAACCCAAACCATTCTATGATATCTAAGTGTTCCCTGACAAACACTTGCATTTTGGCAATCTGTGCCTTTTTTGACCAGATGCGGTCTCACTGTGTTAGAAGACCCTTTTTTCCCTCCTGGTTCTGTCTTCACATTTTGTTTTTCCCTTTCTTGTTCCCTTCAACAACCACCCTAGGCTTGCCCCTCTCTCTTGCCTGCTTGCCACACTGCTCTCCTGCAGGCCACCAAGCCTTGCCACACAGCCCTCCTGCACCCTGGCGAGGACATCTCCTTTGCAGCGAGACCAGCTGAGCTCAGCTGCCTTTCCTGGGCATTTCAGCAGTGCAGTGGGAGGGACTGATGCAAAAGGCAGCCCTCACTAGAAATCCATGCCCCTGTCAGTCAGTTCGTATCAGAGAGCCTCCGCTCAGCGGTGCACTCAGGCACGTCTCATCCAGTGTAAATAACAAATGACAGAGCCATCAGCCTCCGAGAGGTACCCCGTGCACACCAGCTGGGGACCGAGGCCTCGCTCTGTCATGTGTATCCTGAAGTGTGACACGTGGGAGGCTCCATCTCTGCAAAAAGCCCGGCAGATATTTATTAATGAAAGAACATTTGAATAAAACCCCACCGCATCAGAACTGGGAAAGGACCCCCACCGTGCCTGGGTGCACACTCAGGCCGGGTGCTGGGCACATCTGGGTTGGCCAAAGGCACCTCTGCCCAGCAAGCTGAGTTTGGGGAGAAGCCCCAGTGGCTGACAGACTCTTTTTCCAATTAGATTTGCAATTCAAATTTCTTGTCATTAAAAATCATCTTTCCCCCACCGGGGAGGTGGTTTAAGCCTTATTCCAGGAGGGATAACAGCACTTCACTTGCATGAATTCTCTTGCTGGTTTAATCAGCATAATACCCTTCTCCATCCTCTGTCATTACAGTGCTGGGCTGTTCTGATCCTCATTTTGATAATGGTTATCATGTCTGAGCCCAGAAGGACTGCAGTGAAATGAGCCCCTGAAGAATTATGGGATAAATTCCCAGTCGAGCTGAGCTTCCCAAAATTGCTCCTGCCATCAGCTCCACACACCATGGTGGGTCCCTGCACTCCCTGAAATCAACTCAGTTAAACCCTATGAAATACTGAGACTAGCAGAAATAATTCTATAAATGAACAGAAAAGTTCTCCTTTCTAAGGAACAGCTAAAACCCACATTTTGTTTGATTTATTTGACTCAGCGTGCAGTAATTGCTTAAGTGTGGACAAATATCAAAGCCTGTGTTTTTGACAGAAAAATCAATTTGCAAAGGGCAATTATCAACATTTTGTTTTGAACCAGAACAATCCTCAGTAAGGCGACGGTGGAGACCAAGAACACGGGAGTGGGAGGCAGATCAGAGAAAAGCAGGATTGCTCCCAGCAGTCCCCCTGTCCTGATGTGCCACTGGCACTCCAAGGGAAGGCTGCAAAGACATTGATGCAAAATGTCCCTAAAATCTTCAATGAAGTGATTTAGCAGGTTTGGGTTTTTTTTTTTTTTAAAAAAAGCAAAATTTTGATAGAGATGGCATTTCATGCAGCAGATCACTTTGGTTTTGTAGCTAAAAGCTAGTGGAACCAAACATAGATTAGTGCATGATCACACTGTATTATAAAAAACTCATCATAAAAATAGCATGGTTGGCAAAAATGACAAATTAGCTCCAATAACTGAGCTATCAAAGACAGTTACTGAAGGGGTAATTTAAGTGTGTTCTGGGAAAAAGAGGATTAGGAAGAGGCATAATTAAAATATGCAAAGCCAAAAGGGAATAGAGAACAGATATTAAGTCACTTTGAATTAGTAATTCATGAGAGCGTGGAAGGGAGAGAAATGGATGAATTTATGCTCTGAAAGGGCCCTGATATTCCATTGTTGCGGAGAGAAAAGCTATTCAGAGCCTGAGTACATGTTCTAGGCACAGAGGAATGGGTAGGAGAAGGATTTAGAAGCTGTGTGTTGTCACACAGCTGTGTTTCCCAGCGTGGCAGGCCTCGGCTGTCCCAAGGCACTCACCTACCTTGCAAGTTCCTCTGCATCCAGGCACGGAAACGAGGCCGCCCATACCCGTACCCCGAATTCCTGTTCCTGAGCTGCCGCCTTTGCCTGTCCCCCGTGGCACTGGCATCTGTTTGCTCTTTCCTATGGCGTTTTATGATGTCATCTGGATTGAAAGGACAAAGAAGGAACCCATAAAACCTGTGCTTTCTACCAACAGCAAGTCCCACTTTTGGTGCTTGCAATTGTCCGCAGGAAAAACGGAGCTCGCAGCCCTGTGAGCTACGCTGGCCGCACAATAAAAGATTAAGCTTAGCTCAGAAAGTATAGGATCAATTTTCTCGGCTCCTGCAGGCTGGAGATTAGAGTGCAGTGAATTATTTTAAAAGGCACGGATCCACCACGTGCAGGACAGCGATTTCAGACCCACGTCCCACCGAGGGATCCCATCCCCATCCTGCAGGTTTCCCATAAGCAGAGGAGAATATGTTTTCACAGGGGCACTGGGAGCTCAATGCTGGGCAGAGAATGCTTTCTGAGAAGGTCTGACCTGGGGGTCAGAGGTGGTCAAAGGGGGGAGAGTGGGCAGAACCACCCATGGGTGCACCCATGAAGCTTGGTGCAGTGAAGGCTGTGACATGAGGGCTGTGGGGAATGGACCTCACTTATACAGGGCAACTGTCAAGAAAGGGGACGTCATGGTCCTGCAAACACTCATGGCTCACCAGGCAGCTGGAGGATGGTTTCCATTTCAGTTCCCACCTCCTGGAGTCAGCTGCCTGCATGTCTTTCCTCAGTGCTTTAAAAAAACAAAGCAAGTTTCTGGCCCTCGGTGGTATGAGATGAAGCTTGAAGCCAGAAAACTCTATCGTTCAAAACCCAGGGAGCAAACAGATGCCACATGCACAGTGAGTATCAGCAGGACTTTGTATTTTAAGTTCCACAGTCTTCAGGATGTGGCTTTTGATTTTCTGACTATCTCACATAGGTGTTCCTGCCTAATTACTCGGCAGAGCTAACCTGGGAACAGCAGGGACACAAAGGGACACAAAGGGAGGTGATGATCCACCTGCAGCATCCAGAGTATCCCTGACAGGGTTCTGAAAGCTCATGCCCAACCTGAACAAGTGTTTTGAGCTCTTTAAAAACCAGCACTGGAAGTTGAGGTATCTGGACCATACACAAACTCCTTTTAGATGCAGAGGTCTGTCAAGGAACAACTCAAAGCTCCTCGGTTCTCAATGAGCTGGTCTGGAATCATGGGGATCTTCTTAATTCAAGCTGTTCTGATGAAGAGCATAGGTAAAGGGACATCTCCTCATTAATTCATATTTTCCAACAATTTCTTCTTTTAACCTCAAACCTTCCAGAAAATATTTAGCAAGTAATAAAGCCCCATCTGTTAAATTAGCGAGGAAAGAAGTGTGCAAATCAGGCCTTTTCCCAGGCAGTGGCTGCTCCAGCTCCTCCCTGAACCACTGGAGTGGAAGCACAGAAATGCCATTAGATTTCAGTGAGTGATTATCACCAACAGCACATCAGACCTCCGGCACTTGTCACTTGTCATTTTCTATCAAGAAACTCCTGTGTCCAACTTAATACAAAGCCCAGAGAGCAGGTTTAAGAAAAGGCTCTGGGACTGCTTTTGTGATTTCTCTATGAAGTCTGCCAGGAAAAGAGCAGGCTGGGCGATGTTCTTGATACGAATGCACTAATGTTCTCAGGTAAGTGTGCCTTTGGGACATGTGCTATTTTGGGCACACACTGCTTTGAAGCATATTGACATCACCCCTGCTTGCCCTGCAGGGAGGTGGACGCAGGCATCCAAGGGTGGGCTGTCACCAATGGTGTGAGCAGCAGGACTGGGGAGGTGATTGTCCCCTGTACTTAGCTCTGGTGAGAGCACACCTCAAATACTGTGTTCAGTTCTGGGCCCCTCACTCCCAGAAGGACACTGAGCTGCTGGAGCGTGTCCAGAGAAGGGAATGGAGCTGGGGAAGGGTCTGGAGCACAGTGTGATGGGGAGCGGCTGAGGGAACTGGGGGGTTCAGTGTGGAGCAGAGGAGGCTGAGGGGAGACCTCATTGCTCTCTGCAGCTCCCTGACAGGAGGGGGTAGTGAGGGGGGGTCGGTCTCTTCTCCCAGGTAACAGTGACAGGACGAGGGGTGATGGCCTCAAGTTGTGCCAGGGGAGGTTTACATTGGATATCAGGAAAAATTTCTTCCCCCAAAGGGTTCCCCAGCACTGGCCCAGGCTGCCCAGGGCAGTGGTGCAGTCCCCATCCCTGGAGGGATTTCAGAGCTGTGTAGATGAGGTGCTGAGGGACATGGGGCAGTGGGGACTGGGCAGTGCTGGGTTAATGGTTGGAGTGGATGATCTTAGAGGTCTCTTCCAACCAAGACTATTCTATGATTCTCTCTACAGCTCGAGGAAGAGCTCACTGGGAATGGAGAGGAGGTGAATGCTCAGGTGCCTGGTCAGGCACCCTTCAGTGTCTTTTTTTGTTCGCTGTGTTGTTACTCTGTCTTTTGAGCCCATGAATATGACGGGGTTAACAGAGCAACACAATGGAGCACTATGTATGGCTGGAAGGGACCCCGAGAGGTCATTTACGGTACCCCCTGCCCTCAAGGCAGAATTAGATCTATCCGGGCAGCTCTAGAGAAACTCCTGCAGTTTCCTGTGACTGCTCAAGGAAGGTCAGATATATCTGAAAGCACAGAAACAAGCACCTGAAAGTATCAGTTCTTCCCCAGGGCTCTTGTTTCCCAGTTCTCTGCCCTGAGTGCGGAGTATTCTGGGCTGGATGTGGCGGTGGCCCCCGGAGGGCTGACCGAGGGCAGCGCTAAGGGAGAGCAAAAGCACGGGGAGCATCGCAGGTCAGCAAACAGAACACGGGTGTGCAACCACGGGGAAAAACTACGTGAAAAACCAGGGACCGTCTATTCCTGTAAACCCTCCAGCATCACCGGGAGGGTGCGCCAGCCCAGGGCGCAGTTCGAGTTCGAGGTGGAAAATGTTCTGCCGCTCCTGACAGATGGCTCACGGCGGGGAAGGAATGACCCGAGGTTTCAGTTCGGAAGCTGACTCAGTAACAAAAGGTGCCGGTGGATTTTCCTTCCAGAGCAGGATAATCCACCCAGTTCCACGGTCCCGGCGCGGGGGCCCGGGCCGGCGGCGCTACCGGCCGGGCGGTTGTTTGTGCGCGGCTCGCATTCCCGGGAACGGGAGCGTCACGAGCGAGCTGCTATAAATAACCCGCACCCGGCTCCGAGCTGCGCTTCAGGCCGGGCCCGTCCCCACCCGCCTCCCCCCGCCGTGACCCCCGGGCACGGGGATGCTGCGCAGCCCCCACCCCACCCCCCCCCCCCCCGCCACCGCTTCGCCTTCCCCTGCAACCGGGGCTCCCCCCGCAGCACCGGGGGGCACCAGCACCGCTGCCCGGCTCCGCCCCACCCCGCAGCGGCACGGGCGAGCACAAACCGAACCCCGCACGGAGCCCGCACCGGCACCGCGACCGAGCCCCGCACGGAGCCCCCACCGGCACCGGGACCGCCCGCGCAGGGACCCCCTGGGTGTGCCCCCCCCAGCCCGGCCCCGCCGCCCCCCCCGGGCCGCGCAGGGCCCCTTTCCCCGGCCAGACCTACCCAGGGACATGTCAATCTCCTCGGCCCTCGGCTGCGGCCCCGCCGTGGGGCCCGGGCCCGGTTGCGGCCCCGCCGCCTCCATGGGCTCCGAGCTCGCTCTGCCGCCGCCGTCACCCCGCGCCGCCCACTGCGCCTGCCCGGAATGTGCCGGCACCGCCACCGGCACCGCCACCGGCACTCCCCCCCCCGGCACCGCCACCGGCACTCCCCCCCCGGCACCGCCACCGCCACCGGCACTCCCCCCCCCGGCACCGCCACCGGCACTGCCCCCCCGGCGGCACCGCCACCGGCACCGCCACCGGCACTCCCCCCCCCACGGCACCGCCACCGGCACCGCCACCGGCACTCCCCCCCCGGCGGCACCGCGACCCTGCCCTCGGTGCCCGCACACCCCTGTCCCCGCCAGCGCCCCCCGCGCCCCGCACACGCCGTGCCCAGCCCGGCCCCGGTGCCCTGCCCGCCCCGCTCATTGCGGACCCTTTTCGCCAGCACTGCCCCTCTGCCCCCCAGGCACCGCTCCCCACCCTCTGCGCTAACACCCCTCCTCTTCGCCCCCCGAACCCCCCCGGGCTCGTGCCAGGAGCAGATCTATCCTAAAACCAAAAAATAAGCGGTCATTTCTGAGAGATTAAAATGAGTGATTTTTGCCTCATTTTGAAGGCTAGAAAAACCAAGGGGGCTGTCCAAACAGAGGCACCCTTGGCTCGACATCAGGCACGGGGTGTGTTGGTGTCTGTGAGCTCCCTGGGGAACAAGGGTCCCCTTGGGACCGGTCCTTCTGCACCATTCCCACTGCCCGCCTTCTGCGGGGGACCTTTCCGTCCCTGTGTCACACTGGTTGTGGCACCGGTGCTGTTCTGCGGCTTGAATACAAAATGTGAGCTAAACCATCTTCCTCTGCTTTTAAAACCAGCTTAAAAAAAAACCCCAAAAAACCAACCACCAAACTCAATAACCAACAAACCCAAACCAAATGGACGAGAACTGAGAGAACAATCGCTCCTCTTCCAAGGGGTGACTGTGCCCAGAATGTGCACAGGTGAATAGAATGGGGTTTTTCTAAAGTTTCTATGTAATGAATGCTCTGAAATAATCTTCCACATCCCAGACATCATAAAGGCCACAGAAATCTCAGAACAAAGTGTGTGCTCGGTGGGTTTGAGACCTTTTCCCCAGCTTGCACTTCAGATGGGAGAGAAATTTCTCTGTGCAAATCAAAGAGTGCCTCCTGGTCTGGGTACAGCTCTCACAAGATCGAGTGCCTCTGAAAGCGTTCCTCCAGGGAGCTGTTCTGTCGTGACAGAAGAGAACAGAACGGTGCTGAGAGAGCAACAAATAACCCCGGCTGTATTTTGCAATGGCACTGCAGGGTGATCGTTAAAGCAGTTCAGTGTGAAATGTTAGGAACTGAGGTTGTAACACCCCGTTTGCAATGTTCTGTCATAGGCAAGGTGTCCCAGGGGTGCTGCTGCTCTTTGGGAAGCCCTGGCTCTAATGCCCCCATCCCCCCAAATCCAGGAGCTCCCCTTCAAAGGGAATCACTAAAATTGTATCAGCAGTAGTGTGGCCAGCAGGACTATCCAAGGCAGTAGTGGGGACTGGGCAGTGCTGGGTTAATGGTTGGACTTGATGATCTTAGAGGTCTTTTCCAACCAAGGCTGTTCTGTGATTCTGTGATTCTATGACAGTTTCCCAGCGATTTATTCAGAGCAGCCAGGGAAGCTGTCGCTGCAGGGAAAGGGCTGGAAGAATCCATATAAGCCAAACCTTATCAGTGGACAGGGAGAGGAGGTCTTTTAGCAGTGTCACCTTCTTGCCCCTACCAAGGGTGTTCGAGAAGGGCTCTGGGAGGTGTCCTGGGGCCCCCAGGGAAGGGCTGCAGGAGGGGTCTGGGGTCTCCTTTGGGCACAGCCCAGCCATGCATGGAATGACCCAGGTTTCTGCGCTGGGTAGAAGCTGGAGCTGGTCCTGCTGTGAGGACAGTGTAGTGTTCCGTGGCTTTCTGCAAAATCATACTCGTATCTTCAGGAGGTCTCAAAGCAACAGCCAAGAAATTTCCAGTGGGGTTTTCATTTGATCACGTTTAGTGAAACACACATTGGAGACAAAACAAGACAAAGGCAGAGTTTAGAAATACTGAGACCAACTTCCATAACAGTAGGTGTTTTCAAATGGCAGGTTTTTTATTGAACTACAACACAGCTTTTCCAGCAAATTTCACTTCACCAGGTGAGAGGTTTAATTCTCCAAGCGCATAGCTTTGAAGGCAGTGATAAAACCTTTTCGAGCTGTATTCCTGCATCTGGGAAGTACAAGCTGATATGTACTCTGTTATCTCTCAACTGCCAGCCTGTGACCTCTCAACGTGTTGGCAAGTGTCCCATTTCCTTAGTACCTCAAAGCACTGCCATTAACTCAGTTCCGAGCAATTTCTCACATTAACAGTGTAGGTGACACATGGTGGAGTTGCTGAAAGGGCCCTTAAGAGCCAGAACCTCCTCTGAAGCACAGTCCCCCTGCACTGGAGAGGACTGCAGGTGTCTGGCAGGCAGACTCAACCCTTCGTCCTGAGAAAGGAATGTCAGTAATGTGACTTTCTAAAGGTTAAAGTGGGATTATTTAAAAAAAAAAAAAAAAAAAAAAAAAGGAAAGGAGCAAAGGAGGAAAAAAGGACTTTTTTCCATGCTTTCTTCTAGCACTGGTTTGTGTTGACTAAATGCTGCTGTGGCAACGAGTCGTCAAGCTAAGCCCTCAAAGAAAACTGGGGCACCTCAAGGGAAGGTGCCAGGATTCCATCCCTGGAGGGCACACACATAATGAACTCTTTCCCAAGGAGCAAGCATTATTTTGGGGCACTGAGCCTTTCATTTGTCAGGTGCTCTTCCTGTCACATATATTCAAACCCTGAGGAACCCTAGAAGGCTTTTAGCAAAAAAAAACCCAAATCAAAATAGAAGTCAGTGGGAGAAGGGAACACATGCCAGCATTCAAACACTTGTATTATCTGAAATGTTTTCTCAGTCTCTTCATAAATTTAGTGAATCTTCTGCGTGTTAAACAACTTGTGATGATTTGTTGTTGTCATAACTCTCATGCCGTGATATAAAAATACTCATCTTAAAATGAATGATGACCACTTTGCCTGTTGTTCCCAGGGGTACCTCATATCATGGTCGTTTAATACAATACTACAAAAAATATGGCAGTTCATTTTCAGTGAAATGGACCAAAAACCACATGATGCAATGGCAAATAAATGTTTTTTCCTGGGGAGTAAACTGGAGTAGCTGTAGGAATACGTGTCGAGGAGATGTTTAGCATTTGCATGCGTACATTTGTATCTGTGGGTATGGAAGCTTTCTACCCTGTATCAGAATTGCCCAAAGCACGAACAGCTGCTTATCTCCACCGGCCAAAAATCGGATCCCTTTGTGATGATTTGCATTTTGTCCACAAGGTGGGGTGTTTAGGCCTTTTAATTGCTGCGAACTGCAGGAGCCCTAATGAGGAGCACTGGTAGCAGTAGAGGTCTGTAAGCTTGCTCTGGAATTGGTGCTCCGTCACTGAAGAGCTTCTGGTTTATTGTTAGATGCTGAACTTGGTCTTTTAACCATATGTTGCTACTTGAAAATCATCTTCTTGAGAAGACAGAAGAGAACAAAACTGTTCTTCAGGCTTTTTGAGAAAACTCCAATATTTCTCCACGTTACCCACTCGCAGAATGTGAGCTACACTGATGATAATATTCAGGTTTTATGCAGCATTTCTGACTGGACACAATAAAGTGACTGCAGTGCACATATCATTGAGTTCTGCTCAGTGAAAAAACCTGTTGACTGACTGGTGAACCACTTGTAAACAATGACAAATTCCATGATTTGCTTCTTGCATATTCAGCAGACACAGCCTGCATACTCTAAGACTCCAAGGTATTTAGAGAAGGGATGTTGGTTATTTTTTCTCTCTCTCTGTATGTGTATGAAAATTGACATCTCAGCCTGCTGCATGCAAAACTACTCTTCCAATACCCATTAGCTCTACCTCTGAACTATGCAGAACATCCTTAAAGTCATCCCATAAAAATGCACGCCTGGATCTGGAGGTCTGCAGGATGCTTTAACATTTGTATTAAAGCACAGTACAACTGGTTGTCCTGCGTGCAGTTATCTAGGACAAGGTGGCAACAGTTCCTTCTTATCTTAGACTGTCTTGTGTGTATCAGAGATGTGGTTTGTGAAATGCAACAGCATACTTGATAAAAGATAATTGCAGTGGCAGGGGGTTGGACTCAACAAGCACACACACACGTGCAGGATGACAGGGGAGTTGGTAGCTTCAGTACAGGCTGTAACCACCTAGCTACAGCCCAATAAACTTACACACACACACACACCCCACACCGCTGTGCTTCTGGGTGCAGTTAGTTGAAGGTTGCTTCTCAGAGTTTCTCAATATTAAAGCAAGCCTTCAATGAAAGGGCTACATTTCTAACTGTACCAAGAAACAAGCGAGGCAAGTATGTTACTACATGGCAAACAAGTCATTCAAAACAGAATCAAAGTAAATATACTCTTAGAAATCACGCTAGAATGATCAGTTAAGGATAAAGGCCTCTGCAGCATCATGAGGAGGTATTTCCAGTGCATGTAATTGGAATAAGTGGTACTTGAAATGACATCTTTGAGGGTAGGGGTTGCCCTCCCCCCCAGCCTTCAGAAATACATTTTCTGGTGCTCGATGGAGCATTGCTAGCCATCCAATTAAGCGGATGCTGCCAATGGAAAAGGTACCAGGAATCTTCTCATTAATGGATCTACTGTCTTATTGTGGTCTGCACAAAAAGGCTTTTCAGAACACATATTGCTCACCAAAGCAGCTAGACAGAGTCCTGCTTGCTTCTTTTCTATTCAAGCAGCAGAGGCCAGAGTATTCTGAGCTATTTCTAGCTCTTTCAAAATGGTGTTTCAGATCAGTCACTACCCTTTAGCACAGACAGTGTGGCATTTGCCTTTTGACCTAACTAGGAATATATGGTTTGCTTGGCTTGGCTTTCAAAGTGGGCAAGATGATGCCATTTTCAGTCTTGAATCCGGTTATTTGGAGATTATTTTAACTCCCTGCGTGAGGCTGTGGACACTTGCAGGTCCTGAAGAAGAAAAGCAGTATCAATTAGGAACAGAGCATGCACTGGTAGGCAAGGTTAGTGAGAAGGAATGGAAGAGTAGTCAAGAAGGTGGCACAAGGATCATGTGAGTGCTGAAATGACAGTGAATGTGTTCTCTCAGCACCTCACGTCTGCAGGGGGACTGAGGCCACCCATAAAGAAGCACAGTAAGAACATTATGAAAGCTCTGATGTTTAATTGCTTAAAGCAAGAAAGTCTCTAAAGGATGCAAAAAAAAGGTTGATGCTGACATCTCACGAGGATTTCATTTCTCAGACAAAGATCTGCTTTGTATTCAGCTCAAGTGTTTAATTCAGGAACGCTGAAAGCTTCAGGGGTGCCTCTGCTTTTGGCAACCCCTGCTGTGCGGCCCAGAGCTTGCGCTGCCTGGCAGAGGTCTGCAAGTCCGGTGGAGGTGTGGAGGGAGCATTGCACTGCAGGACACGTCAGGCAGCATCTCAGCTTTGTTACTGTGCTTTGATGTTCTTATCCCATGCCCTGACATGACCTGGGACACAGCCTGCAGAGTACTCTGGAGAATTCTGAGGGTACAGGAGAAATAAGGGACTCTACGTTTGCTTTCCCTACTCATTATCATTTTTATCCTGACATTTCCAGTACAGATGAACCTGTCTGGCTCAATGCTCTGGGGAAATTTGGAGCTGTGAGCAATGATGCCAAGCAGGGGTCAGAAGAGGTGTGAGAGCAGCAGGATGGACACACTTGCTCTGAGCATGGCTTGGACTAACCATGCCAAGGACGATGGCATTGCCAGACTTGTGACATCTTGCAATCCATGTTGAAAGTTAGATCAAAGCCTTATCTAGATCTCATTCCCCTAGGCATGAACACTGCCTCTAAATGTTTGTTGATGTCATATCTTTGTACGTTTGTATCTCATCTAGAGCGGATGTGGGTAACCACAAAGACATTCAAAGTGGAAGCTCTTCATGGAAGTGGGGGATTTTGAGCAGTTTTCAGACTCCTGAAACACAGGCTCTGTCTGTGATGTGGCAGCAAGAAAATATGCTTGTCTTGTGCAGTCTCATTACATCTGTTTCCACCTCTTCCTGTACTCAACTGCCTTAATAAGTAAGAAAATGCCGTCATCTGTGGTTTGTAGAAGAAACTGAGGGAAGGCACAGCCATGACATACTACTCATTATGTCAAGTGGGTTAATTTTGGGAGCCTTCTGCCACTAGACCAGTTTTGCTTGTGAAATGAAAAAGGGCAGTGGTCGTCATGGGAAGAAAGAACTGCTGAAAGGCTGTGAAATACAGTATAAAAAAAATGAATTAGACTTTAGCATTCCAGACATCTGTTCCAATTGTACACCTATTGGAGGTGATAAATGACCCCCAGAGGTAAATCTGCATGTAGCTATACCATAGGAATGTGAAAACAATTCCCAAGCTTATGCGTGAGTAAGCAGCAATTTGCTCAAGAAAAAATTGGGGATTTTTGGTTAGCTGTTAGAAAAGGTCGCGGATGTTGCTTCTAGCCTATTGTATCGGGCACTTCAGTTGGCAGTGCTGGGTTAATGGTTGGACTTGATGTTCTTAGAGGTCTCTCCCAACAAAGGCTGTGCTGTGACTCTGTGATGTGAAGAGCGTGTGCCTGAGCAGACCGAGCGTGCGTGGTTTGCTTCCCAGTAGAACACCTGCAGACACAGGGAGTATTTCGATAAAGATAACACATCCCTTCACACACAAGAACTCTGGTGCAACTAAATGGTGTTTTGAGTCCTCTGGCAATTTGTCAGACCTATGTCTCACAAAGCGAGCTGAACTCCTCTCTCCGTCTAAGGTTGCAGATTGCAGTTAGGCTCTAAATAGCGAGTGGCTGTGTGATGTGGCTTGGAGAGAGGATGGCTAAGCTGCATCGCGGCGCTGGCCCTCTGCCAAGCCACACGCTTTGTAAACTCATCGACTATTTTTAACATTTATTTAACATTTAGTTACCTGAGCTGGTTGCTGGCTGCTGCTCTGCTTCGCTCCTGCCAGCTGCAGAGCCACCAAACCTCCCGCTCCACCGCTGCAGCAAAATCGTCACACGCGCTTGGCCCATCATCAGTCCGTGAGTTTGTTCCGCCTCCACCCTCTCTGGCTGCGACCTCCACCGAGGGCAGCAGCTAGCAGTGTTAATGCAGGTTTGCCTGCCTTTCCTGTTGTGAATCCAGGGAACAATTAGCTTTTTCAGGGCAAGAGCAGAGGCTCTGGTACCCAGGCAGACCGACTGGTAGATATTCATCTGTAAGCTTTAATCCCGCAGCCCACAAAAGTATCCACAGCTCAGGTTAAATGAAGCAGACAGCCGCAATATTTGCAGGTGACAATGGAAGCCCTTCCCCCATCACACATGCATTTTGCACATCGGCCTCTTTTGCTGGGAAGCCAATCTATTTGCCATGACACACTGATCCCCAAGTCCATACAACACTGCACCGAAGGATTAAACCCTTCACTCTTCAGTACCTTCTTACTGATCCTGGCTAATTTGATTCTATTGAATTCCAGCCAGATATCACCCACAGAATATTACAGGGCTGTTCCTCTTTTGACTAATAATGGCTCAGCTGTCTCTCGCTGACATTGCTGACTGAAGGCTAAACTCTTCCACACTGCTTATAGAAGGAATTTCCCTTAGATCCTCAAATTAGTCATGATGCATGCATGCAAAAAAAAAAAAAAAAAAAATCCATTTAAGAAGCTTCAGGATCAAAGCATAAAAGCAGATTCTGTTTATCAAACCCACAGCAACTGCATTGAAATGTGGGTCTATGAGACTTTCTTCAGCATTTCTTAATTATGGCTCCAGAGTAATTTTTAACAGCTAAATATGCAGCACCTAACAAATACAGATTACATGGTAATAGAGATAATTATTCACCCAGACAGTATTCCAGCAATTGTGTAGCATTTCATTAATATAATAGGCCCTTGGATATTGCAACCAGCTTCTGATTTATGTTTCACCTCTCCCCCTCCACATCCCGAGTCCAGAGCATTTGTACCCTCGAGGCGTTAGTGAACGGTTCTTGGGTTTAGGGTGACACCCTGACTGCTGTTCCCCTTTGTTCTGCCATGGGAGATTCCTCACGGATTATTTTCCATGCCACTGAGGAGGATCTGCAGTAATCGACAGGCACCGCTCGTTATTCGCTGTCAGCACAGCGGTGATGCTCCGGTGCCTCTGCCTGAGGCGCCTCCTTAACCCGAGGCGCAATCGATCATCTGCGTTGCCATGGATACGACAGTAAACCCGAGCGGCTCACCGGAGGGAGAGCGGCCTGTCTGCCCCGCCGCCGGGAAGGGATCCCCTCATCGGGGCTGTGGCTTTCCGTGCCACATAAACGCCGCCTCTGTTCTGCGAGGCCCCACTGCCCTGAAACTGCCCCCCCGCCGCTGCTGCGTGCTCCCGAAACACACCGGCCCGCGCCCGCTCCCGGCTCGGCCGCCAGAGGCACCCCGCTGCCGCCTCCCCGCCAGGCCCCGCTCGCCATGTTGGCCCCGGCACCGCTCCCGCCCCGCGCCCGCCCGCGGCCGCACTCGGCTTCCCACAACGCCCGCCGGAGGCCCCCGCGCGCGGCCCGCGTGCCCAAACCGCCCCGCCCCCTGGCGCGCGCGGACCCTCATTGGCGGGCACCGCCTCGGGGGAACCACGCCCCCTTGCGCCCGCCGCCGCGGATTGGCCAGGGAGACCCCAGGGGAGCGGAGTAGCCACGCCCCCTCGCGCCGCGCCGCCGCGGATTGGTGAGGATGGCCGAGGGGTGCGCACGAGCCACGCGCCCTCCGCCGGCGGCCCCCCCCCTTGCCTCCTGCGGGCCCGGCGGCGCCTGCGCAATGTCAGCGTGGCGGCGGGGCGGGCCCCGCTGTTGTTATTGTGAGGCTGGTCTGCGCCGCGCGAAGATGGCGGCGGGGCAGGGGGGAGGCGGTAACGGCGGCGGCAACGGGAACGGAGCTGGGGGGCTGGGGATCCCCGCTCACCTCACTCTCTCCTTCTCGGCCGGGCCGCACTGGGGCGCGGCCACTCTGCAGCAGCCACACACGGTGCGCAGCCTGGACCGGGCTCTGGAGGAGGCGGGCAGCTCGGGCATCCTCTGCCTCAGCGGCAGGAAGCTGCGCGACTTCCCCGGCAGCGGCTACGACCTCAGCGACACCACGCAAGCAGGTTGGGGGGCTGCGGCTGTGAGGGGCGGCGGGGCCTCCTGCCCAGGGGGGATCGGGCGGAGGGGAGCGGCGCCGCTGTGGCGGCGGTTGGGGGCGAGCGGTGGGAGCGGGGTCACTGAGGTGGCTGAGGGGCGGGTGGGGGCGCGGGGGCTGAGGTGGCGGTGGAGGGGACGCGGCGAAGGGGTCACCTGTGGTGGCAGAGGGGGGCTGCGGGGCTGGGGAGGGGGGTGGTGGGGCAGCGGCCTGCTCCGGTGCCGCTGGGAGGCCCGGGGGTGCCCGCGGGGGGCGATGCGGGTCCGGTTTGGGGGCGGCGGGGGAAGGTGTAATGGGGGGCTGGCTTGGGGACAGCGATGAGGGGTGCTGAGGATCCCCCGCTGCGGTGGCAGGGCGGGTCTGGGGGTGTGTGGGGGCCGCTGTGGGGGCAGCGGGGCCCTCGCTGCGTGGAGGGGTGGGGGGGCTCCCCCTGCGTGCGGTGGGACGGGAGGCGCTGGGCGCGCACTGGTGGGGTGCTCCCCCCCCCCGCGTGTCCTAGGGGTGCTCGGTGTGCCCGTGGGGGCACCGTTCCTGCTCGGTGGGCGTGCGGTGGCGGAGCTGTTTCTGCTGTGCCAAGGCCGGGGTGCCCCTGCGGTGTGGCCGGGGTGCGGGGGGCGAGGGGACCCCAGCAGCGCATGCGCGGAGTGCCGCCGCTGTGTGCGGGGAGAGCGGCTCCCCCAGCCCCGACCCCGCTGTGCTTCCCCGTGGGCTCCGTGCTGCGGCTGCCGCTGCCTGCAGGGGTGTCGGGTCCTCCGCAGCGGGGCGTTATCCCCTGGGGTGCTGGGTCGGGCCCTCCCACCGGAGCCGGAGATGGTTCCCCGCGCGGGTGCGGGGGTGTGTGCGCATCTAGCGGTGTTCCCAGCAGAGCTGGATGGGGTCACCGTCCGGGGAGATGCTCGGGGAGCCTGAGCCTGGGTTTACGCAGGCTTTAGCTGAAGTAAACTTGGAGACGTTTTCCTGTACACTTCCTAGGAAACAAAACTACATTTTCCGTGGGGGTTCCGCTGTCTTTTGGCACATCTCTGATGTACTTCTGGGTTTATTTGCTGCTGGAGTACTTGCTGAAAATGAATCATTTTGAGTAATGTACCAGAACAAAATATTAATGAGAGATCTAGCACCTTTTGTTCACAAGTAGTAGTGGCTTTCCAAAATGTTGTTTGGATGGATTAATTCCATGTATTTTTTTTTGTTTGGTTTGGGGGCTTTTCTTTCCCCCTGGGTTATGAATAGCTGGTTATTGTTTTGAATATGAGACTGCCCATTGTGCTGCCTTATCCATCTCTGACAGTCCTGTACTCCTGGTCTATCAAATACTCATTCCAGTGCTCTTTGTTGTGGGCTGCGTTTGTGCAGAGGGTTAAATGATGATGTACTCATTCTTCTGTGGTCTGCTAGGGTCTAGAATTTTTGAAGGAGTGATCTTTAAAATCCAATTTCTGTATCCAGTACCAAGCCCGTTAATAATTTGAGGCTTATTAGCTTTTTTTTTGCCTGGTACATGTGATGCATCCCTATGTGCAATGCAGGATAGGCATAGTACAAGTGTGTTACTTATTTCATAATGGAAGCAGGACATGAAAATAAAAACAGGTTCCATGAAATAGTGGCTCTTTTTCCTTGTAGGAGCATAAAAATGTATTCAGCAACATAGTAGGTCACTTCTGTCTATAAATATTCAATAACTGAAGATTAAAAAAAGCATCGTATGTAGGCAATCTTATTAAAAATACTTTTTCTGTATCCTGAAGCAGGTGCATCAAGGATCAATATTTTGTGTTTGCTTCTAATTATTACTAATTGCATTTTGGGTTTAATTTTGTTGTTTTATTTTGAATCTCAACATATTAGAGTAAAAGCTGTCTGTAGTGATCTTGTCTTTTTTTAGGATGTAACAGAGCCCAGTCACTGGGAAAATTCAGGATTGAATTTTCATTGTGTGAGATTGTGTGAAAATGTTTAAGGGAGGTCTCTGACAAAATAGCTGTATTGCTGCTCTGAAAAAACTTTAAATACTTAATGTGGGTCTTTGCAAGTACAGTCTACCATCTCGTAACAATCCTGGTTGTCTAGCACTGATTTACAAATAAATCCCATGAAATGGAAATTTTAGATGTCTTTGAAAATATGCTTGTAAACAAAAGATATGTGGTCTTTATTTTGACTTAATCTGCAGGTTTTTTTGAATAAGTGGGTAAATGTTATTCTGCTGGTGAATCATGGACGTCCTTTACGGAGTATCAGTATGGCATAGAGCTTGATGGAGGATCAGCAGCTGCCTCAGAGGCAATGGTCATTTACTTATTGGCATTTTTGTAGCAGTTATCATTGCTTCACATTACCATAGTCCCACAAATAAGGGTATAGATTTAGGCTGAGACATGGGAGATGGGGGATTGGATCGAAAATCTTTGCTGTGTTTCACTTTCTGTGCTGAGTGAGTGACTCTGAAATTTAATTCTGTGGTGCTTGAAACAAACATTTAAAAAAAACCCAGCAACCTCTTAACAAATCTGGATGTAAATGATTTATTTTCCATATCACAAACCCTTATGCAGTATGATCTACAGTGTTACTATAAATCCAGAATATTCTGCTTTAAAGTCAATAAAATCAGCAGTGGAAAGAAAACCACTGCAGATCTCCATAAGGTTCAGATACGTATATGCTAAAGCACAACTGCTGTTGGTTTATCAAAAATACCCTGGGATTTTTTTGTTTAAGGTCTGGCCACGTTTTACATCTAACTTATGTAATGGCTTGCCAGTACATAATTTGCAAATACTGTAGCACATTTTTGGCATCTTAAATGATGTGACAAAAATTATTGCTGAGCTAAAAGCCTAACAGCGGTATCTGGCTGTTCAGCTCTGACCTTACGTTTGTCATAGCTTTTTTTAACCGTGAATTGTCATTGCAGCTCCTTGGCCAAAAAAACCTGTATTTTGTTATTTCCCTGAATTTGTCTTCTGGTTGTTCAAACAGCTCTTGTGCTGCTGTTAAATGAACTTCTGAAAATAAATAATAAAATCGTAGGTCAGGAAATATCAAGAGGTATATTGAATATTCCAGTCATTTTATTAATGTGTAATTTTGCTTCTTGCCACGTGAGCAACATTAGGCCCCCTGGTAGTTAAGTAATTGAGTATATCACATCAATGTAATCACTGCCTGCTTAGCTGAAGAGTTGTGTGTTTTGTTTTTTTAAAGATAGGCTCCTGTGCTATATTGCTGTGCTGAACTAGCTCAGCCTCCGCCTTTAGCAATTTCCCACCTTTTTTGTGAGCACTTCTTAAAACATGAATTTAGTAAATAAGAGAGGAACTGGACTGACAGCTCAAGAAATGATTTCTTTGACCTGTATAAATACGGTGATGCCATTAGGCTTACTTGTTTATGGCTTCGTCACAACGGGCTTGATTCCTGATTTTAAAGTCTGAGGGAACTTCCAAGCAATTATAAGTAGGTGAATGATTGCCTGTAAATATATTAACTTTGAAGTGTCTCTATTCTCACCACCTGCTACCTTCTTATCTAGCTGAGAAGTAACACCAGTGTATTCCCAGTATGACTTCAGGATGAGCCCTCCTGTCATGGCCAATAACAGTCTCAGCACCACAGGCAGAGTTCCCATGGTGTGATTCCTGCTTGTGTCTGCTGAGGGGATGGGATGGGAGGAAACAGCCCTGTCATTTAAGATACCATTGCCTAGCATTGCTCCCATGACTTTGATTTTTTTTTTTTTTTTTTTACATCATATTTCTTACCCTTCTACAGTATATAGTCATTCAAGTGATTATGGATTAAAACCAGCAAAACCTACAGCTTAATATTGAGTGTGCATTGCATGAGAATAATAATTTATAATACTGTTCTTCTGCCTTTACAACACACACTTATAAACCAGTTATATTTTCCTGTCTGTTATTTTTGTTGGGCGTACAAATGTTGATTGGAGTAATGACAGGTAACTGAATAATAACACTAAATCCAATTTTCAACTTAAGAAAATAACGTTCTTATATGATGTATATCCTAAATCTAGAATTCAAACATGTTCAAAACCACATGGTTCTTCAATAATGGCGTTTTCAGATTTGAGTGAAAAGAGAAACTCGGAGTACATGCTTTTCTTGGGGAAAAGGGGTAGTGTTTATGCTCAGAAATGTATCAGATGCAAAATTGGGAAGTGACACAGTTTCTAAGCAAGTAATTGTGGAAATTCCCCACAGTGGTTTCTTAGCCTGCCCAGTGTTTGGGCCAAGGGAAAATGAGGTGTGTGTGTGTCTAATGCTTTGTTGCTGAATGCCAGTAGTAAGGGTACTTGGTATTGTAGACAAGTCAGGAAAGTTCTCCTTTCAGTGAGTTGAAGTTAAAACAACTGATTATTAGCTCACCTGCATAAAAGGAATGCATTAGGAAGAATACCACCAATATCTTAATCTAATCTTAAAATTTTTTAAAAATAAATTCCAAGTTACAGCCTTATCTGAAATACTGACCTGCAAGAAACATGCAATGTAATTTTTTGACTTTTTGTGTTCTCCATCCATCAAAACTAAATTTGCCATAGTGTTGACTATTTTTGTGCCGTGGAATATCAAAAAGGTTCAAGCTCTGAGATATTTCTGGTTTTGATTGATCTAAAAAAACTATTTGAGGAGGAGCAAATGTATGTAGACCACAAGTTGTATTGCAAAGCCTTGTGTGATAAGAAAAATGGACTAGCCTTTGCTTTTTAAGATTTTTTTGTTGTTGTTTGTGAAAAGTATCTTCTCATTTGACTTGTGAAGCTTTGTTGGAGCTGATGCAAAAGTATATATTTGTTTTACTGGCAAGGCTGGCATTTAATCCTGAAAAAGTGTCCTTAGCAAAAAGTTAACTGACTCAGGACTGAAGGCTAGAATTCCACAGGAAATACAAAGATACTTGCTAGGTCTTTTTTGTAGTAAAAGTTTTACATGACTGCGTGGAGAGACTTCTGAATTCTCTGCTTTTCTGTGACTGTCCACCAGTCTGGTTTTCATTAGTCTTCCAACTCACCTGGGGTTGTTTGCTGCCTGCTGGGAGGACCTGCTGCTGGGTCTGACAGACCTAGAGAAGGTAAAGCACTTCAGGTGGAAAAAAAGAAAGTCTTATTCTGCTACAGAATTAAATGTTGTGTTCTTCGGCAGATATAATTATCACTAATATGTTCTCAAGCGTCAATGTATGGTTTCTCAAGAAAAGTTTTTGTAGTTAGAAGGCTTGAAGGAACCCTGCACCTCAGGTCTGTTCAGAGGCTGCTGACCAGCAGATGCAACTGCACAATGAGCAAATCCCTGACCATCTGTGTGTTAAAACAAACATCTACTTCAATTTGTCACTTTACCACCATTTCAGTAGGTGGAAGCAGTATGTAGTAGACAGGAACTTGATATATTAAAGACTGACCTAGAACTAAAAGGTTTATGGAAATGTTCACTTCAAATCATTACATGCAGTAATGAATGCTATTACAGACTTATTTTTAAGCTAAGTGACTACAGCCATTCTTAGATGCTGCCATGAGGTCTGGCATGAGTAGGACAGAGTCAGCGGGAGGCACCAGCAAATAAGAACAGATGCTGAAGTTGCTACAGCAGTGGCCTTGGTGTCTCAGGAGAACACGCCGTGGTTGTGGCTGGACCTGTTCACTCTGTGCTCATGGCCTGTTAATTTACCCATTTTCTTGAGGGTTTTTTCTGCTTCACTCTCACTCGCCCTGTTTTCCAGTGTTCTTTGTCTTCCAGCAGTCTAGCTTTAAAAGTGTTTCTGCTTAGTTTATTCGGTGTCAAGCAGTGTTATCTGCACAGAAGATAAGTCACTGGTTACAGTTGAGTGGCTGTAGCCGTTTTCTCTGCCTCGTGTCTGTTTGGGTTGTAAGCTTTTAAGGGCAAAGGCCTTGCTGTATATAACTGAACATACAGAGACTAACATAAGAAGCTTTACTTGAGAGTTTCGTGTGCATTTTAGGTAATCCTTAACAAACCCAGACTTTGCTTCACTTACAAATGATAACTTTCCTTTATATTACTTTCCTATGAAAGAGTTAAAGTCATTTGAAACTGAAACTTGGAATTTAAAAATTTCAAAAACACAAAAGAAGTTGGCAGGATTAAACCAATAAATAATGGCCAGTTTAAGTGGGAGGAAGATGCCCTGTGCTGTAACACAAGCTTAGTGAGTCTTGCTGACTTGTCAGGAAAACATACTCACTCTTTCTGGTAGTAAGCTGTTCTAAGAATTATCGTCTAGACTAAATACCGTGTTCTTTAGGGAAACAAATAAGCTCCCTGTGGGATTTGCTGCTTACCATTTCAAACTACGAAAGATTTGTGGTAACAAGACTTCTTCAGAAGTGGAGAGGAAGATAATCCTTGACGTGTAGTAATGTCCTGTTGGCTGAATTGCCCGTCGGCGTGGCGATTTACCCCTTCATGTGCCAGTGTGAGGAGTAACCACTTCCCTCCTCTTGGTGATCACAGAATCACGGAATAGCTTTGGTTGGAAAAGACCTCTAGGATCACCCAGTCCAACCATTAACCCAGCACTGCCCAGTCACCACTACCCCATGTCCCTCAGCACCTCATCTACACGGCTCTGAAATCCCTCCAGGGATGGGGACTCCCCCACTGCCCTGGGCAGCCTGGGCCAGTGCCTGACAGCCCTTTGGTGAAGAAATTGTTCCTCATATCCAATGTAAACCTCCCCTGGCACAACTTGAGGCCATTACCCCTCGTCCTATCACTGTTACCTGACTGAACCCCCTCTCACTACCCCTTCCTGTCAGGGAGCTGCAGAGAGCAATGAGGTCTCCCCTCAGCCTCCTCTTCTCCAGACTGAACCCCCCAGTTCCCTCAGCTGCTCCCCATCACACTGTGCTCCAGACCCTGTGATCTCTTTATTTTTTCAGTCATGCTATGCTAAAATAGCTGAACACATATTCAGGAGCTGGGGCAGTGTGCTGCCTTGTGTTGGAAGTGCCTGGCTTGTTCTCACGTGGTGGGAGCTCCCTGAATTCACGTGCTGGTTTTATCCCCGCACTGGTGTGCAGTGGGTCAGTGCCACCATGCCCCCTCGCTGTTCCAGCCTTTAGATCCGAGCTTCTGGTTTGGTTTTTGATGAGTGCGAATTTCAGGAAAAACCTTGTGTACCTCGTGAGTGGAGATGACTTACATGAAAAACAAGAATTGCTTGAACCGAACTGCCAAATTGGATGTGTTCAGCACAGACGTGTGCCGTGGAGATCAGGAGCCGCGGTTCAATGAGGGCGGGCCGGAATAGTGGGTTCCTCAAGGCTGCCTTGGTTTCAAAGCCAGTGTGCAGGATCTCAGTCCTTCCTCCTCAGTAGAAATCTCTGAGAGACAGGTTGGTCTGTTCCAGTTACAGGAACTTGTATTTCACGTGGAAGAACTGTGGTTTGATCTGATAGGATTCTTTTTTTTCCCTTAGTCTCTAAAGTAATAACAGCATATTTTATTAAAAAGGGTGTTTTCTTTAGTAGTGCTGTTCAATTTGAAAAGCCAAGAACTCAGAATGTGTAAAATACAGTTGCTGTTTGCCTGTACAGCCTTCCCTCTGTGCTGGATGAAGAGCTTTAATTACGTGGTCATGTACAGGTTCTTCATTTGTCTCTTTAACGGCACGGACTGAGCACGTCACTAAGATTAGTGGCATGGATAACCATGCAGCAGGCACTGCCTAGCTCTTCAGTTGTTGGATTTAGAACGCTGCTTTGTAATACCTCTTTGTATACTGCTTTCACACAAATAGAAGCTATTCTGTGCTGTGTCAAACACCCAGCTAAAAGAAAGTAAGAGCTGCTTGTAACCACCTACACTCTTAGAAGTGTGTTTCTTTCTTTTAAAGAGCTCGGAGAGGAAACACAAGCAGAGGAGTATTAAACTGAGAAGCAATGTGAAAAGATGGCAAGCTTCTCTCTAATGTGGAGTAGCCCTGTGGGAAAATTTGTATTGCTGTGGGAGATGGTCGCTCACATCAGCACAGCCCAGTACCCCGTGTTTGGCTTTAGCAGCATATAAGGAGATGTTGCATGTGTTGGAAGACTGAATAAATGATTGAACGTGCACTGCAAGCTGTTAAACTGGCCCAAGTAATTCATTTTCCTGGAAGGTTTTTTCATCTCTCTCTAGCTGTTAAATAGTGGTCACCTTGGTGGCAAGGAAACACTTGCTTTGTACTTTTTCTGAACTTGCTCGGAAGTCCTGAGTTTCTCATCCATGCATACTGCAATTTCCTGACTGCAGAAAGGCTGCGCCTCTGTATCAGTGTTCTTCCTGCTTTCAGTTTCAGAAACTTCTCACTATTATTTCCCTTGCTGTCAAATTACTGTCACATCACTTGCAAAGGCTTCTTTTTATCTTTGCTGCTGTCTCCCACTATATTCCCTGGCATAGTAGGTGCTTGGGAAGAGGTACTGGTCCTTATTTATGTGTAGCCTCTCTGATCATGGTTATATGTAGGATTATATATTATGTAATTAGAAAAAATATAGAAAATTACATATATATGAAAAGTATTTTTCCAATATATAAATTGGGCAACTGTATTGCTACAAAAGGTGTATCTAGCCCAGCGTTCTATATTAAAAGCTAATAATTTTAACCTGTTACTTGGTAACTTCCTCTGCAGCCCTATATTTTTACTGAAACTCAAAACAGGTTGTGTCCTCAGTTGTCTGTTCCAGGCTGATGAAACCTATTCTGTGTAATCTCCTCTTATACTGAAAACTTCTCATGCGTGTGCATATATTCTTTGTGTATGTTGTGCTGTCTTTTTTTGAGATAAGCCAGGAACTGCATGCAGTATCAAGATATGGGTGTGCAATGAAAGAACTTTGTTCTGAGCACTCTTCTGTGCCTTGGACTCAAGGCACCATTTTCAAAAATCCAAGAATTGAGTTATGTGGCTGGATGAATCTCAGTTTGAAATGTCACCATATTTACTTATGAGTTACTGATTAAATACAATACATTAAAGCTAGAGAAGTATCCAAAAGTGAAATCCTTACAAAATTGTGTCTAAGATAAATAGGAAGCAACCCGGGGAACACAGAAGTAGAACTAGCTGCATGTGTAATGTTGCTGAAAATGCAGAATGTGTGTAGGACTTCTCCTTCAGGTTTTTTTTTAATCATGAAGTGATGATGAAGTTCTGGTAACATTTAAGTCCATTGAAATGTGAAAATTCTAATCCATACAGTTTCTAAAGTAAGTTCTTTCTAAGCAGGAACACCAAAAAGCTCATTTCTTAAAATGATCTTTTGCTTCTGTAGAAACTTGAAATGATTTGCTCTTTCTGCACCTTGACTCCGTGCTCAGATTAAAAGTGTGGAGTTCTTCTAAAAGTTTCATTATTTGAGGGAGCTTGTCTAGATACAGATTTTTACAGTTAACATTCTAGGTGATTTGGAATTAAATTTCAACTGTGGCAGTGTCATTAAAAAAAAACCCAACAACTTGGAGGTCATCTTTTAGATGGCATTAAGTACTTGTATATGAAATCTGATTTCTACAAGTGCCTAATATTTTTTGAAAGTAAACCAAACATCACTGTTAAATGCTTCGGCATAACTTCATAACAACATGTGTCTGGGTCTGCTCTTACAAAAGTTGCTTCCCATTTGAGGGAAGGCTGTGCTGGGGAGTGGGAACCCTGTTGTTGTGATTCCATAATAATGCTTCTGGGGCTTATGCACCAGTTCTGAGTTGTCTGCTCTGTCATTTGGATATGTCAGTTTAAATCTATAGCAACCACAAGGGTTAGATGGAGACAGACTGTGCTTGTATTTTACTGAAGAGTGTACACAACAGATAAAAATCCATTTAAATATTACTACATACATTTGAAGTCGACTGTTAAAAGTTTATCTGACTGCCCTTGTGACTAGCAGAGTATGTTGGTGAGTTTGGGGTCCTGAGAGCTGTAGGTGTCCCAGAGGTGTATCAGAGTTTCCATACTGTGCTGGGTCTGTCATGTGCACAGCTCTCACTGCTGGAGAGCAAACATGGACCTGAAACACACAGTTACATGCAAAGATTGTTTTGCTGTAATTCTTGAACATTTTTTGCTAGTAAATTCAAGTTTTTTGTCTGTTTTGCAGCTGAAGCAGTTGCTATTTATATCTATATGTACAGTCATGCTACATTTGGATGTATTTTAATTGTTCAATGCTTAATTTTGTAACCTAAGTAAATATTAAGCATTTGATATTAGTTATGTAGTTAACAAGTCTTTTTTCCTTTTTCAAAGGAAAATTTAAAAGCGTTTCTATGTTTAGGAACACTGGTCACACATTAAATCACCATGTTCCCCTACTTCAAGGCTGCATACACAGAATCACAGAATGTCAGGGATTGGAAGGGACCTCAAAAGATCATCTAGTCCAATCCCCCTGCCAGAGCAGGAACACCTAGATCAGGTCACACAGGAACATGTCCAGGTGGGTTTGGAATGTCTCCAGAGAAGGAGACTCCACAGCCTCTCTGGGCAGCCTGTGCCAGTGCTCTGTCACCCTCACTGGGAAGAAGTTCTTCCTCACATTTATGTGGAACCTCCTATGTTCCAGCTTGCACCCATTGCCCCTTGTCCTATCATTGGATGTCACTGAGAAGAGCCTGGCTCCATCCCCATGACACTCACCCTTTACATATTTATAGACGTTAATGAGGTCACCCCTCAGTCTCCTCTTCTCCAAGCTAAAGAGACCCAGCTCCCTCAGCCTTTCCTCATAAGGGAGATGTTCCACTCCATCATCTTTGTGGCTCTGCACTGGACTCTCTCCAGCAGTTCCCTGTCCTTCTTGAACTGGGGGGCCCAGAACTGGACACAATATTCCAGATGTGGCCTCACCAGGGCTGAGTAGAGGGGGGAGGAGAACCTCTCTTGACCTACTAACCCCCCCCTTCTAATACACCCCAGGATGTCATTGGCCTTCTTGGCCACAAGAAGATGGAGACTCTTTTTTCCTGGGAGTCCCGTATGAGAGGCGAGCAGTGGTGGGTACAGGGGGAGTTGCTGCAGCTGGGGTGAGGAGCCCTGGGATTGGCACGGTGCGGAGCGCTTCAGCATGGTGCAGGAGGGTCCTGACTGGGGGACCTTCAGGGGGAGGTGGGAGAGCCACCAGCAGCCTACAGCTTGTGCCATAGTGGGCAGCTTCCCAGACGGAATTCCTGTGGGAACGTGCTGCCACCAGGGTGTCTGGGTGCAGGGCATCCCTGCTCTGACACCAACACAGGGCAGCGGTGAGCACCTCTGGGAAGCTTTGATGGGCTCCTCTACTAGTGACAGGGCTCCGGGAGCAGGGGAGCAGGCTGAGGAGTGTCAGGGAGTGCCAGAGAGAGATGAATGACTGGAATCACACCTGACCTTTCCTGGGACAGGCCCGACAGGCAGACAGGACAGGATATGGAGGATTCCCCATCCTCTCTCTGCAGGGCTGAACCCAGTGATTTAAAGGGTAGGGGACAATGGCAACAAGTCCATGACTGGGGCAGCAAATGTGCCTGCTCTGTGACTGTCCCACCCTCCCAGGTGCCCTTGCATAATAGGTATGAGGCTCTTCAGGTGGAACCAAACAATAATGATGATGGTTCATTTAGCTTGGAGTTGTCAGTGTCTTTCTTGCAGTGAGGGGCCCAAAACTGAACACAGCATTCAAGGTGTGGCCTCACCAGGGCTGAGTACAGGGGGACAGTCACCTCCCTACTCCTGCTGGTCACACCATTTCTGACACAGGCCAGGATGCTGCTGGCCACCTTGGCCATCTGGGCACACTGCTGGCTCGTGTCCAGCTGCTGTTGACCAGCACCCCCAGGTCCCTTTTGGCTGGGCAGCTTTCCAGCCACTCCTCCCCATGCCTGTAGCCTTGCATGGGGTTGTTGTGACTGAAGTGCAGGATCCAGCACTTGCCCTTTTGAAACTTGTACAGTTGGCCTTGGCCCATCCATCCAGCCTGTCCAGATCCCTCTGCAGAGCCTCCCTGCCCTCAGGCAGATCAACGCTCCCACCCAGCAAACTGGCTGAGGATGCACTCAGTCTCCACATCTAGGTCATTGATAAAGATGTCTAACAGGAGTGGCCCCAGAACTGAGCCCTGGGGAACACCACTTGTGATCCGCTGCCAACTGGATTTCACTCCAGTCACTACAACTCTCTGGGCCCAGCCAGCCAGTTTTTTACCCAGTGAAGTGTACACCTGTCCAAGCCATGAGCAGCCAGTTTCTCCAGGAAAATGCTGTGGGAAATAATGTCAAAGGCTGTACTGAAGTCTGGGTAGGCAATGTGCACAGTCTTTCCCTCATCCACTTGCAGGTCACCTTGTTGTGGAAGGAGATCACATTAGTCAAGCAGAACCTGCCCTTCATAAAGCCATGCTAACTGGGCCTGGTCACCTGGTTGTCCTGTATGTGCCACATGATGGCACTCAAGACAATCTGTTCTATAACCTTCCCCAGCACTGATGTCAGACTGACAGGCCTGTCGTTCCCTGGATCCTCCTTCTGGCCCTTCTTGAAGATGGGCATCACATTTTCTGACCTCCAGTCCACTGGAACCTCCCCAGCTGGCCAGAACAGCTGATAAACGATGGCAAGTAGCTTGGTGAGTACTTCCACCAGCTTCTTCAGTACCCTTGGGTGGATCCCATCCGGTCCCATAGGCTGTGTTTGAGTTTGTGTCTAAGTGGTGTAGCAGGTGTAACCATTTCCCCTTGGATTATGGGGGCTTCTTTCTGCTTCCTGTCCCTGCCTTCCAGCTTGGGGCACTGTGTGCCTGGAGAGCAACTGGTCTTACTATTAAAGACTGAAGCAAAGTAGGCATTAAGTACCTCAGCCTTGTCCTCATACTTTGTCACAATCTTTCTCCACATCCGATAAAGGATGGAGGTTGTCCTTAGTCATCCTTCTGTTGTTAATGTATGTATAGAAATATTTTTTAATTGTCTTCTACGGCAGTAGCCAGCTGAAGTTCTAGTTAGGTCTTGGTCCATGTAATTTTCTCCAAGTAACCTCATAGTATCTTTGTAGTCTGCTTGAGTCTCCTACCTCTTGTTCCAAGGGTCATAAATTCTTTTTTTTCCTGAGTTCCAGCGAAATCCTTTTGTTTGTCCAGGCCAGTCATCTTCCCTGCTGGCTTGTCTTTCAGTACATGGGGAGGTTCTGTGATTAATTCTGTAGCCTTGGTGGTTGTTCATCTGCAGGAGGTGAAATTCCCACCACTCCATGTATGAAAGCTATATATAACATTCCAGGGCTCTGGAAGTTGATCCCAGTGTGCCAGGAGTCCACGGTGGGCATAGCACAGATGAGTGTTGGACTGCTTTGGTGAGCTGACCTATTCTTAGCTTTGGATGCATACTTTTCTTTCTGTGCTATGCTGGAATCTCTGTTCCTGCTAGAAGGTGGGCAGCTCTTGCTCATAGGAGCTTAGGGCATTGGACTTTTATAGTCCGACTTAGGAGTTTGTTTGCTAAGGTCTCTAGTTTGTTTGTTTTTAAGACAAAGTTCACTGTATTTTATGCATGCATCTTTGGCAGCTTGGATTTAACTTCCCTTCCTCCTCCTTGGGGAGATAAGGAAATGCATACATTTACTGGCTGATGCCTTTCAATTGTTTTGACATTTCAGCATCTTGAATATATTTGTGCAACAGAACTGAATTTCTTAAATTTTTTATTCTGTCTCCTGTTCTTTGAATGCTGTGGTCCAAATAATTTACCATGGTTGATTTTGAAGTTAAAGGTGTTTAAGTCTAATGTAGTGACGCATGAGTCAAACCTCAGTCTTGTTTGCATTGCTGATATCACGCTTGGAACTCCATCAGATAAAATGCAAGTGTGATAATTTTCTCTTTATAGGACCCTCCTCAAGGAGGGAGGCTTGGCTTTCTGTTTGAGATGGGAGGAAGCTGGGATGTTGGTGTGCCAGCACAGGTGGTAGCACATGTGGCTGTAAGGCGGTTTGGGAGCGTTACGCTAAGGAAGAACATTTGCCTGCCTGTATTTCTTCAGTCCCATCGGCCTGTCAAGTGAATTACCAGTCACTGTGTGAAATGTAATTAAACTGAAAGATCTTTTTAATGCTGTTATTGTTCAGTGTGAGTTTTAACCATCACAGGATTTGAATTGTAAGGTAACTGTTTTGTGGGCATGGAAGAATTCTGCCTCTTGGAATCGCCATACACAGGGGTTTCTGCAGTGTTTGAGACTACTTTTTTTTTTCTTCTCCAGAATCATCTTACATCTGACAAGCTTAATAAGTTTTACCCATGTTCTGTGTGTTTGTCTCAGATTTGTGTTTAAATCGGCTGAAAGTGTATCTTTAGGATCAAATCTGGACACTTCTGATTTTATACATTCATTGATTTCTGTAGGACTAATTATATAGTTACAGTTGTGCTTAGATGTTTTTTGGCTTGGACCCTGCTCAAGCATTACTAGAAAAACTGGCTAGGAAAATCTGTCCTTGTTGTGAGTTAGGAGAGCAGATCTGGGTTTCACAGGGGGGTGGTGTTTTCTTTTCAATCTAGTTTCTAAATAAAATTTTGGAACACTTTGAGCAAATAAAAACCCAACATAAGTATCATGGATCAGCATATTTTTATGAGAAATGTTGTTATGCCAAGATGATGTTCAAGTGTAAATATCCCAACTAAGCCTTGTATTTCAAACTCAACTTGTAGTGCATGCAAAGTGTGAATATAAAAATTATTGTACTGGATCAAATCACAGGCTGGTCTGTGATGCCTCTGAGAGGGAGCTGTAATGAATGCATGGGGAAAAGTGCAAAACCAAAGCAAACCTGATGTTCATACTATTTGCCTACCTTACTGCACACTGCTGTAACCTGTCAGCCTGAGCTTTTTGTTTTTCCTTTTGATCATGTCTTGAATTTATACAAGATACCTTCTTACCTCTAGTAGCTTCCTCTCCAAACTGACTGATTTCCTAAAATTCTTTCATTTTGAACTTTCAGTATATTTTCATTTAATTGTTGTCTTACAGGCAGTAAAGACTTTACCCATTCCGTTAAAAAGAAACTGAGCTGCAATCAACTTCTTCATGTTTTTGTAGTTCCCCTTTTAAATTTAACCTGAGTAATGGTGTACTTCAGAAACAATAAAAGTGAGAGATAGGGAACTGAAATACCCTGTGATTCATGAGCAGTCATGGATATTGTCTTCTATTTAATCTTCACAACACCCCCAATTTAGAGTTTCCCAGTGTAAGCTGGTTAAGCAAAGAGCTCCTATAATCTCACTTTATATTCCTATAAGTCATCTGTGGCTCTGTACTTAGCAGCTTTCCTTGCTTCTTCAGTCTTTTGACCCTTACAAAACCATTCTCATTTTAAGTGCCAGCAATGTGTTTCCATTTTGATTGAGATGAAGTCTATCTTGTTCACAGAAGAACACTCTATTCCAGAAGTTTCCTCTTTTTTTTTCTTACAGTATCTTCTCAGTCATACATTAGATTTAGGTACCTTTTGAAGACTAATAATTGCATAAGCTTCACATCTACATTTTATTTAGCATAGTAGATGAACTCGCAAATTTTTTTGCTCATTGTGAAAACATTTCTGGAGTAGAAGTCATTTTTGAGTTTGGATGAAGAATAGCATTACTCGTTTTGAAAAAGCAGTGTGTTTGATATAGGAATGTGGAAAACTTTATACACTTGAATCTTTCTCCTTAGAAAGATCTGAGTCCTGGAGCTATTCTAATACTGTTTTGCAATGAATGAATGAAAAATTGCTTAGAAGAGAAGTCATACTATCTTCCAACTCTGGTTTTTTTATTTTGTTATTGACAGATACTGGGTATCATTTCATATTTTAATAGGATTTCTGACTTTGAGAGTGGAAAAGTGGAAGCCTTTCCCCACAGTGTCTTAAGGCATTGTTTTCAGGAAATTGTTTTCAACAATAATATATGCCAGTTTCACAATATTTGTATGTTTTCTTCTAATGTGAAATTTTGTGGGTTTTTTATAGGAGTGTACACTAAGGGACTTCAGCCAGACTCTGCTAATGTGATTGTTGTGGGGCCAGGCTAGCAGCCACAGCCAGTTTTACGTTGCCTGTTGAGTGGTGCTTTGGTCGTGGTCCACTCATTGTCCACAGCAGAGAGTTGGTACACACTGCAGTTGTTGTCTGCCCCACCTCTAGGTTTCATTTCTGCAGAAGTGGCACAATTGTTTATTAACCTGTGTCTTTCCAATACATGTGGTTGAGATATGGCTGGATGCACATACAGCAGCAGAATTTTCCTGGTACTCTTGAATCTTCCAGGTCAGATATAACTTATGGTTATATCTGCTCTTTGGGTCAGTGGCAGTAGGCTGGGATTCTGTCAGTTGTATTTTGTGGACAAGATGTTTGTACTAGCCTTCAGTTATCTTTCCAGCTGCCGATAAAACAAAATCAGGAAGAGTCTTAGGGCTGATTTATTCAGAATGGGATTGTATCAAAGCCTGTTCATCATGTGGTGGAGGTTGTAGAACTGTGGTGGCAATAAAACTGCACATCTTTTCTAGATACAGTTATCCCACTCCGCTGAATATTAGAATAGGAGAGCCTTTGTTTAACCTAAGGAGAATTTTGCAGAAAATTCTTCCATGTGAAAGCTGCCACTTTGCTATAATGTTTTGAAGATGAGTGTGGTGGGAAAGAGAAAAACAAACCTTATTATCATGAAAACTTTCTTGAGCTATGCTAAATTTTTTTAACGACCTTGTAAATTTTAGTTGGGATGTTTAGGATTAGTTAAATTTATTCCATTTGTCATTCAGTTCATTGAGAATGCCAGTTCTGCAACCTAAATCTTTCTGCCTCTTGCAGCTAGAGTTTGCAGAATTCAGCATCAGCAGTGGATGCCCTGATCTAAAGGAAGGCTTTGTGATACTTTAGCTTGAGAATGTTTCTTCGAAATGATGGAACGATGGAGTGACAGCCACCTAGCTCACAAATTTCACGTGTTCTAGACTTCAGGAATCAAAGTTGAGGCTGCTTCAGAAATAATGCCACTGGAAGGTGGTGTTTCATGGAGCTGGTCCCTTTGATTTGATGGGCATCTGCAGCACCCTGTGACTTGCATTCAGCCTGTTGTGTGCCAGCATCACGTGTTCTCCTCTGCTAAGCAACCTTCAGTCTTCTAGCCTTTTGTCCTCCAGCCCACACTAGTGTGAGGAGTTACTCTGCCACAGGTGCAAGTTTTTGCATTTGTTTTTAAACTGGATGGGGGTGGCTAGCATCCCATCCCTCCAGCGTGTGTGTTGCCTCTTCACACCCTTCAACTTGGTGTTGTCCATGCATGGACAGATGACAGGACAAATGTCCTGTGCATGGACAGGATTCGAGTGTAGACCCCAAGAAATGCCACTCCTAGCTGGTTTGCCAGTTACACTTCAGGGTGCTGAGCTTCCTTCTTTGAGCCTGATGGTGACTTTGAGCCACTTTCCCAGCTACTTTCTAGCCTGTTTTTTTCAGTCTAATGTAGAACAAACTGTATGTATGTTACAATGGTAATATAACAAGGGAGCTAAGGAGAAACACAGTTATTTCATGCAAGTGTTAAAACAGAACTTGAGCCTGAAATAGCAAGGGATCTGTGTTGCTTCTTTGTGAAGAGTTTGTTCAGCGTTTCTGGGTAACCACATCCTTTTGAAATGTCTTGAGCTGGGAGAGTTACTTTCAGAAGAGCAGTCATTCTCAAGTCACTATCTTTTTCTTCCAAGAGAGGTTCATGGACTCTATATGACACGGGTTTTGGTGGTTAACTGATAGTTTCCAGGATTCTTGGGTCGTATCTCACTTGAATTTTCTGGGCTTTTTAAGGATTCCCTATATGCAGAGATGGGATGCATTTTTGTAGTGTTATGGTTTTTCACAGCTGCCACATGCAGATTGCATAACGCAGTCATGCAGTGTCAAAAGAACTCTAGTTCAAGCATTATGTTTCCATTGTCAAAGGTATCTCCTCTTTCTGCTCGTAGGCTACGCTGAATTGCGTCATCATTGATACTCAGTTGCATTTTAAATGTTTTTAGTCATGTAGTGGGTAATATATTTTTTAATTCCTGTCATTTTTCTATTTTCTGTTACAATTGCATAACAATATTTTTAGTATTTTAAGTCTTTTTTTTTTTTTGTGTATTAATTGCATGCAGTAGCATCTGGTAAAACTGAATTATTTTACACTTCTTCCAACACCTTAATTTTTAGGAGCATGACAAGAATAAATGGGTACTTCTGTTTCTAACTGCAGGGAAATTTTTGACTAAAAAAGAATTTTTTTTTTTTTTTTCCTAGATCTTTCAAAAAACAGATTTACTGAAATCCCTCCTGATGTCTGGCTGTTTGCACCACTGGAAACTTTAAATTTGTATCACAACTGTATCAAATCCATTCCAGAATCTATTAAAAACCTGCAGATGCTTACCTACCTGAACATTAGGTGAGTAATGCTTGTCATTTCTGGGGTAACAGCCCATTGCCCTTTCCATGGTAGTTGAGATGCTGAGTAAAATTCTTTATTTTCTACAAGAAATAAAGTAGCGTGTAGTTCTAACTGGACCTGGACCTTGCATGTTATTTCAAGAGTGGACTCTTCTTAATCATCATTTGCCTTACTGTGCTTTGTCTTCATTTTTATGCTTATGTCTGAGGACTGTTTTCACCACGTGTGAACATGTGGATTACAGGAGCTGAAGAACAAGCTAGAATCCTGGCTTACTAGTTTCAGTATTTTATTACAGAAGAAAACCACGTGATCTCAGATTCTAATTTTGGATCCAGACGACTGAAGAAATGTATTGTGCAATTCATAGTAAAGTAGGAAGCTCTTTTTTAAAAAAAAAAAAAACAAACCCACAGCCAAAACCAAAAGACAACCAGAGGAAATTTAAGTGATGCAGAGAATGACTGTTTCACTGCCACATTTTCATAATCAATCAAAAAAAAATTATATTTGTGCTTCTCATTCTCTCATACAGCAAAACAGCCTGTCATATCTGCCTGAAATACAACATTAGAAAAGAGGTTTATTGCACAGCTACATCCAAAACTTATTTGTGTGTTTACTTAGAGTTAACAGAATAAATACATTGATTTTATAAATGTACCAATAGAAGTTTACTTTCATTTTATGGTGTTAAAATTGCAGTAGTTCTTTGAAGCTGAAATGTTGCAAGGACATAAATTTATTTTTGTTGGTTTTGTATCCCTATAAACCATAGTCCTGGAGAAAAAGAATGTAAAAAGCTTTGTTGTGGGTTTTTTTAATATGAAAACAGTGCTCTGATACATATCAATTAAACAGTAAAACTTCTGTGTGTTACTTAATATAGTCTGAACACAAATATAAACACTTAAAAGGTTTGCTTTTTTTTTTTTAAATTCCTTTCTCAAAATAGAACTTCTAGCCTCTACAGGGTTCAACTTAAAGCAACAGCAATTACTAAATTTATTTTTTATTTTTATGTATGAAAGGAATTGCTTTCATACCACACCTGAACAAGCTAACTTTCCAATGGCTTTTTTAAACATACAAGTACCTTCTTAGAAAAATTCTATGTATTTCTGGTAATGGCAGTCTGCAACTGGTAGTTTTTCCAACATGGATTTAAATCAAATTGTCACTAGCAGTATATTTGTTGTGTACAAAGCAGGAAAACGTGCATGCAGTTGGAAAATGATATTCACAAAAGGAATGAATTTTAATTAAAACTTCCAGACTATTGCTCAGCAGTATAAGAAATAGATGTTAAGGGCTTTTTATGATGGCTCAGGAGTGAAATGATCACATGACATGAGAAGCAATGGCCTTGTCTAAAGTTCTGGTTTGCTGAGAACTTGAAGTTTATATTGGTAGACTGTCAGCTCAGGTGGTCCTTCTGAAGGTATCAGAAAGCAGAATGAAAGCAAACATCAAACATAAGATTCAGTTTTAGTACATCATCATTTCATCAAGTGAGACGGGGACCTAAAATTTATGTATCTGAGAGGCTTTATCTGATAAATTAATGATGGAGATTGTAGCTTAAATTTAGTTGAAATTGTAATAGGTGGAGATTATGTTCTGGAATAGGAGAAAAGTTGTACGATGTACATCTCAGACTCCCCATCAGGCTTAAAAAGAAGATTGTAATCCAGCCTTGCTTGTTCATTTTTCTTTCTTTCAAGTCGAAATCTTTTGTCAACGTTGCCAAAATACCTGTTTGATCTTCCACTTAAAGTTCTGGTTGTCAGTAATAATAAGCTCGTCTCCATTCCAGAAGAAATTGGAAAGTTGAGAGATCTAATGGAGTTGGTAAGTATGATTGTGAACCATTTTACTAAGTAAACTATAAGGAGTTTATTTACAGTATAGAAAAATATAAGTAATAATTTTTAAAATCTGAACTACAAAATGAAAATTCAGTTATTGCTTTTTCTTAGTGTTTGAGCTCAAATTACAGATGTAATATATTGTAGAGTTTCAAAAATGGGGTTAAAACCAAATCAATATGTTGAGTTAACTAGATCTTAAGGGGTTCATAAATAAAACTGCCCTTCAGATTATTTCATTTGAGTTCCTCATTTGTATGTTGTTAAAAATGGTGAAATTTTCTGTTTATCTTCCTTGTGGTAATCATAATTCTATTTATTTTTCTTGTATGTTATCAGGAATCTTCTTTCCAGCTGAAGAGTTGATTTATACAAGTTATGCCACTCAATGATTGTTGCCTTGTTCTGTGGGTTGGTTTGGTTGCTTTTGGGTTTTTGTATGTTGTTGGTTGCTTTTTTCCCATTTCTGCTGTTCCTTTATTCTGGTTGGGGTGAATAGTGATGTGTATTAGTCACAGTTTACGTGTCTGTGCAGTGTGAATTTATCCTGCAGCCTACTAAAGTTTTGTGCTTTGTCATGCATTAGTTTCTCTATATTTCTTAACATTCTGGGATTTTCTGATCATTACTGTGTGTTAAGCTCATGTGTTTTGGAGGACTATGCACAATTACTCACTGACCTGGCACTTAGACTAGGTCTGTTTTTTTTATTTTTTGAATTTTTTTTCCCAGTATGTGTAATTCCCTTGGTCATTGCAAGCAATCCTTATCCTGTTTCCAGGGTAGCTGTGTATGCCCTGGAGGTTTCTTTTCACAACTCCTGATTTCTGAGCTATAAATCAACATTCTTTTTAAATTTACAATGTTTGTGAGGCCTTTCTAGTGCCCTCTACCTCTTGGTGAGAAATTCTTTAGGCTTACTTCAATGTCATAGGATTTCAAGGTGGGGTCAGTGCTATTGTTTACAGGAATTGAATGTTTTGCATAATTGCAGTTGTATTTTTGGCTTGTTTTTCAAAATTGTCAAACCCAGAATGTGTGCTTGATGATAAAGGACATTAATTAAAGAGCTTCATTCCAGCACCTGTGGTGTTATATTTGTTTAGAATGTAAGTAATATATATACATTAAAAAAAAGTTGACAACTAAGCTGCATGCTAGAAAGATGCCTTTAGGAAGGGAATTACATCTTAAATTTGGTGATGTGGACAGAGGAGAACTTGCAACAGACACACAACAGTTGATCCTGAGTAGCCTGTACTTCCTGAGACATCCAGCTATGCGCAGATGTCATGACTGTCAAAAGTAGATGAGCAGTGCCTAAGCTGAAGCTCTGGGAGCTTGTAGTGGAGAAGGAGGGTGGATTTGTCTGGCTAAGGCCTGGCTTCTGCTTATTCACTCAGCTTGCCTTTAAAGTCAACTTCCAGGTTTTTCATCACCATAGATAGCCATGATTGTTATCTAGTCTAGGAAACTAGTCTCCAAAGTCAGTTTTATTGAATCAGAAATACAAAAGCTTGGAAAGGGTCTTATATTAGTGTGATCATTGACTCAGTCTGGACTACATAAATAGGTGTTGAATTAGTGGCAGAAGTGGCTGTAGTCTCTGTTCATTTGGTGGAGCTTTGTCACCCTCTAGTGCTTGTATCCCAAGAGCTAGTGTGTCTGCTAGTGCTCTTTGTAAATTTTCAGTTGAATGGGTTGGTTCAAGATTTTCTAAGGAAGAAGAATTTTTATAAAAGGAGCAGAATGCAAATCATTTGCCAGCAGTAGCACAAGAAGTTTTTACACCAGGATCTCCCGATTCCTAGCTATAGTTTCAATCTCAAACCCAGTCTTTTGTCATTCATTTTTTTAGCTTCTTGAATAGAGTTTCTGAAACGTGAGTCACTAAATACTGAAGAAACAGCAAGATCTGTTCTGGTACTTCTTCCCTTTGTGGAAAAAACAAAGAACAATAGGAATTCTTTTTTTTTTGTTATAGTAGTTTTGATAGCAATTTCCCTTTAATTTTATTTAAGATGTTCAAGTAATTTATTCATTATATCTTTCTTAGGATATTAGCTGCAATGAACTTCAGGTTCTTCCCCAGCAGATAGGAAAATTGCAGTCACTTAGAGAATTAAACATAAGAAGAAATAATCTCCATATGTTACCAGATGGTAAGCTACTAGTCTTCATTTCTTTGTAGGTAAAAAAGTGTTAAGAATATACCTGATTCTTTTTTGTTTGTTTGTTTCATTCAATACAGAATTAGGAGACCTTCCCTTGGTAAAGCTGGATTTTTCTTGTAATAAAATTACAGAAATTCCAATTTGTTACAGAAAGTTACGTCACTTACAAGTTATAGTTTTGGATAATAATCCAATGCAGATACCACCAGCACAGGTTAGTACTAAAGCATTCTGGTTCAGTAACTTGCATTAGGATTGCCATTAAGAAAGAGGAAGCTGTTTTAAGTTATACCAGTCAGGTTTTCATTTTTTTTATCTGTACTTCTGCTAGTGGGAAGTTGTGGGTGCAGGCTCAGTGTAGGAAGTATTTGTTGGTGTGCATTTTCAAAAGACATGCTATGTAATTAAGATGTTTTGTTTGTTTTCCAACAGATATGTTTAAAGGGTAAAGTACATATATTTAAATTCCTCAGTATTCAGGCATGCCTCAGAATAGATAAAAAACCAGATTCTTTGGATCTTCCGTCATTAGGGAAACGAATCCCCTCCCAGCCACTCACTGACAGGTAAGTATTGTGGGGTTTGTTTTATTTTACTTCAGCATTTGCTGTGAAGTGATCTTTTTGTTACAGATAATAGCTGTAATTTCAGTATTTTAATTGTTCCTTATTTAGCAGTCGTGGTATTTTCTGGGATTGTGTTTACAGGATAATTAATTAATTCATTGGCCCATCCGAGTTGCTGTGAAAATTTTTCATTGTCCTCACTAAAGATTTGGAAATTAGAACAAAGATGTATTTTAAATTTAGTTATTGGAAAACTCAGCTATTTATTTCCCAAACAAATATGTCAAAACAATAGATGAGAAGTTCTCATAAATGTCCTGAATATAGAGTTGGTCTGCTGGATGGAAAGTCTGCCTACCACGTCTGTATTAAGGGAACTAACTTAGACATAAGTGAAATACCATGGATTTTTTTAATTAGATGAATCAAGGTCAAAAAGTGCAGTATATTTTGTTGAACTTGAGTGCCCCTTCAGTAATTAAATGGGAATGCTTTTCTATTTTGTCCTCAGTTGGCTTACCATTGGCAACCATATGGAAGAATCGTGGTTTTGCTATTTTCTTAAAATGTCACGTGCAACTTGTGCCTCTCTGTGTTCAGGGCTGAAGGAAGGATGAAATTTATGAATAAAGCTTACACAGAACTATCTGAACCATCAGATTCAGCCTATAGTCTTGGTCTCAGGCAGCTGTGCCACAGGGAATTAGTCCCCAGTGTCTGCAATAGCTTCTAAATGCTCCTAAAAACTGGAGTCCAAAACTGCTCCCCAAAAGCCTCCACTGAACCTTAAGGCCTGCAGCTAAAATGTATTGCAAAGGAGAAGGGTCATGGGTATTACTGCTGTACATCGTATCTGTAGTAGCGAGAACTTGTTTAATTAAACTTTCAAGATAGTCTTACAGTGTAAACCAAGCTCCAGTGCCCAGCTGGAAAACACGTCCTGCTGATGCTGCCAGTTCTTCAGAAAGAATAAATTTGGAGGAAATATTTCAAAAATATTCAGGCAGAGTTAAGTCGTTATGATATGACAGTCTATTAGAGAATAGACTGAACAGCTTGAACAGCTCTTGTAGGAGATTAAGAACTTGTTCTCTGCACATGGGGCATCATGCAATAATTCTGTATCAGCAACTGTAGATGAGTATAGGGAATATATTTTTAGAAGGCTTTTTATTTTCTTTTAGAAGAGTGAAACTACTGTTTCTTTCATTTCTGTGTGGTTTTTTGTGTATTGTTTTGCATGATGTAGCATTGAAGACTTTTATCCCAATAAAAATCATGGACCAGACTCTGGCATCGGAAGTGATAATGGGGATAAGAGGTTGTCCACAACAGAAGTGAGTATTTTTTGCTATTGAATTTTTGTAATTTCTGGGTTTTAGATTTTTTTTTCCTTTGTGTTTTTATCATTTGAGAAATACCTAAGTTGCATTTAACTTTCTTTGAATATCTGTACAGCTGAGTTTAAACCATTAGACTGCCAGTATCAGACACTGATTATTTACATATTGCTTTGCCTTTTCTGGGTAAGGTTCATTCCAGTCCAAATTTCATACATTTAAAAACTGAACTCAGACCTAAGGAATTGTTTGGCTCTTTAAATATATGAAGCACATAATCATTTTCTATCACAAAGGACAATATTGATTTGAAACATCCTTTTGTTATTAATGAAATTAATGTACTTAAGAAAATGGAAGTTTACTTGGACTAAACTTGAGTGTTGTGTATGTTAGCAGTCCTCACTGTTGATTAAATTGTAAAAAATGTCTGGATGATCTGCTGCGTTTAAAAAGATGAACAGAAATCCCCACAGGTTAGCTGTGTGTTTGTGGAAAGTAAGGAGCTGTGATTATTCAGCTTCCAAATCGCTGCTAGTGTAGAACAAAAGCTTTTTGAAACTTGGAAAGAGAATTACTACAAATGCAGAATGATTGTTAGTGGGAAAACTGTAGAACAAGGAGTGTTACTAGTGGGTTTGGTTTTGTTTTTTTGTTTTAAAGCAAATGCCAAATGATTTGAAGTAAAGCTGTGCTTTTATTTTCAGTGGTCTAACAAGGGTTAAAGTAGTTGGAGGCTTTAGATAAGAAAGTATCTGAGTACAGTTTTCTTAGTCTGCTGACTGGGGCTGGGCTGGACCTCTTAGAACAAAATACTGTATTTCAATGTTATTTTACATACTGAACAGTTTTCTGTCACTCCCTAAACTAGGATTCTCTTAAAGCCCCTTCCCACCTCCCCAAAAAAACCCACCCACAAAAAAACCCCCACTTAACATGATGTTAACCCTCATGCTATGGTTGTTTGCACTATAATTTGTGAGTTTGTGGCAAATCATATAATAATGTAATTTATATGTAAGTCCTGTATTAAATGTGACTGTCTTTGCAGCCATCTGATGATGATACAATCAGCCTTCACTCCCAGGTATCAGAGTCAACAAGGGAACAGACATTAAGGAACGACAATCATGTAATGGGAAGTAAACTCGATCCACAGAAAGGTAATATCTGTTGTGCATCTGTCATTTTAGGTAACAGAAATACTTTTGCTTAGGTAATCTAATCTAAGAAAATTGCACGAAATTATATGATCACACGTTGGTTTTGTATTTTCATCAATTCAGAAAACAATGTAATAATGACAAAGAGACAAGGCCAGAAAGAAAGATTTCTCGCTCAAGGAGACACGATTACATTGTTTTATCTTTATCTGACATTTTTCAGTAGTACTTCTCTCAGGAATAATGTGTGGTTGAGAGAACTGTTTAATATCATCTTTTCTGTTCTTCATCAATCCTCACTAGACCAGGAGGTGTATGATTACATTGATCCAAACGCAGAAGAGGGAGCTGTTCCTGAGCAGGGAGATGCACAAACTGGACCATTGCTGTCTTACATCAAGGTAGCAGAGCTTGAGAAAAGAAAACCAAGCAGGCTTGGTTTTTGGTTTGTTTTTTTTTTTTCAATTCAAGTCTAAGTTTATTTTTCATTCTGTGTAAGGAACGGGGAAAACATCCTGAGAAATCCCAGAAAATAGAACCAAATGAGGACTGGGGAAATGAAAAAAGGTAAATCTTGATCTTTTTGGGAAGATTTTACTGACAGTCACAGGGGTGAGGGTGGTTTTGTTTTAAGCTCCTTGCATATGGAAGACAGAAATCTCATATTGAACACATGGAGTACTCCTCCTTGGGCAGAAAATACAGGAAGTGCTTCTTAATTATTGTCCAGTAATGTAGCCATTTCTGTGTCTTACTTTACTGAAATTAGGCAAGTCATAGAATTATAGAATCATAGAATGGCCTAACGTTTATTTTTTCAGACTTCAGAAAGAGCAGCTGCTGGCTGAAGATGATGATGAGCTCAAAGAAGTGACTGACTTGAGAAAAATAGCAGCTCAGTTACTGCAGCAGGAACAAAAACACAGGTATTACAACATTAGTTAGGATAACTTGTGTTATGATTAATTTATTCTTTAACCTGCCTTATGCCCAAAAGCTCTTGACACCTTATCATTCTGAGAACAGTTTTGTCCAGCTGTTAAACAGTTAAAGTGACAGACTCTTTCAAGATACCTGTCCTGTGTTTCTTTTCATAAAGTTGCTGTCTAGAGAAGCTGTGATGTGCCTCCTATGGAGAGGAAGAGATGAAAGTAAAAGTCTCTTGATTTTCTGGTTTGATGTATATGAACATTTTTTATACCTTTTTTTTTCAAAGCAGTATACTTAAGTAGACATGTTCAATGCTCACGTAAGTAGATTATTGGTAACATGTTAAAATGACTTTGTATGGGTTATGGAACCTGCACACAGGTTTTGTGATTTGTTACTTTTATTCAAATATGATGTAATTTAGGTGGTACTTCCTCCATTCAGTCTGATGCAAGATATAAATTCCCTATGGACTGAATGGGAAATTTATTCAAACATTGTTCTGTCAAATGACAGAGTATATAAGCATATTATAAATACGTATAAAAAGAAATAATTTGAACAGTGTAAGTTCATTCTCATGAACTGCCTGACTTTCTTCACTTCACTATTGGGCATTACAACAGAATGAATCTTGAAAAGGAGCCGTAGAGGAAGCTGCAGATTAAAGAAATGTGATAGAACAAGTTAACAATTGTGTAAAGGGAAGATCAGGAGGGAACACCTGGAGTTGCATAGGGTGTGGACAGGGCAGGGTAGGAGCTGTGCTCTCTCTGGCTCCTTCACCAAGCAGGCAAATAACCAGTGATGTACAGAGAAGAGAGTAAGCCCTTTCCTGAAAGGTAAAAGTTGTCATTAATAGCAGTTCATTAACTGAAGTAGTTCATTAGTCATTCATTATCCCACAGTAATGGATTTAACTTCATACCAGCTTAAATACTACTTTTGTTTCTTTTAAATTTAAATGGAATGATGAGATTCTGCACTGCTGTTGCTCTTTTAAGATAGCTGAAATACATGTGAAGCCCTTAGAGAAGTTCATGTTCTGATACAATGAATTGCAGAGCTTGAAAAAATCAGCAGCATTTTGTATTAGTTAAATATAATAGCAGTAGTGTGTGTGTGCGTGTAGAAAAGATAAAAATAGATGTTACTGACTTGCAGTGTATGTCAGAATTGGTTGTTCACATGGGGAAGGGAAAAATGAGAATGGAATCTTAATGCTAATACGTTGTTGTTACCAGAAGTGTTGCAAAAAAGACTTAAGAATGCTAAACTTTCTTGTATTAATTTATTACTGAAGAGAGAATAAGTGTTGTTTTTCTTAGGTTTTTACATGATGGTTATTTATATTGCATGTGGGTCTTGTTTGGTTACTTTTAGTATTTCCTGGTTATCTAATCATTTGAAATACCAAGCCAGTCCTCTCCTGAAGTACTGCAACTTAAATTTTACTCATCATATGTTGTTGTATCTTAATGCTTCTGCTTTGCTCTTGAGTTGAATGCACAATGAGTTGTTAACTTTTACTTCTTAGTTAGCATTTATATATTAAAGCTCGTTTATGTATCTTTAAGTACACGGGGGCAAAATCACCTCTGATATAAAATTTAGCCCTGATTTTTGAATCCATGGTTTTGTGAATTTATAATCTCATGCCATAAACAGCAATAAGAATAATATTTAGAAGTTTAGTGAAGATATTCCTGTGTTTGTTTGTGGAATATATGTTCAATCTGAGTAAACAAAATCCTCAGACAAGTGAGCATCACGAAATAATTTCTTACTAACCGTATTTCTGTTTGTTCAGTGTGGTTTTTTAAAAGATTATGCAGTCTCTTTTCTTTTTGCTTGCTATGCTAATGACTTCCCTGTCCTCTCCCATCAACCTGTCCTGCTTCCTTCTTCCGTCTTTGGCTTTGGCTTTGGTGTACATGAAATGTGAATACAGACGAAGGCCGATAAGCTATAGAACTTCATTCAGTGAAAAACTCTTCCAGAGGACAAGGGCAGCAGGACGTGCATCAAGGTATAAAGTGTTTGTAGAGCTTCAGATTTCCAAAGTTAAAATGTGGACAAAAGAAACGGTTTTGGCCATTTCTTGAACAAACACGGAATAAAGGGATTGGCTAAGTTAGCCTAAGACATTTTGTTATCAAAAATAGATTGCAATGCAGTTATTGTTCTTTAAGATGAAATACTCTTTAAGGAAAATTTTTAATTAGGCAACTCTCCAAAGAACATTTAAATGAGTCCAAACCTAGAAGCATAATTTCCTGTACCTTTGGCATGCTTTCTCTTCAGTTTCTTGTTTCCTGACATCTAGTGCCTCAAGTATAGAACCTTAGGCAAGTTTTGGTTTTTATTTAAGATATCTGGGTTTTAAAGTGGTCATTTTCAGGTTAGCATGACCAGTGACAATTTGTTTTGTGTTTGATAGCCATGAGGGAAGCATTTGCAGATACACAAACATCAGAGGTGACAAGAAACCTGGAATGGGGTGTGTAGACTGTGTGTAGACACGTAGGTGATGAATCAAGTGACTTCAGACTTTACCTCATCAGTCGAAACTCTGACTTACTCCTGCTGTGTTTCAAAAGAAATTAAAATATTTTAGATTAAATAATCTTCATTAGTACCAAATGAGCCTGTTTCAGTTTGCATCAAAGTATGGGTTCTTAGCTGACAGCAGTGACTTCCTAAAACTGTCCAAATCCCTAATAGCACAGCTTATGATTGCAAAGCAGAGCCATATGTGAAAGCAGTAGACTGCTCCTGAATGGGTTTAAAATCCATCATTATTTTGCCTCACTGTAAGTGATTTCTGATGTCTTTATATACTTTATAGATCCTAGATAGTACTTGCTATTTAAACTTAAAATAGCATTACCATCATTTGCTTTATTTGTCCCTTAATCATGATGTTATGTTTGCTCAAAATGAGGAAGTATATGTGACTGAGATTTTGCTCTAAATTATCAAACTTTTAGAAAATATTTTCCAGTATCAGAACTGGTCTTGCCATAGCTTTTCTCTCTCATCTAGTCAGCAGAGTACATGTTATGCCTGCCTGATATAAGACTAGAAAAATGAGTCACAGTGCTGTTTTTTGTTTTATATATATATATATAAGTATGTGTCATTGTGTATCTGCTGTTGAGTAATTTTAGTAATTTTCAAAGTTTGTATGAGTTTTAAAACCCTTTCAAAGTAAGAGTTTATATGCTCCCTCTGTAACAAGAGAACTTGTGTGGTCAGTAGGAGCCATAAGTAGGAAGTTAATTGCAGTGCTGACTCTAGTGTCATATGCAGGTTCCTATGTAGGGATTCAGTGTGGCCATCAGTAAGTCATTGGCCTCATAGTTGATCTGTGTAATAAAAAAATGATTGGATTTAATGAGTTGTAGTATGAATGGAAACAGTTGCACCATTACCACCATACTCAAGAGCATGGCTTCTGAAAACAAGCTACTTGTGCTTTCATTTTGCATACTCAGTTTTGCATTGTATTTCCTGGAAGACAGTTCTTAACAGGACTATAGTGATATGTTTTGGGTTTTTTTTTAATTTCCTCTTTCAACTGAACAAATTATTTTACCATGAAGTCCTTAGTCTGCACTTAGTAAGTTCAGATTAATTTTCTTCACCATTTTCTTGAACTAAAAACATGCAAGTTTTACAATTTACAAATTACAGGGGGCAGATGCTGCACCCTGTGAATGCTGTAGACAGTCTTATTTGCAGGCTCAGTTTCTCATAATCCCATGAAATTGAGGTTCACACAGTGAGAGCTTTAAACTACAAATGAGATTACTGAGCTCAAAGTTATCACAGTAATCAGAGAAGTCTGATTGAAAATTATCAACTGTTTCAAGCTAATGGTTGTACTGCCCTAAGTAATGATAATTAAATATAAAAAGATGCCTACTGTTCTAGTTTATTCCATTGAATAGCTGTTGTTCTTCTAATTATTTCTGTTTCTTAGTACATTCTAGTTCTCTATATAATTCAGCATAAATATACTTTGATCACAGTTCTGCACATGAAGTCAGTGTCAAAGTGTAATATTACTGCCTCCAAGAATTCAGAATGAATCACTGTAGTTACTGTGCAACATGGCACTTACTTGAACACATTGGATTTCAAGTGTTACTGATTTTGTTATTTTTAACACTTTAAACATCCATCATAGCTCTTGTCTTCTGCCTGTGCACGTGTATTGTATGTTTGTTCCAGATGAAGCCTCTGTTTAACTTTGGGCTTTTTTTACTGTTTAGAAAAAAGGGAACTTCCATTGGTTCATTCCTGCGTTAGACTTTTCATTTAGTTCTTAGCCTGTATTTCTCCCTTTTCCACTACTTTTTCCCTACATTTCCTTTGCACTTGCAGTGTTTCTTACTCACCTGCCTTCTTACCTGCTCCTACTGACTGACTTCTTTTGCTCGAGCTGTGTATCACTGCTTGTCTGCTTTTGGTTGTCTATCTTCTGGCTTCTAATTTTATTGAACAGCGGGGGCCTTTTGTGTTGGGGGCAGCATAACTTCACACAGGTGTGAGATCAGTTGAAATAGTGTGTATGTAGGGAGAAAAACAAGAGGAGACTTTATTTTAGTTTGAATTATCAATTTTTACTTAAAATTCAAAACTTGAAATATTTCAAGGGCTGGAAACAATATTGTTGATTTAAATGGATGCAGGATTGGGCTTGGATTTCATATGTGTACACATACATATTCTCATTTTATGGAAAATGTCACCTTAATGTTAAAAACTTCTTACTTACAGGAAATGTTATGCAGTGAAAGTAACGTATATTCTAAGAAAAATGTTTAACTACAAAGCTGTTGAATAAATCCATATTTTTTTCTTTCTAGGCTTCTCAATCATTCTGTTTCAGTAAGCACAAGGAACAGGCCAAAGCAGCCAATGGAATCTGAAAAATGGTATTGATGTACTTAAATTTATCTCAGCTTTCACTATTTTATTAGTTTAATTTTGATATTTATTTTGTGTTGCTACTGCCCTCTTCTGTCATCATGTTTTTAGCTCAAGGTGAAACAGAAGCTACACAAATAGTCTGTTCTTGAGATTTTCTTTCAGATTAAAAATGAAATGGTCTGTTCTTTTGAGCCTTTAGGTTGGATGCCATCCAGAAACCACTTTGGGGGTCTGATTATGGTGGCAATTCAGGTGCCTAAAGACAGGCATTCAGTGATGTTCTAGACATCCAGATCTAGTCCTGAAGGTCATGTCTCCCATAGGTAACAGTCCCATGCAGATGTGTTAGATCCCATGTTTCACAAAATGGCACTGTAGCTGTGCTGTGGCATCAAGGTTTTCCTCACTGACAGCCCTTCTATGCTCTTAGGAGCTGTTGGAAAAGCATTGGTGGGAGTTCAGCCTGCAAAACCTCTACTGTTTTTGAAGGATGTGTCTGTGAGGAACCCATTGTCTGCAGGAGCTGTAACAACAAACAAATACCCCACGCCTTGTCTTTAGGAAATTGGGAAATCACAGCTTCCCATTTCTGGCTACATGGGTGAGAACTTAGCAAGTTTTCAGCCCTCTGTGCCTTGAAGAATCCTAGATCAATTCTTTATTTCTTGACCAAACTGATTAAATCTGTTTTAATTTTTAAGCTAAGGAGGGAGATCTTACTGACAACCTCCTAATGAAAACTCCATTTGAACGGTGGGTTTTGTGATTTTTGCCAGCCCCACAGTTTTCTTACATCTAGACCTTCAAAAGAACCTGTATCTGCTTGTGTCCCCACCCTAGTTTGGCTGCGAGTCTGGGACACAAAAGCCATAACTGGTGTTGCTGGGGAGCACTGGGGGTGGCAACAGCTCTCTGCAGTTCAGGTACATGACAGGAAAGCATTTACTCCAACAGGGAAGGGACAGTGTAGGTATTTCATTGTGATATAGCCTATTTTTGCTATCTTTCCTCTCATTGGTACCTGCAGTTTTAAATAGCTAGTTGTGCGTGTTATATGAACCATGCTGCAACTATTACTCACTTGCATTTGGAACTTTCCAGTCCTTGGTGGCATAACATACAGGTTTTGTTCTTTGGGGTGTCATCACCAATTGCAGTGTACAGCTGTGTTAGTCTTCATATTTTAGAGTAATCCAGGAAAGGTTAAATTTAACTTTCACTGTTTTGTTAATGAAACAGAAACAGTTCTGAGATTTTAAAAAAAAATATGAAAAAGCTCAAAAATCAAACAAAAAAACCACCCCAAAAAACCCCAGCCAGTCATCCACCCCCTCGCTCCCTTAATTTTGCAGTGTGCACACAAGATAAGGTAGGTGTTGCAGGCTATTTCTTGTTTTATTACACTGCTACATAAAACCAAATCACACCCTGTATAAGAAACGTACAAGGAGAGTAGAAAAACTGTCATAGCCCTAAAGAATTTACACTTATAGAGCATGTCATAGCTAATAGATATATGTATCAACAGGAAAACTCAATGTTTTATTGCAGCAGTTCCTGCAATTCTCAACTGGGTTGCTTATCAAGCTATTGGACGTGATTCAGGCAAATTTCCTATGCCTAACAGCTTCGAAAAGTAGCATTGTTGGTTTGAGGCAAACAGAAAGAAAAATGAAGGAAAAGGAGTACAAAGTAGCAGCAGCTAAGTGCCTGTTGCTTTTCCTTTAGGGTTTATTATAATTGCTCATGGTGTTATGTCCTTTTCATAGTCAGTGGCTGGCTGTTAGGTGCTTGGTATCCTGCTCAGCTTCTACACCAGCTGTCAGCATGGGAATGAAAGGGCTGCTGGTAGCAGTGAATTTCACAGAAAGATTTAGGAAGAACAATTTGAAATGACACCAAATATAAACGTTTTTCCCTTCTGCTTTACTGTTAGAGATAACAGTGAAATGAATCACTGGGATTGGAAGGGACCTCAAAAGATCATCCAAGTCCAATCCCCCTGCCAGAGCAGGAACACCTAGATCAGGTCACACAGGAACACATCCAGGCGGGTTTGGAATGTCTCCAGAGAAGGAGACTCCACACCCTCTCTGGGCAGCCTGTGCCAGTGCTCTGTCACCCTCACTGGGAAGAAGTTCTTCCTCACATTTATGTGGAACCTCCTATGTTCCAGCTTGTACCCATTGCCCCTTGTCCTATCGTTGGATGTCACTGAGAAGAGCCTGGCTCCATCCTCATGACACTCACCCTTTACATATTTATAGACATTAACGAGGTCACCCCTCAGTCTCCTCCAAGCTAAAGAGACCCAGCTCCCTCAGCCTTTCCTCATGAGGGAGATGTTCCACTCCATCATCTTTGTGGCTCTGCACTGGACTCTCTCAAGCAGTTCCCTGTCCTTGAACTGGGAGGCCTAGAACTGGACACAATATTCCAAATTCAGCCTCACCAGGGCAGAGTAGAGGGGGAGGAGAACCTCTCTCGACCTCCTAACCACCCCCGTTCTAATACACCCCAGGGCACCATTGGCTTTCTTGGCCATAAGGGCACATTGCTGGCTCATGGTCACCCTGCTGTCCACCAGGACCCCCAGGTCCCTTTCCCCTACGCTGCTCTCCAACAGCTCAGTCCCCAACTTACACTGCCGCATGGGGTTGTTCTTACCCAGATGCAGGACTCTACACTTGCCCTTGTTATATTTAATTAAATTTCTCCCCACCCAACTCTCCAGCCTGTCTGGGTCTCTCTGAATGTCTTCCAAAAGCTTAAGAATAGACGTTTTGTTAGCTTTGAACAAAATGTTTCATTGGTTGCTTTGAGAAACAAAATAATGAGGGTGCATTCGTAATCTCTGAAGATCAACATGCTTAAGAAAAAGCTTTATCTGGATAAAGTACTGGGAGACCTATTGTCAGCATATGGTAAAGGAGAATGAAGTATGATTTGAGATTTAAGTCAGTTGGTCGTACTTTTTAGCCATATTGTGATATCCTTATACAGGTAGCCAAAAAGTACTGCAGTGCTGCAGTGAAAGCAGCTTTTTAATAGTGTTCACTTTTTTGATATTTCAAAGTAATTCGGTTTTGAAGTACACAAAAAGGTAGGAAATTTCATAATGCCACTCATCTTGCTTTTTAGTGTCTCAACGGATGAAGTGAATTCCCCAGTGTCCCCATACAGCTGGCAGGTAAATATCCTGACTTCATATTTGAGTGATTTGGTTTGATTTTTGGTTTTGTATTTCTAGCAGAAAACTTTTCTACATTCATCTGGTTGCTTACACACATAGTTTTTGTATGTATGTAATTGTGTTGCAAAATATGAAACCTTATAAGGGTTCTTATTTTCATTCTTATTTTCTTAATGATTTCATAAATTCTTCTATGAAATATGTTTTAGGATTTAAAAGGAAGTGTTTTCTACCAGAATCACCATTAAGACTGGTAACCATTTCATGTCATCAAGCTAGATGATGAGAGATGCAAACAATTCACAATAGTAGTTCATAATAACTTGTGTTAATGCACATGATGTATAGTTAGTTACCTTTTATGTAAAAATATTTCTGACCCTTACAGCCACTGGAAAACCAGAAGGATTCAATGGATGAGCAGCACTGGCCAGAAACACAGCCAGTGATTTGGCAGAATGAAGAAAGAAGGAGAAGTAAACAAATTAGAAAAGAGTATTTCAAGGTAATGGAGGGGAGTGTGGGCAGGTGACACAATTTTTAATGAGAGTAGGAGAAACTATATAACCAAGTACAAGTAAGAAAACTTCAGAGGTTGTCATGCTTTTAAAAAAATTACAGGTTACATGCAAAATTATTTGGCTCTTCTGAGTTAAGTTATATATATGTATGTATTCAGGGTAGTCTGAGAGTGCAGGAAAGTCAGGAGTTAAAAGTGGACCGAAGTTTTTATTTATCTGGTAAATTTTTAAAAAGTGAATTACAGTAGCCTTGTGGTAATGCCAGAAACTAATCTTCACTTATTGGTCCTTCCCCATCCATTTTGAGGGATTTTTTTTGGTAGTGCAAGGGCAATATACATGACCTTTTTGTGACGCGTGGTTGTAGGAATGGTTTATGCATTTTGCTTCTCACTGCATTAATTTACATTTTAGAGAGGAAGTTTGCTCTGTTTCTTTGCTGCTGCAGTGTGTACCATTGGTCAGCAGGTGTCAGTGTCTGCTTACTGCAAAACAGGAGGCTACAGCAGCAGTGGGTAAAATTTGTTGTGGGGTACGGTAGAGAAATAGAAGAGTTGAGTTAAAATTAATTTGTCACTTGTGAAATTAGTTTCGTGGGTCTTTTGCCATCAAACCTCTTTATGAAATGCTAGGGCACTTCAAAGAAATTAAATTCTAGGAAAAACAGGGCATGCTGTACAGCTCAGGTACATTCTTGTGATTATAGAAGCTATTAATTTTTTTTCCTGAAGTGTATACAGAGTTGTATTCTAACTTGAATTCTGCTGACCTCTTTCCAGGGTTTTCAGATTCAAATTAATTTTGCCTTGCAGCCTTTGGGGGGAAGGGGAAAAGCTTAAGTAAAACAAAATTCAGTCATTTGACTCTAATATTAAACAGCTGTGCTGTCGATACCGAAATCCTGCATGAGTGATTCCTCACAGCTCTAAAGGATGTATTTAAATGCTAATAGAGATTTCAGTGGTGAGTTCTGGGATGGGAGGAGGTACCTGGAATCCCATTACATACAGCTATAGCCATGTCTCAAAAGTGAATTAAGCAGGCTGTACCAGTAACAAAAAAATACTGTGTCACTCATAGTTTCATTTGCAAAAACAAGGCAATAAACGAGTGAAATGAAGTCTGTCTTCCTTGGAAAGCTAGGAGAAAAACTGTGATTCATATTGTGTCCGTGTTTTTTTGGAAAAAAAGCTCATTGAGTAATCGTATCTGTACTGCCAAACATTAGTAACTTAAGAATACATGCCAAATTACTGCAATGAGCATTATTAGAACAGGGAAATTTACTTGGATGAGCATTCAGAAGTATTTATAGAGCATCTTTATTAAACACACTATGTATTTTTATTGTGCAGTTGTGCTGTGCAGCGGAAGGGTAGGAAAATGCCTGTGAGAATCAGAACTCCTTTTCTTATGGCATTGCACTGAAGTCTTGCTGAAACCTGAAATCTGACTCTTACCATTGAAGACAACTTTGTCCACCAAAATGTTGTTTTGTTGGGGTTTTTTTGTTTGGATTTGGTTTTGTTTTTTTCCTTCCCTCTGGAATAGTTTGTAGTTGTTCTGAAATTTTTGCTAGCATATCCACAATGGAAAAAAATTACTACGTATGAGCTTTGGTATGGTTAATTATGGTGGAAAAACATGAACATGGAACTAGCCAGTAACAGAAGCTATAAACAGAAGTCAGCAGTGGAGGGCTGCAGGGTGTGGAGAATCAGGCTTTGCCTTATCAGCTGCCAAAGTTCCCTTGTTCTGCAAACACAGAGGAAGTAAACCCAAGAAGAGAACTCCCCAGTCATGGATATATATAATAGGTCTCCATCTGACCCCAGAACTACAAATACAACCACCAAACCAAACAAAAAGCCCAAACCAACAACTGACACTTTCTTTAGTCACTCTTGAGAAGATGTTTAGCTTGCAGAGAGTTTGATTTTCGAGAGATGCTGTCCACCAGTGCCAGCATCATTCAGCAGGTAGTTCAAAAGGTGTTGGAAATTCAACTCTATAGAGCTGTTCAGTTTAACAGCCCAGCAGTGTTGTTACGGCTCTGAAGACAACACGTGTCTTCTATGCATAACTCAGAAATACAGCTTTCTGTAACAGAGCTGTATATGTTTGTGTGTTTGTTAACATTAAAGAACATGGTTGCAAATTGGGTTTTTCTTCCTTTTTAAGAAATTCTTCTAACTCAAACCCTTATCTACCCCTGAAAGTCAGATGTTTGAAGGAGAGCGAGCCTTCCAGTTCCAAAGTCACTTAATTTAGCCTGTGCTATGTGTTAGATCATAAAGATGTGTAGGCTGGCCATATACACACAGCACACCAGAGTTTTGTAGTGATGCATCTTTGTCATTCTAGCTGCATGGGTTGTTGTTTGTTTGTTTTTTTTTTTTTCCTAATTTTTGTACACTTGCTCTGCAGAAAATGAAATACATTTATTTTCCTAAATACTGCTTTTGTAAATTTCTTCTTTAAGTCCTTCCATTTCCTACACTTCCAGGATAATCAGAAAGTGGGGCAGTGATGAAGGTAGTGTGAAGTGGACCACACAGACCTGTGGAAAAAGTTTGGGTCTTACATAGATAAAAGAATGTGATCAGGCTTTGAAGTTGTAAAGGAAATACTGATATTTTTTAAAAAATTATTTTTTTACAATGCCACATCAATCTCTCAAAGTGTAAGCAATCTTAAAGTTACCTAAGAAAACATATTGTAAAAATAACTTTCATGAGTTGCATATTTTTTCTAACAAATAATGCTTCAGAATAGCAGTTGTTTCACTTGGATCAGCTGTCACATTGGGTGCATTTACACTGTACCCAGGGCTACACTGCAGCAGTTCTACCACCTGATGTCCCCTCCCCAGCTGAGAAGGGGAATTAGGGGGGGGAAAAATGGGAGAAGCCCCATGGGTTGAAGTAGAAACAGATTGAATGAAATAACAAAACTGATAAAATCATTGACATAAAGTGCACAAGGTTCTACTCAGCCTGGTCCCTAGGATCAGCAGCAGAAGGCCAAGAGGGAGGAGCCCCAGGAAAAAGGAACTCCACTCCTTTTATCATGACCATGCTGAGGTGGTGTGGGATACCCTTGTGAGTCAGTGCCTTGAGTGGAGCTCCCACTGACTGGGGGCTGCTCATGGCTGCCTGCATGGCTGGGCCATGGGGCTGTGCCTGGGGAACCAGGACACATACACAGTTAGAGTTCACATCATAAAGTACTTGGTTTTAAAATGCTCTTAGCCTCTCATCAACATAACGAACATCTTGACTAGCCTAGGGACTAGATGTTCCTTTTCTGGTTTGTTTCTTTTTTGCTCCTTTGATTCTGTAACATGTTTTTCTTTTCTCAGCAACTTCACCAGTAATAACTAACATCTGAGTGATATCAAAGCCATTTAGTTCAAATGAAAACCATGCTTCCATTTTAAAGTAATAATTGTGTGTGTTTTGCAGTATAAGTCTTCGAGAAAGAGTTCAAGTGGAAATGAAAACGATGAGGTGAGAAATAGTAATTGTGTAAAATATGTAAGGAAATGTTTTATTGATTTGTCTTTTACAAACACCTATGAGCCAGTTGCAGAACAGGAGAACGTTGGCTGGAGTCCATGCCAACAAACTTCCCATTCCAAACCATAGCAGAACTAAATATTATACTCCTTTATCTGGAAAAAGTCATCAAGATTGGGTACTGGGGAAAAGTAGGACATTTCCTTGCTTTGGTAATAGGAAAGTTAATTCACCTGGCAAGCAGAGGTAGTTAGTGTAAAAGTAATGCTTGAACAGTTTCCTTGACTTAGATGTTTTTAAATGTAGTTGGTGCCAGTTTGTCGCATACTTGACAAATGTTACATCTCATGGATTGAGTATTTCATAATTTCATGTTTCTTGTGAAATCATAGTTTTCATTTTTATAATTTCATGTCTTTGATTTCTTTTTAGCAAGACAGTGATAATACTAATGTGTCCCCACAGTCTCCTGTGTCATCTGAGGTACAAGTCTGTGGTTTTGTTTTCATTCAACAAGCATTTATCTGTGCACATTACTTGTCACCAGGTTTTCCACACAGCTACAAAGCTGTTTCCTTTGAAACTGCAATTAGAAATACTCTATCTCTTATTGAATTGTTATTACAATGAAAAGTAGAGACAGATGTTACAACTTACTTTACCTTTGCAACTATCTCATCTCTCCTAGATTTCTTCTTTTTGACTGGTGTGTAGAAAGGTGCATTGCTTTGTTCCCATTATTTTCCTAATGAAAATAGCTAATAAAAATAAAATTTGCCATACTTTGCATGTCTCCTGTGCACTAGCCAGTCACAGGTTTTTCAGTAAAACTTGTCATTTAGTATTTTATATATCACAGGGATTCCAAAGGTACTGACCCTTCTCAAAGAGTTCCACCCTTTACAGTTCTGGCTGCTGCCTTTGTGGTGCAGCCTTGCAGCTTCACTCACTGGTTGCTTTCCATGTTAAGGAATGTTCATACCTCCCAAAGGCTTTAACATTTCCACCTCATGTCAATAAGGAACCTGAGGGAGTAGAATAAGAGCATTTCCCAGATAGAGTGAAATGAGTTGAAACAAGGATATCTCACGTACATACCAAATTACTCAGTGCATCTCTTTTTTTAGATGCTGAAATGAGAAAAACCTGATCTTCATAATCGAAAGCAAATGTTTCTTAAGGAATATTTTGATGCTGAGCCTTGGGAAAACATTTACATTTGCTTGCAGCTGACTTAGAACTCTGGTCACAGAATGGTGTGCAGTACTCTGAAGTGGTTTAGAGTAGGTTTTAGTTAATCTGGTGCTGCTTTTCTTCCTCAGTAAGGTGATTTTATCTGCATGTAGTGAGGTTACTTTAATTTCATTTATTTTATGCTGTCCCCTTCAAGAGAGTCTGTTACAGTTAGGCAGAAGGACCCACTTTTCTTAGACAAGAATAATGTAAACACTATCTTGATAGGAATAAAAGTTGATTCTTTTAATGAATGGAAGAAAATTGACTTTAAAATCCTCTTTTAACAGGATTATGAAAGGACAGATAGTAACACTCACGGTCCATTCGGTCTCAAACCAAGGTCAGGTAAGCTGCTGTTCTGTAATGTAGCATGGATAGAGCACCTATTTATTGCCTGGGCTGGAACAATTGGTAAGGGCAGCAGATGTGTGAACTGGAATGAAGAGACACCACAGTACAGCAATCCACTCAGGGTACTTATCACAAAAGTAGTACTGGGAAAGACACAGACAGCTGCTTTGGCAAACAAATAATTGGAAGTTCCCCAAGTTGCACAGTGATTTCCTCCCCCTCCTCCATTTATTTTGTGCATGTTTAGTCACTGTCAAAGAACAGGCAGTCAGCATGCAGTTGTTCTGGAGACCCCATGACTGAGGCAGGAGGGTTTCAAGAGCAGTGGATTTCTGTAATTTGTCCTATGAAAGGATGTTTTGAGCAGAGCTTTGCCAGGAGTTTTATGGCTTGGTGCTTTGTTGCACCCTGACTCTTCCAAGACACTGCCATACCCTCATAAAAAAGTTGCATTGTCTGAAGCAGACGTTCAGTCCTCTGAAATCTAGGTAGAAATAATACAAGTTTTCTTGCAGTTACAGTATTCTTTTATTTGGAAGTGTCTATGTGAATGTCAACAGTGTAAAACACAGTTTGGAAAAGCCACTGTACAATCCTTTTTCCAGTTAATCCCACTCTCTGTTTTTAAGGGAAGTGTTTTCATGCAAATTCATTAAGAAAGAATGATCTCAACTTTTCAGCTGAATTTCAGCAGTGTTTATGGTAGTGTCTATGTTTAGCCAGTACTCAGGGCTAAGCTGTAGCAGTCAGTCTACCACATAGTGCTCCCTCCCCAGCTGAGAGGGAGAATTGGGAATAAAGGCAGAAGGCCTGTGAGTGGAAGTAGAAACAGATTTAATAGAATAACAAAACTGATACAACAATCAACGTTAAGTATAGAGGGTTCTACTCAGCCCAGTCCTTGATGTCAACAGCAGGAGCAGAAGCCCAGGGAGGAGGAACCCCCCCTCAGTGAGCTCTCTCCTTTTATCATGACCTTGATGAGGAGGTGTGGGATACCCCTGTGAGTCAGTGCCTTGAGTGGAGCTCCCACTGACTGGGGGCTGCTCATGGCTGCCTGCATGGCTGGGGAACCTGGACAGGTAGCAAAGCTTGACCTCCTCACTACTAGCCTGTGAGCCCTCAGTAGCAGAGTGTGTCTGGCTGATGTCATGCAAGTGGCTTCTTCAGGGCCCTTAAGTCACTTGAGATTTGTAAGCAGCTGCATGAAATTTCTGTGCCAGAGATAGGTTAGTTGGATATACCAGGACATGCCTGGCTGTGATTATTCAGAGGCTTCTGTGTTACCTCCATCCTTGGTGCTGGAAGGTGCAGATTTGACAGGAAGAAGATAAGATCAGGGATTTCAAGAGTATCTACAAAATTTCCATTATTTTTGATTGTTACATCTCTTGCTAAAATCCAGACAAGTAGGAGTGATATGGAAAGTTCTAAAGGTGTAAGTATTGATTTTTTTCTGAAAAGCATGGGCTAAAAAAAATACTTAAGGATACAGTAGTATTGCCACAGAAGAGTTTTTATTTGCCAGTTTTCTATAAAATAATAGAATTGTCATTTGAAGTCTTTCAGACCATGAAGAGCAGTAAAGTGTTAAAATTATTTAACAGACCTCCTTGTTAAAGAACTCTGAACTTTTAGCTGGGACATTTCATATTTTTCAGTTAGTTCTTTAATAAGCAACTGCTCTCTCTCTGCAGATGCACACCTAGTGCATGCACATGTACAAAAAATATATATATATATACATTTTTTAAGTCTTTCATTATAAGTTATATCAGGGAGTTCTGTCCTTTTTTTTTCAGTCTCCATAAAGACTTGGTGAAAAGTAAAACACTGAAAATCCTTACAAAGCTTGGTTGCAAGATGTGCTTGGAAAAGTGCAAATGGAGTATATATCTCAAACAGCTCTTTGAATATTGAAGTCAATTCTCTCTCCATATTTTCTAGTTATTCTTTTGCACTGAAGGAAGATGAGCTATGTGTTTTATTCGAAAGATGAGCTTCTTATATTTAATTTTCCTGCTGTAGAAGATGCTATTTGCTCTGAAAAGTTCTGCAGCTTTTTTCACGTTTTTATCCTTGGTGGTCGGTTTGTAGTCACTGCATTTTTAAAACCTGAATTTGGACAACTAACTTGTTGTATTTACCAGCTTTCAGCCGTGCGTCTCGCCAGGACTATGGTGCAGTGGATCCTGGTTTTACAATGAGGAGGAAAATGGAGCATTTAAGGGAAGAAAGGGAACAAATAAGACAGCTTCGCAATGTAGGTACCATTATTTACTACATGGGTGCAGTGCATTTCGTTTGCTCTGTGCTACAATTTAAACCTTTATAATAAAGGGCTGCAAATCATTATGGTTGTAAAAGGGCATCTCTATAGTGATATTTCCTCCTAAGGAATTGCATGTAACAGGCTACACTGGTGCTGTTTTGGTCCACCAAAACACCAACCAGGAACTAAGTATTTTTTAGCTGAAAAATGATTATATTTTGTTTAGGTTTCTGAGATTTTAGAGTTTTCTGAGGAGAAAATAAGTCTGCTTGTGTTTGCTGCTGTTTGACCTCAGATTTTAAGAAAGATAGTCATAATCTTCTGAATAGCCAAATGCATTTTGAGTGTAGAAAGTTGCTACAAGTCATACAATGCTGAATAGGAACTAAATTTCAGACTTCCAGTAAGTTGTTTTCTGTATAATTCTGTTCTCAAGATATTTATCAGTTATAGTTAACTGCAAATCATAGCAGCTCTGCTTTCTAGGGCTGTGGTAATTTGGGGTGTGACTTCTGTGAAGGCTGTTTCTGTCCTGTCTGGTTCACTTATTTAATAAATAATGTATACAGGTGTCATTAAAAAAACCCCACACAACAAACAAAGGGAATTTAAGGTTAATGACAAGTGCGAGTTGATTCCATTTACTTCGGTTTAGTATTAAAATATCCCTTTTAAACTAAATGCTTTAAAACACCCTGGATTTAAAAATTAAGAATTAGCTAATGTTGAAGGTTAACTTACTTATGGGCTTTTTAATAGAATCTCGAATCAAGGTTAAAAGTAATTTTGCCAGACGACATCGGAGCAGCGCTGATGGATGGAGTAGTTCTTTGCCATTTAGCCAACCACATAAGGCCACGTTCTGTTGCCAGCATTCACGTACCATCGCCAGCAGTGGTAAGTCATTTGTCTCACTTCTGTTGCATCTTCTGTGCAAACAAGCTTTTTGAAGCTCAATACTGAAACATCATGAATCATGCTTACCGTGTTAATTGGCTACATTCCTCACTTCAGTTTTTCTGCATGAAGCATTGAACAAGGTTCTGAAGTTTAGATTAAGAGCTATTTTCATGCACTGAGTCTTCATAGAAATTGTTTTGTGTTTTAGCGACTGTTACTGAATTTGCATCAGAAATGTATAATCCTTCATGAATGCATGATGAAGATCTAACATCCTGTCTTTACAGCCTAAACTCAGTATGGCAAAGTGCCGAAGAAATGTTGAAAACTTTCTTGATGCTTGTAAAAAACTGGGCGTCCCACAGGTATGCTGATTGCTTTATTGACTTCTTATTAATAACCTCAGGAGATAGCAGCAAATACTGAAGTTGGGTTTTTGGAGGGGCTTAATTCAGGGAGCAATAGTGATTATTGATGAGGGAGCATGAAGATATGAAATGAAGTCCAATTTCTGGCCTGCGGAATGAACTTGAGTAAGCTACTGCATGGGTTTCTAATCAGTTCCTTATAAAAAATAATACTGACCTCCTTGTAAAAGAAATTGCCATCTTAACAAAAGAACTGATGCAAGAGGATGATATTGTAATATTTGAAAGTCTTGAGTTTAGCAACTCACTTGGGCATGAATTTCTAGGAAAAATCCTGCAATTACAGAAAAATGTAGCCTAAGTGATTAGCTATCTTTAGCATAGCTATAGTTGCTGCCCATTATTTATGCTTCTGTTGCCCAAGTTCATCCTCTTGCCTGTGTGAGGGGAAAAAAATAAAGATCAAATCATTTCCTGCATATTACCAGAGAGAAAAGAATGCCTCGACCCTTTGTAGTGGAACAACAACATTAGTTGATGGATTTAGAAGCCTGGGTTACTGCTCTGCCACAGCTTCTGCCTAGCGTGGAGCCACAGGCCATTCAGAAGTTAGAAGTGCCTAGATTTATCTCCTGAATTACACAGAACACCAGCCAGTGGTTAGGAAAATTGTCCAGCTTGTGCTGAATTTTGAAACTGAAGGATTGCTTTCTTGGGGAATGGCTCATTACTGAGAACCCAGTAACGATGAGCACTTCCAAGTTTTCCTAAGGGAAAAATTGGTAACAAGCCTACAAGAAGAGGGAAAGGGGAAGTAGTAGGCCACTGAGCCAACAGTGCCCATCAGCCAGTTTTTCTTGCTCTGCTTACAAACAGAAACAGTCTTTGGCTTTATAAAATTAGAACTCTTTCATGTATCTTCTGATGTTGTCATAGTATAACACTTTAAACAGATCTTGGATACAATTAGTTTCTGGCCATTCTGAGCAGAGAACCACATGCTAAATTTAAGGCCAAAGACATTTTCTATGCAAGTGTCTTACAGTGATGTATGTGTGACTCTGGGGAGAGTTTTTCTTATCTGCCTTGGGTAAAAAATGAATGAAGCTTGATACATGCACCACTTTGTTTTGCAGGAGAGACTTTGCTTGCCTCATCACATTCTGGAGGAAAGGGGTCTGGTGAAGGTTGGCCTCACAGTTCAAGCTCTGCTTGAGTTGCCAGCGTTGAAAGTATCCCAGCTTTCCTCCATGTGACATGACTTCTTGGCAGCCAGGCAGCTTACCGTTCCATCTGGTGATTTGGATTGCTCTGAGGCAGTTCAGCTTCCTACGTGGGAACAGCCAAGCCATCAAAAAACTAGTATCTGTCCAGATGCTGTAGAGAGCCTTACTTTGGATTTGTACGTGAAAACCTTGGAGTCAGCTGACAATTTAAAGAACATAATTACTCCTTTTTTTTTTTTAATTATTTTTATTTTTTCCTTTTGTAATGGGATGCACAAAGAGATTGTGGTAGCATCAGGTTCTCTTTCCAGTTAATTTAAGTTAAAAGCTGCCAATTAACATCTCACAGTGTTAAAGTTAAATGCTGGATTTCTTTTCCTACATTGAAAATGTTGTTTGGATTATTTTAGAAGTTTAAAGCATGCCCCCACCCCCCCTTTAATCTTTCAAGTCAATCATTTGATTTAAAGTTAAGACAAAAATGTAGCGATGGTATGATGGTAAAAATGTGAGCGACTGATCACTTGTAATCCACTGTCACTCTCTCAGAAAGCTTAATATTTGCATTCTTTTACTTTTTTGCACTCATGATTGTACCTTCCACACTTCTAACATTGCCAGTATTTAGACTGAGTGAATGGTGATTACACAAAACAGTATACAATGGGAAAAGGACACAGTTCATTGAGTTTTTTCCAGTCTTCTAGGTTGGTGCCAAATATTTTTTTCAGTTGTACTGTAGATTGTTTACATGTGAAGTGCCTGTGTAATTGATAACTCTTAATAGTCTTAAACATTTTTGAAATTTCTTTGTTTAAAATAGATAAAATGGAAATTTTTAAATATTTTAATAGTTTTTTGTAAAATCAGTACGTGAAGATTTAATACTTCACAGTTTTACTGTTGGATGTTTTAAGTTTGTTGCACAATTGGTTATTTTGTTGTCTAATAATTAGAAAATACTGTAAATATTTCTTATTTATGATATTTAATTTGATAATACCTAATCACTTTTGGTTTAATGTATTGTTGGACAAGAAGTTGTCTACTTCTCTTTGTTTGGGACAAACAAATATACGTGGTGAGTGAGACATGAGGACTAGTGATGCATACAGAGTAATTTAGGACATTTTGATAAAACTGCCAAAATCTCAGGTTTACGCTGTGACTTTCAGGATTTTGTGTAATATTGCTCCTGATCTCACATTACATTTTTACAACAGGTATATCCATAGTTCAGTTGAGAGATATCAGCGTTTGTCGTTTCAGTGTTTCTGGGCTTTATTGGGTACTTTACACAAGTGTGGCAGAGCACACAAATCAGTTTGTACAGATGTCACTGTGCTGAGACATTAGGTTTTGCTGGATAAATGTGAAATAGAAAAATTTCCACTGTGGTGGGTTTTTTTGAAACTTCAGAGTTTGTGTTTTGTTTGCTCCTGCACGAATTCCCAGTGTTTTGAGAACATTCTGAAACCAGACACAGTTGAGTTCTTAATCAAACAAGTTGCAAATAATTTCATAATTTTGGTAATGCATCTCTTTGCATTAGTTTGTTCTTCATTAATAGGTAGCTCAATTAAAAAAAAAATAAATTCTGACTGTCATAGATTTTCTGTTTCAAGCCAGGTTAATTTTGATTGAGGGGCATGTTTACCAAGCACTTAACAAGACTTGATTCTGTTTTTTTCAATTGATCAAGACCCCATGTGATATAATTCACAAAGGAATGAAGCAGGAGTATCATTTACTCCTTACTTCATTTCCTATAGTCCTTAAAATCAATAGCTGAGAGGAAAAAATAACCTTTTTTTCTGACAAGACTTTTTTAAAAAAATAAACATTATTTTTAAATCCATTGGAACAAGCTGATTCGTGTGTCATAGTTAAAAACCACTATTATTTATGTAGTGTTTTCTTAAAATACAGCTCTCTGCGAGCCTAGTATAAAACTTAATTTGCAAAGTCCTAGATATAAATCTTAGGTTACCTAAATACGTGTTTAAGGAAACTGGATTGCTTTGACCTTCGAAATCTGATATTTCAAATCTCTGTAATTGATTTTTAAATCATTTACACAATACTCATTTTAACAACTTCAATCTCTATTTTTCATTAAAGGCAGTATCTGAAAGGTCATGCTAAGGCTAAAATGTAAAAGTAATATAATTCATTGAGCAAAATACTTGTCTATTACATTTGAAGAACACAACCATTCAAAAAGAGTAAGTCATTGTCTTTCAATTCCTTGCTTGGTATTTGACAACAACAATGAAGTTCTATTTCAGTATGTGAGCCATAGAATTGCTGACTGTAAATTGGCACTTTCAGTTATCTGGCTTAAACTGATCTACACTACTATTTCATTGTCAAATTTCAATATGTTTCCTGATCTTAAAGTTACTTTTTTTTCCTTCTAGAACTAAATTTACAAAGTAAAATCACAGGTAAACATTAAGAATTCCCTTGATGTAGCATGCTAGATGCTTACCATTTTTTTTTTTTGAGTTTACCTTATTTCCTAAGTAACTTGAAAATTGGATATGAAATTAATATACTTATTTTCAACTGTATGCCTGAAGCTGAAAACTACTAAAAGAACTTTTTTTTTCTTTTAGTACTTTAGAGTTCTTCCCCACAAAATTGCTAGAAACAGTCTTGTTTTGCCAGTTGTTGGAAATTATTATGGCCTTCTTCATGCTTATGGGGAAGAATGATCATAATTCTTCCAGGGCTTCCTTTTTACCATTGCAAAGATTAAGGCCTTCAAGTGTCCTTTGGAGAAATCTGAGAGAGTTCATGTCTGGACAAACCCATTCTCACCTTTCTTTCGCTGCTTTTAGAAATAATAATAATTTAAAGCCTTGCTAAAATTGACTGTTCCCATCATGATTTTTTTTTTTTTTTTTTTTTTTTTTTTTTTAGGAGCAACTGCAAAAAAAGATGCTAAAAAAAGTTTTAGAATTTTAAGTTTTAATTTTAAATCAGCCTGTGGAAATTGTTGCTGTCTTCCCTGTTCAAGAATTTGCCTACTGTCCCCTTTCTCACTTTCCATTTGATTTCCAGCATCGTCTTACTTATTTTTGTTTGTCCACACATCTAGTGACTTCACCTTGTTCATTACTGCATGTCACTTTCTTCTTTCCTCTTTACCTTTTTTTAAGAAGTTGCTCCAGTGGCATTGATGAACTGCATTGATTCTTGGAATCACTGCTCCCAACATTTAATAAGTTTGAGATACCCTTTCCTGTTTTATTTAGGATGCAGTGTCGTTACTGAGCACTCAGTACAGCTGATGGGATGGTTAAAACCAGAGGCCTGCCCAGTTCCTGGTGTACTTGCTCAGTTTTTACTTTGAACATGAAGCAAAGTCAACATTAATAGCTTTAGGAAACTGCTTTAAGTTTTCCTAATGAATTCAAGAGTTCACTTGGGTGCTTTTCTTCTTGTGGATGCTATTCACAGTTACTGCAGTCATGTGGAATGAACTGTAGATTGCAGAGTGAATTGACATAGTGACTGGGCTTCTGGCCTTGTGTCTTTTTTATGTCACTGGATGCAGTATGTCACATGTGAATGATCTTTCATTGAAGCAATAATGTCCCAGGTATTGTGACATCTTCAAGGAGTGGCATTAAAATAACTGTGGTGACTTCCCACGCAGGATCTCAGAAATGCTTCATTTCTGTGCTACTGGGAAGGCAGAAAGCCAGGTATCCAGAGGCCTTCCAAAATATAACCAAGAACTAAAAGGCTCATAAAATATGGAGGAATAAATTTGAAACAATAAATAACTATGACATGAATCATAAGGATTTCTAGGTAAAATCCCAGCTTTGCTGAAGTCTTGCTCTTGACTTCAGTGAAGATTTCCCCTTTTTGAACAGCTGAGCTGGAGACCTCAGCAAACGTGGCTTGAACTTTTTTTGACACTAGCAAAGCTTTAGTGTCAAATTCTTGACTAAAAATAGTGACCTCTGGGAAGTCAAAGGAAGCTGTAAATATTACACTGACTCATTTGTTTAACAGAAGTTTGCTGGTATGCCATATACAGTATTAAGATGGTAAGAAAAATTACTCTGAAGCACAGCTTTCATCGTGGGGGAAGGTGTGTCACCTCAATAAAACTGCAGGTGAGGACTGCCACCAGTTATTTACTGCACTAAATAGTTTATTTCGAATATCTTATCACTTAGTAGCAATCTTCACAGATTTTGACATAAATCTGTAGCCAAATTCAAACAAAAAAAATGAAAAGGCATCTGTTTTCACTAAAACTGAATTTCCATGTGTCTTCTCAGTATTGAAAAGAAGGACAAGGGTCTGGCACTTCTTCCTCCTGCTGGTTTCTTGAATGCTTGTGGGGAGGTTAGCTGCAGTCTGCCTGTTGCTCTGAGAGTTGGGCTGTATGCCAGTGCAAAGATAAAGCACGTTAGTAATTCAAGGAATTTCTACAGAAAGCAACTTGTGGGAGTTTGTAGCACTGTCTGCAGACAGGAGGTGATTTTGTATTGGGAAATCAAATTTTTCTTTTTCCTCACTAAGTCAGGGTAATCTATGTGTCTCTTTGAAGAGGTACATCCTATTAAACAATGACTTCTACTTGAAAAACGAAAAAATAAATCACCACCTCAACATACACACAAAACTGGTGAAATATTTCCTGTTTGCAGGTGACTCTTTGGGATTAAAAAAAAAATATCATTAAGAGCAGGAGTGGGGAAGGCAAAGTGAGGAGAGGCTGCTCTGGGCTGATTTCACATTGAATCACTTAGCAATGAAAGCCTTTCCATTTAGTAGAGAAAGAAAGGTGTTTTGTAGCTGATGCTGAGGGAGGCAGATCCTTAAGTACACGGAGCTTTCTGTAGAGGTTATGATAACAAGAAATTTGGCATCTTTGTTTCCCCAGTGACTCTGTATTTTGGGTAGCTCTGTCCCCGTGCTGCAGAAGGCGTTGTTGGTTGTGCAGAGGGCATGGTTGGTTGGGCAGGATACCTGGCTGGTGCCACTGGCACTGGTGTCTGGCTGTGGGATGCTGAGACCAGGCACAGTGGGGCAGCTTCTGAAGGAAGTGCCTCCTTCCTTCACCTTGCTGCCTCCTTCTGCCCAGGCTGCAGAGTTCTTTTGAATAATATTTGCAATCTGAATAAAACCACTAAGGAAAACAGTACTGGAGAGTAATAGATAAGGGGGTGTTTACCAGTATTCAGCTTCCACCAGCAAAGAGTGATGCAGTGGGACAGAGGAAGCTTGCTGTAGGAACTGCACATCTTCACTGGTGACTCTTAACCAGGTTAGTGTGTCGCTGTCCTGTCACATGAGTGACTCAAAACAGCTGTACTGGCTCTTGTGCCATCCACAGCACGCTGTGGGATAAACCTAACTCACTGATGAGTGGAGGGAAAGGCAAACTGTGTTTTCCCATGGGGAATTTTGTGGCACAGATCTTTTTGGTAAAATAAGTATGAAGGTAAAAAAAAAATTACTCTTTTCCTGTGAAGAAAACTTCTGCGTCTCTTTACTGTTAAAATAGAGAACGTGTATGATGAACTGAATTTTAGTTTAAACTTGCCACTGCACAGGAGCAGTTCTGGCTCCTGTGTTTCTTCCATAATAAAATGCCACTTTATTTAAGTATTTCACATAGTACAATTCTGACAACGTGTCCTTAGAATTGTTGTTATGTATATATGCAGTATTTGTTACCTCATTGGTTTTGACGTTTTGTTTACTCTTTTTTTCTTTTGTCTTTTTTTTTTTTTTAACATGGGAGACAAAATGGCTCTTAGCTACCTGATTAATTTCTGTGGAAGGAACACAAGTTATTGTAAAAATGGCATCATCAGTCATCTTTAGTTCAAATGTTTTATAGCCAGCTCCGTGTTCAAAGAAGAATTTGTAGTGATGTTTTCCATACACATTTTAGAATCCCAATCTTAAAGCAAACCAACCCAAAAGGTCTTTCCAGGACTACTTTAATATCTTAGCAAATATTAAAGGAGAAGAATAGCCCAAACTGGGAGGAAATTTAATTGTTTTGGGAAACTTTCCATTTTGGCAGCGTTAGGTTTATGGTTGGACTTGGTCTTAAAAGATTTTTTCCAACCTAAATGATTCTATGACTTCAGTGAAACCAGAATTTCCTTCAGTAATTTTGTAACTGAGCTACAACATGAAGTTGGTCGTTTAAAATGAATTCTTGGCACTAATGAGGATTTCCTCACTTCATTTTAAAATTGTGCGAAATAAGGCAAATGTAAGCTTTTTTTTTTTCCACTGTAGTTTTATGAAGGCAGATTGTGACATGGAGAATATCTGGAAATAATAACAAGGATGCATTTTTGTTTGTTTGTTTCAGTTTTAAATAGGAGTGAACCAGTGCAATCTTTCCAGAATTGCTCTCTTTGGTTAGGGTTTGATCATACCATTCCTGGCATGGGAACTCCTGGTGTTCAGGATGAACACACTTTGTGGAGCACGGGCAAGATTGTGCTGTTCCCATGCAAATGTCTCTACAGTTGTGTTTACTCAATGGATGTGTTACATGAAGGGTTGCTGCAACTGTGCATGTCTGTTGGAGCACAGGCAAGGCTTGGATTCCCATGAGGGGCGTACACAGGTGGTTGCAAAAAGGGTTGGTTGGCGGATTCTGTTTGGAATAATGTGAATACTTGCTATATAATGTGTAGAACAAGGACAATGTGGTTGCTTTACGGTTATCATTCAGTTGGGATTCAGTTACTTCATTTTGTATCTCGTGATGGTAAAACTCAGAAAATGGGGTGTAACCAAGTGATGGGTCTGTAAATGTGTGCAGGACGGGACAGAAGGAGTTCTGAGGCACAGTTGGAGAGTGGTCATTTAAAAATAGATGCTTAAATTGTGTATATACTTGGAACATTTTGGATAGTGCATTTTAATTCATTTTGCAGTTCATGTTCTTGTAAAGTGCATCTCCCACACTTCTGAAGATTGTCTACTTGTACAATACTGTATTAACTCTTTTTCCAGGACTTCCATTATTGCTGGAGCTTCCAACGTATATGTTTCTTTTGAAAAACGTTCCTACTGTTATTTTTTTGTAAATAGTTTTTTTGTATTAAATTTGCATGGATAAACCCCACATTTCCACAATGAGTGTACATACTCTGTGTATAAAATACAAACTGTTTCATAACTTTCATGTAGTCAAGTTTTTCAATTTGATTTCACTTGAGTTTTTATATCTTTGTAGTAAACGATGAGAATTTGTTGTACATTCTTTCCAATGTCTGTGTTGCCATTTTGGTAGATAAGTGACCTGCCTCATTACATAGCAAGTAATATGTTCTTCTACAGTGACAAACAAAAGTAAGGTTAACTCTTAGTCTGGGGAAATGTAGGACACTTACATCTGAGGCATGTTTGGACTTTGATTTTGGCAAGCAGGGACATCTGTGGTGAGGTTACGTGAAGATAAAGCTGCTTTCCCTTGTAGCAGGGTCTTCAGACATTTACACACTTCCCTGTCTCACACGATGTGAAAAACACCCAGTGTCTTACAGCATGTGTATTTGGAACAACATAGTTTTTTTGAATCTTGCTAATAATAAGCTTGATCCAGTACAGAGGCTGGTACTAACAGAGGTGACCTGCTTCCCTTCCCTTCCCTGGGTTGGATCTGGCAGTAGCCAGCTCACCTCGTGGGGTGGTTTGCAGTCATTAATTGCTAGGTCCAGCATTATGGAAACGGAACTGCCAGGCTTGGGGGGTTATTCAAATGTAGGTTAAAATAGCATTCTATTTGATGATATTGATTTTTACCTCAATTTCTGTTTATTTAAAGACCTGGACAATTTTATTATCAGACCTGAATATTGAAAGTATGTATTCTCTTTTGAGAGCTGTTTTTCCCCATGAGACTTTTCATTCTGCACCTGCCCAGCTGTTCTTTGGTTCCTGATGAAGCACAATGTGGGACTATAAAGCAGAAATTGAGGAACAGCATTACAAAGAAAGTCACCACCATCCCTTGACAAAGGCATCTAAGCAGTTGGAACTCTTTTTGCAGTTATTGGTGAGGGGGTTGGGGGTTGCAGTGTTCTGCGAGTCTGTTGTTCAGTTTCCAGCTATAAAGAAAACTTTCTTATGAAAAGGCTGGAACAATACCATGTACAGAGGCCTTGTTCCAGGCTGGACTCCATGAGCTGTGAGTTCCCTGTCTTGGTTTTGATTGTCTTCATGGGGAAGGTCACTGCTGAATGAGGAAGGCATTGTAAGCAAAACACCCCTGTGATTTCCATGTGAGATATATTGAGAGCAATGTAAAGTCCATGAAGCTTTGCAGTGTAATTTCCTTAATTGGAGCTTGGTACATTTGATCAGGGAGCCACAAGCGTGTTCCTTTCTGTTTAGATTTGCAGCTGTGGATAACACAGCTCAGACATGGACTTTTTTTTCCACTGAGTCCTGAGGTGATAAAAGTTCTGCCAAGGGCAGGTTCCAGCTCTAAACAAAACTTCAGAACTTTGACAGTTCACAGCACGTGCCTTGGTAAAGGTGTCTGCTGCTGACACTGATTCCAGTGGGATCTGAGAACTAAGAGCACTGAGTACATTTTACAGACCTTTATTGCAGTGCTTCCTCAACCCAGCAGTTCCTCAGCAGCAACCTTTTCACATGTCACACCGAGCTTACTCACTTCCCTAAATCAAAGATGGGCAAGCTTGTTTTTCCTTCCTGCTTGAAATCTGCATCTCCCTCCGTGGTCTGTCGGGTACCTTCGCTGCTGGTTGCCATTGGTTAAGATTCATTGTGGTGTCTGTAGCCTTTTAACTTCCTGAGTTAGGATCTGTCTGCACCAGTGATGAATAGAACTGCAGTGCCCCAGGCTAGCATCACTGTTCAGACACTCTTAGTTCATGAACACTGTATGAGAGTTTAAAATAAATCCACAGCAAAGTCAGTGCCTGGTTTAACAGAATTCTCCTGTTTCTGGTTCTGTGTTCAGACACGTTACCAAGTTACTCTGAGTGGCTACAAATGTCACTCAGATGACTGTTAGAACCCTTCCCAAAATATTTTTTAAAAAGTTTAACATTGCCATGACTTCAGCAGATTAAATCTATTTGCAAAACATGTATATAATTGTGGTTTTAATTAGTTAGGCCTCATTAGTAATGGAAATCTCATACTAATAATATTCTGATTATATATTATATAGCCAAAGAGTAGATTATAACACAAATACCTTGTTTTCACAGCTATAACACATTGCCTTGAGAACTGAACAATGCACAACTCGGCACGGTAGATCGTAGCTACCAGTGAGGGCAAGGTGATAAGAATCAGAATTACCTGTTCTGTAATTCACAGGTGATTGTTAAAGGTTTGACTTGATGTCCTCTTAACAGAGTTTTCATTATAGTAGGGAAGTGGAACAACTAGACTGTATGTGGAACTTCTGTAGGGTTTTTTTTAGCTAACATTTAAATGTGACAAACTTACTGGAATACTTGTATTTTTCAGCAGCTCAATAAACATCTATCTTTGGATTATTATAATTCTGGCTTTATGATAGTTATGTCATTACCAGTATTTGTACAGCTTTTTATATATCCATACAGGTAGATACTCTGTGTGTGTTTGTGTGCATGTGCTGACCCTGTAGGGCTTCTGCTTATATACCTGGTGCTGTTGGAATGTCCATGATAAAGAATCACCTCTACTACTATGTGTGTAGGAGGAAGAAAAACTAAGTTCATATCTTGGGATGCATCTGTGGGACTGTATGTTGTAAGTACCACGCTAGCACACACCTATGGAAGCTCCTATCAGTGTGGGGACTGCAGGGGACCACCAGTTTTTGTATCTTTGTCTTGGTATCCTTCCATCCCACGTGCAGATGGCATTGTGTTCCTCTGCATATAAGAGTGTCTGTTGAAGGTGGTTGTCGGAGCTCTTGCTCACTGCTCTGATGAGTTTAAGGTGTGAACTTTCCCGAGGACCATCTTCTCCCTCACGCTCATCCTGTCACAGGAGGTGGCCCCAGTGCCAGTGGTAAGTTGTCCCATTAAACAGCATTTTTATCTTCCATAAAACTGTTAGATAGAGCTACATTGAAATGCCAAAGAGCAGAAAATGTAAAGAAGTGTTGCCTTTTCTCCTAATGCATTTACAGGTATTTTTCTTCTCCACGGTCAGCGTTCTCTTAAAATCCTTGTGCAGCTTGAGTGAGAAATACTGATATTTTAAGTATAAATGTTAATTTATGTTAATAAAAATATGACATTCTAGATAGACAGGTATGAATTCATGAGCTGATAGGACATTGTTCACTTCAGCCACTTGCTTTTGATCTCTAGAATCTCCTCCTATAATCAGAAGGAGGAAAATAAGTAAAGCAACAGCAAACACTGCTTCCTAGCATAAGCTTCCACGTGCATGAACTTCTGAAAAATATTTGGTAAGAGAGAACATCCCATGCTCCATGTGTTCTCCAGCCCCTAAGAAACTCGAGCAAAAGAAAGGTGTATCTGAAAACTTTCATCAGTATAATTGAGGAATGAGTAAATAGTATTGAATTCAGTCACAAATCATGTTTGTGTTAAAGCTTTTCTCCACTAATAGTGTGTGTTGTGTCTAGCTTGCACGTTGCACTGTGTACTGAAATGGTCAGTTCATGCTGTTCTTCCTCCAAGTAAGACATTTATCCAGTGATGGAATCGAGGTACTTCTGCCAACGGTGACAATGTTGTGACTTTTGGCTCAAGCAATGTAAACTTCTGTTTCCTGGGAATATCAGCTAAGTGCTGATTATCTTGTTTCTGGTAAAATGGCAGGGGAATTGTCGAAGTTTTTTTCCTCCTGTCTTTGCAAACTAAGGATTGCAAAAGCAGGGAGGCAGTAGATAGAATTACTGCTCTTGGACCGCCCCAAGCATTGTTTGTTACTCATTCTGTGAGCAGTCTGTGCCTGCCTCTTAATCCGTTGTGGTATTGCCTCTATATGGCATCACTGAGCCTTATTTGTGTTTTTGGGAACTGCAGAACTCCCTTTGCCAATTTTTACCTTTTGCTGGTGGCTTAGGGACAGCCTTAGCACACAGGCACCGTTTGCCATGGGCTCTCTTCAATAACTTGCATTAACGTGTTGTTCTAAGTTCTTTCATTGCAAATTTAAGAGTTCTGTTTGATGCATAAATTGACATGACAAACCTTGTTGTATTGAGGAAAAAGTACTGGATTCTTTCAGGATTTATGTGCCCCAAGATTGGGATTTCATTTCATTTGGTTAGATTATTTGGCCTTTCAGATATCAACAAACAGCATGAAATTCTGTTTTAATTAAAAGCAAACTTAGAGTTGCCATAATGTTCTTAGAAGACATCTGTAAAACACAGCAGATCTTCTTAAACACTTCTGTTCCCACGGGTACAGATGGAGATAGAAACCTCTCTCCCATCTGTTTTTTCTCACTTGGACTTTATATAAAACCAAGAAAGCCTTATGCACAGAAGGTTAAATTTAGTTCCTCTAAATAGGATTATTTTAAAGCCTGTATTTATTGTTGTCTTTTTAAAAGCTGCAACAAATTCATGTCTAAATTGGCTCTAAAGGGGTTTCAGTTCTCCATCAGCTTCCAGCATCTCTGCCCAGGAGGTTGGACTAGGTGACCCCCCCAGGTCCATCCCAGCCTTTGCTCAGCTCAGGCTGATGGGGCATGTGCTTGCACTGCAGTTGGGAGCATCCTTTTGCTCTGCAAGGTCTGCAGTGTGCTGCCTCACGGCTCCTGAGGACGGTGCCTTGGGAAGAGCTGGCCACCCAGCAGACCTTAGGCAGCTGTGGAGGGTGGTTTGTGCCAAATGCAGTGATTTTTTTAAATGTTTTTTCTGTTTTTAGGGAAATGGATGGGGAGCATACAGGCGCTCCTGTCAGCTGGCAGAAAAGGGAGTGTGATATTCCTGCACGAGTGAGTATGCTCTGACATTTCCAAAGTGAACAGCTGGATTGATATGAAAATGTGTCTCTTTTGCTGGTTAATTTGCCAGGTGTGCTGTGATTTTGATGGACTGAAGGAATCTGAAGGTGTTTTCCCTGCCCCACACCATTTAGTTAACACGGTTTTCTGTTAACTCATAGTTTTGGGCAGACAGTTCATGTGTTGTGGGGCCATGAAAAGCACCCACAAAAAGTGCTGCTACAGGCCAGACATTTTTTTAAACAGTGTAGGAGACAAATTTCAAGCCAAAATGAGGCATTTGAAATTGGACTGTCAAAAGTGATTAAGGGTGGGTAATATAATTACTCGCTTTTGGTTTTGTTTTTGTTTTTTTTTTTCCCCACAGCAGGAAGAAGACAGTGGCTAACTAGTATTCTGTTGAGCAGTCCTTCCCAATGGGGAGGAATTTCTGACCTCTGATGAATGTTTTCTGTGCCAGACATTCACAGACAGAAAACCTAAAAGTATGGGAATATTTGGTTTATGCTTGATATTCTCAGACTATAAAATAAGAGCCAATGAGGGACAGATGTTGTGGGCTGGAAGATAAGCCAGGGCAGTTTCCCTTGTGGGCTGTGGTTCATTTGCTTCCTCTGGAACAACCTCCCTGTTGTGCTAGGAAGTCCCCTCTCTCCTCCCTCCAGCCCCTTCTCCTCTCCTCTGGCACACACACAGCCATTGCAGTCTCTTCCCCTCTCCCACAGCTCCCCCTCTGCCCAAGGCAGGGTGGGCACTGGGCAGATCCAGCCCAGCACAGACAGCAATAACCTCTGCCCATTGCTACCTGCCATCCCAGCCTCTGTAGTCACTGCAACCCCATGCAAGACTGTAGCCATGGGGAAAGAGTGGCTGGAAAGCTGCCTGGCCAAAAGGGACCTGGGGGTGCTGGTCAACAGCGGCTGGACACGAGCCAGCAGTGTGCCCAGGTGGGCAAGGTGGCCAGCAGCATCCTGGCCTGTGTCAGCAATGGTGTGACCAGCAGGAGCAGGGAGGTGATTGTCCCCCTGTGCTCAGCTCTGGTGGTGGAAGCTGTGTCAAACATAGGGAGGATAAATCAGAACTGATCAAGGATAACACTGGAATGCGCAGTGTGTTCCCAGAGAAGCTTCACGGGACAGGAGCTGATGAAAGAATGAGAAGGTCAGGGTGGAAAACCGACTGAGGGGAGTGTGTGTCCTGGGACGTGACTGGGAACAGGCACGAGTGTCGGTGTGCCAAGAGGCATCTTTTCTATGTCCTGTTTAGCTTGATTGTTTTGGGAACACAAGTGTATAAAAGCGAACTGGTGGGGGCACAGCAGCAGTTTCACTTTTTGCTTGTCAGCTGCTTACTTGCTTGCTAAAAAAGAAACTTGCTTTGCTCAGAAAAAGAGGTCTGAGCCCTTTGCCTGCCATACATCGTTCACCACACTGGTGGGGCCACACCTCAAATACTGTGTCCTGTTTTGTCCCCTCACTACAAGGAGGACACTGAGGTGCTGGAGCGTGTCCAGAGAAGGGAACGGAGCTGGGGAAGGGTCTGGAGCACAGTGTGATGGGGAGCGGCTGAGGGAACTGGGGGGTTCAGTCTGGAGCAGAGGAGGCTGAGGGGAGACCTCATTGCTCTCTGCAACTCCCTGAAAGGAGGGGGCAGTGAGGGGGGGTCAGTCTTTTTAACCAAGTAACGAGTGATAGGACAAGGGATGATGGCCTCAAGTTGTGCCAGGGGAGGTTTACATTGGATATTAGGAACAATTTCTTCACTGAAAGGGTTCCCCAGCACTGGCCCAGGCTGCCCAGGGCAGTGGGGGAGTCCCCATCCCTGGAGGGATTTCAGAGCCGTGTAGATGAGGTGCTGAGGGACATGGGGCAGTGGTGACTGGGCAGTGCTGGGTTAATGGTTGGACTTGATGATCTCAAAGGTCTTTTCCAACCAAAAAAGTTCTATGATTCTATTCTATTGTATGATTCTAGTAAAATGCCAGGTCCTGGAGTAGTGAAAGCATGTCTGTGAAGACCTTTCCTGTGTATCCCGTTCCTGACAATACATGGGTTTTCTTCAAACCCTGTTTAGTTAAATACAGTTTGGTTTATAATGGGCCATACCATGGCCCAATGGTTTGGGCTGAGCCAATGCATGGATCAAGGGACTTAATGTCTTGAGGGACAGTGGGAAGTATGACTTCACTAAGAAAGCACCAGAGAGTGCCTCTGTTCCTGCGATGTGTTCCCAGGGGCTTCCTGCAGAGGCATTTGGTGCAAGATTGGGAGATGCTTCAAAAAAAGGCAGCTCTTCAAGATCCAGGGTTATAGCTGCATCAAAACTGTGTCATAAAGTCACTGCTCAGTCAACTTGTGAGGAATTTAGGAGACCGTAACTCATTTTTAGACGAGTGCAGATTGCTGCACTGAAGGTTTAAGGAAGGTCTTACAAAAGCAGGCAGGCTTCTGAGATCCTTCCTTGAAAATATTTTTCTTTCCTCTATTAAGAGAAATCTTCCTCCAGCAGCTGAAATCCAGCTTGTAAGTCATAACTCATTAACATGTTGATGATTTATTAGTATATTTCTTAAAGCCTGTTGAAAAATTTTTTCCTGTTATATTTCTTCACAGAATTACTCAAATGTACAAAGTCAACTCTTCGTAACGCAGGGCAAGCCCCAACTAACAGAGCATGACACCAGTAAAAGTCAGAAAGGGGAACAAGTAGGAAATACTGTGATGATTTTTGGGCTTCATCCTACACCCCCACAAGCACCTTTACCCTCAGTTCTGTATTTCTCACATGCTAGGCTTAAGAAGTTAGGTGTTAGCCAGTCGTCTTGTGTGCCACGTGCCCAAGTGGTCTTGAAATGGGTTGGGCCATGCCTGCAAGGGGAAACTGGTGCAAACACTAGTTCTTTCCTACCAGTAACTGATCTGTTAAGCTATCCAGCCTGGGTTTATTTTGGGAGGTGGCAGTGCCTCTAGCAGTGCCCAAGCTTGAGAAATGCAGCAGCTGAACTGTACTGTTTTGATTAAGAACCTATTTTTTTAACTCCCCTGTTTCTCCCCACTTGGTGTGTGGGTGGAACCTTTGTCACAGCAAACGTGGCAATCTGCACAGGGCAAACTGAATTTGTTGCACAACCTGGCAGGGTGAGAGCAACTTGTGAGGGCAAGGTGCTCTGGTGCCCTGCTGAGAGCTGGAAGGTGTTTCCAATGCTCTGCCTTGTACCATCCCTGTGACCTGAAGTGACACACCAGGGAGTTCAGGTGCTGACACCTCACAACTGTGTGCCTGAGGGCCCAGATCAGCACCCAGCCATCACGGGGGTGGGGCATTTATTCAGGCAAACCACGGACACTGGGACACATTTGGCTTTCAGTCACAGAATCCTTGGAGGAGGTGGCTTGTTGGGTGTTAGGAGCTCTGCACACTCAGGAGTTGATGAGTGGAAGCTCAGGCATTTGATTGCTTATAGTGTCTCTGCAAAGACTGAACCAACAAATCATTGTTTTATAGCTCTTCAGTAGTGCCTCCATTCAACTTTTCACTGGGCTGCTATGTGCACATTCTCCATGACGTCAGATTTTTGGCTCTGGCAATTTAGCACTCCTTAATCCATGGTGAATCAAACTCTGCTGATTTATGTCAAAGGTGTTGTATTTCCTTAGGTGTTTTTCCCAAGGTAAAAGGCTGTGGTTGGTGCAAATGCTGCTCTGTGAGCTTCTCCAAAGGGCAAACCCAACACAGCTCCTCTTGAAAAGGATCATGAGGAGACTTGCATGGGAATGGCCCACCCACAGCTCTGGCTTTGGAAATCCACTGTGCTTTTGTAGATCTTTGAGCAGTGTTATCTTCAGATCTGCTCATGTGGACCCACTTCTTCATCAGTGTTACAAATTGCTGATAAATTATCCAGCAAAAACTTCTGTCCCCAACATGCCATGGACACCTCTGGCCAGAATCAGTCTCTCTCTACCAAGGTGACAGGGGATGGTTTTCAAAGCTGGGCTCTGCCCTTCTAAGCCACAGGTAGGATGGATGTCCTGGTTCCCCAGGCACAGCCCCATGGCCCAGCCATGAGCAGCCCCCAGTCAGTGGGAGCTCCACTCAAGGCACTGACTCACAGGGGTATCCCACACCTCCTCAGCATGGTCATGATAAAAGGAGAGAGCTCACTGAGGGGGGCGTCCTCCTCTCCCTGGGCTCCTCCCTTGTGGCCTTCTGCTCCTGCTGTCAACATCAAGGACTGGGCAGAGTAGAACCTCCCATACTTTAATGCTGATTGTTGTATCAGTTTTGTTATTCTATTAAATCTGTTTCTACTTCAGCTCACAGGACATCTGCCTTTTTTTCTCCCCAATTCTCCCTCTCAGCTGGGGAGGGAGCATCGGGTGGTGGATGAACTGCTGAGGTTTAGCCCTGAGTACTGGCTAACCACAGCCAATGGACTCGCCAGAGCAGCCTGTCAGGAGGCTCTGTGTATCCTGCCCTGGCCCTCCTTGGCAGCCCAGGGTCCTGCAGCAGCTTCTGGAGGAAGGCATCTTGCACAGTAATGCTTCACAGGGACCAGAGCTGCAAAGCAGCTCATCGCTCTCCCATGGATTACTGTTCCTCTGCTTTGCTTTTCACTGTTACCTAATGCCTGCATGCTCCTGGGCACGTACAGGGACTTCAGCACTGCCAAAAGGGGCTGGTCTGCCTTTTTTTTCCTCATTAAATTTCCTGTTGCAGAACAAACCTATGTAAAAGTGTCCACAAGCCAAATGATACTGGTGAAATCTCACCTCTTCACTGGCCAATAACCAAGAGATCCCAGTTGGTGCTGGGAAGCCCAAGCAGCTGTACCTGCACCTCCCTGGAGAGCAGTGCTGCCACCAAGTCCTCCTGCAGTCCTCTAGAGCCAAACTGCCAGCATGTCCTGTCAGGACGTGAGGTCTGATCTCCCAGGGAACCAACTCCATCCCACCAGTGTCACTTCTGCCTGTAACTGCTTGGGGTAGCTTTTTCCTTCTGCTGCATTCCTGTCTGAAAGCAGCAGCCATACGATCAGGACCTTGGTCAAAATGTATTTCATGGGAAATAACAATTAAGTGAAGCTATTCCTTGGTGAGAAAGGCTTGTGCAGTTTGAAAGGACCCAGGGGAAGCAAAGACCAAAATTTCCCATTGGATAAAAAGTTAAACAAGTGTACTTTCATAAAATTCTTTTTTTTCTTTTTCCCACAAATGAAGCAGCCCAGCTGTGATCTGCTTGTGGAGACTTGCCTGCCCATCACTGGGATGCTGAGCATTAGCTCGGGATGTGTAGAGCTGCCGTGGTCACTGCCTTGCAGGTGCCAGGAGCTGAGAGACCTCCAGCCTCCGAGCCCAGCCGGGATGTTCAAGGTTTTCCCCCCTGCTCACCGCAGAGCCCCCAGCCCAGACCGTGGGCACAGGAGCTGCAGGGAGCTGCATGCTGCCTGCCTGCAGGGGTTTTGCTGTGCAGCTCTCCCCGTGCTGGGGTGGCTGTGTGACCAGCAGCCTCCCTGTGAGCTGGCCCCCAGCCAGGCAGGAGCCCGGCAGGAGTTAGCTGGAACCAGCAGATTTCCACAAAACACTTGAGTTTGCATTCATCAGGGTTTTCTGGTCAAATGGCATCTTGGTGGCAGGAAAACCCCTGAGACGCCGGTGTGGGGCTGTTTGCTGCATCCCGTGTGTGCAACGTGCTTGCTTTGCTGGCTGGGAGGGGATGTTGAGCCAGCTGCCTGCCATGGGCTGTCAGCAGTGCTTGTCTTCCCTTCCCTATTTCACCATGGACATCTCACACACAGACCACTTGCTGGCTGGCTCTTCAGATGCAGCTGCTTGAAACTTACTTTCTAGAAAGAGGAACGTATGCAGGACTTGTTCTTCCATTTTGCTGTTCTAGTTCTCTTTTTTTTTTAGAGTTAGTAACTGTTTTTGTCTTGCACTGCTTACCTGGCTCAAAGGAGAAGCCCGACGCGTTATGGTAAGCCGGAACGACGTGAAATCTCGCGGCTCGCTCTCTGCTGCCTTTAGCCAGGTGGGTGTGGGAGAATTTGACTGCTTTACATTGTGATTTTATCTTTTGTGGCTTCTGGAGACTCACCGTAGCTGTTCAGGTGAAATGCAGAATGTGGGTTTGTGCATACCAGCATTTCTGTCTAAATTTGAAAGAGCTTCCCAGCGCTGCTTTTTCTTTTTCACTGGTACTGATGTTTGTGGTGTTGAAATAACTTTGATTGCATCTGCCCAGAGTTGAAGCTGATGCTTGAATTGCAGATTTTCAGACAGATTTATTTTTTTTTTTTTGCTTGAAGCAATCTGTGTCCTGTCCCCTGCAAGCCACATCCTGGCTCTTCTGAAACCCTGTGCTCATTCCTAGCTTAGATGTCTTCTTACATTATTCCTTTTATGGAAAGATTTAAATAGCTTTTAAGATCATTAACAGTGTTTAGGCTGCTTATAACAGTCTTAGGCAACCTAATGAGCATTAGATTGCTAATTGCTGTCAGCAGGTACTGTTGAGGGGCTGTCTGTTCCTGGCCAAGCAGGTACTCAGGGTTAATGCTTGTCCTCCTGGGGGAGGTGTCCAATGGTTTGCTCCTGAAGAGGACAAATCCATTCAGCACTTTTGGGGTGTCTTTTCAAAAAAAAGAATTTCTTCTCAGTTTGTTCACCATCAGGTCAAACTTTGTAACTTTAATACAGCATTTAATGAATCACCTTTCAGCACCAGTAAGATGTTTAGGTGAGGCATAAATGCTTGGGCTGCTGTTTGTGTTGGTGACCCAGGCCACCATAGGGGACCAGGAGGGCAGGCCAGCACTACTGCCCCCTCTAAAGGCATCACAGGCTCCAGGAAAACCACCTGCCCCCAAGGCAAATGCTATTTCATATCCCTCAGGGTTGCAGCATAGGTTTCAAGGACCAGTCTGTGATAACAAGCTGGACCTTGCTCTTTCCCCTGCCTTTGCCAGCTGCCCTGCTCATGCACTGACCCTGTGCTTATCCCTCTGGATCTGGCTGCCAGACCCTGCCCATGGCAGCAGAGGCAGCATCAGGCTCTGGCTGCAAAGCACCTCCAGGATTGCATTGTTGCTGAGGAAGGACCCCTTCTCCCAGCTAGCCACCCTGGGCTCCCTGTGGGATGTACCTGTCTGGTGTGTGCCAAGGACCCAGCAGTGACCAAGGAGGTGACAGCAGCTCAGCCCCTGGCAAATTCTGTCCTTGCCAGGGCAGTGGCAGTGCTGCATCCCCCCTGGAGAGGGAAGGAGGCAAAAATGAAGTGAGCAGGAGCTGCCAGATCCCCCAGCACCCCAGGTTAGGGCATTCAGCTGTACAGAATTCTGTCTTTTATATGTAGTACTCCCACTGCACAGTGATCACATCAGAAGGATCTCTGCCAACATCTCTGTGAACTCTCTAGTAGAAGACATGGAATAGTATTCAAAGAAGAAGGAAAGGGAAACTTATTTTGCTTGTCCCAAGGTCTCAGAGGCTTGTGGAGGAAAAATCAGTTTTAAAAAATGATGCAGAGAGGCGAAGGCCATGAGGCTGTTCTTATTTTAAGGTGGGCTGAAAGCTGAGATGGAGCACTGGCTCCTTGTGCTGCCAGTGCTGGCAGCTGGTGTCTGCATGTCAGGCACGCTGCTTTGCCCATCACATCTCCGTCCCCACCGTGGGCTGTGCTGCTGCCAGGCTTGTTTGCCCAGTTACCGTGAGAGCACTTCATGTGAAATATTTCTGCTCTCATAACAGCTCTCCAGACCTCTTTTTTTGTCTATTTAATTCAGGAGCAACCTAAAAACAAGAGTGGAAGTAATTACCACTGTCCTGTGGAACCCAGCATGTTAAATGAGGAGGATTAAAACCCACAGGCAGGACACAAATCTACTTTTGGGGGTCAAATGCTGCTGGGGAAAAAAGTCAGCACAAGGCAGGGCCGGTGGCTGGTGGGGGTAGGATGCTGGTGTGCCTCCTGCCAGAGGGAAGCTGGGCTGAGACCTGTGTATTCATCACAGGCAAAAGGATGTTTTGCAGCAGGGTGGGATTTTTTTCCCCCTGGTATTTAGCACTGGGTTAGCTATGGAAGGCCTGACTGTCCATCACATCGCTCTGGTAACAAACCTGCTTTTATGGAAACACACCAGGCTCTTGCCATGGTGCTGCACTCTTGGGTTTTCAACAGCGTGTTGGCAGCCAGCCTTGCCCTGCTCACCCCAGGAACTGCAGCTCCTGCTGGGTTCAGGACTGCACAGAGATTTAAGAGCTGTGCTCTTCCAGGTAAACTCATTTCTGCAGCCGGGCTCGAAGCCACATGGTGGGAAGACAGACTGGTCTTATCTAAGAGAGCCTCTGGGCCAGGTGGAGAACCTGTGTGTCCACCTGTGGGACCTGGTGGGCTTGGTGGGAGGAAGCAAATGAAGGTTGTTTGGTAACTCTTAATGAACAGCTGCCTGGTGCCCAGCTCCGACCCGTGGGACAGGCACGGGAGGACAGTGTGGATGGGAGCGATTTCTCTTTGGACATTTTCAGGTTCTCTGCTCCAGAGAGGCTCATGGCTCAGTCTGATGGGTACAAGGTGTTATTTCTATCTGCTCTTGCCTGAGGAGCAGAAAGTGGTCCTGGAGCAGCCCTGTGGTTCCCAGTACAGGGCCAGCAGCTCACACTGCCTCCAGGCTGCACAGCTCCCAGCCTGCAGACAGGGGTAACAGGAGGAACAGGGGAATGGCCCCTTCCTGGGGACCAGGGATGCACAGGTCTTCCCCATAAACCCTGCATCCCCTGACAGAGCCTGCCCTGGCTGCAGGACCCAGTTGCACCCAGTGCTCGTGGTGCTGGAACCAGCCAGGTCTGCCACGGGCAGAGCTCTGTCTGCACGCGTATGTCGGGCAGCTCTTTGTCCCCCAGCTCCTGCTGGGAGCTGTGTCACAGCCTTCCCGTTCTGGAGATAATTTTTAGCTGCTTTTGCATTTCCATCTGGATGTATTTGTGGCCTGTTTATTAGCAGTTGTTGCTCTCCCAGCGTTGTGTCTTCATTTCAGTTCTTTCTGTCACGCCCTGGTACATTTAGCAGTGAAATTTGGGCTCTGGCATGACAGCCTGTGCTCCTGGTGCCCTTCCAGCCTGGCAGCACAGCCCTCCCTGCACACCCCTGGAGCCACACCATGGCCAGAGGCTGGCTGCCAGGCACAGCTGCACATGTTGGTCAGTGCTGTCCAATTACTCAGCCTGCCTAGCCTGCTTTTCTTTCTACAAAAATGTTATGTGCCAGGGTAGAACCAAGTCACCGAGTTGTTTATTAAAAGCTGCCACTGGACCACAGTAATCATACAATCACAGAATGGTTTGGGTTGGAAAGGACCTTAAATCTCATCTCGTTCCAACCCCCCTGCCATGGCAGGGACACCTCCCACCAGCCCAGGTTGCTCCAAGCCCCATCCAGCCTGGCCTGGAACACTGCCAGGGAGGGGGCAGCCACAGCTTCCCTGGGCAACCTGGGCCAGTGTCTCACCACCCTCACAGCCAACAATTTCTTCCTAATATCTAGTCTAAATCTCCACTCTTCCCGTTTAAAGTCATTATTCCTCATCCTATCACTCCATGCCCCTGTAAAAAGTCCCTCTCCAGAGGGTCTCAAATGAAATTACATACATGTATTACATATAAGAATGAAATTATTCTCACGGGCTCCGCTAAACCCCCAGCCCAGCTGCATGGGAGAGTCAGTCAGAGCGAGTCCACGCGTGGGCAAAGGGCACGTGCAGGTTGTGGAGGAAATCGCTTGAGGAGCAGAAGACGACGCGCTGCGGTGGGAAGACGGGAGCCAGCAGGCTGTGGACGCCTTGGTCAGGGTGTGTTCCCAGGGCAGGAGGTGTTCTCCACGCAGACACCAGCTCACCAGCAGGAAAGCGAGGTGCTCGGGGTGAGTACGGGGTGCCTCTTGCGCAGCGAGGACTCCGTGCTGGAGGAAGCGGAAAGGTGGAGGCAGTGTGTGACGTTTGGCCTGTGGCTGGATGGACCTTTCTGGGAACAGGATCACGGAACGCAGAGATTCCAGCGGTGTCAGCTCCACAGCAGCTGCCTTGTTGGCTTATGTGGCACAGGCACATTCAAACAGCTGCTGTCCCTTCTTTGAGATGTTGTCTGAGCCTGAATTAGTCCCCAGCAGTAGCCATCTGCAAAGAAATAACGGGGAAAACGGAGATCTCTACTTACCACAGCAATAAATATTGACACTGGGTGTTGCTAGAGAGTCTGGATTCCTTCCATCATCTCCCGAAGTCCCACGGAAGCCATAAGTGTTTAATTTATTAATGCAGAGAAGGGATTTTTCTTGCAGCACTCAGTCTGTTGCCACTGCCCCATGCTCCTCTTCCGAGCTTGTGTCCTCGTGGTGACACCCCCATTCCCAAACGCGGTGCTGGAGGCCCCAGGTCTGGTTGGAATTGCTGAGTCTCTGACTCCGGCGCCGTGCAGAGAGCCTGTTTAATGCAACTGGTATGAAAGGGTCTGGCTTCCCTGAAACACGAGGCAGTTAAGAGGCTTTTATAAGTCACTGATTTGTCATGCCACTGGCAATTTCAGAAGCATCCTTTCAGATGAAATGAAACGTGCCATTCAGTTTGTTCATCGCTGGGGCCTTTTAGTTTTCGTTTTGTGGGATAGGAAGCGACTTCTGAACGTGGAGCAAAATTGCAAAGTCAAAAGTTTTTATTCTGAGCCATCAGATCCCAATATTTAAATATAGGAAGGCAACAGATTATTTGACAGAACCAATTTAGCACAACTGGGGTGAATGTATCAAATATATTTAAAACAAAAGAAAGGATTTGGCCCATTTTTTTGGACTTAGCTCCAGTAATGATCTTTGCTATCTGCTTTGCCATTTCCAATGAGACATTTCAGCAACGATGCTGCTCTTCCTTTATTTCCCCAAAACAAAAGTGGATTTTTACGGAAGTGCTTTTAAATTTCTGCGTGTACCTGCCCAGCATATCTGTCAGAGGCCACAGACCCAGCCCAGGGGCTTGTCTGCTCTTTGAAATCTCTTTCTCAGCCTGAAGGCACCTTTAGAAGTTTGCTTTCCCTGGGTTTTAGCTCTTTTATTCGTATTGCCCCTGTATCATAGAGTCATAGAATAGCCAATTCCCCACTGCCCCATGTCCCTCAGCACCTCATCTCCACGGCTCTGAAATCCCTCCAGGGATGGGGACTCCCCCACTGCCCTGGGCAGCCTGGGCCAGTGCTGGGGAACCCTTTCAGTGCAAAAATTTTTCCTAATATCCAATCTAAATCTCCCCTGGCACAACTTGAGGCCATCACCCCTCGTCCTGTCACTGTTACCTGGGAGAAGAGACCGACCCCCCCTCACTGCCCCCTCCTTTCAGGGAGCTGCAGAGAGCAATGAGGTCTCCCCTCAGCCTCCTCTGCTCCACACTGAACCCCCCAGTTCCCTCAGCCACTCCCCATCACACTGTGCTCCAGACCCTTCCCCAGCTCCGTTCCCTTCTCTGGACACACTCCAGCAGCTCAGTGTCCTTCTGGGAGTGAGGGGACAAAACGGAACACAGTATTCGAGGTGTGGCCTCACCAGAGCTGAGTACAGGGGCACAATCACCTCCCTGCTCCTGCTGGTCACACCATTGCTGACACAGGCCAGGATGCTGCTGTCTCGTGTTCAGCCACTGTCAGCCAACACCCCCAGGTCCTTTTCCACCAGGCAGCTTTCCAGCCACTCTGCCCCAAGCCTGGAGCGTTCCATGGGGTTGTTGTGACCCAAGTGCGTGACCCAGCACTTGCCCTTGTTAAACCTCATGCAGTTGCCCTCAGCGCATCGCCCCAGCCTGTCCAAATCCCCCTGCAGAGCCTCCCTACCCTCAGGCAGATCGATACTCCCACTCAACTTCGTGTCATCTGCAAATTTACTGAGGGTGCATTCGATCCCCTCATCCAGGTCACTGATAAAGACATTAAACAAGACTGGCCCCAAAACCGAGCCCTGAGGGACACTGCTGGTGACCGGTCTCCATCTGGATTTAACTCCACTCCCCACCACTCTCTGGGCTCGGCCATCAGCCAGTTTTTAACCCAGCAAAGAGTCCACCTGTCTGAGCCATGAGCCGCCAGCTTCTGCAGCAGAATGCTGTGGGACACAGTGTCACATGCCTTACTGAAGTCCAGGCAGACATCCACTGCTTTTCCCTCACCCACTGGGTGGGTCACCTGGTCATAGAAGGAGATCAGGTTGGTTAAACAGTTGTTGCCCTTCATGAACCCATGTTGGCTGGACCTGATCCCCCCGTTGTCCTGCATTTGCCATGTGATCTCCCCCAAGATGAACCATTCCATAACCTTCCCCGGTACCGAGGTCAGGCTGACAGCCTGGAGTTCCCCAGATCCTCCTTCCTGCCCTTCTTGTAGATGGGGTCACGTTGGCAAGTTTCCAGTCATCTGGGACCTCCCCCGATAACCAGGACTGCTGAGAGATGATGGAGAGCGGCTTGGCAAGTTCCTCTGCCAGCTCCCTCAGCACTCTTGGGTGGATCTCATCCGGCCCCATAGATTTATGGGTGGAAGGAAGCTCCTGTGAGAGGTTTGTGAGCACACAGTGACTCAAGGAGTCTCTCACCCAGCTGACAAATCCCAAAAAATCTCATTTGTGAGAAAAACCAGACAAGTCAGTGATGCTTCCAAACACAAATGTAATGGGGAAGGCAGCCATGACAGCAAAAAACCCTCCATGGCTTTGCCTGCTGCTGGATGCTGGGGTGGTGGACCTTGTACTGATAAACAAGGAGGGACTGGTCAAGGATGTGAAGGCAGAGGGCAGCCTTGGCTTTAGCGACCACGAGATGGAGGAGTTCAAGATCATGTGCAGTAGGCACAGAGCAACAAGCAGGATCATAACCCTGGACTTCAGGAGGGCTGGCTTTGGTCGCTGCAAGAAACTCCTTGGAGAAATCCCATGGGACAGGGCACTGGATGGTAGGAGGGCCCAAGAGAGCTGGTCAGTATTCAAACATCATTTCCTCTTAAGCTCAGGGTCGTAGCATCCCGAAGAGTAAGAAATGATGTAAGGAGACCTGAGAGGTGGTGGAGTCTCCATCTCTGGAGACATTTAAAACCCTTCTGGACGTGTTCCTGTGTGATCTACTCTAGGACCTTGCTCTAGCAGGGGAGTTGGACTGGATGATCTTCAGAGGTCCCTTCCAACCCCCACAGCTCTGTGATTCTGTGTCTTGCTGTGGATTCCATGAGGCTCCAGGGAAAGGCAGGCACAGGGCACAGCAGTGGGTGGCTTAGCTGGACAGCAGCTGTACCAGCGGTCCCTGGGGAGAGGTTGGTGCGTGGGGCTTTGCCAGGGCACCCTCCCAGCTGCGTGCTGGGCTGGCTGGTGACCCAGCGTGGGTATATTTTTATTAGAATCATAGGATCAAAGAATGGTTTGGGTTGGAAGGGATCTTTAAAGCTCATCTCGCTCCAACCCCCTGCCATGGCAGGGACACCTCCCACCAGCCCAGGTTGCTCCAAGCCCCATCCAACCTGGCCTGGAACACTGCCAGGGAGGGGGCAGCCACAGCTTCTCTGGGCACCCCTGGGCCAGTGTCTCACCACCCTCACAGGAAAGAATTTCTTCCTAATATCTAATCTAAATCTGCTCTCTTCCAGTTTAAAGCCATTCTTCCATGAGCTTGTCATCATCTTCTGTAGGAGTTTTTTGCAACTTAACTCCAGTTGCAGAAGAGTCAGTAAGATGCAAATTGCTGCCTGTCCCTGCCCTGTGCTCAAGGCCGTGAAGCTCTGGCCAAGCACGTGCAGGGATTTGCCCTGTGTTTCCCACAGCTTGCTAGGGCATTGCTGGCAGCTACAGCCAGTAAGGTCAGTACAAGCAAAGGTCTGAGCCCGTGGCCGTGCAGAGATGTGCCCTGAACCACTGCTCTTGCTCCCACCCACAGGCAGTGCCTCCCCTCAGCACGGCTGGAGCAGGGCATGGATCCTCCCCAGCCTGCCCCCAGCCCATCTACTCCTCCAGGACCAGCATGGGGATTGCATTAACACTGCCAGGGGAGGAACACAGCACGGACCTCAGGTACCAGCACAGTGGCACAAGGAGAGGAAAATTAAAACTTCTCTAGTTTCCAAAGGGAGCTGGTTTGGGCAGGAGGGTGGTGGAGGAGGCTGGATGAGCAGATGCTTTTCAGCCTGGAGCTGCACTCACTGCTCCTCCCCGGGTGCTCCAGCACAGCCAGCAGCATCATGAAGCCCCTACTCTTGCAAATCCCAACTATGCTTTTTTTTTTTCCAACCTAATTTTCTCAGGAACTGACCCAGTTCTAGCACTCGGGATCTGGCATTCACCCTACTGACAAATGTTTCTCATCTGTTTCAAACGATCTGTCCAGTGTGACCTTTTCTGGTTAAGTAGCTTACACAATGAAAAATACATGAATGTTAAATCCTAAACTTGCATAACTCAAAGTGTGGCCATACATTTACCGGCTGCAAGGGACTTTTTTTCCCCATCCTTTGCAGAAATTAGAAGGAAACAGCCAGCACTGTGCAATTGCAGTAAGGGGAGAATTCACCCATGAGCTCCTCACTCCCAAAATCCACAGAGTGCTCAAGGCAGCAGGGTTTGTACTGCCCATTTCTGCTCCTTTTTGCTTTGGAAAGATGAAAAGCAAGGGGCTGTTTACCTGTACAGTGGTCTCCAGCCCCTGGCAAAGCCCCCATGGCCTTCTGGGGCCATTTCCCAACCAAATGCCACCGCAGATCAGGACAGTGGTGGGTTATGGGCTTCCTCACTTCAGTGCTCCCCTTGGCACCCATCAGGACTAACTGGTCTCCATAGTCCAGGTGCTCTTCCTCACTCTCATCTCTGGATTCAAAGCTGTGGTCTCTCCCAGCACCCAGCAGCTGGTCTTGTTTTGGGAAGTAGCTGCTATAACCAGGTGTGTGGGATCTTTAGAGTAGTAAAAGGTAAAAAGGTTCTGAAATTTTGCTTGCAACTGCCTTCAAAGTCCAAAAAGTTCAAAAGTGTGAAGGATGATGGTGCTCTCTCCATTGGCACCCACATTCAAAGTGTCTTGTTGAAGCCAGAACCAAATAGCTGTGATGTGGTGGGAATGGCTTCACACCTTCTCAAGTGTCTCAGTGCCTCCCACACGTCCATGGAGCCAACCCCACAGGCTGGCAGCGCTGCCCTGCCTGCACACGACTACCTGTTGTGCACAGGGTGGCAAGGGGCCTCATCCTGCCTTTGCCATTGACTCCAGCTGAAAAGCAATAGCACATTTATTTGAGCATCAGTTCAACCAGCGATACCTTAAGTCTCATACAGGTGTTTGGAGGGCAGTTTTCTTCCTAACAAGAAGAGCTCCTTCTGTTCCTGATGCTGTTTCTCAGCATGCCTAAGTTTGGCCATGGGAAGATCAGCCTGTTGTTGTCAGGACACGTGCAATCACAGCTCCACTCTTTCCAAAACAGCCTTTATCATCCTTCCTGGCCAGGGAGTTGCTGCAGCCAACTTCCCTTGACTCACGCAAGGCAACATGGAGATGACCCACCCCTGTATGACTGGCTGGTCCTTTAACACAGCAACAGGAATCATGAGGTGTTTTTTCAGTGAGATGTATTCAGTACCAGAGCTCTCACCTGGGGCAAACCAGGTGTGGTTGAAGCACCCGCTGCTTGCAGGGAGTGCTCCAGGCTGGGGGCAAGGGAGGGCTCGTCAGTGGATGCAGGGAAGGAGGGATAAAATAAGCGTTGACAGGCAAGGTTCTCCAAGGGTCATGTTGACCAGCTGTGCTGATGTGCCCAACCCACAGGAGTGAGGGGATGGATAAGTTTAAATATTTCCTGTGGAGTGCTGAGAGGCAGGAGCAGCTGGATTGGCTCCGGAGCCAGTGGAGCTGGCAAGCTCTGAGGGAGGCACTGTGGTGGGTACAACTGGAGCTGGCCCTGCTGGACCACTGTGGAGCCACGTGGGCGGAGATGCTGCATGGGACCGTGGCTTCCAAGTGCCAGGGACAGCCCTGTGTTGCTGCAGTGGGCGAGGGCAGCCTCCTGCACACACCCAGCACTGGCTGTGCCATTTGGTTTTCATTATAATGACTCATTTAAACACTTCAAACATACCTTTGACTCACTTGAGCACAGTTATAGCAACAATTAACACTGACACCTCATATATCATAGGAATGTCCTCTCTGGTGTTAGCTTAGTAAAGCCTCTGACCATGTGGCAAGTGCCATGAACTTTGTAATGCAGCTTCTGATCCCTGAAGAAAACATGAACCTCTTTAAAAACCTGCAAATTTCTATGAAACACAAAGTTCTGAGCCAAGCAGCCGTGAGGCTGCTGAGAAGCTCAGCACTCCAGAGGCAGATGGGCTCCCATGCACTTAGAGCTCCAGGTAAGAGCACTTTGCTGGTTTTAAATCTTTCCCTGTAAGTCTTTGTTTATTTTTACTAGCCTTGTAAAACCACATGAATACATTAAATTTAACTGTAGTGGAAATGGAAAAAGCTTCCCCCACTAACATTCACACACAGACCTTGCATGCTGTTACTCACCAGCTGTGAGTTATAGCTGCAGCTTTTTCCAGCTCTGTAAGCCAGCTCTCCTTATCCTTGCATCCTTGTCCTGAATTATGAGCCCTTTCCGAGGCAGAGACTTATGCACACAGCCAGGTTTGTACTGACGAAAGTTTTATGCCGTGTTCAATGTGTTAAGAAGTAATTCCGGTCATTTTTTCTGACTAGAACTTCTCCATAGATTCTCATTTCACAGTGAAACAGAAGAATTACTGGTATTGCTTATGTTTCTAGACTTGAGGGAATTTGATCTTAATTTAAATTGAAAATTAGCTGTTAAAGTTGTGTATTTTTAATTGCTGCCACATGTTCCCAGTTAGAATTTCTGGTTGATTTAAATGCACACACACACTCCCAGCACAACCTGTCTCCTCTGGCACCCCTGAGCCACTTCTGCTTCAAATGATGGGGTTTTTGTTGGCCCTGACCCTCAGATTTCCCAAGATCTCCCTCTGACTTGGAGGTCTGCCATTCAGCAGACCTCCAATTTCGTACTGTCACACTGTCCTTGGGTGCTGAGGAGTAAGCAGCCATGCCAGGGTAGTCAACAGCAACCTGGGAGTCCACCAGTTCGAGCCAGCACTGCGTGGACAACGTAAAGTGAGTTTGTAACCTCAAAGGAGCTCAGTGATGCATCGTGTGTTCTTGGGGATGTCACCATGTTCTTATACAAGCAGAGCTCAGGCAGTGACCTTAAGCTTTTGGAGAGATTGATTATATCCATCTCTCTATCTGTGTCTATCTCTATTGATTATCTCCATCTCTTTATCTATCTCATCTATATCTATAATCTATATCTATACCTGTATCTATATCTATATATGACAGCTATTTCCATATCTCTATCTAATCTATATCTATAAGTGTATATATATATAAAAATTAAAGAATATATATTCTTTTTACCTGTAATCCATGTGCTTTCTGGCATAGGGTAGCAGGCTGGGCTGGTGTGTCCATAGGCAGCAATTCCTACCCACCTTCAGCATGAAATCTGAAGGAAGGAGAAGCACCCCCCTGGAAAACTCTGCTCCTTTCTCCCTCTCAGTCCCCATCTGCCCTTCAGCAGACCTGCTCAGAAGGGGAAATTTGCCACCTTCAAAAATTATCATAACTAAGACTTCTCACAAGTATTCCTACCGGTTTTGTGGGGTTTTTGTCGGAGGGTGAATTAGAAAGGAAATTTTCTCTCTGCTTTTTTTTTTTTTTACTTCCTTTTTAGTCACCAAATCCTGAAAGAGGAAAGCCAAAAGCACTGGTGACAGTTGCATAAGACGTGCCTGCTTATTGGATAAGGCAATGCTCAGGAACTCTGTTTTGTTTTTTTTTTATTTTAAATGAAAATGTCACTGGTTTGAGGCAGTTCCCACAGGAGGCGGGTTCCCACGGCTGCATCACTCTTTCCGCAGAAGACACGCTGTAGCTGGTGTGGTGACTGAAGTGGAGGCTGATGTGCCTTCGGAGAATGTGCTTAGCTAGCCAGAAACTATTGCAAACGGAGCTCAAGTCATCCGTGTGTTGCCATCCCCAAAAGTACAAATGAGCGTCCTCAGGGGAATGATTAATCAGACTTGGTAAATGAGTGAAAAGGCACTTGTTGTCAGTGCTCACCCTGCAGAGGGAATGCCAGGACCCCACCAGTGCGCTTAAGCCTTTCAACTCCACTTCTTTATTTCTGCAGCCTCCTTGCGCAGGACCGCGTTTCTGACTGCACACCTCCCCGTGGGAACCTGGGACACCCCACCGCTGAATGGCTCTCCAGTGGCTGCACGTCCTCGCTGTGGCGCTGGCGTGGGGCTGCCTGGCCTCCTCCTCTTCCTCCTCCTCCTCCTCCTCCTCCCACACCGCAGGTAAAGCCCGCCGTGCCCTTTGCGTCGCTGCCTGACACGTGCTCCGCATGAACTCGGGCCCTTGAGGAGTGTTAGTCCTGCAGCTGGAGCTTTTCTTGTGGGTTGTGTTACAAGTGGCTGCTGCAGAAACTTGTAATTAATTGTGTAAATATATGGTGTGTTTAGTGGGTATTTTTTGGAGTAACTTCAAAAGGAGCAGAAACTGCCTTCGGTGCACAGAAAATATATTGTGTGCTATAGAGTTAGTAGGCATAACGACTACTGGGATACATAAATGCTCCTGATCCTGATCCCAGTCAGACAGACTGTGCTAGGGGTAAGAAACACAAGGCTTATTAATTGCAGAATAATAATTTCTTCTAAAAAAATATTGCTCTGCAAGCCATCGTCCATGGCAATGGCACTTCAAGCACCCTTTGCTCAAGCCCTGGAGCACCTCTTTGCTGCCCTGCACCCGCCACCCCCAGCCTTTTTGACCTCTGGTGGCTGGGACTTTGCACTCAAAAGCTTTCCTGCTTCAGAGAGACAGCAAGCAGGTCTGTCTGTCCCTGCCAGAACTGGTGCATGGTGGAGAGGTGAAAGCGTGGCCAGGAGGGCACTGCCAGGCTCTGTCCTGCCAGCCAGCACGCACAGAAAGCTGCCAGCAAACACCTTTAACATCAGTTTCTCCAAATGGGAGTCACCAGCAGCACGGAGAAGCGCAGACATCGAAGATACCGGGGTGGGAAGCTGGCAGGGTGCCACTTTCCCACTGGCAAAATAGGCAGAAAATTGCAAAACCTCCTGCTGCTCGAGCCACCTAAGGTACCACGGGGCGACGGGGTGGGAGGTGCTGGGGGTAGGCAAGTGGTTTGTCATCCAGCCAGCATGTCACTGCCTGACTCACCACCATGCACACCAGGTAGAGGAGCTGTTGTCTGGGCTTTTTTTTTCCAAGAAACATTCAGGAGCAGCTTTCCTTCAAGGATAATGAAATAGAGTAATTTTAGTGCTGTGCTCTGTATGAATGATGTGAGTGAAACTGGTCTGTGAAAACGGGGAACTGCGAGAGGCAGTGCTGCCATTGAGAAAACAATCATGTCCCAGAACGCAAGCCACATCCCCAAAGAGCATCTTCTATTCCCTCTGAAATCCAGTCAAAATTTATTTTGCAAGAATTGCTGTTTACAGTTGCAATTGTTTTGAAAAAATATTACTGTTTTGTTCAAGCTCAGGATGGAAACGAATTTCAGAGCGTTTTCCTCTCCAGTCAGAAATGCCATTTTTGACCAATCTAACCCTCTCTTGACAGCTTGTCACCAGGCTTGTTTTTTGCTTCCTTGCCTGCATGGCTGTGAGGCTCAGCATTTACCCACTCGGGACGAGCTTCCCAAGCACAGGAGGGTCCAGCTCACAGCCCTGCCAACAGATCTCCTTGGCCAGCCTGTTATGGAGATTATGGATGTCAGTCACCATAACAGAGCTCTGCTCTAGGACATGGTGTGCTGGTGATGTAGAAGCCCTCCCTCATGCTGGCCCTGTTGGGCTCTCAGCCTGGGCTGGCTGGTGGGAGGAACATCACTTTACCTTCTCCCCCTTCCCTCCTTGGCACGGCTGTAAACCATAGAATCACAGAGTCAAAGAATAGTTTGGATTGGAAGGGACCTTTAAAGGTCATCTAATCCAACCCCTGTGCCACAGGCAGGGACACCTCCCACCAGACCAGGTTATTCCAAGCCCCATTCAGCCTGGCCTGGAACACTCCCAGGGAGGGGGTATCTACCACCTCTCTGGGCAACTTGTTGCAGTGCCTGTTCTGGATGAGCCACTCATTCATTTTCTGACAGCTGCAGCTTTTCAGATGCTGTTCCCACAGACTTGCAGTTCCCCACGCTGCTTCTCCCTTTCTTGAAGCCTTTGCATTTTTCTGAAGATGCAGAAGATGAGTTGCCCTCACTTTGCCCCCTCTCCCTCCTCTGGTGGGAGGGGAAGTGGTTCACTCGTTACACAGAAAAATACAGAAAATCTAGTTTTGCTCCAAATTATTATAGTCTGTTGTTCCTTCCTCCAGCACCTCCCTGAATACATTGCCATGATCTCCTACTGTGCCATCTAATGTAACAACAAATCTCCCATGGAGCTTTACATGCTGGGAAAAGTGGGATCTTGGGGCTGCTGCCTGCAGTGCATTTCATTTGGGAGAGTTTCCTTAGAAGAAACAAATCCTCCAACTATGTTCTCTGCAGACTTTCCTGGGAGCACGTTAAAGTTTGATTTGTATCACTGTCTTCCACTGGAAGATATTCTCAGGGTCTGCTTTCACAATGGATTTATTAAAAAAATAGAAGGAAATAATGATGTAGATCCTGATGAAGGATGAAAAAGGTGGCAGAGAAGCCTGTGACCTGGAGGCCAGACTCGAACAGAGCAGTGGTGGCAATGCTGGACTGACTGCTGGGCTCCAAATCACCATGAAAAAAGTGTATCATGTAGGGAACATGTGAAAACCCAAACAGATAACCTCAGCTCTAGGCCATGGAGGAAAATGACCTCAGTGTTCCAAAAATTGACTCTGTTTGAAGTGTCAAAACTGAAGAGCCAAACAGCTTTCATCACGTCAGTGACAGCTTCTGAAAGCTGGGGTTTTAGGAAGTATGACTTAGGAAGGAATTAATCTATAATCTATGCAGATTTATTAACATATGTCAGCACCTTACAATAGTTTAACAAAGCCAGATTGGCTGTAAACCCACTTTTTTGTATAGCTGATAAATATCTAAAATAAGAATTAATTTAACTCTCTGTTTTCCTGCTTCTTCATGTTTTTTGTCTTGGTTTTTCATTAATCTTGAAAAGAATATAGAAAGCAATATGGGTGATTTGCGTGTTATGATTAAGGAATATAAATTTCCCTGGTGGCATGCTGTGATGTGTCACCCTGTGGTGGTGTATTGGCTGAGCACATTGTGCACACATACTTGTCCTGGCACTTGGTGAGTATCAGGAGTTAAAAGTAAGCGAATACAGGACTTGAAAGGTCATCCCAGGACAGTAGTTTTGCTTAAAATTTCTTGAAAAAAGCACGTCCAAGATGTGGCATTCTTTGTGCCTTTTCAACAGTCCTTGAGGGTTTTCTCCAAGTGTCAGCAAAAAATATTTTTTGGTTGGTTTTTTTTTTGGTTTGGTTGTTTTTTTATTTGTTTGTTCATTTGTTTGTGGGGGGGGTGTTTTTGTTTGTTTGTTTGGGGGGGGATTTTTGTTTGTGGGGTTTTGTTCGTTTTTCATTTTGTTCTCTTTACATTGACACTCTGGTTTACCCCCTGCTTTGTTCTCAATTTAGTTGCTCCCCCACAAGACCTTCAGATCACTGATCCTGGACTCCTAGGTTCTCTCGATGTAGAGTGGAAACCTCCACCCGATGTACAAACCTTGGATGAATGCACGGTAAAATACAAGTTTGAATATCGCAACGCTGGTGACCCAGACTGGAAGGTAAGACAAAAGGTTTAATCCTCTTAAATCCAAGCTGTTGTTCTGCCTTTAGCTCCTGCATAGGTTTCTGTTTGCATTTCAAGGAGCAGTGGTACCAAAGCTGGTCCAGCTTTCCATGAACAAGCCAGACTCTTCCAGTGGTTTCAATCTTTTGCCAGATGGGAATGTGTTTCCAAACTTAGCAGCAGCTGTCAGAGAAGGGGCTATTTCTGTCAGAGGGTGTGCCTGCTGCCAAAAATAATCCAACAATATCTAACAGCATTCCTCATTGTAAAAGGCACCAGAGTTTTCAGAAAGCCTTCGCAGGGCTTGAGCTGAAATCATCAGATTCTCAGGGATGCAAAGCAGTAAACAAATAACAGATTAAATCTCATTAATTATCCTGATGCTCTAACATCCCTTTATTCAGAAAGGTGCTTCTAATTACTCTTTACTTTTGTCTTTTAGATCTGGTTGACTCTAACTCAGGTCTATGATAAAATTGCCCTCTCTCATTGGTGTGCAGCAGGGCAGGAGCAGACGGGCACAGTGCAGGGAGGGTTGCAGGAAAATGCTTTGGGAGTGCTTAGAAGATGAAAGCTGCTGCAGGGTTAGGAAGGTAAATGGAGTGGGGAGAGGAGAAACCCAGCAGGAGGCTCTTTGGCTGGTGCAAGGTACTGAGGAACACATGAAAAATACACTGAGGATATCCCTCAACAACCCAAAATACAGATTGGTGTCCTGAAAGAAAAGGAGATTATTTTTTTCCACAATCTTGAAGCAGGCGTGCTAGAGAGGTTGCCAGCTCAAGAGACCAGGGAGAGGGAGCAGTCACATTGGTTTAGCAGTGCTGTGGACCCCAGCCTCATGCTGTGAACACTTTCCACGTGTCCTGCATGAGCTGTTCATCCACTCCATCCACCTGGGGCAGCAAAGCCAAAGCTGCCTGGCTGCACACAGCAAAGGGGTTTCAGCCCAGCCACCCCATGGGAGCCTGCAGAGGTGGAAGAGCATGATATCTCCCACCATGTTTCAGCTACGGGTTGCAATCACGAGGGCATGGAAAGGGGCTCTTCGACCTGACGTGGGTCCTGATGCACACCACAATCCCAGCCACGCAGCAGTGTGCAGCTGTGCAGATTGTTCTACGGTGATTTTTAACTGGCATTCAAAAAGCACAAAGGAAAAAAAAAAATACAGTTTTAAAAACCACATCAGAATTCCCTAAATCACAAGTAATAAAAGTGATACAAGGCAGGCCTAAAAAGCAGCAAAAAATCACCTCTGGTACCTTGCCAAAACCTTGACCCCAGAAAAGGTCAAGAGGAAGAGTCAGTCTGAAGAAAATCCATGGGACATCAGCAGAAGCAAGAGTCATTGATGTCTGTTAGAAACTCATGGCTCAGCACAGCTCTCACTGCGGGAGCGCTGACAGAGAGCCTGACTGAGGGCTGTGTCATTGCAGTCCCTGCTGCAGCCCGTGTATGCACTTGCTTCTGTCATGTCTGGGCTAATGCAACACCTTCTCTCTCTCTTCATTTGTTGTAACTCTTGTCGACTTATTTTTCCCTTGTAAGGGGAAAAAAATAAAAGGAAAAACCTTCAGAGGGGGTGCTCCAAGAGTCTCACAAAGGGCTAAACCCAGAGCCTGTGCTGCACTGCCCAGCTGCTGCTCCATCCTTGCCTGGTGTGGTTGTGTTCCCCGTGGGAACCATCAAAGACTCCTTGTTCCTTCTGATTATCTCATGTCACAAACAAGTGCCTTTCATCTGGATTTACAGCAGCAGCCTTGTCAGACCCTCCCCAGTGCTCCTGGCTGGTGGGGTTCCCTTGGATCATAGTCTGCTCTGTCTCATTGCTGGGGTCCTGTGGGGTGGAGGGACTCAAAGCCAGCCAGACTGGGCAGGGTGGGTGGTACCAGAGTGCTGGAGAAGCACTGGGAGGGAGAAGCAGGACAGAAATGGAACGAAACATGAAAGCACACAAATGAGCCGACTCGCAGCTAGAGCGGGAGCAGCGGTAGCTGATTCTGCAGCCCAAGAGGTGCTTATAAAGTCTGTCTTCCAACCAGGTTATTTTTACTAGGAAACTAAAGTTCAGAGTTGGATTTGACCTCAGCAGGACTGCTGAAGTGAAGGTGCAGACACTGCTCGAAGGATGGTGTACCGGTGCCGTGGAGGTGCAAAGTGACTGGATTTATGCTACCTTTCAGGTCCCATTGCAAGGTCAGGAGCAGCTTTCAGTGCCCGCTGTGGTTTTTGCCCTTTGCATGAGCCTGTTGCATGAACCACTGCTGGCCTGAGGGTTACTGATGGGTAAGCCACTGCAGGGCTTGTGGAGGTGTAAGCCACCAGAGCATCTATCCTTCCCCTGCCTGTGATTGTGGTTACTGGATACTTGGGGCTCATTTCCTCTGCTGGGTTGCCCTGCACGAGCTCTGCTGCTGAATGAAAAGGTCAGTTATGCATCTTTCTGCTCTAAGTACTTTGAACTGGCTTTTACAGGAAACAGAGCACTTGGCAGCAAAATTATCTCATAACAATGACCAGCCTTCTTTTCCTTTTTTTGTCTTTCAACTGCAGCACATAAATGTTCAAAGATGTAAAATGATATTTCTGCTCGGCCTGATTGGTACCTTGCTAAATAGTGGTTATTTCCTTCTCATTTGACAGGAAAACTGGAATCAGAGGTTCAGAATTTCCACTGCATCTATCATGACTGGGAATATCTCAAGTGCACTTGGCAACCAGGTCTCCTTGCTCCCCACGGCGTACATTATGGACTGTATTATTGGTGTGTATCAGCAAAATAGAAAAACATCCAGGCAGCAATCGAGTGAACCTCTCAGGGTACTAAAATACCATGGCAAATATGCTTTTATGGCTGGCTATGCTATTACACGATCCACTCAGAATGAGCAGAAATAACGCTCCAAGCAATATGCGCCTTCTGGCAAGAAAATGCCAAATCCCCACTTCCTTCCTTAAAATCAGGCTTGTGCTGACCTTCTATAGGGAATGCCTTCTCCCTTTCTCCTTTCCCTTTTATTCACCCCATGGAGTACTTTCTGCCTGTTGTCCATCACGAAGCCTTGTGCTTCCCTTTACTGAACCTACCTGGATCACAATGACTTTAAACTGGAAGAGGATTTAGGCTAGATATTGGGAAGAATTCTTCAGTGTGAGGGTGGTGAGACACTGGAACAGGTTGCCCAGAGAAGCTGTGGCTGCCCCCTCCCTGGAAGTGTTCCAGGCCAGGTTGGATGGGGCTTGGAGCAACCTGGGCTGGTGGGAGGTGTCCCTGCCCATGGCAGGGGGGTTGGGATGAGATGATCCAACCCAAACCATTCTATGATTCTATGATATGATTTCCCTTGATCACAGTGCATGTCTATATCCTATAGGATAGGATCCAGCAGGAGGTTACCAACCCTATACAAAGAGCAGGACTTCTTGGCAACTAACAGTTTTACTCCACAAATGTATTTTTATAGCCTTAGCACACCTTATACCAGCAAACACGCTGCCAAAAGGTGGTAATAATGCACGTTCTCAGTTATTTCTTTTATACTGCTGCCTAATGATTCTGTTCTGCAAGGAAAACAAAAGCTAGATTTAGTGGGTTTGGACAAAGGAAATGCTGTATTTGTGCTTCATTCCCTATGATCCTGTGGTAAGGATGACTAGTTAGGAAATCAGTGGGTTTCATGCCTTTGGGCTACATGTAGAAAACCATAGCTGCTTTTTAAAAATAGTTTCCCTGTAGCCTTTGGAAATAGTCTTCAAAGCAAAAACACTGATTTAAAACCATTTCGCAAACTACAAAGGTCTGCTTGAAAAAACCCATGGAAATTCATGATTTGTTCCTAAAAAAAACCCCCAACCAACCCACAGAAAAACCCAACAAGCTTGTCCTTATTTAACTGTCTGTAACAAACCCAGGCATTTGGATGTGGGTCTCGCTGTATAATGAGTGGGTGGGGACACAGCCATGGCATCTTTTAACCAGTGTGAGCTAATTTTTATTTATTTCTTGACATTTTCCCCACAGATATAATGTGCCATGCAGGGAGACTTTCACTAAGTGCTGAGCTCAGAGTCTGCATTCAGCCCTGCCTTGAGGGCACCAGCCCTCTTAAAGAGTAATATGAAACACCACTTAGTATCTCCAGGATGGGGCCAGCAGCTAAGCTTTGGCGAGTGACCCCAAGGCAGGAGGCAGTTTGAGAGGACAGTGTTGTGGCTGCACATTAGCTGATAACCAGCATCCTTGCTTCCACCCTGGGTTTCCATTATGTGCCCAAGTAGATGCATGGGAACTACCTGCAATCAGCTGTAGCAGCTCATTAACACTCATTGCATTTGTGACACAAACCACAAACCACTGCATTCTGGCTTGGGTGGAGACCTTTCTGCAACTGCAGAGTTGGTGGCTGATGATGAGGACCAGATCCTGCCCCATCTCCACTCACACAGTGGCACCTTGTGAGGCCTCTTGTGCTCCAGGAATCATAGAATCATAGAATCACCATGGTTGGGAAGGACCTCCAGGATCATCAAGTCCAACCTTTAATGGGCTTGGGGAGAGGCTGACGCAGGCTACAAACCAACCTGGAAAAACATTTCTGCATGTTTTTTTCTCCTCTCCGCACTTTTCCCATAGCAGGAGTCCAGGTGACAAACATGTAACACCGTGCTTTGGATCACTTGTGGAACACAAGGGATGGGTAGGATATAGGTGATACTCAGGTCCAATGTTAAAAAAAAGACATTCCCCAAGTAGTAACAGGCATTGCTTATTTTTTTTCTTTTGTTTTCCTAATACACCGCTAGGTACGAGGGGCTGGACCACGCGGCGCAGTGTGATGACTACATTCAGGATCATGGGATAAACATTGGCTGCATGTTACAAAACCTGAGCCAGGCAGAATACAAAGATCTGAGCATTTGTGTCAACGGTTCGGCAGCAGCCACTCCGCTACGGCCGCTGTACATCACCCTTCGCCTTCACAACCTCGGTAACTGGCAGGAAAGCAGCTGGGCTCATGTCTTGCACAAGGGGGCTCAAACAGATGTGGTGCAGATGGGTGGGTGTCTCGTGTTTGGGTGGATTTCCCCATGGAGAAGGGGCTATGGCATGTGCCACATAGGACTTCTGTTTCCAGCAGTGTGTGCAGGTGGGCAACAGCACTCGGTGCCCAAAATGCAGGGTCAGTGGGGGCCTCCACGTGCTGCATTCAGCAGGTGGCCAGCTGGGGACATAAATGGTCTGGTGGGCAGATGGCAGAGCAGCTAGGTTTTTTTTTGGCTCGAGCAGCACCGCCACAGAGGTGGCTTTGGAACTGAAACTGCTGCTCTGCTCTTGCAAGCACAGGAGAGATCTTTGGGCTTTGCTGTTCTAACCAAGCTGAGGGCTGGGAAGAACTGAGTGCAAGGCGTGGTGGGGTCTGCCAAAGCAAAGGTGGATTTCAAACCCATCAGAGACAGGGAAAGGAAGCAAAGCACATTGTGATGTATAACCCAATCCACTATTGTGGGCACTTACAGTGCTGCTGCATTCACCCACGTGTCAGTGTCGGGGCATAGTCCTCCAGGTAAGCCACTGGGCTCATAAGCAGGGTTTCTGTGTTCAGTTTGTTCTGCCCTGGTGAGGATGAATCTGGAATATTGTGTCCAGTTCTGGGCCCCCCAGTTCCAGAAGGACAGGGAACTGCTGGAGAGAGTCCAGCACAGAGCCACAAAGATGATGGAGTGGAACATCTCCCTTATGAGGAAAGGCTGAGGGAGCTGGGTCTGTTTAGCTTGGAGGAGACTGAGGGGTGACCTCATTAATGTTTATAAATATGTAAAGGGTGAGTGTCATGAGGATGGAGCCAGGCTCTTCTCAGTGACATCCAATGATAGGACAAGGGGCAATGGGTGTAAGCTGGAACATAGGAGGTTCCACATAAATGTGAGGAAGAACTTCTTCCCAGTGAGGGTGACAGAGCACTGGCACAGGCTGCCCAGAGAAGGTGTGGAGTCTCCTTCTCTGGAGACATTCAAACCCACCTGGATGTGTTCCTGTGTGACCTGACCTAGGTGTTCCTACTCTGGCAGGGGGATTGGACTGGATGATCTTTTGAGGTCCCTTCCAATCCCTGACATTCTGTGATTCTGTGATCTGAGCCTCTCCTGGGATGCAGTGTCACGCAGCACGGGGAGGGCTGGCCGGCCGTGCCACGAGGGGAACGCGCTGAGCACAACGCTCACGCCCCAGCATTTCCAAACCCCCACACCACAGCCCAGAGCAATGACCCAGCCTGGCCCACGCGCCAAGGTAACACAAACAACCCACCCTGCAGCCTCGGTGACCTCGGTGACGTCCTGCTCCTGCAGCAGCGTGGCCGAGAGCAACGGGAGCTCAGCAATCCCCTCAGCGGGGAAAAGGGGCAGAAGTCAGCAGTGATCAACCTTTCCCAGCAGGAGCTCTTTGACTGCACCTCTTCTTCACCTTCTCTCTTTTTACTCCCCCGCTAGCAAAGCCCTCAGCCCCGAAACAGCTGCTGGTTTCCACGTCCACAGCCCAGGAGCTCCACGTGGCCTGGAGCCCGCCGGGCGGGCAGACGCCCCCCCAGTGCCTGGAGTACGAGGTTCAGCTGGCAGAAGAAGAGGGGGAGGCCCAGGCCTGGGCGGTAGGGAGAGCACCCGGGGCGCTGCGGGGTGGGGAAGGGCTGGGGGAGCCCCGGCTGAGGGCCGGCCGCGGGGACGCGTGCGGGGAAATGGGGCTGCACACCCAGTTGTGGGTGGCGTGCTGGGCACGGACGTCGGCTGGTGGAGACACTGACCAGCTGCTCCACTGCCCGTGTTCCTGCTTAACCTCTCTCAGGCCTCCTGTCACCTCAGAAATTGTCACCACAGAAATGTAAAGGTGGCCGTGGTTTGTTTTTCTGAATATGGCGGCGCAACTTGGCCCAATGAAACTGTAATTCCATTCTCTCCAAAGAAGTGGCCTGGGACACAACCTGTCTTTTACTGCATGGTGTTTTCCCCTTGTGTATTATCCCAGTGCAGTTTTGATAGCAAAAACGGCAAGAACTAATTAATCATAGCGGACATCTTTTCTTTAATTACTGTATTCTACACATGAGTCTTCTTAACTAATTTAATGAAAGATGCCATAAATTAACAGGCATAAATGGCAACACACATGATGGCATCCCCCAGAACATATGTGTTTTCAGTAGATTCATCTCCACAATCATCTTACTGGCATTAGCTGGTCCCAAACAATTATGAAATCATTGAAACCTGCCAAAACATAATCAGAAACATCAGGCCTTTCCAGAGAGCTACTGATGGTGGCACGTAATTCCTTGACATTTGTTCTATCTGTTTTGTTTCTCAGTCCGTCTCAACCCAAATGGAGACCAGTTTAACAATTTCCAGAGCAAACCAAAGCCGCATTTCATGTGTTCGTGTCAGGGGAAGAACAAATATCTTCTGTGCTGACCAGGGCTTTTGGAGTGAATGGACACAGGAGTGTTTCTCTGGTAAGGAACCCAAAGTAACCAGTGTTTCTTTTACATCCTGTTTGGGACCCAGTGCTGATGGCTGCCCTGGGCATCTGCTGGTGTCCAGCACCAGAAGTGGGATCCTGGTTTAGTTATACCCTCAACCTACTCCAGCACAGCCATTCCTACAGCTTTGCTCCTCCAGTGCACTTAACAAGCAAGCCATAAAATATTCATACTTCTGCACCAGCACCTTTCCCCACTGCACAGGGAGAGCCGTGAGAGAGGAGTGGCTGCTTTGTGAGAAAGGGCACGTGGTACTCAGAGTGTCCCAGCAGGGCATCCTCCTGCTGCCCCACACCATGGATCAGCTCCTTTGCACCCTGTAGACTCTAAAGGGCTGTCCCTGCGTGCACTGGCTCTGCTGCAAGATGCAGAAGGCAGGGAAGAGGCCCACAGAGTGCCTGCTTATATATGCAGGATATATGTTACCCTGAAGGAGTGTTATCCTATACAGTATCATATACCTGGCATATATCTGTAATAAAAACCAACCAACCAACCATATCTGGACATATTGAGTATGCATTTGAGGCCAAGCTTTGTAAGAGGTAGTATGACCCGTTCTGGAAGTTACTGTTTTCTTATTTGCTGTTATTTATGTTTGCAGTGGCCAGAAAAGAGGACAAGCAGCTATTTATCCTCATTCCAGTCATTCTGAGTTTGTCAAGTAGCCTCATAATATTTATGTTGATTGGCCAGTGCAAGAAAAGGTAAGCACCAAGGCAGGCTGTCCATGCAATGTGTTTTGTGGCAGTGTCTCAGACTACAGTTAGGAATGAAACAACATATTAAATACTCAAAGCCAAACATAAATAGATGCTCTAAGATTGGACACCAAACAATTTATTTTCAGGAAACAACCTTGTAAGTGTGGCTGTTTTGGATGTGAAATGCCTCACAACAACCCATAAACTCACAGCAGAGACCTGAATCCTGCTCATACGAGCCCAGACTGATGAATGCAGCAAAGTTACTTGCGTGCACAGCAGCATAAACAATGCCCTGAACCACTGAGGCAGCAGACATTTGTACTGGCTGTATTAAAGCAGTGCCATTTTTATAGGCTAAGGCCTCATTCCCTTTGCACTCCCATCCCAGTTGTCTGCATTCGTGTCAGTGACGGCACGTGGGGAAAGGAGATGCACTGGAGGAACGTGCCCGTAGCCAAATTACTGGCACTGATGACATTTCCTTCAGGCTTGAAGGACCATTTAGAGAGCACTGATCCCCTGGTACTGGTAACTATTATCTGTTATTTATGGCCATATAATGTAAGCAAGTGGGTGGGTTTTCCAATGTGTCTTTCAAGGCATCACTGCTGAGGGGCAACTATAGGAATACCTTTGTGTTGGCCTCAGAGATGAAACAACCCCTGGCTGGCAGTTGAATGCATGGAGTCTGAGAAACACACTCCTCCATCTTTGTTTTGTATCTGCCTTTCAAACATTTTGCTTCGTAAAATTTGGACAAAGTGTAGAAGTTAGCAAGAAAACTGTGGAAAGCAAATGCTTCCTGCATTGCCACTGGGATGCAGCCATGTGTGACAGGGATGCTGTAGCATGTCCCCAGCTGTCTCTTGGTGCTGGGAATAACAGTCTGTGCCCATTTCAGATCCCCAGCAGGAAAGGCATTGCATACATCTATGGGATGCTAACTCTACTTGCGACTGCTGAACTGCTCGTGTTTGATGGACTGCTCTTAGAACATCATCCCAAGGTCAGCCGAGAAGCCCTGAGCTTTCTACAGCCCACGTGGGTCTTCCCTGCCTGCTGCCATTTGCGAGGCTGTTCTTGTTCCAACTCAAGTCCTCAGTGGGCCCAGGAAAACATCAGAGGAGTTTTAAACTGACGCTGGAGCAAGCTGTTAGCTGTTTCTGGTAACAGGACATGGGAGAAAAAGGAGGCAGTGGAAACTGCCATGAATAAAGATAACAAGTTGCTCTCTGGGTTTGGGTTTTGTTTTTTTTTTAAGGACTCTAAAAATCTGTCAACAGGACACATACAGGGGGCAGCACCTCTCACACAATGCTAGGTACAAACACCTGCATCTGGCCACTGTACCCCACCTCGCTCTCATCGTGTCTTCCCCATCCTCAAATGCTCAGCCTGCTGCAGCATCTAAATGCTGAATGTGAGCTACTTGAGCTATTTATTTTATTTATTTCATTAACCACTGTGCCTTATCTGTTGCAAAGCTGAAGTGGCCTTCAGAGAACTTTTGCTGTAAAAAAGGCATGATCAGAGCTACTGCAAAAGACAGGTGCTTCAGAGGAGAAGTGAGGGTTACTCTGGCAAAGGCAGTGTGGGAATTTTTCAAGGAAGTGGGTGCTGGTACCAGAATTCAATGAAGCACCCAAGATGTCTCTCAATGCCATGTATTCAGCCAGTGAAATTGCTGACTGATGATGATCAAAAAAAATTTTAAAAAAGCAGCACTAAATGAGACACTCTGGTCCAAGCCCATTCTGGGTTGTTTGTGGTCAAAGAACTGACCAACTCAAACACAGCGGTTTAGTGTGCTTTCATTTCATCTGAACAACTCAGAAAACATTTTTTCTTGCAGGAGCATTTATTCTAAATGGGAATTTCAGTGAACAGTGAAATAGTGAACAGTGGAAGCTCAGAGAAAAAATCAAGTTGGTGTCAATCAGCTATGTAAAGGGTCATGCTAATCCAATCAGGCACAAACCAACACAGCAAGGGCTGTTTTACACAGCCAACTGCAAAATTATTCAATCACTATCAGCTGCTTCCAGTGCTAAATGGGCAACAACCCAGTGTTATTTGGGGAGTAACCAAAGGAGGAAAGCACTACAAAAAAAATGGTCTGTGCACAGACTGGAGCAGAAATGAAGTTTCCTGGCTGTTGTTATTTTGATGAGACACAGCCTCTGCCTCTACTATCTCCTGGGGCTTCTGGCCACCTAGCATGGGATGGCTTTACATTTAAAAGTACCTGTGAGCATGCAATTGGCATCAAAATACTGTGTTTTACCTTGATGAATGGAGCACATTAGAATTGGAGAAGGGAGCTGGAATTGCAAGGCACTGACTGACCCAACAAAGAAGATGAAAGGAACCACGAGAGAGAGAAGGAGCAGGAATAAAGCTGGCTTGGTGCAGAAGCAGCCCCCAGCCCAGGGAGACCTGGCCTGCAGACATCTCCAAAACACGTTCATCAGAGCAATTCAAGGGAATGTATGGTTCATACAATAGGCCAGAGACATTTCCTCCTCTGTGAGATGGGAGAAAGCAGCTCTGCTTGGGGCCATCCTGCCAGCTGCAGAATCCCCTTCCTTCCCTTTCTGGTCTCCTGCAGGATTTTTGCAGCAACATGGACCACAGCCCTGTATCACAGCTGCCCATGGCTGGCACAGCACAGATATTTTGTGCCTTGCTCTGGAGGCTGGGCTGTGTGCACCTCCCTGAAAGCGATGGGCCATCAGGGCAGGGCAGTCTCAGGGAGGACCGAGCCTGGGTCTCCTGCTCTGCAAGACCAGGATGAGCAGAGATGCTCAGCCAAGCTTGTTCTGGGGTTTTTTGGGTACATGCAGGAAGTAGAGGACTTTGGCAAATCCAGAACTGGGCAGCATTTGGGTTATGGGTTTTCAGAACTGCACTAGGGCAACAACTACTGCACTAATAATAACGGTTAAATCCAGAAAAAGCACCAGAGAAAACTCTTGGAAAGAATCCCATTGAGATTTGTCATTACTGGAAATAACTCCTGGTAGGCCTCTGATGTTCTGCCAGCATCTTCAACAGTTTAAACATCTACTAAAAACACATGAGCACATCATGAGCCTCCCCCAGGGGAAAAGTCAGGCAGGCAGGCAGAGCCCACCCTTCCGCCCTGGGTACCACCCCACCACGCAGGAACGCTGGGCACGGGCGTTTGGAGAGGGTGGAACAGGGCAGCAACCCTGACCTGCTGGATGGGTTTAAGCTGGGCTAAAGTTTCTCGTCTAATTTTGTCCAAAAGAGGTAAAAAAGGGAAGAAGAATTAAAGAGAATATGTACAGGTAAGAGGTGGCAAATGGATGTTGTAACTCCGCATCTAGAACTCACCCCCAAAAAGATCAGAGCTATTTCAGTAACCACAGAATATAAAAGTTAGGCTGAAGCCTGCCTAGAAACCTGCCTAGTAACAGAGTGATAAATTAAGTACATCCACTTATGGTGTCTGTAGGCTGCAGCTTTATACGAGTGTTTAGGTAAGGAAGCTGGTGCTCCCCGCTCGCCCCTGCAGCACCAGCGAGACTCCCCCCCCACCTGCTCTCTCACAGCATCACATTTGGAGCATGGGCAAAATTTAATACTAATAGATGGCCAGCTTCCAGGCCTCCCTAACATCCTGAACCTTGCTAGAATTTCAGAAGCATGCTTTATTTTCCCGTGTTTATAGAATTACACTAATTGCGTATTTCTTTCACACAGCATTTGCATTACAGTGGTTTAATTCATTTGCTGTATTCCATAATTAATATTTTCAGTAAAGCGCTCTCAAAATCCCTCCTTTGGCATCCTCTGCTCTTATTGTCCCCAGCTCATGTCTGGGTTCCCTGGTGCTTTTACCATCTTGGCCCCACTCGTCTGCTGAGGCACGTCTTTGCCAAACACACAAAGAGAACTCCTTTGCATACCCTTGAGTTTAGGGTCTTTTTTCAGCCTTTGGCTGATAAAGTCTCAGAGCCATTTGTTGAAGAATAAAAAGCAATCTTTCCTACAGAGTTTTTTTTTCCCTAGAGGATGTCAATACTTGTCAAACATATGAAAGCACGATCCCATGCATGCTGCAGGGAAATGTAACATACATTTGCGTCTGTCGTATTCTATCTGCTTTTGGGAAGCAGCAAAACACCGAAGGCAAACGCCAAGGTCTCTGAACTCACAAAAACGCCCTTTTCTCACCGAGGTCTGTTTTCAAGCTGCCAACAAGAGATTAATTTGAAAACCAGCTTGCCTTCTGTTTCCTCATTATCCATCCTCATATTTTTTTCATTTTTTTTGACTGGCCTCTGAATACAAGATTTTAAAGTGTTTCAACCACTATAACCTGTCAATGACTGAAGGTCACAAAGCAAGGCTGGCATCCCTCAGGAGCTCTTTACCCCTCTTGCACTTAAGGAAATGGAAAGGTAGAAGTTGTATCTCACCGGCTGAGGCATCTCTGCTGGTTTTCGCTCGTACAGGCGCTAGAAACTCCATGGCCACTGGGTGTCAGCATCTGTGCTTGGATGCAGGGGAAGAGGAAGGCAGGTGCAGCATCGCTTCTGCCAGAATTCAGTATTTAGTGCATGAAAATTAAATAGAGGGGACAATGGCTCTCTCATTGTAAGAGAGATGAGTTTTGTTCTTATTGCACAGCTAAGCAGAGGAGTGTCACACCTTTGCTTCCTCATTCAGCGCTGGGCTGGCTGCCAGGTAACATCACCCCTTGTGCCTCGTGGCACCATCATGGCCCAGCCCTGCTGCTCTGACCAGAGCTGCATCTCCCCTGACGTGTGCCAGCCAAAACCAGCCCCCGTCCCTGCCCTCCCTCCCATGCTTCTGCCACTGAGCACCCACAGGAATAAATACCTCGGCGTCTCAAACTGGAGGCTCAGCCAAGCAGGGACTGCACCCTGCTCTACGTCTCTGCCTCACTCTGGCATTAGCTCCCACAACCTCCAGCCACCATGGGTCTCAGCACCCATCTTAGAGTCACCATGGGTCTCAGCACCCATCTTAGAGTCACCATGGGTCTCAGCACCCAACCTGGAGCCACTGCAGCTCTAGGGAGTACTTAGATCTCAAAAGGACATAAAGCAGCACAGACCTGGCTTCAGCTTCCAGATGTCAAGGCTTTGGGAGTGCAGTAGCTATTGATATCATCTAAAATCTAAAGAGCCTCCCAGGCCACAGCAGGTTTGCAGCTCACTGCCTTGAGTCTCAGGGTACATTTGAGAGCATTGTCAAGCTCTTTATGTCTATGTAGAAGCTGAATTTTCTCAGGAGGCTCTGTGGTTCTCATAGCTTCAAGGCAAACAAGTACAGCTGATGCATGTGCTTAACAAAACAATTTGAGGCAACATATTGTGTCTGAGCTGTCTGAACAGCTGAAACAGCTCTGCAAACCGTCTGTGTCAAGATCCTCTTCCCAGAGTAGAGAGAGATAAAACAACCAGCTGAGAAATGACGGCCACCACAAGGTTTGCACTGAAATGAAGAATTTGTGTCCTGCCATCCTGGGCTGCTTGCCTCCGCTCCCCGTCCGGACGTGCCACGGGACTGCTCTGCTCAGGAAATAAAATGCCATTTCAGCAAGTGTTAGGCCACCAGACAACTTTAAAAGAAAACTAATTTAAGAATCCTAAACACTGCCTTGATTGTGACCTTTTCTGATGACTCTGCCCAGGAAACAAGCTCAGTGCTTAAGCAAGTCTCACTCACAGAGAGCTGAGTGCAGGTCCATCCTTAAGCACAGGGTTTGTCAGGGGTGCTGGCAGCCCTGCTGAGGTCCCTAGAGATGTGTGCACTCATCTCTGACAGCAAGGAGAGCCTGCACAGCACCTCTGCCTTCTCTGGGAGCCTAAATCAGGCTGCATTGCCCTGCCTTTGCTGGAAGGTGTAGAAGGCCTCCCCAGGTTCCTGCAGCTGCAGGGGAGGATTTGAGCCATGGTCATCAGTCATTGTCTACAAACTATGTTTTTTCTTGCCTTGCCTGGGAAGCTGTGAATGGAGGTGGTAAAGCCACGTCATGTCTTTGTTGTGCTTGGATGTCCCACCTCACCAAAGCACCAGGGACTTGCAGGAGTCATTTTCATTTCAGAAAAAAACCCAAACAACTAATAAAATCAGGGTTTGTTTTTTTTTAATGAATCAGGGAACAACTCCCTTTAACAGAATTCTAGAATTCTAACTTACCTAGATATCTTCATGATCTAAAACCAGAGGAAGGGTGGCAGGACATTCTTCATTGGAATCCATGCAGTGGTGGAGAAAACATGCATACCAAACAGAAAAATTATGTTCTTGGGAAAGGAGGGTCTATATTTCAGGGCTAAAATCTGTAAACACATCAGTCCCTCACCACCCAGGCACAAGGTCAGGCTCAAAGCACTGAAGAGCTATTCATCTGCCCACATTTGGAAAGAAAGATTGCCCTGGAATGTACACCAGATAAACCAAAGATGCCCAGTGCCCCATGTGAGCACGTGCTGCTGTAAGCATCCAACCATCCCCGGTGCCATTCTGCTTTGGATCTGCTGTTGATCCACCTGGGTGCTGCCTGCTGTGGCAGTCCACAGTGAACCTTTCCCACCAGTCCACCGGTGCAAAGCCTGATCTTCACAAAGACTGCAGCCTCCCCTCCCCATGCAGCCCTCCCTGGGTGGCCGTGACACACAAGTGCAGCTTCCGTAACAACAAACAGATGTGTTGAGCCCTCTGGTGCAAACAGCTTTCTCCATGGGATGTCTGCAGAAACTTTACACAGGAGAAGACACCAGAGATGCAGGTTCCCATCCTGCCTCCAGGTACCCAAACATCCTTTGCACCCTCACAGGATCTGACTGCAGTCGGGGCCTCTCAGAGAGCCTGGGAGAGCTGCTGTGCCACCAAGAGGTCCCCACCTGATGCATAAAGCCCAGGAGAGGATAGTCCTTGCCTTTTACCTGATGATGTTCCACATCTTAACTGTTGAGCTGGAAATATGTCCCAACCTTTGGGACTCTCAGATTGGTCCTAGCTAGTAGCTGTCCGGAAGCTTGTGCCCATGCTGCCAATTTATTTAGAAACACGCTGAGAAAACAACAACCTTGCTGCCTGTCAGGTTAAGCTGAATCCACTTTTAACAACAGAGAGCTTAAAAGGCCAACAAAACGATTTATTTTACTGAAGAAAAAGCATGAAGGTCCTGGCTGCACGGTTGGAAATGCAGAAGTCAGACAGCACAGGCACAAAGCAGGCTCTCAGCCCTTAAAGCTGCTCACCAGTGTGGTCCCAACTACACCAGCTAATGGCAGCCCAACAGGACATTACCTCAGTGCTGTGGCTCTCCAGAGCAGACCGAGACCGGCTCCAATAACACTCAGTGTCCACGAAAATGCTGTTGTCCGTAAATAAAACTTAATTACGTGACTGCATGCAGTCAGGCTTGGGCTAGCCAAGCTAGTTGATTCTGGATGCTTCTGAGAATGTAAATGAAATGTTGCTTCATAGAACTTGGGGCTGGCTCAGGGCTGGGAACACTCAGCCTTCACAATTCTCGACTCCGTGTTGTCCTACTTGCGGGAGGTGCACGGCCTTGGCACGGCCTCGCACGTCTTCCTCCAGAACTGTGGCATTTTTCATGGCTTTGCTAGGACTTGGAAGGACTGAGGCACAAAAATAGTGTTGTTGCTTCAAGCTGTGTGTCCCTCCCACGCTTCGGGACATGTCGCCGGGGAGGTCAGAGCTGCTGCCATGCAGATGGCTGGCTCGGGGCCGAGCTGTGCCAGCCGGGAGGCTGAGGACATGAGGGCTGAGCTGCGCCCTCCTGCTGTACCCATATAGCATAAATTCCTGTGTGAAGGCCAGAGCTGAGCCCTCAGTAAGTTTTTAATTTGCTGTTACCACTGTCTCACCAGAAAGTGCAGTCCCAGGCCCGGAATACTGCACTTGTTGGAAACCTGCTTCTAATTCCTGGTTTATTCCTGGCCCTTTTTGCATGCCAATGTATTCCTCTTGCCTAAGTAGCTCCTCTCCCTCCTTAGTCAGAACAAGCACTCCTTGATGTCCTGGTGGAGAGCTTTCTTCACCCATCTTTGGCTGCTAGGAGGAACAAGCCAAGCTTTCTACTCTCTTCTCATTAAAAGGGCTCTCTGTGCCCCTGCCTGGACTTGTGTCGTAGAATGACAAAATAGCCTTGGTTGGAAGAGACCTCTAAGTTCACCCAGTCCAAACCATTAACCCAGCACTGCCCAGTCACCACTGCCCCATGTCCCTCAGCACCTCATCTACACGGCTCTGAAATCCCTCCAGGGATGGGGACTCCCCCACTGCCCTGGGCAGCCTGGGCCAGTGCCTGACAGCCCTTTCAGTGAAGAAATTGTTCCTAATATTCAATGTAAACCTCCCCTGGCACAACTTGAGGCCATCACCCCTTGTCCTGTCACTGTTACCTGGGAGAAGATACGGACCCCCCTCTCGCTACCCCCTCCTTTCAGGGAGTTGTAGGGAGCAGTAAGTGTCCCCCCACTGTGCCAATCACTGGGGCTGCTGCTCAGGCCCAACACACAGTCCATTCTATTTTTTAAAGCAGAAGTGTCACCTAACTACAGCACAACAGGCAATCATGTTCATTTACCCTCAAGGAGTAAAGATCTGGCTCAGGAAAAACCCCATTTGTTCACCATGGTGTGCTGCATCACCTGCTATGTTGCACAGTCAGTAAGGCATCCCATCACTTTGCTAACGCCATCATAGGACAGCCTGGCAGAGGATGCAGGCAGTTTTCTCTTCAGCAACATCTGGGAAAGGTGCAAGATAGACCAAATGATCACTTGAGGGTTGGACCACATGTGTGCCAGCCCCATGGCTGCAAAGAGGAGGAGGAACACTTAGCTGAGGGGCTGAACACCACCATGGCTTCACAGGTGAGTCACTGTGTCCTCTCTGAAGATGTTTTGGAACGTGAACTGTTGGTTCCTACAGGGGAGGAACCGCCAGCTCAGCTGAGATCTCTGCTGGGAATTTGCACTTACCTGTTGCTTTGAGCAGCATCGTGATCTTTGGGTGGTGTGGGCTCTGCAGGAGGGCTGCTGAGGTCTTCCTCCCCAAAAAGTCACAGAAGGGCTGTTCTAGCCTTCAGTCAGGGAAAAGGACCCTGATTAAAATCTTCAGTGGCTTTGATGAACATCCATCACTGGCACCCACCTGTCCTGCAGGAGGAGACATTAATGTCAGCAGCACACACAGATAAAAACTGCTCTAAATTTTAACAAATGCAACCAGGTAGTGGTCTAACAGGCACCAGCCTACAGATCCATTTTAGTGCATCAGCAATTTCAATAACTCGAAATACCACAATTAGACCCTATTAAAAACATTCGTTAGATAATTAGGCTGTATTTTAATCAAACATTAATTTATCCAATTTGTTGAACTAATTACGATTGAAGCACAGGGAAGTTCAGAGCAGTGGGTTTGACACACCCCTGTGTGCTGCTGCAGGATTCATTTCTCAGGTCAGCTAACACCTAAGTGCTGGCAGCCCTCTGGAGTGACAGAGCTGCAGCCCTTGTCCCAGGAAACTCCTGGGGAAGTTGCTGATTGATCCTTCACTTTATGGGGAAGCAGAACATAAGGCAACAGTCGTAAAACCAGCACCCTCTTGGAGGGAGCATGTAGCTCAGGCTGTCAGGCTCCCTCCCCATCTACCAACACACTCTCCTGCTGTCAGCAGAATCTACAATTTAGGACAGTTTTAAGCAAAATTTTTCAGTATGTAGCTCCTACACTTGACTGTTCATTAAAGATCTTCTGATGTGGTTCTGTCATTGGCAAGCGTGCCTTGCTGCATTGATTCTCTGTCTCACACGTATCTAAAACCACTGACCTGAAGTCTCTCCATCTCCAGGTAGTTATGGGATTGCAGCATCCCTGCACAGCCAAGAGGGAATGACACATCACATCACAGAGAGATTTTGTCAACTTCTGACAGCTTCAGAGCAGAAGTTTCAGTGTGGGTAAAAGCAAACAAGCAGAAGACCTGACACTTAAATTAAAATGAAGGAGAGGCAGAACAGTCAACAACATCATAGTTAAAAAGGCAAAATAAAAGCATTTTTGGGTACATGCAGCCCTGCCCACTACATTATCACTAGAACAGCCCACATTTCACAGTGACACCTCCAGCCACAACTGATCTCCCCACCACAGGTTTCCTCCCCAGCTGTTCAGCTCTCCCCATTTTCTCAAGGGAAGACTGAAGCATGATGACATCTCCTGTTGCTCTCTGGGATGTGGGTGCTGATGTGTGCAGACGTGTGCGTACATCTGGCCATTTCTGTCCTGCTGCTGCACCTGCCCAAGGCTTAGTGGTCTTTTTAATGCCTTTTCCACCTCAGCCTGAAATGGAGACAAAGCCAAGTGCAGTTCTTGGCTTGGCATGTAGGTGTCCTAACGATACTGTGACCCAGGGAGGAAGCCCATCCGAGAGACATCTGCACCTTTATCACACGATGGACACTGCTTTTGGAATGCCAGGTTAGCATAAGTTATCTGCAAGAATATCAGACACCTGTCATTAGCTCAAAGCTAAACAATATTTCTGTAGAGCTGCTTGTGGTTTGCTTTTTTAACTTACAATATGTTTTTCCTTTGGAATTCGGGTCTCCATACCCAGTGCCCTGATGTGGCTCCAGCACATCAGGTGACTGCAGTCAGCCCACTGACTTGGAACAGAAAAGCACTGGCCATGCTCCACACCAGCGATGAACCTTCTGTAGTGCTGTCCAGAAGCCAACACAGGCAGGTTGCAGGAACAAACACGAAACCACGGATAAAAATGCAAAGAACAAATTTATTCTCGTTACCTTGCAAACTGGGGGGCCTCCACAGCAGCACCCGGGGCAGAGGCAGGACCGCAGGACCGTGGAGCTCGGTCTGTGCTAGAGTCAGAACAAGACATTCTGGACCTGCTGCTTTCACCTGTGTATCAAGGGTTTCTCACAGGCAGTAGTTTTCCACTGTGCTTTGGTCTTCCCCACAGCAGGGCAGGAATCTCAAGCATGTTTCAGAAAAGGGTGCCTCTGAGTTTATCACTGGCCTGTGTTACTTAGGTGCAGATGTTCTACTTGCCAAACACAGAAGACCAAGAAACAATGTGATGTATGTGTTTTTCGACACCCCAGGTGCAGGTCACTTGAGTGTGTTTACAATCCTCCTCACCAATCTTCTGTTATATTCCCACAGGCATGAATGGCTGACTTGAGTGTCTTTATAGAGAAAAAGGCAGTAACCACACTGTTCACACTGACTACTCACACATCACCCAACATCAGCACCTCTAAATTATCACTCAGATAAAAACTAGTGCTGACTGACAAGCCATTGAAACAAGGAGAGCCATGCTGAGGTGGGATGCCTTGAGGCTCCTCAGCATTGGCTCTGAAGTGTACCACCTCCTAAATGCCACAGCCTCTGGGCAGCTGCTCTGACCTTCAGCATGCACAGGACTGCAGGAGCAGGCCCTTGTCCCCAACGGACAGCTATGAAGCCCTCTGAGGGCCCCAAAGCCACCATGGCTGACTCCAAGGGTGCTACACCCCAGACTTGGCTGCATGGCACAACGTGTCACAGATGTAGATGAGTCAGCTCAGGTCTGGAAGCCAGGTTGCTCAGCCACAAGGCTTCATACCCCAGCAAAGGGGGCCAGCCTTGCCTCTGGGGTCTGGTGGGGAAAGCTGCAAGCCCCTACAGCTCAGGAAGGTGGTGGCTGACCCCGTGAGAAGACTCCCTGACGCAAGCCAGATGATGTAGTCTGTTTGCTGGGTGGGAGCCCCTACGTGCTCGCTCAGCTTCAGAGGCAGCCAGCTTGCACACCTCCCATCTGGTTTGGGAAACAAAGCAACCAGCCACTTTTCAGCCCACAGCACCATTTCCAAGGAACTATTTTCACTTGTTCAGGACAAACTCAAAACAAACCACCACCACACACACACTGTTTGTAAGACAGAACTGTACCTGAGCTGAGGTCCGAGGACTCACACAAACTTCCAGCAGGTACTGGCACCAGGCAGCCCCAGGACAGGGCTTCTTGAGGCACCCCCATGGTTAGTGACTGCAGCTCAGGAGGAGCAAAGCTGCTGTGGGGACAACCTAACTTTGGTTAAGTTGCAGCGAACTAAATCCATTCTTCAAATTGAGGTAGTTTTAAAACCTGCCATTTTTAATAGGTATTCCTGGGGGGAAGAAGGAGAAGAGGGGGAATAGTCTGTCATTGTCTTCATATTTAACAAGTTTTGGGGTTGGAAGTGTTGAGATAGCTGTGGGACACACTTCAAGTATGGGAGGAGAAATGAAAGTTATCCTCATCCTTATCCTCATTTTTTGCTGCTGTTTTGTCTTTTGGCCAGGACATATTTCTCACTCAGGAAAGATTTTAACTGGGGACAGATGAAAGAAAGAGAGGGCACGTTCATTTATTTATTTTCTGATAGACCATGAAAAAAAAATTGAGTGATTAAACCATGAAACTTTCTTTAATAAATTAATAGCAGCATCACAAAACCCTGATGTGAATGACCCAAAGGAAGTTGGGTAAGTGACAGTATTTAACCATTCACAAAAATGTTATCACCGGCTGGCCAGGAGAACACAGGCTCTGCAAGGCAGTCCCCTTGTCTGGTTATCTAAACAGGTGACACACATCCATGTGGGTCCACTTGAGTTGCAACGCTCGATGTATTTATAGTTCTGGTGCTAAATTTTTTAAAAACATTTATAAAAATTCTGTAAATTCTCTGTTCAATTCCCATTATTTACACCCAAATATAGTAGGTTCCCTTGTTGCCCATACAACAAAACTGGCAAGGGTAAGACATGGAGGCTGCTATGCAAAGACAATGCCTGTGTGTAGACTTATACTGAGTTTGAGTATGCCATGGAAAATGAGCTATTCACACATGACCTATTCACACAAATGCTAGAAGCTACTGTAAATCAACTTATTGCTGAATGCTTTCAAAGTCTGTAGTTGGCTTTTAAATATAAATATATGTATATATATATATATATATGTACATACTCACACATATATATATACACACACACACATATATGTGTTTGGGAAAGATGTGTTATGAATTCACCCAAGGAAAAAAAAAAAAAGAACTTAAAAAGCAATGTGATCTTTCTGATTTCTCTGTACTGTTTGAGATAGGTAAATCTGACTCAGAGCAAAGGGCAGTCACTGAAGGCACAAGTCTGTGTCTCTGGCCAGTCCTTTTCCTGCTGGTTATGACTTTTTGGAGAGGCAAGTGGATTCCAGAGCGTTTAAGCCTGTGGTGGTATCAGCAAGCTGCTGCCTTCCGCAAGCATCAAGCGATGCTCCACACCAGGATACCTCACCTGCCTGCATGGAAGTACCAAGGATTTTGACCAGGAGGGGATGAGAGAGAAGAGAGGACCATCAACTGCAATGCATCAAGCTGGGAGCAACCCAGCAGCAGATGCAACCCGTATGTCCTGTTTCGGTAGTGGCCTCACTGAGGTTGTTGCTGTACACAGCAATGCAACACCACAATGTTACACTAAAGCACTAGCAGCATTTTCCATTTCTTCCACAAGTTAATTTTGGTGGGATGAACAGAGCAAGCTTAGAGTACAAGCAGTTCATGTTAGCAAAATGCAATTTATCCACGCCTAGTGTAAGCTTTTCTGTTCTGAGGATTTTCATAGCCAGAGGCTGGCAGTGATGCTAAACGCATCCATGTTAGATGGGCATTTGTGTATGAGTTAATGAAGATGTAAAAACCTTATGGGTGATATCTGGCATTAGAAAATACTCTACACAAGGGAAATTGCGTAAGAGGCATCACCCCAGAGGCACAGTGCCAGAAAGACAAGATGCCTTGGAAAATTAATTCAAATTATACATGGTATGAATTAAAAGCAGATTACTTAAACTGCATTAAAACCCAATGTGGATATTTCATTTAGATGTAAGTGGTCTTGATATGATATACTATAATTTACTTTGGGAACAAAACATAATAAATCAAATTTAAAAGTTAATCCAGATTAATCTTCCATTTAGGCTAGCTCCAGGTCTGCTTCCTTCCTGTCCCTGGTCATTGCTTGCTTTTGAACCACGTCGTCAGCAAATGATTCCAGTCACATACTCTGTCCAGCTCTGCCCACCCCCTCCTGAGACAAGAGAAATGAGCAGGGACCCTCATGTATGCCTGTGTCCTGAGCATAACTCAGGGAGGCATATCCTGCACCTCACACCCCGGCCAGAACCACACTCACAGCAGCTTCTGCTCTACCCCCAAAGCACTGTCTTATCACCAGCACTGCAAGTCTCAGGATGCTGAAAAATAAAAGTAAATGCTAAGCAAGTTAAGGAATAAATAGATGTAAGGACCAAGAAGACAAGAGCTCTTAAAAACACAGAGGACTCTTCTTCAGGTCAACCAAAGATCACCCAAGCAATCTGTGATGGCAGTGTCATCCACACTGAGGACAGCTTGCTCCATCCCAGAGCTGAGGGTTATCTGTAAGACCGAATGAGGGCTTTTTGTGAATCTGAGGCACTCTATTTATAAAATGGTTGAAGCAGGTAACTGGGGTTTGCTTAGTTGCTCATGCTTCTTCTCCAAGTGTGCAAGTGATCCCAGCCAGGATTGCAAAACCACACCAGAACTGTATTGCCCACCTTCCTTAGGGGAGCTGGAGCCTCCTGGGGAACGGAAAGAAAACAGCAGGATTGGAAAGGGAGTAAAAATTGAACAGAGGTCCCTTGAAGTGCAAGATTGCCCCAGTATGGCAGTGAGCCGCTGCCTGGTCACAGGACCTGTCTGGGCAGGTGCCTGCGCAGCCGCTGCGCTGTCGTGGTGTCTCTCTGCCAGGTTTCTGTACAGTCTTTACACAGCACAAATAGGGGTGAGGATTTAAAGTATATATTTACTGTCAACTTGAAAAAGAAAGTTATACTGACCAAGTCTAATAGCATGTATTTGAAATATAACTATTAACATGCCATTCTGGACTCCAGCAAATGCCACCTGAGATAAATATTCAGCATTTTTGTTCATGCACTGGAAGAAGAATTCAAACATTTTGTCCATGACATATGCAAAGTAACTAATAGTTCTGATCTAGTATTAACAGTAAATATAGAACCTTAAACTTCACTGCAGTATATTAATATATATTATTTAAAGTACTGGACTGGAAAGACAACTATTTCCTTTTTCTTTAAAAAAAAAAAAAAAAAAGCTTTGTTCAGACTACAATATTTACATTGTCCTTTGACCAACACTTACATTTTTACACAATATATTTTGGCTACAGATAACACCGTAGCAAGAGGCTGTGTGAGACACCTTTACACACAGCTCACTCGTTCGCTTACAACGTTACAGCTGTTTATGGAGAGCTCTGAAGTCCCTGGTTGCATTTCAAGGCCCTCGTCAGCTTCATCTAGTTCCATGCTGTTGAATTCATTGCCATTTCGATAACTAGTTAAAGTCAGGTCTTTGCCATATAAAGCTGTCGAAGCAACATTCAGACACTGGTTCTGCCGCAGCGCTGATTTTTTACTGGTCTTGTACTGGCAATGGATGTAATTGGAAAAAGCCCTGCGGTACGTTTTGTTGAAGAGTGTGTAGACGAGAGGATTAATCCCAGAGCAAACATACCCCACCCAAACAAACACATCAAGGAGTTCACTCAAGAGGTCTTTATCACAGGCTTCCTTGCAAAGGACAGACATGACATTAGTGATGAAAAACGGGCACCACATGATGAGGAACAAAAAGAAGACGATGCCCAGGACCTTGGAGGCTCTTCGCTCGTTGTTGATGGACTGCATAGTTCCTTTCCGGAAAAGCACTGCCTCCTTATTGATGGGAGAGTTCAAGTGAGATGCTCCCTCATGATTGTGAAGCATTGAAATGTTCTCTGCGTTGTTTTCCTTCTTGAGGCAGTTTACGCTGCTCCTCCTCTGCTTGGGCACCTCTCCACACATGAACACCGTTGCCTGTCTCTGCAGCACCTGGACAGTCAGGCAGTACGTGATCACCATGATTATGAGAGGGATGAAGAACGCCATGAAGGATCCAATGAGGACAAAGTTCTCATCGTTGAGGACACAGGTCCCATTTACGAACACCCTGGAGGCATCCTGCAAACCAATGACTGGAATGGGCATAGATATCCCTAGAAGAACGAGACCAAAAAAGAGATGGTTACCCGGACAGACTGGGCTCCAAAGAGGCAGCAGACATGATGCAGGTCCTGCATGCATTCAGCCTGCTCCCTAAAGCTGTTCGAAAGAGAAGTTACTACTTCCAGATGGAAAGGAAAACCTCTTGTAACAACACTCCTGGGGGCGCAGCTCCAGGGCACGAACACCATCCACCAGGAACCACTGCAGCTTTGCTGTGCTCCACAGCTGACACAGTGAATGTGGTGTAACTCCTTTATCAAGTTCTTTTTCTAGCATTAATTGTGATTTGTGGTGCAGAAAAATCAGTCATTACCCTGCCCTGTTGCAGCTGGCCACGCCATGCCTGCTGGTTTGGGGGGATTTGAAATCACTGATATAGGGCAGATAGTAGCAAACTTTAAAGACGAAAACTATCAATATGAAGATTTGGAAGCAAGTTTCTTACAGACATTAAAATAATCCTGACTGATAGAAAAATGGCCACTTTTGCCATGGCATCACAAATAGAAGAAAAGCTCCTGGCTTTCTGGGTCCTTATCGACCACACACATTGGACTCTGCAAGCTCTGCCTGCCCAGGCATTTCATCCACCAGCAGTGTGAACCTGAGAGGTACCACAGAGACAGTCTTGTTCCAGTTCTTAGAGGAGGCAATTACACAGTCAAATGAAAAACACGCATCTGCCTGATTCCTGTCCCTTTATTTTGAACACTAAAAAGGGCTAAAAACTGGGAAAAACAGACAAAGTGAGAGTAGAAAAGGTGTAACTAAAATGGTACTCAGATTGACACGATGGCCTGAAATCAGAACCCCAGCTACAAACCCTCTGGCTGAAAGGAAGAAAACTTTAAATGATTCAATTATCATCATAACCCGAGCACAGCTTCCAGCTACTCCTAAGCACTAAGCAAACTGATAAGCCTTGGGAATCACTGCACTTGCCAAGGCAGTTCCTCTTGTATTCTAGTGTCAGAGCACTTTTTACAGCCATGGACTTAGTAGCAGGCAAGCGAGATTAAGACCATTTTGGATCCCTTTTCCTCTTCAGCATCACCCAGAACAGCTTGTTTGCCCAGGACATCAGGCCTTTCTGAAGCAGAAGCAGGATTCCTGCGTGGAGGGTCTCTGCAGATGGCTGTGTCCATGCTGTTTGGCACATGGGCAGAGCAGACAGCATACATCAAGCCTGGAGCACAACTGTCTAGGACTGCACATAGTAGTAGCCCACACCCACAGCTAGCTGCTGGCTTGTCTCTTGCAGAGTGAAGAAAGGAAAGAATGAAAGCATTCTGAATAGCTCTAATTCATATGCATTGACTTAATGGCAACCAACACTGTTTTCCTCTAAGGAATATATCTGTATACTTGCTCTATTCTACCTTGTAAAAGCCATCAGCAATTTACTGTGGGGACAGAAAGAAGAGGGAACACAGGACTCCTGCCAGAGTACTGGATCTCACTCCAATATTTTTTCATGTGTACTAAGATATAAACTTTGTCCCTTGATCTGTGGAGCTCGGTCCCACACCAGGACAGACTTGAAACCTTCCAAGGAAATCTGTGATTTCAGCCAAACTCACCAAAATCAGCAACATATTTTGGAATGCCACAACCTATGTGTATGGGAGAACATGGAAAAGACATGGTGGGCCAGGTCTAGCTGGACTGTCACAGGTTCCCCTAGCCCTGTCTCTCGTCTATGACAGGTACCAGAAGTTTAGGGCCATGGTACAAAGTGGGGCAGCTGTCAGCATTATAGCTTAGAAAATTTCACAGCAAGAAGTTGTATCCACACATAATTTTTAAAATAACCTTTGAGACACCTGTCTTCCACGAGTTATTGATCTCGTTTGTAACTCCACAATGCTCGGCAGCGTTCAGGTCCACAACCTCTCTCTTTGTCATGTGAACAAAGTATTTCTTGCTCGTTTGCTGTCTTGATAATTCGCTGTCTTTTGGAGCTCCTCAATGATTTTATAGACCTTTGTCATCCCTCCTCTCTGATATCCCTTTTGGAACTGAAGAACGCTGTTCCGTTTACTCTCTCCTCATGCCAAACTCCTTTTATGCCTTTGATTATCTCTCTGTTTCTTTTCAAATTCTTCTCTGTCCTTTTAAAATAAAGGAAAAAACCTGCAGCACCTAGAGAGCAGCAGAATGTCTTTTGTTCTCCCCTTCCTACCCCCTGGCCACCTGGCTGTTGGTGAGCACCCACTCTACAGACATGTCCATGGGGCTGGCCATGTCCTCCCTTCACTCCTTCACCCCAGAAATACCCAATGCTGAGGCCACAATGTTGTGCCTGGATATCTTTTTTTGGGTTGCTGTGAACAGCACATGTCCTAGAACTAATCCTGTGGGACTCTGAATTTCTAAACAGAAAGAGCAACATGCTAAACAGATTAATCCAGGCATTTTTCTATTCCAGCTAAGTGTTTTCCAGGATTCTGGAGAATACATCTGCAATTTGTCATTACTATCAAGTTACCAGTTGCCAGTAATCGAGTGAAGGAATTTCTTCTGGAAAGTAATGAGTATAAATGCCTCCTGTGATTACAGCATGTGTTCCCTTAGCCCATGTGATAGTTCCAGGATTCAGTCTTCTTTCCCTCTGCATGCTAATGTTCACCAGCTGACCCTTGGGAAGGCAGTTGCCTCCTTTCTGATATGTTAACCCCTGTTATCTTGCCTGTGCCAAATCCCTGTGACTGAGATAACCTCCATCCCATCAAGCCATTGACTCTATCGTTGACAACATCCTTCTAATGCCTTGGCTCCACTGAACCACAGACACTGGGGAAGTGGTGGGAGGTGGACAAAGCAGTTACACAAAGAAGAAATCTGGATTAGATCAATGGCATTACATTGGGATTATATTTGCATGGATAATTTTATGCTTTAGAGCCCTCTATAACACATACCCTTTGAAATAAAACGCCAGAATGAACAGAGGTTCATTCATGAAGTACTCATCATTGGATTTAGTGTTATTGCTTTAGCCAAGGGAAATGAGATGAGGTTTCAGGATACCTTCATGGTCACACACATAAAGTACATTTGAGAAGAATAAGCTAGTTCTGTGATATGATGAATATACAAATCAAGAGCACTGATGGCAGCCTAAAACTCTGCATGAGCATGAGATACCTCAGCACTGATGACAGGGAATGAGGAGGTAGCTGCTGTACTGGGGAAGTGTCCTTCACCCCTTTAATAACAAAGGGAGATTTCAAACTGAGAAAGCATGGAAGAGAGGGAGCACCAGGTTTTTGTTCCTCCAGTCCAGGAAAATCCCATTGTTAGCAGCAGTAGGAAGAAAGATGTCCTTGGAGGAGCTGCCAACACACATTAATTCAGCTGCCAGACAGCCTACAGCACTGCTGCAGGGGCAGCATTATCCCCATCTCAAATGCTTTCTTCCACCTCACACTTCTCCTTTGTAACTCATTCTTTAATAGGAGATCTATCATTGATCCACCCCACAAACCAACCATAAAGTGAGCTAAGTTTGTCACAAAGCTTGGGCAACAGGCAGTAACTACCTCAGCAGTGAGAGGGGAAGTGTGGAAGGTCTCAGACACCCCAGAGGGGCTTCTTTCATGGAGATGACTGCAAAATTGCTTCTGCCACAACCCCAAACGCACCATTTCCTGCTTGCAGACACAGCTCGTACTCTGGCCCTGCTTTCAGTGGAGTTACCCTGGTCAGTATGTGCTGTGCTTACCACCCAGCATTCCCATGGCACCTGAACACGGGTAACCATCAATGCTTGCCTTACTTGTTCAGTGGTTTGAACAAGCATGGAGAAGGCAGTCAACTCCACTTGACTCAAGCACAGTCCGAACACTGCTGTTGTAACAGTTCAGAGGCCCTTTCCAGTTCTGTCCAATAACCTTTTCTAACTAAGGCAGCAGCAAATTCCCAAAGAGGATTGTTCCAAAAACTTGTGAAGTAAAAGCTTTGCAAGCTTGCTGTATATCACACTTTGCTCTTCAGAGCAAGCTTGCTTGATGTTTGAGCAGTGCCTAGGGTAACTGGTTATGCCCCAGTAAGAAGAGACAATCAGACAGAGCCAGTTAGCAAGACATGAGCCAGGTCCCTGCCAGACTCGACTCTGGGAGCTCTGTGCACCCTTCTGCCAGGCAGCAGCTTGAGCAGGACATCCCTTTGCACCACAGCCATTCACAAGGAAGAAGATGAATGTGATTTTTTCTCTTTTCCCCTCCTTTAGCTTCTGTCTGACAGCACTGGGATGCAAGACAGAGAGACATCCTCCAGATTACAAATCCAATTACAGTTGCTGTCCTAACTGCTTCTTGTCAGCTTTAAACATGTTCTTAAGCCAGCAGAATGGTTCACCAAATGGGGCTGAGATGATGCTGTGGACACAGAGTAACAGATGCTCTTCACAGATTCTCAATTAATAAAACAAACCCCAAATGACTACAAATACAGCCCTGTAAAACATTTACCAGCTTGCACCAGAGAAAAAGCCTGCTGAAAAGTCCAAATTGACACTCACAGAATTCAGACTTAAATGAAAAACAGTAATGGTTGTGCTCAATATCTTGTTTTCTTCTGTGAAAGCCCATGAGACTGATAGAGGTTACTGGGAAGACGGAGTCTTTGATGATTATTTCCACTAAGAAAAGAAGTTATTTCCATTCTTTTTCACAACATTCTCGCACAAGAAGGTATTTCATTTCCTCCAGGGGAAACAACCTCACTAAAGAAAACAGAGGCCCGTGTATGGGTTTACTCTGTCTTTCCACATCTGGGATTCCCAGGGCTGAACACAAGAGGGGTCACATTTTGCTGTAGGTACGTGGGTTTGGGAATGCCAGGGATCACCTCTCCTGGGGTCAGCACTGGATTCAAAGTCCCCTGTGGCCCATGGCAAGGGCTCTGCTGATGCAGGTGGGCTTTGGACCTCCCTACCACCCTAGAGAGCTGTGTGCCAAACAATCCTCTGGCTGCCACAAAAGCAATCTACACTGCAAACCCACAAACACTGCTGTCCATGCTAAATGCTGCATGTTTTAATCCATATCTTTAACCTCATATTTATTATTTTACATAATAAACATGGCCAACAACTTTAAGAGACATTCACCTGAATGTCAGCAGCTGCTGTAACCATGCATTAGTATTAAAGTCTGTTCGAGGAAACAGGAACTGACTCCCCATGCCCTCTCAGAAAAGGGAAAAGAAAACAAAACCAAATCAGTTTGGGTTCTTAACAGAAGTGTCTCGCAAAGTGCCTGCACATTTCTCTAATAACTGGGAGACAGAGAAGTGAAACCCAACAGACAGTAAGCCTCCTGACTTGCGTTGTGAAAGAAAAGACACCAGTTTCAGGAAGCAAAGCTCGTTGGAGGCAAACTGAAGAACATGGGCTTTTGAAGTGTTCAAACCCACAAAAATTCCATATGTCATTGTCCCCATGTGTCAGCAGGCTAATTACAGTGCATTTCATGTGCTAATACAGCAACAGTGTGCCTTCAGGGCTGGCTTAGGTCTAGTTCTGTCTAACTGCTCTAATAAAACAACAGTGCCAGCCTTGTATTTGTTCAAAGTGAAAGATAAGAGGGGGCTGAACTTTGAAGGATCTCCCTGCCTGCTATGAGCACAACTGCAAACAGAGGAATGTAATTACTGACTGTGCCTGAACAAGCTGCTGACCTCCATGTAAACCTTCCAAGAGCACTGAACAACACGAGCCCAGATGGAAAACCAGCAAACACCAGTAAAAGACAGAAGAAATACATTATTTTCCCACCTGCCTTTCTATTTTGCTAAATGACTTCTCTTGGTTTGCTCAGCCACGTGTTTTCAATGGTGCATTTGAACAAAGGGGGATGGGGCTCCTGCTCCCAGCATACCTGCTCCCAGGGCTCGGCTTCCCCAGAAAATCAAACATGCTCATCAGCAGTAATCCCAAACAGGAGACACCAACATCAACCTTGCCCCTGGGAAGGGATGTGGTGGGATGGTCAATCCATCTCCTGTGCAAAACACTTCACAGACTGTCACCATCTGCTGCTGTCCCAGGCAAAACACTTCACTGACGGCAAAATCAAACCAGTTCAGGCATCTGTGCCTGAAATCCCAAGGTCATTCCCTTTCTAGGAACTCAACTTGTTATCAACTGCTATGGTCTTTCTCATCCTGATAACCCTTGCTAATGTTCTAGGTAGTCCAATGCCCTCCTTTGGAATCACTGTACAAGCACTCAGGTAAAAGAATGTTTTTAGAGAAAATAACCTTGAAGTCAACTCAAATGGATAGGAAACAGAGGCAGACAAAGCCTCAGTGCCATAAAGAAAGGGTTTATCTCTCACCCACAACCAGAAGAATGGCCCAAAAAAAGTTTTATAAGCACAAACCTGCTCTACTGCTTCACCAGAAGCAAGCAGTAGCCTGGCTTGCAATGCTCCCACCACCTCTGCGCTCACTTGAGGCTAACAAAACCTGTCAGCATTGCCACCACTGCAGCACCTCTGCCCACAGAAATCATCAGCTACGACCCTCATGTCCATGAGGGAAGAATTTCAGTCAAACATACATTGTCAGACAATGTCAACCGTAAAAAGGCAAAAATACATTAATACAATTTTCTCCCAAATCTGGAGAGAAACTAATGCTACCCTCTCTTAGACTTCAGGGACATTACCTGTTTTTCTCAGCAATATTATTACTGTCCTTCTACCAAAGAGTGCTCATAGTCAGGAATTTTTACACTTTTTCAGGAGGTGAAGGGGGCCTGTCTAACCTTTGCTCTGCTGGTGATAGCTGTCTTCCCACTGCTTCCTTGTCTCCAAGTGCTGAGCAAACAGAACGAGACTGCTCGGTGGGAAAGGTTTGAGCAAAATCCTGGTAACACATTTTGACCTTCCATTTGTTGTCTTCTCCATTAGCAGTGTTTTTGCCATTTTTTTTTTTTTTTTAACATGAAATGTGTCCAAAGGTTTGTTTGCTAACCAGGGTGAAGCCTGCAAAGAAATCCATGGGTGCGTGCTCCTGTCCCAGAGCACAGCCTCCCAGGAACAACTGCTGCCTGGCAGGGAACAGAGGGTGCTCAGGAGTGAGTGCATCTCATCAGCAAGCACACCATGGGAGCAAACAAATGCCTTGCTGAGAAAGTCACTGATCCCAGAGACACACCTATGGCAAACCAAAACCCTGAACATACTCTAGAACACGACCCAGAGGAAGCTGCATGAATTACTCCAGTCCTCATTCACCTCCCTGCACAACCTGCTTTCAGCCTGTAAGGAGACTACAATTCCTTTTAATATCAAGTGGTGTCACTGCAAGCACGTTCCTCAAACTGAGCATCATTTCCCACTGGGATTATCCCCAGTGTGTAGGGGAGGCTTAACTGATACCTGGAGGTTCTTTAAGGCCATCACTAGGACAGATTGCATGCAGGGGGCTACTTAGCCTGTGTGAGAGAGGAGCACTCAGGGCAGAAGCAAAAAGCTGCCAAACATAAGATCACTTAGTCTGAGATGAGCATTTACTGGTCCTCACAGCACATGTCTTTCATACTTCTATAAATAGATTTCCTTAATAAAACAATGAAGTAGTATGAACACAGGGATGTAAAATTCCTTTTTAAAGTTAAATGGTTTATTATATGCACAAACCCCAGATATCTACCTGAAATCAAAATTATAACATCATTAGCAAGTCAGAGAGAGAAAGAAAAGAAACAAGTCCAATTTTAACACAACACATATCATGGTGTTACCATAATTTAAGAGCTCATTTCCTTTTTTGTTACTTATTGTTTTTAAACAAGCAAACAAAGACAGACATGTGGGGTCTCCTTATGGCACTGATACAAAAGCAGAATTTAATGGGTGGCCTTATCTCAGTCACTTATCAAGTAAATTGAATTTACACTGTTGCTAGCAATGTAAAACTGTGATCTGGGAAATTGGTAGCATGTGTAATTTTGGTGCTTTCTAGTAAATGATCAAACCTTGAACTTCTGGGGAGCAGAGAAAACCCCCTTTGGTGCTAGCAGGCACACAGCTGGGCCACAAGGAGCTTCAGAATTAAAACATTTTACTTATTTTCATATCAGATGCAATGTTTCTGCATGCTTCCACATAACCAAAGTTCTCTCATTCTCATTTCCAAGGTGATATTTCTTTCATGTTAATATTACCCAGTGAATACTTTTCCCCGTTTTATACGGTGTGCATTTGGAGTTTGACCAGCTCCTCATCACTCCTGCTGAGAGCTGCATGGAGATCTCCCCCCTTGGCCAGGGTGGCCCAAGACCACCTTCCTCAGAGCAGGGAGTCTGGTGAGATGGTGAAGTCCACATGTTACTAGTTAAAACCTTTGCATTCGAAACTATGCAAAGCCTGAGATCTTGGAACATCAAGATTCTGCCAACAAACTCACATCTGTAATTTATTTTCTTTTTCAAATGTGTGGATATTTCTGTTGTCTACATTTCTATTTCCAGCCTCAGCACAGTGCTATCTATCACAAAACTCTTTTTTACAAGCCCAGCGCTTCACAGCACCCACTTTTTCTCTAACTGAACACAAAAAGTCTTGCTCAGGTTACATCTGCTAAAACACAGGACAACTGGCTGTGATGTACTTCAATCTGGAACAAAGAGGGCTTTGGAAAAGACCCATTCATAAAGCAATTGTCAGCAGACAGGAGGGCTCTGTTATGTTCCCCTGCTTAAAAACCTAATCATAGGTTTAGGCTTGTGCAACCTGCCAAATTCATAGCTCAATGAGCAAAGAACCTCTATTATATATTTTGCTGTCAGCATTAACATTTTAGGAAAATAGAATGCAAAAGATACTAAATTAAGATAAATTACATGCTTTTTACTTCCTATTTTAAATTCTGGTTCAGGAACTGTATTCAGGATTCTTTACATGGGATGCATTTAAAAGTTTCTTCAGTCAAACTGAAACAGGATTTAGGAAATGCAAACTGACCAGCCTGCACTTAAGTGCTGCTTTGAATTTGATACTTAATCATGTGCAGAAATGCACGTACAGAAATTCTTCTGTGACACTTAATACTCAAAGGAGAGTGAATTCACTTAACCTATTTCATCCTCTTGAAAACTGCATGGGATTTCATCAGGCCTTTCCAAGTGACAAGTAGATAAGAGCCAGAAGACAGCAACAATGCACTTTGGGTGAGTTCTTCTCTTTCATTCTATGTTCACTGCATTTCTGCATCTGTCATGTTTCTAAATCCATTTATGAAATAAAAAGTTATGCTAAAATAAGCTAGATACATACCAAGAGTACTTTTCTTTCTCCATTTAATGCACCATGCCGGAGAAAGCCTGAGTAAACGTGTAAGCCCTATTGCATGCACTGGGGAGTGTGGAAGTCCAACAACATTTCAGTGCCCTGAACAGACTGTCTGAGGAGCATCGATTGTGCCTGTAACTTCAAAAAAAGGGATGCAAGCAAAGACTCCCCTGGGCCAGCTGTATCTGCATCAAAGAGAATGATCAGATCAGAAACCAAGCCCAAACACGCTGTAGAGCCTCCCAGTTATGATCCCAGCAGAGGAGGGCATGCAGGTACAGCTGGAATGCATCTCTCTGCCCAGCCTGGGGAGGGAAGCACTGCCCAGGGCAGTCCCCCAAAGCACTGTGCACTGCAGACATCCTGCTGAGCCTCCACTCACAACCTCTTCCTAAAGACTTTTGGATGCTGGGGAATAAATGCAGCACCCAGTGCCTCATTGCGGGCTGACGAGCCATGTATCTACAAAATAGAATCATAGAATTGTAGGATCATAGAAGCATAGAATGGCCTGGGTTGGAAGGGACCTCAAATATCATCTCATTCCAACCCCCCTGCCACGGCAGGGACATCTTCCACTAGACCAGGTTGCTCAAGGCTCCATCCAACCTGACTTTGAACACTTCCAGGGATAGAGCATCCACAACTTCCTTGGGCAACCTGTTCCAGTGCCTCACCACCCTCAGGGTAAAGAACTTATTCCTTCATCACCTGAGAACGCTGTGCAGGGGTGAGGTGTTTGCACTCAACTGCACCAGCACAAAGTCACCTTGCCTATCCTGGCTCAGGTACTTTTGTCCTTGGAGGACAGTAAAGCTGATAATGTTCCTATTTTCCATCATCCTGAGCCCATTCCCTACCCAGTAACTCCAGGAAAAGGGTAGGTCTATGGCTGTCTACATTTGTTTGGTCAGGCTCCAGAATTGCTTACTGGTCTGCTTACTCAGTGAGCCACATATGAAGTACTCGTTGCCTTACTTCATTCCTTGGACCCATAGTCCAAACCACAGCCCAGCCCTCAAGCTGCTTGTGCCAGCAGACACACTCAGCACTAGCCACAATTTCTGAGGATATGCCTGCAACACATAAGGCAGCACAGGCAAAAACTGGCAAGTTAGCTCCAGAAACAGAACAAATTTAATTGCCCAAGGTTTGCAGTGTGCTACTTAATGCTGCTGACAGGTTGATACGGCTCTGCTGGGGGCAATACCAGCTGCTCCCTCTGCCTTACAGTGTGACACAGGGCAGATTCTGCACCAGCTTGGAACTGCCCATGTAAATTGAGCCCAAGCATCCTGCACGTGAAGTTGTTTGCACGTGACTGCTTGGGCACTGAAATCAACATCTTTCTTTCCTCTGCCAAAGAGCCAGCACAGAGAGTTTAAAATAATAAATTAAAAATAAATAAATATCTTAAATAAATTGATTAAACCAAATCCAATTTCACTGTAGATTGTATTACCTAGAGGAACCGTAGCAGGCCTGTGACACATGAAAACTTGTTTCTACCAGAATTCTTGTTATATTCATGAGGAGAGAAGGTATATTTCCCCTATATTTTTTTTTTTCCCGTAGCGTTTTTCCATGGCAAGCTTCTAAAGAAGTGGCCCTTGCAGCACCCAGACACCCACCATCATATTCCACCTCTAAAGCAGGCAAAACCCAAGAGAAGTTCAAGCACCTGAAACATGCTTCTCCTTGCAGTACAGTGCTGAAAGTGACAACCAATTTATAAAAGAAAAGGTAAATGTTAAATCTTTGTAAGATTGCATTTTATTCAAGCAAAAAAGGGAATACAGCAGAGGGAATTGGTCATACCATTGTTCTGACCCTACCCCAAATGTCTCTTTTATAAAGCACATTGAAATAATTCCTCAAAAAATGTTTTTCTTCACATAATTCCAGAGTCATCTTGCTATTTTTCCTTTTCTCCCTTATTTTACTGCTGCTTTATTTAGCACTTTTTATCAAAGTGATACAAAAGTGTCTTCTTTTATATCTACTCCTCATTTATTATGACTTCAAACTTGCCAGCTCAGTACTAGCAGCAACCCAGCTGTTGCAGAGCATAACACAGGCTATAAAGTCTGTGCAAGAGCAGTAAATCCCTCGCCCTTAGCCTGCCTTCACCACTGAGTTGCTTCACTTAAACCATACCAGAATTTGAACAAGTTTGACTGCAGAGCATACATGTCATGTGTACTGGCTGGGTTTTCCTTCCAGAGCCTTTGCTAATGCTGTTTTCTGCTTTGTTTACACAGCAGTTTCACAGCACCATTTGTCTGTGTTACTGTCGTTATCGGCATATTGATGAGCACACAGCAGCAATGCTTCAGCATTGGAAGTGGTGGTATTCAGAAAAACGACTGCTTATTTTGGTCACTGACCAACTGCAACGAAACGATTTCTATTTCCCAGTAATCATTTATCATATTCAGGCATGCAGGCCAGGTAAATTAATCGGAGTATCCTCTTAAAAAAAATCCTAAATGAAAATTGGAGTAACACTATCATTCATTAAGACACAGTTAAGATCGTGAGCCGCATTGCTTACCTATGGATATGGTCCAAACTGCAGCAATTTTCATAATAGCCTTGGTGCGGGAATTGAAGCGGCTGTGCTCAATGGGATTGCGTATTGCTACGTACCGATCAAGAGAGATGGCACAGAGATGCATAATAGATGCAGTTGAAAAGAGCACGTCTAGGGAAATCCATATAGGGCACAACTGTTTAGGCAAAGGCCAAGCATAATCTGAAACATAGAGAGAAAAGAAATGAAAGGAAAAAAAAAAAAAAGAAAAGGAAATAATTTGGGAAGCTAAGGCCATCATTTCTGTGAAACTGTTGGGATATTTTAACTCTGCGGGGCACGTGCACGAGGAGTGGACAAAGAAACCTCTCACAGGGCCTCTGTCCAGGCAGTCCCTGGCTCTTAACATTCCACAGACCCATAGCCAGTTCCCACATATCTGTTTGCCATGACCAATAGCTGAAGGCACAGGGAGTGCTTCCAGTGCCAGCACCATTCTAGCTCCATTCCTCTCTCTTAACCTTTCCCCTGTATCTTTACAAAATCAAACACTGCATTCATTTCTAATTGCCTAAAACATCCTTTTCCTGGGCTGCGTAGCACCACGTGGCATTAACTTCACTCAGATCCTCTCTCAGTACTTCCCAGTTTCTGCCTGCCGAGGAGAAAGGCAGCAGGCAGTTGTTCTGCACAGCCTAACACCTAGCTAAATGCCACTACTTCACCTTAAATATTCCCCCCAGGCAGTATCCCATAATAACAGAGGAATATCTGCCTCCTTACAGAGCAGCTGGGATTGAGTGGCTGAGATTTGAAAACTGTTTTGAAGGTAGGCAGAGCTGAGTATTATTCTTGACAGAAAGAAGTACTCCAGCAAACCCAACAGACTCGAGAGAGACATCTGACAGAACTGGCACGCAGCTAATTTGGGTGCCTGCATTTATTAATCAGTTTACTCAGTGCTGAAGTACAGCTTGAGAGTAAAAGCGACCCAGGCAGATCCTCAAGGGACATTGGTATTTAAATTAAAGCTCAGAGAAAATTTGATTTGTGAATGACACTCCCATGTTAATACCCAGACTGGATTGTGTGAGATCAATAACGTCCTGCCAAGCTCTAGGCTCCAAGCACACTTATCAAAACAAATAACAGAATCTATAGCAGCTGAAAACATGAGACTTCCTAGGAGTTGAATAATGAGGCGTTCTTGTCTCTTCGTTCAGAACATGGGTACCTAAAGCAATCTTGAAGTTTACCCCAAGGATCAGAAACCTCACTCTGCAGAATCAATGTTACACTGAGTGATGCAGCTCCATCCTACCCACCTCAAAGGGAAAGGGAGAAACGTTAGTCTCAGAAAGCATTTTTTTAATTACCCAGCCAAGAGAGATACAGGATACCTCACATGCAGAAACCTGAGATAAACTGAACCAGAGCAAATTATTACAAATCATCCGAGTGAGGCCCAAGAACCCTTCTCAAAGGGCACGGCAGGAGACAGATGTGTTAGCTCATTTCCCCAGTGGCAAACCCACAGCAGAAGTGCCAAGTAACTCACGAAACCCACACAACAAGAGCTCATCTCTGGGGAGATAAAGCATTTATTTCAGCAAGTTTGCACCACCCCTCCTGTATAGACTGTAAGTGGACTGGAATCCAAAGCAGCGAGCATTTCGGAGTCCTTATCAAAGGGAACTGGGTAAAGCACTTTGTGGCTGGAGCATCTTTACTTCAAAAGGCACCTCTGCTCTACAGATGAATTGAACTTGGTTAAATTATGACTCAGTCCCTTTATGAAGCTATTGCAGAATCACAGAATGATCAAGTCCTGCCCCTCCCTGCTCTAGTTCACACTTTGCCATCGCTTAGGATATCGTTGCCATCAATCTGCAACTGAGCTCAGAGCTCCAGCTAAGCACGTTTTAATTTCTGGGTCTTTAATGATGCCTCAGTGAATGCTCCAGGGAAGAACAAGTCTGATCTCCTTCAAGTGGTACCCACGCTCCCTGTAGAGCCCCAGGCTTTTGCTGACAGCCCAAGCTAAACCACATTCAGTCACGCTTTATCCCTCAGAGTTGCCAGAGCCAGCTTTCTGATAAAGGCTGAAACGAGCTATGAGCACAGGACCAGGAGAAAAGCACCAGGGAGTGTGCCCTGATGGGTGAAGCTGTCCCTGTGAATATGCGTGGGGTGTGACCATGCAGCAGCCTCTGCACCGAGGGATGGTGATGCTGGTGGCTGCTCCCCTCAGCAGGCAGATGGCCAGGAAATCTCCAGTGAGCATCTCCAATCCAATCTATGACCCTGCAGTGGGTACAAACTGGTGCTTGACATTTGCTAGACTTGGAAGAGGTTTCTACAGCAACCACCTTTCCAGCATTATTGAATGATGAATAGCCTCCCATACTTCTTCCTTTGAGCTACCCAAACACTTCCCATGACTGATTCCCCCTGGAACAACTTCTGCTACTGATGTGACCTAGGCAACAGCACTGCAATCAAAAAATTATCAGAAACAAAAGGGTTGGTAAAGATTTGTACCCATGGTGTGAGGTTAGTAGGTGTCACCTGCTGGCAGCCCTGGCAGTGTAGGAACCACAGCCACCCACAGATCAAAGTAACACTGCCCAGAATTATTGCCTGGGCAAACTGGCAGGATGTCTTTAAAGATAAAGGTGATAGGAGAGCCCTTCTAATGGCTAATCCTTTTAGTCCTTTTAGTCTTTGCTGTCCCAGGGCACACAGAAGCACAGAATGTCAGGGACTGGAAGGGACCTAAAAAGATGACCTAGCCCAATCCTGCTGCCAGAGCAGGAACACCTAGGTCAGGTCACACAGGAACATGTCCAGGTGGGTTTGAATGTCTCCAGAGAAGGAGACTCCACACCCTCTCTGGGCAGCCTGTGCCAGTGCTCTGTCACCCTCACTGGGAAGAAGTTCTTCCTCACATTTATGTGGAACCTCCTATGTTCCAGCTTGCACCCATTGCCCCTTGTCCTGTCATTGGATGTCACTGAGAAGAGCCTGGCTCCATCCTCATGACACTCACCCTTTACATATTTATAGACATTAATGAGGTCACCCCTCAGTCTCCTCCAAGCTAAAGAGACCCAGCTCCCTCAGCCTTTCCTCATAAGGGAGATGTTCCACTCCCTTCATCATCTCTGTGGCTCTGTGCTGGACTCTCTCCAGCAGTTCCCTGTCCTTCTTGAACTGGGGGGCCCAGAACTGGACACAATATTCCAGATGTGGCCTCACCAGGGCAGAGTAGAGGGGAAGGAGAACCTCTCTCGACCTCCTAACCACCCCCGTTCTAATCCACCCCAGGATGCCATTGGCCTTCTTGGCCACAAGGGCACATTGCTGGCTCATGGTCACCCTGCTGTCCACCAGGACCCCCAGGTCCCTTTCCCCTACACTGCTCTCCAACAGGTCAGTCCCCAACTTACACTGGCATGTGGGGCTGTTCTTCCCCAGAAGAAGGGCATAATATATATCCTGTCTCAAATGCAATTACTTTTAAGTAAGCATGGTGTGTGTGTTTGAAAAAACACCCACGCAGCTTACAAAGCCAGTAATTGGTACAAAAAGAAAAAGAAGTTCATTCTAATTCTTTTTTTCAATAAATGTGCAAAACATAGGATATGTGCAAAACATAGGAAATGTGCCCTGTGACTGTGCCAAGAAGCAAACAAGGATTAAAAAAAACAATTCTGTTAATGATGTTGGATGTTTAAAACAATCTTATCCTCAGAAATACTCTACCTGCAGAAGGTAACATTTCTCTAATTTGTTCTATTTTCTCTCATTTCATGCACAAAGAATAACAATTACCATATATTTAGAAATGCAGATGACTGAATAAAATGAATTCTTGGACCCCAGCACTTCTAAGCTTTAGTAATTGCATTTCCACTGGAAAGCATGCATCTCAGTCCAAATTTGGCTCCAGAATGAATGAAACAGCTCTAAACACCTGGGTAAGCATAATCCAAATTCTTTGTAAGAAACTCTGATTTTTGTACCTTGAATTAATCTGTGCCCTTCAAATCAGTCATATATTGAATGCATTGGCTGGTAGAGGAGATCGGAGAGTGCTGAAGGGACTTAGATGAATCCAGCAGGTCAGAACACAAGGTGGTATTTCTTTACCCAGTATGTAAACAAACTGCAGATTTTTTTGCTCCCAGACATTTTCTGAATGACAGGTGTTTACATTGGACAAATTCATAGAGAAAAGTGTATAGAAGACTATTGTAATGATATTCCTTTTAGATCAGTGTTAGCTCCTGGCTCTGATCAGGATAAAAACACTGTGTATGAAATCCTGAAAGGAAACTTCTGCAGAATGCCCGTGTATGTCACTTCAGCCGCCAACGCTGAACGGCATCTCATGGAACCTGAGATGCTGTCGTTCTTCATGGGAAACATGGGTCAAACACTCATATTTAACCAAAAGTCATGGAACGTAGGTGGGATTTCATCTCCTGCGCCGGGATGAAAAAATAAACCACAGCTCCTGCGTGTCACTGAACAGCTGAGGTGGGCACAAACTGTTGGCAGCAAAATACAGGAACTCACAAGCATTTTGGCAGAGGCGCAGACCATCTCTGTGTGTAGCTAATGTGCTGTCAGATGAAAGTTAAATTTTTTGTGCTTTCCATCAAGAAAGATGGTAACAATGAAATTTAATCGCTTCTGTCAGAGGTTTTATGCACATGGGTAAAAAGTGTTGTATAACACTTATTACGGTCATTGTGGTGTTCACTGCATGAGAGTCAAAATAACCAGCCACTGCAGCAGGGGGTGACTGAATAATCCAAAACACAGCAAATGGAAGCAAAATTAATGATGTCGAATGGTAAAATCAGATGACTCCAGATTGCAGAAGAATGACTGAATTGAAAAAAAACCCACAGTGTTAGAACCTGTGGCTGAACAGAAACTCTGGGATTGCAGAACAGACAGAGGCTGATACGAAACCCCTTCCTTCTCCCCAAAGCCTCGAGCAAAATCTCATGAGCTTTCCACAGCTTTTTGTGCTCAGCTGGAGGAGACAGGACTTTTGTGTACACGTACAGTCAGACACACGCCACGCTACAAAAGGACTGGCTCGCTGTATTTACAATTTAAAAAATGATAGTGGCTCGTACCTATTTACTGCTTCTGTAAAACAATACTGCCCTGGGAATGCACAATGTAACAGTCAGGACACATCTGGAATACTAGTGACAAAATACCTGCCTACACCACGATAAAGCGAAGAGTTCTGTAAAATTCATCCCTGTAGCTTTAGAAATTTTTCATGGCAAACTCGAAGTAAGCTGCAGCAATCATTTCTTTTCCGACCATGAAAAGGAATTTGGAAGAGGCTGTAGAACACATTTGTTGTGTTTAGCCAGTGTTTTATATCTATTGGGATGGATAAAAGGGTAAAAACCACCCTTCAAAATCACACAGGAAGAAAAAGGGTATATTTTGTCTTCTAGGCTCATAATGACATTTTATATATATATGCGTAGAGGAACAAATATATCACGGAATCACAGAATATTCAGAGTTGGAAGGGACCTCCAGAGATCATCCAGTCCAACTTCCCTGCTTAAAAGCAGGATCCCCTAGAGCACATCACTCAGGACTGCATCCAGGCAAGGCTGGAAAATCTCCATATATAATATATATATATATATATATACTGCATATAAGTAGGAAAAAACCAGAGCTCAGAGGTGCAGAATAAGAACTAGAGGTACTTACCTGTTCAAATACAGCCTCCTTTAACACTGTTCATTGGCTTGGCCAAAAATATGTAATAATACATGTAATATTTCTCCTTTTGGGGTTCTGATACTTACTGTATTTACATTTCCCTTTAACTCCTAGTAGGCCTTGAATGAATTGAACTAAAAATGGTAGGAAATGGTTATGTCTGAATGAATCTTAACCCCAGTACAAAGCACAATTTCCCAGCAGTTAACGTGGCAACACAGCACGTGCTTGAAGCACCTCTTGATCATCCTCTCGCTCCTGTGGAGCTGTGCCAGGCCATACACTGACCTACTGCTCTGCTTGGGAAGGTCAGTGACTCAAATCCAGGAGATGCCTCCTCTGATTCCCTGAGGAACAAGGATATGGCCTTTCAACATGAGAAGTGCACGCTACTCCAAAACGGCGTTCGCTGGGCTTTACTTGCTGTAACTCAGAGCAGCATGCAGATGATGGGGAACAGTGATCCAAAAAGACATACCCAAAACCTGTCACTTTCTGATTGATTTTGCAGCTTTTCAAGACTCTTTCACACATTCCAGGGAAATTCACTGCTGTGGGCTGTGGAGAAGAGCCTACCCTTGCCCAGTGCTAAAAGTCTTTTTACACCCATTGCACCATTAACCTATTGCAACTGAAGCATTTTATGCTAACCAGACTTTCCAGTATTCACTTTAAAGTTTCATGGCTGCCACAGGCTTTACAAAAATAGAAAGCAATTACATACAGTTTTAACATTACTGCATTGCATTATTCTCAAGGGAACGAAAGAATTTAAATGATTCTCTTCTCTCTCTCTCTTATCTAGGAAGTAAATTATTTCTTAGCCTGAAATACCACATCAGTAAGTGTAAATCTATGTGTATCTTTTTTGCTAACTTATTTACTTCAGATTTACACAGCCAAATGAGTTGGACACACCCATATCACCCTGTGAGTCACACACCTGAGCATGTTGAAAATCTCCATCATGCCTACATGTACAGAACGTTTTGCTTGACTCCCATAGTCCACAGGAGGGACCACGTGCATGCAGACAAGCTTCCTGCCTAGAAGAACTGCTGGTCTCAAGCACAGCACTGCCAGCACTTTGGATTTTATCATCAACAGGATGGAATTTAATGTTTTTCTGACATACTGAACTCCTGGGTGCTGGGTTACACGAGAAATTGAGTTTACCTTTAAGTTTCTAGCCTGTATTTTTCTAGTGGAAAAATAGGCTATCCTAAAGCTATCTGGATCCCTTAAATAGAACATACTCTAGCACAGCCAAGCACAGTGACATAATCTTAACACAAAGAATGAAGATGCCTTTTAGGAGGAGGACTGTATTCTTGAATGCTCCAAGTTCAAAAAGGGTTGTGGGTCCCAACAGAAGCTCAGCAGAGGATGGGCTCTCAGGTGATACGATGGGTAAGAGGATGGAAGATACCACCAAGTAAGAAAAGGAAGGTGACGCTGCATCCAGATGCAGTGTTGGTGAGATCAGTGCTGGCACCCTGCACTTGATTTGGACCTCTGCACTAGAAGATGATGTTTTGTCATTGTGCAACACCACACAAAGGATTTACTTGAGTTTGTGCCACTGATCACATTCAGGCTGGGCCATACCACCATTCCTGAGCTTCAGTTTTCCTCTGAGCTATTCATTTTTCACCTTGTGAAGCCCATCAGGATGGCACAAGTGGCCCTGGGGCAGGGAGCAGTAGGCAACAGGCACAGAATGATGTGATTGCCTTTGGAAACTCCCCACCATCAAGGGAAATGCCAGCAGAGCTGAACGTGCCTCCAAAGGTCTTTTGGTTCTTGCCTGACAAGTTATAGCAATAAACTGATGTGACTGTATTCTATGGCAAATTAAACAATGGCACCCATTATGCTCTTTTGAGAATTTTAAATAACTGTTAGATTTTGCTTTCTATCCAGTATGGCAATGACTTGTAGTCTTGACAGGACTTGTAAGAAAGAAGTGAATTTAAAGCCAGAATGGATGTAATTATCTGATCTAGGGAAAGGTTACTTGAATAGCATTAAAGTATTATTTTAAATGCAAGGAGCTAGCTTTATCATATACCATACTTAAAACAACCCTGCTAGTAAAATGAGATGTTTGCTAAGAAGAAAACATGACGAACATTGTTGCCATCCCAAAGGCAACATCTCTTCTCTTAAGGAAATATCAAATTATTCTGGTGTGCTCTGTCATTCCATGGATCCATATGTTACATTCATCTTCTCATTTATTGACAGAGGCTAAAACTATGTTTGAAGTCTCAGGAAAAATTTCTAGGCTTAATAATATTCTTTACTCACAGTTTAAGCATCTGCAGCAGCATCTGGAATTTTTACGTTGAGTGATATGGACAGTTAACGGGGCAATGGTACAATTAATTGAATTGAATCACCAACCTTGTCTAAAGAGTTCCTTACAGCATTTTACTCCAACAGAGATACAACCTCTTCACACAATTCTGAGATAGGAGTTCTTCGTAATACTTCATCTAAATGAAACCACAGTCTAATAAAACATTCATACCAGTAAACATTTTCTTTTTACTGATATTCTGTATGTCAGCACAACAGTAGGACAGCGGCCTCTCCTTTAATTTCCTTCATGAGGGTTATGGATCAGCCTTCACCCATTATTTAAACAACTAATAAAACAACAGTTGGACCAACACCTCAGTGGAAAATAAGCCCATGAGCAAACACAGACGTCAAATTAATACCTTCTAAACGTAAAAATATAAATATTTTCCAAAAACCTGTGTCATAACAAAGTGTGCAAACATGTGACAATAACAGGTGGTTTTCCCTATTTTTGTCAAAATTGAAAAAGATCCACTATCACGAGAAATAGCTGCCAAAACATGCAGATCGTTTGAGGAAACTAGAATTCAGGACTGAAAACAATGTGGCATTATTCAGACTAAAGCTGCCTGCTGAGCAGTTACCTTAGTTGGAACATCTGCTCCAGCCCGGAGTTTCTAATATCAAATAAAATTTAGACTATGGCTCTACCCTAGGACTGGCTCTGCAGCTAGTGACAGAACACAAAACTACACAGAGGGGATTTTTTTAGGTCTTCACTTTGATTTCAGCATAACTCAGTGGCAGTTCAGATGTCCATGCTGTCCTGACAGCTGTCTGGGAGCCTACCTGGGATTAATCCTCTTTTCCAGCTCAGGCTCCCTCCTGGCAATGCAGTGGGACAAACTGGCCACTGAATCCTGATAAAATGGCTGATTTCAGGAAGAGGCATAATCCTCCACTGGATGTCAACGGTGCCATTTCAGGTCTGTCACCTTTAACTAGCCAATGTATTTATTAACCATTCCATAAAGACAGCCAATTCAGTAAGAATTGACATTCTTACTTTACACCAACTTCTGCCAATCGCTAACATTAACTTTGATCCAGAGATGCAGATGTTTTCTGGAGTTTTGTTAGTCTGACACACCTCGCATGCCCCGTCACTATTTTTTCCCCCTGTGTGTGGGGAAGAGTTGCATCTTGGCATATATAGCATAAAGTGAGGCCAAAGCAAGATGTGCGGTGATTTTGCCTCCCATTTCCTCGCAGACACCTGGATGTGACCAGGATACTTTGGCATAATTTTGGCCCTCGTTCAGTGCAGCGCTACACTCGCACCAGTCTGATGTCAATGGAAACTGGGACCCATGCTCAAGTGCTTTGATGAATTTTGGGCTATAAAAGTAGTTCAGTGAGTTGGCTTTCCTTCTTACTGTACAGTGCACCTTCCTCAGCATCATGAAAGCTGTTCGAGACAGTGGGTTAATTGTCTGACAACTCCATCCCAGTGTGAGTCACAGTTTGCCTGTCTGATGAGGTTAAAAGCCAGTGCAAGCAGATGGTGAGACTGACAATGGCAAGAAATCTCTTCAAGCAAAGGAAATAAACCATATTTTGGTCATGCTTACAGATGTTTATGTTGATTTTTGGTATTTCTCAGGGCAAAGGGCTTGCAAAACACATTGCATGTTTAGTTTCCTCTGAGCTGATGGGCATCTCTGGTTCTTCACAACTGTACAGGTAGAAATGCCAGCTCCACAGAAGCCACTGCAAAAAGCAAGTATTTGGGGACTGCTAAGAAGCCTAGAAATTCTGCTCCATATCCTTGAGTGCCATCTACTGTCCTCCTGTCACTGAATACCTTAGGTGCAAGCCTCCTGCTTGCAAAGCGTTTCTGCCACCATGCCCAGGCTGCTTCTGGCCAAGATCAGATACATCTTTCATTATAGAAGTGACAGGCTGGAGTTCATCACATTGGGAACTCCCACTGTGGGAGTCTGGAAGGTGACAGAACAGCACCTTCAGTGGCTTTCTCAAGGAAATCATTTGCTTATGAACACCATTAAATATGCAGCAATTCCAAGGAAACCTGTGAACATGTGAGGAAGAAACACTGTTTGCTAGGAGTTTAATAGCCACCATGTGCAAACTCAGCATAGTAATCTGTGCATGTGCAACCTGCCCCACTTAAAAGGAAATGCAATGAAGAATCACTGTCCTTTCCTGAAGCAGGAGTGGAACAGAATTCATCCAGTATTGAAAACGAGATTCAAATATTTAATTAAATAGTTCTAATAGCAATTTAGAAAAATGCATGCACTGCTAATCAATTCTATTAGGAATAATTCTATTATTCTACAGGATAACTCTACAGGAATAACCTGCTGAACCCTGTGAGTGTGCAAACAACCCCCAGATTGCACCCAGAAATCTACAATTAACCACCAAGATTCTCGTAGTGGTACGACCCAGACTTACATCTAAGGGGAATTTTGCTGATAACTTTCTTTTAACTTAGGAATAGGTTGTACAAATGAAGCAAACAAGTGCAGCTAAACTAGACCAAGTTGCTTAACTGCCTGAGGTCTTCTCAAATCTTGCACAATACTTCAAATACAACATTTCAGTAGCCCTTATCTTCCAGTGCAATGTTTCAAAGTCTGGAGTTCCCTCCCCTCCGCGGTCAACCTTCATTACTCGACTATTCTTCCCCACTTCTTCCCCCTGTTATCCTGCAGTACTTAGATGTTTCCCCATTTTGCTAGCCTATAGGAACTCCAGATGATCCTTTCACAAGCCTGAAAAGTAATTTTCCACAGCAGGACTAGGAGTGGAAGCTTCGTCAGCAGATAAGGTGGACAGCATGGTGCCTGCTGGAAAGCCCATTTCTCCCTGAGTGGCACAAGAGCCTTTCCTAGACAGCCTAGACACCTGCAGGACATGGACATGTGAGTGGAGAGCCCCTGGCATGAGCTGCTCCACTTCTATCACCACGAGAAAGTATGAACTTTAAAGGCTTGTGTTCAATCAAACATCTCTGCGGGGAAGTACAAGAATCACAGAAGAAGACAGAATCATGGCCTGGGGATGTCTCTACGTTAAGCCTTGGAGGCAAGAAGGTTTGTGGGCTTCACCTTGGTGTGATGTGGTATTTCTTGAAAGCCTTCCAAGGCTAATTCTGTCTGCAGCCCAGGAGCAACCAGTGCTACAGTTGAGACTCAACTACTGGCCCTCCCGTAAGATTTGCTTCGTTCAGCCTCGCTGGGAATCAACTTCCCCTCTGGATATGATACTCAGAGAAGGCTGGATCATTCCCAGACCCCTTGCCATGAACAGGGCAGGTCACTCTGTCACCAGCATCCAAGGTAACCCTGGGAAAGCAGGCTGCACGTGGCTGAAGCTGCACTGCCCCTCTCGAGAAACATGGGGCTTCTGTACCCCTACTCACCCCACACCTGCCTGGCAGAGCCAATACACACCCAAACATCTCAATTCAGATGCATTTTTAATCAGCCCTTTACTCCAAGCAACTGATTTATTATTCAGTGTGACAGCCCAGCTTGTAAAACCACATAATACCATGTTAAGGATTTGCATTATTGTAAGCATTTTGTGCACAACTTGTTACTAATTAAAACTGCTCACTACTGAGTCTACTAGAAAAGACTTGTAGTTGGAATAAGATTTAATCTTAGGTTATGGTGCCCCTTTATTTTTGAGTTTTTCAGAAATTGTAGGCCTACTGTAAGTTCCATTAACAGGAAGTAGAAATTTAATTTAATACGGATAAATGAAGTGTGGGCGTACTGATATATTAGAAAGAACACTATTGCTCAGAAAATTATAGTGGTCTCATGAGGTGGAAAAGGAAAGTAAAGAAATGATATTTAGTTAAGTTATACCATTTGATTTGGTTTTTTGATAGACTTGTTTTTGCTTTGTAATCAAGTGCAACGTTATTTTATTATCGTGATTATACTATTATTACAGTGTAATCTTGCAGTTGATTACAAATCAAAACCAGTGATAACTACGATAATAAAATAATGTGTTAACATAATAATCTAGGAAAACGTAATAAAGTAAACGTTGCCATAGATTTAACAAATAAAAAGGAGTAATATGGATGCTGTAGTAGAACTAGCTACTCCCAAGATACACGAGGTGCTTAACCCAATATGGACTAGAAAAAGCTTGAAAAAATCATTATGAAAAGCAGATAAAGTAAGATGTCAAAGGTATGTTTAAAGGACTTCATCTTGGAAGTTGTTTTTCCTGTATTCATACTTGCCAACATCAACTCACCATGTTGTATCAAACAAATACCCTTGTTCTGCTGTTGTGCATCTTGGAAAGAGACAGCTAGCTCAATTTTAACAGAGAAGTAAACTCATGACTTTTGGCTTCTGCTGTGTTAAAATGCATTCTCTCTTTCCGTTCATTTCAGATCAGCTGATCTGAACAAACAAAAGCTTAACTGGCAAATTCAAAATTTTACCCCAAAATTTCCAAATTTAAATGGTGGAGTGAGAAGTAGCTACCATGCAGAACAAATGCACAGACGTAAAGACAAAGCTTTGCTGCCTCCTAAAACCAGCCATCAATATTCATAGGTGTCAGACATCCATTTACAGTCTTCTGCATCCCAGTGGGTGCCAAATAGGTATGGTAAAAGCCTGTCATACGATTTCCATATCTCAATGACACCCAAGACCTTTCTCTACAGCTGCTGCCTCTGATTGGGGATGGAAATAGACTTTTATAGAAACAAACAAAACACCCAAAACATACCTAAAATAAACATACAGTAAAAAAAAAAAAATATTCATCAGAAGGTGGAAATGGATTGGTCAGGGTGACAACTGGTCTGTCCTGATAACTCCAGCACAGCTGGAGAAGAGAACCTGCTGCCAACACATCAACAGGAACGGAAATCAAACCACCCGAAAAATAAGAGAGAATCAACAAAACCTTATCAACTGTCCCGCTTTGCCCATAAAACCTCATACCTAAGAGCTGATAGAGGAACTGGGTATTTCATGTTTGTGCAAGACTTGTTGAACTTTGTAGTCTTGAACCTATTTCATCTAGGAACTGAGACGGCATCTTGGAGGAGAAATTCACTCACTAAAATCACTGCTGTCACTGTGCTTATCAGAGTTCCTGCAGGAATAGTAAAGTTTTCCAACAACAAGACTTATTACAACCAGAAAACATGGAGGAGCCTGGAAAAATGGAATATATTTGAAACTAATGCATGAAACCAGAATGTTGATATAGGATATATTGGTAATCACAGCCTAGGCTCTGTAACAGGCTCCTGCACAAATTCTCCTCATCTCATTAGCATCTTTAATGACAATTCTGGCAGAAAAGCTAGTGGAGATCCATTCTGTTCTTCTTCTTGTTGTCCATTCAGAAAAGGGTTGTATTGCGTCAATAAGGCAGTGTGCAAATTAGTGCAAGGCAGAGTAATTGCCATGTGGCCCCGCTTCCATCAATGTAATTTCCATTTAATTACCATGCAAGCAGATGAATCACATCAGAGCCTCTTTCCCATCATGTGCTAATAAAACACAAAGTGGGAACTTAATGCTACTCGTACAATTAGGTCTCAGGGAAATGAACCAACCTATGAGGTATTCGTGCATATTTTAATGCATATTAGGCAACTCTAGAATCAGAATTTCAAGGGATATGTCATGTGAATTGCAGAGAGATATTAAAATCATAATTTCCTGAGTAGAATTTAATGATATCAATTCAACAGACAGATGTGAGAGGAAGTAGAAGAAAAATTTGAGTTAATTCTGAGTTAATTGACCTAATCCTGGAAATATTAATAATTCAAACTAATTTATTACATTGGTATGTTTGTCTTACAATATATCTAAGTGCTTTTCAGAGATTTTGCTTTGCTTCTCTGTATTTCTTTCCAACTTGTGTAAGGCAGCTGTCTATATATGTACTGGCCTGCATAATGGCAGTGATTTATCCATGCTTTTGAGCTCAGGGGCTGGGCTGGCCCATTACATGCACCTCTTCTAAAAATGCAGTAGGCTGTTCTTCAAAGTCCTGGCATGTCACCATAGAATCATAGAATAGCCTTGGTTGGGAAAGACCTCTAAGAGCATCAAGTCCAACTGTTAACCTACCAGTGCCAAGTCACCACTGCCCCATGTCCCTCAGCACCTTATCTACACAGATCTGAAATCCCTCCAGGGATGGGGACTCCCCCACTGCCCTGGGCAGCCTGGGCCAGTGCTTGACAACCCTTTCACTCAGCTTGAGCCCTTAGGCAAGAAATCACAACATTAATATATGTCCTGGTTCCCCAGGCACAGCGCCATGGCCCAGCCATGCAGGCAGCCATGAGCAGCCCCCAGTCAGTGGGAGCTCCACTCAAGGCACTGACTCACAGGGGTATCCCACACCTCCTCCTCAAGGTCATGATAAAAGGAGGGAGCTCACTGAGGGGGGGTTCCTCCTCTCCCTGGGCTCCTCCCTTGTGGTCTTCTGTTCCTGCTGTCAACGTCAAGGACTGGGCAGAGTAGAACCTCCCATACTTTATGTTGATTGTTGTATCAGTTTTGTTATTCTATTAGATCTGTTTCTGCTTCAACTCACAGGCCTTCTGCCCTTTTTTCCCCAGTTCTCTCTCTCAGCTGAGGAGGGAGCACTGGGTGGTGGACTGACTGCTCCAGTTCAGCCCTGAGTACTGGCTAAATGCAGTCAATGTATTAATCACATAATGGACATTAAGGTTACTGTATGCTGAAAAGAAATCATACTTGCCTTTGCAAAATGCTGCCTGTATATAATACAGTAAAAGCAACCAATACGATGGAATGTACACAAATATCCCACATAGCAAAATGCAGACATGAGGCATCTATCTGCATGCAACAACAGACTTCCCGAGAGAATACAGGGCATTATTTCCAAACAGAACAAGGATGAAAGAGTTTTTTCATCAAGTCAAGACAGAGTGCAGAAATACAGCTGACCATCCTGGGAGTCCTCCTGCATCTCCCCTTACGTTCTCCAATAGCCGCAGCCAGCACAGGAAAATGAGCCGTATGTTAATCTTTACAACAGACTGCAAGTGGGACCATTCCTGGAAATCATCACTGCTCATTGGCAAGTGCTGAGAAACACATGCAACTAACTAGTTCCTCATCCCAATTTCACCCTGCTGGGGTGAGAAGAGATAGCAAGTTCTCAGTATTAAGTATAATACGTCCTAGATAGTGTGTGAAAGTGTTGCTTGATTTAGCTGCAGGCACCTTCTAAGAGGGGAACCAAGGGCTTTTAAGGGTAAGAGAACAGAAATAAAAGTAATAACTGATATGGGGTGTGCAGGACAGACAGAACAGATGAAGCCATGGACATGCATTGCTCCATCACAGCTCAGGCCAGGCTGCTGTGGTCACATCTGTGTTTTAAACTCCAGGTTACACTTACGATGCTTCTAGGTAGAGAATATTTTATTAGCCCCTTTTCTAAGTAAATTTAACATTTGGGTAAAGATTAAGAGGAGTTGCTATCCTTTCTGCTCTGCTATTACATGGAATTTACTATTCCTCTCTCTTCCCACCCGCCCCTTTACTTTCCCCCCCCCCAGAAAAAAAGATCACGTTATTTGCAAAAAACAACAGAAGCAAATGTCAGTTCACAGGCAGCTCCCTTGCTCAGTGAGGGCTTTGTGGTGTGGTTGGAGAGGTGGTGCACATTTTAACTGGGTCTTTCTCCAGATGGCCAACAGACTGTGAGAATGAGGGAGACCTGAGCTACAGCTGAACTCAGGTGAGTTTTGCAAAGGCACACCTAGGCTGGGATTAGCATCCATATCTAAGATAAAGTCCCTGGAAGAAGCTATCACAGGCAAATACATATGTAGAATGACATAGACTAAAGTGAACTCAATCGTGCTAAGTGCCTGCATTTCTGGTTAAATCCTTTCTCTTTATTTTAAAATTTAAATTTAACAACAGAGGATTGAGCACACCTAAGGAAGGCTCTGGGTGGCAGATGGCCCCAGTGCCCAGAGGTGGTGCTTTCAGATGAGGCTAAATTTGTCTGTGGGAAACACATTAGCTGTCTTCATTTTATTTGTTATCTCAGTGATCCACCTGGCACCTTTCTAAAGTAACAAATTTATCTCTGGGACAGTTTATCATTATAGGGTCTTTGTTTTCATATAGAATCACAGAATAGCCTTGGTTGGAAAAGACCTTTAAGACCAAGTCCAACCATTAACCCAGCACTGCCCAGTCACCACTAAACCATGCCCCTCAGCACCTCATCTATATATAACAACTCCACTATTCTCATTATCTCGTATCAATTTCTGTTTTGCTACAGAGCATGTAACTTTATATTTCTTTCCAACTGAACTCATAAAAGTTAATTACAACGAGGCAACACACTTCCAAACCTACTACTGGATTTAACAGGCTACTGTCATAAAAAGTAAACAAAGATTCATGCATATTAAAGCACATTTAGCTTCACTGATCTAGAAGCAAATTGGGCATAAGAAGATTGCACTGACAGCATTGAAATTGCTGCTGTATTTAAATTGACATCAGAACTCCTGTAAAACAGAAATGGAACTCTACACGCTCCAGGTTTTTGGGGTTTGACTCTCCTGTGAATTTTAAAACCATTTAAAAAATGTTTAGCAAAAAGATTATATAAAAATATGACTGGAGCTAAATCTTTATCTGCATTAAATAACAGCATTTAAATGTGTGTGCCATTCAAAATCATTCTGATGATTCAGACTTGAACATTGAAGATTTATTTTGGATGGGCAATTCTCCATTATGTCGGGCAGGTAAGACATGCCTGTCCAATTTGGTGTTTGCAATATGAAAAATAGCTCCCTGACTGGATGCAGCACATATGCTGTGGGTAAATTAGAAAACTGTAAGGCCATATGGTCAACTCATGTAAGTAGGAATTAACCCACTGAAATCATCTAGAGTATTTTAACATTTCCCTTCCCCTCTCAGGAACTTGGGAGGGGCACAAAGGTGGAATCTGTCAGCCTTTTCTGCCACATTTGTAGAGGCTGCATCCAAGCAAACTCCCTCACTGAGACTCCTGGGTGACATTTTACATGGTTAGTGCTCAGGACTGCATCCATGGCGTGTTCTAGGGTGTGACCACATCTCAAGTTGAGCTGTGGAGCTGGAAGTGGTGCACAACACCTGCCTGCACTTCTCTGCTTCTGGCTGTGTCAGACCACAGCCTTAAATGGGTTAGAGCTGATGGGCCCAACTGGCCTGATGATGACTCTACCTTGTGCCCTAGAGGAAATACTGATGACAAGTTCCCCTGGGTAAAACTGCAAAGGAGAAGCAGCCCAGTTTATCACCTTTTGAAGGAAAGTTGCAAAGCACGTTTGCTTCTTACCAAGTACAAAGGTGTGTGGAGGCTCTGCTTTTTTCACACTGCAGCACTAGGATTTTCCATTTAAAAACGGCTTCCTGCAAGGAAGTTGAGGTTGGCAGAGAGATGAATTTTTGATTTTGTAATAAGGTGCTCAGAGATTTGCCATGGTTTTCAGTTGCCACACATGAACACATACAGATCCTGGCTTTGGCATCCCAACAGCAGGCAGCCCTGGAAGGAAACAGGCTCTGGAGGACGTACAATGTGACTGCATTAACTTAGTATCTCACTAATACTTGCTAGCAAACAACATGACACAGCGAGTCAGAAAGTCCTTTTCACTCCAGTATTCCTGTGGGATCAGGAAAATCTCCTTGGAATCTCTTTGTGATTTTATTTTCCTATTTGGATCATGTTGCTCAGCAAAATATGGGTTTTTTCTCTGAGGTGAATTTGCTTCCTCTGTGTTTTTAAAATTCTAATTTTTAAACCAAAACCAATGAAATAACATACCCTCAACAGTCTTAGCCAGCCCAGAAGACAGGAGTTCACTCCTTTTCCAGCAGGAAACACGCAGCAAAAGAGAAGCACCTTAGGGAGAACCAGCCTCACAGAGCCAACACAGAGGCAATCATGAGGAGCTTTTCAGCCCAAACCACATTAAGCAAGTGAATGCCCCCTGAAATACACTTTAGGATCAGACCCTGCACCGGCTGGGAGCACATTTCAGCACCAAGCTGAATGCTTCACACGGAGCAACTTTAGGTCACCTTACTTGGACAAATGCCAGATCACTTCTTTGTCCTATATGCACCATAAAGCTTTAACAACAGAGTGGTGCATGCTTTGTGTGATGGTGCTGAAACCTAATAAACAGCAATGCCACAAAGGGATCTGCATTGCAATGGCAGAAGAGATTTCCTTAGAGTCAAAGGAGAGCAGCAAGACATCTGGTACCCTTCTAGATGAAGGATGCTGTGATAGTCATGCCAAGAGCTACAGTCATGACCAGGCAGGGGGAGTATAAAGAGGGTTGGAGGAGGAAGAGGAGTGCTCTGGCAAAAGCCCTGGCCTCTCTGAACTTGCTACCAGTGTTCCCCCTGACTTCAGCATGGTCAGGATCTCCCCTGGTGCATTTTGTAAGAAGCTATTCCATAGGTCCACCTGTAAGCACAGGGGAAAATCCCAGGGTGTTACCTACCTGCAGCCACTGATCAAAGCAAAGGAGGCAGTAACACATTTAGAAAATAAAATCTAGGATGTTCTTTAACATTCTTGGTTTTCATTTTTCCACATTTAGGGGGAAAAAAAAAAAAAAGAAAGGATTTATCTTTTCTACTTGATGGGTCACCTTTAATCTCAGAAATACAGACTCATGTTTCCTTGCAGCACTTTCCAGATTAGCACAACTGATTTTGTTTAGGCCTTTCTGCAAGAGGCTCAGTCTGTGCAAAAGCCTGTCAAACGCAGAGCGCAAACGATGAGTCTCTGCAGCATCCTCCAGCCTGTGAAAATCAGGGCCACAGGCACATTCTCCTGGAAAAGGCTAGGATTAGCTCTCAGCCTGGCAGTGCTGTAACGTGGCGAGACTATCAAAGGGTACACAAGAGGCTTGCTCGTGCCTGACACCCATCACTGCCAGGCTAGGATGCTGGCACAGCGCTCTGACGTGCACCCTGCTCTTGAGTCCACAGCCAGGGGCTCCACAATCCCCTCAGCCTCCCTGGAAGGGTGGTGTTTAACTCAATCTAACACAAGCTGGGTGTGCAATCAATAAATGCTCTAGCAGCCAACAGAAAGCAGCCACACAACCTCCTCCATGACCAGCCCTCATGATGAAAAGTACCAGACACAGAAGCTGTTGGAAGTTTTTATGCTGTGGTCATCCATGCTGGACTGAGCTGCTTGAGCTCCATGTGCAGCAACATCATCTCCAGCAGATCACAGGCTCAAGGCTCCATTAACTGACAGTAGCAAAGCTGCTGGTTGCTTAACAGCAAGAGGTTAGGATGAGCAAAAAAGCATGTTTACAAATGTGAAAAGTTTATTGTTCTCTGATGTTTTCCCCTAAAGCTGGCACATGCACAGGATCCTCTTGTCAACGGGAATGAGCACAGGGAGGGTAATAAAGAATACCTCTGCCTACACCCAGAACAGGCTGGAGCAAGAGCTGGATGATATACAGGCAACCCAGAGGGAAGAAATAAGAAGAAAGAGGCAGGTGTTAAATAGTAACAGTTCCACCTCTGTATCTGACAGCAGAAATTGGTCCTCAGAGTCCCATAAACTGATGCTCCACACTGTGGATTATAGCTGAGCTCAAATTAGTCATCAGAACCTGAGACAAAACTGCTGGGCCCTACCCACAGCAGGTAAGAAAGGGGCCATTCAAACTTTCTCTTAAGGCTGGTGCTGATTTACTCTGGGGAAAACCCTCTGTGCAACAACAAACCCTTTGCAACATCATCCAGAGATCAGCAGTATGGGAAGCAAGAACCTGTGCAAGTGAACCCAAGCAATGCCCAAGTGATGGGCACAAAGCTTGTAGGGAACAGCTAATCCATGAGCTGGTGCCCCCTGGGAGCTCGGGCACAGCTGTCAGATATGGACCCACCCAGCTCCTTCCTTGTAGGAAGGCACTTGCTGCCCACAGAAACGGGCTCCTGTTTCCCACGGGCACTGGAGAGCTGCCCAGTTCCCAGCAAACACCCGTGAACCACAGACTGGAGAGCACAGCTTCACGGCACTGGACTGGCTTGTGCTGCTTGAGCATGCTGCAGGATAACATTTGAGTTCCTCAGTAGCATTACAGGATCATTCAGTATTAAAATAAACGTGAACTTTTGAAGATTTTTGCAAGAATAAAGTCATATTAAAACCACACATAGTCAAGACAGAATTTCTACGTTATAGCTTGAAATATAATCTGATATACCCTAGTGATTATTATGTTACTGGTTAAATTTTTAATTTTTGTGCAGCAGATCATCATGAATTGGCAGAATGGGGACTTGGACTCCCACATCCTGCAGAAATATTTCACCAGCAATGAGAATAATCCCGTTCCTCTTCCAGCTTCCCAGGAGAAATGCTGTAGACATGGATACACTTCTACAGAGTTTTCAGTTTTGGCAACACACCATTTTTTAATCAAAACTGCAATTAGACAAAAGCACTCTGAGCAGTTTCATTTGCCATGATACACGCAGGATGCTACGTGTCCCCAGAGCAGTGGCTGGAGAGAGACCCTTCCTCCCCACTGTTCTGCAACACAAGGCATCAAGCGGTGTGTACAAGGGAGTCCAGGCTCCCACAGTCACAGACTGTCAGGGGTTGGAAGGGACCTCAAAAGATCACCTAGTCCAATCCCCCTGCCAGAGCAGGAACACCTAGGTCAGGTCACACAGGAACACATCCAGGTGGGTTTGAATGTCTCCAGAGAAGGAGACTCCACACCCTCTCTGGGCAGCCTGTGCCAGTGCTTTGTCACCCTCACTGGGAAGAAATTCTTCCTCACATTTATGTGGAACCTCCTGTGTTCCAGCTTGCACCCATTGCCCCTTGTCCTGTCATTGGATGTCACTGAGAAGAGCCTGGCTCCATCCTCATGACACTCACCCTTTACATATTTATAAACATTAATGAGGTCACCCCTCAGTCTCCTCTTCTCCAAGCTAAAGAGACCCAGCTCCCTCAGCCTTTCCTCATGAGGGAGATGTTCCACTCCATCATCTTTGTGGCTCTGCACTGGACTCTCTCCAGCATTTCCCTGTCCTTCTTGAACTGGGGGACCCAGAACTGGACACAATACTCCAGATGTGGCCTCACCAAGGCAGAGTGGAGGGGAAGGAGAACCTCTCTTGACCTACTAACCACTCCCTTTCTAATACACCCCAGGATGCCATTGGCCTTCTTGGCCACAAGCTAGGGCAGAGCAGCCACAGGAGAGAGGGAGCTTCCCCAAGTAAATCATCTGCTTCCAGAGTACATAAGGAAGAATAACAACATTCATTTTCAGAAGGAAAGCACAGAGCGGTACACCTCATGGAACATCATCTCTGCACCCGTACCCGATGTTAATGCCAAGAGCCCAGGAGGGACACTTGAGCATTCCTTATAGCCAGTTATTAACACCCCATTCACTTGCCCTACCTCGGGTAAGAGGTGGCAGTACTGGTAAGATGGATACCAAAATATCACGGAGACTGGGGGATAGTTATGGTTGGTGGCACCTATGCATCGTTGCCCCATGATACTTCCTCTGACTTTGGCCCTTCCACATTGCACTCATCAAGGTTGGAAGACAGGCTCAAATCGTCCTTCCAGACAAACACAGCAGGAATCACAGACACACAGACCTGCCTGCAATCCTTTCTCGTGGGGCATAGGATCTCCAAGGATGCATTTCAGACGATACTTGGGGTGCACTACCAGTGCCTGCTCCTCTCCTCCCAGTATTCTGAAATACCTTCCTGGCTGTCACATCCTGCTGGTTGTGATAAAGCTGCAAATTTACCAGCTGCTGTTGCCACACAGAGGCCTGCTAAGGAACAGACAGATTTGCCCTGAGGGAGAGAAAAGGGCTTCCATACATTGGATTTATATCCGTTCCAGAGATCTATTTTTTTTAGGAGGAATTTGCAATGCAAGCCAAGGTTTTACTAAAATCCGAAGTTTTATGGGGCCAGTTCCTATTATATTAAAAGTGACAAGCTTTCTAAATCTGTCCATGCAGCTGCAGCACACACAGGAAAAATAGCTCAGTTACTGATAAAGAACATTACGATCTGCCCAAAGAAGTGATGGCAGGTCAAACACTGAACGCTGTTATAATTTAATCTAGTTATTTAATCTAAGAAAGACAGATCCTGCAGATGTTCAGAGTGATGCAAAATTACTTTCCAGAGGAACTGAATGCACTCTTGCTCTACCCAACGTTAGATTGAGACACAGTTCAGAAGTCAAATCCAACTCAAAATAATGCTTTAACATAATTAAAATAAACCTCCTAAGAGACAACAGTCTTTCTGCAGGCAGCAGAGGCTTCCCTGTTTTGCTTTATTGAATTTATACAATTTATTGATGGATAGTTCCCTTGCTTGCAAGCCTTGAAACCAAAATCCATGCATTGTCTCAAGAAGAGAAACTCAGCAGAAAGCAAGCCAAGATACAAGCTTGACCAGGAAAACTTTCACTGCCTCTTTCCTAGACCAGAACCTCACCTCATAGTGCTGTCTGTGTCTTGTTTGACACAGCAGGGCAGCAGCTCATCATGGGTGGAGACAACCCTTTGCCAGTTTTATGTGTGCTCATATTTGATCTTCCTCTTACTCAACCTAATGAGGACTAAAACTTCAAGGTGGCTTAGAAAGGAGTGTATGAAGAGGCCACTTCAGTCAAATTAATGTTCCCAGACAACAGAAATAATGAGTACAGATGTTACCAGTGCCATCTTACTTCACTGAAAATAAAAACAAGTTTAAGCCCTGTGTCTCTCTATCACAGAGTAGCTGTGCCCACACAAACACCTTTTCTCACTTAATCACATTCATGGTTTGACATCAGCTGTGCTTCCCCTACATTCCTGCTTCACTCAATATTCTTAATTCTCTTTGGACTGTTGCATGACCCCTTGGAGAGGAAGACAACGAAAAACCAAATAGCTCAACCCACCTTCACCAAGGGTTGAGCCTTTTGTAGTAGCTATGCAAAATAAAAAATTGTTTAAAAATTAAAAAAAAGACTGCAACATTCCTTCCAGCAGAGTGTCCAGCAGTTATTACTATGAAATTAACTGAGAAAGTGAGAGAGAGAAAGATAATGTCTATGTTTAGCCTGTACCCGGGGGTACACTGCAGCAGTTGTTCTGCCACCTGATGCCCCCTCCCCAGCTGAGAAGGGGAATTGGGGGAAAAAAGAGAGAAGTCCCATGGATTGAAATAGTAACAGATTCAATGAAATAACAAAACTGATACCATCACCAACATAAAGTGTACAAGGTTCTACTCAGCCTGGTCCCCAGGGTCAGCAGCAGGAGCAGAAGGCCAGGAGGGAGGAGCCCCAGGAAGAGGAACTCCACCTTCACTGAGCTCCCTCCTTTTACAATGAGCATGATGAGGAGGTGTGGGATACCCCTGTGAGTCAGGTGACCTGATTGGAACTCTCAGATGACTGGGGGCTACTCATGGCTGCCTGCATGGCTGGGCCATGGGGCTGTGCCTGGGGAACCAGGACAGATAAATGCTCATTTCACCTCAAGGATTTATCTCAACAGATAATACTGCACTAGAGTCATACACAAACTTTCTGTTGAGAAAGTCCTGGAGATGGGACTGTTCCTTTGATGAACAAGTGGAATTTCATCTGGTAGACAAAAAGTGTCCAAATGACTGTAGCCAGCTCATACTGGTGCCATTCTGCAAATATCAAATTTGATTTCTCATCTCTCATAACAAAAGAATGCATAAACCTTAAGGAGATTTTCTGTCAGGACATCAATAAAAAGACATGTCAAAATAATGAGAAAGCATAACAAAGGGCCTGAATAAGTTAAATTCCTGTGACAATTTTTAAAAACAATTCTGCCTTAATAAGAGTAGCAAGAAGATGACTCTGAAGTACCATGGAGCACTATGGTCTTTATTTCAGTGCTTTGCATGTGCAGATAATGACACTTTCCCCACAGCCTTTATTGTGATAAGTCCAACATTAAAAATTCAACCAAAAAATAAAAAGCCAAACCCAAGGCACAGATAATCTCAGATAAGATCAGAAATGAAATTAAGAAGAAATTTATGTGTGTGGAGCAAAGCTAGCTTTCAATCTAACAACTAAAAGCTAAAGGTTCCTACTCAAAGTGGTTTGGAAGAGGCTGAGGCTGATACAAGTGACCAAATTTGATCACTGCTGAGAAAGGGCACGTAGCATCACTCCCTCCTGTTGCCAAGGTTGTCACCCTCTCCAGCCCTGAGCTCCTGTGCTGATTTCAGCTCTTCAGCCTTTGACTCTCACTTCACTAGAACCCACCAGTTTTCCACCAACACAAGCTAAAGCTACATAGGGTGCTAAAGTGATTTCCAAACACAATCAAGCAGAGTGTCATCACAGGGTGCAATATTTTCAGGGACTCTGGAAAATCCCTCAAGTTACCATGAAAATATTTAACAAACAGGGCCCCATATTCAACAGGATAGAGAGAGTATCCAAGAGGCTGTTTAGTATTGCCCCCCTCTCCCCTCCCCAGCAGTCTAAGCACAATTTAAACCTTGGGTAGCAGAAGAGAAGCTTTTAGGACACACCATACAGAGCAACACAGATATGCTACAACTTAATCCCATTTGTCACTTTAGGTAAACAGGCAGTTGTTCATGTGGAGAAAATTCTCTAACAGGATACTCAATTTCTGAATCAAAGTTTTCTACGTATTTAATAAACTGGAAAGAGGGTGAACAATGAGGTAGTGTTATTTTTAGATTTCACAGAACTATTTAGGTTAGCTGAGGTTACAAGAAAGCTGTGGGAAATTCCAAAGAGAATAAATGCTGCTGGATGAGCACATAGCGTAGCAGCCAATGGATTTTACTGATGGCAAAAGATAATGAAGTAATACATGCCATCAGACATAAATTTCTTTGCACATCCTAGGTACAAAGTGTCATTGGAGAGTAAAAAAAACCCATCTCTGAGTTGATGACATAGTAGGTGGTGCAAGCAGCTTAGGTGTTTCCATTCACTCACACTCACACAGAGGAACGAACTGTAGTGGTAACTCAGCACAAGCAGAAAGGTCATGAGTTGAAAATGAACACGCATGAAAAATAATGTCTGAAAATACTTGGTGAAAAAAACTTGGTGAAGTCAAGAGGCAGCTAAAGCCATGACTTGGCAGGATTTTTAAAATGACTGACCATTTTCAGATACCTGAATACCGTATCGCAAAGTGCTAAACAAAACCTTGAGGCAGATATCAGGGGACCCAATCCCCATAGCACAGAGCACAGGTCAGACACTGGATGATACAGCCCAGGAGGCCCCTGGAGAAGGTGTTTCTGTATGTCTGGCACAGGGAAATTCATCACTCTGCTCAGCCCCTGTCAGACAATATATTAATCTAGGTGGACCTCTGGCCTGGTTTGGTCCGGCAGTTACACTCCAGACTCATTCTCCAGGGTTTTCCATTCATTAAGACCTTTGTCTATATTTTAGATAACAGCTACCATTTTCATTTTGCTATTTCTTTTCTTATTTTCCTCGTGGCTTGTGGTAGGCTTAGTGACTATAGTAGACCCTGTAACTATTAGTTAATTTAATTAAGTAATTCCCACTCTCCTTTCATTGTTGTCTCTTCTGAAGGGAAGTGTGTCTCACCATCACCTCCTCCCCTGCCTGCAGCCGTCCCCAAGGCTCCTGGACCATCTTCAGAGCCCCCCTGCCCACAGCAGAGCAGGTCCTGCTCTCCGAGCATCACCTGCACGTGACATCAGGCTGCGTCTTCAGAATGGCATTTCCCTCTGAAGGTCAGAGAGATAAGGCCCATCCTCATCCCTAAAAATAATTTCCTTATAAATGCACCTCAACTGCTGCCGAAATACAATTTTCTCAGGGCAGAGTTTCTAAGTTTCTAAGCCTCTGGGAGGCTCAGCCCATGCTTTTGCTCTCACCCCCAGGGTTTTGCTTGCAGGTATTTGCCTTGTCTTCACTGATGACAGTCCCTGGCTCTGCTTTCACTTTCTTTCAGCTGCTCTCTGAGGATCCTGGTCGTAAGCCATAAAAAAATTGTTTTCCCTCTGCTCCTTCCCACCATCCCAACTCACTGATCAGAGATAACAAATATATATGGGAAACGGTGCAGCTCCAAATTGGTTCCTTCTGAGTGAAGGTGTTGTACCTCTGGCATCGTTTCTAAGGGCATTATTTTAACAAGGTGAGATTTCACCTTTCTCCTGACAGTAATCATGTTAATACTTAATATCCATCACATGAATATTTAAAGCCTCACTACGGTATAGAGAGAAGCAATTAGTAAGTGTCTGTATAGCACTGGGAGAGCCCAAATGCTAAACCTGATAAATATTCATGTTAAAAGAGCTTCCACTGTGACAGGAAACACTGCTGGTGCTCTCTGGGGATGAAGCTTTGATGATGCTGTGCTTGTGTTCACTCCTTTTCTCAACATAGTGTTTCTGCTCTACACAGCCATGATACCAGCCCTGGTTCCAGGCACCAGTCTGCCCATCAGCCAGGCTGGGAAGGCACTAAAATCCCAGAACATGTAATAACTTCAGCTGACCCCATCACCAGCAGAGCTGAGCATGGAGCAGCAGTTACTACTGGCAGTAATACAGGCAGTTGAACCAGCTGGAGAGAAAAGAGACCCCCTCAGTCCTCCCTGAGGTGTGCAGATGTGTATGCAGCAGCCCTGTTGTTGCCAGACAACATGGCACAGGGAGGACAGTGCCAAAGCAGTGCAATGGGTGAAGGATGGTGGACAAAAATGTCCACTGCCAGTTGATGGATTTTAAGTACAACTTGTTAGGTTAAAATAACACAGGGTGATCTCACCCGTTTGCTGTGTCAGTCATAAGCCAGTGACCAGATCAGACAGTAACTAGCTAAAAACAAAGCCCAGAGTTTGTCAAAAGGGGAAGACTGATCATTAATTCTGGTGGACCAACTCAGTCACTTACACATACACACAACTGCAGTAATTTAACTCACAACCATGAATACACTAAATGAGTTATGGAAACTCCAGTATAAGAAACATCACTTCTTATTTCATCTTTTTCATCTTCTTTTTTTTTTTTTTTGAGAATGAAGGGCCAAAACAATAACTGCATTTAACTCCTTGTATCCTTCCCACACACAGCATTTGGGCACAGGTGCCTGTAGCTGCTTGGCAGCGATAAATACTAACCTGTACCTCGAGAGTCATTACTAGAAATGAGCAGGGGGAAAAAAATAAAATGCAATAAATAAATAAAATGACAAAGCAGATGGCCCCAGCTGTTGAAGGAGCAAATTTCTTCTTGCTGCAGCTTCAGAAAATACCCAGCATCATCAAGGTGTGCAGCATGCCCTGGCACTGCTGAGATCTGCTTTACAAGCACTCCAGGCATCCTCCATCTGTCCTTTCAGGTACCTGCACCCAGGATCTTATTCAGCATCATCTTGTTCTTGTCTTGCCTCATCAGGTCTCTCAGCAAGATGCTCTCTGCTGGTAGCAAATGCCACCAGAGAAAGACAAAGCAGGGTCAGGCAAAATGAGACTGCAGAACAGGCCATTTGACTGACAGCTCTTTCTGCTCCCCCTCCCCTCTGCAGGGGGAATAAACAGCAAAGTCTGCCGCAAGAGCTCAGCCCATCTCTGTCACCACATAACAATGATGATAATTACCAGTAATAACAATAATCTGGATGTAAAGCTGCTCCAGCACTTGGGGCTAATGGATCCTGCATCCAATACCAGCCTTCCTGGAGGCTGCGTGGGGCTGCCAGCACTGCAGTGGTTTTTGAAACCCAAAGAGAAGAGAGGAGCCTGGAGTGGCAGAGGAGTGTGCTGCCTGCTTGTTGGCCACAGTCAGGCAACTTGTTAGCAGCTGGGAACCCATTTCATCAGAACAAAGAAAGTTTAACACCTGCAATTTCCACTCAGGTCAGCTGATGACATTCTCTTGCATTCCTTCACTGGCCCTAGCAGACAGAGCAGCCCTTCCTTTCTTACCCATGTGCACTAGACACAGTGCAAACCCACCCCTGCTTGTCCCTAAAACGCTCCGAGGTGAGAAGACAATCTCCACGTGTTGTCAGAAGCTCCATTACATGCAGAATACCTGATGCCCTTCCACACCAGTATTTTTAATTAATCAGAAGTTTCTCTATTGAGACTAAACATGGTGTTAATTCCTCATTTACTCTTCCCAACATATGCTTGTTAATTAGCACACTAATTTGTTTAGTTTTTTAGGAACTGCGTGCCATGGAAAACATTCTAAATTGTCAAATGTAAGTCATCAATTAGTCCAAGACATTTAAGAAAGACTAATTGATAAATATACTGGAATGTTGGCTAATTGGTGAAAAATACAGCGTGATGATTCCTACCATCCCTCCCTTTGTAATAAGACTCTTGAATTAACTGTCAACTTGATTAATTTAGAAAAAAAATCCACAAGTCTTTGTGGAGGGTGTCTCTTCAGTTTTCTGGTTATGCTTGAAGTGAAATCTACTTCATCTTCCTCATTAGCTGGAAAGTAAGGAAATGAACCTACTCTGCAAACTGGAATTTATCACTGGGGATAAGAGAGCTGAAGTGGAAACTTAAAAGCAACTTTATCACTCTTCTATTTATTATATGCATTTTTTAAGGTTCCTTTCTGATTACATAAATTATAAAAGGGATTTCTACAAAGCTGGAGGAGATGTGCTGCATACATTTCTCTGACCAGCACATAGCAGCTTTTGAAACAGCCCAGTGTCATAATATGTAGGCTATACAGAATGCACAGGGTAAAATATACAGAGTAAAAATGACTGAACATTCACAATTACATCTCCAAGCAGTAACGTTCTCCCTGCTCAGTCCATGGCCATGAACCATGGTTGCTCTCAGAGGAGTTCTGCTGATGTGTGAATATTTCCCCCCTTCATCACTGATACTGCTTTGTGTGCTACCATATCAAACAGAATATAAAACCTACATTTGAGTATGTTTGGATTTCCTGCCCTCTAGCTCACAGAAAACAAGATAAAGTCCAAAGTCCTGCTGGCCACTGTGGCATCCACAGCGCTCGCAGGCTGCTCTGAGAAGAGCCATTTTCCCAAAAAAATGTAGTTCAAAGGAAGCCAAGAAACCCTGTGTTACACGAGGCCAGATTTTGTCCTCCATCCAGTGTGTGCAATGGTGCAGAGATGCTACTTATGACATCAGATAAAACAGATTCAGGAATAAGCGACAGATCTCTGTCAATTATTACAACAGCACTTGTTAATGTTGTGACTCTGCCAAGAGCCTTTCCAGCTGCTGTCTCGTGTTGCCGTAAGAAGTAGTCCACCAAGCCGAGTACAATACACAAGGAACCTGTCACCCCTCCCTGCCAAAGCCAGAAGTCAGTGTAGGACTCTGAAAAGCTTGATGACCCCAGCACACGTGGAGGTGAGGAGGACAAGGCTGCATTTGGTCCAAGTTGCACACAGTGATGAGTGACAGGTTTAACCTGCTCTTGTGTGCGTGTTTTGTTTACATGAACCTACAAATACTGAGGTTGTTGATGTGCCCTGTTAGTCTTACATCCTAACTGATTTTTCTAGATGCCCAGAAAAGGGCATCCACATGTTATGGTGGGTATAAAGAGGAGCAATACTCTCTGACACAAACTCAGCCTTTTTCCTTTGGTCCTCTCCCAGACATACTCAGTCAATCAATGCCATTTAGCTTCTGAGTATCAAACCAAGTGTTTATTTTCAGGATGAATTAGCAAATAATCACTGGGGAGAGGGGACACAGTCTTTCTCTACTCCTTCTGGCAGCCTTCTCCCCTTGCACAGCCCTGGCTGCTTACTTCCACAACTAGTAGCTTAAATAATATAGAAAAGTGATTTCACAGGGGTCCTATTCAAATAATAAGTTTCTCTGAGGCTCTGTTTTCTCCAAACAGAGCTTTTCCTCCTCCCTTCACAAAGCCTGAAGGCAACATGTCTGCTTTGGTCCAGACCAGCAAGGACTACCAAGCCGGCCCAACGCAGCAGTCCCAACACCCAGAACAGCTCCAGCATCCTCCTGGCTCCCCTGAAATAAGAGCAGCTATTCTCATTTCTCACTGTACTTCCACATATTTTCCATGCCTGTTCTGAAATAGCAGCTTTTGCCAAAAAATCTATTTAGTGCTGCTTGCCTGTGGAGAAGTGTTTGGGCCATCGACAGCTAATACCAGGGTTCTGGTAGAAAAGAGGAATAATTCCTCTTCAGATCAATGAGATTTACTTGCCTCTAAAGATGCAGCATGCTTTACACCTTTAAACGACCTTAAGTAATCATTTTCTTGGCAGAACAGGAAATCCATTTCCATTAGTTTCCAAAGACTCAGAAAGCATGTATGTAGGAAGATCACTTCCATAAATTCACCTTTTTAGAGTCACCGGGTAACCTAAAATTTATGCAAGTACTGGTCAATCAAATCATTCAGTATTTATGTCCTCCCTTTCAAGCTCCAGGAAACTGGAGTAAAATGCTAAAAATAAAATACACATGTTGTAATACAGAGAAGATTTAGAGATTAAACTATTCTGACAGCCCAAAATAAAAGGCTTTATGCATAAGATCTCAATGGCTAGGTCTGTACCTAAATCACTTATTGATTTGACTCACTGCAGGCAAGTTATATAAGCTTTGGAATGATGTATGCTTCATCAATGTGTTTTAGAAATTAATCTCTGTCTGACTTAATCATTTAGGCAAGTGAAGAAGTCACATAAATATCCCTACATTTATTTTACAGGACAGTAAACCAATTTCTAATCAAATCTGTGAGTAAACAGCATTATTTGTTTCCAAGAAATATCAATATTAAAATATTTCTCAAAGAAAATCTGAAAACAGACTTCAAAAATGATGAAGTGTTATCTATTAAACATGCACCCATTATACTGATACGTGAGTATACCAACATGATGATCAGAGATACAGAGGTGAACACAATACCCCTTTGTAATATCCAGGGATGGAGAGTCCTAGCACCATATTGAAAAACTTCAATTCAGAGTCTCATACGGATGAGAAAGTTGGATGTGTTTGATATTTTTACTCCTTTGAAGTGTTAACAGTGATTCTGCAGTTGAATGCAGGAGCAACACCCCACTTCAGTGAAAACACACTGACCCTAATATGGTAGAGGAGAAATAAATGCTTACACCTATACATGCAGATCCTAAAGTGTTTTAAAACAGAGGGCATTTCTCAGGTTAGGAATGGGAAAACTGAGGCACAGCAAGGCAAAATGACCCCTTGAAAGGCACAAGTGCCAAGAGTGAAGGCTTTTATTTGAATGCCAAAACTACTACTGCAAACCTCCTTTCTTAACCTCGTTATTGCCCAAATCCCACTGATACCAGTGAGAGCTCAAGGACTGATTCTGACCTGGCTTCGAGCTGGGTCAGTCACAAATGCACTCCTCAGCTTCTCCCTGAGCTCTTGTGTCCTAGCTAATTTTGGGGCAGTTCAACCAAAAGGTGAAAAAGCTGACTCACTGTTGCAGTTTCTCTTGGAGGTCTCGGCAATAAACTAAATCGATGCTGACACCATTCGCAGGTCATTCCCAGCAGCATGGAAACAAGCTCTACTCCCAGCAGAGCACCACCCTCTCCCAGGAGAGCATGAACCTTAGCACAGACCCATCACAGAATCACACAGAACCACAGAACAGCCTTGGTTGGAAGAGACCTCTAAGATCAAGTCCAACCATTAACCCAGCACTGCCAACTCTCCACTAAACCATGTCCCTTAGCACCTTATCTACACATTTCTTAAATGGCCAAGTCCACACTCACACTCCCCAAGCTACCAACATGTGAAAAATTGGGCAAAGCAGATTGCTGCAGTCCCAGGGGATTCTCTGCGAAAGCATATAGTCAAACAAGGAGGGAAGCCACTTACCATACAGGACTGTAATGAGTGACACGGGCATGACCAGGATACCCACCAGCATGTCCGCCACGGCCAAGGACATCAGGAAGAAGTTTGTGGCATTCTGCAACTTCTTCTCCAAGGACACAGCCATAATTACCAATATGTTCCCCCCGATGGTCAGCAGAATGACAACCAAGATCAGGAGGGCCGGCCAGTTCTTCTCCCTCATGGACATCCGAGAGACTTCACTCTTCTCAGAGGTATTAAGAGGATCAGATGTAGGCAAACTCTGATTCAGAGTCAAATTGCTGCTTAAGGACCAAGCCATCAGACCACCGTGCAAACTGAAATCCAGCGTAACGGACACTGTCGTTAAGCTGAGTAATATTCCAGTGCTACTTAAAGTGCTCATCGTCTGGGACTGGTTTTTCTGTCTCTCAACCGTGCCTCAGAGATGATGCCTTTTCCAAATTGTGGGTCCAAGGCAGATGCAGAACTTCACAAAACCTGAGCCAGAAAATCATTTGATCTTCCATAGTGAAACAAACCTTACAGAAGTTAGCGTGGAGCTCTTCTAGTTTCCTTGGGTGTGGTGGAAGGTGACAACTGACCAGGAACCCCGAGGGAAAGGGGAGTTTGCAATCTCCAGCTGGTTTCCAGGTCCATCATTCTGAAAAGAAAAAGTATATTTTTCACTGAAATCACAGAATACACAACACCTTTATCCCCATGCAAATGGCATTCTTATTCTCTCCATTCCTGCTGGCTAGGATGCTCTTCAGACCACAAGTAATTTATCTTATGGTTACAGACGATGCCTACAATTATGGGGGAAAGAGGAAGAGAATCACATTAGTGTGTTCTGGCTGGTTAAAAGCTGATTATCACTAATTAAATGTTTTGTGAAACCTGAAAAAGCAAGTCTGAAGAGCAAAATATGTTTCAATTGATAGCCACTTCACAGATACACTGCTGCTGTGTAAGGGTAGTTGCACAAAATTCCAACCAATCCAGACAGTGCCACCAAAGCACAGTGTAAACCATCACCTTAAATGGAAGTGTTTGGATATATTTTGTATATTCTGAGATCAAGCACAGGTGGTGTAAAACCCCTCAGATGTTAATGATTAACTCCCCTATAATAACAGAGACTATATGTTGGTTTTTATTGAGAAATAAATGGTGGATAAGACACAGTATATATTAGATAACATTATACAATGCTATTCTGTCAATCTCTCCAAACAATCAGATAACAAAGACTTAAGAGAAAAGAAAGGACAAGCTTTCATAAAAGCTGAGCAGTTATTTCTGCTCTTCTTCATCTGTTTTCGTGCCGCTGTGCTTCCATGCTGATCACCAGCACACTGCCCAGGATTATTGCCCAGCACGTGCAAGTATCAACACCCTCATCACACACACAGTCAGTAGGACAGATTTCTCCAGAGTATCTCACCTGATATTTGCTTCTTCACAAATTAGTTGACAGCGAGGGCAGGTCAGATTACATCCCCTGACTGTAATACAGGGCAGAAAGCATCACGCTGCTGCCTCTAAAGGAGTTCATTAGTCTCACGCATTGACTGAATTCAGCAAATTAAACATACTCTTAACTTCAGGCACATGCGTACACCCACTGAGGCTAAGGGCATGTATTCTCAATCCTGGCTATTTCACATCCTCAGGAGTCCAATCGTTTCGATTTCCAATCCTGTACAACTGATGAAAACAGCAGCTCTGCATTTCCATTTCATCAAGTCAGGATCCTAACAACTGTGTACAGCATAGGACTAAAAGCATAGAAGGAAAGCAGTAGAACAACAAAAAACCCCAAACACTGTCTGGAAGTCGACCAGTAAGTAGAATAAAACCAATAGCATGCAACTTATTTTGAGCATATCCTCAATTTCTTGTGCAGTGCACAGGAAAAGAGCTGTTCTATCACTGTTAAATAAATAACGAAATAAAAGCCAGATTTTAGCCCTTGAATACACTGTGGCACTCGTGACACAGCAATTTGCTATTCAGGGATCAAAAGCTAAATGTAATTCATGGGATTACATTAGATTTTATGTAAAATAAGAAGCGCTCAGAGTCCTATAATAAAATGTTTAACATTCATGGAGGTTTTGGAAACCTACTAATGGGCTTTGTGCGCAAAAACATCTCTTAAATGAGCAGTGTGTACAATGAACCCAGATTTGCTTCTACATTATAGTTAATTACTCCCAAAGGGTCTCTAAACCTTATATTTAGGAAGAAGTTTTGCACTATGTGCACATAAAATAATTTTGCAGCTGCACATGCAGATGAATTAGCAAGTAGTCACTGGACCATTTATTTTTTCCAACTTAACTGGTCTAAAAATGTCTCTAGAAAGTTTCAAAATACTTCAGGGTATTTTGTTCAAAACACAGCTTTTACATTAAATCTGTGAACAAAAGTCACCATTTTTCCAAATCACCTTTCCACAGTGAAGGAGCCACCAGGTAGCTCTGTGGCACTTGAGCTCTGTTGTGCAGGACACCCCTATTAAAGCTCTGTGACTCTTGGACACTCTAGGTCATGCTACAATCATACTTTGGCAGGATGCACAGAAAGTTCATGCCCAAACATGAGGACATGGTCAGACAGCAGGATGCCCAGCCTTGGTCTAACTTATTCCCAGGTAGAGCTTAGAGGTTTTGGAGAAAGTGATGTTACCACCATTCTTGGCATATATGTGAATCACAGAATCACAGAAACACAGAATTTTAGGGATTGGAAGGGACCTCAAAAGATCATCTAGTCCAACCCCCCTGCCAGAGCAGGAACACCTAGGTCAGGTCACACAGGAACACATCCAGGTGGGTTTGAATGTCTCCAGAGAAGGAGACTCCACAGCCTCTCTGGGCAGCCTGTGCCAGTGCTCTGTCACCCTCACTGGGAAGAAGTTCTTCCTCGTATTTATGCAGAACCTCCTATGTTCCAGCTTGTACCCATTGCCCCTTGTCCTATCATTGGATGTCACTGAGAAGAGCCTGGAAGTCCTCAGGCACCTCTCCCATTCCCCACGACTTAACAAAGATGATGGAGAGTGGCCTAGCAATGACATCTGCCAGTACCCGCAGGTGCATCCCATCAGGACCCATGGATTTATGGATGTCCAGGTTGCTTAATTGGTCCCTAACCCAGTCCTCATCAACTAAGACAAACTCCTCCTCTATCCTGACTTCCTCTGGGGCCTCAGGGGTCCTGAGCTCCTCAGGACAGCCTCCAGCAGTACCGACAGAGGCAATGAAGGCATTCAGTAACTCTGCCTTCTTTTTATCCTCTGTCACCAGGGCACCCACCTCATTCACCAGTGGGCCTACATTGCCTCTAGTGGTAGTTTTATCTGCAATGTATTTGAAGAAGCCCTTTCTGTTGTCCTTGACCTTTCTTGCAAGGTTTAATTCCAAGGAGGCCTGAGCTTTCCTAGTTGCCTCCCTGCATCCTCTGACAACAGACTTACATTCCTCCCAAGCAGCCAGCCCCTCCTTTCATGATCTGTACACTCTCTTCCTCCACTTGAGTTTGCCCAGCAGTTTAACCATGCAGGTCTCCTGGCACCCTTTCTGGACTTCCTACCTGTTGGGATGCACTGATCTTGAGCTCAGAAGAAGAGGTCCTTGAATGCTAACCAACTATCTTGGGCCCCTTTACATTCAAGTACCCTGTCCCATGGGATTTCCCAGCAATTGCTCGAAAAGGCCAAAGTTGGCCCTGGTGAAGTCCAGGGTTGTGATTCTGCTAGGTATTCTGTTCCTGCCACATGAGATCCTGAACTCCACCATCTCATGGTCACTGCAACCAAGGCTTCCCTCAACCTTCAGCGCTTCAGCCAGACCCTCCTTGTTCATGAGGATAAGATCCAGCAGCATTCCTCTCCTAGTTGGCTCATCCACCATTTGCATCAGGAAGTCATCATCAATGCACTGGAGGAACCTCCTGGACTGTGGATGGCTGGCTGAGCAGGCCTGCCAGCAAATACCAGGGTAGTTAAAGTCCCCCATGACAACCAGGGCCTGCATTTGTGAGACTGCTATCAGCTGCCTGTAGAAAGCCTCATCAACCTCCTCACCCTGATCCGGTGGCCTGTAATAGACACCACAACAGTATCACCCATGCCAGCCTGCCCCTTAATTCATACCCACAGCTCTCAACTCGCTCCTGATCCGCCCCTGGACAGAACTCAACACACCCCAGTTGCTCACTCACGTAAAGAGCAACTCCACCACCTCACCTCGCTGGCCTGGCTTTCCTGAGAAGGACACAGCCATCCATTACCACATTCCAGTCATGTGAGCTGTCCCACCAAGTCTCTGTGATTGCCACTGGTTCATAACCCCCGACCAAACACGGATTTCTAACTCCTGTTCATTCCCCATGCTGTGTGCATTGGGGTACGGGCATTTCAGGGAGTGAGCTGAGCACGCCGATTTCACCCTAGGGGGTGGGAGGCCTCCTGGTCTTCATCAATATGAGAGCTCTGCCTCAGTGGTGCAAGACCAGCTACAACCCCATCCCCCTTCGAATCTAGTTTCAAGCTCTCCGAATGAGCCCTGCTGTCACCTGTCCCAGGACCCTTTTGCCCCTGCGAGATAAACCTTCCCCATGTATCACTGTCAGGTCTGGTGCCTTACCAAACCAGCAATTATCAAAGAACCCAAAGCCCTGCCTGCAGCACCAGTCTCATAGCCAGCATTTATGGAATGATTCCTCCTATTCCGTCCCATGTCATCACCTGAAAATGGAAGGAGGGAGGAGAAAATAACCTGCACCCCAGACTCTCTCACCATCCGTCCCAAGTCTCTGAAGTCCTTCTTCACCCCCCTCTGACTACGGGATGCAGCTTCCTCCCCTCCTGTCTGGAAGGTCACTAGTGGGTAATGGTCTGTCGGCCGCACCAGTTTGGGGAGTTTCCTGGTGATATCCCTGATCCGGGCTCCAGGCAGACTGCAGACACCTCCCTGTGATGAGGTCAGCTCTGCATCCTGGGCCCTCAGTTCCCTTTAGGAGCGAGTCTCCAACAACTAGAACTCTTCTTCCTTGTGGAAGAGGTTGTTACAGAGCTGGTAGGTTTTCCTGACTGTAGTGAGACCTCTGATGTAGGTTGCCTATCCACCACATCCCCATTAGACTGGCTGTATTCCACCAAGGCCTCATGTCTATTTCCCAGAGGCACCTGGGGAGACGAGGTGGGCAAGGAGGGTGCTCACCTGCCACGGCCATAAACTTGCCTCCACTCACCCCTTTCATTTAGGTTTGTGAATTCCACCTGAGAGGGGCAGAATACAGGGCTTAGGCAGAATACAGGGGCAGAATGAGCTTGGAGTTGCTGAAGACATATGGGCAGGGAAAGGCCTCAACTCTAGATCATTAAAAAAAACAACCAACCAACCAAAAACCAACCTCACTGCAGGATAAGATTTCTGAATTGAAAATGTCAAATTTTATAACTGCGCAGGACTGAATTCTGAAATGGTCAGGAGGGTCATTCTCTCTTGCATTTCACAAATGTATTTGCAATAACATTTTCTTCCATGAATGATGTTGCATCAGAGCACGGAGTTAATAAAAATCAGTAGGTAGAATTATCACTTGCTTATTCGTCAGTTTTGTTATTAAAAATAAAATGTACATTATTTGGCTAGTAATGTACTGCAAAGCATGGGGTTCCAAAATTATACCAGCCACCAAATACAATTTGCTTTGCATTATATTATGCTCAGGTGAAAAATGGGTTTTGTCAAGAAGGTCTAAGAAAGGGAGATTTCAAAATTCATTTGCTTGCTCTAAACGAGCAGTTTTTCAAATGCAGACACACAGACTTTGAGCAAAATGTTTTCTACACAAAGTTAATTCTGGTACACACAAACTTCTCAGTAAGAAAATTACATTTTCTGAAGTCTAACAGATTTCTCAATGATCCTCTCCCCACACTCCTGTCAATAGTTAAAAACGTACATGTTCTACATGCAAGAGTAAAATTATGCTATGATATTGAAAAACTGGATTTTTTTTAATTAGGACTGTAATGGTAGAAATGAATCTCAGACTTCAAATTCCATCTTTGCTATTAGTTGGAATTATGATTTCTTTTAGTACTTGGCCCATTCACCTGTTTATTACTTGGAGGGACTCATGAAGAGAAGGAAGACTCTTAGGTCTGAGCCAATCAGTGCTTCTGGCTCCATTCTATCACATTTCTGTGAAAAACTCTGTGCTAGAGTCCTTACCAAGTCTCATTAAACCCTTTTTGCCTACACTGTCTTTATTTATTGTTTTCTTTTCGGTTTTCACTGCCTGAAGAATCACTGTTATTCATCCCAGAATAGCATCAGGTTCTCTAGTGGCAAGAATAACTTGGAGAGGACATTAGGATAATGAGGGTTTTCAAAAGTGGTGTAGGTTTTACCCAAGACTATAATGGAGTAAAAAATATATATAACAAAAAGTCTACGTCAAGTGCCTTAAAATCAATAGAGGAAGCATTTTGCATTTTCATTTTGAAAAATGATACATGGGAATATGACTACAGTAATGCTCAAGATTGGGTTCCACCTTCAGAAATAGCCATGCTATTGATTTGTTAATACTTTTATTTTATGTGGTTTCTGGCTTGAAATCATCAGCTTTTTCTCTGCATCCCTGAGTTGCCACATGGTAAAATCTTATGACTTATTCCTTCAGCTACAGTCTTCTAAGCACATCACTGTACCAGAAAAATAATTCACATTTTATTCATGTATTCTGCATATATTTAAGAAATCTCTCCATAATTTTAAATTAAAACCTGTGCCTACTACAGATTTTTTTCCGATACCTAACTTCAAAGCATACATACTGAATTTTGTGGTCAATCATCAATTCCAGTTCAATCTACTGCCAACAGCCCTTAAATTTATAATTTAAACACTCAGCAAAGCCAAGTTCGTGTCTATGCCATTCTTGATTTTTGTTAGAAGTAGGTAACAAGTTATTTGGGCACTCTTTTTCCTTCAGTCTTTAAGTTCAGTTTAGAATAAACTGAAACAAGAAAAAAAGTTTTGTTTCTCTTCTATCAAGAACACATGAATTATTTAAAGGAAGAATTTGGTATGCTGAAGATATTCCAGGAGGTTAAGTCAAAGGGAAATAAAACCTATGGTGGTTCATCCATCTGTACTAGTGGGACACTGGGGGGTTCACATGCCTTTGGGAGTGTTTACCACCACTACTCTTGCTAAAAGGAAAACACAAACCAACCAACCTTTCTTGGAATAAACACAATATTTTTCCCTTTGAATTAAATTCATTTGTCTCTAGCTGTTTTACCCTTCAAAGCTCAGAAGATTTCCTTCCTGGAGAAAATCAGCCACCTGCTGAGAACACGAGATGTTCCCCAGCCCCCAGCCAGGATCGTCCCTCTCCTGGACAGACTGCAGAGCTCCCACACTCTTGTACATCATTTAATAACTCTCTGGGATTCATAGCCTGAATCCTAACAATATGCATTTGAAATTGGGTAAGAAATCAAGGACTGTTAATTTAGCCAGAAAAAAGAAACTCAGTCTCAGGACAATACATTAATTCATGGTAAGTCTTGCTGTAAAGAAATCAGGTGTTTTTAATGATAACAAGCAATGACTTTCAGTAATTCCCTCCCCACAAAAAACCCCAAGCAACATCCAATGGCTGTCAAAGGCACAAAGGCCACATGTGAGCAAAAGAGACTTTTTCCTCCCAGACTATCAGCAGTATTCAATTCGGAGTTGCATTCACATTTCATGGATAAGCAGGTGAAAGCCAACAAGTTGTTAAAGATCAAACATTTTTAAATCAAAAGTTTTTCCTTCAGCCTTGGCTTTAATGGCAGACATCTGTGAGGTTGAAAATAAATCTGAAGTCGAGTAAACTGTACTGCAAGTACTGCAATTTTGGACAGGGAAACAGTTGCAGACAGTTCACAGCTCTCCGCAGCAGGTAGTCAGCTGACATAAATTGTTATAGCTCCATGAAGCCCTTTACAAAATGGCAAGTAACTTTAAATTATATAACAGGATACAGTTTAGGCTCAAGGAGGAAGATTTAAAGCTTCATTCTTCACTCTAATCTCTATTTTCTGCTATTTGCGTCTTTACTAATTTATTTTTTTAAGGCATTGCCAAATTTATTTTCAATTTTTTTTCGGGACAGAAGGTTGTTGTAAAATACATCTTTTCATGACACCCTTGTGCATGGGCTCCTTTAGTTTTAGTGACTGAATAAAATTGTATTTTTATATTTACAGAATTCTGTATTTCAGGCACTTGCAACTCATCTTTCTCCTTTTTGTAGCAGCACTAAGATACATTCCTATTTCAATGCAAATCTATTTTTAAATGGTGTGTGAGAATGCAGCAAGTCCAACGCAGACCACCAAAGCGACTGGGACTGAAGCACATGAGATACTGGGTTTGGGTCAGCACTGGGCGTGCTTCAGCCCAGAGAAGAGGCATTGAACGAGGGGGTATTTGCTGTCCTCAGCTACCTGCTGGTGCTTGCAGAGAAGATAGTGAGACTTTTCCAAGAGCTGCACAGGAGAACAACAAGAAGCAACTGTCAGCAATAGATCTAAGGAAATCACGTATAAAAAAGGAAGGGACAAGGGAAGTGGATCACACAGAGACTGCGGCACCTCCACCCTTGGAGGTGCTCAAAACACAGCTGGGGATTACCCCCAGACACCTCATCTAACTTTGAAGTTAGTCTTGCCTTGAGCATGGGGTTGGACCAGAGACCTTCAAGAAATCCCTTCCAGCTGATGTTATTCTACGATTGGATCAGGGATGTAAAGCTGCCCAACCTGGGGGTGCTTTGAGCTCCTGTCCCTGGATACACACCCTATGCTTGTCCCTAGTACTCAAGCTCAGGAGAAGACCAGCACATCCTGTCCCCTTTTGTTTCCCCAAGGCCATAAATAAAATTGCATACCCAGGCAGGTATGAAGACCAAGACCCTACAGCTGCACAAACACATGCCCCTACCACACTGTGGAGATGGACATCGTGATGCCAAGTCCTCCCCTCTGGTCACCTGCTGAGGTCACAGGCACCTGAAGAACCTGCAGTTCAAGTATATTCTGACAAGTGGCAACTGTAGAAAGCCCCAGTTCATTTTAGTGACCCGGTAGCACCAGGAAATCTCCCTGTCTTCTGAAAGCAACACATGCACTGTGACCTCAGGGGCATGTTTTCACAGTCATTTCAGCAGGAAAAGAAAAATCAAAACCCAATGATTACTCTGCAGATATCCACTTCCAAATTAACTGCAGATGCAGTCCAGAGAAGTGCTTATGCCTGATTTTAAGTATTTAAAGACTTTCCAGAGCCACTCTTGAACTGAGGACCATATTACTAGCACTCTGATTAGGGACTTTCTTCCCAAGAAGTATTCGATATTCCCTCTTCACTTTTACAAGAAATTCTGGAATTTTTCCCAGCAGATACTGGAGATGAATCACTGTGAAAACCACTTCATAAAACCTTAGGTAAACTTCCCCAAACACAGCTTTTTACCATTAAAAAAATTCCAACACAGGAAATAACTATTTAATTACTTGCAAACTAAAAAAAGAATATTTCATTTTTTCACAGCAAGAGGAAAATGGATTTTCTTGGACACAAGCTCAAGTAATGATATTTTGTAGGGTCATAATAATGAATCACTACCATTCTGTCCAAAACCAAACAGCATTAATTTCCCTCTCTGTATCTTCCCTCATACTGAGTCAGAAAGGCATTAATTTATTTTCCAGACATATCAAGGCAATACAAGCACACGGAAAAGATCTTAATCTACCTTCTGGCAGTAAAACTAGCATCCTTATTTTTTATTTTCCCTTGGTGGAAGAGCACCTGGGAACCTCACAAGAAGATGCAGATACTGTGACAGTCCCTGCAATTATAAACTTGCTCTCTCAGCTCAGACACACAGAAATAGTACAACAGAATAAATCTGGGTCTCATCACATACTGTCCTAACTTTTTGGAATGATTACACCACAGTTCATATTTTCTATGTGTAGATATCATTCCAAATAGGCTTCTTTTATTTTTATTTTTTTATTTTTTTTAATAAGCATGTCCCCAGTGGCTGAAATTCACCTGTGTGAAAAGATCAGCTGAGCATCCCTCAGCCTCCTTGGTAGGAATATTTGGGGATCCCTATTATTGTCTGGGATGTTTACCTGCTGCTGCACATGAAGTTAATTAATTAATTAAAATTTGGATTTTGCTTCACCCTTCTTGATAAATAACTGAAAGCATTCAATACCCCCACTAAAGAGTGAATGTTTGCTATAGGCATTGTGTGTATTTCCTCCCTGGCACGGGGAGCTTTGAGAGTCTGCAGAATCCCCCAGGACAGCTCTTGGGGCTGTAAAGACCCTCCTTCTGCCACCACCGGGGTGGCATTCCCTCAGTCCCTTTTTAATTCAGCTGTACAGCACAAGAAACATCCAATGTGACATTGGTGGAAAATGCAATGTTTTTTACCCTCAGCTTTTCAGGGCTGTTGTATTAAAGTACTACTAAACTCTTTTCTTCTCACAAGAAAACCAATTGTCTCCTCTCTCACATGCTTTGTATGACAGCTCTTTGTTTCCAGCACTAAGGTATGGAAGTGAGCAATTGCAATGTTTGCTTCCCAAATAAAACAAAACAACAAAAACCACTCGCCTGGCTTTCTGTAGCTCACTTTTTGCCAGTTTTAAAGCCATGCCTATTTTAAACCCAGAAGACTCCACAATTTTCAGCAGTTTTTGCAGCACAGTGCTCTATCCCATGCATGGTTGAATATCTTCATAATTCTGAGTTACCACATGTATGGCATTAGTTACCAGCACGTATGCACACGTGGGAAAACACATCTAAATACATACACACATCTAAGTGAGAAATGACCATCAAGGGATTTATTTTCAAATTAGACTTTTGGGGAAATCTCCCACTCAATTAAAATTAACATGACATTAAGTTATTGTGCATACTTCACAACAGCAATAGAGAGCAACAGTCAACCTGGAATGGAAGAACACGAGTATTCCCCACGCCAGACCATGAGGTATGGCATAAACGTGCACACACCATTACATGCAGCTCATGTGCCCATTTTTAGGGGAGTGGGGGTGAATAAGGCAAATGTCTTAAGCAAAAAATCATTTGATGTTTCATTTGTAGCTTTCTTTTCACTCCAGCTCTCTGTGTCTCCTGAAACCTCCCAGGGAGGTGGTGGAGTTGCAGTCCCTGGGGGTGTTCAAAAAAAGGGTTGATGAGGCACTTGAGGCCATGGTCTAGTGGTTTAATGGTTAGGAATATGATGGGATAAAGGTTGGACTTGATGACCCTGGAGGTCCCTTCCAACCATAATTATTCTATGATTCTCTGATTCTAAATCACACAGGTTTGGTAGCATCACCTGTTTGCTAATGAACAAACCGAGCTCTATTATGCAGTGACGTGGAGTACACCCCACACCACATGCCACACGTGGTCCAGGGAGGATGTCCCCTTCGCTTTGCACATGGACCCTGGGCTCAGGCAGCCTGACCCATCACACAGCCTGGGATATCACCAGGATACAACTGCTCACTGTGACACGCAGATGAAATCACCTCTCCCTTAAATCGATTTTCTCAGCACGTACCTGAACCTGCAGAACCCTCTAATTCAAAGCTCAGAAGTATTTATTTTAAATTATAAGGTGTTTAAAAAAGGCTTCCTACCTAATGCAGCGGTGCTTGCGACCGAGTGCCCCTCCTGGTGTCAGTGCTGCCTGAGCTTCTTTAAAAAAAAAAAATCACAGTGTCAGATAAGCCAGGAAAATGCAAAGCAAAGGGTGAAGCATAATAAAAAGTGTTCCTAATGTACTGACAAACCATTCAGGGCTTTTACTATAATAAGTATAATTAAGTATGTGTTTTCACATTGCTGTACAATGTCAGAGAAGGGATTATTGAGACATTCACAAGTTACTTATCTGTATCTCATATGTAAAAACAGTTGATTTAAGAATATTTACATAAAAAATGTAACTATTCAGAGCACAAATAGTCAGAGGTTGCTACTGTACAGATAATGCTCATGGAGTGATTCAAACCCAGGTCTTGGCAGGGTGCAGCCTCTCACACACCAAAGCCCTGGTCCCACCACTGCACCTCTTCTTTAAGGTCTATGGAGATGCTCTACTGCCTTCCCCAGCAGAGAAGGGCACCATGACCTGGCAGCTGTATTTTTCCTCTTCTTCCACTTTTACAGGCTCTCACATGGCTACTAATATATGAGGGATACACTGGACCCTAGGAATGTTAGGAAACAAAGACTGATCAGAGGCAACTTCTTCCTTTAAGAAACTGCAAAAGAAAACAACAAAAAGCACCACAAAACAAAAAGAACAGACACACACACAAAGGACACTGCAAAAATGCAAGGTGTTTTTTTTCCTTTAGTGTTTTATTTTTCTTTCTTTTATCTTTTCCCTTGGAAAACTGATCTATATGGACCTGAAAGGGAATGACTGACAGTATAAATTCAGAAAGCCAGCACTTCTCTGACCTAAATATATCACAACTGGATATTTTGTTAAATCAGTACTAAGGGAAAACCTAAAGACAAAAGTAGGTAGAAAACTCCTAACAACAGGTATTTAAAAAAAAAAAGGGACAAAGAACAACATCAGACTGAAACTAGTCTGTGGTCTGTGTCATGTCTGCATTTAAAGGCAGAAAAGGATCCACACAATTTTAAATCTCTTAGTTTGACCTTAATTAGGCAAAATTTTGGAATGGATTTAAAAGGCAAATTAAAGACACACAGATACATGGAAAGTGCTATAAAGTGTGCCATGAGTTTCCCAGATGTACATTGTAATGGTCTGACCTGATGTCTTGCGATTTTGTTTGCTTGTTCTTTAACAATTCATTTTCTAGGGAAAAAAAACCAAAACACAGTGGTTCTAATTTACATGGACTTCATTAAACCATTTGATATGCTCTCACCAGGGAAATTATTAGGTAAACTCCAGAGAAAAAGACAAACAGAGCAATTGGGAAACTGCCATGGAATTAGCTTCAGAGGAGATGAAAATGGATTAGGTTGAAAAACCAAACCCTGGTCTGGAAGTAAGCTGTTCATGGAGGTTGGCAAGGTTTGATCTTGATAGTCATTTCATTCTGATTTTTTTTTTAATGATGCCAAACCAAAACATTTACTTTGGGAATTAAACGTGCTGATGATTCAAAACTAGGATGTATCACCCACATCGGGAAAGTCTGGAACAGCACAGAAGCAGGATGGCTTTGAGGACCGAGCTAATCACATAACTAATAATAAAATGTGACAATGCAAACTATAAATAACTAATGGAATTTGGCTGCAAACTAGAAGTTTATCAGTAGGAAACAAAGAGAATTACTTCAGCGTCTGAGCCATGCATCAGCACAGGAGGGAGACAAAAGAGACAAACAATCTAAGATCTAATGGTTGGACTTGATGGTCTTAGAGGTCTCTTCCAACACAGGCTATTCTATGATTCTGTATACACACACCAAGCAGGAGATTTCTTGTAAAGATAAGGAGGAATTAGTGTCAATGGCACAAGACACTATTAGGACTCAAATATCTGTATTTTTATTCGCTAATCTTCTATTTTCAAGATGGTTCAAATGAGAACAAGTCTGCACATTCATGGGATGAGTGGTCCTGCCCGTGAGCCAGCTCCAGGCTATGGATGTGAAGTGCCTAAGAAGTGTTAGTGTACTGAGAAGTTGAGTAAGCAGACTCTGCTGTGCTGCATGGACATGGCCATGCAGACCAGCACGGGCATGTACCCAGCCAGCCCAGAGCCTGGGCAAAGCGAGCGTGGTTGGGCTGCACTCATCCATGAGAACAGCAGAACAAAGGAGTCATCTTAGAAGCAAAGAATAAAAAGCTCAGCTTGTTTAACCAAGAGGACAATACGTGGTGGACTCCAGCAAAGTGGAACTCACCACCACCACCATCCCTGCAGCCACACTGCATTTCTTTCTGTAGGCTCCACTGAGGCAAGGTTACAGCTGCAATTCTTGCTTTGAGGAAAATAGGCTTTTCTTACAGAAGTGGGTTTGTGATATCTAGGCAAAGCCTCTTGTAACACATTTCTGAATTCCACATAATCCTCTGCCTTTCTTGGTAAATTCTGTGTTTGCAGTAAAGTACATCTGCTTCTTCAGTTACATCGATCATCTCGCTGGTCTTTAGCATCTAAATGATTACACGATTCTCTGTACCAACAGTCTCTCACCCCCTCTTCCTCACTCCTGCACCCTTAGACCTCTTGCCTTGGCTTTCTCCATCAGTTTTTTCCCTGCTCCTTTCTCATGGGTTATCCCCAGGGAGGTCACCTACAACCCTGCTGACCTCACCCTCCTGTCAACATGCACCTAGAGTAGCTCCAAGGAAGCTGAGCCTCAGCCCAAGAGGCCATCAGCACACCTCCCTCAGGCCAGCTTTCCTCCCCAAATCCAGGATCCCAAGCTTCACCCATTTTCCAGTTTCCCTTCTTTCTCTCCCTGGTCAGATGCATCCTTGCACATGTACACAGGCACCTTGCAAGCCTGGTTTCCCTTTTCAGCATGGAATAGGGACAGTTTAACACTTTACAAAAATTCATTCTAACAACATGGCTTTTTGATTAAAACTTATTATCTGGACTGTAAAAAAAAATCTTACAGCTTGGGTTTTAAAAAACATTATTTTGTTTAATTTGTTTAATTCTAGCTTCTTTCCTTCCCTAGGCCTTACAGCAGAGGGAAAGGAAACGGGCCAGAAATCAAAATGTTTGATCAGCTTTGGGTTTAGCAATAAAGAATAGAAAGTCTGACAACTAAAAATCTTAAATTGCTTTTCTTTTTTCTCCAAAATTGCTTTAGTGAAAACCACACTCCAGTATGAACTAAATTGGCTGCTAATTTTCTTAATACAATGAAACAAATCCGAGCTTTTTTCCCTACTTTGCTTATTGTTATCTAACTTCAATTAATGCCCTACTATTTCATATTCATAATTAACTTTTAATTATCCTTAGACTGATGTAGCAACTCTATTCTGAACTGTAGATTTTCCCTCCATTCCCTTTCACCTTTTTGAGAAATTTCATAACTAACATCAAATGTTTTTCTGCATGTTGCACTGCTCTCAAAGCAAACACACACCCCCTGATGACTGCTTCATGCCATGAGAGGTCTTTTTAATCCCGATGCCTTGTCCCAGGTAAATGTTGCGTCACGCTGCTGCTCCCAGACTAAGTCAGGGAGAGATTCTGAGCTCTTACACTAAAGCAAATCACAAATATCTTCAGTTAAACAGGGTGGCCCAATTGCCTCTCTGGTCAGACAGCCCTCAGTAGAGTAACTCTTGATCTGTACTGGAAAATAGGCCAATTGTGTTGAAACATCTTCAATGAGATTAGAAGCAGGCTCTTTATTTAGAGAAATCATTTAATTTCTAAAGCATTTGACAATTTTAATAGACATCATCTATGAATGAGTCATGATGTGTAATATGCCTGAAGCAAGAAGAAAAAGGCTCATTAACTTTGAGAGAATAGACAGATGGGCACGTTGGGGTAGAGCTCTGACAGCTCCCAAATTATGTAAGAAGGGAAGAGCGAGGAGTTGGATGCCACGCACACGTGTGCAGAAGTCATTTCCGTGGGAGCAAATTGCAGTGACACAAACTGTCACGTATGACATCAGTAAATGAGTTGGGAAAAACAAAATGAAGGAGACAAAATACAGAAAACAAAAATACTTCATTTTCCAGCATGATGTGAAAGGCAAAGGAGGTCTATAAAAGTTGATGCCATTTGGATTAACCTGGTTCTCTTTATGAGCATACACATGGAACAAGGGCTTTGTACAATTTGTATTTTATCACAAACAGGGTGCACAAGGCACACTGAAACTGCAGCAAGGGAAGCCATCCTGAGATGGGTGGTGCTGCAAAGAGCAGGCAGGTGCTTGGCCACATTTAACAAAGTGGTTAGGACTACAGCAAAGGAAATGGAAACAGAGAAACTGTAGGAAACCAGGAACATAGCAATGGAGAAAATATGAAGGTTAAAGACTAACAAAGCAGCAGGCACTGTAACTGTACTGTAAAGACAACCTCTGGTCTCAGTGACAGTCTGCAAAGGACGACTAGCATTCAGCAGCAGAGGAAAATTGGGGTTTAGAAGTGGCACCAGTCAAACAGGATCCAAAGCAGCCATTTCCTTTTTTAAAGGAATATTTTCTCTATATTTACTTAAAATTGGGGTGAAATTTTTCATGCACATCAACATTGTTTGAGCCAGGTTGTGGATGACCACTGTCTGTGGTCAGAGACCCAAAGAGCCATCCCCACGTAAGCAATGGGTGGCATGAGACCAGTCTCACCTCACACAGGTCACACTCGTGTGGGTGTGTCAGAGGGAGGTGGTCAAATACACTTCTAATAAACTCAGCTAAGGAAAAATAATGAAACTATTGAAACAATTTATATATGAATTCGGGTAGCATCTGCATTTTAATGGCTGGAACAAAGGCAACTGAACTCTAATGGAGTTGTTTTTCTCTTGCAAGTGATTACTAAATTGGTTTCACTTTGTCAGCAAGGTAAGGAGCTGAGGAGCTCAGAGTAAAGGAAGTAGCAAACCATCAGTTGCCAACTGGGGAAAGACAGGGCAGGTCCAACACTCATACATTTTGACCTCTAAAAACTTCAGTATTGCCACAAACTAAAACTAATTTGGGTACTGGCACCATCAGTAAGCGAATGAGAGTTCTGCCACTGACTGCAGTTAAGCAGGAATTTAATTCTTTTATGTTTAGCCTCACAAGGAGTGCCAGCATGTCAGAATGCAGGGGGCACGATGCCTTTTCTGACACCTGAAGTCTTTGAGTTAACAGTTTGAGGCAGAAGTTACTTTAGTTTGTAAGTACAACTGAAGCACACAGCAAACACTGCATGAAGAGACATGAACTAAGGCTGTCTCAGCAGCAGAGACATCCCATTGGGATCACGGCCCATTAATTACTTTGCTGATCAACACAGGGACAAGTGTGCCACAACCACAGCCAGGCTTTCCTTGGGAGCTAGCTGTCTGTGCAGTGTGCTGCAGCACACAGGCATTCCTGCTCCACCAACAGTAGTCTGGAATTCCCAATACATACACACACTCTGCCAAACAGATACAACTTCTGTGCAGGCTGGATTAGTTAATTATGTTGGCCTGTTGACCTATACACAAATATGAAAGCCAAGAAGCAGAAGCCCAATGTCCTGATTCTTCTCTTGTTCTCAGTGATTTGACCCCGTTTCCTGCACAGCCCAGCTGAAGGGAAGTCTCCTCCCCTCTGTCTCCTGGCCAGCATCTGGAACAGCTGCAGAAATGGGGCTTGGGTACATTTCTGCAACAAAACCACAAGCAGCTCTCAAGATCTGTGACAGTACAAGTGCATCTTATATTTTCATTTTTTAAACCTGTCACCAACTAACACAAAGAAATGACCACAGAAATATTTAGGAACAAGCAGCAGGTAACATAATATTTTAAGTGACTTTACACCAGGCAGTGTAACCACTACACACACACACACACACGTGTTTTGATAAACAGCAGCACTCTGAAAGTGAAACAACTATGTTACCTCCTTTAATTAACAGGCAGTAATAGACTTCCATGTGCAGATTAGGTAACAAATGTCATTGTATAACTTTTAAATTATGCTGGCATCATTTTTCTCTCATACTCATTTGACCCTCAAGGAATATTTCCATGTAAAGGTCAAAGAAGCAGCAAACACATTTCTCAGTTCCCAATTTTATTAAAGCACCAGAAAGAGCAATTAGAAACACTAACTACTCAGTGAGGCTGAAATCAGCTTCATCCCCATGACTCAATGGGAGCATGTCCCACATCCCAGTGCCTTGCTGGTGGGAATCAGGCTGCAGGGCTGAAACTGTGACCTTCCAACTAGGGGACATGGCACAAAACCCTGCTGCCACTGCTGCTCACGAGATGATTTGGGGAAAAAGCCACTGAACCAGTGGCTCTGGCTGATCTGTGAGCCTTATCTTTTTTTTGAACACACAGCTGTAGCTTGCAAGCCTTCTAATGAACTGCCTCAGTAACTCCCCAAAGTAAAAATTAATTCACTCTTGTTGATATGTGATCCTTCTGTAAGGATGAGGAATGCAGGATGCAAAGGCCCACAAAGCAGGGCTAGATGAACATTTGAACCTTAACGAGGAGAAATTCATGTGCAGAGTGTGACCCAAGCCTTGTTTCCAGTTACAACATGAAAGTTCCCATGAGATTGCCCTAGGCAGGATGAGGTTTTATGTTCTGCTCCAAAATTAACAGACCTCTCAGTGTCATTAAAAATAATATCTTACTCAAGCACTTTGTTCTGCAAGTCTGAGCTGTCAGAAAACCTAGGACTTCAGTGCAGATACTGACAAAACAGGACAATGTTCTCTGCTGGAAAACCCTTTTGGGCATGAAGAACATCAAGAACTGTGCTGGTGGTGATGTGCTACTGCATAACACTTTGCAAGAGCTTCAAAGAAAGCAAGATCTGGCAAAACAGCCATCTGAGCATCATTCCAGAGCAAGACTACCAAAGCACACACCTGGGAACACCCTTCAGCAATATTACACCAAAAAGAGGACTAGAGGAAGGCAGATGTATTCACCAAAGTGGGGAGCACCATTCAAGCTGTTAGAAACCTCAGGGATGGAAGAGGCAACCAGCAGTCATTAAACATAACATCAGTTTATAGCTCCTGAGCAAAACTGAGGATTTTGAACCTAGGTGCAGCCTCTGTTTATGTATGGGAGAGCTGTTGAGATGCAAAACATTAAAAACCAAACACCTCAAACACTGAAGAAAGTCACCTAAGCACAGCTGGTACAACCCAAGAAATAGTCTTGCAGTCTGTCTCTATCAATCAAAAAAATGTTGAACACAAAGAGGATCCCATTTGAGCCAATGGCAAGTGCAAAGCAAGGCACATCATCCTAAAGCTCTTTCATTACCTGATGAGTTGTATGACTTCACATTTACTGAGGACCAGGGGATGGTGTAACTGTTATCACTATGGCATATACTGACCTAAGGCATAGAAACTTCACCAAATGTGGGGACCTGAGCCTCACAAAACCAGCAGGCAACTCTGCTCTGGGCACAGAAGAGCTGTGAAAGTAAGGAAATGTGATCTTAATTCTGCTTCTGCTTTTACTTCCCCAGCAAAGCTGTGTGGGAGGACATTGTTCAAGCACAGAACTGAGGAGGAAAGCAGAAAAAAACCACCAACCAAAAAGCAGAGAGTGTAATTTCATTGAGGATTCATAAGGCATAACAATACCAAGAAAATTTTGATATTTGATGCTTCTATAGCATTAATTTAGAATACAGAAAGACATAATACTTTGCACTTTCCAGATAAAAAGCACAATTGTATTCACTGGGATGTGGAAGAGCTTTAACCTGCCATAAATATCAGCACCATGCTGCAGTGCACAAGCCCCAAAACACTACAAGACACAGCTCTGAATCAGACCAGCTGATTCATTCAGAAACAAGGGTGCTGCACTTCTCCCCTTGATCCTACTCACCACGCCACTGCAGCCCGCTGAGAGCAAAGTATGTTCTGCTACTTATATGGCAAGTGAGATGAAATCACCTCGTTTGACAGCTTGCAGCTCACTTCTCAACAAGCTCCAGAAGAGCTGTGATGCTTCAGGAGTGCGACTGGGAGGGCAGGGTAGAAAAGGTTGAAGAACAGGGCTTAGTTCTCGAGAACTAGAGATATTTTGGTAGCTTGCTCATTAGAATAATATGCATACTTAAAAGATAACAAGAAAAATAAGACCCAGGAAAAGCAAGAGCTTACATCAAAGCCATATACTCCATGCAGCTTTCTCCCAGGAGAGAAGCAGAGACAGCACCTCTCAGGTCTGAATCTTAACATATACTGGGAAAAAATACAGAATAAGCTTTTTTACAGGAGCTCCTGAAATACAGGGCAAAGGTGGAATTTCAATCTTAAAGGTTTTTTTTAAAACATTATGAAGTAGTCCAATAAACACCTTAAAATACTTCTTGCTCTCACTTACTACTATTAAATGCCAAATGAATTCTTTTTACTTCATTTCTTAGAAGCTGCAAAAGCACAGCCCAGTTATGAGAGGTAAAAACAGTGAGTTACTCAGATTCCTCCTTTTGTATTCGTGAAAAATGAAACTAGCCTAGTGCTGCCAACTGTCAGAGGTTTTCCTCGCAAGTCTTTTATTAGCTTGTGCCTTGGGTTTATAATCCCAGCCCTTTGAGACAGTGGGTCTCTCAGCTGCAGACAAAAGATGAAAAACACATCTCCTAAAGGCTGCAAAAACAGAAAGCAAAATATAAGCAAACTATATCTATAAAAGTAGGGTGTACTATCATCTGAATTTTCTGATCTTATGCACTTAACTCATGGTTCTCAAAGGCTCTCAAGGCCAGTGACTTTGCACTCAAAAACTTAAGGAGAGATTTTTAAAAAGCTCCACATCCAGAACAGTTAAAAATTAAGGAAAGGGTTCAAGCTTTATATTTAACACCATCCTTCCACCACAATACCATTTGCTGACATGCCCAGCATAACACACTGTATTCCCCAAAGCTAGCATTTAAGTTTACAGTGTTCCACACCACCACTCATCCCCAAACCACATCTGCACTCCAATTCACACATCTCAGCTGCACCAAACCTAAGGAGAGGCTTGGGCAGGAAGCAAGGCTCTGGGCACTGGTGCTGTGAGCAAACCATGCTACTTTATCCCCTTCCAGAACAATGCACATGGGACCTACAGTCTGGGTAAGCCACAGCTGGGGCAAGTCAGTCTCTGGGATGAACCAAATCAGGGCAAACTTCTCCTATAGCAGGATAGACCTTTGCTCAGACAGGTAACAAGTTTTTAATACCCTAATATGGTGACTCTTGGATGGAGAGGGACATTCACACCAGCTAGCCTGCACACAGGGGACTCCACAGCACAGGGGGACACAGTGGCCTGAGAGAGCTGCTGGTGCCAATAGACTTCACTACCATTGGAAAACTTCATATATATCTGTCACAGAAACTTAACATGAGCCAGAGTCCGTACAAACTTAGCACAGGCACAGCTGGCACAACAAACCTCCTAAACCAGGAATGTATTTGACATTCCCAAGCCTCTTGCCTACAGATGTTGTGTTGGCAGTCAGCTCAACACGCTTCCCTGCTAGTGAGAAGACCCCCAGTTGGAACTGGTTTGGAGAGGGAATTAATCCCTGCCGCCAGCATCACAACAGAAACTGAAAGGCCAAAAAAAAAATTGTAGACACACAGGGGAAAGGCAAACCCATCCGTTCTAACCTTCTGCCCTTTAGGCCCAGCTTACCAAGACCAGCTTACTGCACTGACACCCAGGGGCTGGCAAATAAGCAGGCAGGGCTGTGTGATTTTACCCAACAGGCTGCACTGCCTGATCATGTTTTCCCAGAGATGGGCAGCTCATCACATCATTTTTTTCCTACATTTTTGTGAAGACAGAAAACAGAAGCTCTCAATGACGCAAAATGCACACAAATAATATATGAGCAAAGCTATAATCCTAAAAAATTCTTCTGGATGAGACAAGGAAATGAAGGAGTTCTATAAACATCCCCTTACCTCTTTTCTTCCTTGGATAAATGTTCTTTAGAAAATCTCTTTATCAATACAGGCAACATGAAGTATATTTGCTCTGATGCACTTCACACAGAGCTATCAAAAGCAAAGCCATACATACCCAGGTGGGCCTGGTGTGCAGATTTTTATGAGCTTTAGTCTGATTTTTGAGTAACAGCAGCTGTGCACTTAAACCTCTTCCTCTTTTCTCCCCATTCCTCAACACATCTCAATTGCAGAGCTGATACAGTGATAGCAACAAAACATCAGGGAACTCCTTCATGCCAGAAGTATCCTTTATTTTAGGAATTATTTTTTTTTTTGGTGCTTGTGAGATCTTCCACAGAATACCAAGGTCTGCAGTGCTTTGTGAGATCTAAGCCTGGGCCCTACCAGAATGGCTTGCCATTGAAAACCAAGATTTGTTCCCAATTTACCACCACCCAGCTAAGGCTGGAAGCTAATAAGCTTTTTATGTGTGTATATATATGCACAAATATATATATATATATATATATATATAAAATCCATGCATGATTTCTATCTCAATCCATTTAAGAGTAATAAATAACTCAGTAATAATTTATTTTTCTAAAACAAAAAAAAATCCAGGCCAAAAAAAAAAAAAAAAAAGGAAAGAGAATAAAAACACACTCCTGGGTTTTGGGCCATTTCCCCTGTCACAATCTCTGCCTCAAATCCTTGTTATCTGGGAAAGGACCTTCCTACCTGGGAGAGGGTTTGGGCAGAATTCAGAACTGAACACTGTCTTCCCATGGGACTTCAAATATTATCTTCTACCCTTCCTTTTCCAGAGACAGCTGATTCCTGGGGTGCCACTTAGTTCATTCCAAACCAAATGTGGCCTAGCTGCTATGATTCATCTTCATAGCTCATAGCTTAGAGTTCCAGACAGAAAATACATATAACAAGGGAAAATCTCCACTGTGTGATCCTGCATACTGGGAAAGTTCCCATAGCTGCAAATTGCCTAAAAAGATTGAAGCAGAATCCCCAACAGAATAGCCCCAGGTCATGTTTCTGTACAAATTTGGGGGATTATCATTGGTTTGGATGAGGTCTCCAGCTTCTGCAGCAAGAAATGTTTCCCTTTGCCCTAGTGTTTAGCCTGTACCTGGGGCTAAACTGCAGCAGTTGTTCTACCACCCAATGCCCCCTCCCCAGCTGAGAGGGGGAACTGGGGAAAACAGGAGAAGCCCCGTGGGCTGAAGTAGAAACAGATTTAATGAAATAACAAAACTAATACAGCCACCCACACAAAGTACACAAGGTTATACTCAGCCTCACTCTTAGGATCAACAGCAGGAGCAGAAGGACAAGAATGGGAAGCCCCAGGAATAAAAACTCCACTCTTAGTGAACTCCCTCCTTTTATGATGAGTTTAATTGAAGTGGCATGGGATGCACCTCTGAGTCAGCATGGGTCAGCTGCCTTGATTGAATCTCCTGGCTGTCTCAGGGCCATGGGCTGGCCCATGGGTCTCTTTCTGGAAAAGAAGGACACCTAGGCAGAGAAAAAGGCTTCTGGAAGTGTGAATAAACCACCAGAGAATTACAGGAAAGGTTTTTTTTTCAAATTACCCCATAAAATCCCTGCAGGATGTCACAGGTGCACAAGCTTTCCTAAAACAAGAGTCAGTAAAGCAGCAGCTCTTGCATGTAGCTCTCCTCTGGGTGCTGGCACGGGCTGTGTGTTGTGAGGGTGCCAGCACCACTTCAGGACCTCACTCCACAGTGCAGCATCTCAGATCCTCCCCCTCTGCCCACCCCAGTCCTCACACTACCACAGAGGAGACACCTACACTGGAGAGGAGATCAGTCTGAATATGCCCAGCCCCTAACAATTCCATTACAGAGAAACAAGCTGGGAAATCACAGATAAAGAGCACTTCTTTAAGTATATTAGTGTGGTTTTAATTCATTTGAGTAGCCATTAATCAGTAGTTATTATGTTTTACTTCAGTTCTCTGCATCCTCTTACTTGAATTTGGGGTTCTTCAGAATACAGAAACTAAAGCTAGCAAGTGCACAAGCCATCATTGTACAACCTTACTCCTTCTGACATTGAAAATACCCTTCTCTCTGTCGGAGGAGATCAGGCATCACTGCTCAACAGTCTCCACACCAAGGCTTGGATGTCCTAGGGTACGGAGGTAATTTCCAGCTCTGGACAGTTCAGTGTGTCGCTAAACAGAAATGGGAGTTAAGCCATTTGTAACCAGTTCAATGGGCTGTACTGGTATCAGGTAGGATACAGGTATAAAGGTATAGGTATAAAGGGACTAAACTAGAGGTGTGAAAAAGTAATTGCTAGCTTCTGGGAACATGAGATGGTTCAGTTCTGCTATGTCCATTTAATGACCAGTAAAGATTATTTATTCTCTCATATGCTCTTGTGCCATAAAGACTGCCTTATGTATGCTCAAAGAAAATTAATCTGCTTTTTCTTGACACCTCTGACAAATTCTGGCTCTGCAGCAATCCCATTTACTTGTTTTGCTTGCAAATGGTAAGATGGAATGAAGAGAATATTTATTACTAGAGCTGGCTGGGAATAGTTCCACATAACTTTTTTTTTTCTTGCCAAAAAAAATCTGTTAAGTCAACATAGAAACTTTTTTGTGGGGAAACAGTTTTGGTGCATTTCTCAACAGAAAGTACTGGGAAAAATGTTGAGAAAATTTCACTTTTACAGTTTGAAAACAAAAAGCATCCTGAAGTTTGAAATTACATTTTTATTTTTATACTTAACAAAGCAGCAGCAGGAAAAAAAAAAAATAAAAATTAAAAATTATATAGAAATCAAAGATTTCAAGATGTCAAAATAACCCAAACTTTCTTGTTGAGATTTTTAGTTTACATAGGCCTTCTGACATTTTTACACTTTCTCAGATTTCACACCGGAAAAAAATAAATGGACTTCTGAATAACAGTTGTGGGCTAGAAAAGCTGTTTTCCACCTAGCACTAGTTATGTTATTAGACTAGCAGTGAAAGAGAGAGACACCATGTTACTCTCTGGATCTAACAACTTCTATCGTGCTAAGATAAAAATGTGTGAACATCAACCACATGGAATACAAGTTCTTTGTTTTTCTTTTCCTAATGAACTGCGCAAAGAATGCAGCATAATTATGCCTTCAAAAGAAACTACTACACTACCAGAGATACTAAAAAAGCTCTGTTCTTTGGCTGACTCCCATCTCTGCAAACGCTATCACAACAGTCTCCAAACTGTCACTTCAGCAACTGTCCCTCATGGAAAAAACATATTTCTTCTAATTAGACAAAATTCTAACACCACGTTTGAAGTGTATAATTTGATCTTTTCTCTAGAAACTCATTAACCACTTGAGTTTAATTATTAACATTTGCTTTAAAAATTCACTGAATCAACTACCAATTGTGTGAGTGTAGCTACTCCTTTGGGGAGATGATGCTTGCTGCTGCAGTACACGGGCAGGCCACCAGTACATGGGACCGCCACGTCTTCCGTGTCCACCTCAGAAACTACTCTGAATGTCAAAGAGATTAGTTTCTACCTCCGGGTCTGCCATTGGCTCAATGAATGACTTTGGGCACGTTATCTCCTTTCCCTTTGCTTTCCAAATCTATTTAGGATGGTCAGGCCATGAACTTCTTGGAGCAGGGACTTCTCCCCTTTCTCCTCCTTCAATCCCACCACGCTTAATAAAGTACCCAATACAATAGGATACCGAGGTCATCATTGCAATAACTGCTGACAAGGAGGGAAGGCATCAGTACTGAGGGAACGTGCTCCTGATGTTGTGTCTGGTAAAGTGAAGCTGCCAGCATGAAAAAAATTAATGTAAAAATTCCTGCCTAGGTAGGGCTCCATGGCACGGTTATTCATGCTGGGGTTCCAGCAGGACCCAGTGCAGCAAGAAACCTGCTTCAAGCCCTTGGTCTCCTGGGATAAAACCAAACTATACTGATTCCTTGATGGAAACCTTTCAAAAAAGTAGAAATCCATTATTTATTCAGTGACAAACAGGTCTTCAAACTGTGTCACAAACAGCGAACGCGCAACACACTTCTGCTTGGCCTCGGTTATAAAATGTGGTGATTTACAAATCCAGGACACCCAGGACACAGGGAGATGACACTGAATACAGGAAACTTCCTTCTTTCAAATGAAGAAAGATATAAACAGAAAAACATCTTCTCAAAAAAGCTCTTCAGTTTGATTAAAAAACCCCCCACCCAACAAAGAAACCGTGAACAACTCACCACTGCTTTGGGTTTAAATCCCACCAGTACCTCTGTTCAATGCTTCTCTTAAAACTAAACAGACACAAGGTCCCAGGGTGTTTTTTGGTTTCATGGGGACCATTTCTCATAGCATCTATGGGTGAGGACCTCCATGTTAAGGATTTCAAGAGTTCTTTTAAATTCTCCAGCTGGTACTTGCTGCAGCAGTTTGGATATATTGCAATGTGTGAAACTCCCCAGGAAACTGAAGGGCTCCAGCACCAGCTCTCTGCTTTTTTGGACACTAACTCCACCATTTTTGCTTCACAGCAAAGGAATCTAACAAAAGTTATTTTTTTGTTACCAGATTCGACACTGTTAAGCAGCCTTAAAAAAAACAGTGATATAAAGAAGCTAGCTGAAAAATAAACCCTTCCAAGTTCCCAGTGTCATAAGATATTTTCAGATTAATAAAGGCATAAGCTTACGCAAGAACTTCTACATGAACTGTAGTATCAGTCTGCGTGAGACTCGGGTGCTTTTGTTATTTCTGCATTTGGTAAATTCAGGTGTAACAATTCCTGAAGTCCTTCGGCTTTTACAAACAGGTATGATTGACAGCCTCTAAATGCTCTGCTTTTCATAACAACCGTGATTGACAGCCCCTTGGTGCAGAGCCCAGTCAGCCTAACAATGTTATTGTTCTCTAATAATTACCTGATAATTTTTTTTTAATGTGCTGCTGTTATGGTTCAACTAAGTAAGAGCCCTCAAAACTTTTCAAAAGTTGTTTATTTAACTTGAGTTGATTTGGGGCTGCCTTTCCACGAGCCTGATTCTGTGGCAGCACTGGGATTGCAGACATCAGTGCCCAAGGTGCACTGGCTGTCAATCTACCTGTAACTGATGCTTTCCCTGGAAAACAGATCATCATAAAGCCCAAATATGTGACAATTCGTGTGTCATTTTGGCATATATCACTCACACAGTTTTTGTACAAAGAGAAATATTTCTTAAATTAATAGTCCCTGGAGCATAAGAATATAGCTAGTAGTTTGTGTGCATCAAGGGCCAGAGCCTTGCGTAGGATGCATGCCTGCAGCTGAGCTATTGGAGTTTGTTACCTCCAAGCTGCTCAAGATGGCAGCTTGTTTAACTTCTGCGGAAAGAAATGATAGAGATTTTTCTGTCTTACAGAACAACCATCCTCAGAAACACACAGCCAGACTGACCTGTGTGAATCACTAGCAGAAAGTCATGACCCAGTAGGGTCACTTTCCTCAGTATTTTCTGGTACCTATAAAATATAAAAATAATGTAATTAATTTTATGAAGCGAGTCAACCGTGGCACTGTATACTACAGAATGACAATCCTAGTTAGAAAACAACCCTTTTACCCTTGTGCCAGGCATAAATCCCAGCTGGTGTTCTTCTGAAACTTGAAAGTCTACCTTTCCCATCTCTATCTTGATTTTCAGAAAGGATGGAAGCAGGCAGGGCAGAAAGACATAAAGCCACATTGTCTCACTTTTCCAGCTGAGGAAGGTTCAAGAACCTCCTGGATTTTTGCACATCTGTAAAAATGGAACCTTGAAATTGAACAAAATGTTACTCTCACATCAAAGTAGTACTGGGAATGAACCTTAGTCTGGATGGTTAGTTTGCCAATTGCAAACCACACCACCTATTTCACAAACTTTGTGAATGTTTTTTCTTGAGTGTGTTGAATAAAATGATAAAGCCCACCTACCTCGCAAGAAAGGTAAAAAAAAAGATTTCTACCAGAGGGCTATTAAAAGTATATTATTATACTATAGTTACTCTTAAAAGTGCTAATAAAATAAAAAAGCTCTTGAAGAAGAATGCATACTCAGTCTGAGTCTTTCAAAACGTTTCCAGTTCTGCACAGGGGTACTGAAAATAGTAAGTAGGTATTGGAAGGTGAAACCTGAGTGTCCTCCTGGGACTTTGCTTCTTGAAACCAGAGCTGTGGACCTTGAGCACAATTCTGTAGCTCACCTGTTTGGTTGCCTTTTCAAGAAGTAGTGTAAAGTTTGGTCTCTGCACCAACATACACCGTTCAAACGTTCTATAGCTCCAGGGCTTGGATCTGCATGCATAAGTCTGGAACAAAAAGTTTTTGTTCACATTTATACTGCAAATGAAAGCAAGTACACAATGCACGGATTGTAGAGCCAAATAGGCTAATTCCTCTCATAAACATGTGTTCACCAGATTTAGGGGCTACGTGGGGGCCAATTGAACAGTTGGACCTTTATTCCTTGTTAATTTTTTTTCCAGTACTTCTGAATTTTACCAACATATTTGTAGTACTGGGCATTTCAATAATGTATTAACTATGGCCCTGACCCCAATCTATAATTACCCACAGAGCCAGCTCCATTATCGAGTACTTTTCCCGTACTGTAAGCATTCTAAAAGTTGGTTTTGGGTTGATAAATTGTGTACAGAACAACAGGGAGGTAATGAATCATTGCGATAACAGTGAGCTGTCTCACTCCAGACTGAGGAAACTACTCATTGTGTACTAGATAGAAAGCAGAGGACAAAAAATTCAGCCATCTGTAACTTATGCAAGCACCACGAGCAAGAGCTGAAAATGACTTCTCAGTGGTACCTCTGACCTCTTTTTTCAAGGACTTCCAGGATGCCTTGCTGAGTACTCAGCCCATTATCCTGCAGTCCCTCACCCCCATCTTGGGCTCAGAGCCTCCTGTAATCCAGTGCAAACATCTTGGCACGTCCAAGGTCTGTTTTGGCACCTAAAGCTCTGCTGTTCCACATGCACACAAGCTCTGGTTGCCCACCAAGATGCACGTCAGAGAAAGGAAAAACCACTGTACAGGTAAACTCTTTCTGGGGCTCTGAGAGGGTAGGGAGGACCTATGCCTTATACCTAGAGACCTACCCCACCACCAGCAGTGAGAGAGAAGATTCTAAACAGAGGAGAACAATGTGTTTCTCTGCTGTCTAAGGCACAGTGATGTGTGGGAAGGAGACGCTGTAAACCCAGCATTTTTGAAGTGGTGGAGATGCTGGCTTGCAGGGAGTAAGGGTTTCTTGTGGATCCAGAAATTTTCAAAATCTTTAAAGCAACTGGATTCCTTCTAATGCTTCACACAAGATTCCCAGACATTTCCCTAGCACAGACTGACCCCCACCAGGCATCGTGTCTCGTGGATCTGTCTTCCCTACACTTCGTAGATGTGTGGTTAGTACTGGGGCAACTCTGCTGTATGGAAGAGTAAGATGAAGAAAGTATTTAATGTATTTTTAGGATTAGAAATGAGGAACAGAAGCCACACCAACAGCCAGTTCTTCACAGACCACCAGCTGTCCACAAACAAGCCAAAGAAAATCCCACATACGGAAAAAGTGTTAGTACCATCTAACAACAGCTCCTATCAAAAACTACATAACTACAGTGTGTGTTGTGCTAGAGACATCAAACTAAGACAAATTAGCGCTCAGTTTTGTGGTTTCTTCTTTGCAGAGCGTGGGATAAGCTTTTCCTTCAGCTCTTGCTGTGTTCCAGTTCATTTGCCTCATTCATCCTGCTTCCACCAGTCCTACCCCACAAATCCCACAAACCCCAGATGAAACAATAGAGAACTATGAATTAGATAAATTTATTATTTCTAACTTGATAGAAGTTATGGATTCATCTAAGTTTACTCAATATGTTCAGGGTCCTCATAGGAGCTTTGATGACCATCACTTTTACTTCAGTTTCATAACAGAGAAATCTTTACCACCATTTTGTGTTTCATTGTGGGGAAAAAAAATGGAGTACTGTCACTTAAGGCAATCTTAAATCTTGGCTTAATTACTTCTGTCCTCTCTATCACTGTGCCAACAGATACGCTTCCTGCATCCTCTTCCCATTCATGTTTCCTTACAATTGCACTCTAAACCCAGATGCTAATGAATCAGAATGTATCTAATTTCCAATTTCACTAATTATTTATCAGATTAGCTAAACAAGTTTAATTTAGAATTATAGACTTAATTACATAAGACGGATTTTTCTCTCTACTAAAAATGTTAAGCTGCCTAAAAGTAACTAATATACTAAAATTTAATCTCTGTTCAATGTCCAAATATATTATTAATAAGAGATCTTAAACTGGCAAGAATATGCTTAATAACAGATATACCCACTAAATCAAAATTAATTAAACAGGAATGGCAAAATAAAATTGTGTTATTGAGTGTAACAGGCCCTGCAAAATCACAATAAAGCATTTTAACATTCCAGAGACAACACTGAAAGCAGCCTGGGTTTGTATCTTCAAAACTGCTGTGAAATATGAACATACCAGTCTTGCCAACAACTGAGACAAACGTTACTGTGCTGAAAGATACGTGGACCTTCAGCTGCCAGAGGGTAGCTCCAGAGATGGGCATGTTGCAGGTATCGATGAACAACACTGCGTCAGAGCTCAACAGGTGGGACACTGCACCATGTGGTGACCCCAGCTCTGGGAAGGGGCCAGGTCCATTGCTAACTGCACACACTTCCTGAGATTCTTAAAACATTGGGTTTTTTAAAGTGTGTTTGTATAATTGAAAGAGAATCATCTTCCCCTGTGACAAATAACATGGGACTGAGCATTTCCCCAAATGACTCCTCCTTCCTTTATTTTCTTCCTTAAATTTTCCAATCTTCCACATGTGGGAAGGCAGACTAAATAAGCACATCTTCTCATGCTATGTCTTTGAAGCAACATCCTTCCCCACTTAGAGGTTTCCTCAGTCTGAGGCAGCTCTGCAGAGTGAGCAGGTACGGTGTGCAGTGTTCGGTGCACAGGAGCTTCTCTCCCCAGCTGGAGAGGGAGCAGAACATGCTGTCAGTTCAGGAGTCTCCAGCCTTGCTCCCCTGCTGAGCATCACTCATACCCGAGCACGATTTCTTCCGGAGGCAAAAATCACACCACTTGCTCTTTGCAGCCTAGCACTTCACTGTTCAACCCATATTTCCTTGCTTCAGTTCACCAAACAAAGCCAAGTACTTTGGGTCTTTCAGTCTCCCTAAATCCCGTCACTATTAACAACAGAACACACTGCTTTTTTGTTTTGTTTTGTTTTGTAAACTGTTTTTCTAGCCTGAGGATTTCGGAGCATTCCAGCAAAGTGGAAGAGAACAGAGCAATGACATTATTTTTGTCCCGGAGTGGAAGAGAGCCAGTTCCCAGAATTTTTCAGAGAAGCCAATTGATTGATTGAGGCCAACTCGCTTGTCTCAAGTCCCAGAATTCTTGTGAGAAGCTGTCAGAGGGCAGCCAAAATAGTACAGTTGCTTCACCTACTGCCAGACACCGAGCTAAAAGGCCATTCCGTTTCAACCATAAACAAAACCAGAGCACTGTCACAAAGAGCCTTCCCTGAAATTCCGATTGCCCCCAGAAGTTCACCAATCAGTTAAGTCATTGCTGTAAATCAACATGACTAATCAGCTCATCTCCGCATCTTAATGAAACTCTGATGTTTATCCACCAGCCTCAGGCTCTATGGGTTGGGTTGACCCAAGGCAATGCTGGTGAACTGCACAGTGGGGTGAAGAGTCCTGCTGAGGAAGCCTCCCCACAAGAGCCTCAGCAGGTCTTGCTTTAAGCCAGGCATGAAGGTGTCCTGTGGCTAATACTGCCAACTTTCCACTGACATACCTGGCTGGTGCAAGCTGCCAAAAGGGAGGGGAAGAAAGCTAAATGGAGAGCACCACAGCCTGGGTTTCTTTTGGCTTTATGGTCTTAGAAACCAGCTAGTGTCAGATACAGAGAGAACTGAGACTATAAATCAGACATGGTCTTTCTTTAGGTGAACTAATTCACCTGGCCATATTTCAAAGCAACCTTAAGACACCAATATATTGGTATATCTTCACAGGAAAAAATTCTACAGAAAGACTGACAGCTAATTTAGTAGGACTCCTTCATTACAAGTGCTTAGATAGCAACTCAATTGTCCGTGGACTCTCAGACTGCCTTTCAGCAGCACAATGTCTGTATAACACTAGTAAATACACTTATATTCAATTTACAAGTACATAAATCAAGACTACTATCTTGGAAATAAATCTGAGAGGAGCAGTAGAGCAAACAATGTGTCCCAGCTGGGTTCATCCCTGGTTTCTCACTACAGACTGTGCACGCTCGAAGTTTTCAAGCTTTTTGCTCAGCCACGAGAGCAAAGCACATCCCTCTATATAAACTGGAACTCTTTGATAACCACTCTGCTTGCCAGAGGAGAAGCAGTAACAGAAAGGCAGACAATAGACAGAGCTGATAAAATTAAGATAGCCAGGAGTGTATTTCACAGAACTTCCATGCTTCAGTGCTGTTCCATCAGATACCTGAGGAAAAGCATGACTTTGGGCATGTTTGGGACTGGCTATTCATCAGGCTTGAAATTCATCACTTGGAAGTCAGCTGTATCAGTTCAGTCCAGCTTTTTTTTTTCCCCACATAGGATATTCACTGTCTAATGAGTGAGTTCAATTAGTTCATTTGTGGATTCAGTGAAAGCAAGAGCTGATGCAAGAGAAGTGCTGGGAAACCTGAGCAGGACCACTCCTTTCAAGAGCAGTAGCTGCTCAGCAATTACTTGAGCAGAGGAGCATCATCTTATGCAACTTCAGTGTAACCTGAATGTAATTGCTGTCCTATGCAGATGATGTGGGAAGACATTCTCTACAGCTGCCTGTCCTAAGCTAGATACCTGAATGTCAGCAGCGTGAACATCTGAAAAATCAAGTGATGGCTCACAGACCATTTCTATTGTGAATTTAAAGCAATTGTAATGTCTGAGACAATTTTTTTTAATGCTCATAACTGAATTCAAATTAAAAGCAACAACCAAGAGACACAAGCTTAAGCATCTCTGCCTGAGGCAGGAGAACTGCTCTATTAACTAAAGGATAAGGTGGAACACATTGTACCTCAGGAGATGCATTAATGCATTTGCTCCAAAAGACATTAAGACTGTCAACAATTTGGCCTGGATGTTTACAGCATGGTACACAAAACAAAACCTTTACCATGCCACAGGATGCAATAAAACTGAGCTTTAACACTGACAGTAATGCTATAGAGAGGAAAGGTACACACCTAGCACCTAATGCAAAAAAGTTTCCAGGTCGGAACGGCAAGGGATTAAATTATATTTCAATGTGATGTGAAAAGGTCAGATTAGTTTGCAACATTTCTTTTGTCAGGAAAAAGTACTGTTTGATCCTGCTACTTATGACCTATTACCACTGTTCGTCGTTCCTCCATCACCTACGTACACGAACACAATGGTGTCCTCATTCATACCCTGTCCACCATGGAGTGTCCTTCAGCCAACGGAGCCAGAAGTGCCTGCAGAGCTCCACATGAACAGCATAAGGAACAGAACTTGGTAAGGACAAGAGCTCTGCTGTAAAGGCAGCTCTTTGGCAACCAAGATTAATCTAGTACTACAAATTAGGGCTTGGCTACATCTTTTAATTAACCAAAATAGCTATAGTAAAATAATTATTTAGTATTCCAGGACAAAACTTGCTTGTTCTACCTAAAGCAACAAAGAAAGAACAAATCAAGGTCTAAACAAAAATGTAGTGTATTTTCTATGCAGGAAGACAAAATTTTCTGCTCAATGGCATAGAATACTACTAAATTAGAAGAGGTGAAGTCAAAAGACATCTATACAGGCAACAGTGACATCAACCGTAGTTGAAAGAGTCACAGGTTATATGACATGTGAACTATTAAGTTCATGACACCATGTCTATGGTAAGCCAGTACTCAGGGCTAAACTGTAGCAGTTCATCTATCACCCAGGGCTCCCTGCCCAGATGGGAAGGAGAATTAAGGAAAAATAAAGGAAAAGGCCGTGAGTTGAAGTACAGACATATTTAATAGAATGACAAAATAGAAAACAACAATCAACACAAAACATTAAGGGTTCTACTCAGCCTGGTTCAATGCTGACAGCAGGAACAGAGCACGACCAACAAGGAGCCTCAGGGAGAGGAGGAACTCCACCCTCAGTGAGCTCCCTCCTTTTACAATGAGCAGATGAGGTGGTGTGGGATACCCCTGTGAGTCAGTGCCTTGAGTGGAACTCTAGGGGCTGCTCATGGCTGCCTGCATGGCTGCCCCATGGGGCTGTGCCTGGGGAACCAGGACACCCCAGTATAGTACTGACTGCCCAAAAAATAAATTTCTCTCTCTAGGAAATTCAGGAAATAACTGTTCATCTCAAAGGTTTTCTATTTTCCTGTGAAAAGCTTGGAGTAGCCAATACCAGTGACATGGTGGTAGAGAAATCCTCCAGTAACCTATAGAAATCCTGCAATATTTCTTAAAAAAATGCCCTGTTAAAACTATTGAACTCATTGCCACAGGATGTCATGAATACTAAATTTTAGAGGAGTTCAAAAAGCAATTAAACAAAATAATGAGAGAAAAAAAAAATCCATTCAGGGCTATTAAACAGAATAATACCAGATCTGGCTTAGGAAGTCCCAAAACAGAAATTGCTGGAGCCTGGGAGGTTACAGGGGTGATGACCCTGTGCTTGGCCTTGGCTCAGTGCTCCTCCCTACGCAGTTTTTACTGGTCACTGTTGGAAACAGAGTACTGGGCTGGATGGACCTTTGGACTGACCCAGCAGAAACACTCTAATGCCAAGATCTCATGAGAGATGGGCAACTCAATATTATGGTGCTTTAATATGCAAACAGCCAGATTTGGTTCTTGTATACAGAATCTAAAGAAGTCAAGGGAAAATGTGTGCCTGCTACCTTGGAGTAGAGTCCACCACAGCTGAGAACAGAAGCATACTTTGCACATTTAAATGACATATACTTTTGGTACTGCATCCAACCTATTACGCTAAAAATTTCACCAATGAAATCAGAACATGCAGTGGTTGTATATAAAATAATATCCCTCCCTCCCCCAGACAAAATATTTGATCTCCTGATAAGAGGAAAAAGTCCAAATTCTCAGTCTGAATGTAACAAATGGTGCTTGGAGACCACAAGATGAAGCTCATGCTATATTGGAATTCTGCTGTGACCAGTGCCCTGGGAAACCACACAGTCTGTTCTCTACATGGTTTGACTCCCTCACCAAGAGCTGGAAGCAGGAGACCAATCCATACCGCTGGGGGTGATGGGTTTTACTGGTCTGCAGTTCCATGCCTTGGAAGCTTATCTTCCCCACTGCTTACTGCTTTAGTGACTTTGGAAAATACAGATGGAGACATAGAAGCAGAATACTAAAAGGATTATTGGTTTTATTATCCTACTATTGGGAAGCTGGTTAGAAGCATGCATCCTTTCAGAGACTGCACTGGTCATCAGCAGTCTCAGCTCTCTTCTTACAAAAGGTCACCAGGCAGGATACTAAACGTAGCCTTAAGCATTGAGCACTCTGCACTTCCAGCACAGGTGTCCTTCTCATGGCCACTGTCACAGGGAGGTGTCAGTCTCTCGCCCAGGAGCCCTTTTCTACTTCTTACTAAAACACAACAATAACAGCATGCATTTTCATAAGCAGACATCACTGGCCTGCTGAAGAGTGAAAGAATGGTGGTGAGTAATGGACAGTTGTATCAGTACCTGCAACTTCATCTGCAGGATTTCAGTTAGATCTTGTGTTTGTGATTGTCCCTACAAGCCACTCCACAAGCCCACAGTGAAGATGTGCATGAGCTGGCTCGGTACCCTCAACAGTTTCCTGCTGAGTGGCAATACAAAGTCAAAATAACTGTGAGAACCACTGAAGATATCATCTCATATTTTCACGATGCCAAACTAAGGACATTTTACAAGGTCTGAAGACAGGGCCTTTAGTATTTTCCCATGATAACAGCAAGCTGCTCTCTAATGTCATGCCTTATGTAGCTACCAGCTGCTTTGGCACGTGGTAGGATCTCCTCATGCCTCCTCCTACCATTTGGAAATGGCAAAGCATGAACTCTGATGACACTCAAAGTAAAACAGATTCTCCCAAACACAGGGAGAATATGCTGCCAGTCTGCCCAGCCTGTGCAAAGTGCCAGTTACAAATCAGTGTATTAAAGCATAGGTTGCAGTGGTCATCTCCCTAAGCACCTAACAGTCTTATTGTGTGGTCACACACCTCCTTTAAAATAGTAGTTTTTATTTTATACCTGATTTGGGTAGCAATGCATATGCTGGAACACCAGGGCAATATGGTGTTTAACTGAGGATAAGAACAGCTTGCCAAATGGACACAAATAACTCACAGCAGCTGAAGCTATTTTCTCTGATGCCATCTACCTCCACTCTTAATCCATCACTGCTTTTATGGAAGAATCCCCCACAGAGCACCATGAGTCAACGTCATCACTCAGAATAAAACCGGGTGAGGGTCAGCTGGTTTTCTGCTGTTATTGGCCTGAAAAAGGGAAGGAGTTCTGCTTGCTGACAGTCGTTACGCAATGGAGACAACCCATCTTTCTGCAGTCATTTGTGGGTGTCAGGAGAAGCTAAGAATAAATGAGGAAAAGCCTCCAAAAAAGGTCTAAGAAGTGAGCTGAGAGAAACATCTCTCAAGATACAGTGTTCATACCCTCACTTTAACTTAAAACACATCCTTATGCAACCTCTGCTAGATGACTGTGGGTCATAATCACATACTGCAGTTAAAATTACTGATGAATCTATACAGGAAGTGTTAAAACAAGCAGAGGAAAGTAGATTTTATCAACAATAGTTACATTTCTGTTCATAGACGATACACTAGAGTTGCTAAGCTTAAGAAAATAGGTAGATGCCCACTCCTGCTCATTACAGAGAGTTGTGAAGCAAATTGCAGCATTTTAAATCCTGCTCATCCTCAAGTCAGATAAATTAGGATTTCATTCTTTCTTTCTTTTTTTTTTTTTTAAATAGCTTGTCTCAAAAGAGCTATGAAAATATGCAAACATATCCAGCAGAGAAAGCAGGTCAGCACTGACCCCTGTTCAGAAGGAAAGCTGGTCAATAAAAAGAAAGAAGCCAATTAGGAAGTAATTGGGCACGCCTCGTCAGAAAGATTCTAGGGAGAAAAGGAAGGAAGGATCACAACTGCCTAAGGATGACTAGTCCCCAGCATAGGCTGGGGCAAATCTTCTGCTGTTGTGAACGAGATGCATTTCATGTCCTTGCTTGCAAACTCAAGTAGTATGCTATGCTCAGACCCTGGAAATTTAAAAAAAAACAACACTGTTTTTGTGCCAGCTTTAAGCTGCTTGTTTTCCTTGTTAACAAGATCAAGAATTTTCCTTGCAAGAGCAAGCTCTCTAATTCTGGAAGTTTACAAAAGTTTGTGAAAGCCAGGATTACTGATTATCCATGAATTAATCCTAAAGCTTTGGGGCAGTTTAGCAGCTAAATTAGTACTGAAATTGTACATACAGGTCAGGATTCTAAAAGAACTGTTAACTCTTCTGAGACATGCAAAGCAAGCTTGCTATCGGGGTCTGCAGGATAACCACAATGGTCCTGGGTTTAGTCCCAGTTACTGGACTGCACAATGGAATTTCAGCAATATGAAAACTGAGAGAACAAGATCAGAAGCAAGCACAGGTAATGAAGGGCCAGATCAAATGGAAAGCTGTCCTTCACTTTGTTGAATTTGAATTTTTTGCTAAAGGAAAAATTTACAATGTCTTTCAAAAGAAAATGTAACACGTAACCTAACCCACACGCTCTCCCAAATCAAAGGACAGTAATATTAGCTGTACATTTTTACATTGCCCCAAAAAACTGAATATACTAGGTCTGTTGAAGTGTCTAATACCAGCTAGAATCAAGAACAGCAGAAGCCAAATTTGGATGAAAATATCTCTTCTGGAAATCACCAGATATTGGCTTCTTGCAATATTATCAAAATACCTATAGGTAGAAGAAGCTTTTAACTCAATGAAGCCGTAAAGGTTTTCAATGACATTTATTTCCAGGGAAAATAAAACAAATAAGCAAACCTCTCCTCACTATAAAAAGCCACAGTCTTTGTAGTGGAGCAGAAAGACTGATCCCCTTCATTCTTCTCAAAGAAATAAAGCTCTGTAAATGCTGAGCACATTAGTAATCTGAACCCTCTTGATGCTCTGATTGACTTGGCCTCGCTGTCAGGAGGGAGCTGGAACAAAGGAAAGCAGCAAAACGTGCGTGTTTGAGACATCACTTATTGAGCCAGGTACAAGTCAGAAGGACGTGGTTTCTCTGGTAATGGGCTTATCATGCCTAGGATCTGCTCTTTGGCAAGGCATTTCAGGATTTGAAGGCAAGGCCTGTACTGTCTTTGTTGTGCTCCACTCTATAACGCAGCGAGTTCGACGTACCCGGTGATATAAAAGAAACCAGCAAACCCGTGGGTGTTACACGGAGGGAAAGGAAAAGGGATTAGCATTCCTAGCTTGCTCCTGTCCCCTGGAAACACTGGCTTCCTACCACCATTGCTTGGCAGAACACAGGAAACTCCATGGAATGAAGCATCTAATGATGGGTCAGCATTATGTGTAGCCTGAGAATAGGATGGCACAGAGAAGGAATCTCAGATCAATCTCACAGGCATCACAAGTGGGTTGTGTAGGTGAAGAAGCAATAAATATTATGTTTTGCTGGGTTTTTCCTCACACTAATCAATACTGTTGCTTGGAAAAGAAAACACCAAGTGTCCATATTTTCCCCTTAATCACACAATGAAGAATGAACTGCAAAGAGATACGGATAGAGTTTTAGCATTTACAAAAAAGAGCTGGCCTCATTTTTTCAGCCAAGAAAATTTGCTGCAAATAATAAGAGTGAAATCCATGCTCTGCCTAGTCCAGACTAGGTGCACAACCTGCTTAGACCTGGCTTCAGAGCATATCAGGAGTAGGACATGGACTGTTTTTTAATGGACATGTTTTGAATTCAAGGAAATTAACTTCTTTTTTCTTTTCCCCCCCCAAAAATTATCATCCTACATCTGTATGTGAATCCACAAATGGTTCCTGATAGAATAACATGTTGATTAAGTCATCAAACAAAACACTCTATGGCACTGGTAGCAGCAAGGCAGCAGCTGTTTCTAAAAGCAATTATACGTCAAGTGAAAAAGCTGGCACGCTTCAAGTTAACGTTTAGCTACCTGACCAGGTTCCCTTTTTCAGCAGCATGAAATGTGGAGTCAGCAGGAATTTTTTCTACCCAAAGTACACAGAAGGAAAGGGACCTCTGCCTTTCAATTTATTATTTCGTACGCTTGATGCGACCCTTATGTTCACAATCTGTAGCTACACTGAGACACGTACATGATCCAAAACCTCCAAGGACCTTAATTGCTACAGAACATGCAGGAGGAACTTGTTGACAACAGCAGCAGTAATTTAAATCTGCTGGCACTTTTGGAGACAAATAGCTCTGTATAAAATCCAGCTGGAGGTGACTTCCCCTTCTCTTGGTCTCTGAACACTGCTATCAGGACATCCTAACCCACCCCGATTAGCAGGACAGTTGGTAAATCCTGTAGATGGTCACATGGAGCATGCTAGGAGGTTAGGGAGGCTTTTTCTCTCCCGAGAGAAGCACGAAGCAGCAATCACAGGGAGAAATGCTCCCCCAGAAACAACCTTTGTGGTTCTTTGCAGCATTTTTGCTGCTAGACAGCAATCATGGATTTTTCATGGAAATAGTTACCCTCTCCAAAATTACAAATCTTCACTATCAAAACCCACAAGCAATAACAGGTTGGTGCTGTTAAGGCTTTTTTTTTTTGTATCTCCACCAGCAAGTTATTTTCTCATGAATTTTTAGACAAATGCTAACAAATCATTCCCATCCTGTCAGGAGAGGAAAACCAAACACTTTCCTTGAGCAGAACTTGCATAACAGCCTCCGCATCCTCTTTAATGACATTTCTGGAATAAACATATTTTTAAAGTTTGTTCCTTGATGGACTTGTTCAAACGTTAGGAATTTCTCAGAGAACAAGACTGTGCCTCTTGAAACACTCACTGGTTACCTCTGCTGCCAGTGCCAGCTCATTCGTCACTGATTCTTGTCCTACCTGTTTTTAAGTCTCTCTCAAAGTAAACTCTGCCTACTTTGATCTGCTGCTCCCCAAATCTCTACAGAATCGAGGACTCCTTGACTAAACTAGCAACCACGCAGAGTGCTGCTGTGAAAAACATCCCACCTCTACCTGCAGTAGAGCAGGATATGCTGCAGCAGCCTGAGACTTCACAAGTCTTCTGTCACCAGTGAAACCCCTCTGGGGTCTTGTCCTTGTGTGCAGACCTCTGTCTCCCTGCTACAGATTGGTACCTGCCAGTTTTGTAGCCTGTATCTTCTAAACACTCTTCTGGATTTTAAGGGACAAGGGTAGCACATTAAAAACCAAGAGGTTTAAATACAAGACTATGAAAAGGAGATAAACCATCTCTCTCATAATATTTTAGATTAAGTCTACAGGAGCTTTTATGAAGCTAGTGAAAACCTTCTAGATGAAACTTTAGGGCTCAGGAGTTTAAAATTATTTTATTTCTGCTCCCTAATATTGCTCAAAAAGCAATGCTGAAAATAGTTGACAGCAATGTGAGGCAGTCTGTGAAAGGCACCGAAAACGCTTCCCTGCCTACAGGTAACAGTACAGCTCCCTCAAGGCACTCCATGTCTGCTCCTTGTTGTATCTTTCCATGTTTTTAATTTAAACAGGCAGTAACCTTTATTGTATGAAACCAAGATGGCAAAACATCAGATCTGATATGTGTGCTGGGCCTGGACTGCCTTGCTGTGAACTACAGGAAAAAGTGGTGCCTTGAGATTCCCTAAGTTTGAAAGGGGAGAACCAGAGTTACTTTTCCCCCTGTTCCTAGCTCCGAGGAAAGCTTTGCCCCATGTCTTCTTTCCCACATAACAGCCCACAGCAACCAAGTCAGGTGAGCAAAGCCCTGCAGATGTTTCCCCTAAATAACATGTCACTGTTGCTGGACAGCAGTGACCATCTCACCGGCACAGCTACAGAAACTCAGTCCTTAACCCAATACTTATGCTTTCAAAACATTTCAAAACATGATTATCCAACAACTGATAATCAAAACAAAAGCAAAGCTAAAAACCACACAGCCAAAACCTTGGGATTAACATTGCAACTACAGACCAGCCTACCCTCCACTTCACTTTTATGCAGTATTTCACTCCAAATTTTATGCTTGCCAGTAAACTTTTCAAAACAGAAAGCAGTGTCAGTTGGGTTTGTGCAGTATCCAGCACCGTGGGACCTTGCTGGTTGGCAGGTACAGAAACTGCACTGACAAACGTGTGTTCAAGAATACAAATAAGCATTTTCTCATTTGCAAAAAGAATGAAGAAAAACTACAAATAAGTACCTGTAGTTTGAGAGTGAAGTATTCCCTATACATATCTAATTAGTGAAGGCACCGAAGCACTGATCCACTGTCTTCCTTACTTCCCAAGGGGTTTAGCTGCATTGGTCTGCAGGGAAACACTTGGAAAAATCTCTCTGCTCAGTGTCCAGCTCTGAAAGTGTCAGGATCATGGAAGAGAGTGCAAAAGCAGCTCAGTCCTGTAGCTGCAGGGAAGAAGAAATGCTGGCAATAATGGAAGGGCATCATCAGTATTATTGTGATAAAATGTTTGTAATTACTACACTGGCAATTTTTCCAAATGGTTTGGCTCAGAGACAGGTCTCTTGCACTGATTACTAAATTATTTTCTTTACAAAGGTCTAGGCAGCTCTGTTTTCCAGATGAATAGCCTGAAGCCACTTGGTTCAGAGCTTTAGTCCCCTGAGATTCACCTTGGACAGTAAAGAAATGAGACAGATGAACACTAAACTATTCTGTGTGTGAACCCAGCAGTGGTTTGGCTGATGAGGACATTTTAGGTAAAGTACTTCTGAATTTAAAATAAAGACATAGATGAACTGGAGCAAGTTAAAAACTACATGAAGTCAGAAGCAGCATTTGCTAAGAAAGCATTTTAAACCAAGTAAACCTTCCTAAAGAGAACCTTGGGTTCACCTCATCTCACCTCCTCTGGGAGAGCTGCCTTGTCCAGGCAAACAAAGGGCAGTGGCACTGGCATTGGCACTTTCCCAACCCAGCCAACACAGTCGCTGCCAGACTGCCCTCTCCCCCTCAAGGAGCAGCACTTTTTCTCTCCAAATGTAATAGTACCACATTTTACCTGTAACAGTAACACGTTTGCCCAGCATTTACTGACCAACACGTACTTTTTTTCTTGAAAGACAGCACCCACGCTCAGGGAGGGAAGCACTTTGCAGCTGCCTGCGCATCTGGTGCGTGGTGACACAGCGCTGCTGGCAGGGACCAAGGCAGGGAGAAGCTGTCCAGGAGCAGGGTGAGTATCTCACTCTCACCTGGTACCACCTAGATGCAGGTTTCCATCAGCCTTTGCTAACATGGAGAAGGTCCCAGGCAGCACAGCAGGGAAGAGCAAAGTTCAGCCCCTCTGGCAGCTGCTCTGAAGAGGATTTCAGGCCAGTGTAAGGTGACAAGTCAGGAAAGGTCGCTGCGACTGTGACTCAGGGTCTTGCTTGCATGTCTTCAGTGGGTTCTTTTCAAAGCACTCTGCACTTGTGGATGGCACCGAGCTGAACTGCTCACCGTGGAGGAGACTCAAATACACCAGGGAGACCTTTGGGGGAAGAGAGAGAGAGGGAGGAATGAAAAACAATGTTCATCCTTGAAATTTAAATTTATCTGTGGCTTCTACACAGTACATCTCAAATATCCCCATTAAATTAGTCCAATAGGATAAAATCCTATTAATTGGATGAATTGGTCAGCTGTGGCTTACTCAGAATTTGTTGTGGTTTTAGTATTTTATCATCAAACATTCTGGGTAATTCAAACCTCACATCACCGAGCAAAAATTGCCCACAATTAACAGCTTCATATAGGAGCAGCTTTCATCACACAAACACCAGCAAGAGCTCACGCCCCTCTCCATTCCACTTCACTTGTTTATTTAGTCTGGTTTACATCTGGATTTCTGCTCTGGTTTCAACTGACACAAACTCACGCTCATTTGAATTGCTCCTCTGCAAACACAACAAACCAGCTCCAGCCAGGAAGATTTAACCTGTCACCAAAGTTTTTCAGGAATCAGACCCCCAAGCATTAACTCTGGTAATTAAACTAGTGTATCTGACAAATTAGCAGATGGGAATATAATGGCATATTTCTGTGCAATGGGGAGAATTTCTACCTACTGCAGTCAGAGGTGAACTGTCAAAGCCAGTATAGCATGACACATGATGTTACAGCATCCCCAGGCCAGAAAAGTTAGTAATCTGAGCCACCCACAAACAGAAACAAATTCAAAAGGTCATTAAAAAGCTACTAATCCTTACAAAATTAAATAAATACATTAATTAATTAAAATCTCTATGAAACAGCAGAGTTAAATTTTGCTGTAGTAGTATCACATGGCTTTGGAAACTGCCCTTCTGGAGTCCAACCCAAACTTGGCATGTTTCCATCTCCACATATTCTCCCTGGTTATGTCTACAGCATCATCAGACACCCATCTGAAACATCAGAAAGAAGTGAAAACAGGATGGAGGGACTCAAGAAATATAAATACCAGTATCTAGCTTTCATTCTGTTCTTTACATTCACAGATCTCAAACTCATTTATCCAAGGCAGTGAATAGTGTCCTTTTGCAAGCATGAATTGTAGCCATGAGCCCCTACATGTGTCATGGAACACAGCACAGGAGCCCAGGCTGGGGAAGAGCATGATAGTTTGAGGAGTTAAACAGCTCTTGCTCTGAAACATCACTGCCACACAGCCTAGGAAGATAAAACAACAAAACTCAACAGGGCACCCTGTATACTGACACAAACCCCAGAGCACGAAAGCAGCACCACCAAGACTCGTTCTCCTAGAGGCTGTACAGGCATCCAAGAAACCTCTGCTCAAGAGTTTCCTGTGGATATGTAACACAGTGCAGAAGTGCTAAATGAGTGAGGAGGAGGAGGAGAAGCAGCAGCAGCACGAGGAAGGCCGTTTGCAGATGTGTGTTGGTTGCAGCACACAGTGTCTGTGCCACTAAACCAGTCCCAAAGCAGGATCAGCATAGAAACAAGAGCATAGTGGAGGAACTGACATCACTAAGCATTGAAAACAGGGGACAGTCAATAAATGTAATGTCTCAGTTAACCCACAGACCTCCCGTCCTACCAATATACCAAGTGTCAACTCATTGGTGTGCTTGAAAGAGGGGAGAAAGTCAAGCATGAAGCACAGGAGATTTGCACAGTGTGTTCTTGCATAAGAGGATTCTGTGGTAGAATAGCCATTGCATGTTCTTGGCTCTGCATCACTGCCTGTTTCTAAGTACCACAAAACTTCTGTCTTTAAAAAGTTCTTTTTCCAGCAAAAGTGACTCTGAACTGGCAATTCACCTTTACCAGGCCACCCTACAAATAAGGTGTAATTTATACTGCATACAGATCACAAATCCCAGTGAAGACTTCGCTGTGCTACTCACCTTGGTGCCCATCTCGGCATGCAACAGCTACCAAGACCAGGTTCTGAACAGAGAACAGGCTGCAGCACTGCTTGGAGGCTGAGTGACAAGCCCCAAGCCTTAAGCATCAGCATGGCACAATGCCTCCTCTTGTGTCTTTTATAAAGTGACCTTTCAGGAGTGCAATTTCCAAAGTGACTGGTCTTGCTGGTGACACAGTGAGGGGAAACAGAATTTACAATGATTGCAATAGATCAGATTTATGGACTAACAAAACAGATGATGCAGTGAAGCAAGGAACAAAATGTAATGAGGCCAAGAAAAATTAAACACATGCTATATTCCATCCTAAAGAGCAGTGTACAAATAGACAGGAGATACAATCTAAAACAATTCAAATGTTTAGCAGCATTATAAAGGAAAACACGAAAAGACACTGCATCTCTTACAGACTTCATAACACAGAGTGAAGTCTGCAAGGCAAGCTCAGAGGTACTGTTGAAACATCTGTATGAAAGGCACCTTTCAACCTCAGGAGCACTTGTTGCCACACTCTAAAACGTGAGACCACCAAAGAGATTTCCAGAAGGTTCAAACCCAATCCTGAAAGGTGTCACAGGTGTCAGGTTATTTGGGCAACATTAACATTTTTGCAAAATGAAACCTATAGTTACATTCAATCATCCTAAAGCCTGTAGGATCTGATTAACTTCAGGTGTGTGACAGATGAATGCAATATGGAAGGTGTCTCCCAAACTGAAAAGGTGTAGCAGGGAATAGAACTGGCTTTGAGGGACACAGGAGTGAGAAGCCAAGAGTTTGAACTTGTCCCTGAAAATGCCTTGGTGGTTTCTTACTCGTGGCTGAACCATATTGGAGAAAATGCTGTGTCAAAGGACATACTGGGCTACCAAAACAATACTCCTGGGAGGAATATTGTAATAAATTTTAACACAAGGAATTTCTTTACAGATAGGAACATCCTTAAGACTGTAAAAATGTTCTTTATGCAGGTTTATACTCTGAAAACATTTACATGCTTAACTTTATATGTGTTGACTAATTGAAAACAACTGGGGTAGTAATATGCTTCAATTTAAAATATTAAGCATTATAAAATCAAGTGGACTGACATGTTGGTGTGGTTTCACCTCTCTGGTTCACTACATACGTTTTGCAGTTGTATTCAGGATAAGGGGAAGAACTGCAACTCCCAGAAAGTGATGAGGCAAGGTTTCAAAATCAGAAGTAACTATCAGAAGTAACAAGATGTTTCTAAATTACCCCTTTTGCTTGAGAGCACTCACTTCTAAAGGCCCTCTGTGCATACATTATAAAATATTTCCTTAAACACAGCAACTTATTAGCTGTGTTCCTGACTAGTTTCTTAATTGGGCTCAGAAGTAAAAATATCATTCAGATGTTAGCAGTTTTGGTGTTCAACTTCTAATCTATTTTGAAAGCTTAAACAAATTCTATGAATATTTAAATTAAATATAATCTGCATTTGCTTAGTGATTTTAATTAAGAACTAAGTTACTATTCCCCTGAAATGTGTAAATGTTTAAAGCCAGTGCAGCAGCAGGGTAATGTCAGGGCATTTATGATTCTGTACCATTATTAATATGTTTTTCAGTATATTGCAGGCCAAGTTTAGTGCTGTAGTTAAGCTGTTACACAGCTACTCGGAATTATCTTTAAAAAAAATCTGAAAAACTAAAAAAAAAAATACTGAAAACTTAACCACTGGGTTTCTCTTGGGCCTGACAAAAGAGCCTCAAAGAGGTTTATATGGCTTTAGAAAGAAAAGCATAGGTGAGGTCACACTATTCTTTTAAAACAATCCCATTTAAGACAAAAATTTATTGCTTGCATGAGAATACGATAACTGAATCCTACCCATGGACTCTCCTGGTACAAAGTAAATCCAAGAAGATTGCCAGGTAGCCCAGGCACCTCAGGGCATGTCCCCAGCACCTTGAACCCGTGCCAAGGCTGCCCATTTCAGAGCACCCTCCTCAAGCTGTGTGTGTGTGCAGGAGGCAGAAATGTTTGTGGTTACTGAAGCAGGCTTGGCCAGAGGGCACCGCGAGCCGCAGACCGTGCGTGGGAAACACAACCTGACGAGACGGGCGATGGAGCCAGCATGCAGCTGTCCACGCCATAAAGGCCACCCTATAGAAGGGTGTAGTCAAACTGAATGACCCTGGGCAACTCCTCTGTCTCATGGGACATGGCAAAAGCATGTGCCTGCTGCACCTGCCCGCAGGGAGAGCCTTGCACCCAGGGTTTCCATCCCTACCGCAGCACAGCTGGAGGAAACACCTCCCACCACAAACACTTCTGAGAAGGGAAAAAGGACATAAAAGATGCAAGACACTGGACTTCAGGCATGTAATTGGTTGCCATCCAGGACTGAGAACAAAACCATTACAGGTATTTTATTAGAAAACTAGCTATTAAAGTAGATTGCAGCTGTTTAATAATAGTCTGTCAGTGAACTAATGTAATTAACTGTTGGACAGAAACGGGGACAATTCAGTGGTTACAGATCTTGGAAAGAAGTAACTAGAGAAGAATGAACTGCAAATGTTATAAATCTCAGATTCAACCACAAGTCTTTTTTCACTCTTAGTCCACAAACAACCAAAAATGTTTCTTCTATTTGTTCTAATCTTTGAAGGTATGACTGCAGGCTGCAGTTGTGTTTTGACCACAATATAGACACTGCACTGGACAACTTTTTCTCTGCATGGGTCTGCATGTTGGTTTGCAAGAGAGGGCCAGAGGCTGGGGGCACGGGCCATGCCCCTTACCCCTCAACTGCTTAAATGGCATTGAACTGGGAACCAGCAAATAGAACCCAAAAAACCCCAGAATGAAACAATATTTAAACCCAGTTTCAGTAATACTGCATGTTACTAACTAAAGCAAAAGAAAATCATTATTTTACAGAAAGTGGGTTTCAGCTTTCCTTTTAATACCATCACATCCTGATAGAAAATAGTAAGCAGACAGCTGTGTATCTCCAGAGGCCTGATTTCAAACCTCTAACTCAGAACCAAGAGCACACTAGGCAATCTAGAAAAAAACAACCCACTGCACAAACTCAACCCAACACTCCACCACAGGGCTATTCCTACACATGCATTCACAAGAGAGCAGAAGATTAACTCTCCTTTTGATGAGAAAGAGCACAATTTTGACACAGAACTGCATTTTCTCCAGTGGACAGTGAGCAACTTAGAGTAGCACAGACCAAGAGAGCATTTCAACCTGCCATCCATCTAACTTCAGTCTGTTACACTGATTCAACTGGTGACATCCAAAGTCCCAAGGTATGAGCACGTTGCTGTTTCCTCATTAAAAAGTCAGCATGGGTAATTTTGGATGTGTAGATTTTATAGAACACTGAGAAAATACAATAGAGCAGAGCAAAGAGTGAACAATTCAGGTTTTTTGCAGCTGGAAAAAGCAGGGAATAATGTTCTCCACCACACTCGAATTTTCATCTAGTGGAAGTTGGCCCTGGGCGGAAACTAAACTGGGCACAAAGTGGTAGGTTTTCTGCCACCAAGGCAGGGTACAGCAAACCCATTAAACCCACAGCAGTTCTACATGGCTTCAACTTTGCCCTCTGTCATTTCCTCTTTTCCTGCAGTCCTTCACACAGAGAACGAGACAGATGCAAGCATCACCTTTCACTCCTTCCCTCAGACACTTCTCCTCTGACATTGTCTCCAGTCAGCATTCCTGTTTGTTACCCAATATATCACTCATAACAGTTTTAGTGCAGTCAACCAGTTCCTCCCCAAATGAGAAGACAGTTAATGATGCTTTCTGTTACTGGATGCTTTGCATAAGAAAGGGAATGGATTTCTTAAATAACAGGAGACAACATTCCTTTCCTGAAATGCATTACAGCAGAAGACATCCCTTCTTCACCAGTGAGGTTCAACTGGACTGCCCACTTTTTACCAGGTCAGGAGCTGCTTTCAACCCCTGATGCACAGGTACCCTGTGGCCAACAGAGAAGTGGCCCGAGCATCTTTAGCCTACATCCTTTTCCATAACAGAGCAAAAAATTATCCCTTCAAAAAATGGAGCCAAACCCACCAGTGGCAAAGCTTATTTGCATCGGTGCACTGCTGGGACTGTTTTCTTCCCCAACACCTCAGCCCATGGACCTCACACCACACCCAGTGCTGGGCTTGGGGCAGGTGGAGGGAAGGGGAGCTGCTGTGCTGGCATCAGCTCTCTCCTTCACCTCCAAAGCAATGCGTACTAAACCCAACTTGGGCATTTAAGACCAGAAAGCATTAGAGGGAACACTCTGCAAAGCAGAAGTATGATATAAGTTTGACTTAGGAGCCACTGACTGCAGCCAAAACATTTTCATTTAAGTAACTGATACTAACCCTACTGTATAATCCTAATTACCTGTTGATCTTCCCCCAAAGAAAAAGACTGATTCTGAATGCCTGGTAACAGTTACCACTGGTTGTGTCATTGCAGTAACTTCAAAATCTTTTATGCTGATAGCATGGTTAGCAACTATAGTTTTTCCTAATTTTTATATTTCCTATTTATTGGATGATTAATTTTGCCTGCAATATTTATCAAACTGCTTTTGGATCAAAGTTGGAATTCAACTAAAATTACAGAAAAAAAAGAAAAAGTATTATAACAGGTGCATTGGCTACAAAAGAAAACATCAAACATAATTTGCATTTAAATGAGAGTCATTCTATGAAGAAAATTATCTCCATAATTAGTGACTTGAGCCAATTGTTGCTGATAATACAATCAAAGGGCTAGAAAGACCTCACCTCAGCTACACCTTTGCCTAAGAAAGGTTGATGATGGTTGCTCTTCTGAGCTAAACCAGTTTGCAATTAAGCATAATTTCATGTGTTTAACCAGAGGGTTCTCTGGGTTGTAGCTTTCTTTACATGTTAATAGGAAACATCTAATGCCTAAGTATTGGTTTTATGTAAATTTAAGATCTTACAATAGGTTTAAATCTGAATATAGAAATTATGAGGTGTCATTTTAATTCTGAAGGGGATTATTTCAAATGTTTTGACTTAAAATAGAAATACCAGGTCTGAGTTAAGAAGACAACGAGAAAACCCTCACATGTCAGCCCCCTCGAGATGGAACTGATCTGAAGGATGTTATCAACAAGAACGAGCAGAGGGCAGATCCAAAAACTTAATCCTCCCCATCACCAAAGCAGATGGGGCAGGAAATGCAGCCCTGCATCCCCACACAACTGACTCACAGGAGCAAAGGGTCTCATCCCAAACAGAACACAGCACCTGGGCTGAGCAGGATGGTGGGCACATCTCAGCTCATCACCAGGCTCAAACACCCACTCCTTCAGTCTCTGTTTTTCACTGGATCCCACTGACCTGCCTGTCAGTAGGAAAACCCTCCACATGCTGCTTGCCCTGGATATTTTGCCTTACCAGTTTTGCTCAGCAGCACATATGTGACCCGTGCTGGTCTCGGGAGGGTCTGGATGCTCAACAAGGCTCATCCCCCACACCAGCATGCCATCCCTTAGCTGGCGGTGAAGCCCATAGGCCAGCAGATGCAGGGTGGCCCAGGAGAGAGCTCCCAAGGGCTCCATCCAGCAAAGCACTCCCCTGCTCAGGTCTGAGCTCACAAACCACCCCACAAACCTGCCAGGCTCATCCACCTGCCTGGCTGACCCTAACCCCTGTGACACAGACCAGCCGTGAGCTCAGCTCCCTGCTGCTATGGCCACAGTGGCTTAAGCCCCAAGCTTTAGTTCAAACAGAAATTAATTCATGGAAGCCCTTAAAGATCGCTCTTGGCTTTAGGATCTCTTAAAGTAAGTTTAAATCACTAGCGTTTTGTCTTGGCACCAGGCCTTATACTTACTTTGTGTTACTGTGAATGAGTGCCAAAAGGGAAGAGAAGAAACTCAGGTTCATTAGCCATGCTTTCTTTTTTTCATTATGTTCCCAGAAGTCACTGCCCACACTGCTATGATGCATCTTTGCAGTCCTCAGCCAAGTCGTTGAAAGCCCTGGGATGTCTACAGCTCTTAATCCTGGGTGACAGCAGCACAGGCAGCAAAAAGAGAGCTGAACCTCCAAACAGCATCACTGGGAAGAACGAATTCCGTGTTAGCTTGCTCTTTTCTTCACAGAATGACACACACTGCCCAAGCTTCAGACATCATATAAGCTACCGACTCTGAACATATGCACAATGAAGGAAGTGGCACTTCTATCAGCAGGAAACATTTTGGTTGAATTCAACACAACTGTTTTGGAATTATCAAGTGTACTTACCCCATGAGGTCATCATCACCAGTTAATTTTGTTACCACCAAAAAGTTACTGAGCCATTTCTACTGAAATGGGTGTGCTGATTTCTGTTCCTTCAGGTGGGACTTGCCAAAATAACTGTCCGAGTGCTCAGAGAGGGGTGAGAAAACACACAAGAGGGCCTCCATTACAACCACTGCCTTTGAAAAATTCTTATTTCACATTTAAACCTTGTGAGGCTGCACTTTGCACTGCTGGCTTCAAGACCTAGCCTGCCTAAAATAGGAAAAGTGCTGCTTAATTCATTTAGTTACTAGTTTTTCAAGATAGTCTCAGAGAAAGTTTTTTAAGAACACTAAATAATAACTAATCATATTTGAGTCACTGGATTGGCTTAGTTTTAGATGTTAAGGGGTTCTCTGCAGATTTTCCCATTTATTAGTCTTTTTTTTTTTTTTCCAGATTAGAACATTCTTTTTATAATTACAGTTGTGAAATATCTATCTTATGAGGGTTTTCCCCTTTAATGCAAGGTTCCAAAGTGATTTATGTTGAAAATTATGAAGCCCTAAAACTTGGGTTTCCTCTGGGATGTACTGTTACTGCAAGGTCAATACCAATGAATAATATTTAAAACTCATGAAAATACATTGCTCGTGGGGCAGCCAAAACACTGCAGTCCCTAATGGCCCATGCTACAGGACCAAGAGCTGAGCAACTGCAACTTCCAGCAAAGTTCTGAATATCACCATATTTGGGAATTAAAAATTCTCCTACTCATTATGGCCAAGACTCAGAACGAGAGAACGATGGGCACCTCTTTCCCTGACATGTGCCATCACCATCCATGTGATTTGCTCATACAAAATTCTTCTGTGTTTTAAGATTCCTGAAATCCTTTTACATGAATTGCATGTGATTGTGAGAAACGCAATAAAAAAAATCATCACAGAACTCATTTACCTTTCCCAATCATTTTCTAATGAATAATTTGGAGGCACTCTGCAGCACGGACCACTCAGATGCAGTGTTTGAACAGCCCCAGTCCAGCACTTTGAAAAGCCACCACCCCAGTCCCCACGCCTCCATTCAGACCAAAATAGGATGTTTATTTAACAGTTTTGCACAATTTCAGGAGGCTGCACACAGATAAGCCGTACTGTGGAGGAAACGCAGCCAGGGAAAGGGGAGGCACTGGGGAAAAGGACTGGTTCCACATGACATCTACTACCACATAATGAACACTGCATGCTTGGCAGGTTCATTGGTGCAAAAAAGGAATTAAGAGCTGCCTTAAGAGACATAGGAGCTGCCCAACACTGGAATTTTACATCTAGGTTTACTGATGACGTGAATGTCCAAATCATTGTGAGTCTCACCAAATCCATACTCTGTAATCAAATAACCAAACGGAAATTTCAATCTTTGTAATAGCAGGAGCAGGGGGGAGGAGGCTATTCCCCACGGCTGAGAACCAACAACTGAAAATAATACGATCCTAAAATGAATAAAACTTGGAGAAGTAGTTAAAAGAACCATGAAAAATCCCTCGATGTAAAGGTGCTGAGTCATGGGTTTTTTGAGTGAGTGCCAAGACTGCACTGCTCAGAAAACAGATGAATTCTTTAAAAAACATCTTCCATAACTCTTCTGAAAATACTTCAATTCACATGATAAAATTCCTACTACGGACAACTGAGAATCACACAGCCAGTGCTACGCTGCGTTAGGATGAAGCTGGTCCTACCTAATGCCTGGTGAGAATTCCAAATGGGCATCAATTAGCATACAAGGAGGTGACTTAAACATGAAGATTATTTATTTCCATAATACATTTTAATTATTTATTTGTACACGATGAACCTTCTATCGTTTTTGCTTGGGAGATAGAAGTGACAGGATGTCCAGAGTTAAAATGAATTTTCTAATTGGACTTTAATGAACCTTGTAAAACCTCTTGATACAGCTTTCTCACTTTGAAAGATCACTCAGTCCATAGCTAAAGCATGAGCCTGCACTGAGATTTAATGATCTTCCTTTTGGTGGCAGGGCTGCGTGTGCTGAGTCTTAACTTCAACCAGAGGCAAAATATTTTTCTTTTCAAAATTAAGAAGAATCAACACATTAGCCAAATGGAATTATTTTAGTTAATGTAAACAATTCGTTTACATTATTTCATTTGTGAGGGAAAGCACAGAGGAAAAAACTCCCAACAAACAACCAACCAAAACACTGCCAGTTGTTTGCAGATTAAAAGCAATAGAAAATTCTACATTCCAGAAGTACATTTTTTTCCCTGAAGTTTCCCTTTGAAAAAAAAGAAAAAGATTGGTTTGGCTTTTCAAAAGGAGATCCCACGTTGACTAGTTTGCTGTGACCAAGGTTATGACAAATACCCTAACACTGGCAGTACATTTATGCTATTCACACTGCCAGGAAAGCTGTTAACAGATTTTATCTTTATTTTTTTTAATGCAAACATTACTATATCAAAGAAATATTTGCCATGATTAGAGTAACAAACAGTCTCAGACTATGCTGGAAGTTTGCACATGCCAATGTGTATGTGGGCACAGAGGACAGTGCGAATGTGCTCCTCTCTCAGCTGTGATCTTCTCAGTTTGCTCTCCCCTCCAGGCTGCAATGGGTCCCTAAGCACTGCCTCAGGGCTCCCAAAATAGCCCCAAATATTCCTAACAATATGGCAGACATGGCTTCCTAGTTTCAGTGGCCTTTTGGAAACATTTTCTTCCTCTTAATGTCAACCTTTTTCTCCTATATATGTCTCTTCCTTTTGCCTCAAGGAGGCTTTTATAGCCACTGCATCTCATGTTATGGGTCTGAAATGCCAAATCAGGCTGCAACATTACAATATTACAGACTCAGGAATTCAGATTGCTATCATCATTAGTAGCTCCCAAATTAATGAAAATAGCTTATGAGCAGCTCTCAGTTCAGATTTATTACCTTACACCAAACTTGAGATAGGGAAAACCATGGCTTCAATCCGAAAAACTGTACTGTGCATCAGTTTACAGGAGCACTCCTAATCTGGGGCTGGTAACCACTTGCTCACATGCCACAGTATCAAAGGTTTCTTTCATTGAAAAGATCTTTTCAGTTATTCCATATTCCTATTATTTTAACAAAAGGCCCTCCAAAGAAATATAAACCCCTCATTTAATTACATCCCTAGCCCTCAAAGCCCCCTGCTGCTTTGTAGGAATAAAAGTTTCCTACATGTTAAATAGGAACAGCATTCCAAAGGAAAAATACTGTCAAGGATTAAACTCTATTAATGAAGAAAACTAGAACTTCAATCAGTATTTTAAAGACTTCATTAACAAAATTCTCTGTGGGTATCTACAAATGTTAAATTAAGATCAAGACCTTAAACAGTTTGTCAGAAAGATGAGCACATCAGTCAGAGAGATGAGCACATCAAAGCATTTCAAAAAGGAAGAACCTGAGACCTGAAAAGCTCACAGAGAGCAGAAGTGAGAGGAAATAAAGGCTAATGAAGTAACTACAGTGGCCTGAAGAAATGTCTAGAATAGATTTTCCTCTACATTATCATCCTCTGACCTTAAAAGGAGTAAAAATGAGGCTGAATTCACTCCATGAAGCTGAATTCACTTCATAACATTCAACATTTTATTACACAGAGGTGTGGATTTCTACAAAAAAAGAACATTCTTCCTTTTTTAATCTCTTCTTCACTCTATACCTGAAAGATCTCTTTGCTGTTATTTCAAAATCATTTATCACTCTGGGGAACAGAGGAGAAAATACTGCACACATGCCTGTAAACCCGCTGAAAAGCAGCTGTAGTCCTGGTGCAGCCCCTGGGCCAGCTCCAGCTGCTCACTGCAGCCCCTGCACCCCCAGACTTGCAGATATACCCCCCCAGGGAGTCTCTCCCAAGTGTCATCCCCTCTAAAGCAACCAGCATCCCATAACCTACAGCAGCCTGTGTATATCTACATATGTAAACCCAGCTAGGCACAAAGATCAGTCAGGAAGGTCTTCAGATATGTTGTTGGTGACAGAGCAGATTAAGGTAATTAGGCATCAGATAGATGCACAGACATGCCAAACTGTATCCCAGAGGAGATGCTCCTCCTCTGTTGACTGCAGCACAGCTCAAGGTCTCCTGTCTTCACTAGCTAAATCACAGAATGGTATCCCTTGACTGGTGAGGCAGGGAGGAAATAGCCCACTTAGTAGGAGTAACTCAGTGTAATTACATGTAAATAAATCTCTATAAATATCCACAACAGATAAATCAAACTTTTCTACATCTGTAACCTAAGGCTCAAAAAACAACACAACATCCCTGGAGTCTGCATCCCTGGAGGTATTTAAGAAACATGTAGATGTGGTACTGAGGGACATGGGTTAATGGTGACTGGGCAGTGCTGGGTTAATTGTTGGACTTGATTTTAGAGGCCTCTTCCAATCAAGGCTGTTCTACGATTCTATGATCCTTGTGGTGCAACATCTTCATGCTTGAGACATTATCTGTGGCAAACAAGCACCCCCTCCTGAATACAGCTTGGTAAAACTCTGTATGTGCACCTTGCACTATCAGTAAGGACAGGTGTATGAAGCCATCCAACAAAAAATGTTTATTCATTATGGACAGAAAAGAATTTTTTGGAAGAAGGAAGCCAAGCTAGCAACTTGCAAACAGCAGAGCTTACATGAGCTGTGTACAGTCATCCTTGCATCTCCTCTGCAAGCTTATAAACAAACAGGCATAATATGTTCTAGCAGTTCCCTTAAGTTTTCAAAATAATATTTTTTGGTATCTATCATGATTTATAATGAATATCTGGTTTTATCTTCTGTAACACATGCTGAGTCTGTGGACTGTGTGCTAATTCTTTTGGAGCAGCAAGGTTTGAACAGCACATGGAAAGGACTAAATCTGCTGTGAGCACTGGGATTAACCCCTCCAACTTGCCAAAATCTAGTCTCAATCCTGTCTCAGGGTATTAACTGCTGTTAGACCCCAGCACAACCTGAATTTTAAATATACTTGCTACAAGAATATTGGAAAATGGTGGTTTAGTTGCTCATTTTATGGAGCGTAATTGTTTCCAAAGTATGATGGGGTTTGATGCATGATTATTTAAAAACCTCGCTCTTAAGATAAAAGCTAAATCAACAAAACATTTAATTTAGCATGGATCATTTGGGAACACTACTGGAGATTCATATAAAAGCATTCATTTCACCCATGCCTGATTGTAATAGCAAGGGCACTGCTCGTAGGAAATTGCCATGGTCAGACTGAGCTCCGTTCAGCAAAAGGGGCTGCAGACCCCCAGGTGCCAATGCAGAAACCTGGACCTGAGGGAGCCTTGGCCTCATGTCCTGGTTCGCAGGCTCAGTGTCACCACTCCAGTTTCCTTGCTGGGTTGGATCTATCAGCCTGTGGCACCAGAAAGGAAAGTCCCTGCACCTGAGGAGACAAGTTTTTATGGCCCAAATCTAGTTCTTCAGGCCCTGGAGCCTCAGCACAGAGGAGCAGCAAAGTTGATGTTCACTTTGTAAGACCATCTGATGTGGGAAAAGAAACATTGTACAAGATGAAGATGATGTATTTGCCACCGATGGGGATTCATCATCATATAGTCACATGTGGAGCTACACAGCCACTTCCCCACTGCCATCTCCTACTGCAAGGGTTTCACAGAGAGACTCATCCCTGGTTTTGGGGGCGTATTAATAGATAAGGCACCCCTAAACTTATCTTTCCTCCAGTGGAGTGCAGGCAGGGCTCCCAATTACCATAAAGTGTATTTTTTTACCTTAATGCTTGGTAAAGCGTAAAGCAAAGAACCACTATCAGAAGCAAAAACACAATCACAGATCAGTGTTGTCAGTTGGAAATGATGTGATAAGCTGCCTGCAAACTCATTACCACCTGGCTTCCAAAATAAATTAGAAATTTTCAAAACCAGAAAGATGAATAATCAAGGAAATTCTCTGATGTCATTTACTGAGGAAACAGCATTATAAAACATCTTTGCTGCTGCTGCAGATTGACTTTAGCCATGGAATTTATTAACCACTGATAAACATCAGTCATGTTTTTCCTCCCCAAGCAAAGCAAACCTCTTTGTGCTCACCCTCTACTCCTTAGCTGGCTCAACTCATGTTGTGCTTAGTGCTGGGGATGAAAAGAACAATCGGATTCAAAATTCAGTATTGTTTCTTAACCTTAATAAAAGGAAAGCCACTGAGTACAAACCTGGGTAATTATTTCTTCTCAGAAGAAAATTACTGAGGCAGTTCCCCAGTTTAAAGTACTTGGAGGAAAAAAAAAAAGTTATACTAGGGCTTGTTTTTATAACTGGGCTGTTTCATGACTGTATGGCTAAATACATCTAACCATTTGTCAGGTGCTACTACAGGACTCATGCTGAAGGCTCTTTGATCTCCAAGGGAGTCCCACCCAGCCTCCTTGGTTTGGTTAGTTGGCTCAAACTACAGCCACCATCACATGTGCAAGAGTCACCAAGTGGTTTGGGATCAAAGACCATTTATAGCATCAGCAGCTACTGCTGAGAAGCTGAGTGATAGTGCCCACATATTTGCAGTTTAAGGATGAAATAGATCCTCTTGGCAAACTGGAGCCTGTAGGAACTTCACAGAACATGTCAAGTTCCACTCACGGAGACAGGTCACATACAGATGAAGTAAGTGATAAAGCAAATAGCTGCAAAACGTGTGTGAGGGCCCCATACACCCACATCTGAAATATCACCCTGCATATGAAGTAGTTTATATTCTCCCATAATGCCCAAGGAAGTCAAAATGCATGGAAACGTGATTTATTTTAAACCACAACAACCAAAGGAGCTCTCACAGAAGGGAAAATTTTCATTTTTTTAAGCAAATCTGCTCAAGTATTTGTGCTATTTTCAGGACCCTGTGTGTTTGCACAGTGGAAAATTAAATCATTTCCAAAGTCACTTTGCATGGCATTATAAGTAAACCAGAGCAGTTCAGATGACTTAACACAATCTGCTCTTTAGTGCTCTGTGTTAGCTTTTGTCTCTATTAGTCTGACAGGCTGGCACATGAATGTCACCTCAGAATTCGTTCCATTCTTACCTCCTTGCTACTATTTGTCCTCTTCCTGCAGTTTCTTCCACCAGCATACTGTCAATTACACCAGTGCACCCAACAATTCCCAAGAGAAAGAACTTTTGAGTTACAGGAGGGGAGGGCAAATACCCATTTGCACTCAGAGTCCCTCTCTCTGAAGTCCATACAAGTTTTATCATTGATTTCTACAGCACCAAAGCAACCTTCTTGCAGCCACATCAGATCCTGAGATTTTCTTTCTGTGCTTGGAGAGATGACACCAATCCATTTCTGCTACCTATTTCTTTGTACTCTTCAAAATGAAGGACTGTGCCTCCGTGAAGGTCCACTGCAGGTCGGAAGTCTGTGTTATGTGCGATTTAATACTGACATTTTCTCAGGCCCAGTATTTAGAAGCCAGTCATTAGGTATTCCTCCTTGGTGTATTATCCACTGAATTCACACTGCTTGATAGTACCACTGCTTCACACACAGAGTTTTCAAATTTCCTCTGATGCAACACAGGGCATGACAAATTTTTTTCCTATGCCTAATTCAGTGTTGAGTTTCAGCGTACCAGCTTGCTAAGACAAAGAGCATTTGCAGGTAAATAGTGCTGTGCTCCAGAGCAGCCTGTAATAGCACTTCTCTGCTGCTGTGGAAAGCACGGGCCTTTTTCCAATTGCATGTGCTGAAGACTGAAACTATATTTAACATTCAATGCTGCTGCGTTATAGAGCATCAAACACATAATAGCAAATCCGAGACACAAAAGCAATGATTTTTCAGCTGACCACCCATAGCATCACAATAATTTTCAATGCATGTGAGGCTCAAGGAGGAGGGCATCAGCTGCAGATTTATATGAGGAAAGGTCAAGAGCATTTCATCCACCCATCAGCACTACCAAGGGGAGCAGAGCAGCTTCCATGGCTTGTAATCCAGTTCCTGATGTACAGGCTCTTCCTCCTCATTCAGATCAGGGTCTGTGCCAAATGACCAATATGGACCCATACCAGCTGCAGTCCTCTAAAACTTCTGCATAGTCCTTCCAAGGGTTTTCCTACAAAGGGATCTGAGCCAGACAGTGCATCCTGGTTCCCCAGGCACAGCCCTATGGGCCAGCCATGAGCAGCCCCCAGTCAGTGGGAGCTCTACTCAAGGCACTGACTCACAGGGGTATCCCACACCTCCTCAGCATGGTCATTGTAAAAGGAGGGAGCTCACTGAGGGTGAAGTTCCTTCTCTCTCTGAGGCTCCTCCTTTGTGGTCTTCTGTTCCTGCTGTCGACATCAAGGACTGGGCTGAGCAGAACCCTCTATACTTTGATTGTTGTTTCAGTTTTGTTACTCTATTAAATCCATTTCTCCTTCAACTCACGGGCCTTCTGCCTTTTTTCCCTGATTCTCCCTCTCAAGTGGGGAAGGAGTGTTGGGTGATAGACTGACTGCTATAGTTTAGCCCTGAGTAAAACGTAGACACAATGATAACATATCTGCATTCTCAAAATCCTCTGCAAACAACAGAGATTTGTTTTGCAGTTACAGGGACAGAAACAACAGCATAGAAAAAAACAAACATCCTGCTCATCATCACACGGTGCCAGTCTCAGAGGCAGGGAGACAACCCAGATCACACCACTCAGCCTTGTGCCCTGGTCACCAGAACTTGCTCAGTCCTACACAGTTGGGGACAAACTGCAAAGGTGAGACAGCTTCATCTAAACCAAGATGCCATACGACACAACACGAAATACAATGTCTATAGCTAATGAAATAGTGCACCTAATTGGAATGCCTTGCAGGACATCAGCTGTTAGAGGCTCATCGTCCCCCATCAAGCTGAGTACCAGCTTACTAGGTAACTTTGATTACCAGGTCTACAAGAATGTATGCTGTTGTAGGGTACTACAAGAGATAACTTCATACGGTCAGATCTGCAATACTTCCATACAGCAAAAACGTCACAGAAATGTTCTCTACGCTTGCCAGGATGCACAGCTACAGAAAGTTAAAACTCTTCTGACAAAATGCAATGCAGGTTTCAAAGGGAACATTTTCCAAGCCCCTTAAATTCCTTACAAATTACACAAGGCGACATCTTTATGAGGATAATAATTAAGACGCTTTTCTATTAGGAAAAAGTCCCAAATTCTTGTCAAGTACATGTATGTTTATAAAAACACTTGAGGCTACTCTAGGGAAAATGTTAACAAAGTCATTTGTTCTCATGATTAGAAAAAGAGGACAAAAGAAGCCTCAGGTTTTCCTCTTATTCTAGCTTGTGCATGGCCTTTTTGGTGCCCAAGTGTTTTATCTAACACCCTGTTGTCTCTCACATCAACTCAGTTCTTGGGTACAGACTTGACAACTGAAGGTGAAAACTCTTAACTGAAGTATTAAATTTCTACCCAGAGGAAAAATAAAAAGAAAACCACAACAAACTGATGCTAGGGCTAGAAAGGGGGAAATACAAGTCTTTCTCTCTGTGCTATAACCTTACTAGCCGTGGTTTTGTCCCCATGGCAGTGGGAGCCCTCAGTATAGTCTCTTCCAGACATGACAATTCAATGAACAATTTGTGCCTTAAACGGGCCTCAACCAGGTGAGCAGCTCAGTTCACAAGGTGAACAATTTGCCTCAGGTGGTCTCAAGGCAGCAAAATCACACATACTTAGGCAGCTTCCCTGTTAAGATGCTACTTAATAATCAAATCCTACCTGCGTGATTTTGATGTTTGTGTAAAAAATCACATCCTCTAACTTCCATAATTGGGCAAGGGAAGGGAAGATTCTTTAATTATACAATATAAACCTGAAAACAGGAAGGATGAAACTCTCCATCCTTGGACATAATCCAAAATTCAGCTGGATTAGGCCTTGAGAGAGCTCACCGGATCTCACCCTGCTTGCAGCAGGGAGTTGGACCAGAGACCTCCAGAGGTCCTGTCCGACCTAAGCTACTTTATGAGTTTATGACTCCAAGTGCTTGGATTTTGCTGATTCTGGGTTTAAATCCAAGTATGCCATAACCTCACTTGGGATTGAGTTTCCCACAGCCTGTAGCAAAGCAGAACTTTTCTACCTATCATCCGTCACCAGCACTCACTGCCTTCCTCTCCTCACTCGAGAGTGTTGAGATGTCCCAATATCCCAAGCATATCAATCACCAGATCCTTGAGTGAGGAGTGCCCAGCAGCCACAATTTCCCACCAACGCCATCACCAGACAAAAGAAATCACACCACTTCAAACACTTTTTCTCTGAAGTTGTAAAGAGAGAGAATGAGAAAACATTATTGACACAGAACACAAAAAAAATGCTCCTCCAGTGCTAAAACAACTAGCTCACAACTCTGGCTCTCTGTGGTTAAGTGAGAACTACTGAGGTAAAACAGGATTTCTTTGTTAAGGTGCCTATGCTCTCAGCTCAGGTGAGGAACACCTCTTGTCACCTTAGCAGGGACTCCTCCACCGTGGCTGGTACTGCAATGCTGGCCCTGGTGCTGCCCACAGCCTGCCTTCCTGCACGTGTATTTACATATTGCTTCCTAATTAGCACATTCTCTGCTTCAGATTGCTTGTTTATGGTGCAGCCTTTCAAAGACAACAGATAAAATTCATGCATCGTGTACAAAATATCAAATGTACAATCACCTCATTAAATTCCTTGCCAGTATTTTTCCATAAGCGTGACATAAAACCCAATGATGATCTGGTGAAACTGGCAAGTGGAGACCTCCTGTGACAGCACCCCCCTTTCCTAGTCTTGGCCATACAGATCCCTCCTGGGAACCCTTCACACGTGCACTGAGTCCACAGCAGCTCGACACCCTGCAGCCCACTGGGGGCTGAGTAATGGCAGCTGTGTGAATGCATTGTTTTAGCCTGCAGTAAAGAGAAAAGAGAGTTAAAGTTGCATTGAAAAACCATCAGTATTTATCAGAGGCTAAGACTCCTATACCATTACTACAGCTCAGGTGATGCATGGTCAACTGTAAAACTAATCATGAACCTGAAACCTTATCTATTTACACTGCAGCAATGACACCCAGCTGTCCAAAATCCCCTGGAACCAGTGCAAACTCTCTCTGCATTCAGTGCCTTATGTTTCCTGCCATGGCCACATTATTTACTTTGATTAATGATCACATTGTACACTATTAGCTGAGCAAGCAAAGTGTGACTCCAAGCACCTGAAATAAGACCAGGGAGCTATCAAAGCCTATAGCACAATCAAATGGCCTTGCAGCTCCTTTCCAGCTTCTTTTTAACTAGCTTCTGAACTACAGGATATATTTCCTAAGAACCTTCCAAAGATCCCATCTTACTACTGAAATAAACAATAGTATTTAAAGCTCCACTGGGCTGTTATGAACAGCCTTCCCTAGCTATCCCATTTCTCCCAGACTACAAAGCTAGCAGCACTGGAGAAGTTAGCCAAAGTGCACGTGCAGTTTACTGAAGAGCATACAACAGATAAATCATCACTTATTGCTTGGAGGCTTTCCAAAGAAAATGATGGGCTAAATGTTCCCACAGTACCAAGAAGAAATGGCCTAAAAATGAAAAAAATAATATTCTAACAGTGCCTACACATAACTAGTTTAAAGTCAGAAATACAGGGGTTTGATGCGACGATTCATGAAACCTTAATGGCCAGTGTTCCATGGTCCTGGCAATAACATGGCTGAGAGTCTTACACAGTTAAACTAAAGTGAACACTCTCAGTGAGCTTGTCTTTGCAAAAAAAGAACCACCTGCATCACATGCATCACTGGGCTGCTGCTGTGCTGCAGAGCAAAGATGCTCATGGCAATTTTCAGGTCGCAATAATTTGCTGCAGTTTGAGCTGCAAGCAAGTGCTTTCCAAAGCCACCTTTGACAGGGAAACTCAGGGGCTGCAGTTTTGATTTATAGCTAGGTTGAATCAGCTTTAGAAGTCTCTATATAAACCCAACAATTTGGCATTCTGCAGATAGAACTCAGCTCTTAAGATATCAGGATGATTTGTGAAGGACCATCACAATGCAGAGCCTGCAGACACATGCGTTGTTCAGGGCTGCTAAACCTGCACTATGGGTTTGCAAAAGAGGTCTGGTGGACATCTACAGAACGGGCTGAAAAAATCACAGTTCAGACAAAAATAACCCTACAAGAAAAACTGTGCGAATACATGGGATCAGAAATCTCCCTTTTTAGAAACCCAGCATTTTGTTAAGGTGAAAAACTCTCAAAGTTCTATTTTAAGCTTCAAGAAAAGCAAGTCCTGGAATACTTGAGCAATAAATATCATCCTTTGATTCACAAGGGAAGTATTCCCCTTTTATCTCCCCGTAATTCACACAAAGGGAAGCATTTAGAATATTTTCTTCCAAAATAGCACTCATGGTTACCTAGATCAGAGGTCTGCCTACAGAAATGATAATGAAAGTGCAAACCTATTCAGTACAATCTTGGCTCCAATAAATTACGTGGCTACTTTAAATAGACATTACGCATCAAACTGCGGTTCTCAATCACATTTTGGCATAACACTATGTTCTTAGAATATGTTATCCACTAGTTATATATGAAGCTTGCAGATTAATCAATATATGAAAAAAAACTATTGCAAGACTTTGTTATTCTTGTACAAAGCAAAGTGCAGAAGATGAAGTTTCTAGAAAGCAATGTTCTGGTAAGAAAAAATAACAGGGGGCTTTTTGCTTATGTGTTCAGTTTGAATTTGGGTTTGATCTGCTTGGCTTTTGCACCCCTTGAGTGCCCTCAGGTGTAGTTTGGTTGAGGAGCTGTTCCCATCCTGAGGCAGAACTCTGGCCCTGGGGAAGAGGACAGGTGTTGGTGCCTTCAGTTCTTCACCTTGCAATCAGGAGCAAAGGTAAAGAGGAGATATTGCTGGTGCTCCTACTTTTCCTAGAATATGCTGCATGAAATTCTAGAGACAAGCAGCAACTCTTCATGCACAAGATCAAATCTGAACAATTGCCTTTAAACCACACTCTGCCAACCCACTATCTTAACGATTAGAGTGGCAGAGAAGTTGTGAAAGTCTGTGAGCAAACCAGAAGTTGGGTGTGAAAAGGGCAGAACTGAAACCTAACAATTCACAAGAGAGCCAAAAAGCATTCATTGACATGAGAAGAGGGTGTTTTGGTGAGCTCCACAAGCCACTGTGCATCACAGAGGTGATATTTGCATCCAAAGTGTACACGGCAGGGTGGTTGCTTTGTTTTGAGACTTGTCATACTGCTTTGGCAGAAGCCACACCACACAGGGCTCAAAGCTTGACAGAAAGGCTTCAGTGCTGCCTACTGCCTTCTTTTCACACAAAATGGTCTTATGAAATCTACTGTAGCCTTTTCTTTACCTCTTTTGTACCACATACATTCATGGTCTGTATATGGCTCTCAAAACTTGATGAAAATGTGCTAAAAACAGTAACTTAAGACACAATGAGGGATTTTAAATATAATTTGTCCAAAACTAAATACCAGAGGAAATCTAAGGTTACATAGGTTTAAGCACCAAATATTTTGTAACTGAATTTAGCTTTTTTTCTGCTTGCAAACTACGTAGGAGTGGTGCAAAAGGGTGCCAAATTCAGCATTACGTATTAATTTCTTCACAAAACATTTAATAGGACTGCATTTGCAAACCTTAGGTGGAAATATGCAGCATTCAGACTTTTAAGCACGCATTCCTGTCATGATTTTGTTACCAATGAGATTCAATATCAACGCAATCATCAGCAGTCAGCACAATGCAGAACCTCTTCCCAACAATAATCAAATATACATGCTGAATTTCACATTCACAAAACATGAATATTTCAAATTAAGTTGGTTTTACATAAATGTTCCTGTTACAAAAATACTCACGTATCCCTCGGCAGTAAATTTTATAATAGGTTTTCCTTTAATATTCCAATCTGAATTGTGGTACTTTAGATGTGCAAACACCTCTAATGCTTCTTATATATGTGTTTTCAACACATGTATCAAAAGCCTGTGCTTGCTGAGTAGCAAGAGAGTAATAAAGAGTATTCAAAACAGATAGATTATAATTACCATGCTGCTGATTCACTTAGTCTAGTGAAAGTCAGTGGAAAAAAGCCCCTGTTCTGCTAAAAGGATTTCACCCTGGAGAACATTGTGCAGTTTAGTTTTGGTGAGCATCACGGGGCTCCCGCTGACAGCCCTGCCAGGGCTGACCCACTGCCTGCAGGCTGGAACCACGGACATCCCCTGCCCATGGCACCTGGGCAGCCAGCAGCGAAGGAAATCCTGCTTCCTGCCAGAAATCCCAGTTTAACCAGGCCATCAGGTCTGTGGGTGGGACTCACACAACCGACTGCAGGGGCCTTTAACATCGATCGGGGAAGAGACAGATGGACACGACACGCTTGGCTCCTTATGGTGTCATACAATTTGTACTCGACATCCCCTTTTCCCTCTGCTGCCATCCTCTAAACTGTCTTTGTGTCAACGCCAGAGTCACTGGCTACATCTTATTCAAGAAGACCTGTGGTTTCTTACATAAAATTTCCTAAGCAATTCCAAATTATGGAAGTTTTTTAAAAGTAGGGTTCAGTCTGATAAAACCCAAACCCAACAGAAAGAAAGAAAACAGCCAGGGGAACAAAAGAAACTCCCCTAACGCAAAATCTAAACCAAGAAAACAACCCACAATCCTGCTATTTGGCCTATTTACGCTTATCTTTTAATTTAGTATCAAAGACAAATCAATACTTGACCCACATTTAAACGATGCCAGTAATTTTAAGAGATGCTGAATATTACTGCTTATGCAAAAAGGCTATTTGAGAGGCACTTGGGGCTCAAAATACATTTCCTGGACTCTGTTCATGCTACATCTAAATATTTAGCTCTATCCACAGCACTGGTCCTCTCCCCTAACAGAAGAGAACACAAGCAGTCAGAGATACTATTCCTGTTCTCTATGCAACCATGCACCTAGCTACCCCAGCAGGACTTCTTGACAAGTCTCCTTGACATGAGGTGTCAGTTCTGGGCTGAAGGGGAAATGACTGTCATGATGCCTTATGGCCACATGAAAACAAACATTTTGAACACATAGAAACACAATCTTCTTCTCTTTCTTTGTGAGCACTCAGATGAGATGGATTGTGTGGATTCCAGCTCAGAGCTTTGCTCCAGCATGCCAGCCTCCACTGTAGGTTAAACAATACTACATATGCAGAACCAAAGCCATGACATCATTCACAGTTATGTACATGTATAAATATTAACCCTGAAAACTTATTTTCAAGCTTGTAAATAGACCTATAATTACAAAAATTTTGATCAGTTTTCAGAAAAAGTCATCAGTGCATTTTTGTCCACTTGACACAACAGAATGTGATTTCTTCCCCCCCCCAAAAAAGCATTTGCTTTTGCTACATGCCTTGTCACAGTGTCAGTCATAAAGAAGTCCCTGAACATCGGCTCAGAGAAACTCTCCAGAATACATTTATTTTGTCTCCAAATCTAAAAAAAAGAAAACCCACAAAACTGAATCAGAACTCCAGGTCTTCATCACTTTCTGTTGTGCACCAAAGCATTTCATCTTGCCCAGGGCATTCCTGACCTCCCGTGCCACAGTGCTGTGACACACATGTGGCACGTGTGGCCCTGAGCACGGAGGGCATCCTGCTGCAGACTCCCTGTCCCACAGAATGAAACATTTCAACTTCCTAAATCCAGACACCTGTTATTTCAAATCCAGACATCTGTTATTTCATGCCACTCATCCAAGAACTAGAAACTTCTCCACCAGAACTTCATGATCACGTCAGCTATTATAAACATTTTAGTTCTACATGATATGACATTAGTTTGCGCTTCCTTCTACTCTGACTTCCCACGATGGATTTCGAGGGGTGGCTGATAAAGTATTAATACATTTATCTGTTTTTATGCCAACAGAAACAGTGAACCTACTTTTTCATGCACTGGAGCTAAGTTCAATGTGATCATAAGAATATGTTAACATAGTAAAATCTGTGATGAATAATTCAGGCTCTTAGGAGTGAAACACCGAAGAAGACATTTTCAGACTACTGTGTTGACAGGCTCTGATGTCCAATATGTTCAAGGCAATGGAGAATGAGTTGGAAAGCCCATGAATGTCATTTTTCTAGTTCATTTACTTCTCATCAATAATAAATGGCATCACGTATTCATTTTAAATTCCCTACTGGAGAGACTGGAACATTCATGCTCCAAATGAAAAGTGCATCACAACGACGTCAATACCCAGATGTAGGAATGAGTCAGTCATGTGCTTCTGACCAAGACAGCACTGAGAGGAGTTAAAAGAAAAATCCCAATATGACCACAACATTTACAATAAGGAGAAGTCATGTATATGTTATGCCACACCTGAGTTCCCTCCTCTGCTGACAAGTTCAGGGTGGGAAGGGATGAGCTTTCTCTGATGCCTTTAGGTACATGTTAGCCTCTGGCCAGGCTGTCAGAGTCAATCTGCAAACAACAGGTTAACTAACTCCTGTGTTCATTTTAATGCAGCCTTTATCCCTCCCAGGCAAACATTTCATAAAGTCAAAAGCAATTTGCCTGGATCTCAAAGATTATAAGCATTGGCCCACTGACTCTGATTTTTACAAGTAGAAATGAGGTGAATGCATGACAAACATGAACAGCAAAGCATTAGAGTTAAGCTTTTTTATGTGAAACAAACCATTGAAAGCCTCCCTCGCTCCCCCAAGGTGCTCAATAGTCAAGCTCATCATCACAGCCATCATTTTAAATAATTTGTGATTTATGTAATCACACACAGGTCTACTGAGCACAATTAACCTATACTGATACATCTCTCAGAAAAAAAGCTTTCACTATTGCACTGCTAATTAGGAAATTTCCCTAATTTCTAGAAAAACAGAGCTCACCCATGACAACAGCAACCCTGCAGGTCAGTGGGCTGTACAGCACAGGAGAGAACAGGCAGCTCAGCAAGGCACACACCTGAAATGGCTCAGACTTGCCAGCTCCCTTGTTCTCACTAAGGCTGCTGGCCTTTGAAATACCCAGCAAAGCAAGGCAGAGTTATAAATCGGGGCAGGCATTGCTCAACTGCTTTGAGCAGCCATCAGTGGCTGCCAAGGCCATATAAAACCCTTTTTCATGCACAGCCAGTAAGAAGTTTCCCCTGGGCCACACAGGTTTCAAGGACAAACAGGAACATTAATGGGATGGTGTTACCCATCCTAGCAAACCACCCTTTTTCAGGTGAAAAACAAGCTCTTCGCTCCCTTCCTAGCGCTGTGAACTTCTCCCCATCAATCCACACTCATACTGGTGACTCCTGGCACACAGGAGTCTCTTTCTACTTACAAACTCCAAGGCTGAGTCAAAGCTGGCTGGTAACATGGCAGCTAGTTTGCAAAGTTTCAGCTCTCCTTTGGCTCTATGTCGAATGTATACAAGAAAATGTATGTCCCAAATCCTAGAGCTGAAACACAGAGCAATGGTTCCTAGATCTGTGTGAGATGGAAGTCCCTACAGACTAGATTTTCAAAGGCATTTTGCCAGCCCGTGCAATATCAGAAGATAACTATGGGCACCTGAAAGCCCTGGAAGCACCTGAAGGTGTAGCAAGGTGGTTGTCCACATCAGGGCACCATAAGAAACACTTTCAAACTGAGCCTTTTGCACGTGGAGCTATCTTTCTAACTCTGCAAAATTAAACTGCATCATGGTTGTAGTACAAAACTAACTAATTTAATGTTTTGACCATAAAATCATAACTGTGACAAAGACACAAGATTTAAAATTACCTTTTGTATGATTTCAATAGGAGCTTATTATCTAAATGTCAGATGCAATCAATAACATTACTTTTTAATATATCCCAGTGTACACGATTTACTTGCAGTAATGTTCCATAATTACAGCTGATATAAAATGACTAATCAACTTCACATTTCGACACTAATTCATCACAGTTAACCATTCTATTTGCAACTTCCTACCCCTTTGGTATTTAACACATTTTTTAAAGCAGTTGAATGATCCTTAAATAAGCCAGTGAAGATTTGTATTTATATGTTTACATATAAATATACACACACCTATATGCACAGATAAAGAACTGACCAATGCTTCTGTTTGCCCGCTAAAATATTTTTAAAACTAAAAGCAGTAGCCTGTTTTCAATGCAAATCACAGCACATGAAATGATTGAATATTTGACAAGTGACAGAAATTAAGCCAGTTTCTACTTCCTTTCAGCTCATGTCATTTATTTTATTGGATTACAGTTATTAGAAGCTGGGGGAGGAAAGTGGGCAGGAGAAGGGGATTAGGTTTAGTTGTTCAGTCGACAATGTAAGTTACTCATTTTGGCATGTACCACAATGCCTATTTTTACACAGCCCATTGCTCTGCTCTCTCCAAGATGTGCTTTCACCCACACACCACTTGTGCACTGTACAAATCCCATTCCTTATGTAACAGCAACATTTTGTCTCGGATATGTAGGCTTGTGCCAGAGCATGTGAAAGGAGGAGCAGACTTGTAGAGAGGAACCAGCTGGAGGCAGTGACATGGGGCACGAAGAGTGGGCTTGCCACAGCTCCTGGCTGGAGGGACACTCATGGCTTTGAAGGTCCTCATCTTTTTACAAGAGCATGCAGTGATAGGATGAGGGGAAATGGCTTTAAACTGGAGGAGGGTAGATTTAGATTAGATATTAGGAAGAAATCCTTGACTGTGAGGGTGGTGAGACACTGGCCCAGGTTGCCCAGGGAAGCTGTGGCTGCCCCCTCCCTGGCAGTGTTCCAGGCCAGGTTGGATGGGGCTTGGAGCAACCTGGTCTGGTGGGAGGTGTCCCTGCCATGGCAGGGGGGTTGGAATGAGATGATCCTTGAGGTCCCTTCCAATTCAAACCATTCTGTGATTCTATGATCAAAAGCAAAGAGGAAAAGAATAAGCATGGCCGACACAACCTTGAAAGCACAAATCAAAACCAGTCAGTATGGTATGCAGGAATTTACAGCATGAACATTTCTTTTGCATCATTCAAAGTAGCCAGTGGAGTTTTTCAGTGTTCTTTCCTTTTTCGAGTCCCTTCATGACAAAACTGTATATTGCTATTAGTAATACACCACTATAATTCTGTGCTTTGGCATCACTGATTTTTGCTCCCTACACATACATTTTAAAATTAAAGGGAATTTCTCCTTCTTCCTATCATTTAAAAGATATAATTATAAACCAGCTATTTCAAGCTTCAGCCAGTCACATGGTTTGCTCCCTCACATTAGTTGAAAACAGATCAATTTACAGGAGAATTTAAAACTAAAGTCAGACAGCTTTTTAGTGCGTTTTTTGCAAAACTATATGCTGTTACTGCTCATGTGAAAATCCTAAATTGGAAGTTAAAATTATCTCAATAAATCGTTTTACACGGTGAAACTATGTTCTTGAGTATATATAGAAAACATATCAGTTTTAGATGGTTATTTCTTGTACACTGGTTAACAATCATGATTACTTCTCTATTTCTAAATTTTATAAATACCATTCTAGAGGTTTTAAGCAGCTCAAAATATAAAAGATTAAAATTACCTATATTTGCCTTTACGTATTACTGATACAAGAAGCAGAAGGAAAAAAAAAACACCCTGTATATCAGTATAGAAAAGTACAACAACATATTAACGACCAAACTTAGATAACTTATAAAACAGCAAAGAGACTGGTGGAATTGGATAAAATCAGGACCTTGAAGATGACTGTTGTCCCATTCCTCCAGGACACACACCGTAACCTGTTAACTTGCTCTACTGACTACTCAGCAGCTCAACACCACTCACTAACTTGGCTGCACAAGTCCATGACATGGCTTCTAAAAACTTTGTATAAAGCAGATGATGTGCATGATCGGGTTGTCCACAATTACTTTGCAAATTACTGACAACCAGACTCAGCAGTGAATACATTTCAGAGAAAGGTCAGTTAAACATGCAAAAATAGCGTTATTAAATGATATAATAATTTAGATGACAAGCACAACACAGCTTTCTAGATACCCTGCAGGAAACCAGCATGCTTTTCTGTGCTATCTAGAGAAACAAATATATACAAATAACTAATAATAGTAAAGCGGAGTCACTGAGTAATTCAAAAGATATAGTAGCTCTCCTTCCTACAGAGATTAAAATTATATAACAAAAATAAGATAGTAACGAGCTAATTCCATCATCATCATTATTATTAGCCTGTACAGCTGATGTAAACGTTAACTAGCATTGACAAGACAGTTCGATGATAAAGCATATGCAGCAGACAGATTGGTTCAGTTTAGCATCTGAATTTGCATTTTAGCTAAAGAGAACGATTTAAATATGAATTTCTTTTGAATTAAAACATACAAAAGGATTTTCAGAAAAAGACCTTGTTCCCTAAAGATCTATATGAAAAAACAGCTGTCATCAAAATAGAGTTATTTTAGCAGATTTCTTTCTAAAAAGACAGGAGATGGATGATACAAAAGGGAACGAGCCTGGCAAAGTAAACCTCAAATGCATTCACTTGATGCTGTGCTTTTCCCAGGGCCATGGACAGACTCCGCCATGTCTTGCTTCAGTATCTGTGTGCAAAGACCCACATGGTCCTCCCAGCCTCGTCCATCCATGGAGCAGAGCTGCATGTGAGACAGGGCACTGCTGCTCCTCCAAGCTCTCAGGTGAAGGCACTCCCAGTGGGGTGGCACAAATGGAGCAAATCAGTTTCCCGCAGTGGACCACCACCTCCAATAAACACAGCCCCTGAATTACACCAGCACGAGTGAACTGGGTTTCTAATGCTCTGGATGGTGCCAGCATTGGCACAGAGGATCTGTTAGGGGAGATCCATCTTCAAACAGGCTGGAAGTCCAGATCTGCTCTTTTTTTTTTTGTCTTGTGGGGAGCCTGCTCTTTGCAGAGACTAGAGGGGCACAAAGATGGGGAGGAGATGTCCAGCAGCATGGGACCCTGCCTGGCTTCTGGCCATTGGGGCGAGCGCCACCAAAGGTCCCAAGGACAGCTGGCATGACATGACCCTTTAGAAACAACCCATAGTCCAGTGGGGGCCTGTAGACTTAAAATTCAACATTTTTATAGTTTTTGATTTAATCTCAATAACTCAATAAGGTGAAATAGTGTATTCCTTTTTCAGGCCCCGTGGAGCAGTATGAATATCCTCTAGGGCTTTTTTCCATTTCTGTAGAAGAATCTCTCCTATAAAGTCCAGACACAATTTTTACAATGTAAGCTCTAATTAGACACCAATATTGTTGTTTCCAGAACAGACAGCTGTTGTCAGCAAAGCGACACTGTGCATCTGGAACAATTTAATACATTATTTAAAGAGGGGTTTAGTTTTAGAAAAATACAAAGTTAAGTTCCGTTCTATGGATATAGAAAATCTGACTGCCTCAGGCAAGTAAAAATGCTGAAATGTTTTGTCATTTCATTTGAACACCCTTGGAATAATATTGGTGTTACCTCCATACACAAAGCACACTGCAGAATATGATAGGAAGGCAAGCTGTGAAAACAGACAAAAGATTACCTCAAAATTACATCAATTACTTCAGCACTGCTAATTACGGTGTCATTGAAAGACATAATTCAGTCAGCCAGAAGAAAAGATCGATTGGAAGGAAAATAACCAACTGACTGTGGCAATACTCAGAATGGAAACACCTAAAAAACTGCAAAGCACTTTCATGGTGCCTTAGGAAACCACCAGAAAACTGCTCAAGTTGTGCTTCAGGACATGCTATATCCAACAGTACACTCTGTCCCCAGCCAAATTCTGCAGCCCTTTGCAGTTCCTTAGGCAGACCGTATAGCAAAGTTCAAAACATCTTTATTTCTGCTCCTACACCACTTGTATCTGTGTTGCTCTCCTTGATGACTAGGGGTGTGGATGGGATTTCTGACTGAAGCTCATCCAGTGCATGTGAACAGGTGCAAAACCACTCAACTGGAAATTCTAAAGAGAAAAAAGAAAGCCAACCTCATTTGCAGCAGCACCGTGCTATGGCCATATGCAACTGCTACTGCACTGAAGTTCCTTGTTCCCCTAAGGTGGCTACAGCCATTTTCCTACCATTCTACTTCATGGTGCAGATGACATCAAAGTATCAAATCTTTTCTCTTACTCCAACTGCATAAAAGAATAAAACAGGGATTATGTATGCTGGCACACACACACTGTGCATCTACAGGTCATAAAAGCAACAAATCCAGTAAATTGCAGTCACCATGTTTGCCAAGCAAAAATGAAATACATCATCAATTCCCAAAAAAACAAATGCACTAACTCTTGAAAGCCAATGCTGTATTTGCATAAAAAGTGATCTAAATACTACTCTTTACAGCCAGCATGAATTTGAGGAAAAGGAGTATGAATTTTGATTACTACGATGCTGAGAGATAGTTAGCAGTAACTTAAAAGTATCCTGCATGTTTGCTGAAAGGTTTTTTTATTCGATTGCAAAAGCAGTGTTGCATTACAATTTATTACTGTAGCCTAACTGGGAGCATACCTTTCGTAGAGTTGCCCTACTCCAAGTATTTACTTGTTTGAGATACAAGATTTAAAATGACTGACTGACTCCTGGTAAGGACTAAGGAAAAATGCAAACAAACAAAAAAAGCCTCAGTATGTGCATTTCAGAGATAAGAAGGGGAAAGTGATCTTAAATAAGAACTGTGACCTATGGCAGAGAAAAGCTCACTTACACATGGAAGCCCAGGTGGAGCTGAGAGTGTATCATGGCCATGGAGAGCTGGGCAGCAGTGAGAACTGAACAGCAGCACAGAGAAACCAAGAGCAACAGGTAGATGGGGAAAAAAGAAAAAAAGCCAAACAAACATAAAAATTAATCCACAGAGCAGAGAGTAAAAAAGGAAAGACTTGAAAAACATGATTTAGGAGGGCACCAGAAGCATGGAGAAAGCCTTCTCAGGGTAAGGAAGACCATCTGCTGTGCATGAGACTCCACTGTCACTGGAGTTTGGCTATGGCTCTGTGGAGTCATCTACACTGATTTTACAATGTGTATCACAGAGGTGAAAGAAGAGCACAGCTGACAAATACCAAGTCACAGAACTCAAGATGTTGACCTGGAAAAGCCCAATCTAAACGCATCGCTCTCTCCTCTCAGCCATGACAGTTAAGTGTGGCTGAGCCCTCGGCTAACTATCCACACCACAAATGCACAGAAATTGTGAGAAGAGAAGAGAGACTCCGAATTTGAGCTTTGCTTTCCTCCACAGTGCAAAGTTTTCCTACAACAACAGATGCTTGCTAAGATTGTCTATTCAGTTGCACTAATCTTCCCTCTGAAATTTGCGTTTACACATTTATTTGTGAAACCAAGATGAAGAACAACATATTTTAAGAACAGAAAAAACAAATTCAGGGAGTTTATTACCATGGTCTAATATAGACACAGATGTCTCAATAGCAAAGCAAGAAGGTGGCCTAAGGGGGATGCTTCACCATTTGGATTTTCAGGCTCAGTCTCCATTTACAGGACTTTGCTTTAAAAAAGCTTTTGGAAAAAAAAAAAATTCAAGAGACAGAAAGGAAAGTTTGCTCATTAGCAATTCCTGCTGAGATCGCATAAGCCATAGATTTATAGTGTTAATGTTTTCTGCTTCCATAGATATGACAAATACATAGCTTTTAATTACAAAAATGAGAGATAACTAATGACACGGCTGAGTTTTAGATAATGAGATGGTGTCTTGGAAAGCATAATTAGAGAGTCAAGGGTGAATCTGAGGCCATTTCAGAGCCACTACTTTTCTAAGGGCTCCAAGGTTTCCATTTGTTAGTGCAATACAAAAAGTTAAGACCCAGTAAAAATTCAAGTAAGCATTGAGGTTGCTTTATGACTCTGAAAATCCCTCTCCTCTGCACTGATTAAAGAATGATGGTGCAGTGCCAGTAGAAGCTTAGCAGGAAGAGCACTGCCTGCTGAAGTGGAGAAATGACAGAGCAAAACCAAGGGAAAAGAGGGAGGTGAGACCTGCAAGACAGTACTACCAAGATCCAGCTCGTTTTCCAGCCCCACTGAGGTGTACTGGCGTGGGAGCCCAAAGATGGGAGGGCAGAGGTGAAATCACACCACATTAAGCAGTTAAAATACCCTTTCTGGAGCAAGCCCAAAATGCCCATTAACTAGTTACTAGAAAACAAGGGCAACTCTTCTTGAAAACTTATGGAATTATGAGTGCTTTGCACAGTAAAGAGAAACACAACACAGCAGCTCTCTGGCTGCTTTTATAAACTCGCAGTTCCGTTCTGGTTTGGGGGAAGTCCACCAGAAATCCTTCACTCTCTGCATTGCACCATTCCTACAAATGCAGCTCTATTTCTCAGAAGTAAAATTTATGTTTCCTTTTGGCTAAAGGGATGACTGCATACCAGTAATACATCTCTGTCTGTAAAAACACTTCCTGAGACTGCTTCATGATGTATTCTTTAAACGATGCTGCTTTCCACTCTTCCATTATCACTTTCAGCTACACATCAGAGCTGCTCCGTGGGGCTCTCATCCTGCTCTTCTTACTCAGGCAAGACTCCAGCGATGTCTCTAACACCCCTGTCTGAGCAGGCTCGCTGCATACAGGACACATTTTATCCTTTCATTACTGAGGAACCAAGAGGGATACAGTTTTCTCTTCCCCACTTACAGCATTTCATTCGAAAGCCTCAAATATAATTGCCTACTTCAAAGTCCTTCCTCTTAGTTCCATTCTCTTTCCCATAGTTCCTCTGGTATGATGGAATATTTTTAAATTAATTCTCCTCTATATCAAAGATATTTTTTTACTGCAAGGAAGTGGCTGAAACCATCATTCAAGTGAACCAGAGAGCATACTTAAAACCTAAAGCTCTCCAATGCAGGGGCTGTCCCCACGCCTGATGGCAACGTACCAAGCGAGGGTACCGTGTTGAGTGGGAAACGGGTTGGAAAGCAAACCTGTGCTCCAGACAGAAGGAACCATCCCACCATGCCACATGGCCCAGTAAGCCAGGACAGCTGTAACAGGCTGTGTGGACACCAGTATCTGAAAGGTACCAATGAGCGCCAAGTAGCTGTTCCCTCTTGGGGCATCTAGCCTGGTTCACTGCCACCTTATTCGTGTAAGTTGGGGACTGAGCTGTTGGAGAGCACCATAGGGAAAAGGGACCTGGGGGTCCTGGTGGACAGGAGGATGACCATGAGCCAGCAGTGTGCCCTTGTGGCCAAGGAGGCCAATGGCATCCTGGGGTGTATTAGAAGGGGGTGGTTAGTAGGTCAAGAGAGGTTCTCCTCCCCCTCTACTCTGCCCTGCTGAGGCCACATCTGGAATATTGTGTCCAGTTCTGGGCCCCCCAGTTCAAGAAGGACAGGGAACTGCTGGAGAGAGTCCAGCACAGAGCCACAAAGATGATGGAGTGGAACATCTCCCTTATGAGGAAAGGCTGAGGGAGCTGGGTCTCTTTAGCTTGGAGGAGACTGAGGGGTGACCTCCTTAATGTTTATAAATTTGTAAAGGGTGAGTGTCATGAGGATGGAGCCAGGCTCTTCTCAGTGACATCCAATGATAGGACAAGGGGCAATGGGTGCAAGCTGGAACATAGGAGGTTCCACATAAATGTGAGGAAGAACTTCTTCCCAGTGAGGGTGACAGAACACTGGAACAGGCTGCCCAGAGAGGTTGTGGAGTCTCCTTCTCTGGAGACATTCCAAACCCACCTGGATGTGTTCCTGTGTGACCTGATCTAGGTATTCCTGCTCTGGCAGGGGGATTGGACTGGATGATCTTTTGAGGTCCCTTCCAATCCTGAACATTCTGTGATTCCTTTCCATTCATATTTCTCTCTCTCCATCTTACTGTCCCCATCTAACTCTAACACATTAGCCATAAGCATCCCAGACACAAGCTCACTGAAGTCAGCTGGGATCAGTTTCAGGGACTATAGCTTTGCTACTTGTGCCAAGCTCCCCCCCTCAAGCTCCTCTTTACAGTTTGGACAGATAGTTTCCAAATAATCAAACTGTTTGTGGGGTGTTTTTTAAAAAAAAATAAAACATTCAATAAAGATTTAACTAACTGAGGAGAGGGACAGGGATGGGAGAAATATGAAAAGGAAAACAATGCTTTCTGTGACACACAATTTATTTTTGAAGATTATTCCAAAACTAGTCACTAGTCACTTCTTGGGAATGAGTTTCTTACAGAACAGCTCCTTTGTGAGACATTGAGAAAATGCAGATGCAGCAAATACTTTATAGTCATTTTGCATGCGCTTAATTTCCCTGAAATTTCAGGCATGAATGGATCCATAAGGGGAAAAAACGTAACCTCATATAAAAAAAAAAAATCTAGATGGACTTTGGACAGATCCTTTTCTATATTACTGACATTTGTATAAATCTTCTGAAAGCATGGAATGTATGCTGTGGAGGAAGGAGAGGATAACCTGCCTGCATTTTCCCTGCAGTTTGTCAGTTTTATCACTTTGACCACACCGCAATCTAAACCAGCATCAGCATCATCAGCATCTTTTCCAATATGTCTGAATTTTTGCAGCAAGTCATTTGAACCCACAGTAAAGTATCCACCAGTAATCATAGAGTCCCAACTATGACTCATTATCACTTCTAAAGATGTATTTTGAACATTGACAACAGTGATGTTGATCCTACAAAACAGATTAATGGCTGGATGTGCTGATTAACGTGCCAGTACAAGACCTTACATTAAAATAAGAAAAAAATAAGTCCAGAAGAGTTGGAACATTTATAAAGCTGGAGCTAACAAGCCACAGCAAGGGCACTGATTTGCTTATTCATATTTAACACATTTAACCAAGTCTAGGTATCCCCTTACACCATGTATTCATTTTTTAGTAGCCTAACAATCCATCTTTTACTGCTGCAGAATATTCTTTGCCTACATTGAGCCAATATAGCTGTTGCTATCACTTTGCATTTAAAAGCATCATTTCTGAAGGACTGAACTAAATACCCCAAGTTAAATTCACAGTCAGCCACCTGTCACTTTCGCCATCCCCAATGCTAAACACATCCTTTAACTCTTGCTTTCCAATGTGTCTGCTCAGAGATCCTTCCTGTAGCCCACATACATTAACTTCCAGTGTTTAGGCTCTTCTCTAGCATCACCATTCACTCATTTCCTATGTGATATAATTTCCTGTCCCTCCCAGTCCATCCTAGTAGCTTTATTTCCTAACAGCCTCAAGCTCCTTCCAACTAACTCCCTATTCTCTAAAGATTATTCTTCCCAGGAGCACATCCCATCTCAGAGCCCCTATGCTGACTTTGAGCATTCATGTCATATAATATATGTATGTGTATATATATATATATATACACACGTGTATATATTAACCTGCTCAGTTCCACAAAGGTGCCTACAGTTCTCCCATAATTACCTCCGGAATTTCTGACACCAACCTCAGAAGAGGTCTCTGAGACACCAGTCTCAGAAACACAGAGGACACTGCTTGGTGGATGGATCATTTGGGGAACAAATTATTCATTTTGTCTGAAATTATGGACTCTGCCTCTTCACCAAGAAACCAGATGCTGCTTGAAAGGACAACAAGTAGTCATATCGCCAGCAAAGCCAGTTTGGCTGCAAAGACCTGCAGGTTTAAATATATCCAACTAGGGAAGGGACCCAACTGGGCTGCAGCATCTTTTGTCATAAGTAACCCCTAATCCCACCAACAAAGCCAAAGGAATATGGAGTTTCTGAGATATTTTGTGGGTTAGAAACTGGGAGCACATCACACAAAAGCTGGTAGTAGCTGTGCTCCATACTCTGACAACCAGCTCCTGTTTTGACCTGCAAGGATGAAGCCCTCACCAGCAACGAGGACATCTTTAAAAATAGGAGTGGAAGCCTATAGCATGACAAGCAGACAATAATTTCTTTAAATGCACTGCATTTGTTGCAGCCCTAAGCTTGACAGAGGCACAACATAAACTTCTCCACAGCTGTATTTTTACGAGCCCCAGGGATGTCTCTGCTGGGAGCAGCAGTCTAGCAGTAGAGAGATGCAGGGCAAATTCCATTAGCGCATAGATACCAGAATGGCAGTGGATAGAGAAAATGCCAGAGCAGATAAGTAGACCAAGCACATAGATTAGATACAAAGAATCAGGCCCAGATTTCCTCCAGTTTGACCAAAAACTATTAACAAAAGACTCCTGCATTTTCCTTCCAGCCAAAACACTGAAGTGTTAATAAGAGTATTCTGAGAGCCACGCTTAACAGCTGCATGAAGAACTGAGCTGTGGTGGACTACAGGGAGCTGAGACCTGGAGCATTCTTCTCTGCTTGTAATTCCTTGTTCCTAGGGTCTGGGTGTCTAGCCTTTAAACAGAACTAGAGCAGAACTTGCTGTCAGTAAGAATTAAGGACAGCTGATAAACAGAAAGGATGGGGGAGGGGGTAAAAAAAAGCACATTTGCAAGAAAACAGTAGTCACAGAACGACAATGCCTTGGTTGGAAGAGACCTCTAAGAATATCCAGTCCAACCATTAACCCAGCACTGCCCAGTCCCCACTACCCCATGTCCCTCAGCACCTCATCTACACAGCTCTGAAATCCCTCCAGGGATGGGGACTCCACCACTGCCCTGGGCAGCCTGGGCCAGTGCCTGACAGCCCTTCCAGGGAAGGAATTGTTCCTAATATCCAATGTAAACCTCCCCTGGCACAACTTGAGGCCATCACCCCTCATCCTGACATCTGATACAATAAACTTAGCAAAAGTACGTAGATCATGAGCAAATATGCTGCTGTCTATCTCTGTATCTTTCTTCATGCACTCACATTGTAAATTTTGCTTTCCAGGTAGGTCTACAACAATTTGGAAGAGAGCTCAGCCCAAAAGACAGCAACCAAGGCCTTTCGTAAACACTCATCAGAACGACAGCAAGGACCCCAGCACATGGTTTAGGTGGAAGGGTGAGGATCGTTAATGGCAATAAAGACACTGGCAAAACTAAGCTTTTCAGTCTTGTGTCAGCCACGGAATTGCTGCCCCAGCACAGACACCAGCTGCAGCAGCTGGTTGCCAACACTTCAGTTCGACCTGGGAAAGCACCTACAACCACCCACAAAACTCCCCCAAAAGCTGACTTTGATGACTTAAATTATAAACAACAAGATAGCCCAACCACCTACAAACCAAAACAATGGAGACCAATCCCAATGGCCCCAGAGGACTCCTCATCAAATTTTCTAGTCTCAGCACAGCTCATCCCTGCCCCAAAAACTGTGAATAAATACATCTGCACACTGCTGCACAGGAAAGAGAGGAGTTGAGGAAAAAACATTGAACTGCATGCTTCAGAGTCCCCCAAACTGTACCCACTGCAGGTGACATGCTGGTTGTCAAGGAAAACAGAGCCTAAACCTTCTCCCACACGCTGGCCTCAGCTGTACCAAGACTCTACAAACCAGGAGTGATCCACCCTGCAGGTAACCTCCGGCTTCCTCACCACAGCAAACCTTTACTTGTAACCCCTCGGCAGCACTAACAGCACAGTCACACAAATGCACCCCTCATTTGAGGGGACAACACACCATAGCACCCGGGGGCAGCTTCTCCAAGGTTTTGTGTGAGGTCTGAAATGGCTGGAAGACCATTGGTTCTATTTAATTCAGGTACCTTTTTAAATTTTATTTTTTAAAATTTTAATTCAGGGGTCTTTTTTTTTTTTATGTTGGGCTTTTTTAAACAACACATAGACCATCAGTTTTGGAAACACGAGCCCATGCTACAAACCCCATTTTCAGCTGTGCTGTACTGCTAGAATTGCCAAGGTCCTCCCTTCCATCTTCCTCTATCGCCCTCTGAGACTATTCATTCCCAACACAATCATTCACATTTCCATTTTTATTTTATTATACTCAGATATGATGCAACCTGTATTTAACAATGCATTACCATTTTCAAGGGCAAATATTTTTATGTAATCCCAGCTATGTCATTATTCTCTTTTTATTACACATACTTTAAATGTCAAAATCCATCTCCTAGATCTAATCAAATATAAAACAAGCCTAGCAGGAGAAAGTGAGTTTGAAAGGGATTTTCCAGATGAAATAAAAACTTAAATGTTCTTTCTTTAAGAGAGACCTTGCCTATTATTTAATTTACTTTCATGTTTTGAAAAGATCTCCCTGGGACAACATATGGTAGACCAGGTTCATGCCTGTCATAGCTCTGTTGAAATTGCCCCCAATCTGGGGCAGCATGAGTTACATGACTAAATGCTGAGGAAGAATCAACCTGAACGTTACGAAAGAGGGAAGGAGGAAACACATCATCACCATCTCTGGTTTTAGCCTCTCTTTCACTCCCAGCAGGTAATCAGGAAATGTAAAAGCATAAAGAAAACGTTAATGCAATGAGTGATGATTTTATGAAAATGAAAGTGTGTCAACATCACATGTTTAAGTATTTGAGATAAACTTGTGAATTACCTTTTCCATAAGCTCCTTTCCCTATGCAGTTTGCCAGAGCTAGTTTACTCTTCCAGTAGTGGTTTACTGCCAGCATTAATCGTACATAACGCACAAATAATTATCTTTTAATGCAGCTGTTAAAGTCTATCTGATGCTGCAATACACTTTAATTTCACATTTATAGTACAAAATTCTTTTTTGGGGTTGGCTTTGGTTGTTTTCTTGTTGGTTTTTAACAAGAAGTCCCAAAGTAAAGCCTCTCTCCATGTTGATATAATTCCCTTTAAAGCACTGAGCGATTTAAATTGCTTTTTCTGCTTGGAGGTGTTTGAAGTAGGAAATGAGTTCAACGCATACCTTTTATTTTTCCAGCCTATTATTCAGTTCAGAAAACATTTCTGCATAAAGGCATAGTTTGGTTTCTGACAAAGGTGCACCAACACCACCGATCCTTTCCTGACTCAGCAAGGACAGTGTCTCGGCTTGATAAAATGAACAGTCTCTTCTGGGATTCCAAAATTTCCATGCAATTCCACAAAGTAAATTGTTCAACTCTTTTTAGGATCTAGGTCCTTCAGTGAGTAAGGAAATTGAGTCTTAAGACATCTGGAGTCTACTTTGAGGCTACAGCTGGGATCTTGCTTCCGCTCCCAACTTGATCAGGTCATTGAGATTACAAATGAGACCCTGTGCATTGGTCCCCAAACACTGAATGACACTGGTTAGTATGTTTCTGTCCAATTTACCTCCTTCTTGAATCAGATAATAAGCTTGATATATTTTGTAATATACTTGCCAGGGTCTTCATAATCCAAAACCTCTGATTTTCTCCTATTTCAGACAGTCACTGATAAAAAATACATTTACTTTTGTAGGATATCATCCATAAGACTACAGCTATCTTGCCTGCAGAATGGTATTTTGGCCCATATCCACTACTAGGTTTAACACTGACTTGCTTTTTTGGAACAGCTCTGGTGTCATCTTTGGGTCCCTCACACAGATAGGCAAGAAAAGGACATCCTGTGTCGTGTTATCTAAACCTACAGCAACTCTGTAAATATCTGTTCCTCATCTTAACATGCAGATGGAAATGAGTCAAAAGAGCTGACAGTGACTTCAAGTGGCTGTCTTTTCCCCTTCTCTGACGCAGGATAAAAAGCATATATAATCTTCCTTTACTAGAAACCATCCAACTGAGTTTTAACCTGTAGTGAATTAATCAGTGAAGCAGTTTTCACAACTTCCACAAGCAGCCAGCTCTAATACTTCACAGCCTCTGTAGTTTGAAAATATTTCCTAAATCAGAATTAATTATTTACTTCTCCTGTTTTCTGCAACAGCCAGACAATAATTCATTAAAATTCTCTTTGTAACGATCTTATCTATTGCAAAGCTACAGGAGCCTTCTTTAGTCTAAAGCCTGTCAGCCCATCCTCACCAGTCACATATTCTGTATCTCTCATCCCTCCATCCTTTGGACACTTTCATTTGTCCATGGATTTCTAAAAGCTGAAGCATAAAAGCATACGTCTTTAGGATAATATCAAAACTCTTGCAGCCATCACTCTAAGCTTTTTAGTGGTGATGTGAAGTTGTTCCTTTATATCTGCACAGCGTTCACAGTGTCAATGGACCTAAAAAACAAAAGCCTTTCACTCCAGTCAGTCAAGTCCATGCTTATGGGAGCCCCAAGGTGATCAGTCAGCAAGATTGCCATTGGCAGGTCCCCCACTGTGTGTGCCTGATGAGTGTACAGTCAATTTTAATGCACACAAACTCTTCCTGGTGCTCTAAACCTTGCATACCATGACAGAGATCTTTATAGACATTCCCCTAATGTGTTAATCCTATTACATTACTGCATCTTCCTCCTCAATAAATTTTAAGATACTCATTTGGAAGAAAATCTCCAGTATTACAAAAGAAGGGGTTTCTTAAATATATATTCCAGTTCTCTCCCTCTTCAACATCCACACTAGTCCCAAGTGCCCATTTGCCATAGCAGTTCCCAAAGAGAGATGTATATTCCTCAACTGAATGAAGCTATTTTAGGCAAAGATGAAACAACATTCCAAACTGTAAATTTCTCAAATACAAGTTCAGTAGATAAGCAGGACAAACAACCTTATTTCCTTCCCAGGAGAAGGTGTTTTAATGGTATAAAATCCTAGCACCCAATACATAGTGATCCAGGAGAAACAACCATGCCCTTCTCGCCTGACAACACAAGGCTTCAGTTGCTGGTTTTTGCACAAAATTTACACACACAGCTGCCACAGTATCCAAAGAAAGGGAAAACACTAGTAAAAAGAGAGCATTCCTAGGATGAAGAAAAATCCAGGTGTTTTTCCTGTGTTGCTTAAAAACAAATTGAAGTTACTATGCAACTACAAAACCAGGCAGCTTCAGGGGAGGAAAAAAAAATAAAAATGACATGCTACATGATTTGCTGGCAGGGGTTTGCAGACTCAGGAAGATCCCTTCTTATCTGAGACTTCAACAAGTGAGTTTTGTGAAGCTGCTACAAGTATTTATGGAAAGATAATATTTTTTAAACAAGAAAATTATGCATGGCCACCTGGCTTTCACACCAAGTCATTCTGGAATTGAGTAATGCACTCGAGCATTTCTAAGATTATATTTGGCAGTTTAAAAATATACCCAGATCCCACCACACATACAAGTACAGGAAAATCACATATGTAAATATGTCAGGGACAAAACAGTAGCAAAGGACAAGGCAAAAGAAGAAAGCAGCCAACAAGGACTGGAAAAATGAGCAAGCCAAGCACACTGCTGTTCATGGCTACTTGTCATTAGGTGGCACTAACTTAACTCCTCTTCCTATTCATTTTTGCCCTCTTAAATCTGTACTTAAAACATGTTGCATGTTTTGCCACCTTCAGAAAAAACACTGAAATTCCATTGGAAATGGGACCGTCCTTCGGTGCAGCTCAGTTTTTAGCTAGGTCTGAGTGCACAGGCTTTTGCAGAACAGTTCTGGAGCCTCTCAGGGACCCAGTACTGCTCATGTTGCAGTGACTGAGGCTCCTTCATTGCTCACCAAATGGTGCAATGCCTGCTCAGAGTCATCTGTGCAAGAGAGAAAGTGATAAAGAAACTGATGAGAGACTTGTTGATGAACATGAATTAAATAAAAGGCCCTTAATCTGTCAACTCAGTCTCTTAGAACAAGGCAAAGTAAAAGGTGGCACATCAAAAAATATAATTACTTACCTTCAAGCTGAAATAAATTATAAGCTTTTAAGCCTAGCAGACAGTTCTGAAGCCTGCAGGAGCAGCAAGTAAATGAAAAGTAGCTGCTCCACAGGCTAGATAGTTCTTAAATCTCTCCTCATTCTTTTCTACCCTTCTCTAAGTTGCAAAAGGGACAAGAGGATCATTTTCTTCAAAATCATGACTGCACAAAGTATAGGAAGCCCAGCAAGAAGAGTGTTCTGACACCAGTCCTGCATTTCTCTGGACACATTTTCCCTTCAACTGAAGCATGTGACTTACAATTTTGGGAGACGACTAAATGGAAATGCTCTTTCCTTCAGTGCAGCAATGAGTCACCATCCAGACACCACAGCAAACTCAGTTACGTGTTGAACAGAGGTGGCTCATCACCCTCAGACTTATCTGAGGGCAACAGTGAGGAATAGGCCTTTCAGCATCTCTAAATCAAGGCTGATTCAGAGCTATGAAGGAAATTGCCTCAGGGAGCCCAGAAGGACCTTTACTGCCCAAATTGAGCATCCTGCTAGCGAATAAGCAAAGGGTAATTATTTTTCCTGGACCTCAGCAGCATGCAAGACAAAGCAATGCAACCCAGTGGGGCTCATAGATGAGGGCTGAGGGACTGCAGTCCTCTGGTATCTCCCAGCAATGCAGATGACTGATTTGTTGCTTCACTGACTTGCGTTTCAATTTGCCTTTTTCATCTTAATTGCTACAAATTCCTTGATAAGTCAGCTATTTCCCAACAGAACTAAGAAACAGAAAGAAGAAATCAAATGGTGTTGAGATGCAAAAAATGAAATGGTTGAAGAACTGACATAAACCTGGGGAAATTAGTTACAAATGCTGTCATCCAAAATGTCATCAAGAATAGAGTCACACATATCCCAAGGCCTTTGCTAAAGACGATCTAATACCAAATCAAGAGAAGGAGGAGAAAGTGACTTTCAACACTTCACATGAGCTGGAAGCTAATCAAAATTCAGGCATGAAGATGGCATTTCTTTTAAATTAGTTTCCCTTCAGCTTGTCAAAATGGTGATAGTTTCAAATAGATTGTACTTTGCAGTTTAATTACTAATGGATTTTGTTTTGTTCTTTGGTGGTCTTCAATTTAGTGTAGGTAATAAATTAACATCATAAAGCAAACAACCATTCTTTCTCCTCTTAAGACTTACTTTTACAAGACATTAGAAATATTAACAAAAAAAAAGCCTAAAAGAACTGCGTTCGGCAAACCTTCTAAATAAACAGTATAAGTGAACATTTCAGCATTTATTATACACACATATAAATTAGATTTATTGTTCCAATAGATTCCTGGGCTTGGAGCCATAAGGCCACAGACTCCTTTTTCCTCCTCATGCTCTGAGCTACAGACCCCACAATTTATTCAGTGCCAAGCAAAACTTCAAGGAGCTGCTCAGAAGAAAGCAAACCAGGCTTGCCTTATGGTGTGAGTCGACACAAGCAGGTCATAGGAACAACCACAAAATCACAGATAAAGATGCTACAGGCAAATTTATTCTCATTACCTCGCATACCACAGCAGCATCCAGGGCAGAGGCACATAGGTGGTAACGCAGGACCTTGCTGGAGTCAGTGTGAGACAGATGTTCTACTTGTTGGGCACAAGGGTAAGCAACAATTAGTTGTGATATATGTGTTTTTCGACACCCCAGGCGCAGGTCACTTGAGCGTGTTTATAATCCTCTTTGCCAATCTTCCGTTTTATTCCCACACTTACCAAGGAAGAAAGTGGGAGTCTGAGCTCCATCTCACACCAGACCACTAATGTCAGAAGCCCAGCACATGCCTGAACTTCCGAAGGGGAGCCCCAGGTAAAAAACCTGGGGATGGAGAAGAAAACAGAAAATAATGGAAATGCCAGGGAATACGCACTGCTTGCAACCTGTAAGTAGTAAGATCATAAAAGCCATGCCCTGAGAAGCAAAGTCTTGTCCTGTAATAAATCCAATTTTTTGAAAACATTTATCTTCATGGGAACAGAGTGAATCTACTATATCAAATCATACCTTCCCTGGGAATCAGATGAGTGAAATAGAGGACAGGAGAAATTTGGTACCTGTGCTCAGCCAGTTCAGTCTGAACCTCCAGGTATGCTCATAAACACCAATGTACTGCTGCTAAAACAGCCCTGTGTGCTTCATAGGTGACTGACAGCAGGACAGAGATTGTGCCAACAGTGGGAGCATCCCTTTGGGGACAGAGGAGGTGAAAGGTCCATCTTACAAGATGGTATTGTAAGACCATCCCCAGCACACTGACCAAAGCAACAGCTTAATCATATGTGGCTATTTGCAAGGGTGGCTTGCAAACAATGGCTCACACCCTTTTTCTCCCAGAAATGCCTAGAATTTCCCTAGAATTGCTGGAGAAAGGCTCACTCATGCAAGTGCAGCCTCCTTGTACGCCCCATCCAGCATTTTACATGGAGGCTTTTCTGTCCGGGCAGCAGCACATGCCAGGGCAGGTGCCACAGGCATTGAACTTGCCTGACCCTTCATGCGGGCCCTGCATCTGCCTGACAAAGAAAAGCAGCTCCACACCTGTGATGCAGTTATGAAGTAAACATTATTGGATAAAGAAATACTGAGTGGGGAAAAAAAAAGTCTTCCCAATATCTTAAAAGGGCAGAAGATTAATCTCTTTTATGGCTTGGAAGAAGGAGATTTGGTCCATACTCACTGAAATTACAGTAGGGCTTTCAAATCTTGAGAGAATAATAATACACAGTTACCACTTATTAGCCTCTGAAGGTATATGGCAGATACACCCACCCACCTTTGAGTGGGGGGGGGGGGGTCCTTTTGGGGTCATCCTTCTAAATGACTATTTGCAAATCTTAGGAAATCTTAAGTCAAGTTGCGCAGTATTATATTGCAGTCTGACATCTGAACTTGTGATTTATTTTGGTCTGTTGGAGTGATGGGTAATTTTGGTTAGAATAAATCTTCATTTTGAGTAGCTGCTTCATTTAGTGAGTGCCTCCACCTGGCACCTAGGCTGGGGGTTTGCTCAGGTCTGGCACAGCGTTTTGAGTGACTGCTCTGCTCGGCGGGTGCCTCTGTGACAGGACGTAAAAGAAATAAAAACCAGTGACCTAAGGAGGGGAAAGAGACGTATTACCAGAGGTGCCACACAATGGCGTGATTGACAGGAAGGTCATTTCCAGCGCAAGGTTAGGTCCCACTTCTGGACCAAAAGACAGAAGAATTTGAAACCCCATAGCAATGACTTGTAACTATGGCTATGGAAAGGAAAGGGCTAGCTTTCCTTAAAAGCACACTCAAACAAGAGGACAACCTGCCATGATTACAAGCAACACAGAAATGTGCAGTTTTAGGTTTTAAAAATGGTTTTCAGCATATAAATCAGACACCTGCCCCCCCTCTAACCGTGCTATGGTAAAATCAGAGGCTCCAGGCTGCCCCTGCAGCAGCAAGAGATGTAACAGGAACTTCAGGAGACGGTCCCTGCACACACACAACCCCGAGTGACTAAATCTCAGCCCACTGTGTTTTCATTCTTTCTACACACATTCATTCTTTTTACTCATTTCGGCTTTTAAGTAGGAGAACATCCTGATTCAAGGCTTCATGCCCCCATCTCTAAGTAAATTCTTAGTCACAGTCCCAGGAGAGCTGGATGATTCCCCTCCCTTTTATTTAAAAGATTGACTTTTGTACAACAAAACACCTTGCTGAAATCCTGGCTCTTGTTCACATTTGCAATCACCTTGAAAGTTTCGACAGGGATTTTTGTGCTCTTTGTCTGTACTGCTGCTTTGCCAATCACCAGCCCTAGCACAAAGGACACAGCCAGCAGTAGAACAAACCAGTAACCAGATTCTATTGCACACAAAAGGGTCAGGACATGGGTGATCACTGGGGGTACAAACAAGTCAATGAGGTTACACATAACAGACACCAACCCCAGTGACCCCAGCAATGACACAACACAGCCAACAACTGGTGGAACAAACAAGGCAACAAAGTCTCCCATGGCAGAGATGGGAGACAGCCAAGCCAAGAGGCTGATAACACAGGACAGAGGCAGCCACATATTGTTCTCACAGAGCCCGCGTTCACCAGCACCAAACCTGACTGGGCCCAGTTGCAGCGAGAGTCAGGAGGTCCTTCCCCAACAGGGAAACTCTGCACAGTGCATCCACCTCACAGACAGGCACCCCACCCTTCCTGCAAGTGGTCCCAGCTTTTATCCCCACAGCAGGACACCTGGCACTCATTTACCCAGTGCAGGCACCTGGGGCTTGTTTACCCAAGGGCTTTCCCTGCAAGGGCAGCCACACCTTGGAGGAAAGCCAAAAGGCAAACTCATCCCCTCCTCTTAAAGGACTATGGGGCCCACCCATATGTCAACCTTAACTCAGGGCTCGGGGTTCAGACCCCAGCACTTCAACTACCAACTTGATTTGCTACTTGTCTCGTTTTGGTGACCTAGTTATTTAAAATCACACACGTGCAGCCAAAGACTCCTACCTTGGAGACAACATCTGGCAGCACTTTTGGCCTGGGCTGGCTCCAGGCAGACGCTGTGAACATTTCCATACCTCCCCTGGTGCTCCCTCAGGCCCAGGAGGTGGCTGTGTCACCATGTCCCCAAGCCTTGCACCTTCAGATCACTCCCATGCCACGTGCAGCCTGTGTTCAACATGATGCCACCAAAGTCCAATGAGGAAAGTCACGTCGTTTGTCTATCATTGGTTTGGGATATTTTAAATTGACCCTCATCACAGAAACATCACCTGTCAGAGAGGCCTGGCCCTGTGATTCAGGTGGGTCCAGCTCTCCCCAGCACAACCCACAGGCAGGGTGAAGGCTCAGGCACTGGACCACATCACCCCGGGCATCAGCCCCAGTTGACAAGAACTGAGCCCACCAGCATTATTGGAAGTGCTGCTGAATCCAAGTACTCCATCATCTCTACAAGCCATATTGTTTCAAGGCTTGCACAAGGCAGAGCCACATCCTGAGACAGTCCTGGTGCCATCTGGGGGAAAGGACAACTCCTGGTGAATTCTTTTCCCTGACTCAATGACACAGCATTCAGTTCGAGTTTCAGCAGGATTTCTGTCACAGGATGCAGTGAGGGTCATGGGCTCCTTTTACCTCTGAAATCTGCCAGTCCCCAGCCTGAAGCAGCTCTGACTGAGGTGGATTACACAGGCCTAGCAAAGTTATGTTCTCTGAAATCAGCTCAGGTTTTCCCAGGGTATCACCAGCAATCCCTCTTGCAGTCCAGGCTAGTGTAAGGTTTGGAATAATCAAGTTAATGTCCGGACTGACACGTCTGTACAAAACCTTCCTCTGGCAGAACTGGTTGTGCCCCAACTCCGCAGTGCAGTGCCCAGCATGTGGCTTCTGCTCACACAGTATTCCCACAGCATCAAATTCTGCAAAGGTTTAAAAAGCACCTGCAGCCCTGGGGCCCATTTTCAGGACATTTATCCCTCCCCTCTGAAGCTGGTCTGTAGGAAAAAGGGCAACAATATGCCATCTCAGCCCAAAATATTTTACAGCCAGTACCAGAAATATTCACGGTGACCACAGCAAACAACTGAACAGCCTGCAGCCAAGCACAGCACACGTTACCTTCCCAAAAGGGCTGGAGCTCCAGCCACAAACCACAACGGGCAAATTAATAATTTAGATTACTGAAGGATAAAAACCCTACATAACCTTGAAGACAGTTCTGAAGTGTCTGACTTCCAAACACTAAAATTATAGCTTATGTTATTAAAACAGACAGCCAGCTCAGCATTACACCCCAAGATAATGAATATACAGAGCTAAACAAACAGGACTGAACAATAACAAAAAAATATTTTCCTGTCCTGAAGACTGGCAGTTTCTCTGCCCTAGAGGGAAGCACTTTTGAACAGATTGGGTTTTATGAAAAGAGAGGAATAATGTTTCCATATGGAAGGTTTGGCTGTTGTGTTGGGTTGTGGGTTTTTTTTCTAAACTGACACACACATTTCAGACACAGCAGTAAATTAGGCATTTTCATGAATGTCCAGAGCAGCACACTTGGCACTGAAGTGTTCAGATGTAAGAGATCCACAGACTGCAAATACCAGAAATTACAAGTACAGAACTGTTGACCTCACTAGCTTGTGGACAGCGTGCTGCCTTTAGACCATCTAACAACTCTGTTTTGCTTTCAACAAGTAAATTTTTCTTCAGGTTGGGAAAAATAATAACTGAAAAACAGCATAAAGGGAAATCACTGACTGGGTTTTATACCTTTGGCCAGTGTCAACTGTAGAACAGCCACTCAATGCAAAATCCCCAGAATACTTGCAGTAAAGCACTGAAAGCCTCCCATGTCCTTTTCAAGGTAACAGCCATGAGGTTCCAGGTTCTGGTCTTCCCCACTAAGATTGTTTCCACCACAACATGTTTATGCTCTGAAGGGAAGGAACAGATACAGTCAAATTCCAAGACAGCGGTGCTTGGGAACTGAGAGAGGGACTCAGCCACCATGCTCGTAGTTTCAGTTCATATTACAAACATAGTCTACATCAGATGTGGAAGGCATGAAAAAAATCCCATATACTGTGTATTGCAAGCAAGGAGGTTGAGAATCCAGCCGAAGAGGAATCTGTTTTCTTCTCTTCGACTGCAGTTTCAGTAATCTCAGAGAGTGCAAAGAGTAGCCAGAGTGTCTACTCGTGACCAATAAACCCAGAAGAAACCCTCTAGCCATCACAGCAGGAACAGTCTTGCAAAAATAGTAGCTGAGGCAAAAAATACAACATATGATGGAAATTGATCATGTCTGAAAGGTGAGATCTGTTTCCCTGCACTATCAGGGGCCAAATTCATAAATGCAGAAATCTGTATCCTCTCCCAAATTCCTACTTTTTTTTTGGTTTTTTGTTGGGTTTTTTTCTAGGCTGTGATGATGAGTCAAAAATCTGACTTGCTTATGGAAGTCCCTCAGGTCTACTACTCTGGGCTATTGTGTTTCTCTTCTACATCAACAAGAAGTGTTGTTTATTTTACCTGTTCCTGCCTCCCACATCTTCCCTCTGCCTTCTATTCACCATAGTAAACCACAATTTTTCATTTTTTCTTAACCCTGTAGCGGTGTTTCTGTATCTGCCAGAAAAATGACTGCAATCAAAACAATTCCTATTCTACCTCTTCCAGTAATAAAAGATCAGGCTCCACATATCCTGCACAGACTCACAGCACTGCTGTAAACCTTCCCTTCACACCTCCCACCTCCTGAAGGCTAAACCGCATATTTCCCGACAGAGATCATTGTCTTTTCTCTACCTTCCTTTATTAGCTAATTTCAAAGCAATTTACAAAAAAAAAATCCACATCAACAAGATAATGATGGCTTAGAGAAAGAAGGGACTTGTCTATCATGAGGAGGTAAATTATGGGTCATTTTGAAATTGCAGGCCTGCCTACCTTAGCAATTTTTTGCTTGCACATCTGGCAAATCTAATTTTGAATTTTAGTACACAAATGCCTGCTGTCTCATCTGGGATTTTATTTCCAACCACAATCCTTAATCCCATGAGATGACTGTAGTGGTAATCTATATGGATAACAAGTTATCATAATCATTTCCAAATATTCCACGCTGTTTGCACGAAGAGGAAATCAAACCACAGCAGCTTTTCAGAGCGAGCTCAGAGTTTAACGCTTATGTACACAGGTGTCTATGGTAACAGCAAATCATATCACATTGCCACAGTACTCACACTTGTTCCTTCCTCAATTTTTAGGTATTCTACTGGCTGGGACTGCAGAGAGCCATGAGGGCACCCAGTCAATACCTCTCCCAACTTGCCATCTCAACGGAGCATCTTAGCACGCCGCACACTTTCCAGAGCTGAGTATCAAGGCAGGGAGCACAAGTCCTGCCCTCACGCCTTCTGAAGGGATTTCCAAAAGTTAACATGCCTTGTGGTCAGCAACTTCATTTTTATTGATTTTTTTCACCATATGGTTTTTACCTCCTCTACCCTTATTTTTCCTAAGGCACATCCCTTGGCTCTGCCATTATCTGCTTGTACATCCGCCTCTACCACCCCCAGAAATGCCTCTGTCCCAGAGTCATCACAGCTCCTCCCAACTTCCATCTCTTCCTTAACACTTCTCTACTGTCACTCCCCAAAATGAAACTGCTACTCCAGATCCACTCTTGCTATCACAGCAAGTAGAGTTTTGCTGCTTCTTTCTTCCTGGGCTCAGCACTGACACGTTATTATAGTTGTCATTTCTGCTGCCTCATCATGTCACACAGTCATGTCTATTTGTTAGTCCTTTATTACCCTTGCATCTCCCAGAGCATTACTAGCCTTTCCCCTCTCAGTTTTGATTGATTTATCTTGGATTACAAGCCCTAAAATGCATTAGCTTGTCCTTTCACAGAACGTATCTCTAAGTAGTTTTTGGGCTGCATTTGGAATTTCTCTAGATACTTTTGAGTTTTTTCCTTGGCATTTAGAGGCATCTAATTTACTATAATCTGCCATTTTTGATACAGCACTGTTTGTTCACTCTTTTAGAACATCAAGGCACATACCAGCATCAGAAAGGGAGGGAGGGGGTGGGGGGAAGAGATTAAGATTTATTGGAACTCCCTTCAAATCATCCTAGGAGTGAACAAGACATCCTCTTTTTCATGAGGCTGAAGGTGCTGAAAGCATTTCATGGGTACCTAAGCCAGAGGAGACTATAGCTACTGTTAGCCACAGTGATGCTCACAGACTCCCTAGCAGATGTTCAGACATCCTCCCAGGGAACTCAGACATATGATTTTGCATTTAATTGCCCTGATCCAGAAGAGGAATAACAGAAAAACAGAACTCAGGAAATTGTAAACTCAGGACTGAAAATGGTAGCTTTGTATTGAATATATTTTAGTTCCAGTTACAAGAGCAAGGTCCTGTAAGTCACAAGAGGGTAGTTTCTTAAATATTCAGGAAATAAGTCATTCAAGAAATAAGTCCTTAATTCAGTACATATTAGTAATGCTTAGAACTTCTTAGAAATGATTGATAAATTCTTCAGGGCTTGCCATTTAACCAGTTATGACTTACTGCAGTAGGAAACACACATTGCATGAGAGTGTTCAGTCTGCAGTAGTTATTATCTGCTGTGCATTCTGGAATGACACTCCAGAAGTTGGGAGAAACCATGGATTTTCAGAGATAAATTGAAGAAGTCCAAGATGCAAAATACCTTCCAATTATAAACAATATATAAATTGAAATCAAAGACAAGAAACCTTCCAAGATAACTGACAGAAGAGAACACACCTTTCTGAAAATTAGAATGACAAGATAATAAATTATTTTAACTGATAAACCCATGCAGAGGGAAACACACACAAAAATCTTAAAATAATTTAGGACAATTCACAGTAGCTCAAAAATACTTACAAAATGTTCGGTTTTCACTTGGCCAGAATGTTGATCAACAGATTATGAAATTGCATCAAAATGTTACCAAGCTTCAAGTACATATTCCCCCAATACTACTCCAGAAATCACTAGATTCATGAAAACTAAATGTGAAAGAATTTTGTGTTCTCTCCTCAAAAATGGGGAGGAGGCTAAAAAACCCACACAACAGTATCAGTGACAACCCACACCATTTGGAAAATACAGGAAGGCAATAGCTAACCACCTCTATCATCAGACTAGGTACCAGGAATAGCAGAGTGTATGGTTCACCTCTCATCATTTACAAGGACAATCACCAAAAAGTCAGACTTTCCCAGATTTTCTACATAATATTTTGGATTGCACTTCTATTAAATCATTCCATTACTCAGATAATCCCAACTGATAGCCACTACATAGTGCAGACGTTTATTTCTCCTTATTACTGGCCATCTTATAATCATTACCCTTCCCTCAGCGTTATTTATGCAACCCATTATTTTCCCACCAATCTCAGTAGAATCACGATTTCTCAAAAGCTCATTTAGCTAATAGGAGAAAACGTTATTTACTGACTCATTTTACCAAGCTTGGCAGTGTGTAAAATAGGGAAAAGAGTTCTCAGCCCCACAGCCTAAACATACATGACACTGACAATCAGTTACAGAAGCAAAATAGCATTTCAGTAAAAATAGGTAAGAAAATGCGACTGCCATGGTTTGCATGAGTTTGGAGAGTTCGAGTCATCAAGTGGCAGTAAGGTGTAAGGTTATAACTACCCCAAAAAGGGAGCTGAAGCCTACTCAGTCCATTTGTTGCTCAGGTACTAGTGCTGCAGCACATTGTGTGAGTGGGACATTAAGAGGGGCAAAAAAGAAGATAGAGGACAAAGAGCAGGCAGAAGAGAATAGAACAATTTATTTCACTACAGACTTTTTATTCAGCTTTTCTTCCAAAGAAGTCTAAAACTAACTTTTATTTCTATGAAGTCACCCTGTTCTTTGAAGATATTCCTAAAACTCAGCAGTGGTCCAGAATTTGGCAAAAACAACACAAAATATCCCCACCAACAGCTTGGAAATACAGCCTTGCTCCAGCTGTGCATTCAACAATCTTCTGTTACACACACATCCAGCATAACCCATTTGATCTCAGTCTTCAAAAATTTCATAAAATCCAGGATTAGATGCTCCTGCAACAAATCGTGGGTGCCAGCAATTTACAGAGGTTGCACCCTGATCCAGCTGTTCTGGAATGACACGTACCACCTCCTTCTACAGCTCTGTCTTATGTATGTCTTACACTACTCAGTGCTTGGGGTCAGCCAGTAGGGAGGCTCAGAGGATCAAGCACCCCGGGAGGCAAAATAAACTCAGTTGATATTTACCAGGCACCTCAGAAAAGACTTAACAGATGTTCTCAGTTCTTACATGAAGCAGTTGCTGCAATTCCCATGTTGTTAGAAGCAAACAAAAAAAATTGCCAAACAGATGGATGGTTTGGGTCTGATGGATTGCAGATCTCATGGCTGCAGGGATCAGCCACCCCATCGACCAGACACAGCACCCTGCGAGAGTTCCTCCTAGTGATGTTTCAGAGCCTCACAAATGGCAGAATGTAAGAACACAGGGCCTTGATTAGTTTCTTTGCTAACTAGGTCACGGAGTCACACAGGATCACAGAGCGGTAGGGGTTGGAAGGGACCTCCAAAGATGACCTAGTCCTACCCCCCTGCTAGCGCAGGATCCTAGAGTAGATCACACAGGAACACGTCCAGATGGGTTTTAAATGTTTCTGACTACTCCTGAAGCTCTTGAAGATTTTTAAGAGGAAGAAGAAAAGCTCCAACCAGACATGCAGTAGTTTGACCTCGTGCGCTACCTAATACACTTGAAAGCTTCAAAATGCAATATATTGCTTTCCTCCTTCCCTCTGTCTCATCTGACTGCAATATTTTTTCAGCATCTACAATAGGACTGCCTTCCTTACATCCTGAAGGAAAAACCAATTACACTGTTTCTTCATTCCATTTTAGCCAAGAATTTGGATCCCTTGGTTGGGGCTTTAAATAAATGTACACTTTCTGAAACTCAGTGAGGTGCAGAGAGTAAGGGGTAAAACTGCACAGGAACACGCAGAGCCTTTGTCTGCTTAGATATCATCTACCTGCCCGATGCTGGTGAACTCATGGAAGCAGCTTAGAAATCTGCAGGGGTTTCAGTCCTGAGGTTCAAAACCAGAAAAATCATACATAAAAGCCAACTGATTGGACATTCTGCGTTTTAGCATCATCCAGTAAAATATATGGAAGATGTTTTCCTTAAACTTCTTACAGTCTCACAACACCTCATTTACTCCAACAATGTGAACACTGCATTTAACCCTAAACATTGTACACAATACACAGGCATTAAACACTAAACAAAACACATCTCACACTCTGGAAAGTCTCTGGCGTTCTAAATTAACATATGACATGGAAATACCATTTACTGAACCATTTGAAATCTTGGTTCAAAGCATACAGATACATGGTGGTAAATTCCTACACAGCTTTCCATCCAAAAGCTGATAACATAAGATGCCTGGAGATGGACCATTCCCAGGTAGAGCCCAGAAACACATAATTCTCAATAGTGTGGAGCATTTAGCTCCATTTTGCTGAAATGTCCCTTTGCAGGCCACTCTTTCCAGACTCTGGGACAAGGATCTGTAATTGTCACCCATCAATCAGCTCTTGCTTTGTTTCCTGTGGACCAAGAGCCAGTGCAATCTTAAAACTTTCTTCTGTGCTGTTTTGGTTTTCAGTTTTCTCATGCTCATTATATTTCACGGTGCTAGGCAGGGCAGTCATTCAAGAACTAAAGTGAAAATACAAGAGAGTGTCCTCATCTGGAGTCTCCCTGGTGTTTCCCAGTTTCTCAGCTTATCTGTTCCTTGTGTCTCTTTCAGACATACCCAGACCTTCAGAAAGCCGGAGCAGAAAAGAATATAGGGGGAGGAGAACCTCCCTTGACCTGCTGGCCATACTCCTCTTAATACATCCAGGGCACCATTGGCCTTCTTGGCCACGAGGGCACATTGCTGGCTCATGGTCAGCCTGGTGTCTGCCAGGACTGCCAGGTCCTTTTCCCCAGAGCTGCTCTCCAGCAGCTCAGCCCCAGCCTGGACTGATCCATGGGGTTGTTCTTCCCCACATGCAGGACTCTACACTTGCTCTTGTTGAATTGCATTAAGTTTCTCCCTGCCCAGCTCTCCAGCCTGTCCAGGTCACACTGGATGGCAGCACAGCCCTCTGGCGTGTCAGCCACTCCTCCCAGCTTTGTGTCATCAGCAAACTGGCTGAGGATCCACTCTGTCCCTTCGTCCAGGTCGTTAATGAATATATGGAATAGGACCAGACCCAGTACCCACCCCTGAGGACACCACTGGTCACAGGCCTCCAACTGAACTCTGCCCCACTGACCACGGCTCTCTGGGCTCTGTCCTTCAGCCAGTTCCCAATCCACCTCACTGCCCAATCATCCAATTCACACTTCTTAAGCTTGGCTGTGAGGATGCCATGGCAGACAGTGTCCAAAGCCTTGCTGAAGTCAAGGTAGAGCACATCAACTGCTCTCCCCTCATCAATCCATCTTGTTATGTCCTCATACAAGGCTATCAGGTTGGTCAAGCATGACTTCCCCTTGGTGACCCCATGCTGACTACTCCTGATAACCCTCTTTTCCTCAACACTCTTTGAGATGGTGCCAAGAACAAGCTGTTCCATCACCTTTCCAGGGATGGAGGTGAGGCTGACCGGCCTGTAGTCACCCATGTCCTCCTGCTTGCCCTTTTTATAGATCAGAGTGATGCTGGCCTTCCTCCAGTCCTCAGGCACCTCTCCTGTTCTCCAGGACTTTTCAAAGATGATGAAAAGCAGCCTAGCAATGACTTCTGCCAGCTCCTTCAGCACTCACAGATGCATCCCATGAGGGCCCATGGATCTGTGGGTGTCCAGTTCACCTAACTTGTCCCTAACCCAATCCTCTTCAACCAGGGCACAGCTTTCCTCTCTCTTGACTACTTGTGCTCCCAATCCCCTAACCAGCCATCCCAGGGCCCTAAAGTCTCTCTTCATTGCCCTTGGATTCCTTGTGGCAATTTCATCACTGCCATCACTGGAAAATCATTAATGAATAGTAGTCCGAGGGCCAAACTAGGGTAGGGAGTTTTTTCCGTACATCCTTAACCCTGGCCCCAGGGAGGCAGCAGCCTTCCCTATGTAGTGGGTCTAGTCTACATATTGGGCCTTCCACTTCCTTTTAGTCACTATTAAGGGCTTACCTGCAAATGGAAGGGTTTGGCTGCATATAAGGGTACCTCAGACAAAGTCAGTGGAGTCCTGAATATCCAAGAGACCGGGTTTTCCCTTAAGGAATTGTGCAGTGATACGTATGAAAGGAACACTGAATACGTACTTGTATTCATATATATGTACTTACATATGGGCAGCAAGACATATCTCACATATTTAAATATATATACATTTATAGGTGTATGTATATTAAAAGTTACTGCTTGGATATTTTGATTCAACATCAATTTCAATATAATCCTTTATCTATGGAGAAGCCAAAACACAAACCCAAGTTGTGTTTAACATTTCAGCTGTTACATTCCCCCAGAGACAGCAGTATATAACAGATTTTTGCCATTACAGACTTAATAAATAATATTTTATATCAGTGCTATATTGCAAACCCTCATTGGATTTATTGATTTGTTCTTTTCTCCTGAGGTCAAGTTAAAACTTTCTTATGCAGATAAATATAGTTCCAGAACTAAAAGACAACGTGAAGCACATTCAATTTGAAGTCTCTTTCTGTGTACCATAAGTTATGCTACTTGATGGACAAAATTGAGAAGCTAAAATCCATCTTCAGAGATAATTAAAAAAATTCAACTGTGAAATGGAACTATCAACATGCCAGCTTTTAACTAACAAGATTAGGGTTAGAAAAGCTGTGAGTTATACAGTTCTTACTGGTGTAAGTCTTAGCAGAACTGGAAGCTTTATAAAGGATTTCAGTCCAAACCCACAATATTTCAGCATGCCTGAAATACAGAGAAGCATTTTATTTTATTGTGGCATCATACCAGGAGACACCACCAGACCATCCAACATTACAAAAATCAAAGACTTGTGGGACCGAGGACTTAAAAAGCTATTACTACATCTGCAGCACATGCCTGTAACCTTATTTTGGGCATTTCCTCCTGCCCTTAGTGGGCTCAGTGATAGCGTGAAACAAGATGCACAAAAACTATGAATTTTTACACATCTCACTTGGGCAAAACACAATTTACTCTACTCTTATACACTAAAAACCTCATGGAAATAAATGCTAAAGCAGTGCTGAGTCACTTAATTAACCACTTGTGCTCTAGCTAGGCTTATCATCCTACTCATAAACATCCAAATACTTGCTTGTGCACAAGGGTTCACCGTCTCCATCTCAAAACTTCAAAAAATAAATTTCTATCTTTGTTTTAAAAAAGTAAAATATAAGCCCTCAACCCCTGTATATGTGTTAGAGGGATGAGATTTCTGTTTTAACAGTCTTTAGCTTGCAAAATATCTTTCCAGTGATACAGGTTCTGGAGCTCCTACAGAGTCTGAATCAACTAGCAGTGCTTATTCTTACTGTGGGGGAGAGTGTGCACCCTTGGTTTGTGTGGTACAGATGAAAGCATGAATACTGATGGGCTTTTGAATGTGAACTTACCATACTGCACTTGTAACACTGCCAGCTGAAGGAAACCATTGCCAAGAAGGTATAATCCGAGACTATTTCAACACATGCAGGCCCAGCACTCACTCCAGCAGCAGACTGGGATAAACAGCCCCAGTGTAATCCCGACGGGCTGACATTTGCTCTCTGAGATCCCAGATCTCCTACGGCCCTGGAAATTACCCCTGGTACTCTGATGGTTACTGCACAGATTTGAGAAACCTGCCGATGTAAACCCCTGAGGCAGAGAGTAATGGAGCTAAACAACAAAGGTCAGCAGCTAGACATTACTACTGAAGGAAAAACAAAAGCATGATCGCAGAGAAAGATTTTATCATCTCATAGAAAACCCCTCTTACAAAGTATCCCATAGTAGTTAAATAAAACCTTAAATATTTGGATGGTGCTTCATTTTCTAGCTTTGTGTTTACTGCTTAAATGAATATAATGATCCTGTGAATATATTTAAATGAAAAAATCAGTTCCTTAAATAATCTCAAAGTCTTTGGCAAGTTCAATGTCTTACTCTTTAAAAAGCAGCTTTGTAAAAGGGGTTGAAGTTGTTTGTATCAGTTTGATACTGATACTCAAGAACACAAACTCTGACAGTTCAGCTCTGCTTCAGCACCCTTTAGTGCTTACACAGCAGCAAAAGCAGCTGGACCAGGCACCAGAAACACTGACAGATTTCCCATATTGCCCCTGATTTTGTGTACAACAGGAATGACAAGATTTATTCTCCTCATCAAAAGAATGTACTTTCAAATCTATTGCTCACTGCAACAGCATAACTGCATCCCTTATTTACTCACTGAATTGAATGAGGTACCATGCAAGAACCTGAATTAAAAACAAGACAACACTCAAGCTTTTAAACTAATGCCTGTCAAGTGCTGGGCACCCCCCATTACTGTTGCCATGCATATTCAATGAGCTTTTACCAGATATAATCATGAAAGCACCGAAATTCTCAGGCACTGGTGCACCCTGCACCCATCCTTTGCAATGGATGCTGCTGCAAAACACCAGCTGCTGACAGGCACAATCTTATTTTATTGGTGTCCTGATTCTCCAGGCAAGTCAGCCAATGATTTCCCGATCCTTTCCTGTGCTCACAATTTCCCCTGTGCCTGCAACATCTGAATTTTCTTCTTGGCAGCCACAAGGCTCTGTGACATTCACACTTTTATCTTCATTTCAGAGGCATCGGGGAAGTCAGAGGTACAGTGCAGCATAAGGGAAGGCAAATGCCTCTCTGTCTGCCCCAAGGATGGATTGCCATGGAGGTAGCACCTCCTGGGTGAGGAGGCTTGTCTGAGCACATTGCTGCTTGGTACTCATGCCCTCGTGCCGTGCTCCATCCAGCTGACTTACCACTGGGCAGCATGCCAGTTGAAGAGACTGGAACAAGTGTAGCTGGTTAGAAAAATACCTTCCTATAAATCAGTTTTGCTGGTGGCAGCAACGTTTAAACTCCTCCCCAGTTCCAGAGCAAATGGGTCAGGGTTTAATCTCTGCTAAGTTAACTGAGCTATGAAACCACAGGCAAGAGGGCTGGCTCTGCTGTTACTGCCCATTTTCTTGCAGAGGTGGCATGGCAGACCTCACCTGCACAGTTCCCAGGGGTTCCTTAGCTCCAATGTCTTTCCCAAGTTTACTCTAACGATGGTGTAGGAAGGGAGTAGCTTAGGCAGAGGATAGGTCAGAGGCAATTTTTTAGCCTGCGTGATAGTGGATGCCCAAGCATGCCCCATGGCAGCCTCCACTGCTTTGCTCCAAATTCACCAGGTCAGAAGTGAATAGTGTTCATTTCCTTTTCATTCCTCCTTCCATCCACACACGTTCTTCTCTCTTCCCTCTCTTCAGGGTCCAAAAGGCTTGTGGTGATAGCCAAAACAAACAAGACGATATGCACGAGCAGACAGCCAACAGGAAACAAGTCAGTGAGAAGATGCTCTTCCAGAGGGCAATGCAGGCAGTAACCTAATTTGGGTTTCTAAATTACTCTCTGGATGTGCCAGCTTTTTCTTCACTACCACAGCTGAGCTAGTTCAGAAGTTCAGCTTCCTGACTTGGACACCACAAGTGACTGAATGTCGGGGTGCCATCTCCCTGCCCTCCTATCAGTCTCCAAAACAATCCTACTCTTTGCCCAGTTTTATCTCTAAAGAGGGCACTCCCTCATCAGACAGCCTTCCCCAGACACCGTTGCACAGGACAGGTAATGTTCAGGACAGGTAATGCACAGGTAATGCACAGGACAGGTAATGACAGGTAATGTGAAGACACAGAACATTATGTCAGAAAGGGAAAACACTGAATCAAGGGGAAATCAGGACCTCCCCATGCACTGACTCTCATTACAACTCCCCATGAAGACTGTGATTTTCCAAGCAAGCAATATATCTTCGCCAAAAGGATTTGAAACATAATCACACCTCTTATAACTCAGAAAAACAATTACCATGGGTAATTAAATAATTCATAATAAAAAATGACACATACTGACATGCACAAGAAAAGTGCATGTGTTTAATACCACATCCTATGATAAGGAATAACCAGTTTGCTCATTCTGTAATATCAGTCTTAGAATCAGAGTGGTTGACTAGTATACTTTCGGGCAGAGAGCATGGTAACCTTCATGTGGAAAGCAGGAAAGCAAACTCATTGAGAGGTCTGCTACCCCAGGCAGGCATCAGTCAGCAAAAACAACACATGAGTAGGGGCAACATGCTGCTCTGGAAATTAAAAGTCTTGTTTTGCTGAAGGAAAAAAAATAATAAATGTATCCTCAGTAATTTACATGCCATCTGACACGCTTGAGCTTTAATTCTAGGTTGTTAAGTCAGAGCTATTAAAAAACAGGGTTTCTTGTAGCAATTTAGTGCCTTACACTGTTCTAATTTCAGCCCAAGTTGGCAAAGAGAACTGGGGAAAAAAAGCAAACAAAATATCTATGCATTCATGTGATCTTATTTTTTTCTAAATAAAAATTAGTTCCCACACATCAAGTCAGATTCTGAAGTGCCACACTCATTTTTGGCTCCTAGCAACTGTTACATAGATCTGGCCCAGACACAGAGCTGTATTTTTGTAAGCATTTCCACAAAAATACTCTTTTATCTGTTCCAGTTCAGAACTGTATCAATAAGAAAAAGATTTGTCAGAAACATTCACCTATTAAAAGTTGAATTTCATTGAAAACATCCCTGAGATGGCAAATTTTCTACATTTTCTATCAGCCTCAACAGAATGTTCACTCTGCTTCCTCAAGGTACCAAGAAGATTTCATCTCTGCAAAAGTGACTGAAGACTCAGGCTCTCTGTCACATCACTTTGCAGGCTCTCTGCTATACGAGCAGCTCAGTGGGACACACTGTCCTCCACCCTTTACATTTATCGTATATAATATGCCAAAATCATACTTCTAATCAGACATCCGTTTCCTCTCCTGCCCCAGCCCACAAACTCGAAAAATCAAAAATAGAAAGATGGAGGGAGGAAGAAATGAAGCCAAGAGCAAACCTTCTCAGGCAGAAATTTTCACTCTAGTTCTTGCCATCCTCAGAGGCCACAGCCACCCGAAGGTGATGTGACAGCTCAGGAGTTCCTCCTCTGTGTGCAGCCAGCGGTGCCCAGCAGCAAGCCTCAGGAACCTTTGGCAAGCAGGTGAAAGAAGAGGCCAGAAAACAAGTGAATTGTGGAGCCAAGGGAGAAGCATAAGCTCACTCTGAGGCATGAGATGATGAAACGCTGAACTTCACCCTGATAATATGAATCACACATTTGGCCCTCAGACAAACTTCTTGTCTTTCTTTGCTCTTTAATGTGAAAGCATTTTCACTGAGAAATCCTGCCACACAGCAAGGTCACACTTCTCTGAGATCATCCACGCTCAAACACAATCCACCTACCCAAACCACGCAACCTTCGCGAGGGAAACCGTGCAGCACAGCAGGGGTGTTTTTACATAACTGCTACCCTGAACACAGGAGCATGGATAAGAAGGTATTACCTCTGTGGTGAGAGCTCATTACAGAGCCAGACTAACCCAGCAGCGATCCATACTGGGGCAGAGACCTGCCAAGACAGGCTCCAGGAGGTTTGTGTAAGCAGGAGCAGCCTCTCACTGAACTTCTCTGGCTTTGAGCAAGTCACACCTGCCACCAGTTTCTCCCCAGATGAACCAGTGAGAAGAATATTCCCTGGGGTAACTCACAGCTTTGCAACTGAGCCACATGAACCAGGACAATACCAGCAGAGGTGCTTTCTATTAACACTAAACTGCCCTAAAAGCAGAAGCCAGAAATATGATCTGTGAACTTACAAACAAGCGAGCTAAAGGAACACATGGTCAGGTCTTTCCATGATCTGTGATGGAAAGAGGATAAATTAGCAAAGACATTTCAGAGGTCACACCTAAACAACTCAGGAGTCTCCACTCCATTTACACAAGTGACAATTAGCAGAGAGACACAGGAACTGGAGCCACTCGCAGTAAGAGAAGGGTAAGCACAGCGCATTTTGGCAGCCCTACGTGAGCTTTAATGGGGTAACTGTCAGGTAACAGCAGCAGCACGGTGACAGAGTGAAATGGGAGCTGCTTAATCTCCTACGTCTGTGTTGCTGCGTTGAGCACAGGGGCTTGGTTATCTTCGCATGGTGAAGTGTTATACTGCCATTCTGTTCAAGACATGAACGAGTCTAATATAGGTCCTTATTTGCTGTAGACGTACTCTTATCTCTATCCTGTGAAAATGTTCTCCAGTACTGGCAGTGCTAGGATCTGGCAACACAATTTCTTCCTGTAAGCAAGTCAGGCTGTGACAAAAGCTAACTAAATTCGACCCAAAATGCAGGACACGTGTCTCTGTGAAATCTTTTTCTCAAAAGTTCCTAAGAATTGATATATGGAATGGAAAGCAAGAGAGGAACATAGAACAGCAGAGGAGAGGGAGAAAGAAAAGAGAATGATACCATTTCACTGTTGGAAATGTAGAAGAGATGGGACTGAGAATGCATCACATGCTGAACATGCTACAGCACTACAGTAAATGCCAAAAAATGTGACAGATACAGAAGATACAAAAATACAGCACATTCCCCTTCATTGCATGCTATTTTGGTGGCAAACAAAAAAGAATAAAAATTAAAAACTTATTTCTTCCATAAACTAGACGAGGTTTGTCAGAGTTCAATGTCCTGGCACTCCGGGCACCCCAGAGAGGAGTATTGTGTCCAGTTCTGGACCCCAACACAAGAAGGACATCAAACTGTTGGAGATGATCCGAGGGCTGGAGCACCTCTGCTATGGGGACAGGCTGAGGGAGTTGGGGTTGTTCAGCCTGGAGAAGAGAAGGCTCCAGGGAGACCTTAGAGCACCTTCCAGTGCCTGAGGGGCTACAAGAAAGCTGGGGAGGGACTTTTTAGAAGAGCATGGAGCGATAGGATGAGGGGTAATGGTTTTAAACTGGAAGAGGGGAGATTTAGACTAGATATTAGGAAGAAATTCTTGACTGTGAGGATGGTGGAGACCCTGGCCAGGTTGCCCAGAGAAGCTGTGGCTGCCCCCTCCCTGGCAGTGTTCCAGGCCAGGTTGGATGGGGCTTGGAGCAACCTGGGCTGGTGGGAGGTGTCCCTGCCATGGCAGGGGGTTGGAATGGGATGAGTTTTGATGTCCCTTCCAACCAGAACCTTTCTATGATGCCATGATTCTATGATCCAGGCACCCCAGGGAGGCAGGGAGCACATTACCACCTTGCCACCTGCACGCCATTTCTTACATGACCACCATTTCCCCACATAAAGTACTGGGGGAGGTGCACACTGAACATGTCACCAGTGGGGAGGAGGGATGAACTCACAGACACACAAGCTCACCAAAGTGCCCCCAGGCCAGTGCATTGCACAGCCCACAAACCAGCCCTGCCACAGAGCCCCTGGCCAGCGACAGCCCCAGAGGACACCCCCTTATTCCCACAAACACAGCTCTTCCCTCTAAAATGTGTTTAGAGGTGACAAACCCACCACTTCTCCAAGGGCTGTTGTTCCCCTAGATTCCTGGGTTTATTGATGGCTTTTACCTTCTGGCCTCCCCAGAGGCTTCATTTGGGGAACCAGCATGCAGGCTAATGTCCAGACCAGCAGGAGGACACTGAAGTGAGCCTGGTGCTTCTGGGAGGCCCCATCCCCAAGGAGGTCTCAGGGGGCTTTCCCTACACCATGGCTGGGGAGAGCCATGTGGACAGGGCTGCTGGAAGGGCTGGCCTCACCCTGAGCTGCTTTGTCCTTTCCCAAAATACCTGCTGGAGCCTGAGCATGCTTCTCCCCTCGGCTCTTTGCAGTCCTAGCTTGCATCTTTTGTCTACAAATATCAATATATTCCCCCCTCCCCTCTCCACAGAATGAGGTGTACACACAAGCCCTTACTTTTTTTTTCCCCTCTCAAATTTCCACCTCGCTTTCCTTCTATCAAAGTACTTCTGGTCCTCTCACCACCTCCAGCACAGAACAGCATTACATTTTTAGCACTCAGTACTTAACCTCACTATTTACGCTTTTCTTTTTGTTTGGTCTATTATATCTAGGGAGAAAACATTTCCATTAATGGACATGGTGTTAATTCAGTCAGAAAAACTTCAGTATCCTGAATTCCAAATTCTAATGAAAATATCACTCTTCCATAAAAAGAAACCACATTTAATAGGAAAAGAATGCACGTATACGCATGCAGAGCGTGGTGTAGAGTGAGAAACCATAGGAACAGAATCCTCAGGAGCAGAAAGAGTGTTGGCCTGAGCTAGACAGAAAGGCTGCAGCCAGGACCCCTGCCCTGGCTGAGGATGCTGCTGCTCAGATGTGGCCTTGACACTCTTTGGGCATGTCCACCTTTGCTAGTGCACTGCATGCAGCACTCTGCTATACAGTTATTTTAACCCAATGCTGCTGTGAGCTAATTAGCCCTGCTGAAATCCAAGATGGTCAGGATTAATAATTAGTGCTTTATCACTGAGGAAAGCACCATGTTTTTGCAGCTGCCTCAGTTGGAGACTCATACCCTTCTCCTTTTACACCTCCTCATTCACAACTCCCACGTGTCCTGATGGGCACAGAGCACTGCCCATGATCTTCAGCAGTCCTAGTAAGACAGTCCTCCCACAGCTTACACCGTGTGGGCGTTCTTCCCTCCCAGGGGGCGGCAGTTTGTCTCGCAGCAGCCAGTACCAGGTCCTCCAGGAGCACAGAAGGCAGAGACAGGTGAGGAGTGCTAAGCTACATCCGTCCCTCCTCAGCCTGCCCAGGCACTCACCCACCATGGGCAGTGGGGGTGGATGGAGAGGTGGCCTGGGAGGGATAATGGTAGGGCACATCCACACTATAGTCACTGGTAGGATGCTCAATAGCAAGGGGAAACAAGTTTAATCTCCTATATTCGAGGCATATGTTGCCTCAGATCTATAAAAATAATAGCAGCAATACTTTATGTAGAAGAAGAACCAAACAAATTGAGCAGTTAAGCAAATTCTGTGCAGATGTCTCAAAAAATAACAATTTATACCTCAGTGAATACTACTTTGTTATTGTTTCCTGCACACTTTATCATATAGGCATTGAGTACAGAATTTCCAGCAGTATACATTGATTTTAATATTTTCTCCTCATGGAAAGTAACAAGATAGTGGGCACCTTGAAATATGGCAAAGGAATGAGAAAAGTTCCTGACTAATTAATGTAATTCTTGAAATGTCAAGCATTCCTTTAAAGTAATAGATGAGCTTATTAGATAATATAATTATTGCATTAGGATAAAAACATTTAAAATTGTATTTATTTAGGGCAGGTGCTTCAAGAACACCCGAGTCATCACACAAAGTAAAGATTACAAGTGGTTACAGTCCTTGCAAGGCATTCCCTCTCAGTCCCTTTTCTTTTTCTGCCCTGACTTACAACTTAAAATCTTTCATCAAAATGTATTCACTGACCATTCACACCCACAGAAACAATGGTCACATCACGCTGGCAGTGTCCAGACAAACATGAGAGCTGCTGGGGGATGCACAGGCAGAGCAGAGCACATGCCTGGTCTCACCACTCATGGCTTGTATTAATAGCAATGTTCTCTCTCTTAGAATCAACAGCCTTGGTTGGAAAAGACCTCTAAGATCATCAAGTCCAACCATTAACCCAGCACTGCCCAGTCACCACTGCCCCATGTCCCTCAGCACCTCATCTACACTGCTCTGAAATCCCTCCAGGGATGGGGACTCCCCCACTGCCCTGGGCAGCCTGGGCCAGTGCTGGGGAACCCTTTGGAGAAGAAATTTTTCCTAATATCCAATCTAAACCTCTCCTGGCACAACTTGAGGCCATTACCACTCATCCTGTCACTAGTTATTTCCTAACAAAGGCAGCACTGTGAATTCCTCTGTCCTCTCCTGTCTTCAAAGGGCACCTGACTAAAATTCAACTATGATAACTCTGTTCTAATCCCTTGGTATGGACTTTAAAGGAGAAGGGGTTAAATTCTTACTTGCCACAGCACTGACTATATGGGTTAATTACAGGCAGCTTCTCTTTCCAGTTATTTTTCAATTTTATTTTGCATATAAAACTCAATTCTCCATACATATTATAAGCACGCTACCTCTGAATTCCCTGAACAGGGTGTGGACAGCAGCAGCAAGGGAAGTTTAAACAAGAAAATGGTTTGCACAAGTGCTGTGAGAAGTCGGAATAACTGTACCATAATGAAAACGTGTTGGAATGAATTCATTGCCATCTGTCTTTATTTTGCTAACCAGCTCAATCAGACACCACAAATATACTCAAACATGAGAAAAATATTTAAATTATTTCTGCTACGTCCTTTTTCAACATGTAACTCCCAGTGTCACTGTTTTTAACGGTACTGAATTCCCATCAATAGCACTGAATTCATTTGTGCAAAGCCTTTGGAATATATCTGTACAACTTCAAATCCACATTAACAGCATAATGCCAAAAAGCCCACAGTAAAAGTTACAATATTACAAATATTTTAAAGCTTCAAGGAAGCATGACAAAAATCTGATCCCTCCAGGATTTCCTCATCTCCCTTATGAGGAAAGGCTGAGGGAGCTGGGTCTCTTTACCTTGGAGGAGACTGAGGGGTGACCTTATTAATGTCTATAAATATGTAAAGGGTGAGTGTCATGAGGATGGAGCCAGGCTCTTCTCAGTGACATCCAATGATAGGACAAGGGGCAATGGGTGCAAGCTGGAACATAGGAGGTTCCACATAAATATGAGGAAGAACTTCTTCCCAGTGAGGGTGACAGAGCACTGGCACAGGCTGCCCAGAGAGGTTGTGAAGTCTCCTTCTCTGGAGACATTCAAACCCACCTGGATGTGTTCCTGTGTGACCTGATCTAGGTATTCCTGCTCTGGCAGGGGGATTGGACTAGATGATCTTTTAAGGTCCCTTCCAATCCCTGACATTCTGTGATTCTGTGAAAAAATACCAAATGAAACTTTGTTCCTTAGTGTCAAAGTAATTAAAAAGCCCTACAGCTTTTGTAGTTGATGGATAGGAAAAAGCTCGAAACAAAAATAGTGGGTAGCTCTACCACAACAGTTCTCTGGTAAAACATAATCCTAGAGAATGAGAAAGAAATGATGGAGAAAGAGGCAAACTGAGGAAAGAAAATGGACTGTAAGAAAAATACAGAAAACAATAAGGAGAAACTATCTGAAAACCACTAATGGAAGAGGAGGACACAAATGCCCTCAGCATGGGATGGTGCCCTGGAAGGCCAGCTGTCCCCACACCCCATCCCTCACCATGTGCCTTTCCGGGCAGCCCCAGCCCTTCCTGATCCATGTGGCACAAAGCAGGAAAGGGCTGTGGTGGTTCAGACCCTGCCAGGACCTGAGACCATGTTGCTGCTTCTAGGACCACTAGACAAGATAAGCCTCAGCAGCCACACAGAGACAGCTCATTTCTTCCCATCCTTCACCCTGAGAGACAGCTTCAACCCTCCCAGCCTCCAGCCCAAGGAGGCAGAGCTACAGCAAGTGCCACCCCTCTGAGCAGACCCTGTGCCATGCTTAGCCCTTGCACATCCATCCCACAGCCATGTGCTGCAACCTCAACCAGCAGAAGTTTCATTTACTGCAAACGGGACACAGCCACAGACCATGGCTCTGCAGCACCTGAGGGGGGAGTTAATGCTCAGGAACTGGTACAGAGTGAAGGTTTACAGCACATATCTGCTCCAGAGCTTGGCTTGTGTAAAAAGAAAGGCATTCTAAAGGTGAAATGCATCCCCTCCTCCCAGCACACCACCACATCGCTCTCTTAAACACTGACAGGGCAGTAACCAGCACCAAGTAACCACCAAACTCTTCTCCCACAGACTCACCTTCTCTGCTCAGCACTCCTGGTCCACTGGGCCACCAAAGCAGGGCAAATCTTCAGCAAGAGAAAGCAATTAGAAGGATGCAGAATAAAGGACTCCTACCAGCAAGTGCCCAGACTTGCACACTCACCAACCACCTAGCATGGCTCACCACAGCAGGTCTGAACGTTTGTCCCTCTGTCGAGGGCTGGCTGGCAGGAGCACAGCAGCCAGAGCACAGGCAGAGAAACACTGTGGGTTCAGCTGAGCAGGGTGCAGGGCAGCACTTCTCACCCCCTGGTACGAATGATTTACACAGGGAGCAGATTCTGAAAACCCGTGGTGCTTGGTAGTTCAGATGCCTACTCCAGCTCCAGTTTTGGGAAAGGCACCCAGAGTCCCTAGGGAACACGTGAAAGGCAGAGATTTTCATTCCTGTTCATTAGTGGTTATTTAGGGTGAGAGGCAAAGTCTCAAGTTCTCTCTGTTTGAGACACCTTATAGCAGGCTTCTGTCCCCAGCACTCCTTCCCCTCCACCAGTCTCGTACACATCACTGCTGCTACCACCACAAATGAGAGAGCTGATGGGGACTGCTGAGTGCAACAAAACCTCTGTGCTGTACACAGGAGAGGTGCGAGTGTATTAGCAGGGGGAAAATCAGCACTTCACTGAGGTTCATGACTTGAACAGCGGAAAAACATGAAGGAAAGTTCTGCTGACTCTTGGCATTTTAGTCTTTTCTCCTGAATTTGTATTTTCCACCACATGCAGACAATACTAAATTTGGAATTCTTCAGCTGTGCCCAGCAGTAAAAACATGTAGTCCTCTAATGCTGCCTCTTGTGAAATCTTTGAGTCTCTGGCACAGCATCTTTCTTGCTATCACAGGCTAAAGATACAGAGCATTGCTTGGTGCACCCTAGAGACTAAATTTATTTTATGCAAATAAACATTTCAAAATAACTTGGAGGAGTGGCTGGAGCTACGCCATCAGGCACTCCAGGATACAACCACCACTGCACTGCCAGTCTAAGCGTGAGCAGTTGAACCCCAGCACGGAGCAAGAGCTCCCAGAAGAGCCAAACCAAACCCAGGAGCCCGTACCTCAGCACCTGCCTGGGATACCAGCAGTGTTGGAGAGATAACAGAAAGCTTCCCTGAACCAGAGAGGAAAGTCAGAAGCAATGCTGACATCCAAAAAACTCAAGGACAAGCCACACAGGGCCACTCTCAGAGGAGAACAAAGATCACAAACACACTGTTACTGGGAGGAAAGATCCAAGTATCCTCCTGAAAAGGAACTGGGAAAGGAAATCACAGAATCACACAAAAAATCAAGAAAAGAAAAAAGAAATCTAAAACACCAAAGTACCTGAAACAGAAAGAAACGTCAGGAAGAGCTTACTTCATTGAAAACTCTGTAGCTCACAGGCTGACAAATGGAAATTTGGGAGGGTATTTGTTTTTATCCCTTCAGCAGTTTGGCACTGATGCTTTAGAGCACCTCATCCACTGCTCCAGCTGTGATCTGTTTGCCATCAGAGGACCAAACACAGCACACTGCCAGGTGAAGGATGTTTGAGTCTGGGAAGTTCAGCACAGTCTAGGTGGAGGAGATTCTGAACAGTGTAGTTCAACAGCCTCTCAGGTCCCTAATTTTTCATCTAAATCCTTTCTTAAGGAATAAGTCTTTCAGCAACCTTTCCTTTACACACACACAAAAGATCATTTAATTCAAAATGATGAAGAAAGCAAAGGTCAAAGAAAGTTTCAATCTCTCATTACAAATAATAACAACTAGCTCTAGCCCTTACACTGATTTAATTCTAAAGGGTAATTAAAAGCTTGCAAACTCAGTACCCAGACCATTGTATGCCAGAAAGCCAGACACGTGCTGTGAGTAATGGGATGGCTGAGAGCTCTTCCAGTTTACCATTTCTCTTTATCCAGATAATGGGTTGATAGAAACTACAAATGCAGAGAGATATTTGATAAGGGAGTGCTCGTTATGAAAAGATGGCTTAAGATGCAGATGTGGAAAACTGGAATATGCCCCAATCCTCTTACAGAGGGTAATTCCCACAGCCCTCGTGCCCTGAATGTCCCTTCACAAACTCTTCTTGCTTTCACAATACAGCTAGATCAGCTCCTAAAAACCAGTCTTCTGGAAATACGCAAAAAACAGGACGCCCACAAAGCCTATGAAAGGCAGTGGTGTGTGTGGCTTATAAAGTACCCAGATGTGAGGCAAACACAAGCAGAAGTTATCTACTATAAAATATTCAGTAACCAGCCCATTATCAGACATTCTCATCATAACAACCTCCCAGCAGAGATTGCAGTATTAAAATTGGGACGTTGATAGCTTCCTCTAATAACTTTGGCCTAAAAACATAAGCTGCTTTTACATTTTTAATTACAACTGGATTTTATTCTGGGCCTATAATCCTTTTCCAGCAATTGGATTAATGCAAATAGCGATTTAAAGGAAGAAAAAAAAAATATAATCCAGTGAAAGCAAAACTGGACCAGCAGAGGAGAGCCAGAGCCTCCAAGGAGCCCTTTGCTACAGTGGGACTCAAGGAGAGAGGTCAGAGTGGAGCTTCATCAGCTCCCACCAGTCACCACCATCAGGTGCAGGACTGAGCTTTGAGGGGGTTATGTCCCAGGTCCCCTTGGAAAAATACCTGGAGGTGAAGCACTGCTCTCATGGTACTCTCTGCACTGGGTACACTTTTTTTTTTCCCCCAAACATCAGAAAGTATTTTTCAACATTTCATGTCAGGTCTTTATTTGTACTAATGTAGACTCAGGGCAGGCAATGAGACAAGGCTGCTGAGATGACACCACCATCTTCTGATATAACTGCCAGAGTTTTCCATGGTCGAGGAAATTTTTATTTTCATAGAATCACAGAATGGTTTGGGTTGGATGGGACCCCAAAGCTCATCTTGTTCCAACCCCCTGCCATGGCAGGGACACCTCCCACCAGACCAGGTTGCTCCAAGCCCCATCCAACCTGGCCTGGAACACTGCCAGGGAGGGGGCAGCCACAGCTTCTCTGGGCAACCTGGGCCAGTGTCTCACCACCCTCACAGCCAAGAATTTCTTCCCAATATATTATGTAAATCTCCCCTCTTTCAGTTTAAAGCCATTACCCCTCATCCTATCGCTCCATGCCCTTGTAAAAAGTCCCTCCCCAGCTTTCTTGTAGCCCCTTCAGGCACTGGAAGGTGCTCTAAGGTCTCCCTGGAGCCTTCTCTTCTCCAGACTGAACAACCCCAGCTCCCTCAGCCTGTCCCCATAGCAGAGGTGCTCCAATCCTCTCATCAGCTTCATGGCCTCCTCTGGACCTGCTCCAACAGCTCCATGTCCTTCTTGTGTTGGGGAACCCAGAGCTGAACACAGCACTGCAGGTGGGGTCTCACAAGAGCAGAGGGGGAGAATCCCCTCCCTGGACCTGCTGACCACGCTTCTTTTGATGCAGCCCAGGATATGGTTGGCTCCCTGGGCTGCATTTTCTCTTCTTTCTGTTCACAGTGATGTCTCTGCAGACTGTATACCAAGCCTGATGAGGGGACACAGAACAAACTCAGAGGAAAGCAAGCTTTGTTGGGTCTGCGGCTCCTGGAGCACCTTGCAAGCACAGTAAACGAAACAAAGCACTATGTATTATAATCACCATCATCTATGCAATAAATCTGATGCAGAGGAGCACATTTCCTCACTCTTGGCTATAGCATGTCTGTACATGAAGACTGCAGCACACAGCCCACTGCATGCCAGCGAGAGCAACACTGGGTCTAGGGCAGGAAAACCATCTCCATCAGCCAGCGGCTTTAGCCATTTTATTCTGTCTTCTCCCCAGCGTAAAACAAACATGTAATAATACAAAATATCATCATTAGTAATCCAATGAAAGGCAAAGCTTCTAAAAACCTCCCACTAATTGAAATAATGCTTTCAGTAGCAACTGGAATAATACCCAGTGCAGTTTGTGAGCATTCCTCACCGTCACTGCAAAGATGTCCCATGCTACCCTCACCCCTTTTAAATTCCATTTCAGTGAGGTGAAAGAATCGCAGTTTTCTAATGCAGCTCCTGTCCTTAAATGGGGCTTCAGGTCAGGAAAGCAGTTTTTGGCCCATTACAGATTCAGACTACATCCAGTTGGGAACGGACTTCCATTTTTGCAGCCTCCACAAGTCACTTCGAGTGCAAGATTTGCCCGCGTAACTGTTGTTGGTTTTAAATGACTAATTCCTTGTATTTTAGCACTTAGGAGGATAACTACTATTCACACAAGCATTCAGGATGTCAAAAACCACTTAATGAAAAACCCCATCATTTAAAAGTGCCAGTTCACAGCAGACAAAAACATAACGTGGCTCTGCATTTGCTGATTCAAATGACTAGAACTGCCTGAAACAAAAGCCCAAAATTAAAGCACTTCTTATGAAACAACACTTTCAAAACACTGGAATAAAAATGATAGGTTTTTTAATTAAAAACAAAACCAGAAAAGTCAGTTTTGCTTTGCTCTTTTGCTTAAAAAAAGCGACAGAAACCCAAAACGTAAATGTTGATACAAGATTTACACAATATTTTCCTGTTATATGAAAAAGGTCATTTTTCCACGCTAAGTAACAGAATAAAGCACAAAATGTGCCAAAAATAATTTAAACACAATGTCAGTAATATAATATATGAACCTAAAATGAATGGCCTCGCTATCAGGGGCCAAAATCAGATTCCTGTCCTGCATAGGTCCTGCTAATACTTTGTGGAGGTCTGGAGAACAGCAATGACCTTGTGAGTTCTTGCCCCTGCCTTGTTTTCACTGATGAACTGTACCCACAACACAATTTTTGGACCCTATCTCATACATAAAACTAGCATGTGTGCATACCAAATAAACTTCTAAATGCTACCAAAAAAAAATTTAAAAAAATCCCATATTTCTTGCAGGAATTTTATCTCCTTATCAGGTGTAAACTGAGCTCCATTATGTCCACATTGCATGCGCTGTGTATGTGAAAAATACACACAGCATGTACAATGAGGACACTATAAAGCCAGAGCAGAGAGGTCAGAGCAAGTTGCTTCATAAAGGAAAACCAGTTTCTGGTGGCCCAAGCACTGTGGCAGTGCTGGGAACTGGTCTGTACTGGAAGAAGAGTTGGTGTAGACAAAAAGCAATCCCAAAGATTCAATTGTAGAGGAAAATAACTATTTCAAAGCTGGTGAGGGAGTGCATGAAAAGGCCTTGTAAGAAGAAGGCGTACGGGAAATAATGTAAGTTTAATTGCAATTATCAATGTATCAGTCTAATGGTTCTGCGGTGTTACTGGAAGCCAACAGATTTTTCAGTGCCTTAAGCAGAAATTTTAAAAATGGCAGCACTTGCATATTTTTTTTAGACACTTGCTCTATTACATGGATCTGTAAAAATGCATTATTCTTAATTGCCAGGAACACGCTGCAAAAGGTGAAACAAATCACACAATCCTGTCAGCTGCAAAGTATTTCAAACCTTCTGTAAAACAGTGTTAAAAGTATATTTTCAGAGCTTTTTTGCTTCAGGCTTACAATAAAGCTTCCTTTATTAAAGCCCACAGATGTTTTTATGGTTATTGTAACAAGGTATATATAAAATCATAGTAGAAAAGATGGGCTGGAGGCATATTAGCAATCTCTGACAAAAGATTAAAATGCAACAGACACATTAATAAATTTCAAATTTAAAAAAAAAAAAAAAAGACTAGCAAAAAAAAAAGATTAAAAATAAAGTAATACCACGCTGCACTTCCTCCTTCCATCTCTCACTTTGTCTCTGACAACAGGAGGAAGATGACATTTGCTGCATGCCTCAAGGGCTCACAGAACTGTTCTTCCTGGCATAAGGGTAACAGCAGGGTGGTTTCCAGAGGAAATGACCCTCATAAAAGGAGGATTTTCCAGAAATTTCTTCCCATTAATGCTCCCTAGAAGTTTCCTCCTTTTTTTTTGTCCTAAGGGAGAGGTATGTCAGAGGGAAAGCAGTACAGTATTCTTACACTCACAATATTTTCAAAACCATCATCTGTCGCCAGCTTCAGTCCTCTCCTCAAATATTAGGAGAGCAGGTCAGAAATGAACAAGAATTCATAAGGTTCTTCGTACCTAATATTAGGTCCTTGCTATTTCCTCACCTTCCAGAAATCTTTTTCATAGCATTTAATCTGTCATTATGTGAATTAAAAACATACAAGCATCTTTATTTCACAAATGAGGAACTTAAGCTAGAGAATTAAATTTTTCTTACTATTTGTCACTACCTTTTAAAATATTCAAGACAGCTTTGAGCACACTCAGCAGCCTGAATATATGTTCACAAGTCTGAGTCCCCAGCCAATAACACAGCACGTCTACTCTCATACTCTTCACCCTAGTATAAGCGGTTTATCTCAGCTGAGCCTGTTTCTCCAGAGTCAAGGATCCCCCTTCACCTGAAACAAGGTCAGAACTGCAGGAGTGAAGCCAGAACTCAGCTTTTCCAGGCAAACACAATCTTGTTCAACAGTTGGTTTAATTCATTTTTTCTAATAACTGAGAGAATTCTAACTCATTGCACTCATATGTTGCTATGGCAGCGTAAGATATAGCATAGCAGTTTCTATGAATCCAGTCAGATTCCAAATTGCAATTCTTCTTTCCAAGCATTAATTCACAGAATGATAACTAAAAGTCAGATTAAAATTTGTTCTTTCACACCAAGCAGAATAAAAAGTGCAAGTTTCCTATTCTTGACCTAAAGGAATTGCTTGGCCATTGTAAAAGTAACATTGACTGGCGTTTCAGCCCACCCCAAATGTTCTGTGTGTTCAGCAAAACAGATCCCTTCGCTGATACCCTTCCAAGGTCAGTGAGCCCTGCCTGTTCTTGGATCAAAGGCAGCCTCTGCCAGGGGCTACAGAAAATAAAAAATCCAAACCATAGCCTCCTCTTAGCGCCTACTGATCGTTACGGTTCCCTACCTGACGCGCAGAATGAGAGAACCAGCTTACTGCAGAGACAACTGGTAGCAGCACACAGCATTTAGACTAGAGAGCACCTGTCCTTCAAAATGCCAAAGTCCCACACAGGTGTGTCGTGCTATCAGACAAGGTAGTAATTTTTTTTTTGTATCAGAGCAATTAAGCAGCTGAAATCCATACCCTTAAAATAAAAAAAACACTTGTAAAGAACTCATTGCTATCCACATCACCCATTTCTGTCTATCCTTCAGAAAAAGGCTCACATTCTTCTAATAAACAGAGGCTGCAATCTCTGCAAGTCAGTAGAATACAGAAGATGGTTTGAAGAGCACAGAGAGGTTTGCTAGAAGTACAGAACTGAAACCCTGCTTTGTGTGCAGCACCAGGGAAGTGGCTTCCTCTTCCCCCCAGGAACCTCTCTCATGAATTCAAGAAGTCTGAACTGCATCTTCATAAAATGCAAAAATGATGGTGTTCTCATTTACCAGCCCTCTTGGCAGAAGAAGATTGAAATTTAGATCAAGTGTAGGTATATGTAATTACCCAAATATATTTTCTATATCAAGCAGATAAGAGGTCCTATTTAGTATCCATTACATTTGAATGAACAAATACAACCACTGAATGCAAACCTACATTCAGAATATTTAAAATTTCATACAGTGAAGCCACTGACAATTTTTGAAATACTGAATTATGAATCCCATAACACCTCAGGCTCATGGAACAGAAAATGATGAAAAACTATATAGGCTAGGAGCTAATTTTAAAGGTCATTTGAAAACTTTTCATATGTTTCCATAAACTACCAGATGGACAAAAATGAGAACAAATCAAGGACAAATTCAATATATATTAATCCATCATGTTGCCATATACAGTATTAGCTTCTCAGTTATATAATGCCTATGCACATTCAGTTTCTAATTTTATAGAAGAGGCAAGTCTTCTTATTATATCTAAGGAGCATATCCATCTACAGGGCAGATTAACTATTCAGTTACTCTCAAACCTGTTAATCAAGCACACGCAATCACGTTGCTAACGGCGTTTGGCACACACACTATTTCTTTCTCTTAACAGATTTATCAATGTTACAGGAACACTGACCTTTTTTCTTTTATTCTAATAAAATAAAGCAAAACCTGAAAGCTTCCAGCCCACTGCATATCATCATGTGACAATAGATACTTGGCACATGCCCACTGACTAGGCTCTGAAAAGGGGAGACTCACCAGCCCCAAACTGGAGATGTGTGTCACATTGTCAGGTTTCTGGGTTCAAACTCCAAGTGGCAGGGAGCACTTGTACCCAGAGCAACTGGAGAAGGGTCCCTGGGATACAGACAGGTCCAAAGTGGCATCTCAGACCCCACACCCCAACCTTGAGCTGCCAGAGCCCCAGTACCCCTAAAAAACTCATGGTGTAGGGGCATGTGTGAAAGGGTTCAGAAAGCCAGGAGATGGCTGAGGTCTCTCACCCATGGTGAAAGAGGAGATGCAATCTGGCAAGAGAAAGGTGACAGAGGGTGCTGCCAGCAAAAGCTTCACAGCTGGTGATGACCACTGTGAGGTGGCCGATGGAGTACAGTGTTCAAAACCCACCAGCAGCTGGTCCTTTTGACCATCAGCCCAGTGCAGCAGTGGTATGGGCTCCTAGGGATTTTTCCAGGCTCACACTTGCTGCTCGCCACGTCGCTTTGCCAGACCCAGCACTTACCCTGCACTGCTTATACGGCCCTAAAAGACCTCTGCGCTACAGCACTGACCATCAGAGGGTCCATCTGCTTAAAGGTGTTCATACTGCCTGAACTGAAGAATTATGTTAAGAGAAGGTGAATTATTAATGAAAACTAACATAAAACTCACTTTTCTTCCATGGCATGAATCCAAAGTCTGGTAGTTAATGTTTCCAAGCATCACCTGAGCCAGCTCCAATTTTACTAATTAATGAACAGCAACTGTCCTTACCCTTTAAAGCATTCTGGCAACAGAAATCCCCAAACTCAGCATTGAAGAGGAGGTCATGCCCAGCCTGTCACCCACTCCAATGGACACATTTGGTCTCCAAAGCTTAGGGGGGGGCATCTTTTTCCTCTTTGAACCACTGCAAGGCTTATTTGGAGGGCATCTGCTCTGGGACAGTGTACAAGCCAGCTGCCTTCCTAGAAGAGGAGCTTTACCATGCCCAGAGGTTGCACTGTGGCCCTTCCACCCCACAGCTCTGCACCCACCACCTGGGAGCAGAGATGGGGAGGCACCTGCCCTCTCTTCTCTTTCCAGCTTCTGCAGCTCTCTTACCTGCCTGCACACGATTTAGGTGGCACTGTCCTCTAAGAGATGCAACTGCTCAGAGTAGCTCAACATTTACTTTTATGAAAACATGCCATTTCACATAGAAAATACTATCATGTTAAATAAAGAAAACTGATTATTCTGAGATCAATCTAATTTTTTTCTGCAAACAAATATTAAAAAAATGAGCACTGAGAATGCTAAAACAATTCTCACTTCTGCAATGGAATTTGAACAGACTATTATGAGTAAACAGGATTTCAGAGAGCATTTTCTTTTTTTTCCTAAAATCCCGTGCTATGAAGCCTTGTTTGAAATTCCACAGAAGCCAGGTATGTATTAGTTTTCATCTTCTTTCTGGGATTTCATTAGTCCTAAAAATAAAGCAACTTTTGCATACATAATTTTCATCATACTACAAAGCATCAGTATGACTTCGCTTATAAAAATAGACAAGAATTTAGAATACTTAGGCCTACCCAGCCTCCCAGTATTTCTATTTCCCATTATAAAGCCTCATAAAACTACCAGGCAAATATAAGCAGCCACTTCTTCCAATAGCAACATGTTCTTCATGCCCTTACTTCATTTCCTTCAACCACATTTCTTGTTCTAAAATAAAATCAAGAACTTCCTGCAGAAAGGGACCACAAATAGGCTCACAATAAAAAGTTTCTCCCAGTTTCACAAACGCACACATGGGCAGAACCGGAGTGTGCTCAGTCCCTCTCTGAAATCTGGCTTGCAACTCTGTCAGAAGTTACTGGTCTCAAAAAAAATATCTGACAGATTCAGCACAGCTCATGGATCACGGATGTTCATGAGTCAAAACAAAAGGACTCTGAATTTACAGTACTCTCCATTTTCAGTACAGGAGACAAAGGTTTGATAGACTGGAAGCAGGAAAAAGCCAAGTCTCTGCTCTTCAAGCAGAACCTGTGCGCCACATTGTACGTGTGAAGGCAGCCAGATATTAAATGGGCAAAGTAAAACAGAAGAAAACACAAAATAAAACTTCATACCCACAATAACTGTTCTTTCAGAAAACACTCTACAGAGCATGACTGTTCCGACAACCAACTACTACCAACATGGGCTATGCTACAGAAGTTAGTGTGTGAGCATCTAGTGGCAGGGTATCTGCTGAGTGAGAGACCGCAGCTGTGAAATGCAGCTGAAGAGAATAGTAAAAGCACTGGGGAAGTGCATAATCTTTTTAAAAATCTATTCCTGCATAACAGGTGAGCTCAAGCATGTGTTTTCACCAGAAAATTCAAAATGATGTTATGCAATGCACAGAGAAATCCATCAAAAATGCATTTCTTCAGAACATAAAACACCACACACGGATGGAGGTGCCTGGCTCAGACACTCAGTGCCCTTCCCCAAACATCACAAGGGCTGAGGTAAGGGTCACCAAACTCCCCACAACACTGCCCAGGTTTGGTCTTTCCATTTTGCCTCCTCCTTGCTAGCAGGCAAGGAGGCAGGCATCTGCCACCACGCTACAGCCAGAGACACACGGAGGTGGGACATGTCAGCTGGAGAAGCTGGATGGCACTCATCAGGGAAGGAAAGATGGGCAGGGGGCTGGCAGAGCTGTCACACACAGGACCACTAGGTGAAGCGGATGGAGTATCCCTGCACACAATGCAGTCACACCTCTGCCTGCAGTGCAGATGCACCCTGAGAGCACAGCACTTGATGGACGTCAACTCTAACACAACCTGGCAAGCTTTATATTCCTGAACACATCTCAGCACCTCGCATCTATGACAGCAACCAAAGCTCCAGAAGGAAGATGGTCACTTTGATGGTTAGGGTAGATGCTGGTCAAACACTGAAATCATCTTAGAGATGGTCATAAATACACTAGCTACTTCACAAAATCACCTTTTGCAAAATGCTAGCCAGGCTAAGATCTAGCAGTGCAATATTTACAGGCATCACATGCTAGATGCTCTCTGGCAACAATAAAGCACCTGGGATGCTCAGTGCTGAACTAAATGCTTCCTGAAGAAGACAGACTGTTTTGCGTAAGCTTCTGTAAACTACATTTTATAAAATCTCCCTTTAAACCCACCTTTTCTCCAGTGATAGCACGTTTGCCAAGTCATAACTTTTGGCACTTTTTATTTCCATTAAATTGTAAAAAATAGTGAGATAATGGGAAAGCTGAGGAAATCCAGTGCTGATGTACTACTACAATTAATTAGAAATATCTCCAAATCATCACTGTGGGGCAAACCAATTTGAATATGCAAGGTTGCAAGTTTCTGCCATTTGTGTAAAAGTATCAAAGGTTGGAAAAGACCATGAAGTTCATCAAGTCCAACCATAAACCTAACACTGACAGTCCTCGACTACACCATATCCCTGAGCACTGTGTCAACACAACAAACACCTCCAGGGATGGGGCCACCACCACTGCCCTGGACAGTCCATTCCAATGTCTGACAACCCATTCTGTGAAGAAATTCTTCCTAATATCCAGTCTAAAACTCCCCTGGTACAACTTGAGGCCATTACCTCTTGTCTTATTGCTTGTTACTTGGTTAAAAAGACTCATCCCTTCCTCTCTACCTCCTCCTTTCAGGTACTTTTAGAGGGTGATGAGGTCTCCCCTCAGCCTCCTCTTCTCCAGACTGAACCCCCCAGTTCCCTCAGCCGCTCCCCCTCACACTGTGCTCCAGACCCTTCCCCAGCTCCGTTGCCCTTCTTCAGACACACTCAAATATTTCAATGTTCTTTTTGTAGCGAGGGGCCCAAAACTGAACACAGTACTCAAGATGTGGCCTCACCAGAGCCGAGTACAGGGGTAAGATCACTTCCACCCAACTTGGTGTCATCTGCAAACTTACTGAGGGTACACTTGATCCCCTCGTCTACATCATCGATAAACGTGTTAAACAAAAGTGGCCCCAATGCCAAGCCCTGGGGAACACCACTTGTGAACCGGCCGCCAACTGGATTTAACTCCGTTCACCACAACTCTTCGTGCCCAGCCAGCCAATCAGTTTTTTACCCGGCAAAGCGTGTGCCCATCCAAGCAGCCAGATTCACCAGGAGAATGTTGTGGGAAACAGTGCCAAAAGCCTTACTAAAGTGAAGGTAGCTGGCATCCACAGCCCTTCCCTCATGCCTTAAGCGGGTCACCCTGTCATAGAAGATCAGGTTTGTCAAGCAGGACCTGCCTTTCATAAACCCATGCTAACTGGGCCTGATGACCTGGCTGTCCTGCATGCACCATGTGATGGTACTCGGGATGTTCTGCTCCATCAGTTTCCCTGGCACCGAAGTCAAACTGACAGGCCTGTGATTCCTGGGATCATCCTTCCGACCCTTCTTATATACAGGCATCACAGTGGCTGATTTCCAGTCTGTTGGGATCTCCCCAGTCAGCCAGGACTGCTGGGAAACAATGGAAAGTGGCTTGGTGAGCACCCCTGCCAGCTCCTTCAGCACCCTGGGGTGGATCCCATCCGGTCCCACAGACCTGTGTGTGTCTGTGTGGTGCAGCAGGTCACTGACCATCTCCTCCTGGGTTGTGGGGGGGTTGTTCTCCCAGTCTCTGTCTCCTAGCTGGGGAGGCTGGATTCCCTCAGTACAACTGGTCCTGCTACTAAAAACTGAGACAAAGAAGGCATTAGGCACCTCAGCCTTTTCCTCATCATTCGTTACCGTGTTTCCTCCTGTGTCGAGAAGGGGATGGAGGCTCTCCCTGGTCTTTTACTGCTGATGTATTTATAGAAACATTTCTTGTTATCTTTCACAGGTAAGGCCAGATTAATTTCTAGTTGGGCTTTACACCTTCTGATTTTCTCCCTGCATAGCCTCACAGCATCTCTGTAACCATCCCGAGTGGCTTGTCCCTTCTTCCAAAGCCCACAAACTCTCCTTTTCTCCCTGAGTTCCAGCCAAAGCTCCCTGCCCAGCCAGGGTGGCCTTCTCTGCCACCAGTTTCTCATACAGCACATGAGGACAGACTGCTTCTGTGCCTTTAGGACGTCCTTCTTGAAGAGTGTCCAGCCTTCCTGGGCCCCACACCCTTCAGGACTGTGTCCCAAGGGATTCTGTCAAGCAGTTGCCTAAACAAATCAAAGTCAGCCCTTTGGAACTCCAGAAGTGGCAGAAGTCCAGAATTCCAGAGTGGCAGTTCTGCTATCCCCCTCCTAGCCTCCCTAAGAATAGGGAACTCTCATTTCATGATTGCTTCATGATGATCTCTGATCTACAATACATAGTTGAGTTAGGTTATATGGTGCTATAGTGCTTGGAAAAGATCCCTTTCTCAGGATTTGACTCTTCACAAGACCATTTAGACACTGCGTGGTGCTCCTGGAGGTCAGGGTGAAGATGGAGGAGGCAGGGATGAAAAGGCCAAGCGCATTTTATTTTGAACACTTTCTGTTCTGGTGCAGTTATACAGTAGGATCCAACTCAGTCTCCTTGCATCAGCAAGTTAAACCAGCCCCGAGTCACACTCAGCAGCAGCAGCACCCAGGAGGGATTTCATGCAGAGTGGCAGTGCCACTACAGCAGGAGCAGCATCGAGGAACTCCTGGTGACAGCACACAAGAGGTGGGATGTGGACCCCAAGGCTAGAAATGAAGCATTACAGGGGTTACAGGGATTGCAGGGCTACGCTCAGCAGCCTGCAGTGAGCCCAGCAGCTCCTGGCTGAACAAAGGGAGTCTTCATACCCCACAAGGAGAGATCCTGTCTTGGTGCATCACAGGGTGTCCCTGCTCCTGCCAAGCTCTCCATGCAGAGGAAGGCTTGAGCCTGAAAGCACTGTCCCCTGCAGAGCCAGCAGCCTTGGCAGCCTTTTGCAATGCTCGCAGGGACTCACCAGGATCAGTCAGTCCTGGGCTCCCACCAGCGCTCCCGGTGCAGGCTCTTCCCATTTGCCACTGCACAACTGTCCCATGTCACCATTTACAGTTGCCAGTTGACATTTCCGTGGGTACACAGAGAGGCAGCTATCACCATTGATGTCACCAAGGTCCTCCCACATGGCAGCGCACACCTCGCAGGATCCCTTCCAGGAGCTACGTGGGCATCCACTTTAGGAAGTGACTGCTGCAATTTCAGCACAGTGGCTTATGGAGCCAAGGGAAAAAGAAATGTGAGGCTGTCCCCAAAAACAGGCTCTGGCTCAGCCAGGAAATAAGTGATAAATTATGAGTTAATCATGCAAATCATCCCCTATCACCCTGAAACAGCATGAGGGAAAAGGTGGTTTGTGGGCTCAGCACCCTCGCTTGAGAGCAAGGTTAGGGCTCATCCCAGAAGGAAGTGGGACTGGTCCCAGTTGTAGGAACAGGCTTTCTGGTCACCTCCCTGTGAGCTGAGCTATCACACCTCAAAGCACAAAATGTGCATCTTAACTCTGACTCTTCTGACTGCGGGACAACAGCCATATAAGCATCGTGGGAAAACACCAAACCACTGCAGTGGGATACCCAAGCAGCTGACAGCCTAAATATTTCACTGACAGGGCTGTACTCATGCTGCAGCACTGAGGTCACTGCAGGAACACGGACCAAAAAGGGTCCTTCATGTCAGCACCCACCTGCCATGCAATAGTGGCATCTATAACAACATCTGTGTGTGTCACTTTAAGATGCTGTGAGCTACTAATGTCATTTTTCATGGATGTTGCTAAAACCATCCTTAATGAGCCAACAACACAGAGTCACAGAGTGATACTTCTATAATTCTAGTGAAAAGATGAAAAACTATATTTTACTCAGTACTGTCCAAACCAGATCTCTTCAAAACCAGCCAGTCCTAGAATATGTAATTTCCCTCTCTCAGGGCATTCATATATCTTTGCCTTTTACTTTACTATATTGCTTTAGAATTTTCTCAAAAATTATTTCCACATCAATTTCCACATCATAGCTTCCAACTCAAACATTCTCCAAATTTATTTTACCATGCAGGTTAACTGAAAAAATGCCCATTTAGCAGTAACTTCAATCCTGTATGGTTATATGGTTTCCCTAGTGGTTGCACAATATGCAGACACATATTTTAGAACAGAACAAAACCCACTCAAGCAGAGTAAGCATGAAAGCACCACCATGTGCAATTGCATAGCATACAGCACCCAGTAAATTCAAAGCACTTTGCAGAGGATGGGATGTCCCTGCTGAACAGACAAGAAAACCAACCCACACTGCCCACGAGCATCCTGGGCAGAGCCCAGAAAGCCTAGAAGGGTCATTCCACCTCCAAAGTCACTGAGCACCTTAGCTCACAAACACTCTTTTGGGAAATACAAGTACATACTCAGTGGATCAGGAAGAACTGAAAGGGACGTTTCCAGGATTGCCAAGGCATTGCTGCTGGCCTTGTTCCATACCAGAGCTCCCAATGCAGGTTCCAAAGGAAGGAGGGTATCTGGGGCATAAGAGGCTTTCAGATATTCACTGGAGAACAACTCATCCCAACATCTTTGCAGTAATCACTATCCAGTTTGGAATATTAGAAGTACACCAACATGATAAGAGAGCTGAAAGCGACAGATGAACTCATAATAGGTTAATAGAGAAAGAATGTAAATCAATAATTTAGAGTCACACTGGAAATGGCTAGCTGGGGGTAGGGGCCCTTCCAGCAATCAAAATGTCCCTTTTGAATATAATGTCAACTATTACACAGATGGCTCCACGCTGGGTACATTTTAGCAAAACAGATTATGCGGTTTGTGCATCGCTGTTTGGAATGCTAACTAACAAGGTAGAACAAAGGGCTATAATTTAAGTGATCTTTCAATTTTGCAATTTATATTTTTTCGTTCTAATTTTACTCAGAAGGGAATTATCAAGCAATCTGCAGCCTGTTACATGTCTACACCACTGGAAACATGAAACTGCTTCCGTCAACTTGATCTTGTGGAAAAACACGTTCTCATCACAAACAGAAAGAGACTGCAGCTTAGTGACCACAAATAAAACCCAGAACTGCATGGAGATGATCTTGAAAGTAAGTTACCATATTAAAAAGCTGTACAAAATACAGGGGTTTTTTTGAAACCTGCAGCAGAAAAAAACATTTTTATAGAAAAAGCTGCTAGATGAAAGCACCAGGGTTTATTAATGTATGCCTGATATTGGAGCATGCTTTAATAACCTTACAAAGCACCCTGAATTTAAGTAGAGTATAATGCTATATAGAAGTTAATCCTAAGGGAGACAGCTGATAAATCAGATTAGTGAACCAAACACAGAACAGGCGATGGATACACGGAGTGAGGCAGAGGTGAAGCTGGGCAAGCAGTATTTCTGACTGTGTTCCTGGTGCTCATCTGCCAGGAGGCACGCAGGGCAGCCAGCACAGCACAAGTGGCCACCCTGTCCAGCACATATCCCACACACAGGCAGGTTTTTATCTTATCTCATGTTCATACCTCCTCTGGAGCCTATCTGCCTTCCCTGCTGCCAGTCCCTGGGTGGCCTGGAAGAGTCACCTGGCCACCATGCTTCCTGCAGTCCCAGGCTGCTGCATGTCAGGTACTGAATGCCAAGGTGAGGATCATTCACTTGGAAATCAGCAGCACGTGGTTATGTTAAACAGCAGCCCCATACATACCTGCAGTACCAAAAAAACAAACCTCTACCACGGCAATCAAAGCAGTGTTTACAGGGGCTGTAAGAAAGCAGCACAGCTAACATGGATCGAGGAGGCAACTCAGCTCCCCCCTTCCCAGAGATGTGATGATTTAACACAGGGTCTGATGCTGTGATGCTCCGTGGCAGCTGATGGACTGCCCTTTTCCACCCAGAAAACAGGCCAAAAGAATTTAAAAAACCCCAAATAAATAAATAAATACCACCACCACTGACAATCCTAGTATTAAAATATTATAGGAAAAAACCCCTGAGAAGTCAGTGCATGCAGTTGCTCTGATGGCGAGAGCACACCTCCGCCCCAAGAAAGAACGGTAAGTAACAAATCTCATTATCGATTTCAGCCTGCCACAGGAAAACATGTCCTAATCCAAAAGCTAGATGACTCTGCAGCCTTTCTAGTCCATCTAATGAGGGGATATGGAATGGCAAAACCAGCTTTATAGTCACAGAGGGAGTAGTTCGGATCTGCTAAAAGCATGAGGCTGAACTTCATTTGTATTTATTAAGTTTGTTTCTAAGCAATAGGCCAAAAGCAGATGCCTGAAAGTACCTGGCATGTTTTGTAACTGCCGAAATACCCCTACTTTGGTTTTAAAGAGATCTTCCTATAACATAGAAGACTGCACAAGGAGCTTAACTATCATTGCTTTATTCTTCCAGCTTCACACAGGGATACGAAAGCTCTAATCAGCTACACTGCATTAATGCCTACTGTACAATAAAGTTGTGAAAGTCAGCATACAGCTAGACATTATTTATTACTATTAAGAAAATTCAATTAGCACAATCTTGTAAATAACAGGAAATAATCAGATTGAAAGTGTAGGCAGACAAAGCTAGACCATTCACTTACTGGGAGTTGCCAAAAGGGATTATTCACTCCCTGAAGCACCTGGGAAACAGCTTTCCATGGCAGAACCTTCTCCTGCCACTCAGCCAGATTGCTGCACTACCTCAGTAAAGACTTGCATGCAAGATTCAGTGACAGGCCATTACATGCTGTTTTGAAGATAAACAGCAGCATATTATTTGTTGTTTTAAAATTGTCCACCGTTACCAAGACAAATGCTAGAGGTTGCCGCTCAAGAACTTCCAAGACCACCACAGCCTCAGAACATGAGCAGAGTTTGTAGCTGCCTTGAGCCAAACACCATTACAGGATGAATGGGAAAGGACAAAGAATGATGTGACACCAGAAAACCACACATGGCAGCAGATGCCTTTTGATCTCCCTACACCCAGCTCCCTTACGGGCACCTTTGTGAGAACAGATGTGCTTAAAGAGGAGGGATGTGGCTCTCCTCTAGTCACCACACACCCCTGGGAATGGCCAGAAGAATCCACACAGCCTGACGTTCAGCAATCAACTGCTGATCTTATGAAAATACTTTTTGAGCAAGCGGCACATTTATTCCTTTTCAATTTAGGTGCAGAAATAAAAATAACAAAGGAAAGTAATGTGGAGAGGCTTCATTATAATCAGTATATAAAAGTGCCACTGTATACTGATAATAACATCCTTCACATCTGACATTTTATTTCTTTTGCAGTTGTATCATGGAACTTAAATGCTGATGCATAATAAGGAAAGTGACGATAAAAAATGAAGTTTAAATTGGTGAAGATTCTTTTAAACATTTATGAAACAAGGGGGTTTAAATCTATCTATTCAGGCTCATTGTTCTATTATAAAATATTGCCCACAATGTTTTTGTTCTGCCTCCCTTTTGAATGGCAGAAAAGATTTTGACATTTTTAAAGAGAGGTGCAGGGTACTATTTTAACACCATCCTCCAATGCTTGCTTTCTCTGCTACTTGTAGAACAAAGAGTGATACGAACCTTCCCAAAATAAAGGCAGAAGGTGGGTTCTCCCAGTTACTGAGGGTAGATGCATTCAATTTTTGAGTTTAAAAACCAAAACAACCAACCAACAAAACCAACAACAACAAAGAGAGAAAAGAAAACCATAATGGAGAGCACCATCAGTGTGAGACAAGATGTTCTCTCCCCAAACCACAAACCATCCAGAGTGGAACTTCCCTGGCATCTCTCATTGCCCAGAGTAACTTCTTGCAGTCACAAAGTAATGTTTTGAACATTTCACATCTGGAGCTGAATATATTACTGCTTTGAGAAATTTCACTTAATCCCCTTATTACATAAGAGTAATGCCTCCTAGTCACTCGCTGAAGAACTCTGGCTGTCAAAGAGAATAACGATTCCCAGCCTTTTCACTAGAAAAACCCACATTGCTGCAAAATCTATCTGTATGGATTTTGAGTGATTTCACGAGTACCTCATTCCAACAGAGCACAGGTATAAAGTACAACAGAAGTCAATGTAAAAAGAAACAAGTTTGGGACTTGCAGCCAGAGACCAGTGTCCCCAGTACAGCGTGCATGATGGGGCAAAGAGCTGCCGAGTACTTTAGCCCTGACCTACCCAGGAGTGTGCAAACCCAACAGTGCACTACCTGGATCACCTGGATTTGGGATCACCAGAGCTTTGGGAAGGAAGCCAAGGTATTGCCTGCTTGCCCCTTCACACTGAACCATCCAGGCACACCAAGCCCCAGCTTACCCACGCGCCCCACTCCTGCTTTGCTGCTCTCTGCCTTTCTGTTGGAAAGAGAAGAGCCTCAGGAAGAGGAACTCCTCACCTCCAGTGAACTCCCTGCTTTTATAACAAGCATGATGAGGTGGTGTGGGATACACCTGTGAGTCAGCTGCCTTGATTGAATCTCCCAGCTAATTCGGGGCTACTCATGGCCTGCCTGCATGGCTGGCCCATATTATTTTATTCCATATTTTTTGGTTTACATATTCAGAAATTTTAAGTTACTCTTGAGGTATTATGAAGTGTTAAAAGTATAGAAGTAATTGTATCAAAGGCAAAAGTACCAGAGCACTTCTGACTTAACCTGCATATCAGTGTATGTAAAAATAAATTGCAACTGTGATTTGCACTTAAGAAGAATTTTGTAGGGCAGTGAACAGCCCCTCTCTGCCCCCCTACCATCCAAAAAAAAAAAAAAAAAAAAAAGAAGAAGAAAATGGTGGAACTAGAAAATCCTCGCTCTTTACATCTTGGAAATTTAACCTGAAAAAGACAAGATTCGCTGGACACCCCTGCCCAGTGCTTTCCCACAGATGCTCAATTTGACTAAAGCCCAGGACAAGAGGTGAAAAGATCATCATTATCATGTAAGTGTCTGTGGTTTGTGGATCACTTCAGCATCTACACCAGCATCTGCAGTGGTAGGACAATTTCTGAGTAGCAAAATGTACTGTGGCAGCACTGTCCTCTTCCCAGCTGCTTTAACACTGAGAAGCAACAGATCACCTTTTATGTTTTGTCTGAATTATTTTTTTAAAAAAAAATCTAATATAGAAGCATTGTCTATAAAAATGTATCCAGTATCTGGACAAATGGGGAAGTATCTTCCTATTAAAAGTCAGCAGGTCTGTCAATGGGACCTGATAATTCATTGGCAACTGAGAAATGCCAGTGAGGCACTCCAGCAAGCCCATCCACTGAGGGACACACAAGTACCTGGGGGCAGAACTGGGCAGAAGAACCCCTTCAGAGAAGGCAGAGATGCACCACTCATTTGATCACAAATTGTTCTGGAAGGTTTCCCAGACTGCAGATCTGCTCCTCTTCTTTGTAGCCCCATGGGTAAGAATGAAAAGGAAATCTGAACTGCTGTCACTGGGGTTTGTGGGGAGTTGCCTCTTTGCTGTTGTACTATGTTATTTCTAGGTCCTAATTGGGTATTTTTTCTTCAAGCTGTCTTATATTGCAGAATGTGTCCTACTGCAAGATTAGGAGATTCAACATGGTGGAGTTTCTTCCTGAAGCTACTTAGATCGACCACCAATTCTTTTAGCATCAGCATTTTTCCCTTGTTAAAAATAAATTTAAAAATAACCCAACAAGAAAACAAACAAACAAATAATCCATCAACCCAAAAGAAACCAAGATGCATTTAAAAAGTCACATGTATCTTGCCAGCTTAGGTAGCTGGCAGTGAAGACAAGCACTTGTGACAGTCACTTTTTAAAACCCACAGAGTGGATAATGGCAATACTCAGCTCATGACATTGCTGCGGTTGAACATTTCCTGGAGCAATTGTGCTGCTTCAGGGTTCAGTAAAAGGAGCTGTTCCACATCCCAGACATTCGAAACTCGCATGGGAAGGTGAATGCATCACTTCACACTTCTCAGAAAAGCTACATTAACTGTTTATTTATGTGACCTAAATCCTGAAAGAAAAAAACAATTAATTAGTTTTTGTTAATCCCTTTCACTGTGTGAGAGATTGTGGTCAACCAAAACTGATCCTTGGAAACAGCCAGTATAGTACTTGGCATAGCATGCTCTGCTGTGAGAGGTAATTAACCTCTTCCAGCCGGCATCTTTCATCATACTGAATCTCAGATCAACCTGAAAATTCAACATTTCAGCAGCAGATCAAACCACCACCAGCAAGAGCCATGGAAATAGACTGTGCAAGTGGTTGCCTGGAAATGTCACTGGTTTGTACTCTCTCCTTAGGTCAGGCTCCTCCAGAGAGCATCAAGCCTAACAGCCCTGCCAGGATTGTCATCTGGGCCTGAGCCATCCCCAGCAGAGCACAGAAGGGAGGTGATGGCAACAAGGGGAAGGCAGCAGTCCCATTGCTGCACAAGGGGAAGGAAGCGATGGCACCAGCTCAACTCAACCCAGAAGTGCCACTGCTCTAATGGATCTGGGAAGGGAGGGCAGCAACCGTCAGGAAGCAAAAATCATAGAATCATAGAAATGCAAGGGTGAGACTTTTTCATTTTGCTTTTAACACAGCCTATATAAGGTCATGATGAGTGTTTAATTTTCTTTTTACATCTAGTGATTTCAAGCACAAGGCCTCAGGTCTGGAAACCATCAGCCACAAGCTGGTGGTTCTTTGAATATCTAGCTGCCTATATGAAATCACTGACATTTTTCAGCTAGCACACTGTTACAACATTTCCCTGTTAGAAGCATGTGGGAAGTTCTTGCAGCAGACTAAACCTCTGCTAATGCACCAGCTCACTTTGAAGGATCATACCAAACGTCAGACAGGTCTGTTCCTGTGGCTATGCAGGAATGGGAAGTTACACCCCCAACCACAGAAATCATCATCTGCAACTAGAATGAGAAGTGTCTGAGTAGCAGGGGGTCTGGCATCTGCTCCAGGTCTAAATGCAACCCTACCAGGTAGGAAAAAGGAAGGGTGAATAAGAAATGCAGCCACAGCTTGGCAGAAATTAGAGGTGTTACAAAGAAAAATTATTTGCAATGCTCATTTCTTGTAATAGAACAGTCTATTTTACATTAAAAAAAAAACCCACAACCAAAACCCTGAGCACATTTCACTTAATCATTTAATCACTGCACAATAACTCAACAAAATGCTGAAGTACCCCAGAGGAGGGCCAATTTATGCAAACAACTAAATCACCAGGACTTCCCCAGACCTTCACATTAAACTAAAACCTAATGTTAAACAAAACAAAACAAGCCAGGAAAAATCCAACCAACCAACAAACAAACAAACCCACCACAAACAAACATGAAAATCCCAACCAGAAATCTGGTAAGCGGGTGAGGGGATAATTCATAAAGGCAACTACTAATTTTTGCTATGATTCACTCAGTGAGTAACCCCCACAGCTGCTGCACTCCAAGCAGCAAGGAAAAGTTGATTAGGGTAAAAATATAGCTGCATGATTAAAGAGGTTCCTAACGATGCTGTGGGATCTGCAAGCACAGAAGTCCCATCGCCGTAGATCCGTCCGCCTGCTCATCCCCACGGCAAGCCAGAGGCGACGGCCGATGTCTGCAGGCAGGTGTTACATCAATACCTATGTAAAGCCCTCACCTAAGGAGGGACTGAAATTTTAATAATTGCATGCAGATATTAACTGACTGTTCCAGCCAAGCCTATCCAACAACAGGCTTTCCTAATCTTAGCACTATTCCAACACAATAAGAACTAAACTTTCTAAATTCACTTTGCCACATAGTTTTAGCTTGTTTAGGGCATAGAGTCTCAAAAAGCAGTGGTCACACACAAAAAAAAGTTTGTTTTGCAGCAGAAAACCATTTACACGGACCCAAGCACAGACTCACCCAGCGTGGTGCTATTCCAGAACTGTTCCTAGGGTCTCTGACCACTGCTGGAGCAGCAACAGAAACTTCAGTTTTCATTACTAACTCACATAAGATATCCAAAACCTTTCCCTCCCCCTAATCATTAAATCCAAAGATATATTCAACAAAGAGGTGCACATACACAAGAAAATAACATACACAACTGGAAGTAGTTTGGCTATGGATCATGTGTATCTGGTGCAGGATTTTGGTGAAGTCAACTTTATTGCTGCTACTCACCTGAATACACAAAGTTGGGGGGAAGTATGTAAAAAACCTTTAGGTACCTGCTTATTGATCCATCATCTTGGATGCTGGGTATGGCATTGCAAGTTTCTTCTTCCTAAACTGCCTGTTTTTAACAACTCCTTATGCCCAAAGCATCTTGAAGGCAGGAGCTGTCCTTATGAGCTTTTCTGCGTAGGCTTTGCCCCGCTGTAACACACTGGTGGCATTTCCAGCACAGCTCCAGCTGATTTGAGCAAACCCAAACCCACAGCCAATATAAATTACCTGCCCAAGGCTCTTCTGTGCCTGCACGGCTAGGGAGGCAGGCAAGCAGGGAAATGAGTTTCTTGTCTCCTTCTCAGGGTCAAAACTCCTTAGTGCCAATTCGTAAAATGAAGCTGGGAGTCGTGCAGCCCTCAGGATAATCAATTAGCTGACAAAAGTGAAATCACGTCTTCCAGACTCATTCATTATCAGTAGACCCTCTGCTAGAGAGGGGTTTGCTTTACCTAGCACTGTTGGCAGGCAGCTCCACATCACCCCTGCCTTCAGAGCAGGGTCCTGCCTTGGTCTGGATCAGAGGAAAAGCCAACCATGGCCTATCACTGTTATTTTTCAGACTAAAACTCCCTTCTGCTGAACTGACAGACATTCAAGAATGGCACAATTACCTACATCTACAAGACAGTAGGAAAAGGAGCTGCAGGCACTTTCAAGCATGAGGAATTGCACCCCTGTCTGTCTCTTTGGGAGAGCTCACTTCAAGCTCGAACAAACGCCGCTGGAAGACGACACACGACCCTTTCCCATCAGAGCTTGTTACCGAGTGTTTCAGCCTCAGAGTGCCAGAAATGGTGAACCAAACTTAAAAAAGATGTCACCAGAAAGGAGAACAGAGTGTTGCTGCCACCGTCTGTCAGAGGTACAATGTGAGCAGGGATGGGGAAGTGTCCCAGCAGGAGTACAGCTCCTCTTTTGCACACAGTGCCATCGTGTGCAGTGTCCTTGGTCAAAGGAGCACCAGCAAACAGATACAACTGCTGGGCACAGACTCCTTCATACCACCACAGGCAGCTGGCAGGGGCACAAAGTCCTTACCTCTCAAGCTCACCCAACAGTGGGCAGAAGGTATCTCCAACCAACTTGAAGCATAATGGAAACGGAGGGAAAAAAGTTTTGCAAACAATAGTTCCCATCCCCAAGTGGGAAAGTTATGCTGAGCTCTGGGATCACACAGGCACAAAGCTGTTCAGACAAATATACACAGAAAAACCTGCAGTGCAGAAGCCAGCCCACACCATGGTTTGAAATCAGGACAGAGAAGAGGGGATGAGAGATCCTGGTCTGCAGGGTAGAGAAAGGTGGTGGGAGGAGGAGAGTGAAAGGGAGTGGTGGAAAGGTGAGCCTAAGAGAGCAAAACTTGGTGCCTGAGATTCTACTAAATATGTGTAAGCACCACCTGTCCCACGGGTACAATCCCTGCCCCACTTTGAGCACAGACATTCTCAGCTACAGCACGCAAGGAGAGCCACCCCTGGGAGACAACAGCAGCAGCTCTTCCTGTGGCAGAGACCACAACGTCCCGGTGCTCGCACCAGGGCATCTCTTCAGTCCCATCCATCCTCTCTGGAGTGCTACAACGGCCACATCCAGTCTCACCAAGGATGGCTTTGTGGCAAGTTTTTAGAATGTAAAAATGACTCATAAATTTCTTTTGTGTCCTTTACAGAATGTGGTAGGGTTGCTCCATCTTTCAAGCTGCAGTTCAAAGCGGATGGAAGGACTCCATCCCAACCTGCTGGGCTTCATCTCCAACAGCTGAGCAGGGATGAGAGAGGAAGGGAGCTGGTTACTTAGTGCAACTCAAGGGGAGAAACAGCTACCTGGGGCAAGGAAAGAGCTTCAGAGAAGGCTAACTGCTGGGACAGTCATGTGAGAGTTGACCACAAACCATCCCGAGCAAGTAGAGGAGAAAATAGAAACGAGGAGGACACTGCTGTGCATCACCTACCCATGCTGAGCAGGAGGAATGGGAATGCCATGTGGTGGTTCCCCTTCCTGCCTCTCCTCAGCTCCCTGCAGGCCTCCAAGGAGGCAGCTACTCAGCTTGCAAGAGCAGAGGTAAGCAGGGAGAGGCAGAAACATCCCTGCTCTCATCTTCTGTCTCTGCTGTGTCAGAACATTAGTGCTTTTACTAAACGATTTACCAGCATGGGTTGTGAACAGGAAGAAGCAGCTCTGAGTGGAAGGAAGAACTGAGAATAGAGCCAGCTGGCAAAAAGATTTCCATAAAGCTAATTTTTAGCCAAAGCCCTTTTTTTCCCCCTCCATGTACATAACTCTGTAGGAGACTTCAAATACTAATTACTCTAATGAATTAGTCCATGGGAAAAGAGGCAAACATACACTCCAATACTTGGCTAGTTCTAGCTGACATACTCTCCAGAAGAACAATATTTAGCATTTTACACTAATGGCTTACATCCAGTAACTAATTAATCTTCTCAGTACAGAGGTATATGATTTTTCTTTACCTTAATGTTAAAAAAAAAAAAAAAAAGAAGTGCACTTTCTCATGCCACTCTACAATTACAAAATGTTCACTTCTTTACCAGAGAGCAGGAATACTATTTTAGGGCCTGATGCTGCAAGTTTGCACCAGCTCCACACCTCCTATGAAGACAGTATTTGCTGAAAACCTGTGCCAGTCACTCAAAAGGCCAGATGTTCAATAAGAAATTAGCTCCCTCAAATCCATTCAGGGAAACTACTTTCACAGTCTAGTGTCTCTTTAAGGATGATGATGATGTTTATTTCCCCAGCAAGGTCTAAATTAAATTCAAGCACATTTGAATATACAGCAGCATCTATCATGGTGACTTTCCAGCCAAGTGTTGATATAGTTTATAGCCTTGCTGTCAGAAAATATTGCTGCATGCTTATCAGGAGACTTCACCTCCATCCCTGAGGCAGAATGTTCTCTGATGGCTAATATAGCTGTGCCTCTGAAAAACTCTATGTGCAGCCTACTAGAAGCAACCAGAAGAGGCTTGAGCAGCTCTTGCCCATGTCTTGGGTGTGCTAAAACTGATCTTGGTCTGGAATTAGAGCAGGACCCTGTGGAGCAAGCAGAGGGGAGAGATTTAGATGCTGTTTCCAGGGCAATAAGTGGTTCCAGTGTCACAAAGTGGGTCATCCCCATAAGCCTCATCTTTGGCTCCCCACAAAAATCAAGCTGATCCTCTCTGCTCCTTACACCCAGACCAGTGTTGAAGGAGGGTCATCAGGAATGAGTTGAAGACCCCCAAAAGACAGCAGCCTGGGACCACATGTTGATGTGCTCCTGAACAGAGACTTCAAGAATCCTGCAGGGGATTACACACAGGTCTTGTGTGTCCAGAGTGGCAGTTGAATGATTTATTCTTCCAAAGGTTTGAGAGCAGATTTGGGGGGCTTTATATTTCTGATGGAGTAATTGTTTAAATATAAAAGCCCAGGCCATATGGCACTTTCTGGGATGGAATTCACTTTCAGTGCAAAGCTGCAATGAGTTTAGGTAAATGTTCATGAATATGTAAAAGGGTAATTTTCAAAGATGCACAGACTCAGTTCATAGAAAATATCCTTCTTAGTCAGACCAGGCAATGACCATCAGGCAGTGACTCACATCCTGCACACTCAGATTGGCATGAGTACTTTTCAGCCCTCCCATATTCTAAGTGAATCAGCACAAAACTTGCCAAATTGCACCAAAATCTAATGCAAGTCACACTCAGAATTACAATCACAGACAGGCAATATTAGATCTGTTCCCTCCTTGGTAAGAAATTGTTATCATAAGTTTGTTGTGCAAACAGCTAGCATCTTCAGAAAATTTCTCTAAGGTCATAAACTGACCAGGTAAAAAACATACCAAGTGTTAATGAGTTTAATACCTTAAAATCATCATTATAAAAATCTCTTCTTTTTTCCCCAAAAAATCTCATTAGCACAGGTGACAAGACTGGCTGGTTTTGGAATGATAAAATATGCTCAGAACAGCTTGGAAATCAGATCCTGACAGTCCTGACCCACCACCACACTGTGCTGTTGAAGCAGTGTGCTGACTTTCTACTGCTGATGGGAAGCTGGCTGAGACTGCATAATTTCCAGTTGACATTGCCCAAAACAAAGAGGTTTAGCTAAACCTGAAAGCAACACCCCCCAGTGCCTTATGGTGAGACCAACGCATCGTGTACCATCATGCAATAGAGAGAGAGAACATCTCTCCATAGAAATGTGAATGCCACAGCATAATGAATTGCATCACAGAACACCACCACAACTCTCAGCCTGAGAAATCCCAGTTCTGAGGGAAGAGAAGTGCACCAGGTGTGCTGAGATTCAGCCAAGGAGGCTGAGGGAGGACTGGGATACTTCCAACACATGCTCTGAGCCTCGGTCTGGTGTGGAGAGATGAGCAGAAATGCAGAAGGTGGAAATAAAAGAGGATGAGGTGTGAACATCTGACCATAAATAAATAAAAATCAAGGCACTCGTATTTGAGGGGCCCAACACACTGCCTTTCTGGAGGACTCGTAAGAGGTGAAGGATCTCAGCCTGAGAGGTGAAGACAGCGGCAGAAAAGGGCAGCAAGGAGGAATGGCAGAGGGAGAGGAGATGAAGAGCGGGGCGATAGCTAGGAAGTTAGACTGCAGGGAGCACAAATCCTGCCAGAAGTCGTGGATTCTCTGAAGAAACTGGAGGATTCAGGGACTGCCTCTCTGTACAGGTCAGAAAGGAGCAACACATGGTCAGGGCTGGAGGCCAGCACCATTAGGGCAAGCAGCAGCAAGGCAGAGCTGTGGGGAGGAAGCAGGAGCGTGGCATTCACTGCATTGACAGGGGATGCCCTGTGGCATCAAACAGCACTGGGAGAGGAGACACGGAACAGAAACAGCTAAAGCAGCAGCAGATGTGGATAAAGCTCTCTAGGAATAAAAGTAGAGGATGAACCACCAAATGGATAGCCTTTCAAAAAAAACCCACCAAAAAAACCTTAAAAGCAAAAAAACAAACCTAACCAACCAAAAATTAACAAAAACAACAACAAAAGAAAATGAAAAAGAAAAAAAGGCTGAAAAACAATCCATAAAACTATAGAGCCACTGACCAAACTGAGGATCACTGTGTATAAAATCCTGACACTTTTACATTACATTTACATTACAAAAAGCACACACACAGTTACTGACTGAGGACAACTTATGTTTTCAAACAATTGTTCAAGTACGCAATTACTTCACTGACAGTTCTCCAAAAGCTACAAACCTTTAAGCCTTTAAACTGGGAAATCAAGACAACAAGCACTGATACCCTCAGCAGTAAGGCCCTGTGTACATGGAGGAGTGACAGGTTACATACAGTCAGAAAAGTGTCTGAAATGATGGTGAGGATTCTGTAGGGTCCTCCTGAGCGTGAGAAAGATCAGAACCACGGCTTCAGGTGGAGGAGGAAGGTACAGATCTGATACAGGAGGGATGAAAGGACAGCATACCCCGGTCTGTACTGCTGAGAGTGAATATTAGCTGGAGTGATCCCACAGTCTGACCAAGAGGTCCCTTCTTTCTTTGGTAATGAACTGGAAAGATTTTCTCTTGTGCACATGAGCTTCTGCTTTTTGAGCAGAAGTAGGGAGCTCTGTTCCAATTGATCTACTTTGCAGCCTGTGCTGGTGAGGAAACACAACATCTTTTGCCAGCAGCTGAAGAGGTCACCGTCTGAAGTCGACCTGCATCCTTTGACTGCCTTAACACAAATGACACTACTGTATTTTGTACTTTTTTAAGCATCTTACTGAAGCCAGCATCAAAGAGAAAACTAGAAGCAGGCACATATTTGGCTTTGCTCACATCTTTCTATCAGCAGACTCCAGTGCTGATCAAGATGACTTCGCTCAAGGCAGTCCTACAGCTGGCCCAGACTGATAAACTGCCCCCATGCACTGGATCCCTAAATCACAGGAATGTTTCACAAGGCTTCAAAGTCACTTCTTTGGCTTTGATAGAAACTCTGAATTATTTTTTCCCTGTGTAAGGAGAAGTACTAATTCTTATTACAGATCCAAAGAACCATCACAGGACTGTGCTGGTTTGGGCTGGGGCTGAGTTAATTTTCTTCACCGTAGCTGGTACAGGGCTGTGTTCTGGATGTGTGCCGAGGACAGTGTAGATAACACAGGGATGTTTTAGTTGTTGCTGAGCAGTGCTTACACACAGTCAGGGCCTTTTCTGCTCCTCACCCCACCAGCGAGTGGGCTGGGGGTGCACAAGGAGTTGGGAGGGGACACAGCTGGGGCAGCTGATCCCCACTGACCAAAGGATATCCCAGACCATATGGTGTCACACTCAGCATCTACAGCTGGGGAAGAAGAAGGAAGGGGGGGACATTTGGAGTGATGGTGTTTGTCTCCCCAAGTCACCATCAGGGGTGATGGAGCCGGGCTGTCCTGGAGATGGCTGAACACCAGCCTGTGATGGGAGGTGGTGAATGAATTCCTTGTTTAGCTTTGCTTGTGTATGCTTTTTGCTTTACCTGTTAAACTGTCTTTATCTCAACCCACAAGTTTTCTCACTTTTATCCTTCCAGTTCTCTCCTCCATCCCATCGGGGGGAGTGAGCTAGCAGCTGTGTGGGGCTCAGCTGCTGGCTGGGGTTAAACCATGACAGTCCTTTTTGGCACCCATCGTGGGGCTCAAAGGGTTCAAGATAACAACAGGTTTGGCTGGAATGTGCTAGATTGGATTTGTAGCTGCTATTGCTGTTGAGCTGTTAATTGGCAGGCTCCTGTCCTTGCCATGGGGCTCACTGGCCTCACTGTATATCAGAATCTAGTGCTCGTTAGTGGCTGCTATTTTCTTAAGCTGCTGGCTGTGCTGCTGCTCATCACACTCTGCTGTGCCCGGGAACACTGATAACAGCCATGGCCATGGGCCTGGGCTGGCAGGTGGCCAGGGCATCACTGCTGGTCCTGTGCTGCTGCACTGGACAGGCTGGAACTCCAGGGGGAACTCAAAGGGACTGTGCCCTGTGGATGAGTCCACCTGGGAGCAGGACACCCCAAAGCATCTGTGGCTGTGGATAAGCACACACCAGAGCAGGTACATCTTGAAGCATCCATGGCCATGGTTATTTCAGTGCCTATAACTACTGAAACTCATGAGAAGAGAGTCCTATATTAGAGCAGTCAAATAACTATGGACTTCAAGAAACATTTACTCTGAGTCCCTGTGGAGCTGTATTCCCCCTGAGGTTCTACCGTTCTATTTTCTCCAGCAACACATAGATTGATACAGATATTTATAGTCTGACTACAACAAATCATGTAAAATGAAAGTGACTGCTCTCAAGAAGCATCAACAAAAGCAATGAAATTAATGTTAGAAGGGTATGTGTCTTATAAGAAGCTTCTGCTCAAATGTGCAATACAAGAAAATACACCAACCCCTGTTGTAACAAGCTGCAGAACTGCATCCAGGATCCACTCACAACATTATGATAAACAGTAGGTCTTAACAGCAGCAGGAACACTACAAACAGGGTTCCTTTTAGCAGGGTGGACTCAGAAATGGCACCCAATAACCCAGTTTCTCTGGCAGGACAGGGCTGTCCTCTCCTACCTGAAGCAATGCCCCAGCACTGCCTCAACAGCGTGCTGTATAAACCAGAGTTTATGTTCCTCTCCATCCATTTGAGCTGTTTGTATGAACAGTCCTTACAATGTTTCAGTAAAAACGAGCCAGCTCAGCTTCAACTGTTTCCTTTTTATTAACCGAGCTCACTCGGTGCTTCTTCACCCGTTTCAACACAAACTGTTCAGACAGAAGATCAGTGTAGGTACCTGCTCATCACTTGTCAAAGCTGTCAATGCAGAGGCTGCATCCCTGATGTAGCACTGGCACGTCTCATAGCACATGTATTTACGTCCAATAAAATTTCAGACTTTTTTTCATAAAGCAAGATTCATGACAATGAAAATTAATTAATCTTCAGGAGATAGCTTTTGTCCTATTTTTATCTCCACTGTGCCAAGCCAGTCACGTATCTCCAGACCTCTGTAAACATTTGGAGGCCTCAGTTGTCCTCTGTAAACCAGGGGAAGCACCCCATCAGGTCTGTTTGTGGGGTTTTTCCAGATGTTCTGCTGTTAATCAACTCTCTATTCCCATCACAAAAGCACTTGTTAACAACAGCCTCCTTGCTTTGCTTTTTCTGTAGGGCTGCATTCAGACAGGTTTGAGAGTTTTGGATTTTTTTTTCAGCTTTTCTTCTGACAGATACTTTCATACAAGCTACCTCCAAACTGACAGCCTGTCCCCAAGGTGCAGTGCACACAGCCATGCCTTTACCCTTCTAAGTGGATTTCTCTCCCCCCTGGTTTTACAGATGCAGCCCTCCAGCTGTAGCACAGCTCCGTACTCAGCATGCCCTCTCTTCAGCCCACACCTCAGTGACAAACCAAAAAGAAACTTTTTATGTAACTATCCACTCTTGCCCACCCCTCCCACTTCCACCTTAGCTCTCCTTGATAGATCCTCAGAACACTTTCCACCCTGCATGGCTTAATTCTGCATGGGCTTTGCCCTGCAGCCCAGTAACTCCCACTGTCTGCAGAACTATACTGCACAAACAGACAATCTCTCCCTATCACATGAAAAACAGCCATCAATTGTAAGTAGACAGAGTGTTAATGTTCACTTATAAGTGTATTTTACATTCAGAAATATAAAACAGACATCATTTTACAGAAGTGTAATTATTTTCTCCTGTTTCACCCAGTGTCAGTACCAGTGTTCTGGCAAAAAGCCACTGGCACATATATTACAAAAGGCAGAAACTATAGTGTTACAGATGCAACAAGGAGAGGACAGCACAGGCAGTGTGAAGTTATCAGCATTTCAGCAAGCGTAGAAAGGCTGAGAGTTACAGAGCCAAGTGAGTAACTGCAAGGGCATCAGAAGGGTATAACTACCATCAGAAATGCACCCAAATAAAATGATCCGACACAAATGACAGGAGATGAAGAGACATTTCAATAAATGATGGCTGACCTTAAAAAGCCAGAAAGGCTCAACCGAAGGTAGGGAAATAGATCTCTTGGGGGAGAGGTGTTAGCCCTCAAACAGTTAAATTCAGAGAGCAGGCTGTTCACATAGAACTTCTGTTTCATAGGTTTATTCTAATTTAGAAGGAAGCACAACTGATGCTGCTGGTACACTCCTGGCTGCAATGTCCCACCCCAAAGCCCATTGAGGCTCATGGCAATCATACTGCCAGAACAAGCTTCAAGTCCACAACCTGCAGGAAGCAGGGGATGAAGACAGAGAAACTGAGTTACTGCACAGAGCAGATCTCAGGATGGTGTAATTCCTACACACATCTCTTCAGTCCTGGCAATCCTGCAGGTGCAAGCCTCAATAGAATGGTGGCACTCAGAGGGTGATGGTCAATGGCTCAATGTCCACATGGAGACCAGTGATGAGAGGTGTTCCTCAGGGATTGGTACTGGGACCAGTGTTGTTTAACATCTTTGTTGGCGACATGGACAGTGGGATGGCGTGCACCCTCAGCAAGGCTGCGGGTGACAGCGAGCTCTGTGGCGGGGTTGACATGCTGGAGGGAAGGGATGGCATCCAGAGGGACCTGGACAGGCTGAAGAGATGGGCCCATGCCAACCTCAAGAGGTTCAACAAGGCCAAGTGCAAGGTCCTGGGCCTGGGTCAGGGCAATCCCAAGCACAGGTACAGGCTGGGCAGAGAATGGAGAGAGAGCAGCTCTGAGGAGAAGGACTCGGGGTGTCTGTTGGTGAAAAACTCAACGTGAGCCGGCGATGTGCGCTCACAGCCCAGAAAGCCGACCGTGTAGGTCGAAGGAAGTGATTCTCCCCCTGTGCTCTCATGAGACCCCACCTGGAGCACTGCATCCACTTCTGGGCCCCCAACACAAGAAGGACATGGAGCTGTTGGAGCGGGTCCAGAGGAGGCCATGAAGCTGATGAGAGGATTGGAGCACCTCTGCTATGGGCACAGGCTGAGGGAGTTGGGGTTGTTCAGCCAGGAGAAAAGAAGGCTCCAGGGAGAGCTTAGAGTGGCTGTCCAGTACCTGAAGGGGCTACAAGAAAGCTGGGGAGGGACTTTTTACAAGAGCATGGAGTGATAGGATGAGGGGTAATGGCTTTAAACTGGAAGAGAGGAGATTTAGATTAGATACTAGGAAGTAATTCTTTCCTTGAGGGTGGTGAGACACTGGCCCAGGTTGCCCAGAGAAGCTGTGGCTGTCCCCTCCCTGGCAGTGTTCCAGGCCAGGTTGGATGGGGCTTGGAGCAACCTGGGCTGGTGGGAGGTGTCCCTGCCATGGCAGGGGGTTGGAACGAGATGAGCTTTGAGGTCCCTTCCAACCCAAACCATTCTGTGATTCTATGAATAGCACGGCCACAGGTTACACATCAAGATACAAGATCTCAAACACCGGAAAGACAGACATAAAAGCAGTTGCAGAGAAGGAATGAAAACAGAAAGATGTCAGTCTTATTTTCTCCATTCCCAATCCAAACTTTGTACCACAATAATGCCCTATGAGTCAGTAGTCCAAAAAGGAGTTATTCCACGTGTTAAAACTATGCAGTCATAAGCAGAGAACTAAAACCCTGACTGATTTAGATCCTGAGCATGTGATTGCTGCACTCTGTGCTATACTAACCTGTGCTTTGCCTCCTCTTTCAGTCAGCTCACATCTTAAAACATCTTTACAACTGCCTTGGACAGAGGAAAAAGCCTCATCCCTTACCAGGCACCGTGGTGTGAGCAGGAGCAGGGACGGATACCATGGAGCTTTCTGAGTGCACGAACCAGCCCACTCATTTTCTTCTGCTTGCAAATTCTATTCATATCTGGCCTCACCCGCAGATAAAACTAAGCCTCTACATACAGACAAATCCTAAATATTGACAGCTTATAAAAGGCTTAGTACTGAGGATTGCTATGAAGCATTATTTCGTGGCATAATTTGCTTTCCAGAGCAACCTGCATTTCACCAACAGAGTAGAAGCTGTGGGATATTCAGAGACAGCTTTCGAACCACAGCTAGAGAGGCAGGGATGGCACAGAGCACTGGGAACAATCAGCGTTTGCAAGTGCCAGGCATCTGCCAAACATCCAAGAAAAGCCAAATACACTCATATATGAAAGTATAAAGCCAACAGCATTCCCAAAACGCACAGCAATATGCACTCTTTGTATGAGGATCATTCTGAGCTTTAGGAGTAAGCTAAAACCAACTAAGGCTCCCATGGGACAAAAGTTATTTGTGATTTTGATCAGCTTCTCCATTCAGTTGGCTGCTTGTGTGAGCACAGTCCAGGATGGAGCAGATCATGGGCAGGACTGGAAATGTGCGGATATCGAGGCTGTTAATTCCAGTGTCAGTGCTCACCTGCAGCCTGTAGCTGGCTTTACAGACACTGCTTGTTTTTCTTTCACAACGTTCACAGCAATGCTTCATGATTTTGAGGTCTCTTCCAACCCAAACCATTCTATGATTCTATGACTTCCCCATATTTATCCTTTCATCACCAAATGCTAACACCTAATTTCCAGAAGCAGACCCTTTGTAAAATGGCTTTTACAAAGCTGACTATTTAATATGTCAATTTTGTTCTTTTAATGACACTAAATATTTTCTGCCTTCACGTTCCATGGAAAGCACACACCATTCACACCTGCATCACTGCCCGACGTTCCCAGTCCCGGCAGCTCGTCACATCCTCGATGTGCAGCAATAGCCTTCACTGTCCAGAGGGAGTGGACATTTTGCAGCGACAGATCTTATTCTTTGGGAACCACATGCTTCAGAAAATATGCACCAATTTGACAAGTAAATTATAAAGTACCACACCAGTTTCAGCGAAGTACTTCTGATTTGCATTTGTGTAGATAAAAATAGGATTCAGGGGAAAAGTCCAAGACAGGCCCAGCTTAATTCAGTTCCCTGTTTATTCCCTGTGCTAAGTGAGTCAGCTAATGAAAACCTTATGGGACAGCCAGCATCACTGGTCTTTTCTTGAAAGTCCACTTGGAGACAGATGCGGTACCGCAAGCGTTTGAATTCTGAGCTTCCCTGCTCACGTCAGTTCTAGACAGGAAGAATTTCAGACACCAGAGGATCGAACGGGCACATGCCAACTCAGTGGCCCAGGAAAGTTTCCTTGGGCAGCGATGGTGCCAGGTTTCCATTCTGCTGCTCAGCTCAGTTTTATTCTCAGCTCGTTCCTACCCTGCACAGGCTGTGCATGTCATTTTTGACATTTCTAGACATTTTACTTAAATCTCATGCTATTCACATCTGTAGACTTCTCTTGGAGAACACTCCAAAAATCAGCTGTCCAATAAAACACTGATCCAGGTTAGCTGTGGTATTTAGATCACTGTAATAAGAACTGAGAAGATGCCAACTGCTAATGAATTAGTGACACACGTACTCACACTTATCTTGAAGCAGAAACCCTCTTTACACCCATTTCTCACAACATAGCACAAATACCCTGGCCAGCCCAGCAGCTAAGATATGCACACTTGTAATTCAAACAAAAGACATTTCTTCTTGTAGGCAGACATGATGAATGAATCTGAGGGAGCAAACCAAAAAAGTTTGAGAAACTTCTTTCTTGAGCATGATCAATGCAACAGAGAATGAGTGCAACATTATTCAGTATATCACCATCTTTCATCTATCTACAAAGCACTTCAATGTAATCAATTAGAACTTGAATATTACTATGTCTGATGAACACCATAAAAGAAGTTGCATTTGTCTAACGTTGACAGCGGGCAGCAGTAAGGCACACAGGATCAATCTCATCTAGATTGTTTCCACACTTTCTGCTGCGTGGGAAAAGGTACAGACCTGGGAGCACTCCTGCCTCTGTTCATGTCTCTCAAGCCAGCAGTTTTCATAACTGTTTTGCCAGTTACCAGGCCTAGCAGAAAGGACACAGCCAGCAGGAGAACAAACCAGTAACCAGATTCTATTGCACACAAAAAGGTCAGCACATGGGTGATCACTGGGGGTACAAACAAGTCAATCAGATCACACATAACAGACATCAGCCCCAGCGACCCCAGCAATGATACAACACGGCCAACAATCGATAGAACAAACAAAGCAACAAAGTCTCCCATGGCAGAGATGGGAGACAGCCAAGCCAGGAGGCTGGTAACATAGGATAGAGGTAGCCACATATTGTTCTCACAGAGCCCACGTTCACAAGCACCAAACCTGATCAGGGTCCAGTTGCAGGGAGAGTCAGGAGGTCCTTCCTCAACAGGGAAACTCTGCAAAGTGCATCCACCTCACAGACAGACACCCCACCCTTCCTGCAAGTGGTCCCAGCTTTTATCCCCACAGCAGGACACCTGGCACTCATTTACCCAATGCAGGACACCTGGGGCTTGTTTACCCAAGGGCTTTCCCTGCAAGGGCAGCCACACCTTGGAGGAAAGCCAAAAGGCAAACTCATCCCCTGCTTTTGAAGGACCATGGGAACCACCCATATGTCAACCTTAATTCAGGGCTCGGGGTTCAGACCCCAGCACTTCACCATGATACCCTGCCAGTCATATCCCTGAAGAGGCTGAAGTCTGCTCTCTTGAAGTCCAGAGTAGTGAACACACCCCTCTTTGATGTCCTAAGGATCATGAACTCTACCATTTTGTGATCACAGGAGCCAAGGCTGCCCTTGAGCTTCACATTACTCACCAGCCCCTCCTTGTTGGTGAGGACAAGGTCCAGCACAGCACCTTTTCTCATGGGTTCCTCTACCACTTGGAGCAGGAAGTTATCCTCAGAACATTCCAGGAACCTCTTCGATTGCTGGTGCCCAGCTGTGTTGTCCTTCCAACAGATATTGGGGTGGTTGAAACCCCCCACGAGGACCAGGGTTTGTGAACATGAAGCTGCTCCTATCTGTTTATAGAGGGCCTCATCCACTCGGTCTTCCTGGTCTGGTGGCCTGTAGCAAACCCCCACTATGATGTCCCCTTCTCCTGCCTTCCCTTTTTTATCCTGACCCATAAGCTCTGTTAGCTCCTCATCCATCCCCAGGTCGAGCTCCATAGACTCCATGTAGAGGGCAACACCCCCTCCCCTTCTCCCCTGCCTGTCTTTCCTAAAGAGCTTATACCCATCTATTCCTATGCTCCAGTCATGAGAGCCATCCCACCACGTCTCAGTGATGCCAGTGACATCGTAGCCCTGCAGGCATGTGCACATCTGTAACTCTTCTTGTTTGTTCCCCATGCTCCTTGCGTTAGTGTAGAGCCATTTCAGTTGGGCCCCTGTTGATGCCAATTTACTGATAGAAGTTCCCTGATCCTGCTCTTCAGGTGCTCTCTTCCCAGCCTGTGGTCCAACACCAGGCCCAGTGCATCTTCTACTGTCATAGGCCTTGATGTGGGATGGATTGAGGATCCCCTCCCCAGCAAATCTAGTTTAAAGCCCTCTTTGCTAAATTGGAAAGCTTCTGGCCAAAGATGCTCTTTCCCTTCTCTGAAAGATGAACCCTATCAGCCCCCAGAAGACCAGATTTCTGAAAATGAGTCCCATGGCCTAGATGTCCAAAGCCCTGTCCATGACATCACTCCCTTAACCATTTATTGATTTTCTCTATCCTATCGGCCCTTTCAATCCCCTTCCCTTTAACAAGGAGGCCTGATGAAACCACTTGTGCTCCTAGAGCTAATGTTTAGAACTAAACATTAAATGCCAGCTAATCCACTGGAACTTTGTGCCAAAGACACATGGTTAAGTTTGAAGCAGGTTTCAAAAGAGGACAAGGCACTGATACCAGCTTAGAAGACAGGTTTCAGTAGGAGAAACAAGACTCTCCAGGGACAGTGAGCCCTGATTTCCTTGCAGGGGACTGTTAGCTCAGTCTCAAGCAGCCTGTCTCATCCTTACCTGCAGCAAGCTTCTTGCTACACCCCCTGAAGCAAAGGCCTCTGTGGCCAAGCAGGACCAGGCTGAGCGGAGGTCTCATCCAGCTCAGCAGCTCCTGTGCTCTGGAAGCTGCATGGCTCTGCCCCAGCACACCCACAGCAGCCCTTTGTCCCAAACTGGGATTACACATAATCCTTGACTCTGAAACCCCCTTCACTACTGGTATTACTGGATGCTGAGAGTGCATCGTGCTGAATACTTGCAGGCTTCCCTTGAGGGTCTGCGGGATGCTCCTGGGCTCCATGGGCTGGGGGTGCCCCTGCAGTGCCCCTTCTCATATGGATCCACTGCCCTGCATGTCACTACTGTCCTCTGCACACACCAGCTGGAAACAGGAGCGAAACAAAGGCAGCAAGTAGAGAAAAAAACATCTGAACCTATCACCTCCAACAAGAGCCCCTCTCGTTTCTCTGATTGCCACCCATAATAGGGAACTGCATGTGCAGTGGCAAGCACTGGCTGCCCAAACCAAAGCAGAAGCAGCAAGAGCTGCACGCTTTCAGGAAATCTTTTAGTTGAGCATTTTCTCTGGTGGGACCCCAAGGAATCTGCACTTCTCCCAGTTCTTGGAAGAGCTCTCCTCCATCTTACCACCCCGATGTATGCCCAGTCTGCCTGCCAGTCCCATGGCCACAGTCTGGGGTCCAGTTCCTCCTTCTCCCATCACTCATCCTTTACCTGGGCTGCTCTTCTGCTCACAAAGGGCTTCCAGGTGAGATTGCTTGGCCCACTGCAGTGGCACAACCTCCCCTCTATTCCTCATGTACCACCAGACGTAGCTACTCGTCGTCCTTCTACAAGGCACAAACAGCAATTTAAAAAGCAACCAGTCTCCTACACAGGGTCCACACAAGCCAGTGCTTTGCCACTTGCAGACCATTCCTGGGACCAGAGCATTAAAGTTTCTGCAGCTCAGATTTACAACCACCTTCCCTCCTGATGCACGGTGTAATCTTGCTACAGCTCTTCTCTCACTGTTTTAAAACTGAAACTCGTAAAATTAATTTTATTAGATTTGCAAGGTACATAAGAGCGACTATATTTTCTTTTATTATCTTCATTTGCAATTTCCTGATTGTTCCCTCATCAAAAGAACATAGTTATTACAGTGCACATTAATTTAGAACACGTTTGTCTTTACTAGCAAAAAAGAAAGCTTATTTTAGCTGAGACCACAACAAAGAGCAGTGGATTCTGGCTCACCTTTTGAAAGGAGCGAAGCATTTCTGTCAGCTACCTGAGTTCATGCAAAAAGCTCGAAGTTGGCTCAGGTGGTCACAAATGGAAAGCTCTTCCTCTCCCCAGAGTCACTGAATGCTTTAAATACTCAGCTTAAAACAGTAGTGGGATGCTTTTGTATACTTAAAATCTTATCCTGTTCACTATTCCTTTTTCATATTTGTGCAGGAAAATGTCACGCAACAGCTCTTAGGTGGTATCTGCTCTGTGACTAGACACATCAGGTTCTGTGGCGCTGTTAAAGTGTGAACGTGTCCCTCTTTCTGAAGACACAAATGCAGTTCAGAAAAGGAATGCAGAGAAAATGAAGTTAAGCCACTTGTATTTTTGGCTTCTTTGCCTGAAAATCGACCACCCAACCGACATTCAAATCAGACAAGAAAAGAAAACTTGAAAGCAGTCCAGCATTAGGTCCTTGGTGCCCAAAGTGCAAACTGAGGCAGAGCTGGACTGTGCACAAAGAAAAACCTTGGGGATAACAGTGCCAGCCAGCCTTTGCTAGCCCACATGGTGACACAGGGCAGATCAGGACAGCCTGTTTGGGCACGCACGTGGTCTTGAATTTTGGGGAGCTAAGCCTAGCTAAAACTGTAACACCAGGTCATGCATTCAAAGCTAAAGAAGAGTTGAATTTTACCTTTCATTAAGTGTAAATTTTGGTTTGTAGCTCTCATAGCTTAACACAGACTCACCAAGCAACAGCAAAGAGTTACACAGACTCCACAAGAGTTGACTGAGTAAGCTAAGACCCTTTAGAAAATTGAAAAAATGTGCACCAAGATCTAAAGACAATGAGATGTTGCAAAGCCCTTCATAGGCTTTTTGTCTGGGGCCTTCTGCACATAAGGAGCCCAACAGGAATGCAGCCATGACCTTCTCTTCACACTGACTGAGCCAGGTCATAAGGCAGTACTTCTGTGAAAGGAAACAATAACAATTGACTATTATATTCTCATCAGGAACATCTGGCTTTTAGTAGCTCTGTTTCTGGAGGATTCCTACTTGAACTTCGCAGGTGGCCCACAGACAACTGAGATTTCCTCGAGCTGCAGGCACACCAAGGGCCAAACCTCTGTTGAGCAGACTCTTCTGTGATACAACTCAGCAGCACGAAGAACACAGACCATTTACACTGCTGTGGATTTAGAGTATCCCAGCAAGTAATCTCTGAGGTAGTGAGTCCTGTCCACTCACACCTTGGAACAGATGACGTTGGAAATCCATCCCAGAGAGCTCAGTTTCCCTGTAAGGGAAGGACTGTACCCAGACTCGAGAAGATCACCAGCTCCTTCAGGCATCTCAGTGGTCTATCATTTTTCTCATTCTTTTTGTTAAATACTGCTCTCAAAATATTTTGCAGGGCTGGAAGCTACAAGCACAATTTTTGTCCTCCCCTCCATCATTAATTTGTGCATTTATGTCTTCCCCTGGTTCTCAATCAACATTTTGCACTTGTACCTCAATGTCAATCATGCAATTAGTATAGAAGCAAATAACCTTGGCCCTTCTGTAGCATTATCCCCATGTTTAAGTGCAGAGAGAGGAAAACTGGAAGGACCTTCTGCGGTGTTAAGACCAGACCCAACAGCAGGTGGGAAGACAGAGTAAAAGAGATAACAAAAATAGCAATGTGCATAACTCTTCTCCAATCAGAAACAGCAATCACAGCTCACCACCTGCTCTTAATGCTGTTTCTCAGTGGACCAAGTCATCAGAGCAGTCTGCAGATGAATACAATTAGTTGTTTAGTTTAGGCAGCCATAGAGATTACAGGGCTATAAAGATTACTGTGCAAAGAAAGCAGAGGACATTCATGTGGACTGTGCAATCACGCAGTGGATGCTAAACGCTTTGAGGGGGCTGCAGAAAGGAATTGGGAGGTGAAAAAAATGGGGAAAATTCATCAAAGAAGAATGGAGGGTTGAATGTCAGGCAAGCCATGAGGTTTATCTCTTCCCATCCCTGGAAGAGATGCTCAATGGAAGTGACGAAATAATCTCCCTAATTAGAACAGGAAAAAAACCCACTGACATACAGATATGCCTTTTATGGGATAAGAGAAAGACCAAAAGGTCTTTTCTCATCTCCAGTTAAGATACTCTACAAATTATTTAGCACCTGAACATTTGTGCTATAAGCTCAAGCACAATCCCAACAGATCAGTCACAGCCCTCTGAGTGCATCAATTGAACCTGGCCAGGTTCAGCCAGGCTCTTCCTCGTGTGTCCTCTGCTTGAGAGCAAACCTGCCTCCTCCTTTTAAGCCATCTAGTTTTCATTTTCATTTTTACCATTTAACAAGAGGGAACTATGTTGCTAAGCTAGCGGACTTTAGAAAATACAACATTGAAAAGTGCCTCTTTGAACTCAATAGGTTTTCCAGAAACAGTCCTTTTACTTTCACTGGAAAATTACCACAGCATCACCTTGGTTTGTTCATTCACAACCATATTGCTAAGCTATTATTCATATCCTGACATATATTTTGCTAGGTGGCAAGTCTGTCAAACAACAGTGATATTTCTTGTTTGCAGTAGTTACACCACATGAAGCACAGTCCCAAATAAAAGCTGTATATAGGGTTTTCTGTCCTGTTCTTGTCAATCACTACATACCAGGCTGCTTAGCACTGTTGATTTGTTCTTGTTTCCCTTAGAATGTTTCCATCATTTTAAGCTTTTTTACATAGACACTGTTGACATTGTTCTGAGTTCATCTCTTTATATTTTCCTTATGGTTTTGCAGAGACTTCACAAACATAACTGCAGGTTGCTTCTGGCATTCAAAACCCTCCTCCTCCCTCTCTTCTCTAGCTTACACCATTCTTTCAAAGTATAATTTTAAGTTTGTCTTGACCATACTGTAACTTCTTCATAGCAATTTTTCTTCAAACAGACTGTGGATCCTTTTATTTATTGCTTCTCCAAAGCTGTCGGTCAGGTTTAGACCTATCTGATCTTACAGTTGGTAGGAGATGACCCAAAGGTTTCATACCAAACTCCACAAGTTGTCTTTTTCTCTCCTTTTCAAATCCTGCCATAGACGAAGAGCCAGAAGTCACTTAGAGTTCTAAGTACAGACACAAACACAACTTAAATGAAGTTGCTCGCTGGGTGCAGCAAGGGCTGGGGGCTCCCTGGGGCCTGGGCACATCCCACTGCACAAGGCAGGGAGCAGGTCAGGCTGGGGGTAGCCCCAGCCCAGGGCATCAAGCACCTCTCTGGGGACAGGGACAAGATGAGGCCAGACTGGGACATCAGGTGGCTGGGAGATATAGGGCGGTGGATCCTTGCTGGACCCTGCCCCATGCATGCTACCCAGGAGGTGTCCCAGGGACCTCTGCCTCGTTGCTGCCCTACCACAGAAGCTGTGCCACATCTTTTCCATCCATCTCATCATTCAGTGCTTTCTCCTGGTACTTGAAAACCATCCCACAGGCCACCTTCCTGACTCCGTGAAGGAAGATGATTTCATCCTGTTGCCACGCACAGGCCTGGCACAGACACGGTCTCCAAGCTTTGCATATGCTGCTGAGCTTAAAGACATGGCTTTATTTCCCCCTCAACATTAAAGGATGAGTAGCTTATGTTTGAGCTCATCTAGAATCAATCAAGATGTAGGCATTACTTGTATACAAACCCTCTTTTCCTGAAGCCATTTGCAGAATGACATTAAGAGTGGCAAATTAGCTACTGGTAAACCATCTAATTTGCATTCGTGGCTACTACAGACAAGAAACAGTTGGGCTACAGGTAAGATCCAACATTGCTTGTTATCTCTAATGTCAGCTCAAGAGAAAACAAACCAACAACATCCAGTGAGGAAGCATTGAAGAGATCCATGTATGATACAAGAAAGCAGACCTGACTGCATTAGTAATTCAAATACACAAACAGTTTTACAGAACACACTCCAGTCACCAGTGAGTGCTTAAATTAAGTATGCATTAGGTCAGGCCTTAAAATAGGGGGGGGAAAGAGCAAATATGAAGTGACTAATTGTGATGACATACATCAACAAAAATGTGGAGTTCCATCTGTGCAGTCCTTCTGACTCCTCCTGCCAGCCAGCATCCCCAGGATTTTTTGCCCCAGTAAATTGCTACCACCTTCCTCTCCTACCCAGGTCACTGGGAAGGTGATGTTCAGCAGTGTGCAGTGCCTTTACATGATGGGAAACAATCTGGATGCTGGCATTTCATGTTAGCTGGCTCCTCTGAATTCTGTAAAGTACCAATTCCAGAATCACCTTACCTAGCTACCTTCATTGCAGATACCAGCTTTCCCTGTTGGGGCAGTACCAAACTGGTCTGCCACGAATCAAAAGGCAAAAACACTGATCATTATCCAAAGAATCCTTTCTCTCCTCTCTAAGCATTTATGTGCTTTCTTTATACATGATAGCATGCACTCCTTTTCTTTATTTCTTCTATCAAGTATCTATCATGCAGTTCTTCTAATGCTCCATCCACATGGTAAGTATGTATGCATTAGTAGTGCTATGCATTTAGTTCATGCTATGTATCTTTCAACATTATATTTAGTCATCTCCCTGTCTGCACATCCTCCTCCATACGATATCGCTGGTGCCTGGTGGAGACTTAATCCGTTCATAGAGCTACAGATATTCCACTCAGTGATAGCTGGTATTTTAACTTAGTCACTGTGCCCTGTAACTGTACAGGTACAAATTTGGATTAACAATTTTTCAGGCCTTCGCAGCTGTGCTTCATCCTACATTACAGAGGTGAGGCAGTGGTAGGTGACACTGCTCACAAGAGACAGGCACTCAATTAAATAGAGAAAGAAGAGAGCTCTGTGCCACTTCAGACACACACAGCTTGTCTGGGATTGTGAACTCACTAGAAGATAGAGCCCAGCCCTGGTCTCATGACACGAAGTTAGGACAATAGTAACTCCATCCTTGTCAATGGGATCGCATCAGCACGTGGTGAGGATCTGCCTTTGGCCATATACACACAAACACGACTGCAAGGATTTTCTTTTAAATATTTTAAATACAGATGATTTATACTTTAAAGCTAGCTACAGATCTGAGCTTCGTTTCAACACTGCAGTGCCCATACTTGGCACAGGAAGGACTTTACAATTTTTTTTTAAAAAAAAAAAAAAACACACAACAATTTCAAACACATTTGGGGGCACTGTGTTTCCAGAACATTTCAGTGTTTTGCTGCTTTAGGATCACAATAACTTGAGTTTGTCTAACCTCAAGAAAAATGTTAATATAGGATGAATGAGTCCCTTAGGAATTTATCTGTTTACCCAAAATAAGCTGCAGGTCGTGTGAGCCTGAATGGTTCCTCTTGCCTCAATCAGGAAATATTTCCTTTGAGTTTTTCAGGAAGATTAACAGAAGCAGAACTGACAGCTTACTGCTGTTAAAGAGACAAGCCATGAAGTGCTACCAACAGGAAGCACTACGCTGGACTAAATGCTGTCACTGTGAACCTCACTCTACAGCCTGATTAGGGGTTTTGGTGGGGATTTCCCACCAAGGTGACCAGGCTCTAAAGGGTAATTATGGACTCTGGAGATGTTGAGAGTCCACACTGTTCTGCTAATGAAAAAGCCCAGTTGCTCACTGTCTCAGCAGCTTGAAGAACAGCTGCAGAAGCAGAGGTCACCCAGGCAGAGATATTTCTATCACACTTGCAAGAAATAATACTTCATGACACCTGGTGTGCTCCATATGGATGACCTGATACTGCACAGGACCTTCCAAAATTTTCCCAACTCCAGCAGCCCAGCGACCGAGGACGTCAAAACCTGTGTGGCTGCACATTGAGGAGCCCTCTGGAGACCACAGTGGAGGGGCAGAGGAGCATGGGGACACTCTGCACTGGCCATGGAGTGAGCGAGAACATCTGCACGGGCATGTCTAGGAGACTTGTCCTGAGCAGCACACAATTCACAGCTCCCATCCCTCTGTCTGGGAAGATGCACAGGAACACAACCATCCCCTGCCCAACAAGTGAAAACTAAGCAAGTGGCATAGGATGAGATAAACCATTGTTCAGACAGGTATGGCAGGACATAAACAGCAAAAGCAATGGGCCAGAGGGTCTGGTTCAAGGTCTGAGAAGAGTTAGGGTTTCTTCTGTCTTGTTGAAAAAGAACTTAGTTGCACTTATGCTTTCTTTGATTGGCTGGTGGGTTTTTTTAAGATACCTTTGAAGGTGAAGAATTTCCAATTCTGATGCTTCATGTGGGCACTGAAACAGCTCCACAATATGGCAAAACACTGAGGCTCCCAGCACAAGGGAGAACAGTCAGATCTCAAGGCAGAGGAGATGAAGTCCCTTGATATGCTTATAAGCACGAGAAGGCCATCCCAATGTCATCGATTAGTCAGACTCTTTTTTGCCATTTCAGACACTAAGGGAGATCAGACTCAGATACAAATCATCCAGCTTCAGAGAACTGCCAAAAAAAAAAAAAAAAAAAAAAGCCTTGGCAAATGCTGAACTCCCTGTGCTCTTTGCAAACTGGCAGATACTCCAGGTTTCTGCCGACTCATATAATTACTTTTTCTTTTAAAAATAAAAAAAAAAAAAAAAGAAGGTAGGTCTTAGCCTATTTTTACCATCTTTTTAGCCAAGAAATCTGCTAGATGGTATTCTCCTCTCAGAGAGCTTGGTGACATCTGAACTAAATGCATTTCTTTTCCTGTTTTTCTTCCTAAAGAACCTACTCCTTGTTCACATTCCCAAGATGCAGGCTGCTCCGGAGCATGATGATTTGGGGCATAAGATCAGCCATGAGCCGAGATGTGCTGGCCCTGCACCTCCTCAAACAACTGGAGGTCTCATCAATGAATGATTCACAGCTGTCCACACCATCGCCTACTCTCTGTCTTCAGAGGAATGAAATCTTGCCTCAGAAAAAAAAAGAAAAGCAACTGCATTTCTACCTCCTCTTGCAATATTTTTAAATTTTTCTTTCATTTCTGTTGTAAATTAGGTGTTTTAAGAGTAGGCTTGAAAACAAGGTTAAAAAAAGCATGCAAATACATTTGCATATCATGAGCAATTGCTGAGGTACTCTGATGGCTTTTTTTGTTTATTCCCATGGAGGAAACGTACTGAAAAAAGTTTTTTTAAATGAAAAGCACTGAAGTTTCTGAGTTATTTTATGTTTTCCCATTAGAGGAAAAAAACCTAAATAAATCTTAAAAGAAAAAGTATGAAAGAAGTTAGGAATTTTATCATTACTTGGAAAAATGCAGTACCTCTTTGGAAACTTCAGACACAGTAAACTCGATTTCCTCAGCATCAGAACACAGAGTCCAGGGCCAAGGGCAGCTGAACCAAACCAAACTCAACCCAACCCAACACTTTCTAGGTTCTAGGTTTGAACCTCAATGCTATCACTTGCTTCTCTCCACTTTAGTGAACGTGGTGCAACAGGAAGCCCAAAGGAGAAACAATTGCATCCAAATTTATATTGGTGCTCAGCAAAGAAAAACAAAACCTATCCCTTGCCAAGGTAGGTGTCTGTTTTGCCGATTACCAGGCCTAGCACAAAGGACACAGCCAGCAGCAGAACAAACCAGTAACCAGATTCTATTGCACACAAAAGGGTCAGCACATGGGTGATCACTGGGGGTACAAACAAGTCAATCAGATCACACATAACAGACATCAACCCCAGTGACCCCAGCAATGACACAACACGGCCAACAACTGGTGGAACAAAGCAACAAAGTCTCCCATGGCAGAGATGGGAGACAGCCAAGGAGAGAGGCAGCCACATATTGTTCTCACAGAGCCCATGTTCACCAGCACCAAACCTGACCAGGGTCCAATTGCAGGGAGACTCAGGAGATCCTTCCTCAACAGGGAAACTCTGCAAAGTGCACCCACCTCACAGACAGACACCCCACCCTTCCTGCAAGTGGGCCCAGCTTTTATCCCCAAACAGGACACCTGGCACTCATTGACCCAATGCAGGGCACCTGGGGCTTGTTTACCCAAGGGCTTTCCCTGCAAGGTCGGCTGCACCTTGGAGGAAAGCCAAAAGGCAAACTCATCCCCTCCTCTTAAAGGACCATAGGAACCACCCATATGTCAACCTTAACTCAGGGCTCGGGGTTCAGACCCCAGCACTTCAGTGTCCAAGACAGACACAAGAAGCCTTCCCAAGGTGCTGCTCCAACTGCATTTACAAGGCCTGGCTGAGCAGTGGGCAGGGACCTTCCCGCTCCTACAGCCGGACAGCCTGCCGAGCCTGCCGCGGGGCGGGCAGCTTCATGGGAGGTTTGAGAGGGGGTGAACAGAGCCTGTCATCTACTCAGAGTGGACTGCTGCTCCCTGCATATCAATCTGTTTAAATGAAAAACAAAAAGCAGGTAAAAAAGGTTTAGAACAGGAACAAGAGCAAAGACAAAAAAGACTCAACACACTCTACCATTTTCTAGACTACTGAAAAACAATTCTCCAACACTCACACTCAGTCAGAAACAAGCTTCTGATTAAAGGTAGGTCTCCCACCCTCCAAAAGACAAAAAAAACCTGTATTGCATTAGTCTGGAAAGCAGAACCACTGAGGGCTGCTTTAAGAACCAACATCCTCATTCAGAAGAGGCAAAGTCCCTCTTACACGTCAATGGGACTGGGTATGCTAGAGCTGCTCTGCAGGTGACGGATCACAGCTCTGCATGTTGTGACTCCACATGGGCAAAGCTTCTGAACTCGTTTCAGAGTCTTTGTTTAAGTTGAGGGCGCTTAATTAGCTGCACAATTAAATCTGTAAATGGGCAGATATTCACTAGAGTGAAGGCTTTTTTTTTTCTAAATTATGCTCTAAATATTGGTAGTTATTCAAGGACTCCCTTTAACTAAGGACACTCCAAAATACATCACCAAATGCTCATACAAGAACATTCAAAATGTTATAGAAAATGCTGTTATATTGCCATAATAAGTTGTAATCATGAATTCCCATATTCATCATCTTTCTCAGTAAGTATCATAGAATCACTATGGTTGGAAAGGACCTCTGGGATCATCAAGTCCAACTTTTATGCCAACATCTCCCTAACCACTAGACCACTACCACAGCACCTCAGAGTCACCAACATGTACTAGGGCTCCAGTTCTAAGCACTTTACAAACACAACCCAAAATTACAGTCTCTGTCCCCAGTTTACAGTTGACTCATCATAAGCTGCTTCTCTTACAAGCTTTATGCACTTTGCACAGCACCTCAGCCCAGATATTCCTGATTCCTTGTCCCAGAGTATGGTGCCAGCAGTTACTCAGTCTCTGATATTCACTGTCCATATCTCCCTGGGGTAAGAGGTGATTCTGCAGCCTGGTGCAGGAGGTTATTTTTAAGATATTTGGGCAAGTAGCTCTCTATTAGCACAACAAAAGGATTACTATGCAGTTGTAATTCTGTTTGTGAGCAATACGAACACTGTCGGTGAGTCCTCTCTCATAGATCTGTTTCTCTGGGACATACATTTCAATGAGGAGTCTACTGGTAATACAAGTATTTGAACAAAAATTATCTGATAGCAAGTTTTAAATGCAGAAAATTAAATATTTAAAAGGCACTGAGAGCAGGGGTTCAAATCCAAATGTTCTGCAGTTTGTATCTTTTTCCTCTTACGAGAACCAGGAATGCCTGGGAAGCTCAAATGAAACCTACTGGGATTGCTGGCCTCTGCTTAGAGTTTCCTATCCACAGAAACAAGAGTTACTTTATCAGAAGCTGCTAAATTACTCAAGCTCTAAAAAGTAATTCTGTAAAGCCATCCACTGCTAACCACTCCTTAAATAACTTCTGAACTGCTTCATCTGGTTTGTATTTAGGTTGTGCATGGGGCACATTTTAGCATTTGGCTGCATGATACAGATGAGAAGCAAAAGCAAATACACATTGGCAGGCAGAACACATCAAGCCCAGCTGAATTTGGTGATTTGATCTGCTATTCATTTAAAGCAAAAGTAGCTCCCCCACTTGGTTGTTACTATCTGTATTATGTTCACAATAAAAGTATTTACACTTCATTAAAAGCCTTAGCTACTGCAGTATGGAATGGTACAGCAAGGTTTTTAGTGCCATGTATGTAACAGCCTAAGACATAACTTCTCCTTCTAAAAAGTTCTCCAGTGGAATGGAGGAGATGGGGAATGAGCTCTGCAGCTTGGCCCCTTGCTGCTGAGATGTATTTCCTGTCCCTCTGCATTGGCAGCAGCATTTCTGAAAATCCACACCTGTGGGTGATACCAGTGATGCTATCGTGCAATTTGGGCACAGGCTCTTTCTCATAAGAGGCATTCATGACATTTCTACAGCCTGATTAATTTAACACTGTGACAGAAACTCTATGTGCTGCAAAGTCTGCTTAATACCCCAGGAACCAGGCTGTTCAGAGAGTGCCCTGCATCTAGGACAGACTTCACCCCACGTCCCTGCCCACCACAGCAAGGCTACAGGGCATCAGAGAGCCTCGTTCCACAGAGTCTCCTGGACTGCCCTGCCCCTCTGCAACAGGCCATCCAGCTTCCCTCTTGGCTACCTATTTCCAAAACAGCAGGGACACCATACGTCAGTGTTTGTTCAGTATTTCTGGTGACATGATTTATACACACACACACACAGAGCAGCCCTTTCCAAAGGCTAATTGTTTCAGTGGAGCACTCCCACAGAGCTGGGAGCTCTCTAGATCTCACACAGTGAGCAGCTTTCCCCTCACAAAGCCATCCCACTGCTAGTGCAGGCAGCTGTTGGAAGCCCATCTAGTGAATTTTTCCTTTGGGCACAGTTGTAAAAAAGAAAAGCAGCCCAACAACAAACAACAACAAAATTTTTAAAAAGCACTAAAAGAATCTGAAAATACAAAACACCTACCAAAAAACCCTATGCTGATCACGTGGGGTTTTTCAAATTAGATTTTTTTTTTTCCTTTCATTTGTGCTAGTATTTGCAGTGGTCATTTCTATCCAATCAAAAGCCAAATAGCAACCACCTGTTGCATTCACTTCTCAGCGTATCCATACAGAGACCAGAGCATTAATTCTGTTTTCCATGGCATCCTGATGCTCCAGCAACCAGAGACACTGCAAGCAGCCTGTGAAAGGTGTAGTGTGTAGCTGGAACACGGAGTCACTGCAGAGGAGAACTCCATCTGACCACAGTACTCACTTTGCCAGACATTCAGACTAACAGGATCATTTCTAGACCGTCCTCCAGAAAACATGAGGGTCACAACAGTCACCCCGCACACACAGAGACGTGGTTGGGAGCAGTTTGAGGCAGAGGTGTGAGATGCACAGCAGTGCTGTCACTTCAGCTGAGCTCTCCTTCACATCCCCAGCCCCTCGTGCTGCCAAACTCAATTTTTGTGCAGTGCACTGTTCAGGAGGGTGGAGCACTAAGACAAATCTCTTGCTAATGTACAGGTTTGACATTTTCAGATTTATTCAGCCACATTACCCATAAAATGGCTCCAACGCAATCAAAGGACATTACCAGAATTATCTGTTCCCAGGATGTTTGGCACTCCATAACTCAGATGCATTTAACTCCTCAATAACTCTTGTACATTTGGATAATTTGCTGCAGTAATGTATAATCTTGCCTAGAGGATTCACCCCTTAAGAAATTTAATAAATTAAATAGAAACCTCTATAGCCCACACTCACCAGTCATTGTCCCACTTAAAAGACCATCCCAGAGTGTTCAGCACCACGTGACTTCACTCTGCAGGACAGCGATGCTCAGCCACGTGTCGCCGCATCAGAGGTGGAAGTGATGGGTTATCCTATTACCTCTCATTGTTTCCAGGCCACTCCAGGTCAGAGGCAGCAGAGAGCAATTTAGGGTGACAACTCAAGGTAAAATGTGCTTTCCTACTCTCTCTACACTGGTCATAGCAGGAGGCCAGAGGGAGACAGGGAATGAAAATGAATACCTGCTCACCCCTACACAGAAGTCAGGGCCAAAAGACATGAACAGAACAAGAAGGGAGGAAAAAAACACCAGTCAGTGCTACATCCTCTGAGGATACAGGACTTTGATTGGCAAGGCAATTTCCTTAGCAATTCTCTCAAGTCCTGAGCCAGCAGCAGGGCATCTGTCCAGTCTCTGCACGGACAGATTTCACTGCTGGATGAGCCTCACCTGCTGAGCTCTGGTGTGGGGCACTACATGGTGGGGCACCCCATCTGTCTGAACAGTGCTTCAGACCCACTCCTTTAAACAAAAAACTGCTCTGGAGCACTCTGCAGAGACCTCAGGGACCGTGTGAGCTGAGGGACCTGTCATGTGGAAAATTCCATGGGTCCTGGTACCCACGAGGGCCCAAAGTGCACCAAAGTCCTCATCAGAGTTCATCACCCACCAGAAGTCTTCCCATGCTTATCAAAAGCCAGTTTGCTCCTTCTCAATTCAAGTTCCTGCCTGAAACAGATAAAAATAGAAACCCTCAGCACGAGCCCCTCTAAGGCTGACATCTGCTCACGGGTGCCAGGGCTGCTCCGAGCCAGGCTGCAGCTGCCCATCTCTGAGGCTCCTCGACAGCTTCTGTCCTTAGAGGGATCACTGTGTCCTGACATCTTGCACAGCAATGCTAAGCTCCTGCTGAATTTCAGTCAATCAGCCTAAAGGTTTTAATCTAAAAAAGAGAATAACCCTGCAGAGAGAGCCACAAATTCAGGTCTCATCAGTGCTTTAATTACACTGGGTTATTTGACTTGTTTGTAGCTCTACCAGTATGAGATAATTACACTAATTGGAAAGCAACATTTATGGTTGGAAAAACTTACCATCAAGAGGAGCAGCATCTATAAAGTCAAAATCCACCCAGTGAGTGCTGTTTTATTTCAGTTCTGCAAGAAAACTGTAATACAGACAGCATGGGACCTGCCTTTCTGAGCCCTTCCCAGACCAGCGCTGAGCCAGGCTGTTCCCATCATCTCTGGGGACAGGATTCCTCCCACCAGTGCCAGACTGGGCAGTGAGCTAAGCAGGACCATCATCACTGGCCAAGGTGTTGTGCAGAGACCTTGGCACCTGCTCCACCTCTTGCAGAAAGCCAACGACTGCAGCAGGAACCGAGGAGGATGTCAAGAACTGGCGAAAAATTCATATTATTTCTGCAGAACCATACAAATGTTATGATCTCCTTCTCATAGCAAAACAGGAATAGCGGGAAGGGCACCTGCCTATCCAAAGACAGTGCTACACAGATGCTATTCCACATGTCTAACCCCATCCTCAGACAGCTCACACCTCCTCAAAAAGCACGGCACTAGGAAAACTAGTCTGTTGCAGACAGCCATATTTGTTTCATGCACCACTTGATCAATTATTACAGAGTAGACATAAAAGATTCTTATAAAATAAGTTCCTTTAAGATGCTTTTGTTGAACTATTAAACTTCTGAAGAGCTCTGCCAAAGCTGGCAGTGTCCATCGATCACCAAGACAGCTCCTTTTTTAGTATTCCCTCAAGTATTCCGCTCTTTTCCTCCTGTGATTTCTATTTTGAAGATATAAGTGATGATACTTTTAGGGTCACAGCAGGCACACCATTAACTCATTTACCAGTATACTTCACTCATTCTTTTGTATCTTATCTCAGCCCAGAAAGATCTGGATTTTTGTTTTCTTTAGGATTAATGATTACATATGTAACAGCATCAAAAGTAAGAGCAGAACTCACTGAGCACGAGGCCATCTGTTGCAATGCATTTTCAGAGCATCAGAGGAGGTAAAATGTTCCTTTGGCAGAAATTTTGGTCAGTTTTCCTACAGCAAAACCTTACATTTCTGTCCAGCAGCTCCCTCCAGGAGAAGAATCCCAATCCATCTCCCAGACCGGTCAGATCATATTTCTCAAGATAGGTTGAACACTCAGTGTCTGCTACAAGATCTCATGCAATACATCAAATTAGGGTAAGAAACGCAGAATAAAACTATATCAATGGAAAGGCAGCTAAGCAGAGTATAACTAAGCAGACTCGAATTTAGCAGGAGTACCCATATTAGCATATTAATATCAGGTTTTAAATAAAAAGAATATCACAAAAGCTGTAATAACTACCCGCTGTCTGGATCTCATGTTTTGAAGTCTTCCAGAAGAGGCAGCTCTACCCACAGTGCACACTACCACCATCTCAGGGCCTTTGCTGCTTCCCTCGAGCCATCGCTTCAGTTGAGTTCACAATCAGCACCAGCTCAGCACCAACTCCTCAGGACTGACCTGCAAGCTCCAGCACCCTCCAGCCTTCCTCAAAGCCTCATTTTCCACCCAGAGCCTGCAGCCAGGGTGGTACCAGGTCTCCACAAGAAGACTAACTAGTTTCCTGGCTGGGTGTCACACTGTACACTGAAACAATTGTGTCATTCAGGGAGAGGTAATGTGCATCAGTTACTGTGACAGGCAATGAGGGATTGACCTGATATGTGCATTAATACAGAGCCTATTCATTTCCAAAAAATGGTAGTTTAGATTCATTGCTCCTGCAGCATATTCCATTTTTTAAAATAATTCATTTCACAGTTTTAAGCGCAAAAGCCAAAGCCATTCAAAAATCAAATCTGAAAAGCTTATTTTTGCTCCTATAGCAACCAGCTGTTCTCTTCATAGTAAACATCTCAGAAGAAAATTACTTACTGGTTGGTTTTTTTTTTTTTGAGAGACCTCAGTGCAGAGAGTTTCTTTACAACTTGAATTTTGCATGATGAGTTTCAGATCCATTTGCATTTGTAAGTCCAAACAGCTCCTGAAGACAGGGATTTAAAGTTTAAACACCAGTCTTACGAAATAGGTGATGTGGTTAGATCAGCTGTCCAGAAGTCAGTTGGACATAATGCGTTGAGTTTATAAGGTCTTAAAGTCTGGCATGTGGACAAAAATCCGCATTTCTGGAAGGTGATGCACTTGGGTTTTTTTCTTACTGTCTCAAACGTTCTGAGACTTTAATTTCTTACCATTTGAAACCGCAATTTTTAATTTGTGGCAAAACGCCAACAATTGTAAGAACTAATTGGCAACGATAAATTTCTCAGCAGGTACACGAGTTATTCCCTCCCTGCCTCCAGCTTTCCACCACAGCCTCCTCTCTCCTCCTCAGCTCCCCAGAGAGGAGCTGCCCAGCAGTGACAGTGCCCCATGCCCCAACACCACGCATAACACGTCAGCAGTGCCTACGGTTAGCCAGTGCTCAGGGCTAAACCACAGCAGTCAGTCTGTCACCTAGGGCTTCCTCCCCACATGGGAAGGAGAATTGGGGGGGAAAAAAAGGAAAAGGCCTGTGAGTTGAAGTACAGACAGATTTAATAGAATGACAGAACAGGAAACAATCAACACAGAGCATAAAGGGTTCTACTCAGCCTGGAACAGACAGCAGGAACAGAGCACCATCAACAAGGAGCCTCAGGGAGAGGAGGAAAAACTCCACCTTCAGTGAGCTCCCTCCTTTTACAATGAGCATGCTGAGGAGGTGTGGGATACCCCTGTGAGTCAGTGCCTTGAGTGGAGCTCCCAGCTACTCATGACCTGCCCTGCATGGCTGCCCCATGGGGCTGTGCCTGGGGAGCCAGGACAAGCAGAAAAATAAAATAAAACATATAAAAACTAAAATCCAGATAAGTATTTGTTATGAAAAATATCCAACATAAAATAATAAGTGGTGCTCAACGCTGCCTGGGTCTGCTGTACCAGCACTGGAGAGGTGCACAGAGATCCCATGCGACACCAGCACAGCACTAATGTTGCTGCCCCACAGAACTTCTCTGTGTTTGCTAATTCAGGAGGCTTTTCTCTTTCAGGACCTAGGGTAGAAGAGTATCCTTATTCCTTACAGTAAAGTACTTGCCACACACAAAATGCTGTGAGTTGGTTTGTTATTAACCAGCTGCTGCATGAAGTATGAGAGTTAAGCACCATTTCTTCTACAGGAAACACAAAAAGCAAAGCATGGCTCAAGTGGCAAAAAGGAATTTCCCCTGAAGAAGGAATTTCCCTTGAGCTTTTAATGCTGTACCCAGGAGGAGAAAATGGGAGAGAAGCCCCTGAGCCAGCCAGGGTGACAAAATGTACCAGACCTCCAGTGCCACTGAGCACAACTGCTGTCATGGTGGCTGAACATTATTCACTTTTCCTCTCTAAAAAGTAACGTATCCTTTGCAAAAAGAATGTGGGGACTATATGTTTTGAGGAATGTGAGCTTGATTCTGTTCTGGCATTGGCTTATTAGAGGCAACTAAAAAAAAAAAAAAAAAACCCAAAAGAAAAAAAAAAGATGCTACAGCAGAACTTTGAGAAGATATCCAAAACGCTGATTTACACATCCCTAGGTTCAAAATGGGAAGCACACTGACCACAGCACCTAGTGCAGTGATCACAGTAAGAGGAGGAGGACTTTGGGTTTCAACAGACAGCATTCATAATTTGTCCTCTTGGCAAGCAAGTAGTTCTGGAATCAATATAAAAATCTCAGCTGAGCTCAATAATCAATGAAATGTAAATCTCAGCCTTGTGGTCCTGTGGGTGACACTTGTTCTGGTTTGTCTAAAGCAGAACCAATTTTCCTCTCAGTGATTTTACTTTTCAGTTAAGTCTCTCCTAAGACTGCAGTTTCTGAAGTCAACAACAAGTTTTTCAGACACTGGATGCTCCTAGCAGTGATAACGCTCGATGTTTGTAGTCAGCACTGAGCTCTCAGTACAATGGTGTGCAGAAAGGCTCCTGCTTATACTGAATCTTACAGAAACCAAGGTCACTGCCAAGTTCTCTTGGTGCAGTATTCCATCCCATACAGGTCAAGCTCAGTATAAAGTTAAGGGATCACAAAGGGCAAGCCCCCTTCCTTCTCCTTTTCTAGTTTTTGCTAGTCTTCTGTGGCCAGAGTGCTGGGAAGACTCTGTCCATGATCCTGAATCCAGTTCCCATCTGCTGGTACATCCTGGCATCCAGCCTGGGATCTGCCCAGAGCTGCCCTGCAGCACCAGTGGGGACGTGAGCATTGTACTTTATGAGGTTTATCCACTGGTTCTGTGGACTTACTTTCACGTTTATTTGGGTAAATAAAGCTGAAATCTAGGCAAAATCACAAGGCAGGTTCTAATGAACAACCGTCATTCTTACCCGATGTAAATTGCACAGAGAGTGTTTGACACAAGAAACTCATTGCAATTAATTACTATGATCATTGTTCTTTTAAAAATAATTTTGACAAGATCCATGATTGGTAAGCACCATTAATTTGTTCTGTTCTCCTAACTGTTTTTAAAGGACACTGAAATTACATGTGTCATTTTAAAAAGCTCATTTTGAAGTATTACTAAAACTTAATACAATGGCAGTAAAATTATCCGTACTATACAGTGTGTTCATTGTTATGAAAAACTGGTAAATTGCTAAATGCATAATAGGCTCAGTGAGATGGAAAGGAAATTTCTATTGCATGGGAATAAATCTACTTTACAACATATTATCTTATTTCAGTACTTCCCCTAGAAAACAGAACTGAGTACAATAAATTAAAATTACATATTTTTGCAGATACGCAGAAGTTAACATCATACTGGAAATTTCTATTTTGCCTGAATATTTTCTCTAGAAGTTTCATAAACAGACAATGATCTTACGATGAGGCAGTAAGGATGTATCTGTGGGGAGATCTGGGCTATTCTCATGTATCTTCCTTGGAATATGTAAAACTGGGAATTCTCCTAGTTGCGGATGATGAAACAGACCTGGATTCATTGCCCCACGCCATGGGAATGCCAGCTGTGCACGTCTCATTTCTACATGCAGAGACTGCAAACGAATGCATTTGCACCACTCCAGCAGCAGCCCCTTTGTTCTAATGGAAACCTCAGGATCAGGCACAGCACAATCACCTCTTTAAATTAAGAGAATGCAATTGCCTGCTGACAAAGTAGTCAGAGGTGAGCCATTCTACTAAATACAAGCATTGCCAGGGGAATGCTTTTCCCAGCTTTCAAGGCACGAGCATATCCAAGAACTACAACAGAACTTACTCCAGATACCTGTGGAAGACGTTGTTTAAAGAATAAGCAAGGATCATGTATCAAAAAATGTGCATTATTGATATAAATTGACGTTAAACTTAGTAGGAGTGGAATGTTTTGGGGTTTTGTGGCCAGATTTTGGTAGTGGGGGGCCACAGGGGTGGCTTCTGTGAGAAGCTGCCAGAAGGTTCCCCTGTGTTTGTGAAGTGCTGGGGTCTGAACCCCAAGTCCTGAATTAAAATCGACATATTTTGGGTGGTTCCCACAGCCCTTCAAAAGGAGGCGATGAGTTTGCCTCAGCAGGTTTGCTGGCAGGACTTGTGACCCCACGGGGGACCCACACTGGAGCAGTTTGTGCAGAACTGCAGCCCGTGGGAAGGACTCACACTGGAGAAGAAGTCTTAAGTGATCTTATAAAAATTGTATTCAGCCAAAATAAAGATGTTTTCAGCTCTCAAAGGATTTCTGATCAGTCCATTTCAGCTATTCTATTTCCAGTTGAACACAAGAAGCAAAGACAATAAAAAGTCTGTTTAATTAAAGATAAAGTAATTAATGCTGAGCGATCTGAAATAAAAATCACTTGTCTGGTAAACAAGACACAATAACAAAATGAAATGCTACTAAGTTATGGGTCATGCAAATATATATCTGATTAGCAATCAAAAAAAAAAAGCTCAATAGTTATTTCATCACTTTAAAGCTATCACCAGCTCCTCAGCAAACATCATTTGCTGGGCATAGTCATAGACCTCAGCATCACTTTAACTTGTTAGAATTTCCCAAAAATCTACTATGGATTTATTACAAGTAAAGCCAAGCACTTCTGTAGCAGTCCAGAAAGAAAGAGATAAGCCACTAAAAGTCAATGTCTGATAAACTGTTCTTAACTTAATTCCCTGAGTTCCTTTGCAGAATATAATACATAGAAGTGGCAAGAATTTCCTCAGCATGCCACAGAAAGCAACACATTTCAGACAGAAAAAGTTAAAGCACTTCAAGATTTTAATACCTCACACAAGCATGTGGCTTATTATTTTATTTTTCACCTAAAAAAGTGGCATTCCTATCATCAGGATATATTCAGTGCAGTGCTGGATGCAGTTGTTTATATTCATTGTGTATTTCAATGTATTACAGTGATGGAGGAGAAATAAAGCATTAGTAAAGAAGGGAGGAATAAAATAATTTAAAAATAGATAGCAGCCTCTCCAAGCTGGCTTTTTGACCCTTTATTATTCTGCTAATTTATGTTAGTACCATGAAGAGGTGATTCCTCACCAAGGAGCATAGTAAGAAGGTAATGATCTGAAGAACAATGAAGGAAAATGCATGCAGATTGTTACAGACTTTCTGACTGGTTGGGATGCCACCAGACGTGGGGCAGAAACCACTCAAACCACTGCAAAAGTACAAGGGAGAGGACTAGCTGAGCAAACCAACTCATGGCAGAGGATGGCACGCAGCCAGCTGTTTGCCCAGTTGTTCCGTGGACGTTTAAGGCAGCAAAGCATCCAACATGATATGCTGAGAATGAAGCCTTTGAGTTAGATAACTGATCTGCAATCAGCAGCCTCTCGTTCCTCAGTCCCGAGTTTACCATGTTTTGAGTCTGTTGCTCCCAGCTGTCCAGTCCAAAATCTGCTGGCTGTGTGACAAAGCCCGAGGCAGGGCTGTGCTCCATGCCCCGACTCCTGAGTGCCCACAGCTCTCTCACAGTCAGGCTCCCAGTCACATCGTTCCCATGCCCAGCTGGTGCCGCAGCTATGCAGATTTGTTGACTATCCATAACTGGAAACACAGATGCTGGAGCTCTCCCTGCACCTCTGCTCCTTTCCTCATTTCCATTTTTATGTCCCAAACCCATTTCAGTGCTGTTGCACAGTCTGACTAAGCACAAAAGCATTGACAAGTACGTGGATTTAAACACACACCTCCAGCCTGGTGGAATTCCCTTCCCCACAAATCTGATAACTAGTCACTGAAACCAACCAAAAAGAAGCATCAAATTCTCCCAATTCTGACATTTTTAAATATAGGGATTCTTGCCTCGGAGATGGAACATGATGGCCTCCAATATTCAAGAAACCACACAAAAAGAGAGAGTGGACCCTTCTTAGCCTTACAGGTTGATTTATTAAATGTTCACTTTACCCTGGTATTATTAGTCGCCTGGGCACGCAAGATTTTGTAATGCTGCTGCTCAAATTCAAAGCATTTTTCATCAAAGATGAACATATTTTGCACAATAGCTCGAACAGATTTGAGCTAGCATTTAAAGTGGATATTATGAATGCATCAGTTCTACTCTGGTTGAAGGTTTATATCCTTTTATAGCTTAACCTTAGACAGGAGAACTAACTTCATCCATACAAGAATATGCCAGTATTTATTAGACACTAGTTTTGAAAAGGCTTGAATACTTTATCAAGGTTTCTTGCCTAAAGAGATGGACACAATCGTGTAATTTGAATTTTAAACTTGTCACCACAAAGCACTCCAAACACAGACATTATCACAGTGTTCTGCAATACGGAAATAACTTGGAGGAGGATCTATAAATGTTTATCTCTCGTAAACATGAGCAAATAAAGGATCTTGGTGGCAGTGGCATGGACATATTCTTAGACATTTAAACAACTTCACACTGAAAAGCTTAGGGCTTAAATGGGAACGGCAACAGATGAGCCTCACTGAAATATACTGAATATATATACTGAATTTCTCCCCTTAAAAACCTAACTCCAATTAACGATCAGTTCAAACGTAGACCAATTCAAATCTGATTTTTAATGGATAACCGAATACCAGAGTAGCTGAAACTTCACACTTGGAGCCCAGCTCCTCAGTAGCCAGTGCTGGGAGCTCACACAGTCACCAGCCATCGTTTAAATGCCCAGCACTGGACCCCACATAAATAAGGTCACTCCTTAGCAAGTGTTATAACTGTGTCATGAAGATGACTTCTGTGATGGGTGTTTAGCTGTGCTTAGGTGGGCTTTTAATGCTCTAGCAGGTATGGAAGATTGGGTTTTTATAGGCTCAAGTCCACAGCATTCAGGAAAGTTACTCTGGAGCCCTGCTTGTACCAAATTAGTTTGGGGGATGGGAGGTGAAGCATATTTTGAATATCTGCATAACTTGTGTGGCAACTGAGTTACTGTGCTATCCCCAGAGCATGGGACAGCTTTACACTGTGTAATTATCACAGGTGATAACACCAAAATAAAAGAGCAATTATCTTGAAAATAGCAATGAATTTAAAGTAGTTGTGTAAAGATACAATGTATTTCATTGATAAATATGAAAAACTCCCTTCTTTGTAATCACAGAAAAGTTCTGTATGACCCATAACTGTTTATAGGACAGAAACAGAAGACCCATCACCTCAGATAAATAAACTGAGTGGGGCAAAACAGTAATAAATGACACACACAAACGGGATATGCACTGCACACAGGGGACAAGAAGTCACTTCTCTGTCTTTTAAAACCATCTGACACACAATCCATCTGAACAGGTAAATTGTTCCCAGTGTGGTTAGGCCCTTTTCAAATTCTGAAGAAAATTATAGCAGAACGTGAAGGTTAGGAGCACAACCTCTTTGTTCTTACACCCTCACTTCCCATTAATCCAATGTCCTTTAAAGACAGTTGTGTACTCATGATGCTCCACTCTTGAACAACTGGAAGTTGCAAAGCTCTGCACCCTTGGGTGCACTCAGTGCCCAGAACAGGCCACATTAGGGAGGTGATCGTGCCCCTGTACTCGGCACTCATGAGACCACACCTTGAGCACTGTGTCCGGTTCTGGGCCCCACAGGATAAGAAGGACATTGAGGTGCTGGAGTGAGCCCAGAGAAGGACAACGAGGCTGGTGAGAGGTCTGGAACACAGGGCTGATGGAGAGCGGCTGAGGGAACTGGGGTTGTTCAGTCTGGAGGAGACTGAGAGGAGATCTTATTGCTCTCTACAAATACCTCAAAGGAGGTTGTAGTGAGGCTGGTGTTGGTCTCTTCTCCCAAATTACTGATGATAGGATGAGAAGAAATGGCCTCAAGTTATGTCAGGGGAAGTTTAGATTGGATATTAGGAAGAAGTTCTTTACTGGGAGGGTGGTTGGGCACTGGCACAGGCTGCCCAGGGGGGTGGTGGAGTCACTGTCCCTGGGGGTGTTTAAAAAACGAGTAGATGGAGCACTTGAGGCCATGGTCTAGTGGTTAGGGAGATGCTGGGATAAAGGTTGGACGTGATGATCCTGGAGGTCCTTTCCAACCATAGTGATTCTATGATTCCATTTCAGCAGCCACAGAAGAAAGCAAGTTCATTTCTCCACTCTGTCCTAGATCTACTGCACAAACTTGGGCAACTAACTCAACCTTTCACTGTCGCTTTAGCAGGATGTTGAACCTTGCCACGCTGTGAGAGTGTGAGTATGAAGGCACTATGATACAGTATGTGTGATGTGAAAGGCACTCACAAGGTTGCCTGTCTTGTTATACCTGTATTGCGTATGGGAACTCTACCTTCCAACCAAGCCACTCAGTTTACTCAAGAAAAGACCATGGGGTCTGCATTTGAGGTCTGCAGATGCCTGCAGGGGGTCAAGGACCACAACTGGGAGGAAGACTTAAACCTACAGAGCAGCTGGATCAGTGAAATAAAGCACCACGGACCCCAAATTTGAGGTCAGTTTATATTGTTCTCAGGGATGTTTAAGCCAGGCACATGGGATCCACACAGCCCAAAGGTTTCAAAACAAGCAGGGAAGGCGCCAGCACTGGAGGTTTGCACACCAACAGCACTCCACTGACAGCTACAAATATATACTCTGCGCTTCCTCCTCTGAAGCTTTAGTGCCTGATGAAGCAGCTGTCTCACACATACACAGAGTATAGAAGAATTTCACTTCAAGATGAAGGATTATAGGATTTGGCTTTTCCTCTTTTTTTAATGCTGCTTTTATTACAGCATTAAAAAATCTATAGGTTGCTCTGGGGCTGATGCGAGATATACAGATCTGTTCCAGACTTATTACTACTGGGGTTCAGTGTTCTGTGGCAGATTGGATTGTCTCGTATAAAGGAAATTCATCAACAAGGAATGGGTAATGTACAGAAAGAAGGATTGCTTCTTAATTCACATACTAAGATGCCTGTTGTTTTTCTGTGCTATTTACAATAAACCTTGGAGCTGCAAAACTTGTACGCAGTCTTTGATGTTGAAAATGTCCTGGTTTCTGTATTGCCACATGTAATCAAACAGATTGGGGAACTGATTGCTTCGAAACCAGCAAGTCATGATTTTATTAAAAATACTTAAGCAGGACTTCAAATATATCTCTACAGACATTCCATCCACCTCCGCCATGAATGAGAAATATGATTATACACTACTGCCAGTATAATTCAGCATCATCTGCTCACTTTGCTTTCTTCCCACTGCTAGCCACAAAACAGATAGCTCTGACAGCAAGGCTGTGCAAGGGACAAGCCTTTATTTGAGCCTCTCAGTGGTACACTCAAACCAGCTCCCAGCAAGCCCAGGAGTATTCAAGATGCTTATCAAACCTGCTCTCCAGGAATTCATTTCCATGTACCTCCTTCTGGAACCACCCAATGCCATGTTAGCAGCATCCTTCTTGATGATCCTCTCTCTACCACCTTCCCACTCCATCCTACTCCAATTGCATCTCAAAGGACAAGATAAACCATCTTAGCCTGTCACCAAAACTTCTATTTGCCTTTCACCATGCCATCCAAGATGTTCAAAATCTCAGCTTTCAAAATTGCAACCCTGCACTGTGAGTGTGACCCTTGGTGGGTTTTGGTGGGCCAGGGCCACACTAGCCTCCAAACAGCTGCCTGGCATGTCCTGCCTCTGCTGAGAGTAACATCAGCCAAAAGCAGCTGATCCCAGTGAGCCTGGGAGGAAAGTGGAGCAGAAAGTTATGCAGATCTCAAGGTATTTCTTTCTCTGAGAAACTGGGCCTGTCCCCCTCCCCGTGTGACTTCTGAAACAGAACCTGAGGATGTCGCATCCCAAAGGGGCAGCTTTTGGTACGTGGTTAAAAGGGAAATGACCTTGCAGATGAAGGACCATTAACTTCTGAACATTTTTGATCTGCTGTAGAGATGTTCCCTTAGGATATGAAATTAAATGCAAAAGTGGTGGGGCTCTGAAACAAATAGCTGGCTGTAATTTACTGTCTGTCAGAATTATAACCTACATTTTTGGGTTTTTATCAATATCAATGCAGAGTTGGACCACATCCACAGAACATTCATACATACTTGGTTTCCACTGTCTTTCACACTTATTCTCCCCTACTCTCGAGCAAGACAAACAGAAATTTTCATGAGACTTAAGAAGGTCTTAAAGTACAAGGATATCAGGTATTGGGCAACACTGTCGTGACAGACAGACTGCCTTACTCCTCACACAAAGTATGGCAATAGCTTCTCCGTTCTGCTACACTGACAGGGTTGAGGACATCTTTAGGTGGTCCAGGGTCAGAGTCATAGAAGAGGCCATGAATTTACTGCTGTACTCCTGGCTGTACAATTTGCTATGCACGGTTCTCCTGGCTCCTCTGATATACATGTCATAAAGAGGGAACTACAGGTTTAACAAAAACTCAACATCCAGATTCCTTTGAGGGGAAAAGTCACCCATTTTTAGAGTTGTGAGATTAAAATTAACACCTTCCCAGAGAAATGAGCTAGTTCCAAGGAAAGCAGCATATACAAAAGTCAGCAGCAAATTCAAACTCAGTTTTGTCACATTTTCCATGCAGAAATAGCTCTTTTGTCAATGTCAGGAGATTTTGACATTGATGAGTGAGATTTTGACAGGAGACATTTCATGCAATTTTTGTCTTTAAAAAGGACTTTTTTATAGTTATAAATAGACTCAAAGCCTCAGAAATTATTTCCGTTATTCTGCATCCTTGGCAAGTCGCTGCAAGCGCCTCAGCCCCAGTTGGTGCAGCAGAGTCGGGGAGGCAGTGCTCCCCATCCCACGGTCGTGCTGGCAGTGAGCAGCCAGAAATCCAGCTGGTCACAAGGAGGTGGGCTTTATGTGCTTTAAAGACAAAGGAAAAAGTCTATAGCAGCGTTACACATCACACTATGGCAGCAATTATGTTCCACAACAGCAGGTGATTCGTTCAAATTCATATAAGGCATTATCTGGGAGATCACAGAATGTCAGGGATTGGAAGGGACCTCAAAAGATCATCTAGTCCAATCCCCCTGCCAGAGCAGGGATATCTAGATTATCAGTTAAAGCACAACTCAATGAGAATAAAACAGAATACCAGAAAACCAGCAATGATTTGAGAAATGACATTTGTCTTCACTTTGCAAGGACTTCTGACTAAGGCCAGGACTGTGCTGCCTGGGGCTGCCCTCTGCAGGGGTATTTTATTCATTTATAAATATAAGAAATGGCCATTTGAACATTGAATCCACATGCTTCCATAAATGACAAACCCACAAGCCCAACAGTATCACACACAGTATGATGCTAAGAACACCACACACACTGGATTAGTCACCTGCAAAACTTTTCTCTCTAAGAAAAAGGTTTTCAAAATAAAGGGACAGATGTAACCCACATCTTTAATCATTAACATTCATAATCAAGAAGCCTTTCCTTTTTCAACTGCAAAATGCACTCCCTGAAGTAGAAGTACATTCAGCACAGGAAATTTCAGCCCTAAGTGTCACCTCCAATTTCTGAATAATGCACTTTCAGGAATAAAGAAAACCATATCAGTGACCAACAGTAGGAAGATGCTCTTATTTTTTGACAGAGGAAATACACTCTGTGTTACAGTCCCTTTGACAAAACAGCAGCTGAACAGCAGCAGCACAAGGTCTGCAGGCTAAGGGATGTCTCATGTACTTGGGTAAAAACAAGACATGAAGGACAAATGGAAGCTGTGGGCTCCATAAGAACACAGCATACCATGGAAGGATACTGCATTACACAAACCAGGAAAAAGTACCTTGCTCTCTCTTCTGCAGCAAGGACTCCAGACATAAAATGTGCACAAAAAATCCAGCAAAAGGACAATACACCCACATTAGCACTGAACTAAATGAATGTTTGCACAGTGTCTGCAATACAGCTAACCCTGGGGATGAAGCACCATACAGCCCTACACTGGCACCCCAACTCAAAAGGATTTCTCTCTGAAGTGGAGCAGAAATTTGCTAGGAATTGCATGTTATCAATTCTAGGCACACAAAACTTCTCTTCCCAAAAGGCTGAGACAGCTCCATAAAGTAGAAAAAAAGTAGAATTTTATGAAGAAAAAAAAATAAAACACAAAAATTCTGTATTTTAGATGCTTCAGATTTTAAATTATAAAAGACTTGGAAAAATCAGATTTTGAACACCATTGGATAAATCGCTGTTGATCTTTGCAAAAGCTACCACTACCTATTAAAATCTCATTCAAAAAAACAGCTCACAAGATTTTAGCACACTAAGTGCAGGTAAATATTAGAAAGGGCTCTTCAGCCTCAAAAGCATTCCCAAACAACACAAGCCCTGAAGTGCACCTGCAACAAGTCCTGGAGAAAAAAACCAGCAAGAGCAGTAACTGCTATGAAAGAAGTCAAGATAAACATAAGGAACAAACACTTGTGAAGGGAAGGGCAGGTTTTATCCAAGCATGATGGAAAGTGTAAGGATGGAAACTGGAAAGGGAAATAAATAAGCAAACACTCGCTGGGTGCCCCCCTCCTGCAGCACAGCCACCCCAGGGCACCATGATGCTCCCAGGCACCGCTCTGCTGCTCAGGCATGGGTAACTCCAGATAACCCAGCAGCTGTATTTCAGCTTTACATTGAGTAGTGTGTACCCAAATTAATAAATAATTAATAATAATAATAATAAATAATAATAATAATATAAAAATAAGTAATAAGTAATAAAAATAATAATAACAACCACCTGTTAAGACTGAATTCTGCTTGCCATTTTCTTTTAAATGCACAGACTCCTTGATTCCCACTTACCTTTTAGGGTTGCATCCACCTCATTCTCTGAGAGCATCTCTGGGACAGTTTCTCTGCAAAGCCCAGTGTAGCCTATTGCACGTTGCATTTCTGTTACCTGATGAGCTGCTTTTTGCCTCTTCCATCTCATTCTCTCATCTTGTTTGCTTTTTTTTTATTTTGTCCTCCAGGAGGAGGGGGCACATTAAGCCAGTCCAGTAAAATTTGTATTATTCTTACTCCTATATTACCCATGTGCTGTACTTCAACAGTACAGTGGTTAAAAGGACTGGTCTGCAATACTAGTAGCATCAACCATACAACCAAAGCTTTAATGCAAATGAAACATTTTGAAGCAGACTGAGCAGGGTGAAGTACTGTTATTATTTTCCAGAAGTACAATTCTGTAACACTGCCACACTGACCCACATCCTTTGCTTCCACTGAAGCTGAAGCTTCCAGCGAATTTAAAAATCTCCAAGGTAAGAATGCAGCCTACAGCTTCCCGAGGCAAGTCTGCCTTGAGAACGCTCTGCTTCAGAATCAGAATCACTTTCTGCATTCCAAAGCATACAATTCACAAACAGTTAAGGAAGATGCATAAGTCCTACATAAACTGATGCCAGATGGTCACGGTGATCTGTCTGAATGGAGTTGGAAGGAGACCCTTACACGGATGGTGCCTTCAGCTGAGCATGGTATTGACAGAACTGAAAAACATGAAGTGCTACTTCAAAGGACATCAGTGCACAGAACATTTATTCAGTCTCACCATAAAAAATGCCATATATTAAAAAAAAAAAAAGTAGCTGTAATCTCAAAACTATGATCTTGGTATAAAACCCTAACATACGTAGTGATCTCTAAATCCGATGACAGTTATTTAAAGGGGAGTAAAATCTGGGAAAAAGAAAATCTTTCTGATAATTTTATACCTATTAAATCTGTGAGCAACATCTAAGATCACTGCAGCTCAAAGTTGGGAAAGAAAATAAATTCTTTATCCATCCGTCCTTTCTTCAGTTACTTAATATGTGCATTTCAAAGGGGTTTTTTAAAGGCAGTTTCATTTCTTGCACAGAATATTGAACTGGAGATTTTGCTCTTGGGAGAAAGAATTCAAAAGCATCAGCAAGATAATCTTATACATAGTTAAAAACATTATGTTTAAAAGCTGCTCCAGCAAAAAAAAAAATATTCTAAAATATATCAATGTAAAATAACAGACATTAACCAAAAAAATTAAATCAAATCAGCAAACATAAAGAATCATTTTTAAAACTGTTGCGTCCCAGAGCAATCCTGGCCAGTTGAGTCTGGATCCTTATGGGAATTAGCACCTAATGGTGTGATTTTGAAAGAATTTTCTCCAGAGCTCATCCATGTCAGTGACTGCCAAGTGCTTAGGCTTTACAGCCAAGAGTAGAGTCTAAACCTTTAATGTGGTCTTGCACACCGTGTAACCCCAAAATCCCTAATCAGCCTCCTGCTGCTACCCTGGAACTCAGTCATGTGCTGACCTTCAAAACTGGGATATTCCTAAGGACTTCTAGTGATAAAGATCCACTCTGTTCTCAGGTAAGATTTTTTAGGGTTACACTTCTTCCAACACGTATTCACCCAACTTCAGCTTCCGTCCACTGATTTATATAGTTCCACTTCTGCCTGTTTGTTAGTTTAAAAAGCCTTCTGTGACCACCAATCTCCTGCTGTAGTATTTATACAGTTTCATTAAGTATCCTCTTAACCTTATTTTAACTAGCCTGGGCCTCTCATTAAAAAATGTAGGTTTTACAGACATCCAGTCATATTTGCAGAACTTTTCTGAACACACTACAAATTGCTAGAATGCTTTTTTAAAGGGTATTGACACCAGAGTGGGACTGACTGTCTAGGCAGCCATGTCACCAGCATTGGTGTCACCCAAAGCCCAAGCTCACCCATGGCTGGGTTTCAGCGTGACCCCCCCCAATCCCTTTCAACATCATGGCACTCGAAGATCAGATCCTCCCACCCTGCAGATGCAAGCAATATTCTTTGTTCCTAAATGCATGACCATTGATTTGGCTGCATTAAAATGCACATGAGACTACCCCGATTACAATGGGCTTTGAATTCGACTCCAAAAGAAAATGTGCTGTGAAAAATGGGCTTTCCAAGGACGAGAGGCAGGCATGCTAACAGCCTATTCCAACAGCATTCTGCAGCAGGAAATACTTACTGAGGCCAAAATGAAAGGCAAATGAGAGTCTGCCCCAAGACCCAGCAGGAGCATTCACAACCCAAGAGATGACAGAAGCAAATCAGGAGCAGTGGGGTGACATCTATTTGCTGAAAAGGGATATCTGCACCTGTTAGAACAGCCCTGTTTTAGGCTTTCCAGTTCTGGCAGTGTTCATGCAAAAAGTACATCCTACCTCATCTATTTTAATCAATGCAGCAAGTTAATGAAGAACAAAAAGCCAACACAAAAACCTGACAGACAGAGAGGATGCTGGAGAACAGACCTGACCTATACTGCTGAATGGAAAGATCCCATCCCGTTACAGAATGACGACACACAGCTAGAGTTTTACAGAAGAAAAATGGAGAAGAGTTGTACTTCGTGTGTGAGAACAGTTCTGAGATGCAGAGTTGTGGGCATTTTGCAGTAGTTCCAGAAAAGGTGACTGTTCTTGCATCACATAAGCAGATGATCAGCAGATCCATGACCTGAGCACCCCACCCCACACTGCAGAAACCCTCGCTGCTCTGAACTTCCAGGGTGCAGCCTAGGGGCCCAATTCTGCTGTTTGAACCTGAGCCAGTCAATGATGAGACCCCTGTCCTTCAGTTCAGCGGGCCCTGAGGCACTCCTCAGGCTATGGCTGTATAGAAAGGAGCTTCTGAGCACCAAAACCACGTGTTCACAAACCAAAGCAGCTGCTGCTTTATGTAAAACCTCCTGGCACTGACCACTTTCCAAACTGATTACTTTCCTTGAGGGTTTTTCAAATGTAAAGTGATAGCCATAAAAAAAAAAAAGGGATAAGAAAAGTAATACCCATTCAGCATCTCTACTGTCCTCCCTCTTCCACCTACTGGCTTTCACTGGCTGAAGAAAATATCTCACCTCTCCTAAGACAAGTCTCCTCCCTTTCTCTGAAACATCTGACCTTAACATCTATCAGAGACCCCAGACAAGATGAACCTGAGGCCTTCTCCAGCCTGGCAATTCTTGAATTCCTGCACTATATGCCAGCAAGCAAGTAAACTCCTCCAGCTTTTTAAATAGCAATAAATTCTTCACTTCTCCATGTCCTCTGAAATACCACGTACATTCACATCTCAAAGCAGTAATTGTGCAAGTTAGTAATTCTTAATAATTACAATGAAGATGCCTAGACTATTCCCAGCTACCAAAATTGAAGTCCTTATACAGATGCAAATATCTTATTTTTAGAGAGATGCAGAGTCACATTTTATCTCACAGGCTAATGGCTCTTCCTTAAAGGGTTGAAAATTCTCTTGTTCACTGTGTTTTCGTCCTGCTAATCCGGCACTTACAAAAAGCAGTTACCAATATAACAGCATCTGTAAAGCTTCACAGAGAGAGGAAGGGAAGAACTGTTCTTTCAGGTACAGTACTTTTGTCTCTACATCATTAAAGTAAGCTTTTTTCTGCTACTGATGTTCTCCTTCAGTGACAAGAGTAGGGATGGGACTGAAAGGGGGAAGATACTGCCATGAGCAGTTTGTTATGCCAGGGTGCAAGCAGGTGCAGCCCCATTGCTACTAATCAACCATTCTTCTTCATCACAGCACTGTGGACACAAAAATTGCCTGAATATCTCACAGGCATATTTCTGTGCTCAGCAATAGAAGCTGACCTCTCACCCCAAGGTACACTTGGTTGTTATGTTGAGAGAGAGTTTCTCCTGTAACAGTTAATCCGTTTTTCCTGGCAACAACATATTTTCTGTTTAACTTTCTCACTACTGTTGTAAAGCTGTTCTTTTCAATATGAACTTTGCAGACTGGCTTTTAGGTGTAACCCCACACATCCTTTTGATAATGGCAAAATATTCCTCCTTTCCTTTGGATATTATTGTTATGGGCTCTACAGCTCTTAGGAACACCAGCCAAAGGAAACTCCTCTCCAGGGATGCTGCTGGTGAAGCTGGCTGCATTTCCAGAGTCTTGCAGGCTCCAATCAAGTTCTGGTGGCCACATAACCTCTCCTGCCACCACAATGGCAGGACACACAACCAGCAGTGATCCAGAGCTCTTTAATGACAGCATTGTTTATGCACCTAACAGTTTTATAATTTGAGTTAGGTTGGGGAGTTTCCATGGAAACAAAACACAACATTAAGAAATAAAGCAGAAAACATTCAAAAAGAGGGTCCCAGGCTGTGGCCCACTGACAGTCTGGAGCGACGCCAGCACTTGTCACAGCCACGAGATGGAAAAATAGGGATAAAATGGTATCATCCTGTCCCATTTCAGAGCTACTTCATTGGTGATGAGCAGTTTGGGAAACAGCAACACAACCTGCACCACTGCACAAGCAGCAGCCCCAGACATCAATGGGCAACGGAGGCAGCACTGCTCAAAGCTCAGCCACACCCAGTGGGGACTCATTGCCCACCCCCACCCAGTGGGGACTCATTGCCCTTTTAAGTCAGATTCAAATATTTTGGAAACAAGACTTGACCTGCAGATTCCAATGCTGGGATTTGCAACTTCCACATGAGGTCCTGTGGGGTACACGATGCCCTGCTGACAGTTCCATGAGGAAGTTTGCTCAGCCTGTGTGTCCCAGAGGAGCGAGCACAGTAACCCTTGGTATGGAACGACCAGCCTTCCCTTCCTAGTGACCACTCTGAGGCACAGTCTCGTAAACACCATGAGCCATTTTCATCATCTGCTCTTTTGCCACAGAGCCAGAATTCTCATCTCAGCCCAAACACTCCAGCCAGCCAGAGGAAATGGATCACTAAAACGCAGCAGTTGAGAGAAACGGTGCAATCTTAATGCCATCATTACAGCCAAAAGCAAGCGAATTACCACCATCTTTCTTTTCAAACACACCCACCACCTGAAAACTATTTCCAGAAGGAGCTGCGCTCTGTTAGGAGTAATCTCTTTGCAGTCTGGATGAAAAAAATGGGAGCTGCAGCCTATTTTTGCTAGAAACCCTGTGCCTAAGGCACAAGGAACACAGCACCAGTACCAGCAAAACATCTCCCCCAGCCTGAAGCAATGTCAGGATGGGACAGAGCTGAACAGGCTCCTGCTGCTCCCCAGCTCACTGAACACAGACATCACACTGGCAGGGTGCAACACCGTGCTGCATTACCCAGTCCTTAAACTAGCTGCAAAAAAGCTGTGTTGCAAACCAGCACAGCTCGCAGTTGCCTGGGGATTGTAGCTTTCAGGAATACCTGTGAAAGACACCCTCAATTTCTGAGCTCTTTGTAACTTCCTACTCTATTTGTAGAGACAGATGACCATGGCTCAAATGTGACAAGTCTAAAGGATAAAGGTTCTTCCAGGAAAAGACTGGACTGCTATCCAGAAAACTCACAGTCACCTCTCAGTTCTGCCAAGGTGTTCATCCTAGACATATCAGGCCTCAATGCTTTGCATGCCTCAGTTCTCCAATGGTAAAATGAGATCAAAGACAGCAAATGTCACCAGTAGAACTCCCTGAAGCACGTCAAGAGGACAGGACCTTGGGGACAGCCTCCCTTGTACTCACCCTCAGCCCTTCACACCCTCTTTGATTCTAAAATCTTCTATCTGGATATGGTGTTCAGTGTAACAACCATTGCCACAGTGCTGCAAAATAAGAATAAAAACAATAAAGAAAAAGACATACTTCAAAAGAAAAAAAAAAAAAAATCACATCCCATTAGGTTTCTTCATAAATATCAGTTACATATCCTACAGTAACCACTGAATTTTCAGTTCTGTCTTGGAGTGGTGCATTCCAGTTTAACACTCACTTCCACTTCTGCTAATGCTACCTGCACCCTCAAGCACCCCATCTTAGGCTCCCTCCACACCTCTCCACCTGGACCTTCAGTTTTCCAGCTTTGGTCCACCAGCACCAACAGTCATACGTGGGGGATGATTTACACCGTTTACATCAGGCAAGTCACACTGGGGGGAGTGCACCACATCCTTGGCTAACCATCACCTCCCGTTCAGGAAACGCAACGGTTACGGTGAGGACAAAGAGGAGAGTTCCCTGTTTGGGATCAGCACCCACAGGGGGTTAAAATGCAAGAACACTGCACCATTGTAAAGTCAAGGGCCAGCACTGAGCATGCTCCTGAGCATCCTATAGTAGCTCACAATGTCATCTGCTCAGATTATAGTTGAACAAGTACCACATCCTTGTTTAAGACACACATGAATTATTGATGATGTTCAAGAGCCCTATTAAACTGTCTAGTGGGCCAGCAAGAACATTCACTAGTTCAAATGCATCAAAATGTATAATAAAGCTTTCCATTCTGAAGTTTGGCCATTGGAGAAAATAACCCTGGCAAATATATAATTTTGTGTAATTTCACTTGGATGCTCACTGTAATAGCCATAGTATTTATGACACCATGAGTCATACCCATACACCTCTCGGATAGCAAAGACACCATTATCCACACTGTTTAAAAATCAGAGTCCTTATGCAGGAAAATATTCTACTAAAGGCATGGCCTGCTTATTTGCCCTGAACTATAGACTTAGCCTATGAAATATATACTATTTCTGTACATACATCTGTGTCAGCCATGGAATGCCTATAAATAAGTGTTATAAAGGGAAATTGTAAACATTATGAGAAACACCTTCTAGTAATTATTGTTTAGATCCTGCCTATAAAATTGAGAATTCAAATTGCCTTCTTATTATGAGCAGAGACGAACACTTGTCACACAATAATTAAATCGTTAAAAAAAAAAAGCCCTCAGGAAAAAAAAGACTACTGCACATTCAGAATATGATAGTCTCATCCTGCCAGCATTTCTGCATTTCATTGAGTGCAATCAGAAGACAGAAAAAGTTATCATCTTTATTTTGAATGAAGGGCAGAGTGGAGCTGTTTTGAGGGACATTTTTCCGTAAGTTTGTGACAAAAGAGGTATTTCTCCGTTCAGCTCTGGCAAGTATTCAGCTGCAAACTGGAGAAGTTCCTGCACTGAGCGTCAACCCTTCTTCCCTTCCTCCTCTTCACATATCACGTAGGAGACTGCAGCTCCTGAGGATGTAACCCCTTACTGATTGTCACTCCAGTTTTCACAGCTACCAGGGACGTTTCTGGGTAAGACACTGCACACACCTTCTAGGATTTCACACATTTATCCAGTGCTGTTAACAATCACACAGTGTAAACCTGAGCAATAAAATATTTATTCTGAACGACTCAATGTCTTGATTTAAGGAACCCTTCGGTAGCCTGGGACTCACAGTCCACCTCAACCAATGCAGTTACAGCAAAACACTAATGGGTATGTGGAGAGATGCTGTTGCATATGATATTCAAAGGCATTTAACAGGATGTAGCTGATACATAAATATAATGTAGCTGTTATTCTCTAAATTCATATGCAAGTTCCCTTTTTAATATCTTTCCCTCCTTGTTTGCAATCACCATCCACATAAAAGTCACTAACTTGGGACAGTGTTTAATCTGGAGATGTTATAGCCTATAACAAGACTCAGAGACTGCACAGAAATGAACCATATCATCCAAAAAGTCAACCCTGTGAAGAGCTCTGCCATGAGCAGTAACTGCCCCAAACCCCATGAAATAGATTACAGAATCTGTAAACATGGAGCATTCTCAAAAGCTTTCCTGGTAGCCAAAGAACTGTTAACAAGTAATTTAGCCTCAGAAGTCATGAAAAACCTAATGCATTTCCAGTATTACATATACCCCAACACTGCCATTGCAATGAGTTTCCGTATAGCAGTAGAGCAAAAGCTGTTATAAAAGATGGGAGCAACAACTCCAGGCAGTAATTTGTCCTTGGATATTCCTCTTTTCAAGAGTCAGCACCTATACCTGTGCTAAAAAAAGAAGAGGATAAAAAGGTCTTGTCCAAAAGTAGATACTTCTTCCTATCATCCTAAAAAAAAAATGAAATAGGAGGCCTCACTCTTCTATTTCCTCTCCAATCAAAAATCTATTATCCTGACTAAGCTGAACTATTTTAGAAAATTATATCAAGATTTTTCAAGCTTGACCACTAAGGTACCCACTTTCAAAGAAACCGCTGCCATTATACACACATCCAGCCCCTTAGGATGCTTTTCATACTATTAGGAAGCCTAGCTTTCAATTTAAGTATTTTCTCATTCTCCCTCAATCAGCCAGAAGCAAAAAAAAAAGTCCCTGAGCAACATACTGCAAAAGAGAAAATTCTACCTATCTCAGCATGCAGTTTTCTCACAGAAATCTCAAAACAAAAATCAGAGGTGAATACAGCTCTATAATTATTATTCACAAAGTGTTTCCAGGGAGCTTTTTACTTGTCTCTGGGAGATGCAGTCTCCTGCATCAGTGTAAGACAATATTGTAAACCCACTTACAAACTCTATGGAGGGTTCTGAATTCATCATTGCTTGAAGCAGTAATGTAGCTGATAGTCATCTCCTCATCCAAACCGTCTTCTGGAATCCATGGCCCAGGACACAGCCAATACATGAAACACAACTGTAGAACACTATTTAGACAGTAAGAAGAGGTTGGGGCTTGTTTCTTCATTGTTTATTACAGATCTACTGAGAGTTTTTCATTTGGATTCAGATTTAGTTCTTCCTCAGCCACAGCTAATAACTGGATGACAAGCAGAGCATTAAAGCTACATGACTAACTAATCTTGTAAAGCCTCGATTGGGCAGCACGGAAGAGGCACGCTAGAAAGCATGACACAGACCCTCCAGTGTTTGTCTTACAGCTATGGCAGGTCACTTCTAGCTTGATCTCTCTCAGGAGAGGCTCTGGAAAGTGAAACCCATGAACACTAAGCAGATAACACATCTCTGGGGTAGGCACAGATACCAGCTCAGTTCTCCATTGTGCTGTTTTACACGTGCCAATGCTACATTCAAGGGATGTTTGTAACAGACCTCACAGGCTGTTCTGTCCAGAAAGGTTCATTCAGCAAAACACATGCCCATGTGCCATCCCACAGGCAGCAGACTCGAAGCAGATACACAGAGCCACCCAAGACCTGCCACCAGCATAATCAGCTCAGCTGCATGGCAGCAAACAACAGCTGCTTTATTTTTTTCCTTTTTATTTCCCCTACAAAATGCCAGCACTATGGAAGCCATAAACACTGCAGGATTAGCTCAGTTATTCTACACTGCTCTGCGAGTCACTACACAACAGAAACATGTCAACGTGCTGAACTTAAGGTTCAGCAATGAAACGTGAACTTTGCTAATATATTGTAAAAACAGAGATATCAGAACTGTGAAAATACCTGCGAACCTTAAACAGCTGCATTTCAATTTTTTTTTTTAAATCAGACAGTTAAACTCTTTCTACCCTCAGGAAGAGTGGCAATGCTAAGCAGTCTACTGTAGAAACAAGACCATAAAGTTTGGAGAGACTTAAAATGTCAGGCTGAGGAAAGAAATCCAAAATGTGTGATTCTAGTGTCTCTACCTACCCTGTATTTCAGGCTAAACTGCCTCAGTTGTTCTACCACCTGATGACCCCTCCCCAGCTGAGAAGGGGAATCAGGGAAGGAAAAAAAAAAAGAAGCCCCATGAGTTGAGGAAACAGATTTAATGAAATAACAAAACTGATACCATCACCAACATGAAGTGTACAAGGTTCTACTCAGCCTGGTCCGTACGGTCAACGGCAGGAGCAGAAGGCCAAGAGGGAGGAGCCCTGGGAAGAAGGAACCTCATTCTCAGTGAAATCCCTCCTTTTATAACGAGCATGATTAAGTGGTATAGGGTAAACCTGTAAGTCAACTGCCTTGAGTGGATCTCTCAGCTGACTAGGGGCTACTCAAGACCTGCCTGCATGACTGGCCCATGGGTCCGCTCCTGGGAAACCAGGACATCCAGTTATGAAACAATAAGAACCCTCCTCAGCCTGCTTGTCCATGCCTAGGTGTCTTCTCATGACCTGGGACAACAGCAGAACTGCCCCTCACCCTGCCACACACATGTCACCATATACAATTACTGAAGAGTTTACATGACAGGACAATAAACCAGTTGCTGCAAGCCATCTCCTTCCCCTAAGGCATACATTAAAAAAACCTGTGACCTTTGTATTTTCTGAGAGGTAAGGAGAGAGATAAAAGGAGTCACACGAGCCCAAGTAGTGCAAAGAGCAACAGAAGGGACCCCTGCAGGCACTTGGACCTTACTGCTTCAGTAGGGAGAGAGAAAACTTGCCCTCCTGTGTATCTCCTCTCCCAAACTGACATCATTAGCACAGTACCCACATCTGCTCTCTCCCAACACACAGGAGGTCTCACTGAAGTGCTGCAGGGAGATACAATATGGTCCCTGCCACAGCAGAAGGAGCCAGGGGAAAACCATACCTTATCCCCTGCAACTCTTCAGGAAATTAATCAGAAGCCCAAGGTGAGCCAAGCTTCTCCAGCCTACTTTGACAGACTAGATCAGCACAGACTGTGAAACACAAGCTGGAGGAATAAAAAGAGAACTTTCATAAAAACTACACCCAGCAGCAGCCAGGGACAAAGTTTAAATCTCCAGTTAATAGCATCTATTACTTTCAGGGTTCAGCACAGACTAAAGTATTTCATCTCACATTGGACAAAAATACTGCTTCTTGGGCTGAAAAGGAGACCTCATCCAGGACTGCCATGGGCTGACACTGTCAACAGAGCAACCTCTTATCATGACTATGCTCTAAAACATTTTAAAATGCACACTTATCTTTTAATAGATATAAAAGTGTACTTAAAGTTAGTAAGACTTGTTTGTTCAGGTATTTACACCCTGACTAGAAAGCATCTGCACTGCAAGATGGCAGCAATAACTCCAGTCTAACCAACCTTGGTTTGCAAGCAGCACAAGGCTATCACTTCAGCAAAAGACTTGACAGTATAATGTCCACACAAACAGATTTTAGAGAAATAAAGAGCAGGGGCAGTAACACAGGCACACACCCCCACCACCCCCCAGGTAGAATGGCCTTCTACTGCCCTTTGGTGCATTTATGATCTGGTTTAATATCAAGTTGGAAGATTTCTTTTTGCAATATTTATTTTTATTCAGTTTTTAGAAGGAGTTACATTCTTTTCCATGCACAGGATAAAGTAATACCTACTTAACATGCCCTTGCTCTTCAGCCTAACTTGAAACACAGTCTGGCTTGGCAGCACCACGAGCGTTTGGCTCCCTGTGCTTTCGATCATGGTTAGGGGTACACGCTGCTGGACTGCATTTGCATACATTAGATAAGCACAGGTATCCCTGCTGCCAAGGTACCCATAAAACATTATTTTAAGAACAGAATGAATCAACCCAACCTAAAAACGAGTCTAAACATTCTTAAATAATCACAGCATCTTCATTTTGTAGAAAACCAACTTTTAAGCATGCAAGCCTTGAATATTATTAAGACTTCTAAGAGAAATATTCTACAGCCCCAATAGAGCACATATTTTATTTAAATTAGCATTACACCTAAGAGCTTTAGCACATATTTTCTTCTCAGGCAGTCCTTATTACTTTGTGACTGTTTCGTATCACCCTTAAATAACACTGTCAGTAGCTAAATGAATAGAGTGTGCTACACTTACAGATGATTTATACAGAGCTATAACGTGTATCAGTAGGCATATTTCCACCTCTAGATACCATTCCTTTTGGCATCAAAGGAATTATGTGCCTTTCTGCCTTGAATTTATAACAAGCTATTTTACATACGAGCACACTCCCAAGGTCTGGCACACACAACTTTGCACAAAGTTGGAAACCTCCACCTGGGAAGGGCACACTGCATGCTTCCCCCTGTCCTCCTGCACGTCCCTGACAGCCAGTTAGGATCATATGGCATAGCTCATCACAGGCATTTTTCCCCTCTCCTCCCAGAAGCAGAAGAAACTCATAGGAAGAATAATATCCAATCATCTTAAACAACCACATGGCATGCATTGGAGCAGTTAGACTGTAGGCACTTACAGAGTCACCCATATGAACAGAAGATCCCCTATCCTTACTGGTGAGGTCAAACAGTGAAGAGCTGGGTACTGAAGGCAAGTCATGTCAACAAATTGCCTTTGGCTTCCCATTGGTCTTTTATACATTATCCTAAGGAAGTTCCAAGGACTTATCCAAAAATTTTTGCAGATACTAATGAACAAAGCAACAACCACAAAAGAAAATATATCACATGAAGAAAATATGACCCTGAAATCAAATCATTCTATCAGTAAAGCTGACCATCAGCTGAGGATAAATCTAGCAATGGTGCTAGGGTAGTGATAGTAACAGAGGAAGCACACAATGGAAGAACTAGTAATTAGAGGTCTAACGCCTGCAACATCACTCCTCTGATTTAGCTGCTCAGTGCCCCAGATAATATATTCTGCTGGCTAATAGAGATATTTTAAAATGCAACTTCAAACCTAGCATTTTAAAAAAAAATTCAAATATATTTTTCTACTGGCTTCCCACAGTTCAGACCTTGTTTCAGATTTAAAGAAATACTGGAGAAGTTTTCAGACAACAAATAGTCTGGAAATAAAGAACAAACCCCAAAGTAACCACGAAGATGCAGACAGAAAAATCCCCTGAAGCCTCCCACATACATCCTCCTACAACCTCAGCTGCTGTAATACACCTCAATGTCACGTAATGGCAAAGTTCTCACCCTGGGAAGCCTCCCATGTGCCCTAGGAGAAGCCCTGCATCTCCAGATCACCGATGGAGAGGAGGAGTTGGGTCACCTGGCCACCAGGTGTGTGCTGGTAGTGCTCCCAGGCTGCCCTGCTGCAGGGCAAGCAGGACAGACACCTGTAACCTCTCTAGAGGTGAGGGATACTGGTTTGGGTCTCTCCCTCCCCTGCATGGCCATGGTTTTCACAACATTGTTTGCAATATCTCACTTCCAGCTATGTCAGCTTGCATTACAACCAGCCAGAGCTTGAAAGCTAGAGGAATCTGTCAGGCAGCACAGTCATCTGAGGGCTCATAACCAAACACAAGGACTTCTCCCTTCATCTTGACACACTCCAATTGTCTCCTCAGGGAGCCTCCAAGGGAGAGAAACACAAGCTCTCACTCAATCAGGTGCAAGGAGCCCTGCAGAGGAACCCCAGGACTGGCTTAGAAAGAAGCACAGTGCTTCTTTTGCTAAGCAAAGCAAGGCCAGGTACAGAGAAGGCAGCGTGTTCGGAGGGAGGCAGCCACACTAGACAATTTGCCATCTTGTAAAATTATCCTTTCCTCATCCACAGGGTTTTAGGCATTATATCCCTCACTGGTTTGTGCTTAAACACATTCACAACACAGTCAGGCATATGTGATACTGATCGCTGCTGGCAGAATATACTAGGGTTATTATATTCTCACCCTGTTTCTTATATGATTCTCTAAGCATCTGCTATTTGCCACTGTTGGAGACAGGATACCAGGCTGTCAGTAACTGTTATGTCAAGGAAACAAATGGACTGTTCAAGAAAAAAAACTGTGAGAAAGTGAAGATGGCAAAAAGAGAGAGAAAAAAGTAATCAAGGTGGAATCATAGAGTCCCAGAGATAAGGACAAGAGGTGCTAAATGAATTAAAAAACACCATGGTGAGCACTGAGGGGATGGGAAATAGGAAGCAACACCCCAACAATTGGAGGAGGAGAGGTTTTATTCCTGCTGGAAGTCCCTCAAGGGGAGGGAGCAATGGAAAAAGATGATCAGTCGAAGGAAAAGACCCAGATCCCAGCAGAGTGAGGGGAGGAGGTGAACAGGAGAGTTTTTGGTGGATCACAAAGGGATAAATCCCTCAAGCAATTGTAAGCAGTCAAGATGGTTATCCAGCCCAGACATGAGCCCCAGATCAGCATCACAGAGAGACTGCTAGAGAACTGAATGCCTGAGAATGAAAAGAAAGTAATTAAACACTGGAAGGAAACTCCAAAATGACAAAAAGTATGGGGAAACAGAGGAGTGCTCAACCACCAAATTTGTAATTTATCTTTATCTTTGATATGGGTTAATTTGTGACCACCTGAACAGCAACAGAAATCTGTTCAGTCTCTCCTGGAAAACATCACCCAGTGGCCATCAGGAGGTGGAAAGCAGTGAGATGGCTGTGACTGCAGGGAACCCCTGTACCTGCCCATGATGGGAATCGCAGTCAGCCCTCTTGGATAATCCTGAAATCATTTTTAATACACTTAATGAAGCAGGTTTGGGGGGGGCTGGGGAATAGCAGCTGTGCCAGCATTGCAGGCTTGTTTTTAGCAAACAGCTTAGTGACACACAACATACTGACTGTAAGGAATTAACTGAAACTACTGCAGAACACTTTACAAATCACCGATAACCAACAAGATGTAATTTTAATGAGGAATCATCAGTGAATGGAAGTCCTTTTAACTGGGCCTACAGAGACAAGTTTCTCAGCTCAATGCAACTCAAAACTGGCTTGAGAATATTGCCAAACTCAGATGACTGCAGCCAAACAATGCAGTCTCCTTCATGTGCCTGGCCCTGTCAAAGATCAGACACGGTAACACAGAAAAATCCAACTCTAGGTGTCTAGGATCTAAAAATGCAAAGGTCAATGATCTACCCCACTTACAGGGGGTAAACTGCATGCTGGAAATCAGACACTTAAAAATATATATGGGAGTCATGGCAGATAAATGGAACATGAGGTCCCAGGGCCATGCTGGATCTACAAGACCTAATGACACACCTGGATGTTTGAAGCGAGGCAATTTTGTCCAAGGTTAGAAAGGTGATGTTGCTCCTGTGTACAGTGTTAGTGGGATTATTAGCAGAATGTGGTGTTCTGCTGTCCCAGAATAACCACCTCCGACGTCCACGGCTCAAACAGATGCTGAAAAACTGGGAGAGAAATGTATAGGATTTGAGGACCTGAAAACAGGTTGTGTGAAAAGAGTTTAAATGATGCAATCACTTTAGTAAAAAGAAGGTTGAATGATGATTTGTCCACATCATGGGAAATGATTTCCATTACTAGCAGGCTCCTTAATTGAGTAGACAAAGGAAGAAGAAGATTCAACAAATGGAACAAGGATATAAACTCAGACTGGATTTTTTTTTTTAAATCACTGGAAATAATTATTTACCAAAACAGCTACTCTCAGGACACCTTTGTGTCCCAGTTATTTGCACTCTTTAAATAAGGCTGAAAGGCGAGGAGAAATTGCTGGATAAATTTGCTATATCCTGTGTTATCAGGAGGTCAAACAACATGATCCTAACAACCACATATGTCTTAGAGAACCAAGGACTGCTAGACAGAATTTTCCATATCCACACCACAAAGTTCAGACTTACATGATGTTTTGTACTTGCACACAACTCTAAAAAACAGAGAAGGTGGTGATTAACACTTGAAAATACGTAAGTTATCACGACAAGAGAGCTCTTTGATATGGGTATATACACATTCATTCCAGCATTCAACTATGATTCTATGATTTTATTCTATTCTATGATTTTATTGTCATAAGCCAAGTACATAATACTGGGTATCATAAAATCTAAAAATACAGGCTTTTCCAAATGGATTCCATATTAAAATTAAACCATAACTGTAAGAGTTCCAGTAGACTTACAATAGCCCCCATTAGAGCCATTAAAATTACCATCTTTCAGATAACAATGTCCACAATAACTGTTTGCAAACCACTATATACATTAAACTGTGGATAATTAATATGCTTCTGCAACCTTTTTTATTTTTTCCTTTGCAAGCAATAGCTGTTATAAAACCACACACGTCTGCCCAGAGCTTCCCGAATGTCGCATATGCAGAAAAAAGAAGGGAGCTAGGCATTCATGGTCTAATGCTGCAAGTCTTGGCATGAAAACGCACTCCTGAATTCCCCATTTTGGCTGAAATGTGCCTGCTGGGTAAATCCCAAATGTAAAATGGTTTATGGGACAAATCTCATGCCACCAGTCTTTGCAGTAGAAGCTTCCTGCATATAATCAAGGTGGTGGGGAGTGGGTAGGAGCAGATCTGCAAAGCCCACTGTCACAAACACAGATCACCCACATCAGTCTCTAAACTGACGTGGATTTTCCCACTTCAGTTTCACCATAAAGCCTGGAGCGTACAAGTCAGGAAGATTTTATTGCTATTGAACAGGGGCAAAAAAGCATGACTTGTAGTCCCAATCAAAGAGATTGTATTTGCAGTCAAGTAGCAATACCCAGGGAGCAGAAACGTAAAGAATATCTGCTACTGGGATGCTCAGTGGCAAACTGCAGCACATACTTCACCGCCACGCTCAATGAATGGATTGACCAAGTGACTCAGGTTCACTAAGGCAGAGTCAAACCCACATGGTCAGATCCTCCACAGGCTCAATCTGCACGATAGAAAGGACTGGGCACTTCTAGCCTGCAATTCATCCATCTTACTGTAGACTCCTAAAATAAGTAGGGCTCATGGCCCCCTTAGAGTGCATTTTTCCTCTGCTGTGAAGAAAGTCTCAACAACAAACTCCAATGTAAATGTTTGCAGTGTCAGTTTAGCACCTTTCTGTCTTTTGGTGCTGGGTAATTACATCCACAATGACCAGTGAGATCTTCCCTAATGCCACCACCTCAGAAACAAAGCTGGGGCAGAGCAGAGAGACCAACTTTGCCACTGCTTGAGTTTGAACCAAAATTTAATTATTTGCTACCTAGTATCTGCAATTAAAAAAGACCAAAATACCAAAAAATGATCTAAAAGGAACCAAGTTACCAGAACCTCCCAGTCTCTATCCTGCTGCCCAGGAGGCTGAAGTGAGGATCAACATCCTGGCTGGAGATCAAACCAGCTGAAGGGGCTTCTGTGCAACCTGAGTTCAGGGACTGTGGCCTGAGGGTGGGAACATTTTGAGTGAGAGTGGGGCTATGTCTGTGTTATGTCCACTACCACCTAGCTCACAAATAAAGTGCTGGTTTGGGTGTGCAACAACTTCCCAGCTCTATCTGCCCCCTTATCTATTGTGCAGAAACCACAGAACCCACCCAATATTTATAGTGAGGACACAGTATTGCAGTGATGGGAGAGGTGGTGGCATTTCTCCAATGTTGGTTGACTTATGGCTGGAATGTGCAATTCACCAGCTGAGGAATGTGTCATTTCTATTCACACTGCATCACGCAGAGGCGCACGCATTACAGTCCCTGTCATCTGAACGAAGGTAGCAAGATCCTTGGACACATGCCACTGCAGCTCTGTAGTAAAATTACGGTCCCTTGAACATTTTATGATCTCCAGTGATTACAGCATTTGCATTGAGCTGATGGTTCAAAGTAATCTGATTTTCAAAAGTTAAAGCATTTAATTAGGAATGGTAATAAAAATGAAAGCATTCAGGAGTATTATGACAGCATCTGCCCTGAAACAGGGTAGGGGGCAGGAAATCAGTCAGGGTTTAAAAACAAAATAAATGAATATTAAGAGTGACTAACAACCAAAGGAAACCTTCTGGAACAACAAACAGTAGGTAGCAGCTGCCTCTTTTCTTTGGGGTGGAAAGTCACTTGATACTTTTGCACCTCAGAACATTTTTACTTTGATGTGGGGTAAAACCCTCTCTACAGACAGGTCCCTTTCTATGCATTTTCTAAGCAACTAAATCCCAGCACTCCATTTTGACTTTCATTGCTTTTCAGACTGGTGAGAGCCATATAATGATTCATCATTAAAGTAATCTTTAAGCAGCTTTGTTCCTATTTGCTGCTATATATATTAAATAGAAATTGCTCTTTCAATTCACCTCTAAAGTCAGACTCATTTTTTTATCTAACAAGAATGGTATCTCCAGTCACCATCTGAATGCAGCAAAGTGAGAAAACCTTTTGCATAATATAAATATCTGCATTCACTAAGAGGAGGCTGATGCCACCACATACTGTGAGCGCATTTTATAAGTAGTACAAAGCCAGATAGATTTCAAACGCAGTAGCACAGTCTTTTAAAAATACTCCAGGCACTATCAGAAAGGCACAGTTTTATCTCCAACTCAACAGTTTCTGGACCACAGGCTTTGATCACCTGTAGCTGGTTTACAAGCAGCATGCAAAGCATAAAAATGGAATGGTCACTGAAAGACTGCAGGCACCTAATGACTGGCCTTCCTTTACCTGCCCACAGACACCAGGGAAACCACTCCCTAGCAAACAGCTCTTCAATTTATTCCCTTTGCACTGGTTATCCATCCCCTGCCCTGGGGTGACTGCACACAAGTGCCCAGGTGTCCCAGCACGGCTCACCAGCTACGGGACCTGATGGGTAAGGCCAGGCACACAATTTTTGAAATTACCATTATTAACTCTAGCAAATATTTCTCTAATTCCACATACCTGGAGTTTAATGCCAAACTTTATTACTGACCAGAAAGGCTGCTCAGAAATAACCAGTAGTTCAAATGTACTGGGTAGGTTTCCTGAGTGGATGGGAGCAGGGCTGTAAGGACGTGTTCCCACCCGCTCCTTCAGCCCACAGCACACGTGAATACACTCCAATGTTTTGGTCTTTTCACAAAATTACTTTTTGAAAAATGTGCTTTCTGGAATAGGGGCACAAAGGTGATTAAAACAGCTGCTGGCCGACAAGCACCAAATCAATTTTGAAAGCATGTTTATGAGAAGCGATTTACTTTAATTCAGCCAGTTCTAATCACCATTCTGCCCATGTGCAAACAGCAGTAAGAGGAATGACTACCACATAATTTTTCTAGTGTTTGTGGCACAGGTAACTGGGTTATTTGACACTCACCACCTTTTAGAAGTGCTCTCCTAGAGAGAAGTCATTCAGATGACCCTACACCCCTATTACACCGCTGAGACTCACTGGGTGTTTGTACATTTGTGTCTTCACCTCTCAGAGTGAAGCCAGGAGATTTTTCTCCTCTTTGTGGGAGAAACGAGTGTTGCTATGGAGCACTGTTGCCCAGCTCTACCTAGTGTGTGAGTAAGAAGGGATCCTCTTTCCCAGGACGGAGAGGAGCAGCTACTTCCCAGGCAACATCGCAGCCTCCATCGCGGGCAGAAGCTTCTTGATTCATACACCCAGACCCAGACCTGCTTCTTCTCCTCCACCTCCTTCAAATCCTCCAGACTCACTTCTGCTCCTCCACCTTCAACACAGAGGTCTTGCAGAGCAGCGGAGGTCTTCTCTACAGGATCCCAAAGGAGGATGCACAAGTGTCCTGTTCTTGCTAAAAAAGGAAGCATGTTCTTGCCTGCCTTTGGGTCCAATTTACAGCTAAAACAGGGTGTTCTCCAGAATTCCCTATGAGATATATCAGTGCTGAGTCAAGCATAGCACAGCAGCCCTGGGGAAGATGAGGAGGCAATAATAAATGATCTGACTAAACTGCTCAGATAGCAACATGTTCCAGTCGGGAAGCCCTGACCAAAGAAAACCAAAGTGACTAAAAAGATTTGCAGTGCAGAGGACAGTCCTGCTGTTTTTCCTGAAGGGTGACACATTTGTTCTGCCAGGGTGCCACAGGAACACTTCTGTTACACAGCAAAGGCACCGCTGGCTGTGCTGTCTCCATAAATCTGCCATGGCAGAAACGTGCACAAACCTCTCTCCTGTGAGCCAGGCACAGAACCCAGGCAGCACCTGCCTATTCTGCATGAGTGGGGCTCCTCAGCAAGGTCTGCACTCGTGTGCTCAGGAACCAACATGCAAACAGACACATGCAGGGCAACCAGGAGAACCAAAGCAAATAGGCATCCGATGCCCAGCACCCTGCTTTTCTGGAGGACACTGACTGAAAACTTCCCTTTCAGCTTAATCTTTACAGAGTAAAGGTCCCACCCCGAGGTCTGAAGACAAACACACGCCCCGCTGGGGAGGCAGGAACAGCATTAGCTGCTGCTGATTCTGTCAGGGATTCTGATGGCACTGGCAGTTTTTCTTTCCCAGGTACTGGTGCAAAAAATCCCCAAGCAAAGGTTGCAGGTGGCGAGGCAGTCGGCAGAGATGAACAGAACTCCTCTCCACAGAGCCGGGAAAGCAAAACACAAACCCCAGACTCATGCACAGGCTGCTTCTAAAACAAATTCCCTTCTCTGCTGCCAAACACCAAGATTAACCCTTAGGACCTTAAAATTCCCCCTTCCTCGGGGAAGAGCACCTCTTTTCTTTCTTTTAGAGTAATTTCACTCCTCCAAAAACCACCAGCTCCGCGTCAGCAGTATTTTCTCTCTCCATGTGGGTGTCCCCTGTCCTCCCCACATCCATGGGAGCAGAACGAAGGGACCTGTAGAGTTCACCGTGTCCCTGTTTCTGAACTGAGGCATAACCCAGCACACTGCAGCCAGCCCCTCCAAGGGTCACACACCAGGAGGAAGCAAAAGCTCCCAGGTGCATTCCACAGACACCACGGCAAGTGTGCTCCAATTAACTGCAATAACTATTGCCAGGCATGAAAGGTATCACCAGTTTCCTTTGCTCTCTCCTCCCTGCTGACCACACAAGAACCATATACACATATTTCTGTCCAGCATTAAGCTGCAAATTAATGCCCATTCCCATTGATTTTTAATTTTATAGCCCAGGCTGAGGAGAGGACTGTACCCCCCCTACAAAGATCACAGCATATTGCACAGGCAGCAGCACCTACCTCAGCGAGCCGAGCAGCAAGTCACTATAATTCCTCTGGGATGGAGACATCTACCCCAGCTCAGACAGCTGGGGCTCTGCTGCCATGCCTGGCGCTTCCGACACACCAAGAAAGCATCTTCTGTGAGCAGGGCAGCTTCTCTCTCACAGCCCGAACTGCAGCAGCGGCAGCCTGGGAGAGCAGCAGCAGTTGAATTGCTGCACGTGTATCTCTGCAGATTATTTCCTGCTCGAACACTTGGTGTAAAGGCAGATGCTCTTAACCCTCTGGAGGCCTACGCCTCCATCCCCCCTCGGCAGGGGTGAGCAAGCAACTCCAAATATTCTGCGGTGAGGCCAGAGAGGAGTGACTGGAGACACATAGGGCATCCTCCGAGAAGTAGTCCCAACCTCGAGTTAGTTGCAGTCACTTTGTGCCTGGGGAGCCAGGTGTCCCCACAGCAGCCCACAGCATCCCCATCCAGACACCCCGCGCCTCCCGCAGCATCACCTGCCGCAGGTCCCCGAGCACCGTCGAAGCGCCACTCATAGCCCCCGCCAGGGCCCGCACCGGAGGGCCACGGCCACGCAGGCAAGGAGGTGGCGAGGGGCACAGGTGACGTGGTGAAGCCTGGCGGTGTCACCGAAGCTCAGGCACACAGGGCTCCTGCTCCTGGCACACGGCTCTGGGGATGCGGGCGCCGTCCGTCACCTGTGGGCACCCACAGGGTGCTGGCTGGGCAGCACTCAGCCGGCGAGCGTCAGCGCTGCTCCCTCTCACAGCCTGCGAATGTGACTGGAAAGCATGGCTGAAAAACATGCTACAATTAACAGGAGGGAGGGAGATACTATTGCTCTCCTGCTAGTCTTAAAGGCACATTGCTCACATGTGCCTGGCGGAGATGCAAACACCCACAGCAGCAGCCCCAGCGCCTTGTCCGCCCCCAGGCAGCCAGGGAGCCCAGGCAGGAGCCCTGCCCAGGTCAGGGAAGAGCAGTACCTGGGAGCCAGGAAGAGAGGGGGCAACTAGCATGAGAGTCCCACATCATCACCACTGTCCCAGGAGCCAAATCAAGTCCCTGTCACCCAGCCCCAGTGCTTACCCCCATCTCTGCCAGCATCCCTGCTGGGGCAGGGCAGCCCAGCCACTGCCACACTGTGTCCCATCCACAGCCCCAGCCATGCTCTCTGGCAGGTGAGGAGGGCCTGGCGCACCTCGAGGGCACAATGCCCCTCTTCTGGGCTCGGCAGGTGGGCCAGGTTGGTGGCACTGCTCCCACCAGAGATGCCGGCCAGGACTAGAGCAGCAGGTGCAGTTTTACACCCTGATGTTACCCAGAAGGGACATCTCTTCTGCAGCTCTTCTCAGAGGCAGGAGCTGCCAGACACTGAGATCCAATGTGCCACATGTGATAAAGCTGTGATGAGTTCAGCAGGTCTCAGACTGGCTGTAGCATCTGGTGCTACAGCCACCTCCCTCCTGCTACAGGGCTGCAGCCCAGGGGCTGTGCACCAGCCCAAAAAGCCACATGTTTTCTCCTTGCATCTCCTGATACCCTCTCTTGTGTGCCTTGGGATACTTCAGTTTGTCACAGCTCAGATTCAACAAGAGCAATGCTGGTAACTCCAGCCCACATGAAGCTTTTCCCTCCCCTGCCCCCCACACAGGTAGCATATGAAACATCCTCTAGAAGTCTGTCAACAGGGAATTCACCCTATTAAAAGCCTCTGCTTTTTCTCAGCAGTGGTTCTTGCCATACACAACAGGCTCTTCTGAGCAGGACGGAATCATGTGAAGCCCCGGACCTTGTTGAACCACTCTGCATCACACAGCATCACGTTAACACCTTTGGTTCTCCAAGCCCACCTGAGACACCAAAATTAACCTGATGGGTACCTGTCTCCATCACCATGAGGGCAGCTGTTAGCACAGAGCTGACAAAACTAATTATCATGGTGAAGAATCTCTAAGTTAAGCCTAGGTTAACTTCAGACTTTTCTGAGAAATAACCTGAAAGAAAAGGTACATACTTTATACCATTAACATAAAATCAGGGAAGACTCACTGATGTGAATTGCATCTCAGCATAATAAATCACTGCTTTCCTGGAGTGCGAGTCCAGAGGGGCTGTTAAAACGTGATTACCTGGTGAGACAAATGCAATGCAAATTGCACTGCTTCCAGGCCATCCAGCTTTGTGCAAAAATACCACAGTGAATTAGTCCAAATTTATCTTTATTAAGCATCGTGTGTCTTAAAGATTTTTTGACATCAGCTCTCCAAAACACGTATAAGTAGTAATCAAAATGCTAGCAGAGACACTTAAGGCTTTATACTCCTGACGTTTTTCCCCTGAGTATCAAAGATCAAATTTGTTCTACAGAGCAGAGCTGAGGATTTCTCAAGTATAATGCTTCATGAACTCATCTGATTAGTATGCAAACACAGCACAGTGACTACCATCACATCACTCCAAGGATCTGTCCTGAAATGCAGCACTCTCCCACAACATATTGAATAAAAATATTCCAGGTACAGGAGTTATTATTTTTTTTAAGTGCAAGACCTGGCTGATCAGTCAAAATTAAATCCAGTGGAGAGGACTGCTTATTGAATTCATAAGATCAAACGCTGATCCGAGGAGTTATTCCATTGTGTGCAATGGTGGTTTGGTGTAAAAACCCAGGCTGGGAGGGTCACATTTCACTGTCACGGAGCAGATCTGTCACTGAGAATTATGCACATGTGTGAGGACAGAAGTGGGCCACAGAGCTGCAGCGAGTGCATTGCCTCTTTGATTCCTGGCAATGTGAGACTTCATTTTAAAAAAGATTTGAGTGTAAGGAAGACATCATGCCATGAAGTGTCATACTATAGAAAGGTGAATTTCAGAGCCATGTAGATGAGGTGCTGAGGGACATGGGGTGGTGGGGACTTGGCAGTGCTGGGTTAATGGTTGGACTGGATGATCTTTGAGGTCTCTTCCAACCAAAGCTGTTCTATGATTCTGTGATTCTATGATCATTAAAGAGGTCTACAAACAACTGCAAGACCTAAAATTCACATTGCAATTGTACTAAACTGCATGTTCCACCAAAAATATGTATTCCAATTAGAGTACACAGCTCTTCACAAAAAGAAAAACACCTCAGAACAACCCTTCTCAAAGGCTTTAAAGGCATAATAAGTAAATGTAAACTGAAAGAAGCACAGCCACCATTAAGGTGGTTTTAAAAGAGAGAAACTTGGAAGTCAGAAACCTAACTACAACTATTCAAAACTTCCAAAAATGTATTTTAAACTATATTCCTACCTGATACCTTAGAATGTGTCCACATTGAAGGATATGCAAAACAAGCAAGGCACATTTGAGAACCTCCAGCACGCCAACCCTCCTGGGCCTGTGTAAGAATACCAGTTTAAATAGCTACTTTGGAAAGAAAAACCAAGAAAACAGGCAAGGGCAGGAGATAGATGGAAGCTTGGCAGGATGAGGCTGTACCCAGCAACCCACGTGCATGGGTCCTGCAAAATACTGTGGCTACCTCTGCTCAGCAATCCTGGAATACTGACCTCAATCTTCTTCATGTTACAAAATTAACCTGCTCTGCTCCTAAAATTCAGCATCTAACTTCCTTTTATCATTATTCTTCTACTACACTAATATAGTGCAGGAAGGCTAATCCATCTTCCAAGGAATAGTTTGTCCATTTTTTAGGGAACCTGCTGTCACCAAGTTGCACATGATCATAATTGGTTTGTAACAGGTAAGTAAACGATTCATACGTCTACTGCCAGCACATCCTTCAGGTGATGTGTAATATAATCCTTAGAAGTGGAAGGAAAGGGCTTCTGTACTGAAAACGAATGTCAGCACAATCATTTCAGACTTCTGGAGGGTGATGGGGGATGGCTGGAGTCTCACTTGTGCACTTCATGGGCTGAGGCAACTGCAGAGGGCCACCACATACACTGACACCAGAACTCCTTCACATAACAATGGCAAGAGAAGCACTGGAAGGAGCCAGGACACCCTGTGTAAGCAGCAAGCAGGGAGATTGTCCCCCCTGAGCCTTGCATCCACTTTCCAAACATGCAGTCAGAGCCGTCCTGATTTCAGGGAATAGCTCCTGTACAGACCAGGAACTGAAAATTTCTTCCAAGAAAAAAACCTTCCCAAATGGCGAGATGATGCCATTTAGATAAGCTTCTCTTAGAAGAACATTTCACACACATGCCCAAAAACTGTAAAAAGCAATGCCCAATTCTGTATTCCCTACAAGCTCTTAGCTATAAATAAATGAAGGAGACTCTGAGATACACCCCACCAAGCCTTTCACCCCAGGGCTTCCTGCACTTAGAGTTCTCCAGACCGCCCAACAGAGCAGCTCCCAAACGTTTTGTACCATCAGTCACTCTTCAGCTTTTTGCACCAACCCCAACCAGTAACCAGCTACTGAGCACTTACCATCACCCCATGGACAGCTACAGCTCAGAAGGGCTGGGCTGGTAGCAATGGGATGCCAGCCAGAAGAAAGGACTGGAGCGAGGGTTCAGGTGCAATAGCAGATAACAGTGTGGAGGCTGAGAAGTAACAGCACTAAGCTTTATTGTACAGCTTTCTTGGCAACTAACTCCCAGCAAAGCTAACGAAAGGGGCAACTACAGCACAGACAGTTCTGAACACTTGCACACATATCAGCGTGGTGTCGTGGCTTAACCCCAGCCAGCCCCACACAGCCGCTCGCTCACTCCTGCCTGGTGGGATGGGGGGAGAAGTGGAAGGGTGAAAGTGAGAGAACTTGTGGGTTCAGTAAAGCAAAAGCTGTACACGCAAGCACAGCAAAACAAGGAGTTCATTCACCACTTCCCATCACAGGCTGGTGTTCAGCCATCTCCAGGACAGCCTGGCTCCATCACGCCTGATGGTGACTTGGGGAGACAAACACCATCACTCCGAATGTCCCCCCCTTCCTCCTTCTTCTTCTTCCCCATCTGTAGATGCTGAGTGTGACACCATATGGTCTGGGATATCCTTTGGTCAGTGGGGATCAGCTGCCCCAGCTGTGTCCCCTCCCAACTCCTTGTGCACCCCCAGCCCACTCGCTGGTGGGGTGAGGAGCAGAAAAGGCCCTGACTCTGTGTAAGCACTGATCAGCAACAACTAAAAGATGCTTCTGTTATCATCTATCAGTTATTCTTCTTATCCTAAATCCAAAACACATTATTATACCAGCTACTAGGAAGAAAATTAACTGCATCCTGGCCAAAACCAGGGCAATATCCTCCCTTTATTCTATATCACCTACATCATGCCCAGGTCCCACACCTTCCAATGCATCCCAATAAATCACCACCATCTTTCCTGCCTTTTAATATACACACACGTATATCATCTCCTCAGCCCATGAGCCATCCCTCTCAAATGTCTGAGGAGTTCAATTAGTCCATGGGCTCCATCTGTCATGGTGGTCACTCAGGACAGGAGAGGTGGTCTGTTACATGGAGTCACTGGGCACTCAAGCCAGCTCAGGTCAGGTCACCACTGCACTTGCACTGCTTCTTGTCAGGTTTGTCCTCCATTGCTTCAGGTGATTCCTGCTATGGTAGTTCCTGTAACATGTAACTCAAATCCCAGGTTATAACAATTTAAAGGCATTACAATATCCATCCCTGGTCCATTTTGGACAGATTATAGGGTTCAACATTGCAAGGAACTCCTCCCCTTGCTCCTAGCCTGGCTGGCAACAAAGGGTTCCTGCTACAGAGAATCCCATAGCATGCAACTCAGATCCTGGGCTACAACAATTTAAAGGTATTTCCATTACAATCGCCACCCCTGGCCCCTTTGGACCAGACCACAGGGTTTAATATTGCAATGAACTCCTCCCCTTGCCCCTGCTCCAGCTTGGACTTATCTGCAGACCGCAGTCCCTCAAGGGTGTACCTGCTCCAAGTGGAGCCTTATCTATGAGGCTCAGTGTCTCCAGGGGTGTACCTGCTGCGGCGTAAACTTATCCACAGCCACCATCGTTCTGAGGGGCACCTGTTCCAGCGTGGCATTTTTCATGGGCCACAATGCCTTCAGAGACAGACCTGCTCCAGCCACAGTCCCTTCAGGAGAGAACCTGCCCTAACATGGCTTTACCCATGGCTGCAGTCCCTCCAAGGGTGTACCCACACACTGCGAGGTGCTCCAGCATGACCTCCTCTTGCACAGCCATTGATGCTTCAAGGTGCACCTCCTCCAGAGTGGATTTATCCTTGGGCCACAGTTCAGAGGTATGCCTGCTGCTGCACAGACATAACCACAGCCAGAGACACTTTGAGATGTACCTGCCCTGGTGTGACCTTATCCACAGCCACAGATGCTTTGGGGTGTCCTGCTCCTGCACGGACTCATCCACAGGGCACAGTCCCTTCGACTCGAGTTCCCCCTGGAGTTCCAGCCTGTCCAGTGCAGCAGCACAGGACCAGCAGTGATGCCCTGGCCACCCGCCAGCCCAGGCCCATGGCCATGGCTGTTATCAGTGTTCCCGGGCACAGCAGAGTGTGATGAGCAGCAGCACAGCAGCACAGCCAGCAGCTTAAGAAAATAGCAGCCACTAACGAGCACTAGACTCTGATATACAGTGAGGCCAGTGAGCCCCATGGCAAGGACAGGAGCCTGCCAATTAACAGCTGAACAGCAATAGCAGCTACAAATCCAATCTAGCACATTCCAACCAAACCTGTTGTTATCTTGAACCCTTCAAGCCCCACGATGGGTGCCAAAAAGGACTGTCCTGGTTTAACCCCAGCCAGCAGCTGAGCCCCACACAGCCCCTTGTTCACTCCCCCAAAGAAAATTAACTCAACCCCAGCCAAAACCAGAACACATGGTGAGCTGACAGTCCTGAGGTTTATTTACATCAGTAAAACTTCAGAACTTCAAAAAAGGCATTAGCATCCAAGCCACATTGCACCTCCCTGGGGAACATCACAGGACCAGCCTGCAGTGTTTACCCACGGAGATGCACGTGGATCAGAATGGGAGTTGAGTTTCCTGGAGGAAAAAGCCTAACTGCCCTGTCAAACACCATAGTTGCAAGACAAAAGTGACCTTGTGACCTGAACCATTTAGAAGCAGATATAACTGGGTTTGTATCTTTAAAATGTCAGCATTGCATTGCTTTTTTTCTTTCTTTCTTTTTAAATCAGTATTTCTGTTGTAGCTTGAAAATGTTCTGTTGTGTTTAGAAATTAGAATTTCACAGCCCTCCTTGTTTCTGTGATTTAGAAATGCGAACTATTTGCACTGGCAGGAAGGTCTGCAGAATTCAATGAATATGTTGGCACAGAGTCAAAAGAGCATGTTTGGACAGCCTGGGGATTAGAAAGCCCCGCCGGCTGCCTTTAACAAGCTGGCTGGTTCCACCTTTATTTGAGGCTTCCTTCTGGAAGTATTTTTGAGAAGTCAGTATTTATTTGTCTGAAATTTTCAACTGTATTTGAAAAATGAAACATTAAAATAGGACCGCAGAAATAATTCATCAGACAATAATCTTCTATGTCCTGAATACCCTGTGCACAGACATCTGGGCAGAACCCTACAGCCACAACCAACACTGGTGTCTTTAAGTACAAATCAATCTATCCTGAAATAGAGTTCTCAAAGAAGAAAAGGCATCATTTGCAGTTGAGGGCCACAGTTCAGACTGGTGGTGCTTCCCCCTGGTTCAGTGACAAAAGGAAAGTAATGACTATGAATTAAAAAAAAAAAAAAGTATCAAATAGAAAACAGGCTGTAGCAAAGTGTGGTGAGACTGACCACCTTAGAACTGAAAGATGAACTCTTATAAGAGTCAGATGCAGCAAGAATGATTAAACATCAACACAAACTCCAATCTACAAGCAGTAAATCCTCTGGTTCCTGGTGCAGACAAACAGCAGCTAGAAGTACTTTAGGAAGGTGAGCACAGGTAATAGCTTTACTGAAGGGATAACTAGGTTAAATTGAGCTGTGTTATAAAGGAGTGAGACTGAATTATTTAACTTTCCTTTCTGGCCATATGTGCTGTGAGTGGCTGATAAGTCATAGGAAGAACATGCTGCTTTTAGAGCTCTCGACTTCCCTGCCCCAGAGCCCTTGTCTCTCCCACTGAGCAAACAGGAAAGTGATGCTTATTGCTGCTGAGAAGCTGGGAAACATGTGTTCTCCCTCTGCCTTTGGGCTGACCATTTAAACTCATAACCCATCCTTTAAAACAGCTCTAATGATTCCATACACATTTGAGAGGTGCTCTGGAAAACGGTGATGTCACACAGAGCCCATCGGCCTGCAACATCACAGACCCCAAACCAGAAAGGTCTGTCCAGGCAACCATGATGACCAAGGTCTGTGGTCATCTTGGAGATACGAATACTGTGGAAATACTGTGAACAGAGCTCTTGAAGACACACTGCAGTTGGTGTTAAATGATGAGATCGTGTGCTGTGAGCAGTGATCAGAGCTGCCACAGGCTCAGGACTCTCAAAGCCATGGGAGCACACCAGCACCTGCTGGCACAGTGAGCCACACCAACGTCACTGGAGGCCTTCTGGCACCCTTACCCACCCCACGGTCCTTCCAGGGATTTTCTTCCTAATGAAGTTCTTCCTTTCATCAGTAATTTCATAAAATTTTATATTCAAGTTCAATTTTCTATATATACCCATTTTACTCATTTATGGGTTTGGAACATATCTAGAATTCCAGCCCATATATTTGCCAAAATTTGATAAATTTGGTTCCTGTTCAAAGGTCACCACCAAGCAACGTGGAACAGACCTGTCAAGCCCACTAGCTTCCCTCCTCCACCTTCCTCTTCCACTTCCATAGACCATCTCTCTGGTAGGAACCCACAGTGCAATCTCCACCTCTGCTTTGCTGTTCCCTGCCCTCCTCTCCCAGATGCAACATCCCCTCCCCAGGAATCCTCTGCCCTAAATACCAGTTATGAGACCTCTCCACACACAGGAGCTCACATTACTGGCACTAAAGCCCCTGTAAAACCTAAAGCAATATTAACACCAGAAAGCTGTTAGGTGACCATGGAAGCAGTGGGCCTTTCCTTCACACAAAACTACACCAGGAACTTGCATGCTGGTTGTGTTCCTCTGCTTCTCAGCTGCAGCATGAGTCCATCCGTGCTCCAGGAAGCATCTGATGGAGTTAGAGCACAAAGGAGTCAGTTATTTAAACCTGGATTCATCAGCAAGGTCCAGAAAACCCAGAGGAGAAAGTAAGAGAGAAGCGAGATCTGACTGCTGACAAACCACAGCACCAAAGGGGGACCAGCTCCTCTTGCACCTCCTGGGGCTGAGGGGACAGCTTCTCACAAAATAGCTGTCAAAGCCTTGCTCTGAAATGGCTCAGCAAGCTTTGTCCCAGCCTTGTCCTAGCTTGGACAGTCGGGACAGCTGTGCACTCTCCCCATTTTCCCTGGGAGTTTCAAAAGCTCGTGGGCACCCAAGGGCCCTCCCGGAGCACACGAAGCAGGACACTGTCCCTTTCTGCACCCATGACACATTGGGAGGCCCCCTGTCTTCTCCTCCACTCCACTTTCACATTCTTTTAGCCAGTGGCTGTCAGAGCAGGAGGGGGAAGCACTGCAGAGGAGCCCAGTGGTCAGCGCAGGGCGCCCTGATCTCTGCTGTTCAAGCACACGAGAGCCCTGCACTAGGCTGCTGGGATGCCACAGCTGCTGCTCCAGCCACAGGCCAAGGCATCAATCCAGCATTTCCCAGCTGGCCAGAACAGCAGCCTGTCTCCCAGTCCCTTTGCAGGACACTCACTGGTGTGTTGTGGCTGCTCAGCTCAAACATACTAACCCAACAGCACTGAAAAGGTTTCTCTGAACTGGGGCTACAAGACAAATGACTAAGCAGCTTTGGCAGGTGAGGTGAAACCTATCATTAATTTTAGTAGTGAATGATCTAAAATATATACACACGCTGTCCTTTTATAGAGGGACTGGGTTTCTCTATTGCTGCTTTAAACATGTCATGCTAGCTCCACCTAGCACACTGAATGCTTATACTAGCAGTGGTGAATCATTCAGGAATAAGCCTGGTCACTTTTGTTCAGTTTGATCAACTCTTGGGTTTTTTTTGCAATTTAAACTAATGCTTCCATTTAATTCTTTTCACAATCTCCCATGGGATAAATACAGCCTTCAACTAATCTCTTAAGGGTACATTTACTAAGTATGCAAAAGATTTGACAAATAACTGAGGGGGAAGGCAACACTTTGCTATGCATCACGCATATTTTAAAAGTCCATTAGAGTCCTCCAGATTTATCATGCTACCAGAACCCAGATGGATATTTAATACAATTTTAAAGGTCAATGTAAAAATCCAACTGACTGATCCAATATTGCCTGGACAACAGAAATGCTCGGTGTAAACACTGCCTAATGACTCGTACCTTGCAAGCTCTGCTGGTCCCAACTGGATCAATATTATCCCATTAAAACTTTCTGCACAGTAGCTAAGCAGTACAATCACTAAAACAGGATTCCTGGAATACTAATTCCAAAGGAAAGGCAAGCAGACATACCACTACTACAGCCTAATTTTTTGTGATTGACTCTGCACTAAATTAAACAAAATACATTGGCAATCAACAAAATATTTCTGACAACAGACAAAATAAAAAAGGTTTTGGAGAAGGGTCAAGCATTGAGGTAAGGCATGCGCTTACCTACAGAAATCCAGGAGGGATTACTGTGGCATCTAACAGGGCAAATTCCCTTCTAGCAGGGCTAAGGAGGGGTAGCACTGCTGATAATTGTCTTTAAAATAAGGAAGGAAACCTTCCCTGTGCCACAGATTTTCAGTGTGCTCTGCTTAGTCGTTCAGATGGAACGGATTCCTGCTGAGCATCCAAATGTAAGCAAAGGATAAATCATTCAGGGCATGTTTTCAAATGTCTTTACAACAAGCTTCAGAGAAAACTTCACTGCTGTTCAAACAGCTGGTGCTATGGGCCAGACCATGATGTCTAGGACATACTCTTTGTTGCATCTCTTTGAGTAAGTCAGAAAATGCTGCGAAGATTTAAGGGCATCATATGAAGTTTACATCATCCGCATGCCCCTTCCATGGGCTTGGGGCTTTGTCATTCAAGAGGCTTGTCTTTCAAGTCTATGGGCTTTCTTATCAGAAGGACCATTCCACTTCTTCTGCATCAGGTGGCAAAACCTGTTGCAGCTGTGGCATTTCAGATGGGACTGGAATGGCCCTGTACTGGGGCAGAGCAGGGGTGTCCAGAGAACAACCAGAGTCTCACCAAACTCACACTTCAGTCCTGCCCAGCATTAAGTTCAAGCATCGCTGCCTGGAGGCCAAATTGAGGATCTAGGAACACATAACAATGTGTTGAGAAACCCAGAGGCAAGGGGTGAGTGATGAGCAGAAGTTACTTGGATTTGTGGAAAGCAGGGGCTAAAGCAGATGGCTCCACAGCCTCCTGCAGTTACAACAGCCACGGGGAGATGCAGCATAGCAACAAAGACATGGCAGAAACATTACCAGAGCCATCACACATTCCCAGTATAGTGCAATATTATATGTGCATCACACATTCCCAGTATAGTGCATTACCCACAGGAAAGAGACTCCTCTGTATGTATATTATTACCAATCAGATTTTTAATATTTTCATTTGAAAAAGCCTAACCAAATGGGAAAATAATTTTGAAGATCAGACCTTCTGCAGAGATGAGAAAAAGAGCTGACCTAGACCTTTGTCACAGTACTGAACAGTACCAAAAAGAGCCAGAGGAACACAGATCAGAGTATACTCAACCTATAGGGATTTAAAAAGCGAGTCCCAGGCCCAGAAGCTGCACTACCTTTTCCTCTGTGGGAATCCTGTTCCAGTTTGACAAATGCACCTTTTCTGCTGCGCACGCTTGGAGCAGACTGAGCCCATCTGCTTTGGGCCCACACTGAGACACGTGCCAGCTTCACTGGGGCAAGAGGTGCTAAGGGAATCTGCATGCAGATGGGGAGCATGCATAATGAAGCAAGTGCCAGCTCTTTGGCAGGATGCTGCTCGGCTGAGAGGGTGATGCCACGTTGAGAGCAGATGCTGCTAACACCTGTTGATGGGTACAGCATTCTCTTTTTAAAAGCAGTCAGCCATGGGAGGTAAGAAAGCATGGGGCTTGGAGACACTCCGGGGATGGAAACAGGTAATTGCTTTCCAGGTGCCAGCGGGCAGCAAACAAAGGAAAACGTGTGCTGCAAGGTTACAGAGCCGGGCAGGACGTGAGGGAACCTGCAGCAAACAGCACCAGTCCTCAAGGAAAAGAAACACCAGTCTGAAACTGCAGGACCAGAGCCATGGACCTCATTGCTTCCTGTGCAGCAGCAGCAAAGCAGAAAACATAAACCCTGTTAAGTTTCAAAGGGAGCTGGGTTTAGCACAGAGACCACTTTGCCTAAGCCATATTGTGGGCTGAAATGATTTGAAAAAAATATAAAAAAGAAGAATTAGGGATGTATAGATAATAAAGAGGAAGAAAGAACACTTCTCTTTCTGAATAACCTGTCTGGAAGGCTGTATGCAAATTGCCTGAGACCACAGTCACTACCCAAACGCGTTGCCACTGTTCCTGTAACTGTTCTGGCTACCTCCTGTTCACTAATCTTTCAAGCCACTCAGCTGGCCCAGGGCAGAAACCTCAGCCTGCTGCACAGCTCTGTAGTGCTCAGCCAAGAAGCAAAGGACTTGCACAAGACAAATCTGAAAGGCCACAACCCCTTCATCATTCCCTTGGAGAGCGTTTTTGACTCATTATTTCATTTTTCCATAGAATTTTTCTCCTTCATCCACATCCCTAGACAGAGAACATCCCAGACATCAGCACTTTCGTACAACATAATAAAGGAAGCATCTACTTAATTACTTGTACACAGGACAAAAAAGGATTTGCTTCTGCCATGAAGCAGAAGCACTGAACACATGCATTTTTACTTCTTTACACTGAGGTTTCCAAGAACATGACAGTCACGTTGGGCCAAGCCAAAAGTTCACCTAGCTTAGGCAGATGCCAAGGACAGGGCGTAGGGCAGGGAAAGCAGATACATCCCCCCAGTATTCTATTGGCTTTCAACCATTTTCAAAACAGCAGCTTTCTAAGCCAGATATCATGTCTACATATTTTACAGATTTCATTGTATCTTGTCCCATTCTCGTGTGAACCAACGTAAACTTCTGTGCACGTGACACCTCTTGACAAGGGCTCCCCAGGTTGACTGTCCATTGCATGAAGATTCTCCTCTTCTTACACCAAACCCAGCACTTGATACCTTCACTACATTTCTCTCGGACCAACACTGCCTGAGAGAGCAGACCATCAATCCCTACCCTCCTCCCCATGTGATTTTATACTCCTCTGCCATATCCCTCCCCACGCCATCTCTTTTTCCACACTTGAGACCCTGGACCAGTAAGATTCATTCAAGAAGTTTTAGTTTAAGAATGTCATACTGAAACAGAACACATCCCCCCTGTTCATTCTGATCTAGAAACTCATTCTTTACTACACCACACTGAAGGAGTCTTATTTGCCTCAGCCTGGTTCAGACCCAGCCCTCGGGTAAAGTATTGAGGTAGGAAGGGAACGGTGGCCCCCGAGAACAAAGCTTTCTTCTCCAGAAGCAGTGCCAAAAAGAAACAACAGACCTGGGCTGTGGCTACAAAGGACTCCAGCACCAAACCAGAGATGTGGCTGGCCAGTCAACATGGTATGTTTGAGCAGTCAGGACTCAGTTTGCACCACACAAAATAAAGCTCGAGACCAGATTGTGTTAGGGCACCCTCATTCTGCACCTCAATTCCTCGCTTCCTGCTACCTTCATGTTAATATACTCTTCCTCCACTGCCAGGTTTTTTTAAGTCCCCACTCAGAGCTGCTGCAATAAAGGGTATTTTCATCCCAGAGTCTCCACTTATTACTAAAACCCCCAGATTTCAGATAAGCACATTTTTCTTTTTCTTCAAGATTCTATCAGAGTGCCCCAGCTAATTATTGTCTTCTGACTGAGTTTCAAAACTGCTGCTTGTTTGACACCACAGAAGCATAAAACTCACAAAAAAATAAGTCTCTGGAAATGCTATCCATTGCTTCTTTTATTTTAAATTGGCTTAGTGCTTTCATTGAAACCATCCTGTGGGGAGAAGAAAAAAAAAAAATCCAGCCCTTGGGGAGAGACTAAACAGAGAAACTTTTAATATGCAAAGTTCAGAAAGCAACAACAGCAAAGAGGGTTTTGGAGGGCGAACCTCTGGCTGGCCTGAACAATAGCTTTTGTCAGTCCCCCAGCTCCAGCGGCACTACCAGCCAGCTGGCTGCATAATTTAACATATCATAGCTTATGCATCTTGATCTTATCACAACACTTTATAGAGACTAATGGAAACGGTAGGAAAGACTTTTTAGAGCTTATACAATGCATGCTTTGAACTGCTGAGGTTCACGCTGCATCCAGCCAATTACCTAATCCAACGTGCTGAAATCTACTGTCGAACGAGGCACAAAGTAAAAAGATTTTAATAAATGCATGGATGGAATGGAGATCAGCTGACTGTGAAAAGCATACTGTGCAGTCATTCTTCTTCTAAACCATTAGGTTTTCTAAAACCCACACCACGATGCATCTAACACTCCCAGAGTTAATTTTTAGAACCCCTTTTTTTCCTAGGCTTGCTCCTTCTCCTACGGCTCGCTATTATCGACAACAGCACAACGTACTTGCAAATAGTAATGCTAGCAAACAACCATGCAAATACATTTATTGCACAAGTTTACTACAGAAAAAGTTTTTGTATTTTGCCATAACTAGCAAAGAACAGAAAAGTGCCCTTTGCCACCTTTGGCTTTTATCAATTAAAGCCAAGCAGGATTTTTTTTAAAAAGTTTTTGAACTGGCTAGCCAAAAAAAGTTAAGACGCTTTAAATAAAGCCATAGCATGCAGGCAGTGTTGGAGTTATGTATTTCCATGACTGCTTTTTTGAATCAAGCACCAGTCTGGCAGGGTAGACATCATGCCCAAAAAGTTGTTTTTCCCAGGGTGAGAACAATCCCTCGCACTCTCGCTGTTCTGACCTTGCCATTTTCCCACACACGGGGAAGCTGACTGCATAATTTGGAGAACATCTCAAGTTACAGATTTTTTTTTTCCTCCTGAAAGTTAATCCCTACATAAAAAATAGATCAATGCTGCATCTCTGAAGATGAAGAAAACAGGGCTGCTGCTAAACATAATAACTCCAAGAGAACTGCACTCATTGTAAGAGCACATGATTATCACCACGACTATATAGAAGACAATTATTTCCACTAAGATGTGGCAACCTTTTGCAAAGCACAGATAGACTTCTACTACATTTTTAATGAGATATTAGACAGAGGATAGGTAAAACCAACATGATTAACTTCTTGCATTCTTTTTGTACTACTTAGGTCCTTGGCCTCCACATATGTCATAAATCACTGAAAGGGGAGAGTAATAGAAGTAGAGATAGACAGAGAAGACAAACAACTAACACTCAAGTCCTCCTGCTGAAGGCAGATACCTACAAGGAAATGTGGGCAGATTTGTGTTAAGAGGAGGGAAATAGGAACATGAAAAATATCAGCCAAGCAAAATAATGGAGAAAACCAAAGACAGATGGATGGATGGATGGCTCTGGGAAACTGGCAGGGACTTCTCTGCAGGAGTATTGTCTGGGGAACAAGATGCCTCAGCGCTTTTAAGTCAGACCATCCAACCATGAGGTACCAAAGCCTGTCAACATCCAGAACTAACACAATGGTTATAAAAGGAAACAGGAACTAGGACACACTGATAAATGCAGTAAAACCGCCTTGAAAACACATGAGCTAAGAGATTACCAAGCTAGACAATATTTTTTTCCTCCACACTGTCATGGTTGATTGTTTAAAGCCTGTCAGAAGCTCCTCTGGGAAACCCTTCGTAGATATACTGAGAGCAGCGGCAGAGCAGGGAACCAGTCAATATTTAATAACTTTATTACCCAGTACCATATGAAATTAATAGAAAACTACAATGATATTCGGGGAAAAGTGTTTTTCTTTTGCAATAACAACCAAGTAATTTGAAGTCTTCTGAAAAGGTTTTCTCGTTTTAATATTTAAAAGAGGCACACACCTGTGCTAAAGCTGCAGCAGAATCTTGAGGACACTTCAAGTACCGGAGAGTTTCCAGAAACACTTCTGTTGCCAACACTGAAAGTTTTCTTTTTTTTTTTTTTCCATCTCACTTTCTTTTTCAAATCATGAGCAAATATGCAACTGCACTGAAATCATTAGCACCACCCACCGGGCCGATCTGCTTGGCACCACAGGCTCGCGCTCTCCCAGGCAGGCGGTTGGAGGCTGGATCTGGACACCAGGGAAGAGTCTTGCAGAGCACAGGCGGTGTTAAGTTTCCTTCTCAAGGAAGAAGAACAATTTCAAAAGGAAGCCCAGGAGCACTTTGGGTTTAGCTCCGACATCACAGCAGTGAAACTGCTATTGGAATGCTGCACACATATTGGGAAGTTCACCCTTTTAACTGAACAATGGAATGTGGAAAAAAAAAAACAACACAGAAATAGCCAAAAAGCATTTGAGAGGAAGAGACTACGCTTCACAGTGAGACATCCAAAGAGCTTCTTAGAAAACCTGATAGCGAGCAGTGACTTGGAGAAGCGCGTGAACAACCGCCGCAGAAAATATGCACATGTCTAACTACCAACATAAATGGCTTCTGCAATTCAGCAGAGAAAGCAAAGGAAAAAAAAGTGTCACAAAGTTGAAATTACTGAGTCTGGTATTAAACTCTGCCAATCAAGACACTCACAGTACTCTCAAATATCTTGTGGTTCCTGGAAGGCTGCGAACACTTCTCTCGTTGCTCTTCTGTATCTGCCTTCCTCCAGCCAACACTCTGAAGAAAATAATTATTTTATATCTCCTCTCCTCACTCACCAAGCTCTGAATTGCAATATAAATTTAGCTCTCCCAAAGAGATGGTAATGCACCTGCCTTTGCTTGTCCCTATCATCCTCCAAAGAGGAAAGCAGAGCAGTGGCACACTCACAAGTTCATTTGATTGGCAAATGCCTGAGGTTTTCTACTGATCTTTAAATGCACTCTGAACCTAATAAAATCTTCAACACCAGTACAGGAATATTTCATACGCTGCCATTTTATTTCATTTCTTATTTATCTGACAACTGCCAAATAAGAGGATATTCCATGAAAGATAATACAGCCCTAAATGAGATATGAACCATTCTCAAAGCACTCCGCAGGTATGTGCATGCACACAGGTGAGTCCACATATCCGACTGTTTAATTCTCAATGAAGATGTTTGCTTTGTTTTAAATATTCTGACTGAAGACATTCTGCTTCAGAAATATCTCTAAATATACCCAGGAGGAAATTTGACATACACAGCACAACCCCTTTGCTATCTAGGCTGGATCCTGAATAGAAATCATCTGTTGCATTAAAAAAAACACACACAAATCAAGTAAGACCACAAGATCATCACAAAGTGGTGTTATACTATTGCTTCAAAATAACCAAATTAACCCTGCCACCAAAGCATGCCCAGGTGTACAGAGGTGAGACACCAAAAGCAATCCTTTCATTCTGCTCTGCTCAGAAAAGCCTCAATTAGGCCACCCAAAGCTCAAGAAGAACCAGGAACAATGGAATACAATTCAGATGAAATAGCCAGAAGAGGAAAAATCTTACCTTATTGGGAAGACTGGAAAACATGGGTTGCTGTACTGGGAGAGAAGACAACTGGGGAGAGCAGGTACTAAAATGGCCTCATTTGCTACAATATTCAGGTTGGAAGGTGCTCCTCAGAGGGCCGAGGACTGCTCCCTGCCCCAGCACACCTTGATTAACTTGACCTTCACCAATGAAGGCTGTAAATTTCCCTGAGCAATTCTGATGCTTTACTACTGCTCCCTTAAGAAGCTTTTTCCTAGCATCCAACCTCAATCTTCCTTGTCACAATTGAAGACCTCTCTATACAGAGCACAGAGAGGAGTATTCTCCTCTTTGGAGCAGCACTATCACCACACCATCCATTTTCAGTTCTTGGTGCTAAACAAGCCTGGTTTGTTCAGCTTTTCCTGATGATCATACCTCCTAGTCATCACCCAGTTCACACTACTCCCTTCCATACCCCTTCCAGTTTGCTCCCAACTCTCTTGAAGCACAGTACACACAGCTGGAGCCTATCTGGTATCTTCTAGGCTACTGTTCCATTTATCCACCCAGCACAGCATCTTCCCATTTCAGAGCAGTAAGGCACCTAGGCTTCCATGCAGCTCTGCTCATCCCACCCCATCTCTGCCACTGCTGCCCCACCAGCTGCTCACCAGCCTGTGTTTGCCAATGGTTGCTGCCTGCTGTAGTGTGTAGCATCCTGCTGAACTGCATCCCCTGGTCTCAGACCATACTTGCAATTTGTCATAATGATTTTGATTTCTGGTTCTGTTCTCCAGCATACATACAGTCCCTTCCAAATGGCTAATCCTCTGTGTTTGGAAGAATGTAAGATCAGGTCAGATATTAAGAAGATTTTTCAGACTTACCATAATTAAGCACAGTTAGGGATCCTGTGGAAAATCCTAAGGACCTCTAGGTCCTTAGGAATAGGCTAGTGAAACTTCTGTTTGAAAGAATATAGTTACATGTGTCCCTGCTCGAGGTGGGTGGATGCCTTGTAGAGAGCCTTTTGGACATACTTCATGGGGATGTGAAAGCAAGGACTCTTGCTCCATTCGCACATTCATTTCACATCTTGTTGCTGTGTGTCAGAGTGACAACGTGCTGTGTCCAGTGGTGACAGCTGTCTCAGCAGCAAACACTCCAAGAACCAGCAGAGCTTAAGGGAGCTTGTAGATGGAGTGAGAGTCCTTGCTTTCATGCCCTAAAGGACTCCCAGCTTTCTCCATAAGTGACAGCAGTTCCCAAGGAAGTGGAGTAGCCAAAGGCTGGATGCTGTTTCCAGGGAGCACTCGACCATCTCTGCAGATGCAGAGCCCATGTGCTTCCACATCATTTGAGCACTTGCTTCCCACTCCTTCCCCCACTCCTATTCCTCCAGGTCTCAGCCAGAATTTACCTTCTTTTCCCAGAAACCCCTCATTCCTGCAGACTGATGGGTTTTGTCTTGATCCCTAATCCCTGCAAATTTACACCTCTCTTCCAAAGGAAGGCTCATGCTTCACTCTTAATCCAAGGATCCATATATTAATGACTTACAAAAGCTATATATAAACCTTGGACTTGCTGCAAGCAATAACCTATTGATTTAACATTTTGTTCACTACTATCAGCTAAGAAAAGGATGAAGTCAAGCCACTATATCACAAATTGTCACCAGCAGCTCAGAACAAATTGGATCCCTTTTGGATCAACAGAAGCACAAAGTCTCATGCAAACTCCCATTTCATGCCTGCACTGAATTGTGGGCCATATCTCAAATCACTTCCCTTCATCAGCTTTCAGACCCCATCTCACTCCCATCACCTGCATATGACCAAGTGCACTCAGAACAGGGCTAATGACAGATGGGATAATTAAAAGGTTTTGAGTCATATATCAGTAAGTGCATGAGTATCAGGGTATGTCAGTTAATACACTTACAAACAGAAGGGCTGAAAGACAATCTAAATTACAGCACATGACCTCCAAATTCAGCTCTGAAGTTTTAAAATAGCCTTCTTGTCACCTCCTCACCAAACAGCCATGCCTGAAGCTGGATATACATTCCTTCTTTCATCAACAAATCTCTGCTCCTGCCTTGTCCTAATTGATGCGTTACCTTGAGTTGTCACATCCCATTATACATGATGTGACATAGGCTGACATGAATAATGTACCCCACTTTGATGTGAACAAATTCACCAGATTAGCTTTGGGGAAGAACAGGAAAGCAAAAATGTACTGAGCAGCAGTTTACTTGAATCATTGCTATATTCTTATTATTAATAATTTTACTTCCCCTCTCATTGAAGAGGGGGGGAAAAAAAAGCCAAAGTTAAAAATAAATTTATTTCCTCACAAAAAAAAAAAAAAAAAAAAAAAAAAAAAAAAGCATATAAGAAAGCTTCCACAGACCTTTTTTACCAAATCCTACAAAAATTAAATGGGTCACTTGAGCATTGGTTGGCACTGAACTATCAGTCACCAGATACTAACAGATACTCTTCACACTGCTTTTGAGAAATGAAGGCTGTAAGGAGGAAAGGACCTTCTTGCTGGCTTCTTCTTTGACTAAGCAGACCAGTTTTTTCCCCCCGTTTTTCTACAGACTGGATGTCTATAGACACCAGCATCTAGGCATTAAATCAAAGAACCAAAAAAGTTAATTAAATCTCCTGTTAACTACAGTCTGAGCTAGCGAGCTTCCTGCTTACCGTGGGGAGCAGAGAGAACAGCACTTAGAGAACCACAGCTTCCTGAGGACTGCTCCTCATGGCCAGCACTCTGCCAGAGCAGTGAGAAGATGGTAAGAGTGGGGTGCATTTAGGTCTCTTTTTGAGCGTATTCCCTTACTCTTTTAAGAGTAAAGGTTAGGCAAATTCTCTTGTAGGTTTCTGGGTTGTGCTTCACTCTCATTTCTATTCTCTGCATTCCCACCAGGGTTCGTGGGACCACATGCAGATTAACCAAGGAAGGAATCCAGGCCTCTGCTTTTATTTTTACACATTGTGCTTCCACCATAGCTGGGTGAGTGAGAAACCATCTGCTTCCTTGGGATGAAAAGGCAGGAGAGGGAGCTACAGTTTCCAGAGGAGTATATCCTTCAAGATACAGCATCTGTCCTTTCTGTTCCTGCTGATTTACAGTGATTTCAGTTTGGGCCAAACTCACTGCTACTTTGGGAATGAGAGGAACCCAATGTGATGCTGTACCCAGAATGAATTTGGCACAGTGACTTCAGCTCATTCATCTTGAGGGGTGATATTTCAGAGCACTTGATCCATGATGCACAGTAGGCAAGTTTACACTGATACAGTAGCTGACTTTCTAATTTCATGCACGTTCAGGCCATCCTGTTGCCTGGTATTACAGAACAGGCTTTAGCTGAAGCTATTTAGTTTGAAGGATTAGATAATAAGGATAAGTAACTTCCATAATCAGCAATAAGTTCTGTTAGGATTTTGTACAGGAACACTATTAGTGTAGCATAGAATCTCTGGACATCCAATTCAATAATCCTTCACCTCTGCAGCAGGAGAAGCAGCATCTGATTTAGAGACAATTAACTCTTGACTGAGAAAGAATGATGTTAGGGAGCAGTCAGAACTAAAACCTAATCTTTCTCATATATATGTAGTTCAATAATTTTTCAGCTTGTAAATTGTCATCACTGTTATAAACAGGATTCCAGGCAGATGTGTAAGACTGACAGATTTCCCACATCACAAATACAGTAGCTGCAAATAGCAATCCAGATCTCCTCACTTTGTAGATGCTAAAATTTGAAATAATCTTTTAAAAGCTTCCTAGAGATCTTCTTTAACTTCATTACTGAAAACAATCTGACAAAGCTGAATGAATAAACCAACTCACGCTCTCTTTTTGCCTTCAGCTACAACAGGTCTTTGTCTTGTTTATGTGGGAGTCAATGCCCAGATTTAGCCTTAATTGTGACTCACATTAACATTTGGCCTTTGAGGAGGAAGATGCATTATCCTTAACACTGATCCTTCTTGGTCATGCCCCATAATAATAATAAAGCCATTATTACTATTTAATACAAGTAATAGGATCATAACTGGCCCAGGCTGCTCAGGGCAGTGGTGGAGTCCCCATCCCTTGAGGGATTTAAGAAACCTGTAGATGTGGTGCTGAGGGACATGGTTTAGTGGGGAGTTGGCAGTACGAGGTTAATGGTTGGACTTGATGATCTTAGAGGTCTCTTCCAACCAAGGCTATTCTGTGATCCACCCAAATTTTGAAATCCTACATTCTTCCTGCGATGACACCAGGAACAGCACGAACAGTAAACTTGTCTGTGGGCCACAGAGCTGGGCTGATGGAGGTGGTCATCAGGGCTGCTCGCCTGCTCCTGGGCAGCTGGCACTGAGGCCTCCCTGACTCTGCTTCCCTTGCAGCCAGAAGGTCTGCAAGATTCTTGCAGAGGAAAGTGACACCTCTGCCCTAGCTGACACCAAAAAATCATTTCTGCTTAATGACTACTTATTCCATTCTAAGATGACTTTACTCAGGAAAGTTTGGCACTTGGCACCTTGATTTACTGTTCTCAGGTACGCTCCTGCCCAGCTTCTCTAAATATTGGTGGCTTCTACCAACATTTTCTATGTGCATCTAAGGATAAAACCTATCTCTGGTAAGGCTGCAGTTGGGCTCAGTCATGTACCATGGCTGGCAGCTTCACAGCAACCCCTGCCTTTTCAGGGAAGCAAAACTGAAAGCGGTATCCAAAGGGCTTGGTCTCCAAGGCCTCCTGGGAGGGCTCAAGATTTGCTAGGAAACCCTGACTCTGCATCGATCTGGGTTACATTCAGTGCAAAGCTGCCAACACTGAAACTGTGACCAATGTGACTGCACATCAAACGCCAGCGTCAGAGAATCTACACTAGGTCAGCAATAGATTTACAACAAATGGCATGTCCACCCCTACACCTTGCTGTCACTAAGTTTTTCGGTGCTGAACATGGCTTTGGACCCCTGCAGAGACAGGCACTAACATGGCCCGGGGGCGATGTAGAACCATAGCAAGTGTCAGGGATCCACTTGATACAAGTGGTAGGGTGCACACCAGAGTCCTCTGCAGTGCAGTATTTCCTTTCTAGAGGAAAGGCATGGCCAAGGACGATCAAGCAACATCCCCAGTGCCCCCTACTTCAAGGCTTCCAGGAAATCAAAGAAGGGACAAGACTACAGAACTTCCAAAACACAAGAAACGGGGCAGAGGCTCAGCAGCTGAACATCTGCCACAAACATCCAAAATGAGCAACACATCACCAACAAAGGGACCAGAAATAAGAGACACAGTGCAGAGAAACAAGAACTAGAGATGAGCAGAAGGGAGATTTGTTGGGATAGAGGCAGAAGGTGTACAGCTTGGAAGCAGATTTCAGACCCTGGCAGTCTCATGAGGACATAACTCGATGGATTGATGAGGGGAGGGCAGTTGATGTGGTCTACCTTGACTTCAGCAAGACTTTTGACACTGTCTCCCACAGCATCCCCACAGCCAAGCTTAACAAGTGTGGACTGGGTGATTGGGCAGTGAGGTGGATTGGGAACTGGTTGAAGGACAGAGCCCAGAGAGCAGTGGTCAGTGGGGCAGAGTACAGCTGGAGGCCTGTGACCAGTGGTGTCCTCAGGGGTGGGTACTGGGCCCAGTCCTAGTCAATATATTCATTAACGACCTGGACGAAGGGACAGAGTGGATCCTCAGCCAGTTTGCTGATGACACAAAGCTGGGAGGAGTGGCTGACACGCCAGAGGGCTGTGCTGCCATCCAGCGTGACCTGGACAGGCTGGAGAGCTGGGCAGGGAGAAACTTAATGCAATTCAACAAGATCAAGTGTAGAGTCCTGCATGTGGGGAAGAACAACCCCATGGATCAGTCCAGGCTGGGGCTGAGCTGCTGGAGAGCAGCTCTGGGGAAAAGGACCTGGCAGTCCTGGCAGACACCAGGCTGACCATGAGCCAGCAATGTGCCCTTGTGGCCAAGAAGGCCAATGGTGTCCTGGGGTGCATGAAGAGGTGTGTGGCCAGCAGGGCAAGGGAGGTTCTCCTCCCCCTCTACTCTGCCCTGGTGAGGCCTCATCTGGAGTGCTGTGTCCAGTTCTGGGCTCCCCAGTTCCAGAGGGACATGGAGCTACTGGAAAGAGTCCAGCTCAGGGCCACTGGATTGGAGCATCTTCCATCTGAGGAGAGGCTGAGGGAGCTGGGTCTGTTTAGGTTGGAGAAGAGGAGGCTGAGGGGGGATCTCATCAATGCTCATCAATATCTCAAGGGCGGGCGTTGGGAAGATGGGGTCAGACTCTTCTCAGTGATGTCCAGTGACAGGACAAGGGGCACAAACTGTAACACAGGAGGTTCAATCTGAACATAAGGAAACACTTCTTTACTGTGAGGGTGACAGAGCACTGGAACTGCCCAGAGAGGTGGTGGAGTCTCCATTTCTGGAGACATTTTAACCCCCCCCCCCGATGTGTCCCTGTGTGATGTACCCTAGGATCCTGCTCTAGCAGAGGGGTTGGACTGGATCATCTTTTGAGGCCCCTTCCAAGCCCTACCATTCTGTGACTCACATATAGACAGAGGATTTAACCCAAGCATATTAGCAAGTAACAACCTTAATCCAAGTCCTTTTATCAAGTGATAATGTTGATACCAGATAATCTGTGCCACTAACAGCTCTCTACTTCCAAAGCTAAGGCAGAAAGTCCACCAGCTCAAACTATGGGCAAAATTGAATTGTCAACACATGCCCAGCACTGGTTAAGACTTCCTATGGTATTCAAGACATCTGCATGGGGCTTGCAGGAAAAGGACTTCTAGGAGAGCTGCAGCCTTTTCAATCAGCAGCTGGAAGTCAGTACACCTGCCAGGACTAAGAGTAACAGGAGTCTTACCCTGAACATCTGGGTCATCATCATTTTTAGAAAAATATTTTGCCAACAAAATTTTCTATACATACTTCAAAAACTGCTTAGCAAGTGTTTTATGTAAACCTGCTCTGAAGCTCTAACATTCACAATTAACCCTCTTGGCTTGGATATGCCTTCAGAGTGAAAACCTTGCCATGCTTCCCACCATCTCATTACTTAAGTCCCTTAATTGCCAAGGGGATAAGTACTGACTTTGCCTTTGTGAGGAGTGATGGAGGGAAGATAGATCTGCAGCTGCCAAGAGAGGTTGCTGAGGTACTTTCTTTGGCAGGAGATCCAGGCATAAGTCTTACATGAGTACTGCAAGGAGGGCAGTCTATAGCACTCCTTCCAATGGTAGGACACAGCAACCTGGAAACCACAAATCTTTGTTAAACTGGGCTCCAACACAAACGTATTTGAGATGCAGGGGCAGCTAGACTTTGCAGAATTATTTCATTTAAAAAAAAAAAAAACAACCACAACTAGCTGAATTTTTAATTCATGTACTTATTCCTGTCATTCATTAATATATCTGCTGGCTAAAAATGACAAGGAACTTTCAGCATGGCTAATAGGTTCTCTGTTATGGAAGAGTCAAGAATTACTGTATTCACTTTTGAAATACATTATCTATTATGGTCGGTGCACAGCTGTCTGTGTTCCTAACTCACTGGTAATTAATGTTACAGAGAAGTAACATTAATCCCACACACTGACAGAAAGCAGGGAGCAAGTCTCCTGGAATATATGCCCTTCCTCCCTAGCAGGGGAAAGTTTCAAGTTTGAATTGATTCAAGGGAGCTGAGATAACAACAGCACATGGGAAGGTGATTCTCTCATGTCTGAACTGAGAAATGAGAAACAGAAGTCCAAAGCAGACCCACAGCAAAGACATTAAATTTGCCCATTCTCAGTGGAGATAAGGATGGCAGCCTGGCACCTAAATATACCTGTGAACTGCTTATTGGTTCTGAGATATGTTCCTCCTAAATAGGTTTGTCTGGAATAAAGAGCAGTGCTCAGGATAGGTTTGTCCCTGCCTAAACTGCATCATTGCCCCTGCAGAGGGGCAGAACACCAGAAGTCTCCATCTCAAAGCACAGGACAGAAAGAGTTGTTGGAAATAGTTCACCCAACGAGAAGGGGCACTGGAAGGTCTGAGAGTGATGCTTTGAGGAGAGGCAGTGGGACGGTCAAAGCTAAAGATAGCAAGGGAACTGCAACACCCTCAACAAGAAACATGGCCAACCTGCCTCCGAACCACCTAATCCTACACCTCTGGGGGTGCAAGAAGTGGAGAGAAGGCTTTACAGCTTTCTGTAACCCAGAGGATTCTCAGTGCATCTGACAACACTGTTTACTAGTGATTAATAATCAGTTAGTTTTAGAAACATTAAGCAATTAGAATAATTCTGCCCTAAAGCAGTTTCAAAACTCACAATCTCCCAAAGACCTTCAGGTTGCTTGGATTCCCACAAAGCATATTGTTCCCAGAAAATAATGCTGGTTTAGCATGCACAGTAAGCAACATCCTATTTCCAGCCCTCCCTGCAAGCATCAGCTTGAAAAGAACTACAGGTGAACCCTCTGAAATTCCAGTTTTGAAAATTTTAACTCCACGTGAGCTCAGGTGTGGACCCACTTGCCAAGTGTGAGCTCAGTGGCTGTCAGACCCACCAGCCCTCTCCAGGGCTAATCAATGCACCGAGCAGTTGCTGTATGGACTCATTCCATGCTTGCCTGCAAGAAATGACCCAAACTAGCCAAGGGGATATTCCATACCATATGACATCATTCTCATGATATAAACTGGGAGAGCTGGCCAGGGGAGGGAGGGATCATGGCTCAGGAACGTGCTGCTCCATATATCGTATTAATATTATTATTACTATTATTATCATTATTTCTTCTCTCCCTGTGTTGTCCTATTAAACTGTCCTTAAGTCAACCCATGAGTTTTACCTTTTTCTTCCCATTCTCCCCTCATCCAGTGGGGAGGATTAAGTGAGCTCCTGCGTGGTGCTTAGGTGCCAGCTGGGCTGGCCCCATGACACTATGCACTGCCCAAAGGGGACACATGATGAGTTAACTCTCTCCACATTTGAAAATGAACTATGAGGCAGATGCAGTAAAGTTTCCATCTCTGCCTCTCACTGCCCTACATCACATTGTCCCCAAATTCTTGCCTCTCCAGACTCTAGCTAAGAAATGAGCTTTTTCATTCCATTCTATTGATTTCTAAATTCCTTTAAAGATAATACATTTGAAAACCTTCCATGTCCAATAGTGATTACTAAGGAGCATGTACATTGCCATACAGCTGTCCTTCAATTCTGAATTGGCTCTCTAGAAATGCATCTGTGTGTTTTGGTGTTCACACTCAGGTGACATTAATATATCTACCTAAAAGGTAAAGCTAAGAAAAAGATTTGACCTCACTGCTTATAGGTAGTCAGGATGCAAATCACCATGGAAATCCAGGCAGCACATTATGAAGTGCATTAGCTGAGTGGATGCAGAGCAGCATCTACTGAGGATTGTGTGATTTGTACATTATGAGTTTCAGTTGATACAGCTATAGGTGATACTGTAGGAGTTTCTGAAACTCCATTCCCTACTGTAATCTCTCCTTTCCCTGTTGTGAAAGGGAGCAAGAAATTCTGGAGGATCTCATCTTCAGAAATTAGCCAGGTCTCAGGAAGGCAGAGACTGGTGTTCAAAAATAAGACAAACATCCAGCTGTGTTTAAAGACGGGGTTTTACTGGCCAGAGCATTTGCCATATAATTACTTTGAATTCAATAAGCAGAAGAGCAATTTATGTTAAATTTTTACTCTGATCCAAGCAAATTAGGCACATTGAGGCTACTCTTCAAGACAGTGCAATCAACAGTGCAATCACGTCTAGTTGGCTGCATTTGCTGGGTGCACACAGCACTGGCTAAGAGGGATAAAACCTGAATTTCCCTAGCTGTAGAAATATGAATCACCAAGGCTGAAAGTTTAGAGGAATTCTTGGGCTGTTCCCAGTGTAAAAGAAGAATATTATCAGGACCCGGCAGAGCTGCAGAAAAAGGAGTGCCTATGTCCACCAGTTGGTGTTTTTTGGATCCAGCCTTCAGGAATGATATCAAATGTCTCACTGCAAAGGATACAAAGAGAAATTGCTACTTTATACGATGAACTGCTCTCATACTTAAATCCTAACCTGATCAGCAGAGACACATCTTCTATAAGTTCAGCTCAGCTCTTAATGAGGGTTTTTTATCTTATTCAGAGGACTCTTCATGGTCTGAGAAATAAAATATTTTAAAGGATTCTCTTCTCTGCACAGTTAAGATTGGCAGTCAGGGAAAGGACATCAGAGGACAAGTTTTCAGAATTCTGTTGAAATTCTAAGTCATTCCTACCCCCAAACGTAGGTATTTTGCATTGAATCAAGTTTGTTCATAAAATGCCCATGCAATTCTGAACATGAAAAATAAAATCCTTTTTACTTAATCAATGATACTCTCGTGTGAACAGGTATATTTTATTATGTACCAAATGGATTTAAGTGTTCCTAAATCTCTTCCAAAAAAGAGCTCTCACAAATTTTGTTTGTCAACTTTTGATGCTAATACAAACTTCTGAAGGAAGTGTCATTATTCAAATGTGACAGGGTTACAGGCATACAAACATCCTCCCAGAATGCTTCTGATAGAGCCCCCAGTACTCATTAACTTTGGGTTGGTAACCATGCTGTAATAGTACAATGCTCTTTAATCAACGTTTGCTTTATCTTTCTTGGTAGGAGAGCAGAAATGCTTTACAAAATCTGGCACTTTGGTGACAAGCCTCCAAGACCTTGTGAAGCTCTGCTCACAGCTTTCTTTGACACTAGTTCTGCAGGTTTGTTTTTCATCATCTTCCCAAACATGTCCTAAAGGCCTGGAAAGGCAGGTATGCCAAAAAAAAAAAAAAAATCCACTTGTGCTACTCTCAGAAATTTTAAGTTGCAGCTGGCAAAATAACTGACCTTGACAGAAGTGAAGGAGTTATAGGGTGAGTGGGGAGGAAAGCAGAAATAGTCTATGGCACCACAACCAGCTCAACTTCCTCAGTCTGGTTCTTCAGTGATAGACAAGAACAGTCAGCAGAGAGAGAATATAATGAGCCTCAGTTACATGGAAACAAGTGCTTCTGCTCTAAAAACACAAAGTACAGAAAACAGACACACAGTACTGTATCAACATTTAAATTCACAAAAGAAATTGGATGGAAGATTAATCCACAAGAGTTTTGCAAATAGGTTGAATTTAGGATATGATATTTTGAGATACTTATGTTTTGTGAGTCCTTAAGGATCAAAATGATCTTTTTTGTCTGATTAACAAAGGGAACACTCTAAACTTGCAAACACAAGAGCTGAGGAGTCCCCCTGGAATCCCTGGAACAATTCCTGCCATTCTGTGAAACTCTGGATCAGGCCTCAGGAATCTGATGACCTTCATGGACTTCAGGAAAAACAATTGTGCTCTCTAGGGGAGCCCCCTTAAGCTCCAACCTCCACTGTTAATCAGGAAGAAATTTTAGTGAGCCCTGGAAAATTTCAGAGCTGTTTAATGAACATGCTGGCCAGATCTGCCCTGGCTAACAATACCATTAATGTGCATTATTGATAACTTGCTCTCCTCAGCTGCTAACGCTGCTGGAGCACTCAAAGAAATAAGCCCCAACCCAGCAGCACAGGCTCATTCCCAGGAAAGCTGCAGACCACATACTGAATCAGGGCTGGAGGGTTGCCCACTCCCACACTTGGTGGAAGTACCAACACACAGAGGTCAGGGAGTCCAACAGTTCTAGTACCTGTCACTGGGAACAGAAAAGGACAGGGAAAAGCCCCACCAAGCACCCTTGGCTGAAATGTCCCTTACATCTGCTGGCACAGCTGGACATTCAGCAAGGCACTGATCCATGTTAGCAAAGAGTTTCTGCCCAGGGTGAGGCTCTGGGGAGCAGTGTGGCAGTGCCCTCCTGCAGTCAGACCCACTGAGTCACTCAGTGCTAGAGTATTTCTCAGGAAATTAAATCACTGCACGTAAGGAAGCTAAATACTAAAGCCTATGCAGATGGCAGTTATTAGGCAGGTGTTACTACATTATTACTCACAACTTGATATTGGAGATACAGGTGGCTGCCTTTGAATCCCCCAAAACATGTGTTATTTCCAAAGCAGTGACTGTTTGCTAGCACTTACCCCGTGTACGTAGAGCACGTTAACGCTGGTGCCAGCAGTGCCAGGCTGGGCCAGAAGGCAGAGGATAGTCTGCTAAAGCACAGGAGAAAGCTTTGATGCCTCTCATGACATACAAATGATTTATTTCTTAATTCCCCAGGGGCATCAGGACTTAATACAACGAACCAGACAAATTGCTGCTGCTCACCAAACCAACCATTGAACACATCCGAGGCAGCAGAGGATGCCCAAGACACCTTGCTAGGGCAGCAGCAAGGGGCAACAGCCTGTTCCCTCTCCATCCAAAGGCCATCCAGGGCTAGGAAACACACGGTGAGAGTGCCACTCTATGCAAATAAAGTGTGCAGATACACTGCTTAAGGAGAAATGCAAGTGTGAAATAAGGTCAGGGGGAAAAAAATATAATACAATAGATACAGTTTACTGCACATTTCATGAGAAGGATCTGTCAGTACATTTCCCCTGGTTTCAGATCATTCTCAGGGCTCCACCAAGCTAAGTGTTTGTACCTACAAGCCTTTGCACAAGCATTTTCTTTTTGTGCCCAAACTAACCCAATCAGCACGCTGAAGAGAAATGCAGTCACACCTTTCGTGGTGGGCAGCCCAGCCAGCAGCAAGCACCTTGGTCCCCAGGCACTGCAGTCCTGCATGGAGCCAAGAGTGACAGCAGCCACCACTGCAATCAGCTGCAGAAAAGCAAAACTCTGTCACCTAGAAGCATGGAAATGTGGCCTGGAGTGTAAGTCCAGCAGCCTGCTCTCTCCCCAGCTGTCTTTTCCAGCCTTGTTTATTGTCACCCACATTGACTGCAGCTCTTCTCAGGCTGCAAAATCTTATCAGAGAGGCAGTTCAACAGCTCCAGCTCCTAAGTGGGGAAAAGTAGCTGGTTAGCTCCAGAAATGAGAAGCAGAGCTGCCCATGCACACACTTCTCACCAGTAACATTAGTAAAACTATAGAAATAGCAAAAACTCTGCTCACAGGTGCACAGTGCATCCAATTCCAACAGATTTTTCAGAACTAGTGCCCAGTGAACATTATGGCAGTGCCTACCAAAGCCTGGAGCAGCAGTTTTCAGCTAAGCCCCTGTTTTTCTGTCACAAGAAAAAAAATGCATTAAGCACGAACGAGACAAGACATCTCGTTACTGTGGTAGCAAAGGAAATGCTGAACTGTGAGATAATCTTATTCCAAAAGAATCAAATTCTTATCTTGGAAATAGCTTCTTCATGAGACATATCCTGCTACAGCAACTTTGTAAGAAGATTGTACTGGAAAGGTTAAAAAAGAAATGGAGAAAAAAAAAAGAAGCAAACTAAGCAATGGAAATGGTTGGTTTGAGTTCAATGGTACATCATAATGTTCATGCAAAAAAAAAAAAAGCCAAAAAGATTTGGGCATTTTCTAAAGCTTGATGTCACAGCTTGAATTTAAAGTGAGTTTTCATTACCACATCTCCATGTGCAGGAACCACACACGCACATCCAGACCATCCTTATTATGCAGTCTTTCATCTTGCCCCATGTGTTAACTGAAGAACATTGCTGTTGCCACAGCTCACCCTATTTACAGAGATTCAAAACCTGCCTGCCCAGCAATGGTTCCCCTGAGCAGAGTGGGTGTAGACTGCTGGAGTTCTGGGGGGACATTGAGATGGAACCCAGTTCTCCTGGAAACACCAGGCAGGCACAGCTCTCCTGCCTGCTCATCTATACACAATATACCTCAGGACACACCACTGCGATTTGACTTTCCAAAATAACAGGTAAATGACACAAACAACAGATTTTGAGCAGATACTGCATCTGCTGCTACATAAGGACAAGCTGGTGCTCATCCGAAACAGCCACGGATTTCCACAGGTGCCACCTGAGGATTTTGGGGTCCTTGCAAGGGTGCTTATAGGAGACAGCTGTCAGAGCACAGCTGTGGTACAGACTTGTCTACATTTAGCCAGTACCTGGGGCTAAACTGTAGCAGTTGTTCTAACACACAATGCCTGCTCCCCAGCTGAGAAGGGGACTTGGGGAAAAAAGGGAGAAGCAGAAACAGATTTAATGAAATAACAAAACTGATACAACAATCAACATAAAGTATGAAATGTTATGAGCAGTGGCATGGGGCACAGCAGATGTTTCCAGCCATCCAGTGGTGGCTTCCACCACAGTGAGCACATGGCACTTGGCTTGGTGTGTCGGTGGCAGTGAGATGAAGTCCATCTGCCAGGCCTCACCCTGTTTATATTTCAGCCAGCGCCCTCCATACCACTGGGGTCTGATCTGTTTGGCTTGTTTAATTGTGGCATGTCTCGCACTCATGGATGACTTGTGCAATAGCATCCATGGTTAAGTCCATCCCTTGGTCACGAGCCCATTTATATGTCGCATCCCTGCCTTGATGGCCTGATGTATCACATTAAATCAGCACAGTATCTGCAAACACGAAAGGACAAGCAAAAAAAAATAAACAAAATAAATCAGAGAATTTGCCTACAATTAATTAACTCTGCAAAATGCTTTTTTCTGTAGTAGTAACAAGCTTTTACTCACAATGAAGAATTAATCATAGAGTTATTTAGGTTGGGAAAGACCGCCAAGATCACCCAGTCCAACCATTAACCCAGCACTGCCAACTCCACCACTACCCCATGTCCCTCAGCACCTCATCTCCACGGCTCTGAAATCCCTCCAGGGATGGGGACTCCACCACTGCCCTGGGCAGCCTGGGCCAGTGCCTGACAGCCCTTTCAGGGAAGAAATTTTTCCCATTATCCAATCTGAACCTCCCCTGGTGCAACTTTCCTCCTGCCATTTCCTCTTGCCCTATCACTTGTTCCTTGGGAGAAGAAACCTCCTTTCAGGGAGCTGCAGAGAGCAGTGAGGTCTCCCCTCAGCCTCCTCTGCTCCAGACTGAACCCCCCAGTTCCCTCAGCCACTCCCCATCACACTGTGCTCCAGACCCTTCCCCAGCTCCCCTGCCCTTCTCTGGACACACTCCAGCCCCTCAGTGTCCTTCTGGGAGTGAGGGGCCCAAAACTGAACACAGTGCTGAGTACAGAGGGAGGATTACTGCCCTGGTCCTGCTGGCCACACTATTGTTGCTACAAAACTTAAATTCTGCTCTGCTTTAAACAGATGATTTTGTTTATATCTGAAAACATTCAACTAGTACAATGCTTTTCTCATTGTGCAAAGATTTATCAGAAATCTCTATTAATTTATCTTAGAAAACATACACAGTAGAGACCAAAATAAAAGCCAGCTGTCTGGTTGCCCAATAAAATGGATCTTAGAGTGTCTTCAGGGAAGGACATCTCCCAAAACATATCCGTAGTCATTCATAAAATGACACTGTGACACCAGATCCTGTTGTTGTGTAGGATGGAAGAACAGTGCTCTATCCTACCAAACAACATTCTGGCATTAAAGTCATATTGTTAAAGCTTAGGAGTGGGCAACTTACCACTTAGCTCTTCAGTGCTGAATGCCAATCAACTGAAATGCATCGTTTTAGCACTGGGAACCACATGTATTGGAACCAGAACACTGGAAGTGGCAAAAAATGTGACCAAACACACAGCATTTTAAAAGTCACAGAAAAGAATGGGGATTGTAAGTAAAGCTATGGGCCTACCAAAAAAGACACAGATGAATTACTGAAAATTCTCTTCCATTTTTAAGAGTGCAAAATTTAGGAAAACAGTTTAAGTCAGTCATTGAATAGGATGCAGAAAGATAGATTTTGAGGCATGTAAGCTAAATGTACTATTAGACCATGATTAAAAAGAAACTGTAAAGTCTTCTTCTAGCTGTGACTTACTGAGCTCTAGCAAGAGTGATTCCAGAAAGACTGATATTCCCTTCTATTATTTTAATATCTAATTACATCATGGACCATTAAGATCACTTTATAAATAATGTATTTGAAAGATTTCATCCAAAGGGAACAGCAATGCAACTTTGTAATGCTTAAAAAAATAATTTTCTGGCAAATTCACATCATTTTTACAGACCTTCAAACAACTGTGGGGTTTCTTGTTCTCAGCCAAGGTGAGCTATGAAATCTCAGTGCTGATGTTTATTATTAATGAGCTTTCAGCTTTGGGGGCAGGGGGAGGAGGGGAAGGACAATTCCATTTGTCTGGAAAATAAAGTAGAGCCCTTTTAATACTTTAGTGCTTCTGGGTTCTACTGAAATAGGCATGATAAGTGAAGCAGCCAGAATCCCATATGGGGCATCTTTTTTATTTTATTAGAAATACATACATATTTGAGACTACCAAAGGTCAGGACAAAGTCATCAGGATTCTTACTGCAACTGAAGTCCAGCTGGAATGATTTACTACAGGTTTTCCCAAGAATATAACTAGTCCAATGCTGAAGGCAGGAGAAAGGCTGCTGGCAACTCACTTGCCATCCCCAAGGATGCAAGCATCACAAGAAATCCCCTTTTGAATAAATGGAAACACAGACATCAGCTCTGTTCACTGCAGCCGAAGCTCAATTCTTGCACAAATACTTCTTAACACAGAGGTCAAGGGTACAAAGACTTATTTTTGTGCTGATGCCCCTCCTATCTAGCTATCTAGTGACAAGATCTGACAGGAATGTATGATGGCTAAGAGATGCAGCTTCTCATCAAGGCTGCTTTTTTCCTAAATTATACAGTTCTTTGGCTCTGAACAGACTGAATGTCTCACAGAAGTGCAAAAAAAAAAAAAAAAGAGTGGAGGGGATGGGATAGAAATAGATAAATCTGTTGCAAAATAGCCTTGACCAGCTTGCCATGCAAATTTCACAGTGTCATCATGCATTAGAGAAGTTAATAGCTACACAAAATGCTACTTTCCCCCTTAATAGGCTAGATATAAAGTAAAAATTAATGTTTAAGTTACGGGATACATCACTAGAAATGGCCGTGAAGCACACGTGTACTGGTACAGGCTCATAAATGTGTTTTCTGGTTTTATGCACTCCAGGGAAGCAGTAGTTTGGTGCACATAACAGATAGGAACAGCTCAAGCTTAAGTCTGTCTTGTATTTGTAGATGTCATCTACCTGGACCTGTGCAAGGCCTTTGACACTGTCCCGCATGACATCCTGGTCTCCAAGTTGGAAAGACATGGATTTGATGGATGGACCACCCAGTGGATAAGGAATTGGCTGGAAGGTCACACTCAAAGGGTTGCAGTAAATGGCTCGATGTCCAAGTGGAGACCGGTGACAAGTGGTATCCCTCAAGGATCAGTACTGGGACCAGTACTATTGAACATCTTTGTCGGCAACATGGACAGTGGCATTCAGTGCACCCTCAGCAAGTTTGCCGATGACACCAAGCTGTGTGGTGTGGTGACACGCTGGAGGGAAGGGATGGCATCCAGAGGGACCTGGACAGGCTGGAGAAGTAGGCCTAGATCAACCTCATGAGGTTCAACAAGGCCAAGTGCAAGGTCCTACACCTGGGTCAGGGCAATCCCAAGCACAGATCCAGGCTGGGCAATGAGTGGATTGAGAACAGTCCTGGGGAGGAGGACTTGGGAGTGTTGGTGGATGGTAAGATCAACATGAGCCAACAGTGCACACTTGCAGCTCAGAAAGCCAACTGTGTCCTGGGCTGCATCTAAAGACACGTGACCAGCAGGGCAAGGGAGGGGATTCTCCCCCTCTACTCCCATGAGACCCCACCTGGAGCACGGTGTCCAGCTCTGGAGTCCCCAACACAAGAAAGATCTGGAGCTGTTGGAGCGAGTCCAGAGGAGGGTACCAAGATGGACAGAGGGCTGGAACACCTCTGCTATGAGGACAGGCTGAGGGACTTAGGCTTGTTCAGCCTGGAGAAGAGAGGCTTTGGGCAGAAAAGCGTGGGTTTTCCAAACCATCAGAAGTGTTTGGGTGTACTCAGCTGTCCCTGAAAACACAGGTATCCACTGCTGATCCTGGAGGTCTTTGGTGAGCTTGCCAGGCTTTGATTTGTCTTCATATCACACTTGCCTTGAACATTCACAGCTATTAAAGAGGTTTATGGGATTCTAGAAATACAGCTGTTTGCTCAGAAGGAGCATGGTCTCATTTCAAGGACTTTCTATAGATATTTGTAGTATCCTTCTGATAAAGACCATTCCAGATAAATGGTTAGAATTATTCTATCCAGGCACTGTAAAGTGCCATATACTACCAGGGGAAAAACAAAAAGTAAAAAAGAGCTGAGATTTGCTCTTTATCTTTTATTTTTCTCCCTCTCCATATTTTTAAAACTCAGTCAGCTCCCCAAATATCAAACTCCCCGTGAAATCTCAGGGTGACTAAAAAATGGTAACTCAGATGAGAAGATGTTTAAGATCCTCCCTTTTCCTCCCATACCTCTGCAGTCATTGATGCCTTCAGAGTTCTGCAACAACAGAAACTCAGTATCAGCAGCCACAGGCTCCTGCAAAACCCCAGCTGAGTCCCAGATGAAGTTACTCATTCCTGAGCAAGGAGTGATAACACTGCCCCTCTGCAAAACACAGCAGGAGACCACAAAATACAAGCTGTATCCTAATGCACATGCACAAGGGGGAGGCATTTACTAAATTTTAAGTGCTTGAATTAAGAACGTTAATACCAGTCCTTTTACTTCGTGCTTTGGGTGCAACATTCTGGGGGTATTGCACACCCCAGGAACTGTGCCACATCAGGTCCAGTTCTCATTTACCCCCAGAGCTTTGATGCTTAGGGTAGCTATGTGGATTACAATGGCAGAAGCTGTTGTGGCATTGAGTTGAACCCATATTTACAGCACCATATGCAAGCAACCACTGCTAAATAATCAGTCCCTCCCATCCAGGCTCTGGTGCTGCCACACATGCCAGCTCCCAGGGCACAGATCCAAAAGGCACCACCATCAGCTCTTGGCCTCAGCCTCTGCAACACATGAACAACATCAGATCTCCTGAACAAACTCATTCAAGAATCAGACTATTTCAGAAAAACCCTTTTAAAAATATGTACTGAGAATCCACCATAGTCCCCAATATTTAATAGTTACTAGCCAGTTGCTATTATCCTAATTTCCTTTGATACATTTTGGAAAATTTTATGAAAGAAAAAAGCACTTGCAATAGAGACCATACTTTTTACTACTTTATAATGGCAGCTAGGGTCACAGGTGAGACCAAAACCTTGCTCTGATATTCATGCAAAGCTAGAAGCCACTACCTCCCTGTAGAGCTTACAAATTAAATGAATGAGAAATAAGAAGAGGAAGAATTATCACCCTGTCATTACAGACAGGACATGAAGAAACATAAGAAATAACGTGTCCAAAGTCACACCAGAGCCTGCAGCTGAGCTGAAAAAGTATAGTACAGTACCTGAACAGCAACAAAGGAAACTTATATTGTGCACCTTCTCTGTATAGCACCATCCAACCCAACAGCATCACCTCTTTGTCACTGTACACAGTCCCTGAAGGGCAATGTGCACAAGGTATATACACATCCAACAACAGACGTGCTCTGGAGCCATCGATGCTTTCAGCTCTGGGTTCCTCACTCAACAGTTCTGCAATACATCAACAGGGACATTATTCCAAGTCTCTGAAAACCACTTCTGATGTAGGTCTTGCTTTAAGGACTGGAGAAGATTCGGTGTTCCCTGTTCACCTGAGACTGAACTACAAAAGTAAAAGCCAATAGCCCTGGAATTCATCACATTGGGATGTTTAAAGAACAAACATGGACTCTACAGAGATAGAAAGAAACTGTGTTAAATGATTAAGAATTTGATTTTGTTTTAATATAGAAATAACAAACTTCAGACAAATTCACTTTGGCAGGATTCCATTTTTTGGTGTACTACTGCAATGATGATATAAGGCTTGATGCTGAGGGCACCAGTCTCTGAAAATGACCTTTATGTCATTAATATTCTATTTTTGAGCTTAAGGTGAGTGAATTGGCAAACAAATTGCTGCAGTAATGGGTGTTGTAGGTCAGGTCATGCAACATCAACAGGTACTTCCACCTGTGTAAGGTGGAGTACGATCACAAATACATTTTGCAGAAGAGGTCAGATACTTGGCCATAACATTTGAGTCAAAAAAAATGTTGGCTCTCAACCGATGGCCCTTCTCCTGAGGGTCATGCAACAAAGGAATAAAACAGAACACCACATTAATCTATGAATATCTGAGTAACATCCTCCTCTGAGTTCAGCCCTACCTAAATCAATGACAATAAACCCAGGTGACATACATGTAGGCAGTTTTTTCGGTATGACACAAAAAACTATGAAAACTCTTAGTTTGAGAAGGAGCTATAAAAAACACAGTGGATAGAAATACAGAAGTACTAAAGACAGAAAAAAAAACAAGGGATGGGGACAGAACCATGTGAGTACCAGTGAGAGTATAGTCAGGGGAGTCAAACACCATCATTCAGCTGGCAGACTTCTCCATTGAGAAACTGCTCTATTTTTCTAATGGTGTAAGTGAAATTTTATGGAAGAAAAATCTGCTGATACTACGTTCTAAACATTTTCTGAGAAGTTATACACAATACTTTTAAATATAAATTTTGATTGAAGTAATTTTGAAGATATTGAATATATGGGTTGGGGGGAAAGAGAGGGAATTTGAATCCATGGTAAAATTATTTTTTAAATTATTTTAATAAGAAGTTCCATGGAAAAAAAAAAAGCCCACTAAGAACAAACAGTACCAGCTGTATATCTTCTTTTCCTATTAAAAAAATCTGTACCCTCCATCTCTAGTTTTGGGTATTAACATTTATTTAGACCAATGAGTTCACATCCATAATGAAAACTCATTTTCCCAGTTATTCTCTACAGTTCCTAACCCTATAGGAGTTCAGGGGTGGTTCTGAGCAAAGCTAGTTTTAGGATCCCCACAACAAATACAGACTGTGATGCCTTAAAACTGCAGTTCTAGAATGATGTGAAGTCTCACCCCCAGGCAGTGGCTGGCATGTCTCTGTACCCTCAGGCAGCCACACAGCACCAAAATGATGAAAAACTGGTTCCTGGCTCCTGTGTACTGTTGACTTACATAAATGTTAGAAGCAAAATGAGTAGTTTGAGGTAACAGAATATTTAATTAGGTGGGAAGAAATGGCCTGTCATAAACTTAAAGGTGGAAATTTCAGAGCTGATGAGGTTCATCTTAGAGGTCTCACAGGAAAACAAAGTACTTTATGTAGGCAGGTTAGAAGCAAAATACACAATGATTCTAACTTCATGGGAAATTCTCTCTCCCAACCTGTTTGATGCCCACGTTGCCATTCTGGCTTGTGCTTTAAACAGCCACCCTGGCAGGAGGAGTCTCAGCATCATAACAGTTTGCAGTTTACTCCGTGCATGTGTTCACTTGCAACTGCAAAAATAACTAGGATTAAGTCTAACCCACTCTTCTGCATTACCACATGTCAGAAAAAGGAGGAAAAAACTGAAAAATAATCTCACAAGCAGTAAGAAATCTACAAAAGAATTAAACTCAAAGGTGCTAATAGCTATTTGACATAAAAAAACCCACACCACTACACCACATTAAAAAAAAACATAATTAATTGCCATAAATTTCCACATGTTTCTGGTAGGGTAAAGGGATCAAGAGAATAATTTTGGATTCTTTACTATTGTTACCTAGATGCAAAAAAAGAGAGAGACAGAAACAGAAGTAAGGAGACCTGTGGCTAACACAATTACTTAATGAAATTCCCAAAAAGGAGAGTAACCTACAACAAGAGACTTACATGTCCTAAAGCCTTTTGTCTTCAAAACTGTGCAAATTAAGAACATTGAAAGAGAACAGCTTCCACTTTCACACCTTTTTTCCTTCCTTTGACATGAAAACAGCAGAGAACTGGCCCTGGCTCATTCAGAAGTCAGGCTAGTAAAAATAAAAAAAAAAAAAGAACAAAACAGCAATAGAGCAACTCAACTTTCCACTCTGATTTTCCACAGGAGCTGCAATTCTAGTGAGGCCAAAAGAGTCACAATCAATCCATGCTACCAGAGCAAGGGGCAGGTAGCAGATGCTGGAAGATGCTTACATTAATCTAAGCTACAGGCACTGTTGTGCTGTCAGTCAAAATAATTAGAAGAAATCAAATGCTGGCTAAAGCCTTATCTGCAGAATTTCAAATAAAAAGTAAATTTTCCTAAATAGCACTCCAGAAGATGACTGATGCGTGTACCCGTAGCGGCTTGCTCTCCTGACTCCTGGATCACCTGAGCCAATTTGAAGTATTTTTGGATGAGTGTCTTCTGTTCCTCAGGCCCTGGGACTCAAGAGAAATGTAACATTCACACAAAGTGGAATTTTAAACTTGATAAACAAAAATACTCCTTTACACAGTGCAATTAAACTGTGAAATTCATTATCCCAAGATATCACCGAGATTAGAAACTTTAAAAGAACTAGAGAGAAAAACAGAGCACTGCAAGGATCACCAGAACAGCAAGATTTAAAACAGCAAACATGGCCAAATTTGGAAAATATCAGCTCCCAGTCTTCAAGGCCCCTTTGTCTACTGTTGTCCTGGAAAGAAGGTGCTCAATCAGGTGATCTGGTCTGTCACTGCCTACAAGCTGTCTTTTGGGACCCTGCCTTCTCAAAGGGAAGTGCAGTGTTAAAGGTCTAGCTTTCTACAACATGGAAAAGGCGACTGCCTTTGTCCAACAAGAACCATCATGCTGTTAGTTGTACCTGACAGCATACACGTGAATATTTCCAAGAACCTCTTTGGAATGAAAGCCTGATTTTTCAGATCACAGTCTTCCCTTCAGTTCAGTTATCCCCTTTGTTCTCAATGCCCAGCCATATTCTTTCTGCAAAGGGCAAAAGGGCTTTTCTGAGATGGATTTATCATGAGTTCTTTTGGAGACTTCACACTACCTATTTCAGTAGACAACAAGAGACAGAATCACAGAATGTCAGGGATTGGAAGGGACCTCAAAAGATCATCTAGTCCAATCCCCCTGCCAGAGCAGGAACACCTAGGTCAGGTCACACAGGAACATGTCCAGGCGGGTTCCACAAAGACCGTGAGTGAAGAAAAGCAAAGCATTTACTTTTTTCCAGAAGCCCATTGTCACACATGGTCTGCACCAGAAAACATGTGCTTACACATAATGCTGCTGTTCTCTAAATCCACTGCCCAGTCTTACTGCCTTCTTATCTGAAACAGAACAACGCTGTCACAAACATCGCTTTTCCTTCCCTATCAAAACAGTCTGTACTTGAGGCAGGGGCCATGAGGAGCACTGAACCCAACCTCCCAGAACAGCCAAGGGCACTGAAGAGCATCCCAGGGTATAAGATTTGGGTAGCCATGGTGGAAAAGCAAATTGCATTGTTCCAGAGACTGGTCTGAGACTTGAAGAAGCAAAGCTATAATAATTATGACATGTAGATTAAAAGCACTGTTTGATGAAACTACAGATATCTGAAAGCAATAGTTTGTTTTAAACAAATAACCTCTGAGAGTCCCCTGCTTTTGAGACACTTCATGAGTTTATCTCTAGTAAAGGCAACAAGGGAATGGTCAAAGTAATTTTCTGCCCCCCTCCTGGGGCAATATATGTTTAAATAACTGTCTGCTGATGAAAAGAAGCTGTGTTTGTCTTTTGTAAATAGATTTACATAAAGATAACAAAAGGAGTGGAACTGTTTAGTGCCTTCTTTTTTTCCCTAGGAATTTGTTTAATGAAGGATAGCACAGCAACATGGGTTAAAACTCTTCAGATTTTTAGTTCTCTTTTTCACCCTTTTTCATCTAGACCTGCGAGGAGTCAAATTTGGAGCCATCATGGCAGGACAATCCCAAGGAAAGGCTTTTTCAATTAGTGAAGCAAAGCACAGAAGCCATTCACAACATTTGATGGAAGACTCAAGAACAGTGAAATGGGTTTCAAAACTTGCATGGTTTCAGCCATTCAGTTTTATGCCCCTAATTCCATGTCAGTCTAGAATGACCTCAACCATACTTTTCCAACCAAACATGCACAACATCTCCTGAGGCCTGGAAACAGGGCCTGATTTCATGTCATAAAAGTTCTGACAAAAAAATACTCAGTTTGCCTGTTCAGAAATATCTTTTTTACCAATTAAAAAATCCCCTTTTCTCCCAAGGAGATTTAATCACTAAGCATAATTCTGTGAAAAACTTCACTTTGTTTCAGTGCCAATAAAGAGCAACCTTGGTCTTAACACTGTAATAGATTCTAAAACTGGAGTTATGGCTTCTGATGCAATTTTATAGCTACTGTCAAAGAAATGTAAATAAGATTAGCAAAATTGTGACCTCAGCTCCACGGAGCATCTTCCAAGATTACCCTTTTCCAGGGGGTTCATTTGTCAAAGCAGGGGAGCAGCAAGCTGTGCAGCACCACGTCCCCAGCAGCACACCACCACATGCTCCTGAGCTCTGCTCCTCTCCGTGCCAGGTGAACTATTTGTGGTCATATCAAGAAACTTATTTCCTAGACTAGTACACACTTTTACAGTCCTCAGCTACTGTTCCACCAGCTAGGTCAGGCACCCAGACACAGCACCTCATTACAGGAACTAATTTCTCTTTGACATCTCCTTATCTGGGGCCCAGATGGATCAGTACAAGAGAATACAGCAATATAATGAGGTGGTTCAGACCTCAGTACTGAAACCACACGCTATAAAACAATGTAAAAAGCATTCCTTTCCTTCCTGCTACTAGTGGCCAGACATAATGTCTTTGCAACTGTACCAGAAATGATTTTTTGTAATTTTACAGAGTCTTCAAAGGCTTTTTAAATTGCAGCAGCCTTGCTGCACAGGTTTCATGGAAGCATTCTGGGAGAGCACAGACACTGGGTAATGCTGGGTTGGGGGGCAGGCAGGAGCTGGAATAAAAACACTGGTTGATTTCTTCATTAGGAGGGGAAGAAAAAGATAGATGCAGCAAGAGGGTAGGAATTATAATGACTAAATATTATTTTAAAGAAATAACCAAGCCATAATCCATAGTACAAGTAAATATGGAAGGGATCTCAGGAGGTCATCCAGATCAATTTCTGCTCAAAGCTGAGTCAAAGCTCACTCACCCTCAGAGCAGCCCCAAGCCCAGGACAACAGCTCCCTGCCCCCCTCCACACACCCTCACACTGAGAAAATTCACCCCAAGCTGACCACGACAGTGCACAACATTTAGTTCCCTCACCTCATTATACAAGCTTATTTTTACTACAGTAATACAAAAATAATGGCATAAAAGAAACAGCTGGTGTGGAAACACAAATCTTACATCAACTTCCTAACTAGTTTTGTTTGTTTTCATTAAAATAGTTAAGGGAAACAAGAAGGGATGAGCTTCAGGACTAACAGAGCCAGTAGGTTTGTGCCTTGTGGTTGGACTCCCTGATGTGTAACACACTGCTAGCACTAGCAAAAGCTTTGTTACATTTGGGATATTTGTATTTCTTTCATGTACATTATCTGAAGAACTCAAAGGCTAGCACATGATGAAACATTTCCCTTTTGGACACTAATTGGATTGCTTTCCTTTAATTAGCCATCTGTTCTCATAAAATCTGGAGGAATTCCATAAATCAGATATCTATCTCTCTGACAAACTTTACCAAAATCTGATAAGGGGTTACAAAGTTATCAGATGAACACAGAGACTGACAATGTGCCTGAATAAGATTCAATTGGCTCAGGAAATGAGGATAAATAGAAGCACGATTTAGAATCACTTCTGAAGGTGGGCCCACTGAGAGGCTCTAATGCAGAGCTCTGGAGGTAATTTGATTTTTTTTTTAAAAAAAAAAAAAAAAAGAAAAAACAAAACCAACCAAACAAAAAAAATATTGAAAAATAGAAATCCAGCAATGCTTCAACCATCTGTGAGTTCTGGGGGGTGAAGGCAGAGCACATACCACTGCCACAGCTGAAAAGAGCTACTGCTGGATGGACAGACAGAACACGTTCTGGAATAGGCAGGGGGTGGTAGGTCAGGTTTTTTAATCCCTAAAAAGGTTTAACTGAAGTTTGGCGAGATGTTCAAGTAAAACACATCCTAAGCTCACCTTTACCTCACTTCGCCTGCCCCAAATTATTGTGCTTTGCTAACACCTCGCCAGCACCACACAGGCTTTGGAATTTGACAGCAAATCTTGCACAGTACAGAGAAAAAGTGGTGAGATACTGTTATCTATGGCAACCCACACTGATCAAGAAATGATAGAAAAAACCCTGACAGTTTGTAATAGTTCAGACTACGGCATCATTGACCCAGATTTTATTTTTTTTTCCCCAGCAAAATTAGAACCCTGATAGGCAACAAGAGACCTCCTGCATTAAGATGGAGAGGCTGGGGGAGAAGCACGGCTCTTCAGATGGCTGGCAGGTCAGGCAAGTGGCCTAGAACCACCCAACTTCATCTTTCTTCAACAGTCTACTTGCTATTCAAATATTTTCATGTAGTTGCACTGAAGATGCTAAGTTTGTTGATTTTCACCTATTTTATAGAAGATTACTCAGTTTTTTGGGCTGTATGTGTCATGAGAACTATGATTGTCATGGAAGCAAGGTCTTAAAGTATCACTTAAAGTAAGGGCTTAAAGAATCACTGCCAAAGATGTGAGCAGAAATTATTTTAATGTGAATTTGTAAAAGCACAACTTAATAGGATTCGATGGCAAGGTTCACTATTACTATGTGAAAAGGACACGTAGTGGTTGGGATGTGTTGGAAGTGATTTACACAGGAATCAGGGGATATGATTTACATAGTGATGTATAGAGGGATCAGGGGAAAGAATGATGGGTACCCTCCCGTGGAGTCACATGGTGCAGAAAGAACCCCCTCACCTTCTAAACTTCTCAGAGAGGAGTCCAGGTGTGGCTGGATCCACTCTAAATCCCAGACTTGGTCAATGGTTTATGTCTAATAAAGGGGTAAGGAAAGGCTCACATATGCTACTTGGCAGTGATTCAACATAGCATTAAAACGATAATAACAACAACAATGCTCAATTAAAAGATTCAATAAATTTCCTAATTGAACTACACATATACACACATATGTGTATAGGTATAGAGGTTATCTTATAATTCCTTGAAAGATGAAAGCAAATGTACTTGCCAGTCTAGGCAGTTGTGTTACAAACAGTTTTCTCCCCTCCTTGGCCCCAGTAGACAATGGTTTGTCTCCCCTACCATAGGAGAAAAACCTCCACTCACACCAGGGCCATCCCCACTGGTTTGGTGAAGGAGATGCCCTCAGGTCGATCTTGGCTGCAGAGCTGTGGGATTCTTATGCAAAAGAGGAAGCAATACAGCAGTTTACAGGGTCGTATTCCAAGTGTTTTCCCCACACCTGAAGCAGGGGGAGGGGGGGGGTTGCACCCCTACAGTCATGCTCAGGACTTGTCAGAATGAGAGCCTGCCTCTTGGGCATGGCCCCTTCTCTGCAAGGCTGGGCACCAGAAAGCTCCACCAGAAAGCGACTCTAACTCAAGCTGCAAGAAAAGACACAAATAGGTGGGAAAAAAAAACCTGATCAAAACCCAAAACACTCAATTTCAGTGACACCCCCAGAAGAGTCACATTTTCTATTGAGATTCTTTGTTTTTTTAAGCCAAAAAGTGTTTGGGGGAAGCTTTGCTTCTTCCTTTTTATATAACATTTATACATATTAAAAATAGAATATATATATATATAAAAAATATAAAATTATGCTTTTAGTTTCATAAAGAGTTGCGAGGACACTTTCAGGAGCAACTATACCCAGAGCCATGTCCAAGCCAGACAGTGAATCAAGACAGAGCCTGGCAAAGAATTGTCAAGAAATTGTTTAATGGGACTCAGCAGCAGCTCACCCAGTACCTGGGCAGTCCTCCCTGTGTGGCAGGGCCCCTCACTCGCTGTGTCCCAGGGGAACTGAAGCACAAAGGGCTTCTCCAAAGCCCAGGATAAGTTTACAGCAGAGAAGTGATTTGCTTCCCCTTCTCCCTGGTGTCCTAAAACAGTGAGCACTCCAGAAAGTTCATCTATGGGTCTTGCTCACCATCAGGAAGCTCATGCAAAGCTGGGCTTTGCTCTCCACCTCTGTTCCAGGCACATGCATGCCTGTTTTGCCAATTACTAGGCCTAATAAAAAGGACACAGCCAGCAGAAAAACAATCCAGTGAGTAGATTCTATTGCACGTAGAGGAGTCAGTATATAGGGGGTACAAACAAGTCAGATAGATCACACAGACATCAACCCCAGCAATGACATGGCATGACCCATAATAGATGGAATAAACAAAGATACAAGGTAACCCATGGAAAAATGGGAGACAACCAAGTCAATAGGGTGATTACATATGATAGAGGTAACCCCATGTTGCCTCCCCACAAAGCCCACGTTTGTAAGTGCCAGACCTGACTGGGATCCGGTTCCATGAGGAGTCAGGAGGTCCTTCCCCAACAGGAAACTCTGTGAAGTGCATCCACCTCACAGACAGACTCTGCAACCCTTCCTGCAAGTGGGCCCAGCTTTTATCCCCAAACAGGACACCTGGCACTCATTTACCCAATGAGGGGCACCTGGGGCTTGTTTACCCAAGGGCTTTCCCTATAAGGTCAGCCACACCTTGGAGGAAAGCCAAAAGGCAAACTCATCCCCTCCTCTTAAAGGACCATGGGGACCACCCATATGTTAAGGTTAACTCAGGGCTTGGGGGTCAGACCCCAGCACTTCAATGCCTCAGACCAGAGCTATTTACCCATTCAACAATTATTTACCCATTCAGTCTTCACAAGCCTATGTCACCACAGTACCACTTGCTTCCCCAGCAGCCAAGGTAACACAGCAGTTTATGTCCAAGACCAACATGTCATACTTACTCCAGACCTTACAACATGGATGCTGTTGCACATCTTGTTTGACAGACAGTTCTGTCCTACAGGAAAAAGCAGCCTCAAACTAACAAAACAGCCTAATTTCAGACAGCTGGAGGTGCTGCTGTGTGCATTGGTCTTCCCCAAGACACACACATGCTGGACTGTGGGTAACAGCAGTGACACAGCCTAAGCCATCCTTTGCTTTAAAGCTCTCCGTGTACTGTGAGTTTCATAAATCCAGGATAATCCATAGGATCAGTGCAACTTTGTCAGCTGGCAAAAGCAGAAAAAAAAATAAATACCAGCTGACAGAAGCAGCACATTTGTACCCATGGATGGACTCAGAGAGCATGGTCTGACCTTGCCAGAATCCCTCAGGGCTCTCTCCAGCTGTGTCCTTGTGTCCCGATCCGATATCGGGGAGGGTTCTTAAACGATCCCAAGAGCGAGATTAAGACACAAACGAGGTCAGATGCTGTACAACCTTAAGAACTTTATTTAACAATAACAACTAATAATAGCGATAGGACAGAGAGGAAAAGATAGAAAAAGTCAGAATCCCTAAGCAAGAAGAACAGTAGAGATGCAACTATCTACCACCACCACCAGGGATCCAGCGATGTTCCGTCGGCTTAGTCTCGGTGCAGGTGATGGTATCCCGAGTTCCAAGCCGTGCTGAGGCCCCAGGTCCCAGTCAGGAAGAGCGAAGCCGCCACGTACACCAGCACACACCAGCCCACTCCAGCACCCGCTCCAAGGAGCACTTGGTCCTTTATCGTCCCAGTCCCCACGATTACCCCGAAGAGTCCGCCCATTTCCAGGGAGCACGTTGTCCGCCCCGTGATCCTCATGCCAGGCGTCTGGCTGGCAGGGGTGGAGGGGGGGGGTCGACCCACAGTGTTCCACGGAGCACGTTGTCCACCCCGTGATCCTCATGCCAGGTGTCCGGCTGACAGGGGTGGAGGGGGGGGTCGACCCACAGTGCCGTCTGCACATCTTCCTCCCCTCATTTTCTTCACCCTGTCTGCGCGCAGATGCAGGCACCGCTGAGGCAGTCGTTGACTCAGTCTTCGGGGGAAGTTGTGGTTTCGTCTGGAACTTCAAAAGGGGTACTCCTTCAGACAAAAACAGGGTGCTGGGGCCAGGAGATGGTGGTCATGAGGCAGCAATGTTGAGACAAACAAAGTACAGTTCCCTACACCACCCCGTGGCTCAACATTGCTGTCCTCGTGGTGGTATGAAAGCACAGAGAGAGAGAGAGAGGAAAGCTAGAAACAAGAAGCAATGTAATCATAACAAGCAAAACTTATTGTTAACAATATTCTTAACAAATATCTAACAAGTATAACATGTTTAAACCTTACTAACATTATAAACTAGAGCATAACAAATATCTAACAAGTATAACATGTTTAAACCTTACTAACATTATAAACTAGAGCATCTTAGAAACTAATTTTGAGGGTCCGACCGATCAACAGAAAAACATGACCCCAGTTTACATCGATTACATTTATCAGGGCAAAAAACGAGTATCAAAAGAATAATTAAAACAAAAGCTACTAGACCCAAGGCTACAAGGTGAACTACAATCAATGCTAATACAACATCCATTTTTTTTCTCCCAATTTTAACGAAAATACCACAAATGTTCCAGGCCCTAGCAGTCCGCAAGGTCTGCTGTTCCCGCCACTGGAATGGGGGTCAGCATGCGCAGGGGGGATAAAACAGCTTTCCACACCCACCTTTTATCCTAAAGCGCATGCGTCATTCAGGTCTAGAAACTTCTGTTTTAAAATTAAACCAAAAAACAAAACAAACAAACAAACAAAAACTTAAACAATACTATCGTTCGCCCTTATTCTTAAACAAACATATAAAAAGATAACCATAACATTATTAACAAATGGTTTCTAACGTAAAACTTGTCTCAGGCTGGGTCGAGGGGCGTGCCCTCGGCCTTCGGGGACGGGGAGGGGAAGGAGATGGTGAGTTACAAGAATAGGTACAGCTACAAGACGGTTTACATGGACTTTTACGAGAACAGCACATACATACCGCGAGAGCAATTATCGAACAGGCTAACAGAGTGACCGAAAAAAAATTAAGTATCAGAAGCGTCTGCATCTCGGTTAATGGCATTGAATTGCAGCGGTAAGAAAATGGTGGTCTGGATCGCCTGAGTCGGGGGGTCTAGCTACGCAGCAGGAAAATGGATTTCCACGCCCCCAGTCCAAAAGCGCATGTGTTGTGTAGGCCTATAAGCACCTATCCCAAATTTAAACAAAGACATATATGGAAGAAGGCTTAAATGATTGATACCGCAACAGGCTTTTGCTGTCGAACGATACGAATCTGCTTCACACCATCAGGTGAGGCAGTGGATATGATTTGCATGTTAGATACAACATGTTGGATTAACTGAACAAAGCAAGGAATAATACATGGTAAAAACATCAAGGCAGCAAATGCACACAGCAAATAAAATAAAAGCTGTTTTACCCAGGGTGCTCCGGGTAACCAAGACCATAGGTCGCCGTCCCAGCCATTCCATGTTTGAACGGGGACATGGGCTAGTTTCCTAATGTCTGTGGTCAGTTGAAGGACTACTTCGCCTACATCATCTATTTCCAAACAACAATTAGAGACATTTAGTTTTCCACATACTCCTCCCTCCTCAGCTAGTAGATAGTCTAAAATCATACGATGTTGAAGGATTGCAGTGCGCATCTGTTGAGATTGTTGAGTTAAAAGATCTATAGCATTAGCAGTTTTATTAGTAATAATTTCCAAAACTGCTTGTAGTCGAATTATACGGTTCAAATTATAAATTGGTTCTCTTGCCCCTGATATTGGTTCATTGGGATTCCAAGAGGCAGGCCCATAATGCTTAATTATTCTTTCTGGAGGCCACTCCTTTTCTCCCCACTTTTGAGTTCCACCTATTTTAAACTCAACAGATCGCTTGTTGCGGACAATCCTTTTGCTTCCTAGCTTATCATATAATCTTATTCCCAACTGAGGACCATCCGCTTCTGGGTGCGATGTAAACAGTATGTACCTTTAGTGGGAAATTGAATTGGCCATGTCCCACTATCCTCCCAGGTGGTGTTACCAGCTTCACTGTAATTGCTTACGATTTGTGCTGGAGAGAGAGCAGTAGAGACCCACGGCCAGCTTGATAATCCTAGGGGTCCTCCACAAACCCAACAGTGACTTAAATTAAAGGTTTGGCTTACAGTTCTTGCTAACAAAAACAAATTCATTATCTTCAAAGGGGTCATATGGGTTGTGGGGAAGTGGGGGAATTGGCTTCCCTTCACTTTCGTAGGTAAATCCCAAAAATAATACAACAAAAATTAACATACACATCCTAACCAAATTACCCTAAAGCTTGCGTCTGTGTCGCTTCTTCTGTGGGTGCGTCTGTGTCGCTTGCTTCCTCCTGAAAGTGAAACAAAGAGACAAACTCGCTCCTCGGGTTAGAAAGAGGGAACAATCCATCCAGTGTTAATCTTACGAATTTTTCCACAGGCATCTTTTGCCTTCCAGGTATATTTGTTAAGGGGTGTGTCCAACACCAGTGGCACTTTGCCCACTGTGGGAAGTTCAACCAGGACAGGTTGTCCTGGAAAATGAGATGGATTGCTGGGGTGCATAGGCACTGACTGTGTTTTCCCCAGGGCATTTAACGCGGTGATTTGTGCCCCAGTATTAATCAGAAATGTCACTGGTTTTTTCTTTGGTCCTACAGCAACAGTAATTAGTAAGTCCCCTTTTGTGTTGCAGGTGAGTTGTCTTATAAACATCCATCCTCCGCCTCCCCCCTCACCTTCGGGGGGCGGAGGGTCTAGTTTCTCGCCACCTTCCTTTCTCCAATCGGCTCCTCCCCGGGGTCTATCAAGGGTGGGGCACTAGGAGTTAGTCCGAAGGTGACCCTTTTTCCTGACAAATTTTGCACAATTTGTTCTAATTTTTCAGTCGGGAGTCCATCCATTATGTCCCGAGAAATGCCCTTTTGAAGTCCTAATTGCCACAGTCCCTGTCGACTTAGGGGTCTCTTTCTTCCAAAATTCTGACATCGGGGTGACTCAGAGCCTTGGACCCTCTTCATGGATGGTTGCCGCCTAATAATTTGCTCTGTAGCCCGTACGGCTCTGGTCTCAGTTCTTTGGGATGATCGGCCAACAGGCCCATATTTTCTCCCAAAGTTAATTAATTCCTGGGCTACCTCTCCCCATGTCCATACTTTCCTCCCTGGCCGTCGATGGTCAGGGGTCACTATCCCCTCCAGAGCAGCCGTCATTCTTTCTGCATCGGGGGTGTTTTGAATCTTCCCTTGTAACTGAATGGCTATGGGTTTCAGGGAATCAGGGAGTCCTCGTATCAGAGGAGTCATCCTCTCCGGGTCCACAGGCATCATCATTGGGGAGCCTTGATTGGGCTTGAGTTCCCCATCATACATCATCTGCAGACAGGCTGCCTTCTGTACACTTTCCACTAACTGATCCACCGTACCCGTTATGGCAAGGGGATCTCCCCTCTCCAAGGGGTTCAGCCCTCCAGCCCAGTACGCAGCTCTCTGAGTCAATGACCATGGGGCTCGGCGGTCACCGGTAGTTAAAAACACACCCGGACCCCAATATCCTTCTGCTTCTTTCTCTGACAACAAAATGCTATCTCCTCCTGACAAAGACACTCTCCACACATACTCTGTCTCTGATTCGTTCGCCAACCTTGCAAAATCCTTTTTCAACTTTGCCAATTCCGTTGCTGTAAATGGGACTTCTTTGGTGATAACCTGAGGACGATTATCACTATCATCCTCATACACATACTCTGTTTTAACCAACGGATACATATGGGGTGGGCTTCCTACGGTTTCCTTCGCCTTCTGCAAATCTCCTTGAGGATAAATATGCCGTATCCCCTTCTCCGAAACTTTCACTTCCGCCTCTGCCAGCGTATCCGTCTCCGCCAAAAGATATTTCCTCAACTCATTTCTCAATATTAAATTCTGATTCCTTTCCTCCTCTAGTAACCCTTTGATATCTCTCAATTGGTTGCGCAGGGTCTCTATGACCGTCTGCTGGGAGTCTATTACCATATCTGCCTGACTAGACTTCTCCCTTCTCTCTTCCACCGCAGCTGTCAGACTCGCTCCTAACACTGCACAAATTATAGCTTTTCCTTTTCCCTTCTTAACCTTAGCTTCCTTCTGCAAAACCCTTATCCGATCCACCACACTCTGTAGTTGAAACCAGTGGTTTCTCGCCCAATCCTGTCCCTGGACCGAGGGACGAGACCGGTGTGCTTCCAAAAGATCATATAATTTACCTATTCCTTCAGCCCCTGAGGGCACATCATCACAAACATCGGCTGCCTTCAGGGCGGCCATTCCTAATGCAAAGGGGATATCGTCCTGAGAGGGCCACACTTTGGTATACACGTTTTCCCTATTCTCTCTCAGGAGGTCACACCTTACTCAAACACAAATACAAAATCACAAAGGGGATATCGTCCTGAGAGGGTCACACTTTGGTATCTACGTTTCCCCTATTCACTCTCAGGAGGTCACACATTACTCAAACACAACTACAAAATCACTGTCTACGTTTCCCCGATTCACTCTCAGGAGGTCACACATTAATGTTACACAAAGGGGGGTTATTTCATCCTGAGAGGATTGCATCCAACACAACAAGGTAATACAGCACTCTCGTCTCAAGGGATCCTGTCCGTGACGCCAATTTAAAATGTCCCGATCCGATATCGGGGAGGGTTCTTAAACGATCCCAAGAGCGAGATTAAGACACAAACGAGGTCAGATGCTGTACAACCTTAAGAACTTTATTTAACAATAACAACTAATAATAGCGATAGGACAGAGAGGAAAAGATAGAAAAAGTCAGAATCCCTAAGCAAGAAGAACAGTAGAGATGCAACTATCTACCACCACCACCAGGGATCCAGCGATGTTCCGTCGGCTTAGTCTCGGTGCAGGTGATGGTATCCCGAGTTCCAAGCCGTGCTGAGGCCCCAGGTCCCAGTCAGGAAGAGCGAAGCCGCCACGTACACCAGCACACACCAGCCCACTCCAGCACCCGCTCCAAGGAGCACTTGGTCCTTTATCGTCCCAGTCCCCACGATTACCCCGAAGAGTCCGCCCATTTCCAGGGAGCACGTTGTCCGCCCCGTGATCCTCATGCCAGGCGTCTGGCTGGCAGGGGTGGAGGGGGGGGGTCGACCCACAGTGTTCCACGGAGCACGTTGTCCACCCCGTGATCCTCATGCCAGGTGTCCGGCTGACAGGGGTGGAGGGGGGGGTCGACCCACAGTGCCGTCTGCACATCTTCCTCCCCTCATTTTCTTCACCCTGTCTGCGCGCAGATGCAGGCACCGCTGAGGCAGTCGTTGACTCAGTCTTCGGGGGAAGTTGTGGTTTCGTCTGGAACTTCAAAAGGGGTACTCCTTCAGACAAAAACAGGGTGCTGGGGCCAGGAGATGGTGGTCATGAGGCAGCAATGTTGAGACAAACAAAGTACAGTTCCCTACACCTTGCTGAACTGGCCTCCCCACACTGCTGGGTAGTGCCAGCCTCGCTCCAAAAAGTGTCATTATATTCTGCAAAGGAAGAGAAGCTTTAAAAAAAAAACCACAAACACCAAAAATAACCCAAAGTGCCACAGTTTCTCTGCAAGTTCTGGTTGCTGAGCAGTTTGATGTCAGCACCTGCTTGACAACACTTGCAGCACAAGTAGGTTACAGGAGGCAGCAGTCCCAGAGCAGCCAACTAACCCCAGAAAAGGGACTGAATGGCAGAGCTCTCCATCCATCACCCCAGGGCTCCTCTGCTTCACACCTGGGTTCCTGCCAGCTCAGTCCACACAGCAGCACAGCACTACTTGCTGAGACACCTCCATCATCAAAAAGCCCCCATTACACCTGATTAACCTGTTAATAGGTTCTCTCCTCTGTACTAAAATGGTACAGAGCTGATGATTAAATCGTCATTTGTAAGGCACACCACATCTCTTGCATAAAGAGATCGCTGCTAGACAGCTCTAACACATACCCAGTTAATTATGATTTTTATAATTTGGGCTCCTAATGGTTTCTTAGTCAGAAAGCAGTTATGGAAAAACTTCAGTACATAAATACTGCATAAATTATCATAAATTAAGACAAAAAAAAAAAAAAGGTTGGTGCTCTAAAGCTGACAAACTCCATATTACAGTAGTTAAAAGTACAGAGTTTATGTACAACCTGCACTGAAGCACGTATTGCTCCTATCCACTTCTTACAAACTGGCAATCCCAGATTGTCTCATGAAAGACTTGGAACAGAAAATACATCTTTGCATTTGGAATGTGAAAGTTCTATATCTACATTAACAGATTTGTAATTCACAGCATGACATCCAATGAAAGACAACATGGTATGGGTGTTGTACATTTTAACATACTTACATAATGAGCAATTATGTTGAATATATTCAAAAAAATAGAATTTTCTGTAGGATGGGGAAAATCCATAATTAGTAATCATTTTCCCTCCTAGAAATTCAGATACCTGGGACAACTTACATAAATTTGTTGGTGCTAAGCATTTGATGCTAAACATTTTTCATATAACAAACAATGAACCCAACCCGAAAAAGCAACAGTTTTATCTTGAAAATGAAATATCATGAACCATTGTGATTCAACAATACTTGACAGAAGCACTGCAAAACAGTCCTCTGTGACAGTGCATGGTTTTATTTTTTCCAGTCATCCCCAAAATGCTAATTTTATTTATTTATTTTATTATTTATTTTTTTTTTTATTTTATTTTAAGGTGCAAACTCCACTACTGATGGAACACTGCTGTGGTAGGGAGGTGGCCTGAAGAAAAGAGGAGCTACTCAGATGTACAAAGGAGCTGACAGCCTGGTGCACCAGTTCCCTGAGTCTCCTGATACCCTGTTACATCCTGCAGCCCCGTGCCCAACAACCACAGCAATACACAGCACCACCACTTTGCTTTACAATAATTGAGATGTTCATCAGTTCTAGAATTGTTCTCCCAAACCCTGGGCCATCTGCATGTTGTAGCCCAGCAGAAGAACAAGAAAAGGTGTGATTTTCTTGATAGAAGTGAAAAAGCTGCTATTGACTTTGTTATTCTTTGGTAACAATAATTCTGCCTCCCAAAGTCTTACCATGCTATGTGTCTCAAAGATGGAGGACTGTATGGAAAGTTTTTAATTAATCCAAACCAATGTCACACGGAGTCAAAGCAACCTTATTCCAGTCAGCATGAAAGGCAATATAAAGTCACCTGCGTTTGCAGTCTCTTGCAGAAGCTACTTGCACTATAAATCATCTAGTCAATAATGATTTGTAACAGACAGAGCTTATTTTAGTTGTGTTAAGTACAGATTGAGCTTGTAACCTCTGGCACATGTAGACAACTCAAGTAGCTTCCTACACTGGCTTCCTTCCCCGCTGCATTATGCTCTTTGGGTATCCCTGCAGTGCGTTTTATTTTTGACCTTCCTGCTTCGTTGACCATTGTCGTTATCAGCATCTTGAGCTCGTTGTGGTTTTAAACATATTAAAGCATCTTTTTTGCTTGTTTCAGGAGCAGCAGCACTGGGAACCATTCTGCACTGGCAATGCTAATTCTCTGTGCTGAGGAGCCAGTAAGCCACCCAGGCACCAGTCATTTGTCATTCTCTCAGGTCAGAAGACTTCTTTGCAAACAGGATTTAGCCCATGAGTCACTATTTAGCTTTCTGTGATGTACAAAAATCAATTATCAGCTCAGATTGTTTTTTCTCTGTGACTCCAAAGCATCTGGGATGCCCTTTCTTCCAGAGTGGGAAAGAGAAAACCATAGCAGCATTACTGCCCTCTCTGATCTTTCCCTCTCTATCAAGTTCTTCGGTACCCAAGTGCAAAGAGCAACACCACCTCGACCTTCTGCAGCTATGGTCAGCATACTCCATGCATTTTATGGCAGGGCCTCTTTAACACTGATGATTAACGCAGAAGAGATAAAACTATATATAAACAGTGATGTCTGACTGCTGTGCAAGTGGTCACTTCTGCCTGGGAAGCAGGAAAGAGTGAGGCACCTCTACACAATCCCAATGAGTAACACTTTGGCAGCACACTAGAGGCACACTAGGGTTAGTCAGCAGAGCTGGGCAATTCTTTATTCAAAGTTGAGTATATTCCTCAATCTATTCAAAAATGCAACAAAACTATGAAAGTCCTGCTCAACCAAGCTTTCATCTCCCCTCCCCAGCAGAGATGCATTTGGAAGTCACATCTAGAAATGTTTTCCAAATGAGCCACCAGTAATGCCACTGAGAATTCTTCAGCAAAAGTCTCCATAGCTACAGTTACATTAAGAAATATAAAATGCATTTTCCTGTTTAACCAACTAACTTAGCATGGACAAATTGAACAACTCATTTCACAAGTGCTTCACGTTGATTTCTCAGCAAAATTAATCCTGAAGAAGGAAAACTGCTTCCATAGTAGGTATTAATATATTTACTTCCTTCCATCTTACTTGTTCCTTCCTGCTTTGCCTTCTTGGTTTTATACTTATTCCCCATCAAGGAAAACAAAAAGCTGGTATCAGTTTAAGCCTCAGTTTGAAGCACTGGGGGATTTTCAGCAAAACTCCAGCATATTTAGAGACTTCCCCCACGTCCCCGTGTCCTGAAATCACCACTGGTGTCCCAGAGTACTTTGTTCAGTACAACTTCAGAGACCTGTGGATTTTGAGATTGAAAACAGCCAGCCAGTAAATACAACATCCCACATTTGCTTTGATAAGGGATAGTAAAACATCCCATTAAACAATCTCCTGCCCAGTACCAGTCTGACAACATGACATTTGGGCTGCAGGCTGGATACCAGCTTAGACTGCAGGTGTTTATACGTGTGCAATTGGAATTGTGGGTGCCTGGGAACTGCACTCAGGATTAGCAATGTGTGGACCACAGCCAGCCCGTCCTGCAGCAGGCTTGTCTTGAGTCCTGCCCCCACACCCCTTGAAGGCTGAGGCCATGGCACAGCTCAGACAGCAGACCCTGGGCACACAGGGACTGAGGCTTCTCTGCCCCATTCACCTTTCATCAGATTCTGTTGTTGAAGCTTCATTATCTACAGCTCAGTCTTTACAAATTTTTAAACTTAACTTAAAAGATTTTGTATGGGAGACTTCCCAAGGTGTGAGAATTACAGTGCAGTGATTCACCCAGGGTCACTCTGTCCATTGGAAATCTTTGGTCAGCAGTCAAATTTGCAGTCATCTTCAGAGCAGGTCATGATTTCTGCTGTACCATGTTACTGTCAGAGATCTCTGCTACTACATAACTACAGCGTGTGATATCTGCACCATAACCTAACAGTCAGTTCCAGTTTTACCTAAATTGGGCAGAAACATGTCCCTATCTCCCTTTTGAAAAGGCCTTTAGCCTGTTTTACAAGTCTCTATTTTGGGAATAATTATGAGTTGACTACAAACATTGATCACTAGATTATGAAGATGGTAAAGGTTCTTTTAGATGGCATTTAGAAAAAGGAATTTAAGAACAAAGACATACAATAACTTTGATGCAAACTCACTCATCCACAGTCAAATATAGTTTCTCTTTGTTCAACACTCTCACCTTACCCTTCAGAACATCAAAAACCTCATTTCAGGTGCATGCCTGCATGTTAGCAGAAGAGATAAGTAAATTAAAAATGCTTTACACACATTTGGGGAATAGGGAAAAGAAAATATGTACTTAAACACCAAAAATCACCAGAACCAAACAAGTTTTTTTGAGCAACCTCTTCAATTAAACCAAAGCAGAAACACTGCTAGCCACCAATTTTCCTCCTTCTGGACTCAGTACCATGAAATCAAGACAAGAAGTCATTTCAGAGAGAGATGAGACCATTCCTCCATCTGAAGTGTAATTTTCCCCAGCTGGTGTTCAACAGCATGCCACCAGGGAGTTCTCTGCAAACATCCATACAGCTGCAGATTTCCAATATGAAACACAGACTGAGCTGAAGCAAAGTAAAAAAAACCCAAACCCTGCACACATGCCACTGCACTGCTGGAGAATTTGTGCAACCACCTCCTCCACCGCTGCTGTACGTGAGCTGCTGACACGTGCCCAGGGGAGCAGAGGGACTCAGACACTTCAGTTAGCTCATGGCACAGCTGCTGCTCTGGGGAATCAGATCTTTGTGATGGGTTTAACCCTGCTCAAGAAGTCCCCACACGTCCAGGCCACAGACTCCAGCAGGAGACTTCTTGCCACTGGAGCTACTACAGAAGCAGCATTAACCAGACTGACTCAACCCACCCTTATACACCTGAAAATGAGAGAGGAAGAGCTGCCAAGTAGTTTCAAAGGCTAGAATGAGTTTTGATTTGGTTTTCATCGCTAACAATACAGCTTGGAAACGGTTACCAAGGAATGAAATGTGTATTAATAGAAGGAATTGCATCTTTTATGCATTTTGAGGTTTTATTTTTAAAAAGCAAATGGGAGAAAATTTTTAGGACAGAGGCCTGTGTATGTTTAGCCTGTACCTGGGGCTACACTGCAGCAGTTGTTCTACCACCCAATAACCCCTCCCCAGCTGAGAAGGGGAATCAGGGAAAAAGGGAGAAGCCCTGTGGGTTGAAGGAGAAACAGATTTATTGGAATAACAAAACTGATACAGTCACCAACATAAAATATACAAGGTTCTACTCAGCCTGGTCCTTGGGATGAGCAGCAGGAGCAGAAGACCAGGGGGGAGGAGCCCCAGGAAGAGGAACCCCACCCTCAGTGAGCTCCCTCCTTTTACAATGACCATGCTGAGGAGGTGTGGGATACAGCTGTGAGTCAGTGCCTTGAGTGGAGCTCCCACTGACTGGGGGCTGCTCATGGCTGCCTGCATGGCTGGGCCATGGGGCTGTGCCTGGGGAACCAGGACAAGGGACTCCTGTGCTCCCCTCCCCTTATAATCTTTCTCCAGCATTGTACATCAGATTGTACCATTGTTTTATTTCACCAATTCTCCCACAAACCATATCCTAAACAGCCTACCTCTGCAAAGCCCAAACAGTATGGAGATGGTTTTTATGGCTTGAGAAGTTTTTACAAGGCTGCTGGCCTATGACAGGCATAAAGCCAGCCTAAGCAAAGTATTGGCTAGAAAGAAGTACTGGAAAGTTATTCTTTTTTAAAGCAATATTTTATATAATAGTAGGATTAAAAATCAAGTAGTATATCCAGCTCAAAGCTATTCCAAATGCAGGGAGATAAAGCATACAGACAGATATCATTGCCTTCTAGACAAAGCTGGTAACTTCTTTTCTGAGAGCAATTCTGATACTTCAAAAGATTTCTGAATCAGAATAAAACCTCCAAGCTGCTTTATTTCCTGCAAGAGCAAAATCATGATTATTATTCTTCTGGAAACTGTAGGTGCTTTTCCAAGAAAATGAAGCCGTTTGCTTCTCCCAGGAACAAGAGCATCATTCATCCTCCAGCTCTGCTGTGCCCAGAGCTCTGACTCTGTTTGGCTGGGTGGGGGTCTGACCCACAGAGGTGGCAGCAGTGACCCACAAGGCCACTAGACAAGCTGAAGTACATCTGCCAGGGTTTCATGGGAAGCTCATGCAAACAAAAGAATTTTTCTGCAAAAGACCTGGATATGAACAAATCTTAAATAAAAAATAATTTTTTTAAAAAAATAAAAATTTTAAAGCATTTTACTGAGAAACTCCAGACCTGTGCTTTCAAATCTGCTGGTTGGAAAGTTCTCTGGATCTTCTACAATACTGCAAAACCAAAAATGCTCTAAAGGAAGGCAAAAGGCAAGCATATACCCCAGCTCCATCAAACACAAGCTGCTGAAATCCATTTGCTGGGGTCCTGGAGAGGTCCTGGCCCCAACAGGCAGCCCTGCCTTTTTGACCAAAAACTTCTAAGGTTTCTCCAGAGACACTTTCATCCATCAGTCTCCATTTGGGAAGATCAGTCAGTCAATGCCTTCTCTAACAGCATCTAACATTAACTGCATTTTAATGTTAAGGTTTCTTTTCCACGTCTGGAGAAGTGAATCAAGAAAATGGAATGGTTTTCATACCTGTGTTTCCAGCCTGCATTAACAGGTATGAAACACCACTCTGTAAATGCAAATACCTTCAGATCTCTGCCCAACTAGCAGTCAAAAAGTGGGGGAAACCCCAGAAACATGCCTCTTTCTAGCTCTGTGGCTCAGATCTAATTTAAAATCCACATAGATGGAAGTCTTACTGCAGGCCTGGAGCAGTTATCAAGCTGAGTACAATCTTTTCTTGAGATACCAGTGCAAACTGGGGATTCTGGAAGAAACAAACTTATCTTGATTTAATAATTGAGAACTCCTTGTGGAACTACACTCCTTGTGCAACGCACTCAAACAGGGGCAGCAGCTTCTCGTGGCAATGAAATTGCCTGAACTTTGAAATGCAGACTGAGGTGACACAGCCCAGGAGCTTCCTCAAGCATTTTAGGAGATGCAGGATAGAATTTTCTCTTGTGAAAACCAGAAAAAAAAAAGGATAGCACTTCAGTTTCAAGCTAAATAGCATCTGGGAAACAGCTTTTTGCTGAATTTTGCTGGAATGGGGTGTTTAATTAAACTAATCTGAATGCTGAGCTCTATTATTTAATAAGAAAGGTTTCACCTTCTGCAGAAATCACTGCTATGCTTTTTGGCTGACAGCAGTTATGAGCAACAACCACTGTAAAAGGGCTGAGGATTTATGGTTCTTAAAGAGGAGGTAAGGAAGGGGCCACAGGGTGGGGGGTGGGGAATCTGGTCGGAAAGTGCATCATGGCTACAGCTTCGGCATGATAATTTTTAACAACCTTAACAGTCCTGGAGCAGAAAAAGTGTTCCCAGGTAACATCACATCCCCCCTTTGTCTCCACAGAGCTGCATGGCAGAGAGCAGCTGCCCCTCTTCCCGTGGGATGGGAGTCCCCCACCCCTCCAGCACCGAGTTACGAGGCAAGGTGACCCAGCAAAGGTGGCACATGAGCATCCCCAGCACAACCCAGATGAGTGCCAGCATGGAACCCATCACGGTTCACAGATGTTCCCCCTCCCCACCCGCAGGCAGGGGTAGGGGCTGCTCCTGCTCAGCCAAGTGCCATGCATTGATCACAACATACAGGGGACACAATCACCTAAAAGAAGCAAGTAACTCTACTGTTTCTCTGCCTGGTTTTATATCCCTGTTGTTTTCTTTTCCTCTTTAACCTTTCCACTTTGCTGCAGTGCTTGAATACCTCTCTGTTTATCCTGTGTGTCCCCAGTGTTCCCCAACAAGATCATGTCTGTGTTCTTTGCCTTGTTCTTGCAAGAGTAACACTTCTTGCTTTCACTCACTACACCAAAATTGCACTCCTAACTTTAATCAATAAGGTTGTTCTCGCAGCCTTGGCACGTTATCAAGACAGGAACAGCAGAAAATATTCCCTCTTTGTCCTTGAGATATCATGTTCCCAGGCACTACTGCCTTGTATTTAAAAGCTCTTATAACACTTCACATCCCGGCTGTCCTCCACTGTCAAGTGAAGAAACCAACAAATAACCTTTCTCAGGCAAGAGATGTTTGTTTGGATTTGGGACAATGATGTAAATCTTTGCCTATGGCAGAACCTTCACCCCCAGCACAAACACCTTGTAAGGATTTTTGTCGTTTGCTGTAGCTCATTTCCACAGTCCTTCCTGCTCTTCCCCTCTAAGTCTGGTTCAATCCAAGAGTCATCTCTAGGTTCTTTTCACCAAAACAGTAACTGTCCTTTCCAGCTAAGAGGAATTTAAAAGGAATAGTTTGATGAGTCCAAGAAACCATTTCAGCTATGATCTGTTCCACAGAGGCAAGACTCTTGCCTGTACCAAAAAGGGATTCCAACCAACAGACACTGCATCTCCCCACACAATATGAGGTAGCAACAGGATCTTCTTCTTCCCTCTTGCTGTAAGAAATGACAGCCAGTGGGATCCTGGGAGCATCATGTGCCTCTGTCAGGAGGAAGGATGCACAGGAATACCTCGTGATGAGGAATATGGAGCCCAGAGCTCAATCAAACTTGGGTTTGAGTTTTGCAGAGCAGTTTCCAAAGAAGTTTTTTCAAGCACAAAGAGTACAAGTACAGCAAAGCCCTAAATATTTTATAGCACTCCTGTAGGAAAAATTGGTTCTGATTGTTCTTCACGTTGCCCATCAGCATCACTTAAATGTTCAGGAGCTTAATCAGAGCAGTCTTAGTAAAAGCTTCCTTTTCCTCTTCACCCAAAAAAGCTGATAGCAAAAACTTCACAAGTAATTACTTCACCTGGAGACCACCTTCAGCAAACTCTGGTATTAATACATCCCAGCTGGGTCAAGAGCCAACTCTGTTATAGCCCTCTGAACTCTGTGCTGCCTGGAAGGGTTTCCATCGCTCACAATGGATTCCAGACAGCATCTGATGGTTCTGCCTGACTTAGCATAAGGAGGTGTTTCAAAGGGGAGCAGTTGTCTTTAGTGTTGTGAAGAGCTCTTTCCACCCAATGGAAACCCCATGAAAACGTTGCACATGTGACTCACCATACATTCATATAATCTGGGGCAACAACATATTTGCTGAAAAGGAAGACCAAATCTCCAGAGGCTGATTTATAATTTATCCCATCCTCTAGTGGATATAAGAAAAACAATGAGATTAATCATTCAAGATGTTTCTCTGAAAGGATCCAGAATATACACACTTCATTTCTAAATGTCTACATTAGAGGAGATAAAGTCCACCCAGCAACCATTTCTAAACTGTTCCTGGGCACTACAAGTGTCTAAACCATGCTAAAGGAGGAAGGTTTTCAAATTGTGGAAAAGGGCTTTAATGTCTGTGTAACAGCTCAAGACATCACACAAATCAAGTAACTCTGACTGCAGAAGGGAGAACTGAGAGTGCAATCACATTCTGCAGTCAGGTCACTCTGGTGCTCCAGATAATCACTCTTCTTTCAGGTCCAAGTTTCTCATAACTGATATACAGTAAGAGGTGTGATTATCAGCAGTGACCATTTACTGCCAGACACAAAAACATTAAGAGCGGAAGAAAAAAAAATCAGATTCTTTCTCATTTTGGGGGTAACCAGGATTATTATGGCCTCGTCCATTTACTGCTACTTCTTCCCTTCTTATTACTGCTGCCAAAGAACCACAGATCTCAGCTTGCTGTGTCGCAGTATTTGCTGTAAGATACATCGCTACAACTCTGAAAATGGGCTTTTCTCAATGTCGTGTTACTGGGAAGGCTCTGTGGCTGCATCTGCACTGAAATATGTGACAACGTAGGTCCAAAAGAACTGCATCAAAGGCAAAAATAAGAGGGCAGAGGCTCAAAGGCAGGGACAAAAACAGCCCCTAGGGAAGCGGGATGCTAGTGTGCCTGCAACCGGCACAAACACAGGGAGCTCTGCACGCTCCACAGAGGTGGGAAGCTGCATTCTGCAGCAGCTGGTGAAAGTTCCTCATTACACCCATATCATGGCTTCATCTTCATAGAAGCAGCAGTGAACTCTACTGTAACATACATGAAGCAAAACATGGCTTAATAGATCTCAGATTGCAGACAGAGACTTTTGGGGTCTGCAACTCTCCCGTTGACTTTATCATGCTGGCCATTTCTTTGAAGCCCAGTCTGCAGCTCAGAAATCATCTGCCAGTTTCCCAAGGGAGTTCCCAGATTTTTCTCAGAACTACTACAGACAGAAGTTTTATTTAACAGGTTCAGGTTATTGGAAGGTACCAGCACTGCAGATCATAAGGCAGCTGCCCACAAGACCTCAAGAATAAAGACAGGCCCCCTGGCAGTAGAAAAGCTGTATGACATGTTGTAGCCTACCACAGAGCTATCATAGCTCTTCCAACATTCCTCACTTCCTCTGTATTTGCATATCTTGAAAATGTTTGCATATTTTTTTTTCCCTCTTTTATAGCAGGAGAAGCCCTTAAACCTGTATTTGGGTTTAGATCGATTGTACACCACGTCATCTAACAATAAAACAGGCAACAGAGCTCCTGATACGTATTTGGTAGTGAAAAGATACACAGGAAGGTCACCTGAAGCAAGGAGTTCATACAGGAAAAGCATTTGTCTGAGCATTAGTCCCATATTACATTAAATTCAAAATTTGATATAAAAAGTCTGATAAGCAACATTTTTTTCCAGTCAGGGAACTCATTCCAGTAAAAGAGTTTAACATTTGGTAAAATGTAATAAATCAGCTACAAAAGAAGTTTGAAGTATTATGTAATGGGTCATTGACTCTAACACTGGTATATCCTGCCAGCTCTTTCTAGGCAACATCCTGGGTGAGATTTGCTTACGCAGCAGAGCAGAATTGAACCAATTTCCAACCATTTCCTCCAAAGAGGAAAACAGATTTTTAAGGAGAATCCTGAGGCTGGAGAACAGAAGCAGAGTAAATTGCAGCAGGAAGGCAATCTGAAGATTTAGAATGGGAACATCCCAGAGCATACTTGCATGCTGGAAATGGTAAGCAAAACCAGTTACAAAGTGGACTAAGAGAAGTCCCTGCAATATAATATAAATCATGGATCCATGTAGAAAGATACTTCAAAAAATTACACCATGATGTGCCTTCCCTTGTCATTTCCCAAACCTGTAACATTCCCAAGAGGTGGTGTCTAGCCTCCTCTTCAGAGAAATCCTTTGGGTGACTGATTCTTTATGATATCCTTTTTACAATGATGGGACTAGTACCACACACAGTATTCAAGATGCAGGTACACTAATACCATGATGCTTTCTGTCCTTTTCCTTACAAATCCTAGCATTCAGTTTGTGTTTTTGGGTGCTGCTGGCATTCTCATACCATTATTCATTCTAAATCCAAGATAACACTCTTCAGCATTAACAGCTAACCCATCCGTACTACGAATCAAAACAAACAGGCTCTGTTTTCTGGTTGCAAGGCCAAAGAGCAAAACCAGGCCACCCTTTGTGTCACACAGCACTGAGCCTCCCCTGGACCTTGCACAGTGCCACTGGGGGTGTAAGACAAGACCCCACAATCCTAAAGGCATGCTGGGATCAGTGAGATTCAAACCAGAAAGTGCACAGAGAGCTGGCATATCCCTAACAACTTCATGGACTGAATGTCTTTCTTTTGAAGTCAAGAGCAGAATTTGGATTAAATTGAGCTCAGCTCACTACGTCACTGAAATTTTAAGTTCATTAAAATAAAAACTTATGCTACTGCTTGTGTGCTGCAACAAAAGAGCTATTGTCTTTATAATTTTAAAGAAATAGCTGCAATTGCAATGTACTAACAAGCTGTTATAACAACCTGGCAAGGTTAAAGGCTTGGCAAAAGCTGTACACAGTGGAGTTTACAATCTATAGCAAGTGGGAATGCACAATGAACAGCTGCTGCCTTCCAGCTGAAGTGTTTTGAAATGAAGATGCTTTTTTCCACCACACCTCACAACTTTCCACCTTCTTATTGCTAAGACTGCTGTCTTTAACTATGCAGCCCCAGTCAATCTCTTTGTTATAGAGCTGAGCAGAGCTTAAAATGGATAGCAAAGAATTCTCTGGGTTTTGTAAGCCTGGAAACTAAAAGAAAAAAAATGTATTGAAGAAAAAAAACAAGCATCTTTCGTGTACAATAGAAGAGGGTTTGTAAAGTAGAATAAGAAGTTAGAAATAAAGTTAACATCTACAGTTCAATTAAGAGAATCACAGCTCACGCTGCTTATTTTCTAAGTACTGCTATGGAATTACACTGCTCTGGACATAAAGTGGGAGAAAGGTCCCATAAGGCACTCTACAGACAGATTGACACTCATAGCTACCAACAGTACATGTCTAGGGCATATTCATGAGTTTTTCCCCTTTAAATAAAAGGCAGAACCAGAGTTTTCAGAAAATTCTGATTTTTCTTAATGTTTTCATTTAAAATTTTAAAGATACAAGAAGCCAACAAAGGGGATAGACACATACCACAAAGTTCCTGAAGCACTAAAAAGCAGTGAACAATTTAAAATACACTTCATTACATTAAAACAAACGACCCAACCCCAAACAATAAGGCAATACCTAGTTTCACATATTCAAATTGCTTGAAAATGCAAACATACTGGGTAAGTGCAATGCTTAGCTTTCAAAACTTCCACAGTTCTGGCATCGAACTAAGACACCTGCAGACCAGCCCATGCTTTTGCTGACCATAAAGCTGCCATCTATAGAAACATCCACTCCAAAAGGTTAATTCAGAGAGAAATGTCGGAAGCTATGAGCAAGCAGGCAAAGGTTGGATTAACAGCAGCAGCGTAGTCCAGAGCTGGCTGCTATGATTACAGCAAGGCAAAGGAGGCATCCGTGGTTTTCTAGAGAAAAACTGCAGTCTTTAACCCAGTGTTCTGCACAAGAAAAATGCAAATTGCTCATAGACATGTGCATTGCAGCTTTACAAGATGATAAAGCCAGCCTAGAAAAACAAATGGGGGTTTCTGTTGTTCCGTATCTCTCTTGCATAGAGGCAGTTTGTTCTCTAACAAGGGTCTGAGGTGAAGTCTAAAAACATAACCCTTCCCCTAATAAGAGTTCACGTTATATCTCTTGGCTCATCACAAACTTCTCAGCCACTTTAGCTCTCAGAGAGAGACCCTGGTGATTCTCTTTCCTACTTCTCCCAGTCCCAGCAGATTTCAGCCAGTGCTCCAATTATCCAGACTACGATCCGTAGCTGGAGCAGGTCAATAGACCTTGGTCAAGGAGCACCCATGGATACAATCCTCCACAAACACGGTGTCTGCTCACACTCAGGGGACTGAGACCACAACTACGTCACACTTTGAGGAAGAGGATAATGTACCTTGTGCATTAGGGCACAGTAATGAGGCATTCCACACTTGAGTTCCAACTTTCTTCTAAGGCATCAGTAAAAGCAGCTGTCAGAGGCATCGGATCTGGAGTCCACCATAAAATCATGTTCCTTAACAGAGCTGCAGACTACAACTGTTTCTGCTCTGATTTATTAACACACACAGTGCAAAAACCTCTCCTAGAACACAGCCTTCCAGCAAAGCAGAATAGGTTAATTACCATTATCACACTTTATCTTGCAGAAGTCGGCACCAAAAACATAGGTATGAGTTCTCTCCTGCTTTCTCACTCCTTTAAATGATTTGGTTAAGTTATGGGAATCAGCCAAATGAGAAATACAGCAGCTCATTAAATACCCATCATGTATATACTTGGTTAATGCAAACTGCTTTTCAATTAATATGAACATAGCAGGTGCTTTTAATACTTCTCTTGGCCATACATCAGGACATTGAGCACACAGTTGTGCACACTGCTAGTGCCTAAATCTCCCCATGAACAACCCAGAAACTCAGCTCAGCCCACCCAGCTTGTTTATTCCCACAATCTTTTCCCCCACCCACGAGAAACTCAACAGCTCCTCCACAAAATAGGCCCCCAAAATTTGCTTTTAGTGCCTATTCTTTTTCAAACCCACGGTACACGTCTCCAGCTCCACGGAGTTCCACGTTCAGCCACACCCAAGGCCCTCTGAGCCATCACAGACGCTGCAGACAGAGCAAGCTACAGGAACCTTTCCTGGGCCACCAGCAATTTCCCACCTCCTTCAGTGCAGAGGGAAAAGCTGAACCAAACAAATGTGCTTGAACAAAGTCTTGTCCTTCTGAAGCTTAAATTCATGAGTCCTTGACATCAGGTCTCACACATACATGTAGCATCTATCATCTGCTACTAAATACTGTGAGTATGGGTGTTGAATATTAATCTTACGGCTTTTTTTACTCTCCTTCTGTCAGAACTATGTACTTTGACCCCACAGCCCTCAGAAAGAGAGAACAGAAGATACAAGTTAAGTTAACTAGGACTCTCAATTCCCCAAGCTGAAAACAATCTGACACCTTGTATTAACATACCTCCTGCAAGAATGGGTGAAGAGATAAGCAGGAAGAGTTTACAGATTAATGAATGGCTACGTAACTGGTGTCAAAGGCAGGGCTTTGGGTTCTTTGATCATGGGCTGCTATATGAGACACCTGGCCTGGTGACAGGTGGAATGCATTTGTCCCAGAGGGGGAGAAGGCTTTTGGGGCAGGAGTTAGCAGGGCTCATTGAGAGGGCTTTAAACTAGATGTGAAGGGGGAAGGGGGGACAACTGAGTCTGTTAGAGACAAGCCCAAGAGCAATATGCTGGGGCCTGAAGGAAGGTGGTCTACGGAGGATTTTCAAACATTGAAGAGAAGGGATAGATGTTTAGGCCCTGACCACGAGGCCTCCTGCCTCCCAGGGGTCCCACCAGTGCGTTCTGCTTGCTCTCTGAAATGCCTGTACACCAATGCACGCAGTATGGGGAATAAACAGGAGGAGTTAGAGGTCTGTGTGCGGTCTAAAGGTTATGACCTGGTGGCAATTACAGAGACATGGTGGGACAGCTCACATGACTGGAATGTGGTCATGGATGGCTATGTCGTTTTTAGGAAAGATCGGTCAGTGAAGCGAGGTGGTGGAGTTGCTCTTTATGTGAGGGAGCAACTTGAATGTATTGAGTTTTCTCCAGGGGCTGATGAGGGGCAAGTTGAAAGTCTGTGGGTAAGAATTAAGGGGCAGGCAGGCATGGGCGATACAGTTGTGGGGGTCTATTACAGACCTCCTGATCAGGACGAGGGAGTTGATGAGGCTTTCTACAGGCAGCTGAAAGCAGCCTCACAACTACAGGCCTTGGTCCTCATGGGGGATTTTAACTACCCCGATATCTGCTGGGAGACTTACACAGCCAGCCATTCACAGTCTAGGAGGTTCCTCCAGTGCATTGATGACAACTACTTAATGCAAATGGTGGATAAGCCGACTAGGAGAGGAGCGCTGCTGGATCTTGTACTTACCAACAAGGAGGGTCTTGTTGAAGCAGTGATGGTCGATGGCAGCCTTGGCTGCAGTGATCATGAGATGGTGGAGTTCAGGATCTTGTGTGGGAGGAATAGAGTACCAAGCAAGACCAGAACCCTGGACTTCCGCAGGGCCAACTTTAGCCTCCTTAATCAATTGTTAAGGGAAGTCCCATGGGACAGGGTGCTAGATGGTAAAGGGGCTCAAGATAGTTGGTCAACATTCAAGGACCACTTCTTGCAAGCTCAGGATCAGAGCGTCCCAATGGGTATGAAATCAAGTAAGGGAGCTAGGAGACCAGCATGGTTAAACAAGGAACTGCTGGGCAAACTTAGGTGGAAAAAAAGAATTTATGGATCATGGAAAGAGGGGCTAGTCACTTGGGAGGAATATAGGACAGTTGTCAGAGGATGTAGAAAGGCAATTAGGAAAGCTAAGGCCTCCTTAGAACTTAACCTTGCAAGCCAGGTCAAGGACAATAGAAAGGGCTTTTTCAAATACATAGCTAATAAAACAAACACTAGAGGCAATATAGGCCCACTGATGAATGAGGGGGGTGCCCTAGAGACAGAGGATATAAAGAAGGCAGAGGTGCTGAATGCCTTCTTTGCCTCTGTCTTTACTCCTGCAGGCTTTCCCCAGGAGCCCCTGATCCCTGTAGCCCCGGAAGAAGTCAGGATAAAGGAGGAGTTTGCCTTGGTAGATGAGGATTGGGTTAGGGATCAGTTGAGCAATCTGGATATCCATAAATCAATGGGACCAGATGGAATGCACCCAAGGGTGCTGAGGGAGCTGGCAGAGGTCATTGCTAGGCCACTCTCCATCATCTTTGGTAAGTCATGGAGAACAGGAGAGGTGCCTGAGGACTGGAGGATAGCAAATGTCACTCCAATCTATAAGAAGGGCAAGAAGGAGGACCCGGGTAACTATAGACCGGTCAGCCTCACCTCCATCCCTGGAAAGGTGATGGAACAGCTTGTTCTTGGCACGATCTCGAGGCACATCAAGGATGAGGGGGTCATTAAGAGCAGTCAACATGGTTTTACCAAGGGTAAGTCATGTTTGACCAACCTTATTGCCTTCTATGAGGAAATAACTAGGTGGATAGATGATGGTAGAGCGGTAGATGTGGTTTATCTTGATTTCAGTAAAGCATTTGACACTGTCTCCCACAGCATCCTTGTAGATAAGCTGATAAAGTATGGGTTTAGTGATCAGGTAGTGAGGTGGATTATGAACTGGCTGAAGGGAAGAAGCCAGAGAGTTGTGGTTAATGGGACGGAGTCTAGTTGGAGGCCTGTGACTAGTGGAGTCCCTCAGGGGTCGGTACTGGGACCGGTGTTGTTTAATATCTTCATCAACGACTTGGATGAGGGTACAGAATGTATCCTCAGCAAGTTTGCTGATGATACCAAACTAGGAGGAATGGCTGACACACCAGAGGGTTGTGCTGCCATTCAACGAGACCTTGATAGGCTGGAGAGTTGGGCGGGGAGAAACTTAATGAATTTCAACAAGGGCAAGTGTAGAGTTTTGCATCTGGGGAAGAACAACCCCATGTACCAGTACAGGTTGGGAGCTGACCTGCTGGAGAGCAGTGTAGGGGAAAGGGACCTGGGGGTCCTGGTGGACAGCAGGATGACCATGAGCCAGCAATGTGCCCTTGTGGCCAAGAAGGCCAATGGCATCCTGGGGTGTATTAGAAAGGGAGTGGTTAGTAGGTCGAGAGAGGTTCTCCTTCCCCTCTATTCTGCCTTGGTGAGGCCACACCTGGAGTATTGTGTCCAGTTCTGGGCCCCCCAGTTCAAGAAGGACAGGGAACTGCTCGAGAGAGTCCAGCGTAGAGCCACAAAGATGATTAAGGGAGTGGAACATCTCCCTTATGAGGAAAGGCTGAGGGAGCTGGGTCTCTTTAGCTTGGAGAAGAGGAGACTGAGGGGTGACCTCATTAATGTTTATAAATATGTAAAGGGTGCGTGTCATGAGGATGGAGCCAGGCTCTTCTCAGTGACATCCAATGATAGGACAAGGGGCAATGGGTGTAAGCTGGAACATAGGAGGTTCCACATAAATGTGAGGAAGAATTTCTTCACAGTGAGGGTGACAGAACACTGGAACAGGCTGCCCAGAGAGGTTGTGGAGTCTCCTTCTCTGGAGACATTCAAAACCCGCCTGGACATGTTCCTGTGTGACCTGATCTAGGTATTCCTGCTCTGGCAGGGGGGTTGGACTAGATGATCTTTTAAGGTCCCTTCCAATCCCTAACATTCTGTGATTCTGTGATTCTGTGATTCTGTGACTTTCAGGAACCCAGCTACTGATGTGCCAGCTTGCAGCAGTGATTCCTCTGTCTGCAAGGACTGATCACAGCCCACTTTATATCACACTGCCCCTCCTTCTTCAGGATGTCAGGAATTTCCACATCTTCCAGCTACATGAGTGTTCGTTCTTCATTCGGGTTTATTTGTCCATCTACCTCACGGAGGTATCTTGGTCTGACAGTGCCATTTGCATGGCTGGTGAACAGAGGGGGGTAAATTTGGTTTAAATTTCAAGTAGCGTCAGCGTTTCTGGCAATGAATAGCCATGATTTTCTTTTACACCCTGAAATGCTTCAAAATATGGCTGTTCCCTGCCTTGGGATGGAAATACAATCACAGAATCACACAATGGTAGGACCTCCGAAGATCATCCAGTCCAACCCCCCTACTAGAGCAGGATCCTAGAGTAGATCCCACAGGAACACGTCCAGATGGGTTTAAATGTCTCCAGAGATGGAGACCCCACCACCTCTCTGGGCAGTTCCAGTGCTCTGTCACCCTCACAGTAAAGAAGTGTTTCCTTATGTTAAGACTGAACCTCCTGTGTTACAGTTTGTGCCCAGTGCCCCTTGTCCTGTCACTGGACACCACCGAGAAGAGACTGGCCCCATCTTCCTGACACCACCCTTGAGATATTGATGAGCATTGATGAGATCCCCCTCAGCCTCCTCTTCTCCAAGCTAAACAGACCCAGCTCCCTCAGCCTCTCCTCAGATGGGAGATGCTCCAATCCCTTCATCATCTCAGTGCCCTGCGCTGGACTCTTTCCAGTAGCTCCATGTCCCTCTGGAACTGGGGAGCCCAGAACTGGACACAGCACTCCAGATGAGGCCTCACCAGGGCAGAGTAGAGGGGGAGGAGAACCTCCCTTGCCCTGCTGCCCACACTCCTCTTCATGCACCCCAGGACACCATTGGCCTTCTTGCCCACGAGGGCACATTGCTGGCTCATGGTCAGCCTGGTGTCTGCCAGGACTGCCAGGTCCTTTTCCCCAGAGCTGCTCTCCAGCAGCTCAGCCCCAGCCTGGACTGATCCATGGGGTTGTTATTCCCCAGATGCAGGACTCTACACTTGCTCTTGTTGAATTGCATTAAGTTTCTCCCTGCCCAGCTCTCCAGCCTGTCCAGGTCACACTGGATGGCAGCACAGCCCTCTGGCGTGTCAGCCACTCCTCCCAGCTCTGTCCCTTCGTCCAGGTCGTTAATGAATATATTGACTAGGACTGGGCCCAGTACCCACCCCTGAGGACACCACTGGTCACAGGCCTCCAGCTGGACTCTGCCCCACTGACCACTGCTCTCTGGGCTCTGTCCTTCAGCCAGTTCCCAATCCACCTCACTGCCCAGTCATCCAATTCACACTTGTTAAGTTTGGCTGTGAGGATGCCATGGGAGACAGTGTCCAAAGCCTTGCTGAAGTCAAGGTAGACCACGTCGACTGCCCTCCCCTCATCAATCCATCGAGTTATGTCCTCATACAAGGCTATCAGGTTGGTCAAACATGACTTCCCCTTGGTGAACCTATGCTGACTACTCCTGATAACCCTCTTTTCCTCAACGTTCTTTGAGACGATGCCAAGAACAAGCTGTTCCATCACCTTTTGGGGATGGAGGTGAGGCTGACTGGCCTGCAGTTACCCAGGTCCTCCTTCTTGCCCTTTTTATAGATCAGAGTGACACTGGCCTTCCTCCAGTCCTCAGGCACCTCTCCTGTTCTCCAGGACTTTTCAACAGCTCATACACCATCTGCCTACATGTTGCACATCTTTATGTGCTTTTCTGTTCACTGGTATTTTCTTACCACAAAAAGTCTGCAATCAGATTTCTTGATAGCAAACACAGACTGAAGCTATTTTGGGCCACATCCATCCTCTGAACCAGTAGGACACGAGTCTGCTCCAAGCTGGAAGATGTTTCAACATGCTAACCCAAGCTAGCACGCTTCATGACAGCCACAGTATTTCATCTGCAGCATAACACTGTGTTCATATGGCTGTGTGGCACAGGGAATGCCCCTGGGGTATGTAGTGGCATGCTTTGTTGGACTCTATCAGCAAAACCACTGAATATGATTAAACATTCCAGAGATTTACAATCAACCATAGCTTTTCCAATAATTAACAGCACAAAACACTAGGAAGGATTGTTAAACAGATTCTGTTTTTTTTTAAAAAAGATTTGGAAAAGTCATGCATGCATTCATTAAGACATTTCTCTTTCCAAAGACCGTTACATTGGTATTAGGAAGCCATCAGTGAGCTGTACTAGGAAGTGCTAGAAATTTTCCTGCTGCCATTCAAAGTTGCTAGAATTTCAATGGGAAGCTGTGATGACTGCAGCAAACCTATCATCAAGAGAACAAAAGCAGCGGAGTTGGCAATACTGCCTCACCAGGCTCAACGGGGAGTTGTTGAGGGTACACGGGGCACCTGGGGCAATGGTAATTCAAGACACATTGCAGATGAGCTACGCTACCAGTCATGCTCTAGAAAGCCTTATCCAATTTATTAAAAGTAAGAGACTGCTAGAACAAACAAAAACCTCAAGGCAGATTGCATTTTCCAAATACTTCATCAGCTCTAGTCTATACACCATACTCAGAAGTCAAAATAAAATTCCCAGATTTTTCCAGAGTAAAATGTCCAGGGTCACTATAACAAAAATTAAAAGGTTAAATCATGTAAACATTATGAAATTAACTTCTTCCTCTGATGACAAGAGGAAGAAACATCTTCAGACAATGGTTATAAATGTGACATTGGCCCAGTAATGGCCCATTAAATTTGAAAACCACTGCAGTTGATTGAGAACACTTGGACTGCACCTACACAGAACGTTCTGATAGCACAAAACATCTTCTCATTGGAAAGGTCAGGCTTTTGAAAAGATGATTTATTGTAAACAGCAACTTAGTGATTTTTTCCACTTCATTGATCAAATGTATTAGAAAAAAAATCCAATTACGATTTCTGATTGATTTATTGGCAGGTCTTGGAGACCTCATTCCAGTAAAAATATTATTTTCCTATCTTCCAGACCAGGAGGATTCATAGCTTGGAAAAGCAATCTTCTGTCACAGAGGAAGTATTAGATTACATATGACAACAGCAACGTGGTTTTGTCAGCAGAACTTGCTGTAATGCCATATTCAGGCATCCAAAGTATTTCTCAGTGCTGCAGAGCACATTAAGAGATGAACTCATGTCACTGTACACTGTATCAGATTCAAGGCTAAGTCATGTGCAGCAAATATCACATTTCCTACTTGCTTTGCACAAGGTTAGCAAGCCGAGCGTGCAGTAGGGACCCACAGTGACTCAGAAATGTTCCAGTTTCCATAAGAAAACGTCAATTCAACAAAACCAAACTGTTTAAAAGGCCATATTCCTGTTCTGTAGTACTATGGGCTCACAGGAGACAGTGCAGGTGTTTGGCTCCAGTTGCTCCCTGTACTGGGAGCGATGAAAGGAGGGAAATACTGGAACTATGTGCTCTGCACTCTGGTGAGTGGCTGGGCTTGCAGACACAACGTGTAGTACAGGTGATGCCACATGTGGTGAGGTCCCACCATGCCACAGCACTCCTTCCCCTTCCTTCCAGACTTGCTTGGAGGTGACCAGAAGACTCGTCTTTTTCAGGCTTTGTCCAAACCCACACCTCAGAAATGTGACTAGTCACAAATCAGGTATCAAACCACTCCCCCTGCGGAGACATAGCAGAGGTGATGCTAGGACTGAGTTGGTCTTCTGGTTGTGAATTGTACAAACCTCCCTCGTTCATCCCTTGAAAGGGAAATTTAGAAAACCCTTTGTAATAGGAAGCTGGAGTGTGGAAATTATTCTTTATTCCAACCACGCTTCCCTGAGCAGCATCCATCCTCCTCCTGCTTCCCCTTCCCACAGGAGAGGTGCAGTCACCCCCACGCACGCTTCCTGCAGCCGACAGCATTGCCAGCTCCCAGCAGCTGCCAGCTCCACCCTCCCAGTGCAGGAGAAGCCCATCAGAGCCAGGGTCCATAGTGCTGTCACCTTTCGCCAGGCTGTGGGGCTTGTGAGGTGTGCAGCAGCTCAGAGCACAGGCAGAGTGGGGGGGCCACAGGAAGGTGTTTGAAGGGCTCAGCATCTCTAGGTGAATGCCCATCCCCAGATCCATTCCAGCATGCTCCTTCTCAGACACTTCTGGTATCTAGTATTTCTCTGTTACTTGTCAAATGACATAAAATTTATTTAAAAAAAAAAATGGGAGGGGTGAATCTATTCCTATTTTATAACAGTTTTTACTGAAGGACAGACTACTCTTCAGCCCAGGCGTGTGCTAGGTGTTTTGCATTGCCCTGGAAGAATAACAGACAGGAAATAACTCTCTGGAAGATACAAATTAAGATACAAACCAAGCTCCTAGCCTCTCTCAGCAGATTAGTGCTGGCTCCCCTTAACCAGACAGGAGACCACAGTCTGTAACAACTCAGCTTCTTCACTGAAAAACTTCCTTCTTTTCCATACGCAAATCTTAGAGAGACAAACTGCTTTATGCACCAATTTAAGGAAAAAAAAAATAAATCTCAAACTTTTTAATCACTGTGTCTAAGAAAGCTACTAAAACACTTCGTCTGGGACAATTTCTCACATGCAATGTCAGATTGAAGCACATCAAGCTGGTGTCACCTTTACAGTGTACACAGTGCTCTGAGGCTGCTCAATTCAGCTATCTCCACCTAACACCTTTTTTCCAATCAATAATAATATAAATATTCTATCATAGCCACTGAGCTTTTCTCCACATCCAACTATTTCAGAAAGAAATTACAAGAAAAAATTGGAAACAGAAAACTAAGTTATTTGTCAATGCTTCTTCTTAATCACTTTGACTTTTCAGCACTTTGCCTATTGACAATACTTTTATTAATGCATGCCTTTATTTCTTGAAATTGAATTTTTCTTGACTGGAATAAGCTGGAATAATGAATTTAATGATAATACACTAATACAGAGTAATGTTTTCAATTGCTTTTAACTCTGTGTGCCAACATTTTCTGTTATATGTTATCTAGTCATTTATATATGTATATATATATATATATTATATAAGTTATATGACATACAACCCACTGAATGGCTGCAGACCCAGATGCACAGCTCGAAGTCATCTGCACAACAAGGCAGGAAATTAAAGTAAATCTGCTACACAATTTCACACCTGTAAGTTTACCAGGAATTGCTTTAAAGCTCTGGGGCAAATAAAGTGAATTAACAACTCAGACTTCAGAGGATTTTATTTGATACAGTGTAAATTTGCTTGGAAGGTGATACATTTCTTGTTGATTTACCCTTGTCAGTTTAATGTTACTGATATCTTTGGCTGCCAGAAATGGTAAATAAATGTGATAAACAACATGTGCAGTCTAGTCAAATCTACTGTCATTGCAATGAAACAAGGGAAATATTATAAAACACGTTTGTGATCAAGCACAGTTGCTGTGTTACTAAATTTTAGCATATACTTTTATATCACATATTGAGATACTTTTTCCACAACGTAGCATTTTACCAACAATTTTTACCACAACTGGTATTTCCTTCTTGCTAAAATTACATTTTTCTCAGGGATTTGGTCTCTGAACTGTTCTTTTACCATTGGAAAATTTCCACTTGCTTTGGATTAGAGAAGTAGGGCCAAATGAACCTGGGCAAAAGCTTGGCAAAAGGCAGAACCCATCACTGTCAAGTGCAGATAATCCACATCTCAAAGCTGCTAATCAAAACTGCTCAAGCATGAAAAAGATATTGACTGCTCTTCCTATTGTCTTGCAAAAATAAATAGCTTCCCAGCTCTGCTGAGGACTTTGCTCATTAATTATCTATGAGAATTAAACTTGATAACTGAATAAATTACTCATACATTATTTTGCTATCTTCTAAAGTTCTAAAGTGATTTAGTCTAATCATGAAAAAACTCTAATAGAGTTCAAAAGAAAGACATGCTTCACATTCCTGTGGGGGGAAAAAAAAAAATAAAGAAAAAAATAAAATTTAAATCTGTTTATGACAAGGCAACAGGCCCAGTATTTGACCCTTATTCACCCTCTTAAGTCTAACAGTTTCCATGGATTTACACAAAACAGTAGACATCATAATTCTGACATACTCAAAGCAAATAATGGATAAGTGTTTCCTAAAAGGATTTTCATAGTGAGGGCTGAATGGGGATGAGCTCTAAATTAAAATGCCTCAGGCAGCTGGGGAAAGAACAGCTCCTGACAAAACCCCCATTCATTGCAGTCAGATGGTGCTTCTGTAAGAGAAATTGGAAGAAACAAGGATTTTTCAAAAAGTGTCCCTCAACAGCTTAACCATTCAAGCATTACCAGGTAAGCATATGATTTTTCTGTAAGCTGGGTTTTACCTGGGAGAGGGGCTGCAGGTTACCTGGCAGCTCTGGCCCAGGTTAATGAAGAGCAGCCAGCAGAGGTTTATCAGCTCGAGATGGGCTGCTTCCCAGCACAGCATGGTGTGATGCTCAGGGACAATAAACCCCTGAGCCATCCCCACATCCCCTGGTTGTACCTCTGGCAGGAATGCAAGCTACCCAGCATCGAGCAACCTCTTCAGGAAACCTTGGCATGGAAAGGCAAGTGGAGTGGAATCACTGCTCCTGAAACCTCTGGTGGGAAACTCATACCAGGGCAGCAGCCAGAGCCTTTGCAGGGGGATATAGGGCAGACTGACAGCTTCTTACCAGGCAGAGTAAAGGGTAAGCTGAGAAGGAAGAAAGAAAAATAAAAAAAAAAAACCACAGATCATTCCAAAAGTTTCTTCAGACTTTGCTGGAATGCTAACAGACTGAAAATCAGCAGAAGAGAAGCAGAACTTGGCTGAAGAAGGTTATCAGGGACAATCCCGGGATGCACGCTGGGTGACATGTGAACTCCAGAAAAAGCCTGGGCTGAAGGAGAAACCTTTGTGATGCAGATGATTACGACTCACCAGAAAAGTTTTCCTGGCAGAAAACAGAAGAAAAAATGAACATAGCACAGAGATTTCATGTAGAAAATCCTAGGAGCTGCATACCATGGAAAAAAACGCAATTGGAACCAGAAGAGAAACAACTTTGTGCCACTGGCAGCGAAAACCAGGCACTTCCCATCCACTCCATGACTCCTCTTGGCTCTATGGGGCACAAGCTGTCAGTGATGTCAGGCTGTAAAAAAGGTTTTCCGACCTGTCTGAAAAGAAATGTGCTTCTGTACAGTGAATTAATAGAGAACCAGTTGAGGATTGTTCTGCATAAGACTCTACAACACATCCTTTTTGAAGCCATCTAGCTCCAAGACATTATTTCAATTGAACAAAAAAATCTTTAGTTCTGATTAAGAAGAAAAAGTCAGGTGGCTGGGAAATTCAGTGTCCAAATGTGAAAAGAGACCACACACTATCAGAGAATTGTTCTCTGTCTTGTAACAGTACTCTCAGACTTTCCTGATCAACATTTTCCTTCTTTAGAAAAGCCCACACGTTTTGAATTGCATGGCCTATGACAACAAGATTAAAGAGAATAATGATGTATTTGTTCTGAACAAGATGAAAAATCCATGATCCAAGGTTTCTGGGAAGCAGAAATCAATTTTCTGTAAAACAAGCAACCAACCACACCTTGTTTCATCAGACAGGGTCTTCCTCTGATAGTAGAAAATACCAGTATCAGTATGCTGATGTACATGTAATCAATCTCAATTATGAGGTTCCCTGCGAAACCACACTCCTCTAACCAATGTGTGTAGCACAGCATCAACTTAACCATCAACCAAACAGAAATAAGAGGCTAGCCATTAATTAGCAGCCTCGGTTGCCACAGATCTCCAGGGACAGGGAAGGTATCCCTGAGGGAGTCTCACTTCACCATTAGGTTCTTCCCCAAGCATCCTTTTTTTTTTTGATACCACCAAAAACCCCCAGGGTATTGGGCTACATCAACCTTCAGTTCAGCCATTTCTGGTCAATTCTTATGTGACTAAAAATCACATTTTTAAAGTCTTAATCCACATACATTATTTAATTTACATAACAACAATAAGATTTGTCTGCTTTGATGTGCACTTACCAGACACAGCAGACATGGAGTGGATACAGCCAGAATGTACAACAGCCAGCAGTACAGCAAAAACTGGCTCATCTCTAGGTTGCTGCTTGCTAGATGGCAGAGCAGAAAGTGCAACACAGGAGGTGTCGAGAGACAGCAAGAAGAGACAGAAAGGTATGAGCAGCACATTCCCATCGCCAGAGCATCTGACAGATGATGGCCTACAGAAAGAGAGACAGAAAGTGGGGAGACTCCTGTTGAAACGCACCACAGTGGCAACAACAGTGACTTATGTACTGCTTACTTCTTCTCAGGGCCATCACTGGGTTCCATGATGATGTGGCCCGGTTAAACACACACACACCCCGACACACACCAGTGGCAGCAGTAATGGCTGCATGCTGCTCAAAGTGGATTCAGGGGAGACAGACAACACCACAATAGCCAAGGGCTAGGGTGAGCAGTGCACCCACCTAGCCATGGTGCTGGTCCATGTCCAACTCAAGCTAGGTTTGGAGGGGGCTGGCACCTGTGGTCAGTATGCAAACACGACTATGTGTCAACCATCCTACCCCCATAAACAGTGAGTAATCCAAAAGTCCTTAGGAGCTCTCCTGCACTGCAGTGGGCTACACACCAGGATCCCCTCCTTGAGTAGGGACACCTCTCAAGGTTACTCCTTGAGGTTGAGGGATTCCTTACCACAACAGATTCTTGCTAAGTGATTAATAGCATGCCACGCTTAGAAAACTTTAAGTTATATAAAGGATTGATTGTACACATATAATCCTTTAGACATAACCTGTTGACTGTCTGGGACTAGGATTGGATCCAGCCACACCTGGACTCCAGTCTGAGAGGGAGTTTAGAAAGTGAGTGGGTCCTTTATGAACCTTGGCACTCTACGGGAGGGTCTCCTTGAGTGTCTGGTCTGACCCTGTCCTCTATGCAGTAAATAACCAAGTGTACCCTGCCATTGAATCTTGTCAAGTCACTGCCACATGTACTATCAAATCTGTTAAATCACTGCTTTATATCAATAAATATATTGCTACTTCTCTCTTACAAGTGTATCACTCCATCCGCAACAGGTTCCCATTAGCATCCTCTACTACATAAATAATTACAGCTGTGAATCATCCCTTAGTCAGGTTTCATGAGGTTTATCAGTGAACTGAGCCATCAAGCCCCTGGGGGATTCAGATCACTCTCAAAGATAGTTATTGGAAACAGAAAGCAGTATATAATTAAATTTGTTCTTTTCCATGCAGGACACTAATTCATCAATTGATGTTCATGAACAAGAGCTATTGCACTGGCACACAGACTGAGCTGCGAGTTTTCTCACAGCAGCTTGTGAGAATGCACAGTGTGGTCTTCTCAAGCACAGCCATGTGTAAACCAAGGGCAGGCATTTTTGTTCTGGTGCTCCAGATTAAGCTCCACAGCCTACAGCAGGACCAGAAGTCCTTCAACCTCCACACATCCAGAGCTACCACTAAACCAACAGGAGAGCACAAATATCTTAGAAAATAGCCAACCTACCTTCACTTGTTTATATATAGATTTAAGAGCACCCACTTTAAAATTGTTGGCCTCTTATCAAATCAGTAACTGTTCTTCAGTAGAAGCAGAGACAGATTGCATGAAACATGTTGTGATTTGCAAAGCTCTGTAAATATAACCTAAGTAGTATAAAAAAATGTGCTTATGAAAAAAAAAAAATAGGTAGCCCAAAAAGAAATTAAGGAAAGTATGCACAACAAAACAAGTTAGATAAAAATGCACATGATGCTGCACAATTCAGGACACTGTATAAAATAAATAGAACTTAACCAGTTTATGTAGGATACTAAGAAAAACTCACATTCTGTTACCGACAGATGAAGAGGATTTAATTAGCAGCAGGGGAAGAATGGAGGGAAAACTATCCCCAGTTTGATGAGAAAAAAATATTTTTAGTAATAAGAACATTTAAAACTTTGACGCATGTAAGTTCTCCTCCTTCAAGTCTTTATTCAGCTTCTCACTGATGTAAGGAGGAAGAAAAATCCTCTGGGGCAAGCTATTCTTGTATTGCTCCATGAACATTTCTCAAGTTCTCCCTTCAAAAAGCTGGTCCTGACTATCACTAGAGACAGACTGGAGAGAAAGGGGGACCTTTTCATCTGATGTGACAACTCCTGTATTATAAAATCCTAAAAACAAGGAATCATGAGGCCTAAAAATCTGTGTGTGCTCAAATGTAGGGATACAAATCTAATAGGAAGCATTAACAAAAGTCTTTTTATTGATTTCTGTGGACATTACATGGGACCCTAGAGATTTCAGCAGAGATGAGAACTGTAAAATATATTCACAGTCCTGTCAAAACCCAAAGACTAATAACCCAATGTGAAGTTGCTAAATTGGAGATCCAAAGACATCCATCAAGATTTTATTGAGAGGCACAAACATTTCAAGTGACATCAGGGTAATACAAGCTTGTAACGCAGTTAAAGGGTATGTTTCCTTTTGCTTTTCAAGCCCAGTTAAACACTGTCACCCTCTACAGAAAAGTTACATTGATAGGGGAGAAAACTTAACTCATAACTGAAAAAAATGCATAAATCCACTGGAAGGTGAACCAGACAAACTTCTACACGAGCCCAAGCAACACAGGCTTGCTGAATTCTAGGAAGCATCATGCAGGAGCAGACACCTCCAGCCTGTCTCACCCAGCCCCAGAAGAACCACGTCCTAGGACAACAGGGAAGTCAACAGCTCCAAGTGTACACCCCAGCTGTGGCACAGCTGCACACAGCAGCCCACCTTCTGGCAGCACTGCCTGCCCATGCTGCCACTGCTGGGCTCTCGGAGACCAACAGCAAGGCTGGAGGATGGAGTAATACTGGAAAGCAGTGGGAAACAGGTCTGTAAAAATTCAGATGGCATAAAAAGCAAAACACACAAGAGTGGCTCAAAACAGGTTTTATAGTATGTGCATGAAACAATTTGTTCTACAAAATAACTTTGCTATCCTTTGGTTTTGGGCACCTGGCTTGCAGACCATGCAGGAAGACCCTTTCTAGCAAACAAAGATCAGTAGCCCCACTTTAGTTTTTATTTTCAGTTTACAGTTACAATAAAATTCACTTCATTATATTAGCTTAACATAGGATAAAAAAAAACAAGTGGATGAAGCACTTGAGGCCATGGTTTAACGGTCAAGTGGTTAGGGAGATGCTGGGATAAAGGTTGGACTTGATGATCCTGGAGGTCCTTTCCAACAATGGTGATTCTATGATTCTATGATGTGAACCCCATCCTTGTTTTTATAGCATGGTTCATTAACACTCATGAAATTCATGAAGGAAATCTATTTTCCATCATTAATTTTTCCAAAACTGATTTAACAAACTTTAGCTTACCATCTCAGAAATAAAATCAGAATGATTACACTAAAATACATCTAGAAACTTTCCCAGACATTCCGATTCCTACGGATCTGCCAAACTGCCAATGTAGAGACAGCTAGGTCTGAACTTAACATCCTGTCTGCTTTTCTTCAAGGCATCATTTTTAGTTCATGTTGCATTACACAGATTTCAAAGTGTTAAGCTGACACATGACATGAAATTAAACTCTCAAAACCAGGTGCATTTCAGGAAAAAAAGTAAGTCATTAATTTTAAGGTGCTAGACAAAGTTTTCGTCTACATAAAACTGGACTATAGCATTACTAAGATGACTGACAGGTTTTTGTATATTCTTTAACAATTCCTGTTTACTCTGTATTATCCTCCATAATGGGATGTTTGTTATAAGAATGGTCTGCCTCAACAGAGGTCCGTGGGAAGAAAACAAGGAGGAAAAGACACGAATCACAGAATGTTAGGGGTTGAAAGGGACCTCAGAAGATCATCTAGTCCAATCCCCCTGCCAGAGCAGGAATACCTAGATCAGGTCACACAGGAACACATCCAGGTGGGTTTGAATGTCTCCAGAGAAGGAGACTCCACACCCTCTCTGGGCAGCCTGTGCCAGTGCTCTGTCACCCTCACTCTGTTCTTCCTCACATTTATGTGGAACCTCCTATGTTCCAGCTTGCACCCATTGCCCCTTGTCCTATCATTGGATGTCACTGAGAAGAGCCTGGCTCCATCCTCATGACACTCACCCTTTACATATTTATAGACATTAATGAGGTCACCCCTCAGTCTCCCCTTCTCCAAGCTAAAGAGACCCAGCTCCCTCAGCCTTTCCTCATAAGGGAGATGTTCCACTCCATCATCTTTGTGGCTCTGTGCTGGGCTCTCTCCAGCAGTTCCCTGTCCTTCTTGAACTGTGGGGCCCAGAACTGGACACAGTATTCCAGATGTGGCCTCACCAGGGCAGAGTAGAGGGGGAGGAGAACCTCTCTCGACCTACTAACCACCCCCCTTCTAATACACCCCAGGATGCCATTGGCCTTCTTGGCCACAAGGGCACATTGCTGGCTCATGGTCACCCTGCTGTCCACCAGGACCCCCAGGTCCCTTTCCCCTACCCTGCTCTCCAGCAGGTCAGTCCCCAACTTACACTGCCACATGGGGTTGTTCTTCCCCGGATGCAAGACTCTACACTTGCCCTTGTTATATTTCATTCAATTTCTCCCCTCCCAACTCTCCAGCCTGTCCAGGTCTCTCTGAATGGCAGCACAGCCTTCTGGTGTGTCAGCCACTCCTCCCAGTTTCGTGTCATCAGCAAACTTGCTGACAGTGCACTCTATTTCCTTATCCAAGTCATTGATAAATATATTGTTTAGGATAAGCCACTCCTTAACAAACAGGTTAATTTTTAAAGATTAATACCAGGGCCACAATTTAAAAAAAAAAAAAAAAAAAAAAAAAATTAGCTTACCTTTCTGAGTTGGAGTAAAGCCCAGAAACAGGAACACAGAAGATTCATTGCCGAGCTTTAAAGGACGTCTCATCATCAAGAGAAAGTTGGCAGTGATGTGAGGGAAGATGAAACTGGCACAGAAATGTAGTGTGTCTAAGAACCCGAGTTTGCAAGTTATCATCACGCAAGGTTTCAGATACAAAAACATATTATGTTGCTCATAATTCTTAAAAGGTAATCAAAACTCCACAGTACCTTGCATTTATGACTTTTGAGAGGATCAGATATTCTCTAATAGTCAATTTTTTTTCAAAATATATAAGCAGGAGAGGTCAGATTTGGCTGAACTCCTTCACTCACACCAAGAGTGTGTGAATTATAAAATTTTATCCCTAGAGAAAAAGGCACAAGGACTAGGCTTAAAAAGCAAACTCCAGGCCAGAGGAAAAAGGGGAGGGAAATGTAGGCTTGCCTGCAACACTGCAACAAACAGCAGATCAAAAGTCTGAAGTTAACTTACCAAGACTCTCAGAACTGATTTTTAGCCACACCAGGAGCAGAGTCAGCAGCAATGAATCCTCTTTCTGCACAGGGAAGACAGGCAGGTTTTCAGAAACTGTTTCAGGCTTTTATGGAGATTAACAGAATATTTTCTTTTCCACCAAAATTCACAAAATGGGACCAGGTGGCAATGCTCCCTTTCCTGAAAACAGGCAAAGTTAAAGGGAGGTTTTACAGACACAGTTGTAGTTCTTCCACATTTAAACTACTTCACATATAGCAGATCACAGCAGCTCTTGCTTTCCTGTGAAATATCACACCAGATAACAGGACTGCGTGTGTCAGTAGTTCCCTCCAGTTTCCAGGACTGCTTGAACTATTAAAGTTTCAGTGCTGGCATAAACACTCTCTTAAAATACTTTTGCCACTCACATGTAGAACATCAGATTCCCCCAAGGAACCCAACTACAGCTCTCTGTGTACCTTAAGCCAAGTTCCCAGCAATGAGATGCTCACTTAAAACATCAAAAATAAATTTTGATCAGGAAACAAAATGCTGGTTATGTTTCAGCTTTGTTTTTGAGTTAGAGAAACTGGTTCAGCAGCAGCACTTCTATCACGGAGGAAGTATGCCACAGTACTACTGTCAGAAGCCTTTCAAAAGAAGTTGAGTGCCTCCTGAAGTCCCTGCCAGCCCTTCTGTCAGATTAGGGTGAATGAATTTTGAAGCTAGTTCAGTATTTGGATTTCTCAATTGGCTCAGTCACAGATCTCAATACACTCATTCTTACCTGGACAAATGCCTACGTTTAGCCAGTGCTCAGGGCTAAGCTGTAGCAGTCAGTCTACCACCCGATGCTTCCTCCCCAGCTGAGAAGGAGAATCAGGGGAAAAAGGCAGAAGGCCCGTGAGTTGAAGCAGAAAACAGATTTAATAGAATAACAAAACTGATACAACAATCAACATTAAGTATAGAGGGTTCTACTCAGCCCAGTCCTTGATGTTGACAGCAGGAACAGAAGACCACAAGAGAGGAGCCCCCAAGAAAAGGAGCAACCCCACCCTCCCTGAGCTCCCTTCTTTTATAACGAGTAGATGAGGTGGTGTGGGATATACCTGTGAGTCAGTGCCTTGACTGGATCTCCCAGTTGACTGGGGGCTGCTCATGGCTGCCTGCATGGCTGGGCCATGGGGCTGTGCCTGGGGAACCAGGACAAGAAATAACAAGCTTGGGTCTCAGGTGTAAACTGAAACCAAGTCTACTCAATATTATGTAAAACCAGATTAAGTACGGTCAGAATGAAACCATTAACATCCGCAATACAGGCAAAAAGCAAAAACAAAATAAAGATACTTATTGTCTGTAAAAAAAAAAAAAATTATAAGGAAAAAGGTAAATAATTCTTTCCTTAAAAAAAAAACAACACTAAGATCTCCTGCTTTGTTGTATCATATAGACAGCTGTACCATTTTATAAAATAGATTTTCATGATGATCACAAAAGCCTGACAACAACTCTCTATTTTAGACAGGAATAACAGTTCTTTTGTTCTGGTTGCTCTTCAGCTGATGCCTTTCAAGTAGACAACAATCCCTTTCAGCTTCCAGAGGCAGCCAAAAGAGATTACCTGTATTTCATCTCTTAATCAAAGCTGTCCTATTTGTAGTATGATCTATATTTGAATCTTATTTCCCTATGTAAAGATACTTCATATGCATTTAGCTTTACACATTGTCTACTACTAAAAACCAAATATAGCAAAACCATATTCTGTTTCCTTGAAAGTCAACGCAGTTCTTTTGCTTTGATTTCAGAGATAACAGCATTGGCTCCTGAATGCAGAGGGGAGGTATTAGGAACAAACACCACACTGTGGCTCACTAAGGCACAAGCCACAAACCACTCTGACAAACCTGCAGAAAGGCTCTAGGAAGAGTTTCAGAAATGAACAAAAAACACCCCACCCCAAACCAACCAAAAACCAGTGCACCCCATCAGCAGACTCCCGTTAGAGAAGGAACAAACACTGCTGTCCTGCACTTCACTCAATCCATGTGTGACCTGGTGCCAATGGCTGGGATAGTCCTTGCATCCATCACAGCCTGCCAGTTCCAGCAACTCTTCATCTCCCCTGCATTCCCTGGTGTGAATGTGTAAGGGGTGTCACTGACCTGCTTCTCCAATCATCACATTTTTTCAAATGGCATCCTTTGGCATACTGACTAGTACAGCCAAGCATTTCTCTCAGCTTTCTAGCACATAATATAAAAGAGAACCCATTTCTGTTTCTCTACTCGCTGCAGACATAACAATTTTATGTTTTTGTAAATACACTGTGTACAAACACATTTGGATGGTTATCCTCAAGGATTGTCTTGGGATGCAGATAAACTAGAAGTAAGTGAGGTTGGACCATTGCTCACTATAACACTGTGTTTGACTATGAACATGCTTTTTCCTCTATAACCACATAAATTCTTGCCAATCAAGAGGGATTACTCATTTAAACCCAGAAGCACTTACACAGGCTTTAGAACTAAGGGTGAATTCAAACATTTCTTTCTCTCCACTTCAGATTTTGCTGACATCTTTCAGCTGAAGAGAAACAAGTGGCAAACACTATGTGGCAAAAAAACAAACCATATATGAGCTATTCATCAAGCAAATATTTTTTAGTTCAGTGCCGTATCTACAGCTCAGCAGATCAAATCTAAGCAGCCCTGGCAGTGTTCCCCACTATTCCACACAGAAGTTTTTATACCACCACAGTAATTCCAGTCATGAGGAAAGCCATGCTAAGCAGGTGGCTAATCAGCAAACTCTATGAAATGATTTGGCAATTTCTACATAGTTCTTGGAGGATAACCATACATGTCACACAAGCTGCCAGTGTGGCTGAGTACCCAGTTGGCAGGCTGCTGGTATTCCAAGTAAGGAATGAGTAGATGAAGACGCGAGAGAAATCTTAAACACCGACTGCCTGTCACTTTTTACAGGAAATAACAGGGACACAAGGCAAGAGAACCCAGTCCTCAGGAGATTTTACTCACACAGTAACTGTGTGCTCAATTTGCTGCAGCAGCTTAAAATATGGGGAAGAAAAAGAGTGGTCAGAGTAACTACCTCTTGCCAGAGCAGCAGTGAAGCCCAAACCATCTCTGTGTACTTCACTTACCCACTGCTCAAGCTCAGAAACTCAGTTCTGCCTGGCTGGCTTTAAGTGGTAAGTCCAACTGTTGGCACTAGCACTGACAGTTCCTATACCTTGCCCTCCTTTTACCTAGGAAACAAACCACACAGGAACAATGAGGTGGTGAAAATGTAGCTGGATTTCAGTCTTCATCATCTCTGCTGGGCACTTGGAAAATCACCTCATAGTTAATGAAGTCAAACACACAGCTGGCTGCCCTCAGCAAGAAGGCAAAGAATCATCTTGATCTGATCACATAAATATTCAACAAACAAACATTTTTTGACTTTCTGCAGAGTGCTCATTACACACATCAACTTCTAGTCTGATTGCTTCAACCACTGTGCTTTTCCTCTTTGTATAATTTATATCACGACACAAGCATTTCAGCACATAAATTAAGTTACCTCCAAACAGACAGAGATAAATATGCTAAAAAGCTTTTAGCAGGTGTAGGTTGTTGTAAATGCAATGAATGATGCCATCATTGTGCTACAAAGCAAACTTAAAATGAAAAACAGAAGTTAAAAAAATCCCTCATTTTAGACATATTTAAGCAGAAGCTGAAATGCATGCTCAAAATAAACTGGGATTAAAAGTTTATCACTTTCTAGTGAGCAATTTTTTGCTTAATATTATGGTTTTGCTTTGAAAAAGTCCATTTTGAGAGGTATTTGGTTGTAGGATTAATTGCTTTTTCATAGCAGCTCCACCTTATTTCAAGTGATTCTTTTGTGTTTCACATCAGTGCGACCCAAGTGACTCAGTGCCAGTTGTACCCTGCAGCACATCTCTGCTGCTCTCCCACCAACTGCTTTGCTATCTCTCTGAATATATATCAGTTTATATATGATGTCCTAACATTTTAAGAAGAACTTTGTTTGCAGAAGCAATTTATTATTAGAAGATATACTTGAAGTTCAAACCTGTAGCACTCTTTGTCAGTCATCATCTTAGATATGTAGACACTCCTGAAGGAAGCTGTGTCAGAGTGTGACCAAGGCAGTCCTCCTGTGGTGGCATTCTGTGTGACAGCATCACCTATTCGAGAGAGCAGAGCAGCCATTGATTTCCTGTTTGCCTCCTGCCAAGCAGAGTGTCCTGGTTCCCCAGGCACAGCCCCATGGCCCAGCCATGCAGGCAGCCATGAGCAGCCCCCAGTCAGCTGGGAATTCCACTCAAGGCACTGACTCACAGCTGTATCCCACACCACCTCATGCTCATTGTAAAAGGAGGGAGCTCACTAAGCTCCTTCTCCTCTCCCTGAGGCTCCTCCCTTGTGGTCTTCTGCTCCTGCTGTCAACATCAAGAACTGGGCTGAGTAGAAGCTTCCATGCTTTATGTTGATTGCTGTATCAGTTTTGTTATTCTATTAAATCTGTTTCTACTAAACTCACAGGCCTTCTGCCTTTTTTTCCCCAGTTCTCCCTCTCAACTGGGGAGGGAGCACTGGGTCGTAGACTGACTGCTACAGTTTAGCCCTGAGTATTGGCCAAATGTTAACACACAGGGCTTGCAATTCCTTTCCAAAGACTTGGCAAGGCAGGAGTTACTCACAGAAGTAAGACTCAATATTCCTCACTTGTCCTGAATTAATATATGGAGCAGAGTATGGGAAAAAATGGGAGAATTAAGACATCACTCTTAACTTACTTTTTTATGGAAAAGCTTCAGTGTGCACCTGAGACAAGAAACTGTAATTCATCCAAACGTAAAAGTTGTCACCTAGGAGCCACAAGCTTTATTTATCTTTCACTACATTCCCAGGCTCAAGTTCTCCAGGATAAAGAAAAACTGGTAATATTTCTCAGAGAAAACAAGTTTTAAGTAAATATACAAGCAGCTCAGAACAACGAGCAGAGCTTTCAGTTTGGCTTTGTAAGTGCCATCAGAAGACAAATTCCTTTCCCATTTCCAAGTGAAGACTTTAGTTAATCATTTCTCTGAAACCCATTTTCCCAACATAAAACACTGCCCTGCTACTGAGGTTTCTGCCGAGCAGCTGCTCAGAATGTCAGACTTGCCACCAAAACTAAAAGCTACCAGAGGGAAGACCTTGGCACCATAGCTATTCTTCTCTGACCTTGGCCAGTAGCATGACAACAGAGTCACAGTTCAGGATGAGAACATTCTTCACTGACAGCCAATCAGATATATATGCTATTTCACTTCAAGGGTTTATGTTTTTTTGAAAAACTGCAGCCTTTCAAGACTTTTGCTACCTACAAGTTGAATGTAATGCGAGACAGGACAAGGGGCACCAGGGCACCACAAAGCCTGTTTGTGAAAGGCTTCAGTGAAGTCACAGCAATAGAACTGGTCAAAAAAATGAAAGCAGTCACAAACAACTTTTCCATCCTTTTTGCTAAGGCTTACAGGCAGGTACATGTTTTGATTTCTTAAGTGTGTTGGGCAGATCTCTATAAATCCCAGAACACTCAACTTGTTCACTGGCATCAGCTGTTCTGACCAAACTTGTCTTGCTCTTCTACGGATTAGCCTACAGGCAGAAAATTGCTTTCCTAGAGAAATGAAAATAAGCAAATTAAATCCAAACATAACAGCCTTCCTAACCCCAAAACTGGTCAAAATAATTAGCCAAGTTCATACATCTCATTGCCTTGTGTTTTTTACCTCTAACACATCTAGCTACTATCAGTCCAGATGCACATAAGCCCTTGGCATGCAAGGAATCTTAAAATTCTCAGCACTGTTCACTTTTATGCTTCTAGAGTCCAAGCTAATGAATATTCACCATTCCCACCTGCAGAACATCAACTTTGCCTTCTTCTGCTATTATGAATATAGCACTAGCACAGCAATTGGGGTTCTTCACACCACAGAGAAAGATTACAGAAGCAATCAGTGAGGTCTGGCACAGATTCATCCTCTGGGAAACGTCCATGTCTCAGATGTGACTAAGTCCTAACCCTCTAAAGATGCAGCATATTCCTCAGAACACACAGTGACATCATTTTGTGTGCCTTGTCACAAAACCCCAGAGACACAAGGAGAATCAACCTCTGCCTTAGGTGCCTTGGTCATCAGCTTTGCCCTTTCATGCATCATGAAACCCTGTCTGGGACCAGCAATGTCTCAACACAGCAGGACTGAAGGGCAGCAGAGAGGAGTGTGTGGGGAATCACTCATGTCACAAAGCATATCCATGGCAAGTCATCTCCCAAAAGCACGCAAAGCTCGGATCCCAGTTTCTCATTCAATGTGCAGAGTTCATTTGGGGGCAGAGCATTAACTTAAGAGACAGTTTAAAAAAAATACATCAGCATGACTGAAAGCAGTATGCATTTAAAGTCTATGATACTATTATTTTAGAGCAAATCCTCCTTCAGAGATGACTTCAAAAGACTAAACTGAAAAATATCACAGGAAGTAATTAATATGCTAATAGTCATTCAAAAATGCAATGGGATTCTTTCCACACAAGGGAATTGGTTTGATTTCCCTTTCTAGATGCAGAAGTAATACATTGTTACGAACACAGATAAGACTAATTTTAGAACATATGGACTCTGCCATGTGGTTGTTTACTTAGACGGTGTGCTCTAATTTGTCTTGGCACGTTCTAGTGTTTAGGGTGTCTTTCAGAACAAGGAAGAGATGTATGGACACATCGTGGGCCAAGATAGAATATAATTAGAAAGCAAAAGCTTTACAAGATCCTTCTTTATTATATCCTCAACACAGCACACATTATGTAGCTCTGTACCCTAAAATAGAACGCTCAACATATACTAAAAGACACACCAAGAATTAAAATAGCATCATGAATGGTCCTCCATATGTGTTTCCAGTGAGAAGCACCATGCAAAGGCAAGTCAGCTACAAAGAAACCAAACGAGTGCATATTTTTCATATATAAATTCTGTCTTATCTGTTCAGAAAAAAAAACGTTAAATAGATCCCTTAGGAGCCCCCAACAGCATCTTGCTCATGAAAAAATAATCAAATGCATGCTAAGAATAGCATTTATAAAACTGTTTATTCACTAAATATAGGTATATAGACTATTTTACTCAAAGACTCCCCTAGAAAATGAGTTAAGACTTAGGCATAATAGAGCCAAACCAGTCAAGATGAAGGCCTGCAGAATGCAGATCATCTGGGATCACAGTAGCTGTGGAGGAAGAAAGGGAGGGCAAATACCTGAAAGAAAATATTCAGGTTTGACATTAGGAGATGCTCTGCAGAAAATTTAAAAAAGGTTTTCTAAACAAACCTCGAGCACTGTGCCCAGTTCTGGGCCCCACAGGATAAGGAGGACATTGAGGTGCTGGAGTGAGCCCAGAGAAGGGCAGCGAGGCTGGTGAGAGGCCTGGGAAACAGGGCTTATGGAGACTGGCTGAGGGACCTGGGGTTGTTTAGTCTGGAGGAGACTGAGAGGAGACCTCATTGCTCTCTACAAATACCTCAAAGGAGGTTGTAGTGAGGCTGGTGTTGGTCTCTTCTCCCAAATTACTAATGATAGGACAAGAGGAAATGGCCTCAAGTTGCATCAAGGGAAGTTTAGATTGGATATTAGGAAGAAGTTCTTTACTGAGAGGGTGGTTGGGCACTGGCACAGGCTGCCCAGGGAGGTAGTAGAGTCATCGTCCCTGGAGGTGTTTAAAAAACGAGTGGATGAAGCACTTGAGGCCATGGTCTAGTGGTTAGGGAGATGCTGGGATAAAGGTTGGACTTGATGATCCTGGAGGTCCTTTCCAACCATAGTGATTCTATGATTACTGTCTTGCTATGCCAAGACCTAAGGGCACATTCATACACTTCTATTAAAGGCATTTGCTTCACTTTTTACTCAATTCGGCAGCTGAAGAAAGCACACCAACACTCAATCCACCACTGCAAGTTCTGCAGCAACAGAAGGAATTGCTCAAGACTCCAACTCACAGATATGCAGCATAGGGGCCAGTTGAGAAGCATCATCGCTCAGTTCATTGTATGGGAGCTTTCCACTTCTTCAGGACTGCAGACTTCTACAGACAAATAACTGTCGGTGCCAGGCACTTCTCTGCTGCACCAGCGCTGGCCTCAGCCAGCAGTTTCTGGCTTCACTGCAAAACATGGAAGTTTAACTTAAACTGGCTTTGCCTTAAATGAGTGCTGAATGGGAGACTCAAGTAGTATGTAAGAGTACCCCAAGGGCAGTGAGAAAATCTGTGTCCCTATTAGCTGTGTCTGCCACCAGAACAGCGCACCAGAGCACAGTTCAAGGTACAAGAAGAAATGCAAGAGACTTCAAAAAAAGTAACAGCAGCAAGATGGATATTGGGCCAAAAATGGCACAGCAGTATTTCAAGTAATGAAAAGATAGCTGCCACTAGGAAGAAACCCTGCCACCCAGATTCAGCAGAACTGTCAGTGCAGCTGACACCTATACATGATATCTTCAAGTACTGTTTCCTGAGGTCATAATAAAAATTCAGATCAGGATTCCAGTAAACCTATAATTAAAAGCATGAGCTACACACAACCCTGAGAACTGAAGAAACAAAAATACCCTGAACTTTCTGCAGCTCCAAGGGAGCATACCCCAAACCATGGCAGGATCACAGAGTCACAGAATAGTTTTAGCTGGAAGAGACCTTCAAGATCATCAAGTCCAACCTTGCTCCTAGCCCTATCAACACCATTAAACCATGTCCCTAAGCACAACATCTACCTGTCTCAAACACTTCCAGGGATGGTGACTCCACCACCTCCCTGGGCAGGCTGTTCCAATGCCTGACTGCCCTTTCAGTAAAGAAATTCTTCCTAATATCCAGCCTGAAACTCCACTGGTTCAACTTCAGGCCCTTAATGCTGCATTAAAAATGACTGTTCAGACAGGCAGCAAAGCACAGACCTCTGTTCTAGGAGAGATGTCCCTCAGAGGTACAAACCTCCAAAAAATTGTTGCATACTGAATTCTTCCTCACATTTCTACTTTTTTAATGTAATACTTCATTACTGTTTCATAACATTTTAGCACATGACAGAACATAGTTACCTTAGTCTCAAAGCTGTCCAAGAAGTAATATCACTACAAGCAAAGACTATGTAGTATCATCCATCAGTTACATAAACATACTCTGTGTTTAAGATGAATCCAGGACCACGTTGGTCCTATTAGTCTATATTAGTATAGATCATATATATATGATTGTATATGGTTTTATTATTACAGCTCACAGATAGGATGAGCAATGGTCTAGTGGTTAGGGAGATGATGGGATAAAGGTTGGACTTCTTGATGATCCTGGAGGTCCTTTCCAACCATGGTGATTCTATGATTATAGAAAATAAGATAAATTCCTGATATTGCTAGACTAACAGGAATATTGTTTAGATAACTGCTACAACATGGAATTTGTATAAAATTATGAAACCACGAAAAAAATGAGCAACAGAAGTGGCATCTTCTGTGCAGGGAGGAGTCGGATGGAACTGTAATTTATCTGCCTTCCCAAAGAGGAAGGTAATCGTGGTAATGAAAATCAGGATATCAAAGTGTGTTTGCATATCAAAAGATAACTCAGCCCCAGATAAACAATGTTTCATTTGCATTCTTACAAATTCCCAGAATTAATCAAGGCACAATACAAAATTTTCCTAACTTAATTAGCACGAACAAAAGGGAAGTGGAATTCCCTACATACTGCTCAGAAGACTCATTAGTGCTCAATAGCATCCTGATAATGCTCAAGTGCAATTAGAGAGGGGTACTAGAGCAGAATATATTTTGAAAAACAGAGCCACAGAGGCAGAGGACTGACACACTGCCAAGAGACACAGCAGAGAAACAGTGTGAGGTAACAGCTTAATACCAGGCATGTTCTCTGCAGAACTGCTGCTTTCATTTCATGCTCTTTTTTCTTCTGTAAATTTATTCCAGTTTTGTAAAACCTTCCCTAGAATAAAAAATACTGCTCTGATTTTTAAAGTGTCAGCAAGAGGAACTCCCACATACTTTCACTTCTTTGAAATTAGTCCTAACCATAAGGCAATGTAAGGATATCCTGTCTGAAACTTGAGATAAGTTGGGAAAGTCATCAATGAGTTAAAGTGCATCTCCCTAAAAGGGTCACTTGGAGAACTGGTATCATCCAGTGCCAACTCTAAGGCTTCACTATGAGATCTCTCATAACAGAAGGATAAATAGCCTGTAACAACAGTGAAAGCTTCACCATCAAAAGTAGGACAAAAAGTTTAAACAAGAAAATCATTTATCTGTAAAAAGCTTCCAAAAATCCATGACTGAGCAACTGTGAAAGAAAAAAAGAGCATCACCAATTCAAAATCCCTTCCTCAGAAGATTCTTCCTTGCATAAAAAGTGTGTGAAGTACCAACATGATAAGAAACCTGACTTAAAAGTACACAACAGGGAAGCTATAGGACATTTTCAGGAATGAAGAATTTGCCCAGTTATTTATAGTGGACAAAGGACTTTGGATTTTTCATATTTGGGTTAGGATTATGTGATGTAGTTAATTTAAAACATTTGCAAACCATTGAGAATGTTGATAGGTTCAGCCTCCAATTCTTCAACAAAATATTCCATATCTATTCCATCATTTCCACCAAAGAAGAAGCAGAAATACCTCTTGGATTAAACAAAAAAAAATTGTTAGAGCCTTAAAAGCAGGAGAGTTCTTACTACTTTACTTTTGTTTTCATTGCTGGTTTTGCAAGCAATGGGAAGCAGTATTTCACCAACTTGACGAGCATTCTATCCAATATAATCACAAAGATTTGCACCATGCACCTATTCTTTATTTAAATAGGTAGCAACTAATCTTAGTTTTTATCATTTAAATCCATGTTATAACTTAGTAGAGGTGTTTTCTCTATGTCCTAATGCTACAGGCTTGGGGAGGAGTGGCTAGAAAGCTGCCAGGTAGAGAGGGAGCTGGGGGTGTTGACTGACAGCTGGCTGAACATGAGCCAGCAGTGTGCCCAAGTGGCCAAGGCCAAAGGTATCCTGGCACGATATATGATATGATATATGGCATTTCTCTTTCACTATGTATTTTTTTTCCTTATAAATTTGCAATGCAATTATGTTGGTCAGGTTACACCACCTGCACATTTGTTTAGTTCTTATAAAGTAAGCTTGTTTGGGATGACTAAAGCAACACGTCGATGATATTTTTTAATATTCAAGATATATCACAATATCTGAAAATAAATTAGGATGCTGGCAGAGATACTGAATTTAGTCTTCTCTGGCAAAGGATGTTTTCTATTCTGCCTATAAATCCTGTAGGAATTAGAAGCTATCTATGGCACAGCCCAACTTCTGAAACAAACTGCAGAAAACTGGAAGTTCATTTCATCTTTCATTAAACTTCATTGAAAAAAAGCATATCAATTCCTGATATAACATTTTGACAAAGCTGACGCTCCTACAGAAACTAAACTGACTTTTAAATTCAGCAGAGTGGGATAATTCTATCAGCACTTGCATTCCATAAATCTTTTCTTGTTAACCAGTTCCCTAGCCAGTCAGGGTAATTTTACATTTTACAGAAATTAAAAGAGGGAAGGGACTAGATCTCATCTCCCATTGAAGTACAGATAACTAATTATCACTAAAGCTAATTCTATTATAACTTGCCTGCTATATTTTTATATAAGACCATGACTTAGGTGCATAAGCACCATTAAAGAGAAATATTTCAGAAAAAAAAACACTGTTAGAGAGATCCTAATACTGAAACCCAGCCACCTTCGGGGCAAAAATGGGTAATTAACACGCCAGTAACACTGCACAATAATTTTAGCAGAAAGTGAAGCAACAGTGTCGTGGTTCCCCAGGCCAGCCATGTATGCAGGCCATGAGCAGCCCCCAGTCAGCTGGGAGCTCCACTCAAGGCACTGACTCACAGGCGTATCCCACACCACCTCAGCATGTCCATTTTACAAGGAGGGAGCTTACTGAGGGTAGAGTTCCTCCTCTTCCTGGGGATTTTTCCTCCTTGTCTTCTGTTCCTGCTGTTGACATCAAGGACAAGGCTGAGTAGAACCTTCCATACTTTATGTTAGTTGTATTAGTTTTCTTATTTCATTAAATCTGTTTCTACTTCAACTCACGGGGCTTCTTCCTTTTTTCCTGATTCTCCTTCTCAGCTTGGGAGGGGTCATCAGGTGGTAGAACAACTGCTGCAGTTCTGCAGTAGAATGATTGGTAAGATGCTGGAGCAGAGGGCATTCCTGAGGAGCAAGTGTGAAGGAAGAAAAAGCAACAGAAATTTGAGCTTGCCAAGACAGAAAGAATCATATTCACAGCTTGGGAACAGAGCAAAAGGTTCAGTCTAAAACCTACATTAATTCAGTCATTATTCAAAGTATCCTGTATTGAGCCATGGGATGACCAGTGCATCACAGAGACAACAGTGCTTTGCAGCACATTAAATACTGTGCAAACAGCGTAAATATTGGGTCATAACTTGACAAAGCCACTAACTAGCTTTTCAGCAATAATGGCTCCAAGCTATTTAGCTAGATTTGCTAACATAAACACAATCAAGACAAAACCCTATGAAGTAATTTAGTCTCCTTCTTTATCAAGTTTATCCTTGCCAATTGCAACAAATCCTAATTACTTCAGCTAAGCCATTTTAACTCAACACAACCCTGGCCTGCTGGGTTACTAAAAGAAAAAGTAAATTATCTGTCTGTGTGTAAGGGAAATAATATTTTTTTAGGACAGCCAAGCAGTTTTGTTGTGGATATTCAGTATTTTTCTGCAGTGCATTGACAGGCATTTATTTGCTTTAAAAGTACACCCCAAAAATAGAAGATGGGTCAGAAAACTATGAACACACCAATGTGAAAAGAGAGAAACTGGAACTCGATCCTTCTGATGACAAAGGATGTTAAGACAGCAAAGAAAACACAAAAACCCATTGAGTATGGTGGAATGGGAAAGCTAATGGTGCCAAATGAAATGTGTGAGTTCAAACATAGGTAACCAATACAGGAAAGAAAAGCAAACCAATAAGATATCAATAGCCAATACGGTTAGAGAAAATGAAACTGGTGCACTTAAGGGAAATAAAGCATTTTAAAATACAGTGAGAATAAAAGGAATCTCAAATCAGACACAGCATATTGCTAAATGCAGTTGATAAAATCCTAACCAGGGATATCTGGTGTACTTTTCCTTAGCCTATATTTGTGAACTGTTTTTTTTGTTTTTTATAAAAAGACACGTGTATCCTGCCTATCACACACATACCACAGAGATGACTGTCTGGCACAGAAGGAAGAACCCACTTAGACTATGCATTTTCAAATCAATGCAACCAAAAGATTTGCATCTATGAATCTCTAAAGCACCACTTAGATGAAGAGAGAAACCTTCTAAACCCCCATGTTTAATAAATCCTATAAACTATAACTTTCACAAGTCTTGAAGGACTCCCTGGGTAGAGGTAAAAATGGCACGATGGACACCCAGGGAGTTACAGTCTGGATAACATCATATTACTCCCACAGAACAGTTACTGTGAAAAACAAAAAATAAAAATAAAAAAATAAAATTAGAAGCTAAAATGCAATTAATGACAGTCAATCCGGTTTCATAGTCTTTCTACACCTTTCTAAGGCTTCTCAAACAAACCTGTAAGCTGTAACAGCTGACAAGATTACTCATCTGGTAGATCAAGGTGGCTATTTTGACATACTATATTTTAATTTCTTCAAGTTGTTAGATTTAATGCTATATAATGCAAGTTTTTTGGGGTTTGTTTTGGTTTTTTTCAACAAAGACACTGAGCAGTACTAAAAGGGTACACAGAATAGATTTGAAAATGACTAGGTATCAGGTCTGTAATTGCACTGGTAATGGGAAAACTTCAGTTAATGTGAACACCACTGGTGGTTGTCCCAGAGATCAGTGCTTGATCAAATGCTGTTCAACACTTACGAGTGATATAAAACCTTTGCTGATAAAGTTGGCAGCTAACAAAAGGTTTGGTAGGGTAACAAATGAAGACAGATCACTGACACAGGACCATCTGAATTGCCTACTGAATAGTCACAATCCAACCAAATCTGTTTTAACACAGCCAAGCACCAGGCAATGGTGGTAGGATTGCAGCACACAGACACAGTGACTGGCTCTGCCTGACCTCAGGGTAAGTCTCGAGCACCCTTCATAAAATGGAAAATAATCATTAAAAGCTGGGTGATGACAGCGATTATGCACACAGCACTGATAAAATGTTGCTAGAAAACCACATCCATTCAAACAATGAGTTACACAAAGGACAGAGGAACACAGGAATGAGTTCAAAGGACAGATATAAAAATTACCCAGAAAAGCAAATTTAATGGTGAGGGGCAAGAAAGCTTAAGAGATGTAAAAAGTATATGTGATTAACCTATGATCATTTCACAATGGAGTGTATATAACGGTGTGGTACTTCTGATGCAAATAACAACAAAATCCAATGGCTTAAAGTTTAAGCTTGCAAAATTCAGCCTTGAAGTTCAGATTGAATTTGCTAACACAGAAGGTGAACAGCAGCATAAACAAACAGGCAATGCAGTGGAGGAAACTGTACCAGTTCAGACCTCTGGGGCAATCAGTTCATTCGAATTCATCTTCACAGATGGGTGTGCAGGAAGCACACTGGTGTGTGAGCTGGGGAATCCTGAACACAGGCTGTGAATGTAAGGAAGACACCCAATGCCAGGAGACAGAGGATGGACAGTAGACAAGTCTCTGCACTACAGTTCTACACTCCTCATTTTGTAAAATCTTGCCCCTACTGATATTTCCAGTAGCAAGGTTAGGAATCACTATTACAGACCTGGAACAAAGATATTTGGGTAGTTTTATGTTACTCTAAAAAAATCACAGCTGAGAGAGATAAGCACAATAACATCTGATCCCTCAAAAAAAAAAATCTTTGAGCAATTACCTGACCGCACACATGAATTGCTGCAGAAATGCTGCCACCCAGCTGCAGAAAAGCACAGGGAGAGCCTCAGCTCCCAACACAACTCACTTACGTGGGAAGTGCCATTCCCTGCTTGCTGGAGCACTTCCCCTTCCCCTGCCTCTTTTCGGTTTCCAGATGTGTTCTGCTGTGTTCTCCATGTTATCTCCTTGTGCTTCAGTGGATACTGAAAGAAATCCTGTGAAGCCTAATTTGGAGTTAAAGATCACACACAGCAGTGACCATACAGCCAAGTCCTGTAACATATGACAAAATCTGTAGCCCAGCTGAGTGAGTGACCAAAACCAGGTTTTCTGGCTGTGTGTATCATCAGACAGCACCAGATTACATCCCTGAAGGAAGATCTCCACATCCAGCATTAACTCTGGCCCTCCTGAGACCAATTCTCCAAGGCAGCGAGGAGGGATGGTAGTTATCTTGTGGGCACGTTAATTCATCCCAAAATCCCCTCCCAGTGAACATGCCTGTGGTTATTGTGACATCTGTGTGACCATTCAGATGACTTGGATGAGCTGTAGTGGGGCAGAGCCCAGGCCCAGCACAAAAACACAGGAACATGAAGATGACAGGACATGTGTTTCCTCACCAAGCTCCTTTCCCAATTTCCCTGCAGGACAACAAAGCACAGTTGATGATGCATCACTCAGCTGGCTACACAGCAAATTCTGCCTAAAAAGTCTATGTTTAAGAATTGCCACTAGGTTAAAATAGTGAAATGCCTCTCTTTTGGAAGTTTTTGAAAACAAATTCAAAGCATTTTGGAAGTTATTGATTAGATAAGGAGGTAATTTCTGAACAAAATGAATAACTCTGAGGTGATTGTGAACACCTGAGTAGTCATTGGAGACTCAAATGTTTTCCTTCCACATGATTCCTAGATAATTTAGCAAACAAATAACTAAGTCTCCATCTAGCACATTTAAATACTAAATAGGAATTATTGTATTCAAATCTGGCACTTAAGTTTTTTTGTACTCTTGACTCATTTAAAATAAAGGTCAGAAGTCAACAAATGAACAGGGAATCCAGAATTTTAAGTTACTTTGCACTGCTGAGTAAATCCTTAAGATGCAATTATCAGTTCTTCCACAAATCCAGTGCTAAGAGCAGACAGACAATAAGTAGCTCCTGAGCAAAGCAAACTAGTATAATGTTAACAAAATTATTGCTCTAGATTTTCCATATTATTTGCAAGATTAATAATCAGTTTTCACTTTCAATACACAATGCAGAAATCATTTTTAAAAACATACAACAACAACATAGATTTGCAATTTTTTTTTAAAAAAATGGAAAGGCACAGTAGGAATATATACTATCTTTAAGAGCAAAGGCTTATTTTTTGCCTTAACTGTCCAGTTAAAATCCCAGAACTGCTAAGGCACCAGAGCCATTATCACCAACAGTGGCTCACGACTGCAGCGAAAATCATCATCACAGCCTGATAATATGTGTGCACACACACATACACACACGTGGAGTTGTGTCCTATATTCAGTAGAAGACAACACACACCAGGGAAAAAACTACAGGTAAATGCTGGAGGAAGAGCAACTGCACTATCATGTAAGCAGAGCTGAAAATCCTGCACAGCTCAGCACTGGGACCAGGTCATCTCTGCATCACAACTCCAAAGATGAAGGCAGAGGAAAGTACAGAAGTGTTAAGGTCTCATGCTAATGGATCTGAATAGTGGGTCCACCTTACAGGTACAATGAGGATTTGGGAGAAATGATAGGGGCACTCGTCCAGCTGCAATAATGTAGTAAATTTTAGGAGAAATTAAGAAACGGAAGAAATTGAGATAATGGAAGAGAGATTAAAGTCAATCTTTGTACATATGCCCCACAAGACCTCCTCTGGAACAGCAATCCCTTCAGTCTAGCAAAACGTTGCCATGTGAACCCAGTATGCTTCCCCCTCTAAATGTATCAGGAGACAAGCACAAGGAAAGGAAATGCAGTTGTTAACCAGCATTCTGCTAACGAACAGCACTGAAGACAAGTAGGCAAACACAAACTAACCAGATTTAGGCTAAAAATTGCTGAGTTCCCCAGACGGCTGCAGTGGAGCTGCCAAAGGACCAAAGAGCTTCACAATAGCAGCACACCTTCTACAAAGCAGCAGAGGTGCTAACCACTGCAGAAGCTTTAACTAAGTAATCCAAGAGATCTCATCTAGTCTAGTGCTCCTGCAGCACTTGAGCCTAATTTAACAAGAAACAACCTATTAGTGCGTAAGCACTTGTTCTTCTTTGGGCCCCTCAACAGACTGCAGGCACTCGAGGGAAAGTGCTGCAGACCATCACATCCAGCCTGCTCTTGTAATTGCCCACACAGGCAATTACAATTACAACCAGAGGCCCACAAACATGTGGTAGTTCCTTCCTCACCATCCAGAAAACCCTTGAAAAATTCACTAGCACAAAAAAATGTGTGATTACTAATAAAAGAAAAAAAAAGTAGAGGGGGTTCTACAAACCAACAGTTGAGTATCTGATTACTTTGTTCTAAAAGAAACCAAGAAGAACAAAAGCAATTCCAGGATTCATTAACACAGTAATTCAAAGGGGTCAGGTTTCAGCTGCAGTCCCCTCCACACCATGTCTGTCCCAGGCAATTCTTATTTTGCATGCCCACTGCAATTGTACATCGTATATCACAAAGCTACGCTCCCTTCTGCTAGCAGTGTTCTGATTGCAATGCTCATTACCTGGTAACCAATTAATTAACTTTCATAACTTCCTACTAAGTGGAAACAATTAGCAGTAGGATAATAGGCTAATGTCGCTCACGAACATAAAGAGCTACAAATCTAAGTGGAGATAATTAGTGTAACACAAGATTATTAGAACTGTGCACGTACCTACTCGGCTGCTACCTTCAACAGGAGATTTTAGGCACGTGGCTGTATCCAGGCAGACAGGGTCACAGAAGCACAGGACAACTGAGGCACCTCTGGACCCTCTGCACAGAGCAGGGCCAACCAGAGCAGATGGCTCACCAGTTTGTCCAGGTGGGTTCTGAATATCTCCAAGAACGGAGACTCCAAAGCCTCATCAGGCAACCAGCTCCAGTGTTCAATTACCCTCACGGGAAAAAAAAAAAGGAAGAAATCTTATCCTTAAACATCTTTTCCTGTATTTCAATTTGTGTGGCCTCTTGTCCTTTCACTGGGCACCACTGAGAAGAGTCTGCCTCCATCATCTTCGCTTCTTCCCCACATCAGGCATTCATTATGCACATGGCTCCCTCCGAGCCTTCTCTTTTCCAGGCTGAACAGTCCCAGCTCACTCAGCCTCTCTCTGTATGTCAGATACTTCAATCCCTTCACCATCTTCATGGCCCTTCTCTGGACCTGCTCCAGTATGTCCATGTCTCTCGTATGCTGGGGAGCCCAGTCCTGGACACAACGCTCCATGTGTAGCCTCAGCAGGGCTGAGTAAAGGGAAAGGGTCACCTCCCTTAACCTTAACCTCCCTTAACCCTTAACCTGCTGCCCAATGCAGCCCCGGAGGCTGTTGGCCCTCTTTCCCACAAAGGCACACTGCTTGCTAACAGTCAACTTGTTGTCCACCAGGAACCCTGAGTCTTTTATCTGCAAAGCTGCTTTCCAGCTGGTACTGGTACATGGGGTTATTCCTAGCCAGGTACAGGACTCTGCATTTCCCTCTGTTGAATTTCACAGGACGCCTGTCGGCCCATTTCCCCAGCCTGTCCCAGGCCCTCTGACTGGCAGTGCAGCCATCTGGTGTACCAGCCACTTCTCTCCATTTTGTATCCTTTGCAAACCCACTGAGGGTGCACTTGGTCATATTATCCAGGTCATTAACAAAGATACTAAATTGTACTGGTCCCTTTATCGACCCCTTGGGTGCACCACTAGTAACTGGCCTCCAGATGGACTTTCTGGTGCTCATCACAACTCTTTCGGACCAGCAGTTCAGCCTGTGTTGCAAACCACGTTGTTTACTTTACAAAAGGCACTAAGTTTTCAGCAAGGCAGATGACAAAGGAGTTTCACCTTGTACACTGGCCCCACAAACACTGACCCAGGGCAGCACTACTAACTACAGTTCTGTTGACATCTCAATTGCTTCCCGTCAGTTAAGAAGCAACCCATAAGCATCAGACATAGCTTTAAACTGCTCTTGCATAAGAACCTGCATTACAGACATCAGGGAGAAAAGGAGAGTTTATGACCTCTGGAAGAAGGGGCAGCCCACACAGGAAGACTACAAAGATGTTATGAGGTTATGCAGGGAGAAAATTAGAAGGGTCAAAGACCAACGAGAACTAAATCTGGCTACTGCTGTAAAAGACAATAAAAAACGTTACTATAAATACACTAACAACAAAAAGAGGACTAAGGACAACCTCCATCCTTTACTGGGTGCGGGGTGAAACAGTGACAAAGGATAAGGAAAAGGCTGAGGTACTTAATGCCTTCTTTGCCTCAGCCTTTAACAGTATGACCAGTTGTTCTCTGGGTATCCAGCCCCCTGAGCAGGACAACAGGAATGGGGAGCAGAACAAAGCCCCAGTAATCCAAGGGGAAATGGTTAGTGATCTGCTACACCACTTAGACACACCTCGGGATCCACCCAAGGATACTGAGGGAGCTGGCGGAAGGGTTCACCAAGCTACTTTCCATCATTTATCAGCTGTTCTGGTGAACCAGGGAGACTCCAGTGGAGTGGAGATTAGCAAATGTGACACCCATCTACAAGAAGGGCCAGAAGAAGGATCCAGGGAACTACAGGCCTGTCAGTCTGACCTTGGTACCGGGCAAGGTTATGGGGACCATCTTGAGTGCAATCACAAAGCATGTGCAGGACAACCAGGGGATCAGGCCCAGCCAGTATGAGTTCATGAAGGGCAGGTCCTGCTTGACAAACCTGATCTCCTATGACAAGGTGACACACCTAGTGGATGAGGGAAAGGCTATGGATATTGTCTACCTAGACTTTAGTAAAGCCTTTGACACCACTTCCCACAGCATTCTCCTGGAGAAACTGGCTGCTCATGGCTTAGAGGGTTTACACTTTACTAGGTAAAAAAATGGCCAGATGGCCAGGCCCAAAGAGTTGTGGTCAACAGAGTTAAATCCCATTGATGGATGGTCATGAGTGGTGTTCCCCAGGGCTCAGTACTGGGGCCAGTTCTATTTAATATTTTTATCAATGACCTGGTGTTTTGCCAATTACTAGGCCCAGTACAAAGGACACAGCCAGCAGAAAAACAATCCAGTAAGTAGATTCTATTGCACGTAAAGGAGTCAGTATATAGGGGATCACTGGGGGTGCAAACAAGTCAGATCACAAATAACAGATATCAACCCCAGCGACCCCAGGAATGACATGGCATGACCCATAATAGATGGAACAAACAAAGATACAAGGTAACCCATGGAAAAAATGGGAGACGACCAGGACAATAAGGTGATCACATATGATAGAGGTAACCCCATGTTGCCTCCCCACAAAGCCCGCGTTTGTAGGTGCCAGACCTGACTGGGATCCAGTTGCATGAGGAGCCAGGAGGTCCTTCCCCAACAGGAACCTCTGTGAAGTGCATCCACCTCACAGACAGACTCTACAACTCTTCCTACAAGTGGTCCCAGCTTTTATCCCCAAAGCAGGACATCTGGCACTCATTTACCCAATATGGGGCACCTGGGGCTTGTTTACCCAAGGGCTTTCCCTGCAAGGTCAGCCACACCTTGGAGGAAAGCCAAAAGGCAAACTCATCCCCTCCTCTTAAAGGGCCATGGGAACCACCTATATGTCAACCTTAACTCAGGGCTTGGGGTTCAGACCCCAGCACTTCACCTGGACGAGTGAATCAAGTGTACCCTCAGTAAGTTTGCTGAGGTCACCAAGTTGGGTGGGAGTGTTAATCTGCTTGAGGATAGAAAGGCTCTACAGAGGCATCTGGACAGGCTAGATCAATGGTCCAAGGCCAATTGCATGAGGTTCAACAAGGCTCCCTGCCAGGTCCTGCACTGAGTCACAACAACCCCATGGAACACTACAGGCTTGGGGAAGGGTAGCTAGAAAGCTGCCCAGTGGAAAAGGGCCTGGGCATGCTGGTCTACAGCTGGCTGAATATGAGTCAGCAGTGTGCCCAGGTGGCCAAGAAGACCAACAGTATCCTGGCCTGTATCAGAAATGGTGTGACCAGCATGACTAGGGAGGTGACTGCTCCCTTGTACTCAGCTCTGGTGAGGCCACACCTCTAATACTGTGTTCAGTTTTGGGGCCCTCACTACAAGAAGGACACTGAGGGGCTGGAGCGTGTCCAGAGAAGGGCAAGGGAGCTGGGGAAGGGTCTGGAGCACAAGTCTGATGAGGAATGGCTGAGGGAACTGAGGATGTTTAGCCTGGAGAAAAGGAGGCTGAGGGGAGACCTTATCACCCTCTACAAGTACCTGAAAGGAGTCTGTAGCTAGGCAGGGGTCAGTCTCTTCTCCCAAATAGCAAGTGATAGAAGAGTAGAAGAGGAAACAGACTCAAGTTGTGCCAGGGGAGGCTTAGATTGGATATTAGGAAAAATTTCTTCACTGAAAGGGTTCCCCAGCACTGGCCCAGTCTGCCCAGGGCAGTGGTGGAGTCCCCACCCCTGGAGGGATTTAAGACATGTAATTGTGGGGCTGAGGGACATGTTTTAGTGGTGACTTGGAAGTGCTGGGTTAATGGTTGGACTTGATGATGTTAAAGGTCTTTTCCAATCAAAACAATTCTATGATTATCTATTTCAGCAAAACACTGGGTATTTATGACTGGTGACAGCTTCTGTCCCATGAACATTATTACCCAGACACAGCAGTTCAGTGCAGAATCAGTGGGACGTTAATGACAGGTAATGACACTCATGCATAGCACATAAGAGATGGATTCAGTCCCCCAGAATCTATGTGATTCCTCTGCACTCAACAGCTCTCCAAGGAACAGCAAGACATCCCACAGCAGCTTCATACAAATAGACAGGAAGGAGCAAATCCAGAGGCAATGCAGTCTCTGTGGAATTTCACTGTTTCATCTTATAGAGTACTTTCCCTGACTGAAACCCAGAAGATTTCTCTTCTGAGGAAGAATTTTTCTCCTACTAAGTAAAACTGATTAGGACTTACCTGCCTCAGCTCAGAATTATGCAGTCCCTCTTGGGAGAATTAAATTGTACTAATACAGCACCGGGTTTTCTTATGACAAGCATTGCTTTGACAGAAAAGTGGAATGAAGCAGGGTTAAATACATGCAGACAGAAAATGAGCGTTCTGGTTCAAAAAAAGCACACAACAGCAAAGCCCAGGAAAGTTTTCCTATTTTGTTCCTATTGTCACAATTCAGGAGGTAAACCACAGCTCCATCACATTTCACACTCGTTGCTTTGAGCAGTCAGCGATTTATGTAATCAATCAAGGAACTGTCACAGGAGCACAACTGAATGATACACACACACAAGCACAAAGAACAGAACACCTATCAGGGCACACCCCAGCCAAGATGTCACACAGAGGGAATTCTGCATGATTTTCAGTGAGATCTCACAAGCCACATCACATACTACACATTTTAAGCAACATTTCCATCCAAGATGAGCTTCTCCCCAGCTCCAGGACTATATTTGAACCACAAAATCCCATGACAGAAGTATCTTTAATAATTTAAGTACTAAATATATGGATTCTAACCATGTGGTGCTGCTCAACCACTGCCCACACAAACCCCAAGTTCCTTAACAGAGTAGCCCAATATGTACCCATAACTTCAAATTTCCATGTATGTGAAGCAGAAAGGGATAGCAGTGGAAGAGAATGTATTGCAAGAAGCACAAATACAATTACAAGAACGTTTCAGAGAATAACCAAGGAGTTTGTTGATTTTTCTAACCAAAGCTGTGTTGCAATCCAATCCATTTTCTGAATTTGTCTGCCTCATAACTGAACCTATTTAGCTGAAGGAAACAAAGGTCAAATGACATACGGTCCCACATGGCACAATCCCCATGAGCTAGAAGGCAAGTCCTTGTCCACAATTCTGTTTACAAGTGACATTTTTCACTTCATTTGTTGATCCCACTTCCTTTGACATATGCAATGTTTTTAACTACTAACAGCTATGTTGAAATAGAACTTCAGCTGTGTTCCCATGAAGCCAGAGGACTAGAGATCTGCAAAACATGCAAGCTTAGAGTCAAGAGGGAACCACTGCTTTTACGAGCCCCGCAGTACCGTATCTTAATCTATTTAAGCAATAACAACCCTCCAGTACACTGAATAAAAAGCACCACATTATGCTGCTACTGAAACTGGTTTACTAAAAAGATATCCAATAAGAGCTGGGAAAAGACCCATCCACTGCCCAAGGGGCTTATCATTACTAGGAGCTGTGACAGGGCACCATGTCACAGCTGGGTCTTTTACAGCACATACCTGGCAGCTCAAAGTATTGGGATCTATTCATAGAATCACAAAATAGCCTTGGCTGGAAGAGACCTCTAATTCATCCAGTCCAGCCATTAACCCAGCACTGCCAATTCCCCACTACCCCATGTCCCTCAGCACCTCATCTACACATTTCTTAAATCAACCAAATGAATCCAGCCCTTTGTACAATAGCTTAAATCTTCTGAAACAGCCTACCTCATACAAACCCCATGAAAACATTCTTTTCCACTCACATTTGAACTGCTAGCTCCCCTATTATACTTAGTCTGGCTAATAATCACAATTCTTTCATTGACAGATTTTTCAGATTTTCATTTCCATGAGTGGCAACAAACCAAAAGAATCCATCAACTTCTACCTACTGCTCTGTTCACAAACTCTGCAGTTGTGGCGCATAATTTTTATTCCTTGTTATTTCACTAATTGTTGCTACCAGATATGTACAAGGTTATTTTGCACAACAGCTGGAGAATTAAAATGCTAGACTCTGACTGCTGATTACTAATTATTTTCTGCTATTCTCAGTGAGAAAGCTAGAGTTGTTTGAATGCACAAAAACGCATGGTAGCTTTCAAACTGTGATTTCTTTAGCACAAAATTCAATAAGAACACACTTCTATTAGAAAAAAGTTAGCCACATTTGAAAACAAAAATTGGATGAAGTAAAAAATGAAAGCTCACATCCTTGGCATTATACGCAAATCTTGGCAAAGCATTTTGAAGTGCTCTTAACACAAGTGGTGTACCTGCCAAGAGAGGAGTGTGTAAGCTCAAATAGCTTCAGAAGTGAAACAACATTCTTATTGCATGAAGTATCTTTAGTGATACTGCCATGGCATGAGAAGCAACAGCCACCAACAGTAAATATATCTTTTTTTATTCAATGGAATAAAAAAGACCTCACTCCTGGGCAGCTCACCAGTTCCTGGGAGCTTGGGGCCTTTGGAAGTATCTGAAAAAACAAGCAACAATCCCTCAGGGAGAAGCACACTGGTGTATGGGATAAGCACAGATATTACATATTAAGAAATTATTCTGTGTGGATGAATCTGAAATTTTAAGTTAGAAAACCTTTTTTTATCAATATATTATACTTATTCCCTCTGTGTATGTTTGAACAGGTTTGAAGACAGTGGTCTGATGGCAATATGGGGGAGGGAGGTGTATGGACATACATATGTATACTCAATTTATTGGATTTTTTAAACAGCAGCAGCTTCTAACTTGAAGACAAGACTGACCATTGTAATCAGAGAACCTGCATGCTTGCAGACAGCAAAAACATTTCACTAGTAAAGTAGGATTTGCAGTCTTTAAATATTTAAATGCAGTTTTAATGTAATTAAGCTATAAACCCCAGAAATTTCATCCCACACATGCCCTTGAAGGACAAGTACAACTTCATGTCATCACTAATTTGTAGAATTAAGGTATTGAATCATAATTAAGCCTGTAAGCAGACTTAAAACATGACAAAGTCCTTCAATAACAAATAAATAATTCAGCAGGGCTAAAAGTAGCTGAAAGATGTTCTCCTCAAAGACCACACAGAACATTCAGCATAGCTCTGTTCTTGGTATCCACCCTGTGCAGAAGTCACTGCTTGGACCACAGGAATGCTTTTTAGCTTGTATATTGATTATATTTCTTCCCACTGAAAAACTCCCACTTTTTAATTAGGAACCTAAGCTAACCAAAGTCTTTGTCTTTTTGCACACAGTAACTGGGAAGTGCATTAAGCACTGGCACCTCCTAGCCAACTTCTGCTGAATATTCATAATCCTGCACTGTGCACCACAGTGATCCTCCAATAATCCTGCCTTCCCATCAGCACTGCTGCCAGTGTCAGTACAGCCACAGGCTAACTGAGCTCAAGCACAGCAAGTCACTTCAGGACAAAGCTGCATCTCCACTTAAGACCCTAGGATGTTTTTTGTCACTAGCAAGAAGGATCCTGTATAAGGTTTGCTAGCTTGTAGATCAATACTTCCCTTTCATTTTTAAATTACTTCCTGATTGATGTCTTCAGTCACCTCTGCCCCTGCTTGATTTTTGTTCCATGAGGAAATTCAGAGATCTGGGCTAGGAGTGAGAATCTTTGTCTTCTGAAGAATGAGTTAATTAGACAGTGGCAAACATGGCCAACAAGGTGAGAGCTGTGGAACCAACCAGGAAATCCACAATGAAGGACACTCCCTGCCAGCGCAGATTTGTCTAAAAGCCACTCACAAATGGGTGGCTAGGGAGCACCCAAAACCACTTTTACAGAGTATAGTTTCCTCATCCTGGCTGATGGAAGCTAACATTTCAGCTCTCTGTGTAAGAAGCCATGTCTTTGGAAAGCACAACTATGTGCTCAGAAGCTGCTGGAGCTTTCACCCTTAACACATTGCTCAGAAAACATTACTAGCCATAGCCAGTCCAGAAATAGCAGTTTCCAGCTCAGAGCTGTTGGCACTTGGGCCATTCCCCTTCGCCTCTCTGCACGTTGAACCAATTCCTAACCAGCACACGAGGCCTGTGAGTACTCCTTACCTCGGGCTCCTGGCCTTCCTTTGCTGCATGCACTAGGGACAATGTTTTTCTTGTGATCGTTTCAACCATGCAACCATAAAATTTTGGGGGCAACCTCTCACTCGTAAGCTGCCTTCAACACCACAGGCCCTGAACGATCAGTGACAGCAGGGCTCTCCGAAGGCTGCAGTAAGCACATTTGGCCAAGTCAGCATGTTCCCCTTAGTCCTCACAGCCCACACAGTGCTGGTTTCAGATGCTCAGAGAGCATGCGTGAGCCTGGGGAGCACATCCATGTCTCTTCTGCCAAGGCTTTGGAAAGGGCCATCACACAACAAGCCTTATTGGCTCCAAAGCAACTCTTCAGCTGGTTCCAGCTGCGCTTAATGAGGGAGGAATAATGTGGCTCCAAGTAGTGTTATTCTGTGTTGGTATTTCAAAAAAATACTGGGAATGAGAAAGACAGTAATACCTCCCACAGTTCCTGTGGCCAGATGCGGTTGACAATGATCTTTTACTGCCTCTTTTACTTTTAATAGTAACTGAAGCATTTGCAAGGCACTTAAATCTTCACTTTTTTCTCCCAGACCCCAGCTGAAGAGTTTAGTTCAGCTCTGATCCAAAGATCAAGAAATAAGAATATTTTAGCTTACAGATCTCAAACAGATACTGGCTGACACAGTAAAGAACTGCAGAATTTCCCAGACCTTGAGAAGCAGCCCCTACAATTGCAGGCACTATATCATACCCTCCTTTTCATGAACTACCCAAATACCATCTGAAAAGCAGTTAACATTTGTGTCCACATTGCCTTTAGTTGAAGTCTTTTCCAGACATTCTTGGGCTAATCTATTTTTAGGCTGATTATTAGGGGAAGATGATTTAATCATACCTTATTTATCGTTACCCACCTGTGCTTGTTAAAATGCTGTCTTCTAATTTGACTTTTTTCTCTCTCCTTAACTCCTTGATCTACCAAAGAAAGCAACTCTAGTCCTCACCTTTCTTTTTGCTAAGTTTTACAGGTCAAGCTTTTCTAGTTGCTTATGAAACAGGCAATCCATTTCCCTTGGTCATCTTTCTCTAGACCTGTTAGAGTTTAGAGTTTATCATCCTGTGTACAGTGTAGTGGAAATACCTCACCAAATGGACTGCAGTTGCTTACCTGCACAGCCACTTCATGCTAAGTAAAGCAACCTTGGTCTTGATAAATAAACCCAGACCTCACTCTCCTGCTCAGCACATCACCTGGGGACTTTCCATAGGTATAGGGGGCAGTTGTGCTCTCTGTGCTCTCTGCTTGTGAAGTGTCTCCCTCAGGCACATATCATGCTAAATAAAAATGGAGTTATGCACATGGTTAGTGCAAAGCATGTGCTCAAGTGCTTTGAGGAATAAGAACTTTAATCAATATGTCCCTACTTTTACAACTGATTTCAAGTAAGCAAAAGATCTCCCCGTGAAGCTCTCACTGTGAAGTCACAGCCAACGTGATTGCTGCTATCAACTTAAGCACTGTTTTAACTACAAATGAAAACTGACCCCAGCTCTGTCCTTGACTATAGCCTAACATGTCTGGTGAATGTTTAAGTAGCAAGTTTGCCAGCTGCAATATTCCCCCTCCATATTTGCTGTTACAGTGAGCCACAGAATGCTATATTCATACTTAACTACATGAAATCACATGGGAATTCGTGTCTGAACCTAGCACTAGTTTAAATAAGCATACAAAAATGTGCCAAGTGATTTCTGCTTCTCAACAAAACTGTTCAGCTATTGAGTATTTCAGTCACAAAAAGTTCATGTAGTCATGCAGTCTGAAGCCAGACTACAGAGGGGTTTAACAGGGAGGTACACAAGTATCCAGGCGGGGAGTGGATGTGTTTACTGGGCTCTAAGTTTCTCCACTGACATCAATAAGGTAAAGATTTTCAGTTTTACAGGGAACTTGCCCAGATTCCTGGATAACAACTATTAGCACAAACAGTAAGAAAATATACTACTGAAAATTCACTATGAGAAATGAAAAAAATCTTATACTTCAAAATGATCAGAAAGTAGCAACATTGATCCAATGGACACGGTAAGAAAGGTCTTTTAAGTCTTCTCAATCTTGCAGTATCAGGTGGCTTCTGTATGAAGTGTTGGCTAGCCTACTGTTTTTATAAGAGACCTGAAAATCCTTCTGAACAAATTCCTCTCCTCTATATTCTTAGTATGACATTCTAGGCCCAAAGTAGTAAAAATTTCCCTTGTAGGAACAAAATACGTACCCAAGCCTTTGTTCAGTCACATATGCAGGTTACCTAAGGAATTAAATACCCTAAAAAGCAATTACATGTAACTGAAAGGAAAAATGACTCTTGTGCACATCAGCCAACACAAATTCTGTTGCTTAGAATTATGATAAGTAGTGGGATTATTAAAAACCTACATTGTTATTCACTACACTGAGTCTGAAAATCCATATGGACCTCCTCTCTAAGTCTTGTAAAAGACACTTTGTGCAAGATTATAGGATTTGCATTTTATATTCAGTGATAAATCCAATTCTCATTTGGTGACATGTGAGGTTTTGGTTGTGACCTAGCCATGTTATCCAGTTCACTATACATTATGCTTTCACCTTTTTAAAAATTTAAGCTCACACCATCTTTTTCATTAAGTAGGATTTATACAAGTAAAAAAGCTAGAATGAACAAGTGCAAGAATGGCCATCTCCCCTGCTCTCTCCAAGACGTGCCATTTCTGTACTGTATTGTGTGAGCAGCTGCTCTGCTGTCCCCTCAATAACCCACACGCAGCATGGAAACATCCTATGTTACACTCCACTATTACCAGCTTCTGGACACCTACTTCAGAACCTCTGTCTGCTGCACGTGAAAGCTTCCTCCACTTTATTGTCATTAATACGAATGTATTTAGAGAAAAATATTAATAGTTCAGAATTTCTTTATCCTGAGGGGTATCTTGAACCTTTGGAGGATGCCTCCTAGTAACAGCAAACTCTGAAGAGCAACATTTCAAATACAAATAAAACACACACTTGAAATCCTTATCCAATCTCATGGCACATAGGAGCATCTCTCTGAGGGTATGTGCATTCTCTACCCACTGTTAGACTTCTTGATGCAGAGCTACGATCAGATCACATTCCATTATTATGTTCTCAGGCTACCTACTCCAACTTATATATCAGCCTAGGACTAAAATAAAAATCTATGCAATCTTCCAAATTCCCTGATGAGAAACTGTTAATTTTAAACACTACTCACCTTGGGAAGACATGGTCTGAAATAAAAACAACTGGCCTGATGCTCAAGACTGTCATACAGCTCAGTACCATGGGAGACCACCTAGTCAGTGATAAAATGTTTTATTATAGTAGCTAGAGCTGAGAAATATAAAAGCAGTTCTTTAAACTTAATCACTGGTTGTTGGGAGAGCTGAAGAAAACCTCTCCATTTGTTATCATATGTTTCAAGAGGAAAAAAATCTGGCTTGGAAATTACAGTGTAACAAACAATATGTACCTAGTTCTGTAAATCCAGCACCTTTTATCAAATTTCCATTATCATTTCATGACTCAGAGCCACTCACCATCTCAGGTGGGAGCAGCCCCATACCCAATGCAATGACTCTTCTAGCAAAAGTAGTACATTATGTTTTACTCACTTTGGTATTTTTTAAATACCACAGCATGGTGCAGTACAAACACACAATAAAGTATGAAGAAGGACAAATAAGTAAATGCTCCCCAAACTCCTGCTAATCCTAATAAAAATATCAAAGTAGCACACAGCAGTTTTTTATTCAGTCCTTCAGCAGTGCAGTGTAAGAATGCAAATTTATCCACATTTTACCCAAGAGACTCCTGCAACAACAATATATTTGGAAACTCCTGAGATACTCTCACCAGTGGCATTTGAAGATTGTCTATTTATGGTATTTTACAGTGGCTTGATAGAACAGAGGTTAAAATCCCTGGCTGTCTTCCCTGCTTTGCAAACAGGCAGAAACGTATCAATCCTGCCCTGAATCTGGCTCCCACTGCTAGCCAGAGAGCAGCTTGCACTGCTCAATAGCTAAGAAACAACACACAGGGGTTTTGCTGAACAATTTCAACATAATTCAAAACATTTTGCAGAAAATGAGGTAAATTGCACAGCAATTTAGCAACAGTGCATAATAATAGGTGTAATGTGTAAGGTTAAAAGGCAAATCAACTAAAAGCCAAAAGAAAGGAAAATAAAACAGTGGGGAATCCCAGACTGGGCTGATATCTCTGACAAAACAGTACCTACCAGCCTTGCTGCCTCATCACAGCCCCGACAGCAAATCCAAGGCAAGGAACAAGTAGGGCCTGCTCCTGTTACTGCTCCTTACCTTTCCTCTGCTGCCCCTTTACGAGCTTTGGTACGCTGCAGGCACTTTCAGCCTTTACACTGCCATCACATTAAACGCAGTTGTTGTGGTTTAACCCAGCAGGCTGCTGAATACCACACAGCTGCTTGCTTACTCTCCCCTGCCTCTCCGGGGAGTGGGGGAGAGAATCAGAAAGGTAGTGGTAAAGAGACTTGTGGGTTGAGAGAAAAACATTTTAATAATTGAAATAAAATAGTAATAATAATAATGGAATATACAAACAAGTGATGCACAGTGCAACTGCTCACCAGCTGCCAACCAACACCCAGCCCACCCCTGGTTAGTGATGCTACAGGAGAGAAAATTCCAAAACCACAGTCCCAGAAGAGAGAGCACGCTTCCTGGCCAACCCCCATCCATACCCTGAACGTGACCCTGCATGATATGGAATATTCCGTTGGCTAATTTGGACCCATTGCTCTGGCTGTGCTCCCTCCCAGCTTGTAGAGCACCCGCAGCACACTAGAAAAACAGGCAAAGTTAAGAAGTCCTTGATTTCTTAGCAACAACTAAACCCATCAGTGTATTTATTGCCAGCACTCTTCTCATACCAAATCCCATACTAAACCCAAACGTAATGCTATTCTCACTACCAAGAAGAAAATTTGCTCTCTTCCAGCCAAACCCAGGACAACAGTATATGCCATCACTATGTTCTGACCCCAGCATCATAGAGCAACCGTTGCACTGGGGTCAGGGCTCAGCTAGTTTCAAAGTAGTTCATGTCATTAACATCCACTTATGTCATTCACCTAATGACAGGTGGACCACATGCTCCAGGAACAGTGCCCATGTTGCAGGAAAACAGGTACAGGTGGTTTGCCTACCATGTACACTCAAGTAAGAGAGATATACAGGGAACTTAAGGAGAAGGTAAGAAGGTAAGAACAACCCCATGTGCCAGTATAAGTTGGGGACTGACCTGATGGAGAGCAGGGTAGGGGAAAGGGACCTGGGGGTCCTGGTGGACAGCAGGGTGACCATGAGCCAGCAATGTGCCCTTGTGGCCAAGAAGGCCAATGGCATCCTGGGGTGTATTAGAAGGGGGGTGGTCAGGAGGTCAAGAGAGGTTCTCCTTCCCCTCTACTCTGCCCTGGAGTGCTGTGTCCAGTTCTGGGCCCCCCAGTTCAAGAAGGACAGGGAACTGCTTGAGAGAGTCCAGCACAGAGCCACAAAGGTGATGGAGTGGAACATCTCCCTCATGAGGAAAGGCTGAGGGAGCTGGGTCTCTTTAGCTTGGAGAAGAGGAGACTGAGGGGTGACCTCTTTAATGTTTATAAATATGTAAAGGGTGAGTGGCATGAGGATGGAGCCAGGCTCTTCTCAGTGACATCCAATGATAGCACAAGGGGCAATGGGTGCAAGCTGGAACATAGGAGGTTCCACATAAATATAAGGAAGAACTTCTTCCCAGTGAGGGTGACAGAGCACTGGCACAGGCTGCCCAGAGAGGGTGTGGAGTCTCCTTCTCTGGAGACATTCAAAACCCACCTGGATGTGTTCCTGTGTGACCTGATCTAGGTACTCCTGCTCTGGCAGGGGGGTGGACTAGATGATCTTTTGAGGTCCCTTCCAATTGCAAACATTCTGTGATTCTGTGAAGTATTCTTACCCCCAACATTGTTATATCTATACAGAAAGCAATGCTACTTGGTGCACAAGGTATACATGTATTAGAAACGTGCTCTTTTAGTATGAAAGCAATGACAGTGCTGGCAGCCATCTCCATTCTAGTGAACGATACGGATGATCTTAAGGACCTTTACTCATCCAAAGGGAAGGAATCCAGCTACAGAGCCCTGTTCCTAGGGATGTGCTCCTAGGACCACACTACCTACAGGAACAAGGAAAGTGGAAGAGAGACAGCTAAGGAGAGAAATGGAGCAAACCAGGAAAACTCAGCCACCATCCAGGGAGCCTACCCTTCAGCCTTGTGTCCCAGAAACAGTGCGTAACAGCGTCAGTCTTCTGCTATGCCAGGGTGAGTTTCCACAGGAGGAGCCAGCTCATAGGTAGTGTGGATGGAGATGGAAGAGCTCTGATGCAAGAGCCCAGCCAGGTGTGATCATTCTATGGCTTGGGCTGTCACAGCACATGCAGAAGAGGAGGATGCACACTGCTGAGCTGCACTAGTGCTTCCAGAGAGGGTACAACGCTAAGCTAGCTACATTGGCACTAGTGCAACATTCAGCTGGTACCCTCGTTCTGGCTCAGTCTGTCTTCCCATGCTCACACCATTCTGATGGGAAAAAAAAAGAGTGACAGCCCTGAGAACAGTATCAAGAAGCACCACTTTGTTTCAAAGAGTGATCACAGGAAAGGAGCACAGTACTGTGCTAAAAGCACAGCCTAGTGACTAGACTAAGATCCCAAAATTTACTGGTCTCATTGGTTTGTGTGCCTACAGTTCACACCATTCTTAGGTGCTTTTTTAAAAATCCCATTAGAGAGACATGATCTTTAGGTATTTAAACAGATTTAAAGATTTGAGCATTTGCTGGCACACAAATCCCAGATAATGCCTGCATCCCCGACGGTTACATCGAGCTGTGAGTTGAATCACCACCATCTGCCCACAGCAGCAGGACTCTTGGCTGCACGTGCTAGTTGTATCCTTCCCAAAAGCCACCCCCTGGCACTGCAGTTCCCATATGGACATACCACCAGCAGTAGCTTGTCCTCCCAAGCAGGCCTCTGCAGTCCAGGACCCTTGAGATTGCCTGCACACTTGCTTAATTACATGTTGCTGATGCTTATCTCACCTGAAGTCTTTCTTTATGTACAGATAGTTGCTTATCACAGGAAAAAGGTAGCATCTGCTTCCAGTAAAGCCAAATTGAACTGGTGTTAAGACACCAGATTGGAATACAAAAATTGCCTGATGAGGCCTCCAATACAGCAGCTCCCTACTACAAAATCTGTTTCCAGTTTGGGGGTCCTCCTGTTAAAATTATTTACATTTAAGGGTCTTAAGGTGCATTTACTGCTGTAAATATTTTCAGGAATTATGAGATCCCCAGTGATGATGCTCCACGAGTCAGAAGAGGTCGCATCTCACAGTTGCTATGAAATGCTCAGAGTACATAGGAGTACCAAGACCAGCTAGAAGCTGACTGAAGAAGGGTCCATCTGAGCCTACAGCAAGTGTTCTCCTCAGAGCTCCTACTCCTGCCTCCCTGGCCCTGGGGTGTCAGCCAAACCATCTCCTTCTCACACTTTTCCCCAGGAGCCTGCTCTTTCTCACATGAAGGCCACTCCAGCCTTTTGGAGAAATGTTTTGATCTCACCCAACTTCTACTTCTCCAGCAGCATCAGCTGGGACACACACATCTCTGTACAGCACTGCTTTCCACCAGGCCCAACCTGCCAACTCAATGGCCCAACACATCCATATGCAGGGATGGGGTGGGAAGTTGTAGGAAGATTTTAACTTGTGTGAGAAGACTGCCAAATACCTCTCCAGCTATTCATACTTCTTTCCAAAAAGCCACACTGATGTGCAACTGCATTCATCAGCCTATCACACACACTGTGTGAAAAAAAATATCAATTTGATATAGGATTATTTTTAATAAAAACCACTCTATTCCTTCACAGATTAATAACTGAGCTGAGCAAGTATCCTCCTTAGGATGTATAATTTTAAATGGTTTCATCCTCTTAGGTTCCAGGCAAGTGCAACCAAGTGATAACATAAGTGATAACACATGTTGCTCCTTGAAGTACCAAACCTTTGAATAAAAAAAAAAAAATTCATTTCATCATTAAGAGCAAATGTTTTCTCAAAGTCAGAAGAATCAATATAATCTGCCTTTTGATGCTGTACAGGCACCTAGGGAGCAAGTATCTCAGTCTTTGTTCTTTAATTTCTTTAATTTAAGGCCCTGGCAGTTCTCAAAAATTATTTATTCATCCTTCTAGTTATGCATGTCTCAAATTTTCTATCCATGGTCGTTTAGAGGGCTCCTATTCAAGTGGAGCAGACTGCAGTTACAACTTCCTTCAAATAAGGGCTTGAGTTATTTTTATTGCTTAATGATGAATTGAAAAATTAAATAACCACGGACAAAAGTTTTGTCAAGACTTGAGATGTCAGCACCTCCCTCTGGCAGTGACAGATGAGCCTGGAATTTATTACTTGCTTATGAATATTCTGTTACTGTAAAAGAATGCATTATAAGTATTTCTGCTTGTTGTTGACTTTCACTGCAAGAAGTGCCATTTATTTTGCTAGGATCTGTGCAAGTTCGTCTCTGCCATCTGGCAACCTTACTTGCATGTATCACATTGTACACAGAAGCATCACTAAGTATCTGTTTAAGTTTCCTCAACATGGTGCTTTATTTTTATTATCAGAAACTATTCTCATTCTGATCACCAGCAGTAAACCCATATATTTCACAGCTAAAGATTATTTCACATTCTTTTTAATTTCAGGCGAGTTTCTTCCAATATGCTCAAACAGATTGAAATTTAGTATGTGGATATCATTGCTTTATAGGGCCCTGGCCCTAAAACACACACAACTTTATACACACAGAGGTGGAAACCAATTGCCTAACAGATTTGAGGTGTCTGGTGCACAAGCAGGATCCGTACCACATACTTCAGGAGGCAGCAAGGGAAGATTAATTCATTCACTGCCAATACAGGTTGGCAAAAACACTCCCTTGACTTGGAACACCACCAGAAATAGCCTACGCTCTTGTACAAAAAAAGCACCTCCGTTCTCAACAATCACATTGGTACTCCTCATAGGGTTCCCTTCAAGGTCTGTAACAGGAATAGCCAAGCCCTTCTCCAAAGGAAACAGGAAAGGACAACTCTGGTACTTTATTAACACAAGACACTGGGGTAGAAAATTAAGAGAGAGCCAGAAAGGACCATCTGGGTTACCAGTCCCCTGCCATTTAGGAAGATACTCCAAATGCTTCATCCCTCTGTGACTGAATGCCACTATGTTCTTGAAATGAAAAAAAAAAAAAAAAAATCACCTGATATAGCATTTGCAGTGAGGCTGGCTGTTACCTGCCATCTCTGCTTAATTCATAACAAATTTAGAGCAAGACCCTATGGTAGAAAGAAGCAAAGGCTTGAATATTCCTATTTCCTTTCCCACATACATATACAGACACAATACACTCACAGAAGCCTTGCTTGTCCTGCAAGAAAAATGGATTGCTAGTTATAAATGGTTTAATGTGAATAAAAGGCTATAATGACCTTAGCTTACTGATTAGATGTATTAATATTACAGCCAATCAGCAATATAAATCAACATCACCACTCTTTCATTGGCAACAATGCTACAACAGATTAAATAAAAGCTCAGTGTGCATTGTGCAATAACTGGTTATACCCTATTTCTTCACAATAGACATCTCCCATCTGCTTATCTCAAAAGCATAGGTATAAATACTGAATTATAAGATATACTCATTCCTATTAACAACATCCATCTAGATATTTTTTATTATTTATTTTTTTACAGAAGCAAAAGTACAGCACTATTATCTAGGCCTCACACAAAGGAAAAAACCTCCAGAAACAAGTCAACAGAATATTTCACAGAATTAAAGGTCATGTTAACTTTAACTAGCTCTGTTAACTAAGTGACTAACATCCTGGGAGGCTCATTCAGAATTTACCATAGTACATAACACCTACATAATGCACAAGGTAGCTAAACATACATTATTACTTAAGTAAATCCCCCTAACAGCTGAAAATATGTGCATTAGCCAAGAGTCTTGATCTGAGAAGTTAAAGGGTTCCTTGGCAAACATCAACACTAAACCACAGCTTTTTTGCTAGATTCAGACTCCTTCGTATATTTGTAATTAGCTCTTCCATTTCAGAAGTGCAGAATGAAGGAAATCCAAGAGCCCAATGGACAGCAAAGGAGAGATTTTTTTTTTTTTTTAGCTATTTTCAGTCCTTTCATTCTCACAAATGTTCTAGAGCAGGCAAAGAGACAGGAACAGATTTACTGCCTCAGCTGGGGGAAACTTATTGAAGACTGTCCCAGCATATCTTCTTTCCTAAGCACCAAGAGGTATTTGGCTGGTAATAACCAACACAGAGTTGACTTTCCAATAGTTTGCCTCAGTTTGAATCCTAATCCTTTATTTCAAATTTGGATAAATTTTAAGTGAACTTTCAAAGCACTTTATGTAAGGCATACCATAAAGAGTACATATTCAAAATAAACAGCATTTCCCATAAGTCACAATACCTAAACATTTATGATCTTTAGCTCCTTGAACATGCCAGCCTACAGAACATTATTGGATGAGCAAAGCTCCACAGCCTGACTCAAGGATCAAGTATGACCTGTAATCTCTGGAATTAAGAGGGCCCTAGCTAGCTTCCATATCTTCACTTCTTATATTCTGTCTCCTACCCTTAAAGAAGTCAAGGCAGAAATAGCCTCTTTGATAATTTTACACACCTCCCTTCAACTCAGGTAATTTGCTGACTGCAGTAATTGCTAAATACTGACATTTGCATGTACTTGAAATCCTGTAACTGATCAGCTGAACAGACTCACGTTGAGTGTCACCTTTACTCCAGGGACATTGGAAATGCAAAGTAATTCCACAGCGTGTGTGCTTACCTCTCAGCATCCAAGAGCTATTGTACTCTCTCTAGCCAAACCAAGAACTGCTTTTCTTGGGAGATACAGCCATGGGTCCTAGATCACACACAGCATTAATGCACTGCCTCTGGCAGAGATATTTCAATCAAAGGTTTACCAAATTGCCTCAACTGACAAAACTAATACACAGAGGATTTTTTTTTCCAAATATTTAAGTTTAGAAGAGGCTAAATGCCACATCACATGCTTTTACAGGAATTTCAGTTCTGAAGCTCCTCCTTTGCCTTCAGTCAGCTATCTCAATCATTGAATCATTCACAGGCCATCATTTCAGTTTTCTTTAAGATAAGATTTCAGAAAAAAAAATAAAATAGTCTATACATATTTGCATTTCCATTATTCCAATATTACCCCTAACACTGAAGTCCTAGTTTCATGTTAGTCATTTCTTTACCAGTTATGTCAACATCAACTAATTTGAACTTCAGACCAGGGATTAGAACAAAGGAAGAGAAGAAGAGAAGAAATTACATCACTACACAGAGCCTGAATGCCCAAACTGATATTCCTGCTGTGTTTGAGCTAATGGAGGACTACCTTCCCCAACCATGGGACAGAAACTTCTCTTCGTGCTGATGTAGCTACATTTATCAGTGCCAGATGAGCCTCTGTACCACTGAATTCAGACTGATCAACAGATTGGCCAGTTCTGAAGGGTTTTATTACCACACTGAAAGTCAGGGAAATCCACTAAAGATGAGGTTAACCTAAAAACTTGCTGCATCTCTGCCTGCCTAAACTGGCCATATCATTTAACTGTTCTCCCACAACCTTTGCCATCAGGAAAGAGAAGGTGAAGAAGGGACAGAATCCTACTTAGCATACAGGTATTAGCTATTCACATTAACAAGCACTGCATTTTATTTAGCTCAAAAGGAAAACAAAACCATCCATCACTTCTAGCCACAAAGCTTTCACACTGTAACGCCCCCTGAGTACAAACCAACTGGCAACACTAAAACAAGAGTGGGATTTCACCTTGTTGACAGCAGGTTCTGGGAGAATTTGAATATTAGACTCTTTGCTACTCTAAATACAGACACTTTCAAATCAAGGAAATAACTAGCTTGCTGTCCAGAAGAAACATACTTTAGCATTAAAGAGACTTTTTTCTACACTGTTTAGAAAAACATGTTGGAATCTTTTACTGTAAATACTTGCCTTCTTTTTTTGAGGTCATGTGAGACTATTCCCTACTAAATACCATTTCAGACTTCCAGCATGATGTGGGAAGGAAACCAATACATCAACGAGATATATGGTATTCATCAATATAGTAGAATCAAATATATTTAGAGAATTCAGCCACTTTTTTGCTTCTTGGGCATAAAAGCTACATTAATAACAACTTCAGGGAGCATTATAAACTACTTCATAGGTATAGCAAATGTCATATGCAGTAAGAACAACCCCAGGAAAGAAGGCTGTCAAGACTCCTCCTTCCATAAAATGATGCATAGAAGTTTTCAGCCGTAGTAAGACAGTACTGTAGCAGCAGAATATTTTAATGCAAACATCTTCCAGCTTGGACTTCAAAAGTATAGGGCTGGATTCACACAGTGTAGGAACTTCTGCTGAGAAAGACATGTTTTTAGTTTGATGGAGTCCATGAGATGAGAAGCAACACTTTACTAGCTTTGTTCTTTATCCAGTCAAAATCATCTTCCAAGCAGCTTGTCTGTGTTTGAAGGCGAGTACTTAGGCCATAGAAAATCCATTTTCCACAGAGGTCACAGAGAAACTAAACCAGATGTCTCCTGCTAGAAAGCAAAGCAGAGCAAGGAAGAGAAGCCAAGAATGCTGCCTCTCTATTTTGGACCTTAGGGGTACAAGCAAAACCTAGCAGCATCACCTCTGTGCATGAACAGCTACGTAGGATGAGGAATGCTCAGGTTATTTAAAGCATATTCACATTCACTACCATCTCCTGCATTATAGGATCACAGAATTTTTTTGGTTGGAAAAGACCTTTAAGATCATCAAGTCCAACCCTTAACCCAACACTGCCAAATCACCACTAAACCATGTCCCTCAGCACCACACTTACATCTTAAATCCCTCCAGGGGTTGGGACTCCATCACTACCCTGGGCAGCCTATTCCACTGCTAGACAACCCTTTCAGCAAAGCAATTTTTCTTAACATCCAATCTAATCCTCCCCTGGCACAACTTGAGGAGATTTCCTCTTGTCCTATCACTTGTTTCTTGGGAGAAGAGACTGACCCACACCTCAGCTGGGAACTATTCAGTCTAACTCAATTTCATACTCAACACACTCTCCCAAAGCATGAGAGAGGTACAGGGAAACCTGCATATAACCAGTGAGTTGCCTTCAGCAGGGTAAAAATTAATGCACCATGCCAGATGGGATGAGACTGCCATTTTCTGCTTGATTCACGTAAATGTGCTTTCGGCACATTTAATCTTAAAACTAAGAATGTGACATGCAAAAAACATCACATTGCTGCACAGCCCATTGTTCTGGGCAGTCCTTCAAGGTAAATTCTCTCCCAGGTAAATCAAATACTTGCTGCTGAAAGGGCTTTCTTTCAAACAGTTTCTTCCTTCTCTACATATGGGGGTGTATGTATACACACACAGAAAGGATGAGAGATCTGGCACTCTTAAGGAAACCTTTTTTCTTTAATTACCACTTAAACTTGGAGAAACAAGAAAGATGTAACTGGGACAGTTATTTTTGTGCAGTAAAGCTTAGTACAGCCTAGCAGTTGTTAGAGCACATACAGTTATTTATTTCTAGTATTAACAATAGAATGTGTTTTTAATTCAGGACTCTTCACTTAAACCTTTGGCTGTTTCAGTGACAGCAAAGTTAGGGGAGGTGAGCTGCACTGATGGGCATTAAAATCAAAATTGAGTCACTGCTGTAGAGCATAGGAAGTGCTTCACTTTGAAACACTACAAATCTGAACAGATAATTTAGAGAAAATCTTGAGACTTTTCCAAGTACACAGCAGCCTTGCTATGCCCCACCAGGAGTTTAAGCACAATACTTTCAGCTGGAACAGAGACTCAATTATCAGCTGTCTAAGCAAATAACTGACTACTAGCAGCATGGGATTGATTAGCCCAATCAAGATCAGTTACTCAAATCAGGCAATTGACAAACAGCCCACAGTCACCCAAGAACAGACTACCCACTGGATCACAGACATCGAGGTTCCCTTCTTACAGCAGCTCAGACAAGTTCAGTGCTCTTATTATCCCTGCTTCTTTAGCAGAGCTTTCATTGGATTTGTTACTGCCTTTTTCATTTAAAAGTTAGCATTGTAAATTGTATTGCTGTTCTTACTTATGAAGCTACTTATATCCTCACTGCATGTGTGGATTACTGGATGGGCCTCTAGACACTTCCCAATCTGCTGACCCTGCTTGTTTAAACTGCTGAATCTGCTGCTGTGTGCAGCTAGCCATAACCTAACCAAAGAACCAAAATGCCTTCCCCTCCAAGAATTCTGAAAGTCTCATTTCACACTGCCATGCATAGATAATATCTACATCATTTATCCCTCCTAAGTGCAGGATCCTAATTTTTTTTCCTTTGCACAGCATAGCCATTTATGCTAGATAAATCAAGGTTAAGGCTTACATCTTCCACAATGATACTTCAAGGCTCCATAATCAGATAAAGAGTAGCTTTCCCCACCACCAGCCAGGCTGCTTCCCAAAGAAATTATTCTTGCAGTCTAGGCAATGAGATGTTGATCACTTCTACTCACCCCTCTGACCTTTCTGTTCCAGTGAGCTCACTGTTCCCATGCCAGGTAGTGCTCTTCTGAAAAGCTTCTTCTGCCCCTCATTTTTAATCACTAAATACTTTGACTTGCACTTTTGCAGCAAAACCCATTCTCTCAAATAATGCTGTTGAGTTTTGGTAATGTCTACTGGAATCCAACATGGGCTGAACACTTGCTACTGTTTTTGCAAAATCTGTGTTTCTCAATATTCAGAGTAGAACTGATTTGATAACATGCTTATAGTTAAAAAAAAAGGTTTCATTAACAGCATTTAGCAGTCCAGATGTTGACATAATTAGAAGAGTTATTGAATCACTCAAGGAAATAAATTTCTGGTAGCAGTAACCTCAAGTAGTATTTTTATTAGATTAAAGCATTTCTAGTCAGGATACTTGTAATATTTAATTAGATATCTGAAAGAGGAGTTTATATATTGCAAAAGTGACTGTCAAAACAGTGCAACTTAACAGAAGTATTTGCACTACAACAGAGCAGAACAGGAATAAGTCAGAGCTTGCAGTTAGCACTATTCAAGTGATTCTTGGCCCAATCTGTCTAACACACCCCACAGTTTATTCAGCTGTCCAGTTCAAACATTGCAATTCATGATCATAAAAGTGAATGAAGATAAGGAGCACTTACCAAGCACCCCTGTAGCAGCACAAAGCATGGGAGGGACAGTTTGGACTACACTGTAGTGGAAACCACACAGTAGCCTCTGCTACCCCCAGACTAGACCATGGCTGCATCTAATCCTGGGTTTCCAAAAGTTCACAGGAAGACTGAAGTACCCCATAAGCTTTCCACTAATTTTTCAAGCCACTCATTACCAGCAGCATTCAGGAGCAGAATGCCAGTGTCACACACAACTCAGGACACAAGGCCCCAGCAACATCCATCTACATTTTGCAGTTTTATTCCTAACATTTTATCACACAACTAGAACTCTCAGTTTAAGCTTCAGTCACTGCTGCATCCCTATTTTGGGCTTGTTCCATTCATATTCATCCTGAATGCATTCTCCTATACTCTCCTCACCACTTGTTTTGTTTTGAAAACAAGCATGTTTTGTCTTCTCCCATGCTAGCCTTCACACGTGGGAACTGTCTCAAATACATGCAGTACTCATTCTCAGCTTCTGTATAACTCTGCAGAACCTAGAAACAAAGCTTGACAGTGACAAAACAGAGTGCCAAGACAAGTGCCCTTCATGCTGAGCTATGCATAATCTCAGTTCCTCATAACCATCTGTCTGTATCTGACAAGGCAAGCAAGGCAACAATCACCTTCATCCTATAGCTGGATAATGCCTGATGCAATGAGGTACAGTCTGTGATGGTAGCTCCAAGTATGACAGTGACATCTGCAAATTTAGAGAGTCATTTTTCAACTCAACCACCATTTCAACCATTGAAGCTCTTCTCAGGACCTGCTCTTAAGGCTTTTTTCCAGGTGTGCTTCTATTCTTCCCAGAGAAGTACAAGGACTTTAGGCAACAAATCCTCCCAAACCAGCACCACTCTGCAGTGATCAAGAAGGCAGTGCACCCTCTTCATGAACTTAAACCCACTGTGCCCTTGTAGAGTCACAGACCATCCCAGTTCTGCCAAACAAGAACAGAATCTCTTCTGAGCACTCAAGCACCTTCTTAAAATAAAGGTAAGTTCTGCGAATAGACGTTAGATCTCTGTGTAAGTATTTATCTAGTGAGCACTTCACAGGTATGCCTGTGAAGTAAGAAGTTCTTCATGAGTATTAGTGCATGTCTGCTGCAACACAGAGTCAAGAATTACAAGTCTGTTTTCATTTCCTAATGCAAGTTGCATTCTGTGCTGGACACAGGATCAAATACTTAACAGCAAAACCCAAGAACAACTTGCAAAATGCATAGAAGTGAATTAAGATTTTATCATAATCTACATTGTGGGGTAAAACAATTGGTGTTTCCTTTAACTGCACAAGCTAGTTTACTGCACGAGCTTTGCATCCAAGTGAAATACAAGCAAGCTGCAGGGGAGTTGGGGGGGGGGGGGGGGGAGGGGGGAAGACCATTCAAAGTAACAACCATCAGTCAAGAGGTACAAGAGCAGAACAATGAGTAGTACTTTGGAAATCACCCAGAAGTTCTTCAAATCCACACCTGGATACAAGCTGAACCGTGGTAAACCATCAATTAACACTAACAAAAGAAAGCAAAACCAATTAGGCAAATAGCCATCTAATAAACAGACAGCTAGCATAACAAAAAGCTAGTGATACTTCAGAAAGCTCAAAGAACACCTTGAAAAGATATGTAAACGCTGAGTTAATGGCTTATAATACTCCAAAATGTTGAAGTAGCTAAGTAAAATAAAAAGCATAAAGCTCATTATAGGTAGGCATTAGTGTCATATTTGTGCCCACATATCCTACCCACCTGAATCCACTGAGTCCCAAAGATACACACGTGCTGTTTGAAGTAACACTACCTCCAGAGTTACTATTTATCTGATCTTAGTAATATCTAAATCTGTGATGCTTTTACTGACTCCAAAGCACAACAACCTAGAAGTATAACATTTTTTTAGTCTAGCATTATTTCCAATCTTCAATTAAAACTTAGCAGGAACAAGCTCGTGGGCTTCCAGATAAGATGGGGGATTACAAGCTTAAAAGAAATGATCATATACATGCCTCCCTGAAAATCATTTCCCAAGCAGCTAAGAACAAACCTCCAACAGAGCCAGCCCATACATACACAGATTCTTCAAGATACTACAGTACAAGTCACTTAAGCTGTTAATACCTTCCCACAGTACATTATTTTTGCTTACTGGAAAGGGTGTTAACTATTCTAAAGGTTCAAACATACACAGCCACTTCAAGCTGACAGCATAGAAACACTGATTCTGGACAGTATTTACCTGCACAAGCTACAAGACTCAGTCCTAATTTGCCAGAACCAGACATTTGCAGTAGGTCCCTCAGGTAGGCTTTGTGGAAGGCTTTGGCAGTTCAAGGTTTTTATATTTTGAAGTTCTGTCTGACAATTGAGCCTCTCCACCACCACAGGAAATTCAGTTTTCCATTGTCAGAAAACTAATAACAAAAAAACCCAAACAGCTTTCTGCTACACTTTCTAGTAGCAACTCTTCATCAGAGCAGCTCAGCCACAACACCAAGCCTCTCCATGCTGTCAACCACTCCATCTGAAAAAGCAGCATCTCTTGCAGCCTAGGTTCCAGAGAAGGTGGTCTCACAGGAGTCAAAACAAAAAAAAAGGTTATATTTGTACTTTCCCAACATCAAAAAAAAAAAAAAAAAAAAAAAAAAAAAGCGCTCTTTTTCCCCCCAACCAACATGTGATGTCAAGAAAAGGTTATATTTACAACTGCAGAAACACCTTCTGCACTCTGAGAGGCAGGCACTTTTTCCCTCCAAACACAAAACACATTTTGTCTATAAATTCTGAACATGAGAAACCACAGGCAGCTAGACACCAAGCCCCAGAAATACTGATTACACAGTAGCCCTGAGAAAACAGACCACTAGCTAGAAATCCCTCACAACCCTTTGCACTAGTTAGAGGCTCAGAAGAAAACTCACATAGAAGTTACTAAAACAGAGCCCTTAGAGATACTCACAGTAGGTACCTGTAATGGTCAAGTAAGAAAACACATGGGAGACATTACTAAAGCCTTTTTTCTTTAATTACTATAATATTTTAGCTAGAGCCTTACCCAAAGATACTTGAAAGTAAGGAGCCTTTAAAGAGGTACAAGAAAATAAACCATAAATTAACATAGCCAGGAAATTATACTTACAGGGAACAAAAAAAGTTATATTAGTCTAGACCCAAAATATTAGCTTTTTAAATAAAAACCATTTCCCTATTAAATTCTACATACTGGTTTCTCTATATGACAGCTATTACCCCAGATACCTAAGGACACACAGACACCACCCCCCACCAGATTACTCACCACTCCCTAGCAAGGGCCCTTTATATAAACCTACTCCCAGGACAGTGCTCTGGAGGCTGGTCTTATAAGTTTGGCAATGGTAAGCAGCTGTTGCTTATGTACACTAGAGAGTTTGAAGCAAGAAGCTGCTGCTTTCTGGTAAGTATATTAGTTTTGGGCCTTTTTTTGTGTGGGTCTGTTTTTTTTTTCTTTAGCATTTAAACTAATAGCTTATAGCAATTGTAAAATATGGGATGCAGATAAGTAATGTGTGTGGGAAGACTGATTCTATAGAAGTGTCTAATAAAAAAGAACTGTCTTTCTTAAGACAGCAGGAAAGGCTCCAATAGTTCCGTGAATCTATCTGATAACAACAACTTCTAGGTATTAACAGGAAAAATGCAGTAGCACTGCAAGTACAATGGAAGTATTACTGGCAGCAGCACATCATGACTCTCAATTATTTATCCTCAAATAACTTATCTGAGAATAAGGAAGTGATAGTAAAATAGACATGCAAGTGGGCTTTGTTCTCTTTGCCTAAATTTATAGAGCAGAGAAAACCAAATCCCATGAATGATAAGGCTAGGAGGGGATCAGAAGACCTTGATCAAGGTCTGACTTGAAGCACTGTCTGTGTTGACACTTGAATGCAAAGGAAGCCATTACAAGTTAGGTGCTTCTGAGCTTAGGCTGTACCTTAGTAGGTGCTTGTTTCAGCTTGAGAGCTGAGCTTTTCTTTGTCAAGTACATAAGCTTGGTTTTGACATGAACACTGGTTCAAAGTCTTATCCTATCTAGCCTGCTGTTAGCTCCTCAGTAACCCTGCAAAGTATGTGGCTTCACAGTAACATCAGAGAATAGTAATGACTTGGTGGAAGGCTTTGGAAGAAGTGAGAAAAGAAAGGCAGCTTAAGCAGCAAATAGATCTTGTGTTCCTTAACACTGTGATCTTGCAGATGCTTTTATATCCTGAAAAGGGGGGAAGATGCTGCTTACCACAACCATAACTCTGAACAGAAACTAGAGATGTGTCAGGAACAAACACTCCACAGCAAAGGCTTATCCTAGTGCAAAAATACTGGTATGATTTAAAAGTTAGTAAACAACAAAAAAAGTCAAAATACAAAAGTTCCTGTAGTAGAACAACAGAAGTAGCAGGTAAGATGTTTTATGCTCATTGACAAAGGAAGCAGTATGTTTTTTTCCTGGAAAAAACACAAATACTGGTCAGAAAAGAGCACAAACTGTGATACTGCTTGAGTCTATTTTTCAATACAAGCGGAACCAGATCTGCAGAGTATCAGTGTTGCCCCATTCAGTAAGTTAGGCCTGCAATTGAACTTCCAGTAAAGTTAATTATCCCTATAAAGGAAACAGACTAACTAGAAAAATAGTTCTCCCATACTTAAATTAGTCAGCTTCCTTTGTAGATGATACAAAACCTAAAAATATGTAGTTTAAGATGCAAACTTGCACGCAAGTATACCATGTGAGTATCCCTTCTGTCTTGTCTTACATGTAATACTTAAGATTTAGCTTTGGTTTGTTATTGTGTGGTTTCAATTACGTATGCAATGAGAGGCAATTAGGAAATGGCAAATGATAAACATCTTCAAATTCTAAACTAGTTCAAAAGCTACATGTTGACAAAAGCAATTAATTCAGTCCTTGAAACCATCAGTGCAGTACAGCATGGACATCTTGCAGGACAGACCTCTGACAGAAACATCAGAATATAGGAACTGATTTATTTTTTTAAATGAAAGCAAGACTTGCCTGCTTGAACTTTTTTTTTCAGGGAGCCAAAGAAAACTCTTCTTTGCCTTATTATCAACTTTAGATATGCCATGACACTACGCCTAAAAACTCATTTCCTAACTTTATGTACACAGTACACTGCTTACTGAACAGATTACCTTCTGCTTTTCTCCTATGCTCTTGTAAAAGTCTGTGTTCTCCATACATTAATAAATGTATCTCCATAAACCCTTGAGGGGTGTTAGATTCCTGTGCAAACAGTGGGGCTGAACACTGCACTGGTACAGCGCCCAGTCTGAGATCTGCTGACACTGCAGCGTGAACCTCGTTCACGTTTGATCCTCAGAGCTCCTGTCATTCATCCCAAACACAAGGATGAATGATTAGCACTCCTGAAAATTGGCCCCACACTGTTTTCAAGTACTTGGGAAATGAAAACTAGAAGGACCACCCACAAAAAGTTTGGGTCAAGTGATTTGCCTCACTGTACAAACTCAGTGGTAAGAGTTGAAATACAGTTCTCCACAGAGGTTTTTCTTATGCTGAACAATACTCTCACAATCTGCATTCCTGACCTCCTTAACTAGCCTGCTTTGGGAAAGAAAAACCTCTGACTCAAAGTTTGTTCACCACAGAGTTTAATTCCTCATAAGCTTCTGGCATTCAGGAAAAAGCAAACCTAACCATTGAGACTAGTGCCATGATCCACATACCCTCCCTTCAGCAGGCATTTTACCTTCTGAGTAGTTCTTTCTAACAACTTAATTTCTTAATGTGCCTATTCAAGATAACTTTAAAATGTAGCAAGTTCTGTATTACTGCAGATTACCAGCAAGTAGGGATTTTTAGATTCATGATGGAGAGATCTTTGCCTTGGCCTACCAGTGTATGTAGGCCAGCTACTAGCTGGGATGGAAGCACGGTGTGTGGCACTGGCTTTTAAAGTGCTGACAGCGGAGGATGGTGATATGTGGAATGGTGATGGAATGATACATGACAGAGGAATGGTGATACACAGAATTTTGTTGTCCACGACAAGCTGAGAGACCGTGAAGTAATGGTTACAGCAACCTGTTGCTGTGCTGTTTGTCTTGAGTCTTACAGGAGATTACATGAAGGGAAAACATTCCCTAAAACAGTCAAACTTAAAAGTCATATTATTGTAGATTACACTTACTACAGTGAAAAGCAGAAGTAACTGAAACAGTGATTTACACCTTCTTTTAACCTGTCCAGCTGACAAACAAGAACCTAACATAAAGCCATTAAGCCACTTCCACAGATTAAAAACGTGTTCTCTGCTCCTTAAAGGTCGAGGGAGACATTTCAGTGTACAGCTCAGCTGAGGTAAGCTTCCCTGCTCACTCAGACCATTGCTCTGTGAGTTTGTTTTACAACTTCACTAGAATTTAAAAGAACACTTGCAGACGAGACCTCACAAGGGAAGGCAGGGCCCAAACTCACAGCAATGCAATACGTGATGTCATGCATGGGCTAATTCAGCTGTGCTACCGGGGACACTGTTCTCTGTCTTCTTCCCAACTACTCCTGTCACCTCTGACTTCACGGTGAGAGCTGCAGAGCCCAGCTAGCTTGTGACCGTGCGTTCTGGCTGTCACCTGTGAGCTGGCTGCCGAGGGAGCGGCTGCCGAGGGCGGCAGTGCCGGCGCGGAGCCAGGCGGGGCCCGCTGAGGCGGCGGCAGCGCGGGCCGAGCGCGCCCGCTGGCGGCGGCGGAGCGGCACTGGCGGTGCCGGCTGCCAGCACTCGGAATGGCTGCCGCCCCTCGCAGCCCCACCGCGACGCCGCTGCCCTTGCCCAATATGGCTGCCTGCGGGGGCCACGCGGCGCGGGTCACAAATGGCGGCCGCGTCCCACGGGGCTAAACCCGGGGGCTCGCACGGGGACAGCGGCCCTGCCGCCGCTCCCCTTCTCTGTCGCTGCCCGTGTCCCAGCGCCGCCGGGCCGTGAGGCGGCAGCGCCCCGGCAGTGCTGCGGGGAGCGGGACTGCGCTGCGGGGCGGCGGCGCCCTCTGCTGGGCACGGGCGGCCGCTGCAGGCGGGGGCGGCCCGCGCAGGCCCCGCTCCCTCACTCGTCACAGCGTGACCTTGGGGACAGGAGGGGAGTCCTGCCCGGGGTCCCGGGGGAGCTGCTGGTCCCGCTGCTCCACCTGTGCGCGGTTGAGGGGCCTCCCCCGCCAGCCTTACCTCGCCTCCCTAAAATCCGCAGCTTTGGGGTCTGCGGGAGCTCTGCTGCCATCTCCCCTCTTCCAGTGCCCCCTCGGTCCCTTCATTCACGCTCGGTTGTCCCCTCCCCACTGCCTAAACTGTTTCTTGGCTTAAGTGGTCCTTCACCTCCCTCCCCCCAGTGCTCGCTTCTTCATCCCCTCACAGTCTGCAGCCCTGTACACATTTACTGTGGTAAAACACGCTGTCCGCACCCCAGAGGCTCCCCAGGGCACAGCCACGCTGGGGAGACCCCTGCCCACGGGTCCGCTTTGCCCCGCGGCACCACGGTGGGTCTGTGTGAGAGCTGGCAAAGCACGTGGGTGCAGGATGTGAACCTCGACACTGCTCACGGCTGACAAAATTCGGGGTGCAGGGCTGCCTGCTTATCCCAGGGGCATTCCTGGCCATTGCGTGCCTTGGGTGTTGTTACACAGCCCCTCCTGCGGTGCTCCAGACCCTCCACTGATGCCCTCGATCAGCACGTTTCATGATTTGTGCCAAAGCTGTTAATAATGGTGTGGAATAGGATCAGCTGTGAGGGTGATGAGTGTTGAGGCTCCTGCTTGGTGTGGCAGTTGCTCTGTCACTGCAGGGTGCCATCAGCTTTCTCAGCTCTTTTGCAAGTGGCAGGAGATCACAGATGTCCCCTGAGATCCCGGACAATGCCGGAGCAAGTCACTGACACAGAAAGGTCCAAGCGCCCACCCTGCATCCCGGCTCACCAGGGGCTGTGCCCCTCCAGGGTGGAGGGATGCGGCTGTGCCGTGCCACAGGGAGTGGGAGATGCAGTGCACCGGCCTGTCCTTCTGCAGGTGGCATCACGCCCGTCTCGGCGCTGCCTTTCATCTGCTGCTTTAGCGAAGTTCAGATGTGTTGGCTCTGAAGCATTTCTCTTGGCTCAAGACAAGAAACCACTTTCACCTCTGGGTTTCCACGTACAAAGCGTGCTGCAGTGGGCGTCAGCTGGGCCCGCCGTGGTGGCCTGGGATGCGCCCGTTCCAGGCTTCCTCTGCAAGGATGGGACAAGTCTCCCTTTGGCAGAGGAGCTCCCGCAGCCCCTTGCTCGAAGGCTCAGCCATGCACAAAGCTCTGCCTCTGCCTTCCCCAGTCCTGGAGCTCTACCCAGGGCCTTAATCTGTCTGGAGCGTGGGCTGCCTGCAAACCGTGCTGCGGCGCATGACGCCCCCCTGGGCCCCTTCTCTGCTTTCCCAGCGGCCACGGAGCAGAGGCTGCACGGGGACCGGCGGGGCACAAAGCCCGCCCTGACCCCCAGCCCTGCCTGCCCGCCGCGGGCAGCCCGCCTCAGCCGGCCTGTGCAGACCTGCAGGCGGCATCGGCAGCGCTGCGGGCCACAAACACACCCAGGAGGGTGTGAGCACGCAGCGGAGGAGCAGAGCAGGGTTCTGCCGTGCAGGGACGCCCAACTGGGAGCCCAGCCCCAGCACTCACCTGGCCTGCCAGCGTCCTGACTGCAGGAACCTGACGTCTGGAGGGAGCAGGTATTTTGCCCGCTTGGCTTGCTGCCCTATGGGGACACCGTCCCGTGCTGCCACGGGAACTGCAGGAGAGCTGGCACGGGGGGGTCATCGTCCTGGCCCTGCGTGCAGCCCAGGGGAGGAAGGAGAGGGGCTGCCCATGCTGTCCCCATGCTCCAGAAAGTGGGGACAGGGAGCCCAGGGCTGACTGCACGGGGAGATGTGGGGCTTGAGGCTGGGAGTGGGGGGTGTGGACCAGGCTGTGCTTTTCTTACTGTTTGGGGGTCAGCCTGTTCCCCACACTGACCCAGGAGCTCTGCCCTTCCTCCTGCCAGGTCAGGGGACAAGCAGGGCTGGGTGTCCGGCACACAGCCTGCGCTGGCTTGGCTTCGTACAGGCAAGGGGGTCTTGCCCTGCCCATGGCCACCTGGTTGTCCTGTGCCAGCACCCCTGGGGTGCAAAGGTCCCTGCAGGGCTGCAAGTGCACGCTGCTGTGTCAGTTACTGTAGCAATGGGTTTGTCACCCCTTCAAGCCCCCTGTGCCCCCCACACCAGGGCCAGGGGTGTGCCATGGGGGTTGTTAGGTGTGAGCTGAGCTGGGTCTGTGGTGTGCCCAGCTCAGCCCTGTTTGGGACCTGTGCCCTGTGCAAGTGTGTTGCACAATAACTACTGGTGCCGCTGCTGCAGTCCCACTCTGAGCTCGGGAACAGAGTGATGTTTTTCTTCTGAACCCTCCAGACAGCACCACTGGCGTAGATTTGTGGTCAGTCCTGTGCCCCTGCTCTGCCAAGCTCCAGTCCTGGCAGCAACAGCCTCTCAGAGCAGCTCAGTGCTGAAGTTCAGCTGGTGCCCTCAGCCACTCCAGTGTACTTTGTACCCGGTGTGGAAGCCAGCCGGGGGGCATAGCAGGGCTGCCCTGAGCAGCTGCTGGCACTGGTGCTCTGCCTGTGTGAGCAACGAGGGGGGGAACAGGGCAAGTCCCAGGGAATGCTCGCTGAGCCCGTGGCTCTCTGGTGGAAGTGGTGCCTCTACTTCTGGTGACAGCAGGGGTATGTGCCCGCAGCCAGAGCCCCTGGGCATCAGGGAGTGAAACAGTCCGGTCCCACAGCTTCCTGCACTTGTTTTAGGGCTGGCTCCTTCCCTGTGGTCACTGAGCAGATCATAGCTGCTGATCTGTTCCCTAAAGGACAGAGAGGGCAGCGGATGTGGGCACCACTGATTTGCATGCCGTGAACCTTGGCTGGCTGGACCTGCTGGTGGCAGCCCCAGACCTCCCCCAGCCTGCAGGAGCCGGCTGGGCAGGATACAGGTTCCACTCTTGGGTTGGTACCTGGCTGTGTGTGCCCCAGCGTGACTCCTGGGGGAGACTCTGCACTCCAGTCCCGGAAACCAACACACTGGTGGTGTTTGGAAGTGAGGTGCCGTGCTGGGGTGCTGCTGTGTCACGGGGGGGAGAGCGGGTGTCGTGCATGAAGATGTTTGACACAGTTATGATTTGGCAACAATTCAGAATTTATTAATAGTGAGAGGTAGACCAAGGTTGATTTTAGCAGCAGTTAATGACTGACCAATTTAACGATTTATAAGTAATTCAGGAAAACATAATCTAAACAGCGACTTAATTACAGATTCAAAGATTACGAGATTCATACTAACTTACTGAGGTATCCTAAATCAAAATGTGTAACTACATATATGTATATACATATAAAGCGTACAAACACACCTACAAACAAGTATTTGGATCCAGTGAAATATTCAGATACCCACACTTGTGACAGCAAATGTGTATACTAAAACACATAGCTAGGCAAAGAGGTGGATGGAGACTTATAGCTCAAAGTTCCCTCATTGAGTTTGGAGCAAATACAATGCATCAGCCTTCCTAGTGGACAATAGTTGAGACTCAAGGAGGCTGACTCACCCTGGCCCTCCGCTGGCAGAGGGTCCTCGATGAGTTTGTGCCCAAGAGACATCCCAGCTCAGGGGAGATGGTGGTCACAGCCCATTGCCATCCGGGAGAGCTTGAAGTGTCTCACTTAGGATTGCTCTTTATAGGGTCTGAGATAACCGACTTTTGTCAGGTACTTTTCCATTTTGGCCCACCTCGGATGATGGGGCTTTCCACCAGTTGCTCAGACCCAGAACTTGCTAGATTTTGGGGTCCTGGTGCCTCTCTTTGGGCCACAGTCCAGGTACAGTTGGGCTAGGCTGTCAGGTTATGATTAATAATCATCATTGTTTTCAAGCGCTAAGGGAAAACAGGAGCCAGATTCATTAAGGAGGTGCCTCAACATCCCAACTCACTGTACTTGCACTGGGACAAGAAAGTACCAGGTTGTCTTAGTCCACTGCACTTGCAACTGAACCGGGGACAATGTTAGGCCCACTGCCCGTGTAACTGCAGCAAGAACAATGTTATCTGGTGTTTACACTGCAATGTGGCCCAAGAGGGGGAAAAACCACACCAGACACCCAGTGGCTCAAGAGTGGGGGACCACCACACCAGGCTGACTTTGGCCATAGCCAGGGCGCAGCAGAGCCGTTCTGGTGTGGCTGGCTGGGACCTGGGGGGCCTGGGGCAGCTCTGCTCCCCTTTTCGAGGCCCAGGTTGGGTTGGGACATGGCCCTGCCGGGCACACCCTTGTGTCTGGGAGGATGTGGTTGGCTGGCTCCTGTGCCTGGCTCAGTGGTTGCAGTGAAATGGGAGTCTGGCTTAATCTGGGGGGTGATAGTGTTGTGTGGAGTGCCTGGCCTGTTGGGGAGGTTGGGAGGAGGAGGGGGAGCAGCTCCAGGGTGGGGCAAGCAGTAATAAACATGGGGTTTCTCATGGTGGGAGAGACCTTGTTTGGGGCTCCCTGCTTCCTCCAGCTGGGCACCAGGAGTCTGGGGACCACAGCAAAGCCTCCTGGCCCTCTCCCCCTCCCAGTGGGTGGGGAGCCCAGTGGTAGCCCTGCACCTGGCCTGGGTGTCCGTGACTGGAGCAGTGGGTGTCCCCCCCATAAATGCCACTCTTCCCTGTCCCCCCTCCCCATAGCGCTTGGACCAGCAACCATCGGGGGCCTGCTCAATTGCAGCTCCTTCAACCCCCCTGGGAACCCCAGGAACTGCCAGAGTGGTGCTGCTGCTTCAGCGGGGACCTGGGCTTAGGGACAAGGACAGAGACTTCCCAGGCTGTCACACATACCCCAGCTGCACAGCAGGAGCCCTGGCCTGCAGCATGGGGCTGCATGGTCCTTGTAGCTGGGCTGCCCCAGGGAGCCTGGGTCAAACTGGCTGGCGAGGCTGCTGGACCCTGGAGCCTGCACGGTGCCCCTGGCTCCCAGGCAGAGCATGGAGCCCTGGGCTGGGGAGCAGGCCCTGCTCCCTGCCAGCTCTGGGCTTGCTCTGACTCATTTGCTCATAGCCCTGCTATGGCCCAGGGCTCTGGGGCAGACACTTGCCAGGGTACCTCGGCCCAGGATGCGGCAGTGCCCCATCCTCGGGGCGGGGGGGGCAGTGTGTGTCGGGGAGTCTGTGACAACACAGTGTGTGCATCCCCTGCAGAACACCTGACCTTGGCCCGGCGCTATGGCCGACCCTCCTGGCTGCTGCCACTCCTGTGCCACCTGCCTGCTCTGCCTCTACAGCTGCCGGTGGATCACTGCCAAGAAGGAGAAGAGGAAGGGCCTGAGAACCACCAAGGTGATACCATGGGTGATGCTGACCTGGGGCTGGCCAGCCCCTGCATGGCTCAGTGGTGGCGGGGATGGGGAAGAGCTCCTCTGGCTGGGGGGGCTCAGCCTGGACATTGGGCTGCTGACCCGTTGCCACTGATCCTGCTCCCCAGGGCCGAGGCCCAAGAGAGCTGAGGTGCTACCTGGCACCCTCTCTGTGCAGGGACTGCCCAGTCCTGGAGCAGTGAGAAGGTGAGAGGGTGACTCATTTGTTCCCACTGGGTGACAAGAGCAGCACACTGGCAGCAGCAAGGCTCAGCCATGGCCCTTGCCTGGTTGAGCATGAACCTGTGGCAGGGCTTGCGTGTGCCTGGAGCAGAGTGCTGTGCTCCCCGAGGGCTGAGCGTGGCGGGCACGTCCTGGGGTGCTGAGTGCTTGGCAAGGCACGTGGGAGGCACGATTTCTGGGCTGGGTGCGGCCCCTGCCAACAGGGTGCTGGAAGGGGGTGTCCCCAGCAATTTGTAACCTGGGAGGGGTGAGGCCCTGGGATTCTCTGAGGTCTCCAACTCCCATGGGAGTGGCTGTGCCACCGCTTGTCCTGTCTTGCCTGGAATGTGTGAGCTGGTCCAGGCTGCCAGATGTCCTGCTCAGCACCTGTTGCCATCCCTCACCTCCCCGTGTATGTGGGACTGGAGACCCTGAAGCTGGACCTGGCTTCGGCTGGGCAGGCAGGAGCAGTCTGCAGGCTCCACCGCTGCAGCGGCAGCTCTGAGGCACAGCACCCCTCTCCACCCAGCCCACAGATCACCCAGCTAGAGGGGAGGAGGACCTGGCTGCCTGCCCCTTCCCATATCCGAAGCCTGCTGCCAGGGGCTGCTGCATGGGAAAGGAGGCAGTCCTGCCACAAGGGCTGTCCTCCTCAGCCTGGCATAGGCAGCTTTTTAGCTTGTTGTAGGAGATGCTGGTCCGTCTTCCCAATGGGTCCAGCCAAAAGAGCTCCCCTGGGGAGCTCTGTTCCCTCTCCATGGTCCAGCTCAGTGCCTGGACCCATGAGGCCAGTGCCTGCTGCGACCCCCTGTGCACCCTGCTGCAGACTGGGTGCTCTCCAGGGGTCTCAGCAACCTGACCAGGGGCGAGGTGCCCTGCAGGTGTTGCATGGCTGTCATCTCTGGCTTTCAGTGCGACTGCAGCTGGTTCCTTTTCCTCTTCTGTGTCTTCCTCTTCACCCTGGTGTGGCTCTACTTCGCCATCATCATCCTCAATGATTTCCACAACTTCAATGAGTGAGTAGAATCCTACATCTAGTCCTGCTCCCCATGTCCCTTCTGCCCCTCTGACCATCCCCTTTGCTGGCAGGTTCATCTTCAAGCAGAGGAAGTTGTGGGTAGACTGGTCCCTGCTCCTGCTTATAGCTACAACCGTGCTGATCACCTACTCGGCTGTGCTGCTGGTGAGCCCCTCATCCTGCCTGGGCTAGTGGGGGTGCAGGGCTGTGCTGAGTACAGCCTGGCTGCTGTGCCCTGTGCAGAGCCAGGTGGAGCCAGCAGCATGCAGCCAGCTGGAGCCATCTCAGCCTGAGCGTGGCTAGAGACCCTGCCTGTGTCAGGAGGGCCAGAGCTCCTTTGGCTGTGTCCTGTGCCCTAAGAGGGCTGAGGTGGGGGTACAGCCCAGCTCTGACATCTCCTTATTCTTCTCACAGGTCCTCGCTTTGTGCTTGCAGCTCTGCGGCCAGCCCTTGAAGCTACACTGGCTGCACAAGGTGAGAAGCTGGGGATGTGGGGGATAGTGCCTGCCCTGGCTGCCCTTGCACCTTGGGAAGCTGTGACCAGCCTGCTGGGGCTGTGTGTGGCTGCTGTGACCCCACGGAGTGGGTGTGTGTCCCCGCTGAGCTGGGTTGCAGCTGTTAGACCCCCAGCCACACGTCTCTGGGATGGGAATATTCCCCCTGCTCAAAGCATGGGGTGCAGAGCCCAGCTGCAAACCCAGCTGGGGGAGCTGGGGTCTCAGGACTTGCAGGGGCTCAGGAGGAGGGGATGAGGAGGATTCTGCCAGGACAGAGCCCAGCTGGCCTGCAGGATGTTGTGTGCTCCCCTAACTGCTCTGTGCTCTGCCCCACAGACCCTGCTGATCTTAACTGCCCTGGTGGTGGCTGCAGCCTTCACAGGGCTGGGAATAAAGTGGGCGGAGGAGTGGCAAAGTGCACGTATCTCCCTGCAGGTGAGTCACCCCTATACCAGGGGCTCCCCCACTGTACCCAGTACCTGGCCTGTGGGAATGAGCTGAAGGGTGGTGACTGGAGCCCCCAGCATGGCTGTGTGCCATGGGGGTTCACTCCCTGCCCTTGACTGCTGCCTGGCCAGGCAAGGTGCTCCTCCTGTTCTTGCAGTCCTGCCTGGAGCAGCTGCAGTCAGAGTGATGAATGGTGGCTGGACCAGAGCAGGGAGTCTGTTCAGTCCCCCCAAGAGCCTGTCCTTCCCTCCCTGGCACTGTCCAGCAGTGCTGCCTGCAGTGGCAGATCCCTGGCATTGGGGACAAGGGCTGGGCTGGTGCTGGCTGACCCCCTGCCTTTGCCTCCCCAGGCAACAGGTCCCTTCCTGCACATTGGAATTGTGGGGGGAATGACGCTCCTTGCCTGGCCCCTGGCGAGCTTCATCTACCGCACCCGCAACACAGGTAATCCCCCTCCAAGGGTCCACCTCCCCCCCTTGGCTAGTGCCCTGCTTCCTACCACCCAACCAAGTGGCACTGGTGGCAACATGGTGCAGAGAGAGCATCAGTGCAGTGGGAACAGGTCCCCAGGACTCAGTCTGGTAGTAACTTCTGCTCTTGGTTGCTGCTTCTCATGCCCAGCCCTTGGTGCAGCTTCAGCCCTCACTGTTTGCAGCTGAAGTAGGTCTATGGATGGCAGACTGAGTCCTGCAGAAGTGCTGGATTGGGGTGCAAGGACATGCAGTGGGCCAAGAATTAATCCACAGTGTTCCTGAGGCTGGGGATGCAATGCCTGACCTAGGGTAACCTGGTTAATGCCAGGTGAAGCAGCCTTGGCTTATTCCTAACGGCCTGCAAAATACTTCCTCTGTACCTCACCCCTCTCTCTTCTTTGTCTCTTCCTGCAGGTCTCAAGGTGTTTCTGCTGCTTGTGTACTGTGCGGTGATGATCATGCTGTATCTGGTTCCCCTGGGAATCACCTCCCCTTGCATCATGGAGGAGAACCAGCTGCCCCCCAAGCCAGCCCTAGTTGGTCACCGAGGAGCCCCCATGGTGAGTGACCAGCACTGGCAGTGTCCTGGCATGGTGATGAGGGTGGATGGGGCAGGCTGCTCCACCAGCGACAGCCAGGCTATGCCTGTGGGGCACTGGCATCAGGCCCTTGCTGCTGCATGCCTGGAGGAGCTCCAGCCAGCCCAGTAGAGAGGGGTCTCCACACCAGCCAGGTCAGCACAGTGCTGGAGGATGGGTGGGCACAGGGCTGGAGGATGGGTGGGCACAGCAGCCACAGGGCAGAGCTGCTTGCTGAGTGCTGCTGAGCCAGGAGCAGGTGACTCTCAGCAAAGCTTGGCTGTGTAGTGTGGGCTGGGAAGCAGGGACTAGGCAGGCTTTGGCTGGCTGCACCCAGCACTCTTCCATCCCCCACCCTACCAGGGTCACCCCAGTCTCATTGTGGTTGCCCTAGAGCCCAGCCAAGCTGCTGGGTGCAGCCAGGCAGGGTGACTGCCTGCCTCCTGCCCCTGCCCTTTGCACTAACACCATTCCTTTTCCAGCTGGCCCCCGAAAACACCCTCATGTCACTGCACAAGGCGGTGGACTGTAATGTGCAAGTCTTTGAGACAGACGTCATGGTGAGGTAAAGGGGCAGCAGGGACTCAGAGGGAAGAAGGGGCCTGTGTATCCTGGGATGTCACCTCCCACATGGGGCATTCTGGAACACACCTGGAGAACTGATACAGCCTGCACTTGGAGGCAGCCCTGTTCAAAGGGCTCTGCCATTCCCAGCTTCCCAGATGGGACTGGGTCCAGCTTGGTGTCCCAATGATCTGGGAGAGGTACTGGGTTTCTGTCCTCCCCACGCAGGTTGCCTTCCAGGGCATTAGGAGGGAGGCACCATCAGGGGAGGAGCACTGCTGGGAAAACATACCCTGGCTCTAGTTCATCTCATGCAACCCTGCTATGGTGGCAGCTGTTGCAGTGAGCAAGGAACTACTCGGTTCCTGGATTTGTCTCTAGGTGCCCTTTCTGTCCAGTGCTTTCTGGACACTCACTTTTTGTGTAGAGGACCACAAGCAGGCATAAGGGTGGGGTTTACCCTAGCAGGGTGGCTGGGAGGGGGCAGAAATGCCAGGGCAGGGATAGGAGACAAACTGCTTGCAACACAGAGCTCCCCTCTCTGCTCCTTTGCCAGTGCTGATGGGGTCCCATTCCTCATGCATGATGAGGAGCTCACCAGGACCACCAACGTGCAGGCTGTGTTCCCCGAGAGGGCGGCTCTGAACAGCACTGCCTTCAACTGGACAGACCTCCAGCAGCTGGATGCTGGCAGCTGGTTCCTGGAGGTCAGGATGCCGCCGGGTGGGCTGGTCAGGGATGGGTGCATTTGTGGGTGAAGCCTGAGCCCTGCCCTGGGGAAGGTTCCCTCTGCAGCACTGGTCCTGGCAGACACCTGGACAGGGTGCAGAAGTACTTCCACGCCTGGACGAATCCCCTGGGTGTGGTTACGCCCCGAGCTGGGGTTTGTTCTGACTCCTCAGCTGAGTCACAGAGCAGGCTGGTTTGAGGGGAGATGGCTCATGCATTTGCTCTGAGCTGCACAGCCTGTCTGGGCTTGGAGGCAGCTGTTGGCAAGGCTCTTCCCAAAAGGTGATGAACCAACTGCTGAGCTGCTCTGAATGCCCACGGGTGTTAGGGCTGCTTGAACTGTGCTGCTAGTGGGGAGAAGGGTACGGGGCCCCATGGATGTGCAAGGGAAGGATCCCTGTGCCTGTCTGCACTGAAGAGGCCAGTGTAGGAAACGGAGAGCCAGAGATGGGCACCAGTTTGGGAGGTGGAAGCTTATGGGGGGTCTGCTTATGATGACTGACTCTCTCTCACCCTCGCAGCGGAGGCCGTTTCCCACTGTGCAGAGTCTTTCTGCTGGCGATCGCTACCAGGCAGCTAAACAGAGGATCCCATCCCTGGAACAGGCACTAGAGGCAGCCAAGCAGAGCAATATCTCCATCATGTTCGACCTCCGGCCTGAGAACCACAGTGACTACCAGAGCTTCGTCAATGCCACCCTGGAAGTGATCTTACAGTCCAGCATCCCACTACAGCAGGTGAGCTGACCACTGTCCCACCACTGCCAGGCCCTGCTGTCACATCACCACCTGCCACCCATACACCACATCCCCATATGAAATCCCTGCTGGGAAACCCTGTCCAGGCATGGGGTTCTCTAGCTGGGAGAAGTTACTAATAATTAGGGGTTAATGCCTACAGCTTCAGGCCCCTCCACATACTCTGGTTCCTCAGCACTGGCCACCCTGGTGTGTAAACAGTGACTCAGTCTAGGGAGGGGACCATGGTGCTACCAAGAGCAGGAAAACAGTGCTCAGGCCTCTACCTCCCCGTGCTGCGCCACACCTCTCCCTGCAGCTCTTGGATTCCTGCTGCAACCTCCCGTATTGCCTTTGCACTTCATCCAACCTCTGCAGCGTGTGACACATGCTGCCCTGAGGGGATGAATTAGCCCCAAAATCACTTTCCCTTCTTGGCTTTTTGGGAATGCAGAGCAGGAAGGGACACAGCAAAGACTTGTACTGTAGTGCTGATCCAAGGAGCATTCTTGCTGCGGAGTTGGGACAAAAAGGATGCACTGCTTGATCCATTCAAGGACCCAGAAAGGACATAACTGCTGCAGCTTTCTTAGGCTGGAACTTTCTCCCCTCAGTGGGGGCTGTTGTGCTTACTTCTCAGCTGGGACAGGCTCTTAGGAGACGGTCCTGGCTGAGATCCTGGAGGAGCTGAGTGTGGAGAGTGGGGCTGGAAGCAGCTGTCTGAGCAGGCTGTGTGTGCTTGGACCTGCAAGGAAATACCGGAAGAGAGCAAGCCCTCTGGAGCACCTCCCCTCTGCATGTGCTCTCTGGCTCTTGCCTAGGTCCTCTGGCTGCCGGATGGGTTCAGGGAGCAGGTCAAACAGCAAGTCCCGGGCGTTCAGCAAGTTTACGGCCGGAAGAGACTCCAGAATGAGAAGGAGCCATTGCTGCACGTCAATCTGCCCTACCAAGACATGAGCTCTGAGGAGATCAGGTGAGAGCCCTGGGCGCAGGACCCTGGGAGCTCTGGGGCCTGGGCATTGTCCCAGCTCTGTCCCAGTGGCCAGCAGAGGTGAGGGCCAGCTGAGGCTGAGTTCTGGCACACTGCTGGGGAAGGGCAGGGTGTGTGCTACAGCCTTGCAGACAAGCGTGCCTTATCAGGCCGGGCTGCTGCAAGGATGGAGCTGACTGCAAGTCCTCTGGCTTGCCAGGAAATCTGCCCTGGGTCTGGCTCTCCAGACAGTTGGTCTATGTGGCTGCAAATGCTGGATCACATCCCAGATACAGTCCTCTGGCTGTACGCTGAGTGTGCCAGCACCCTGCTGTCTCCTGCTCTGACCATGGCTGTCCCTATGCAGGCAGTACCGCCAGGACAACATCTCTGTCAACTTGTATGTGGTGAACCAGCCCTGGCTCTTCTCCGTGCTGTGGTGCTCTGGGGTGAGCTCTGTCACCACCAATGCCTGCCAGGTGCTGAAGGAGATGAAACACCCCATCTGGCTGCTTGTAAGTGACCACGCCATCCTTCACCCAGCCCCACAGCCCTGTGCCCCAGGCACTTGTGGGTTTCTTTCTGCAGCAGCCCTGGGCATCCAGCTGCCTGGGGGTTGGCTTTTGTTCAGTGCTATGCTGGCAGGAGAATGTCTGACCCTGCAGAAGGGACTACTGGCACAGCAGGCTAGGCTGTGCCACCAGCACACCACACACAACTGGTGATCATGGCTTGTCTTGTTGCCTTGCAGCCCAGCAGCACATACCTCATGATCTGGATTGTTGTAGACTCTGCTTCCTTCCTTGTCATCCTCTGGGCGTTCCTCTTGCTGAAGTAAGTTTGATCCCTTTCCACCTCCCTGGGCAGATCTGTTGGGGGAGGCTGTGGTGTGCCCTGGGTGCCTGGTACATACCCAAACCTGGTTGTATCTGCTGCCACCCCTCTCTGGACTCACATCCTGGGGAGTCCTCTCCTATTTGGCTAAGTGAGACTAAGAGAGTATGTGGAGGCAGCTTTTATCATCAGGCTGCAGCTGGTAACCTGGCCTGACCCTTCCTTGAGCTGCTGGATGCCTTAGTTCACACTCACTGTGCACCCCAGGGCTTGGGCTGAGGCTGGGGGATCTTGACCCTGCTCTGTTACCAGTGCTGCAGGCACTGGGAGCAGATCCCTGTGAAACTGTGTGTCCTGTGTGGCCCCAGCTGGGAGCTCCAGGAAGGGAGGGGGGAGGCCAGACTGACGTGCTAACATCGATCCTATTCCATCTCCTAGGAAATGCTCCCAGAGAAGACGGCCAGCGGGTGAGTGCGCATGGATGTGAGCTCCCCTCCTGGAGCCGGGCTGTGCCTGTAGTACTCTCGCTGGCAGGCAGGCAGCTTTCTCCAGCCGGACGTGACAGAGCGGTTTGCGATGGCTGGGGGAGGGAAGGGAATCCCAGCGCAGGGAACTCCTGTCCTGCCCTTAGCAAACAGCCCTGCGGGACAGCGGTGGGGAATCCCACATCCCCCAGCTCTCCTCAGACCTGCTTTTCAGGCCGTTCCGCCTGTCGCCGTGGCATGGTGGCTGCCTGCCATGACTGGTTTTTCTCTCTGTCTCCCCAGAGTCCGAGACGGATGTGCTGCTCACGAAGATCAACAGCTTGATGCAAGAGTGACCCCTCTTCGGGGGGGGGGGGCAGCCAGAGCCCTGCACAGCTCCGGTGGGGAGCACTCCTCAGGCCACCTTCCAGGCTCCTTTCCTTTGCAGACTCCTTCCTGAGCTTCCCGTCCCCCATAGCATTCCTGGCTCCTTGTGTGGTGCACAACTGCCCTCAGCTGAAAATACCTGCAACTGGGTTCCCAGTTCCCACTGGCAGCGATGAACTGGAGCCTTTGTAGGGGTTCCCCGGGGCCGGTTTGTGCCTGGGGGCTGAGTGGTGCTGGGGCTGAAGCCCTCTGCCGTGGGCTCTGGAGACTCGTGGGGGTTCGAGCTTGTGTTTGGTGTCGGGGAGGGGCAGCCTCTGCCTGTGCAGCACCTCTGCAGCCAGCGGTGGGAAACCTGTCGAAACTGCTGCTGTGCCCTGGGGGCTGCCCTGCCCCGCGGCTTGGATAGGAAGGGGTGCGGGGAAGGGTGCGGGGAGGGGGCGTTTTCAGAGGATGGAGGGGGAGCTGAGCTCTTCCCACCCCAATGCTGGACACGAGTCCTGCCCCTGCTGCTGGCGGCTTCATGCTTGCGGGGCAGGGTGCTGGCACCCCGTGCAGCAGCGAGTGCCTGTGCCCTGCGGGAAGGGCGCTGGGGGTGGCGGGTGTCCGGGGCTGGCAGGACCGCGGTCGCGCTCCTGCTGCTGCGGGGGGTGTGCGTGGGAGGGGAGCGGTGGGACTCGGCGTCGGGCACTTTGGTCAGTTTTAAATGTTCCTATTTATGTCAATAAATCACCGGAGCGGTACACAGACCGCAGGGGGTGACTCGGACATAGCTGCTTCCTCACCCCCCCGCCCTCACCCGCGGGTTCCGGCTGCCCGCAGCGCCCCGGGACAGCCCCGCCGGTCGCGGCCCGGGGCAGGCGTGGAGCCGCGGCGCGCCCGTGCCATCTAGTGACAGCACGGGGAAACGGCACCGGGGACGAGCGGCTGCTGCGGGCCGGGCCCTCCGCAGCGGGAGGGAGCGCTGGCCGGGCCGGGCCTGCCCGCCGGGGTGGCACACCGAGCCCCCGCGGTGGCCGGGCGGGCTCTGAGCAGCCGCGCCCCGGGTGCGGCAGCGCTGTCGGTGCCGGGGCGCTCCGGAGGCGGTGCCGGCGGGGGCGGGGGGCGGGGGGGGGGGGAGGCGGCTCCTCGGCCGTTCCGCGGGGCGGGGCGGGGCGGGCGGTAGCTGTGCCGCTGCCGGGGGCACCCACCGGAGCGGCCGCCGGCCACGGCGGAGCAATGATCCGCCGGGAAGGTAAGGAGCGCCCTGCCCTGCCCTGCCCTGCCCGCAGCGCCGGGCTCCGCGGCCCGCCGCGTTCAACAAGTGTCTGCCCCGCCGGTACCGGCGCCGGGATGGCCCCCGGTGCCCCGCGCTCCCGCCTCCCTTCCCTCCCTCCCGCCTCGCCACGGGTCGGGCGGCCGTGCCTGCGGCACCCCCGGGGCTGAGCCCCCGCTCCACGCCCTCCCCGCGCCGGGGGACGCGTCCTGGTGCCACCGGGGCTCGGAGCAGGTGGCCGTGGGATGCGGTGCTGCCGCACCCCTGGGTGCTGTGGGAGGGGCAGGTGTGGGTGCAGGAGGATCTCCTGTCAGTGGGACTTGCACCTTGAGGCATGGTCAGATGGCCCCTGCCACCACGTGCTTTTTATTGGGAGCTGCAGGAAGGGTGCTGGGGTCTCTCCTCTGTGCTCTCCTTGGTGGTCCTGGGCCAGTGCTCCCAGCTCCAGCTGGCTGTCACCCTGTGCTGGTGGCCAGCAGCACAGGGTGCATGCAGGTCGTCCTGTGCAGCCTGGACTGAGATGAGATGTTCACACCAGGCTTGAAGTCTTTGTGTCCTGGTGTGGTGGCCCCGGTTCTCCGTCTGCTTCTTTGGCTTCTGCTGACAAGGTCAGGAATGACCAGGCAAAGATGACTCAACCCCGCTCGTGGGATGCTGGGCAGTGTCTGAAGCCACTGTCTGATCTTGCAGAAAACAAAGCCCTTAGGGATAACTCAGGGCTGTGATGCCCATAAAAACCAATAAATCTGGAGCTTGGTGAAGTCCCTGCTTTTCCTGGAGCCAGCGTGGAGCCCAGCTCTGAGCAGGAGCTCTTCCCGCTTCCCCAGGCTCCTTTCTCTGTTCTGCTTCCACCATGAGTCAGTGTAGGCTGGGTGATACAGGCAGGACCCCCTTCCCCTATAGGCAGGGGAGGAGCCAGGAGGGGAGCTGGCTGCATTAGCTGGGACAGCAGGTGACACATACCCAAGCAGACACAGGCCTCCTTGTTCGATGACCTGAATTCCATGCCGAGAGCCCTGGGATGAGCAGGGTCATCTTTTCTGCATGAGTTCCTGGGTTAAAAGATGAGTCCCCAACAGCGACGGGACAGCTCCTCCACCTCCTCACACAGACGTTCTTTGTCTGTGGGCTGCCTGGGTGACAAAGGGAAATATTCACTGATAGGGCTGGGACAGGCTCACGGTCCATGGACCTCCCCACCCGCCTGAGAGATGGGTCACGTCTGGGGCTGGAGCTGGACTACAGCTCTGGGTGTCTGTCCAGAGAAGCATGGAGGTGTTCTGCCACAAAGAGACCACAGTTCCACTATTTTGGGTCCAAGGTTGTCTCACACCTACAGTGAGCCCAGTCTTTAACTAAAGCATTGCTTCATGGCAGCCTCCAGCTCGCCTCCTTGCCAGCATCCCTCCTTCCCTGACCCCAAGGCGTCACGTTCCTCTCCCGGTGTGTCTCCTGCTGACCCAAGGCTGCTTGCTGCGCAGAGCACTTCTTACACTTCACCCTGTAGAAACCCAGGTTTTGCCACTCATGTAGCTGAGCTGTTTGCAGTATCTTGCACTACATGTGTGGGGCTGTGCTCAGCTTTGCTGCAGCCATCTGGCCCCGCATGGGAGACTGCAACTCCTGCAGCAGTGCTTGCAGCCCTGGGCAACTGGGACATGGCCAGCTCCTGGATGGCTTCTCTGCCTGGGAGGTGGCAGAGGCTGCCCAGTGCCTTGAGGTTTGGAGGTGAGTCAACCTGGGTTTAAACCCTGAGTTTCAGGGTTGAGAAGGGCCAGGAGGCAGAGCCCCCTCCCTTCCAGCCCCTGCCCAGCTCTCCGCTGTGGCCCCTCTGCACCTTGCAGCAGGGCTAGCTCTCCCAGGTGTGTTTAAGGAGGCTGCTTTTGTGGCTGGCTGACTCTTAAAAATCCAGAGCTGGAAGGCAACTTGAGGCATTATCCAGGTGAGCCCTTTGCACTGCTTCAAGAGTGTACCTGAGTGTTCCCTGAAGATGTCTGTCCATCCTTGGGTGTTAATGTCTTGTTACCCCTGTGTCGTCTCTGCAGACACTGAACGGGCAGTGGAAATTCTGACCAGATACCAAAGCACCCTGCAGTCCCCAGAGGAGCAGGAGCTAAAAGCCTCCATTGGAAAAGTCTCGCACATCTTCCAAAGTGATCTCTTCCAGGCTCTGCTGGGTAAGGCCCTGCCCTGTGGTCCCTGGGTCTCTGTGGGCAGTGGGCTCCCCTGGGGGCCTGATCCTGCACAGGGGTGCCTGTCATGCCAGGCAGCTGGGCTGTCATTCCCCTCCAGGGCTTGGGCAGGAGGTACCAGGGGTTGGGGCTGCAGTCACTGGGTGTTTGCAACATGAACAGGATTCCTCAGTCAGGTGATTGTGGGCAAAGGGTAAAGCTGCCTTCATCAGGCAGTGCCAGATCTATCCAGCACCCAGTAAAGGATGCTGCAGTGCTGGGAGCACGCTCTGCACAGTGCAGGCACGGTGTGTCTGTAGGCACCACCGAGTTTCCAGCTCTGCTGCAGTCCCAAGGACGTTCCGCCATGGGGCCTCGCTCCTCCCTGTGCCCCTCAGCCTCATCACAACTGCTGCTTTCCATTCCTGCCGCCCACCCGAAGGGAAACGAAATTCTTCTGCCTTTGAGAGAGAATCCACGCATACCCAGCTCCTTTTGGGGTATCCTGGCCTTTCTTGCACTTAGCCCCACGAGCACTTGCCATTAACAAGTGGCCCCTTTTCACACAAGAACCAGACTTGACAGCAAGGCTTGTCTTGGGGCTGGGCACCTGAAAATGCCACTTTCAGTACAGCGTAAAGTTCTCCATTTCTCACAGACACAGCTGGCACCCTGCTGGACTGCACAGCTCCTTGCTGAGCATGGTCATTTGAAAAGGCAATTTTTTTGCAAAGTATTTCTTTTTTATTAGAAAAACAAAATTTGATGATTTTGGACTCTGAAGTTGTTTGGCCATATTCTGTGTTGTGGCAGGCCAGATCCTGGCTGTGCAGGTTCACTTAAGGCACTGATTTTGGAGGTAATCCTAGAGAACCATTTGCAGAAGTTGCAGTGTGCCGAGAGGGGCAGAAGCTCCTGCCCAGCTCCTCTCAAGTCCCGCTCGCTGGGGCCTCGGGAAAGCACACACAGCCGTGGTGCTTTCTGTTCTGGAGTCTCCTGGGACAGAAGCCGAGTTTCCCTTCTGGGAAGGAAGGGAAAGCACCCCAGAAGCTCTGCATCCCAGAGGAGGACCCGGGCCATGTGTGCTCTGTGTGTGTGCTCTGTGCCTCATTCTCGGCGCGTTTTGACCCAAGGCTGTCTCTGCTCTGGCACTCCCCCTCTCTTGGCACCTCTCACCTTTTCCTCACACCTCTGCAGCCAGAGGCTCATTCCTGTGCCCGCAGAGCTCCGAGTTGCCAGCACCTCCTCTGTGCTTACCCATTGAAAATGAAATGCAATCATGGGATGAGTGTATGTCCTGAGCTATTTTATTCTCTCCTTTCATTGTTCTTGCTGTTGGAGCATCACCTGGAGGCTTTCAGCCCCTGTGTGTCCTCATGCAGGGCTTGAGCTGGGACATCTGTGCCATGGGCAGCAGAGACACATGGCAGGGGAGGGCTTCTGGGGGCAGTGGGCCCCCACGCCAAAGGGACCAGCATGCATCTCCTTTCTTGCTTCTTCCTTTACACAACCCACTCTCAAAATGGTGCTCAGCCCTCGGTTACCCCACGCTGCAGGGCTCTGATCTCCTTGGGAAACCTGACACGAGCCCAGCGGCCCTGGCTGCTTTTGTGTGCTCCCCCAGCCCTCCCCAGGCTGGGTGAAAGCAAGGAAGCATCTCTCCCAGAGCCCAGGGCTCTGCGTATCAGCGCAGAAGTGTTGTGGAGAGAGCGTAGCTGGCTGCCGCTGGCACGCCGACGCCACACAGACTTCCCAGCTCCCTTCTTTAAGCCCTCTGTCTCGGTATCCTGTCAACACTGGCACGAGGGAGTGGCACTTGATTGCTGGTGACCTTTTCAACTGGTTTAACAGGATATTAGTTCCCGCGTGCCAGAGCAAGCTTTCTCTAGATGTGTTTACCTTACTGGGAATTTGTATTAATTACTTCCGCCCTCCCCCCAGAGCGTGAGTTTGTGAATTCCTCAGTCCCTGAGTGTGGACACGTGTGATGCTGTGGCCAGCTGTGTGCTCCCTGCGCCCACTCAGAGCTGGCACACACTGGGGTCACTCCGTGCCCATAATCCAGACCTGCTGGAGCGTGGTGACACCTCTAAGAGGGTGGTGGAGCATTTTTATTTTATCTGCTTTTCAGCCTCCCTTTCCCCAGCGGGCTGCTGTGTCTCTGTCTGAAGTTTGCTCAGAGTCCCAGGGCTGGTTCGGAGTTTATCCAAGGGAGGAGGATTTCAGGAGAGCTGTGGGTATGCCTTCCCGCACAGAGGCTCCCACCTTGCTGCCCCACACTGTGCCAGATGATTCTGGCTCTGGAGAGATCTCAGCCTACAGAGGTCCCTCCTCTTACAGCTTTTCAGCAGCATGGGCCTGCTTTTTTCCAGCCCCTGGAAATGAATGCACGAGCATGGTTCAGCCCTGTCCTCCTGCAGGTGATGCTCTCCTGAGGTGTGCATTGGCCAGCCTGAGTTTGAACACCAAAGTGCATTATGCCATCCATAGCAGAGTTACCAGAAGCGCCAAACATCGTGAAGTTTTCCAAGTTGATCTACGTGAAAAATGCCAGGAATATGGCTTTCCATATGCTTTTTTCCTAAGAATAAGCTGGTTTGTGTCCTCCAGAAACCCCAGTTTGCCCAGCTCCAGGGGAGGATCTGCTGGGATGTTCAGATAAAGCCTGTGTGGTGTCCAGGGCTGGAGGTATCTGTCACCCTGAACGGTGTTGCTCTGCCCATACACCATATTCTGCCAGACTCCTCTGAGCACAGCACAGCCCCTTAAATCCTTGTGACCACCGTGCCAGACTCAGCTCCCTCTCCCAGGAGCTGCCAGTGCCTCGGGGCGTGCCGACCCTGGCTGGGTGCTCCTGTCCCAGTGGGTGCAGCGATGCGGGAGCTGCTCTTGGCGCTGGAATTTGCCAACCCCTGCTCCGCACAAAAGAAATTCCTTGGCGGCACAGAGAGAAAATAGGCTGTGCTGGCTGCCTCCTCCTGGCCCCTCTCCCCCTGCGTCTGAGGCCACAGAGCCAAGCGCGTGACTTGCAGGGAAAGAGCCCGGCAAAAGGGCACTCGAGGAGCCTGGGCTTGGGGATGCTGGGGCTGGGGTGATTGTGGCCCTGCTTTCCTTCTGCTCCCGTATCTTGAGGAGATGCTTGGCCCTGGCTCACAGTGCCGGGGAGAATGGGCAGCTCCCTGACCTTTCCTCCTGGAGCTGGGGCTGAAAGGGGCTGTAGTGGCCTTTGCAGCAGGTAAAGCCGGGCGGACCAGCAGAGTTTGTGTGCTCGGCACCCTGGCTGCCAGCAACCCAAAGGGCAGCGCTCCTCCCAAAAGCCCTCTGGGGCTCAGCTCCTCTCCCATGCCCAAGCAGTGGCTCCTTTTACCCCAAAAAAGGTTCCTCCTGGAGAGCCCTGCTGCTGTGGAGGCACGAGGAGAGGCTGTTGCCAACCCGTGGTGCTTCCCTGGGTGCAAAAATCTAGCTGGGAACTCAGCTCGCAGCAGTGCTGCTGAGGATGGTGGTTACCGCTTCACCGGGTGGCTGCAGGACCCAGGGTGGAAAAGTGGGGGAATCTGGAGGATTCCCAGCCTTGAGGACTCCTCCTCTTGCAAATTAGCCCATAGCCAAGGATGGAAAGTTGTTGTTCTCTTGAAAGTTCTGCTGTGGTGGCCAGAGGTGTGAATTCTCCCTGCAGCAGCGGGGCTGCAGAGTTTCTGCTCGGGGTAAATCTGCGGTGACGCAGCTGATGACAGCGCACACGTCAGGCAAGAAATGTCATTTTCTGAAGTGCATGTGCCGGCTGGCACAAGGGCACTGCCAGCACTCAGATGCTGGTGCTATAGAAATATTTAATGTCACTTATTTGATGTATTGACCCTGGGAGGAAATTGTTAGACAAATTCTAATCAGTAAATCTTGAGTTACTCTTTCTTATTAGATCCAGAGCAGATTTACACTGTCATCAAACAGAAATTCAGCTGTAGAACAGAACACACAGCATCATCATTTGCTACCACAGTGTCCTCTTACTGAGGCTGTTCAGGTAGCGCTGCTCTTAAGGTGAGCAGGTAAGGCAGACTTGTGTGCAACTCGTGATGCCCGTAAGAAATGAAGGAAACAAGCACATATTTAGATTAATGCCACATGCATGTGTCTCCTAACATGTACTCCTGTCATGGCCACTCCCTTCCCTATCTGAACCCCATCCCCAATCCTGAAACTCCTCTAATCCCTGGTGCCAACCATGATTCCCTCTCCCAGCAAGCATCTAAAAAGGGCTGAGAGTTTTGGAGGTGGAGAGCAGCTGCTTCAGAGAAGCATCCCGCTCCTCAGACACCTTGCCAGCTTGGCTGCCCCAGGCTGTGTTCCTGCAGCAGACACTGACAAATGGGGATGCCAGCAGCGGTGCACCCCTGCAATGGCGCTCTTCGAATCCTGTTTCCATGTCTGCGAAGTTTTGTGCGTTCCAAGTGTGATCCGTGCAGCCCCTGCTATCCCGTTATGCAATGGCTATTTTTATAATGGAAGGGAGAGATGTTTTTGCGTGAAAACAAAGTCCCGTTTGTCTGGCTGTGCAGTGACTGCTTGCCCTGACCTCATGTCTGGTTTGGGAGGGCACTGGGGGCTGCCAGCAGTGTGCTTGGGCACCTGGGAGGCTGCAGAGGAGGTGCCTCGGGTGCGGTGAGTGGATCTGGGGACTCCCGCTCCTCCCTTCATTGCCAGCTGCCCCATTTCTCCCAGGGCACACAGCAGAGCCTGGCAATAATGCAGCACGAAGCAGCAGCTCCAAAAGCAGCACTGATGCTGGGCAGTGGGACAGGCACACAGCCTGCCCAGGCACCCAGTGGGCACAAAGCCACTCTGCTGGCAGCCAAGATTTATGGCAATTTTTACCTGCAGTGGGGAGGTCACCGGGCAGCCTCTGGGAGCTGGGTGATGGGGGTCAGTGCTGCTCCCCATGCCATCTGCAACGTGAACATGCTGCTGCAGTGCATGTGGTTAAGCCCAGGGAGGGGATGGGGACTTGTGCCTGAGGGTGCAATCTTGCTTTGTGAAAGCCTCCCTGGGAAATAGCCTTGGGCAGCGCTCAGTGTGTCCCTGCTCACCCTGCCCAGGGCTCGCCAGATTTCCTGTGGAAATCTTTATAAATTTGACATTTAATACCCCATGGCACCTTGGTGTGGCACAGTTTTGGGTGACAAATCACACACCGAGGGGCTGGCACAGCCACTTCATCCCTGAGCTCCCAGGGAGCGCTGGGGAAACAGCCCCAGCCCCCCAAGCTGAGACCCACCGCCTGCCCTTGGGGCTGCTTGCAGAAGAGGAGCTCTCCCACCTCCTCTGCAGGGGACATGGGTCCAGAAAAGGAACCCAGGTTCCTGCTGCAGCTTTCCCCACTCCGAGTGCTTATTTACGCAGCCGTGACTTTTGGCCCTGCCGACGTCGCCAGGCTTCCTGTTTCCCAGGTGCTTGAAGGGATTTATTACTTTTTTTATGCCTTTTGCAAGGTGTTTACCAAACTCTTTTGGCTGACCTTTTTGAGCTTGCATCTGGCAGCACTCACCATACTTTCTGGTTCCCTCATTTGGACGCAGCTTCAGCTGTTCAGATGAATGTCTTCTTGCTTTCCACATCTCCTTTCTGCTGCGGTCCAGCCTTGCTTTCCTCCCCCTTGCCTTTCCAGGATCCTCTGGCCAGGCAATGGGCCTTTGCTCTAAAGTCCCAGTAGGGTCTCTCTAAATAGGCTCAGTGCCTCCCACAAATGTTTTACCCTCCTTGTTACCCCTCTCAGTTTCTTCATAAAAAAGCTTCTCACTTTTAATGTAGTTCCCTTTCTGAAATTAAACACTTCTGCAATGGGTATATTGGCTTTCGTTGCTCCTACAGAGGTGTTAGACCTGGAGATCTGTGTCTGACCTGGCTCTGGGGATGAGCTGGGGGCTGGTGGAGGCCGGCAGTGGCCTGAGTGTGGGGCAGTGGGAGTTTCCTTAGGGAGGAGCAAAGCCCACTGCAGCCCTGCTGCTCCCTGCAATCCTCCACATGTGACCAGGAGAGGGTAAAATGCTCTTGGCAGAAGTAGGAGAGGGTCTGGGCTCCCACAGGCCCTCTGGAACTACCCCCTGATGGCAGCAGCTGCCATCAGGTCCTGCTGTCACCCCATCTCTGGAGCAGCGAGGGCTGGGACACCCCATTCTCATGCCTCTCTCTGGAACCACTATAATTTACAGCAGCAGCCTCAGGTCCTTGGAGTCCAGAGTGAGGATATTTGGCACCTGCTTGTGGCAGTGTGGAGGTAGTGTCATGCCAGGTGGGAAGAGGGGATTTATCAAAGGAGCTGGAGAGAACAGAGCTGTAGGTATCAGCTTTAGAGCTTGTACACCATGAGCCATCTGTCCTAGTGCCCTGTGCCCCCTCTGCCTGTCCCCGTGGGTCGCTGGGGAGCAGCGATGGGGATGGAAGAGCCTGGCAGCATCAGAGCAGGCAGGCAGGGGCTGCCTGGCACAGGAGGCTTCTCGGAGCAGAACGGACATGGGACCACACATGGGGCTGCCACAGCCTGGAGGAGAGCAGGATGGGGTGGGTTTATATTAGTGTTGCTGAGCCTGGTTTGCTCTTAGTGCCCATGAAGTGTATCTGTGCATTCCACAGCCTTGGGGCACTGCGTGCCAGGCCAGGCACCCCATTGCACCTCTTGCCTTGCGAGGGGGGCACGGCGAGGAGCACGGCAAAGGTGGGGAGCCAGCAGAGCCCTGTCTCAGCCCATCACCCCGGTGTCAGCCTTTCACGGAGGGCTCAGACTTATGATGCTCTGGGGGCAGAGCATGGAGGCACAGGTGCTGCACCCCACGCAAGACACTGGCATCCAGCTGCCTTCCCAGTCCTCTGGATGTCTCTTATGCTGTTTTGCAGATATCCACGAATTCTACGATTTCACGCTGCGCTCCGCACCCCTGCAGCCTCCCAGCCCGGACACACAGCACAGCACAGCCAGGCAGCAGCATGGCACCAGTGAGCCCAGCTCCACAGTTGCACCCAGAGACCCCCTAAATGTCCCCAAGGTACGAGCTGCTCCGCACGATGCTGTGGGGCCAGAGCCTGCACAGTCCTACACCCAGGCAGGGGTGGCTGCTGGCCACCACAGCCCGGCCAGCTCACATCCAGGATGTTTCCACACCTCCTCTGTCATAGCTTGTCTCATTAATGAGGTAACTTTTCTGATTCACAAGTGTTAATTGAATTACTCCTGATGCAAATAGCTCCAGCTCCAGCCCTGGTTCCTGCTCTGCTGTGGCAGCTGGATTAGTTGCTCCGTTTGATGCTGTCTCCCGCAGAGACGTTTCAGCTCTCTGATCCAGCCACCTTGTTGGCTGCTTTTGATAAGTGAAGTAGGTTGAGTCTTTTAAGTTTCCCTTTTCAGGATTTTTCTCCAGCTCTCAGATAACTTCTGTCTTTTTTGCATCCTCTTTAATTTTCAACAGCCTTTTAAAAGGCACAGCACCAGGTGGCAAGGCAGAAATTGAGCAGTAGGGTCTCAGTTATCTCAAAGGCACCAAGGTAAATAGAATTGCCTCATGCCTTTGCAGGTCTTCTTCCCGTGCCCCTCTCACTGCCAAGGGATGCTGTGGGATACCCCTGAACTGGAGATACAGGAACATTTGTGCAGAAATGCAAAAATTTGGAGATTCCTCCTTTCAGTGAAATAATCCTATCAGATAAACACTGCCTCAGGGACTGAACTCCCATGACATGGCTTCCCACCATATACCTGTGGGGACACCAAATTTGAGTGGCACACAGAGACAATGGAGCTGAATGATACCTCCTGAGGAGGAAATAATTTAAAGGGGTTTGGTGAGCAAGAATGGAGTGGGAAACACTTCCCACAGTCAGTGCAGGAGGGGTGTGTGGCCCTCCCACTCAGGAACCATTTTAGGCCCTTTTTTTTTTGACCCCCTTCACATTGATGGTCCCTCTAGTCCAAGGCAAACCTGCAGCTCTAGGCTGTGCTTATGAACGAGTTTTTAGTGTTCTGCTGTAGGCAGTGGGATCCCACTTTGGATTTTTGAGTCTCCCATAGCCTTCATCCACCCATCAGTGAGCTCTGCCAGCAACAGCCACTTGTCTCTGCGGCCAGGCCCGTCCGTGGGGCCCCGAGGAGGTGTGACAGTCAATAAGGACATTTAAAATTCAATGTGGAAACAAGTGGGGAAGCAGCCGTGGGCCTGACGTGGGTGGGGTGATGGGTGCTCCTGCTCCCCCTGCCCTGCCCTGCGCCCTGCCCCGTCCCAGGGCTTCACTGCACTGAGCGCAACCCAAGCCCATCAACGCTGTCAAATCCCTCCTCCTTTCTCCAAACAATGTGTTTGGGGCATCTTGCGTTGCTGAAATGTGAAATGCAACAGGGAGATGCCCCTGCCTGATGGCGGGACAGCCCCGGTGTCCACTGCCTGCAGACCTCCACTGTCACCTGCAGTGACCCCTTGCAGTGGGACCAGTGCCAGGGCAGGCTGTCACAGGCGGTGGGATGCTCACCAAGGACAGTATGAGCCCCCTGCACGGGGGAAAGCTCATTTTGGCCCTTCCCGAAGCTGTGGGGGGCCGGGGGGCAGCTGGCCTGCCCTACCCACATGTACCCCCTGTCCTTTTTCAGAATCCATCCCAGGACGGGGAGCGGAGTCTTCCCGCAGGGCCTGGGGACAGCGCGCCAGAGATGCCGCCGCGGCTGGTGAGGGTGACGGCACGGAGGACGGAGGCTCCGGCCAGCGTCTGCAGCCTGGTGCTCGGCTCCCGCAGCGCCCTGCCCCAGGTGAGCCCCCGTGCGCCCCACGCCGCACCCCACCCTGCCAGCCCAGCTGGGGGCTGGCACTGAGGGCACGGCACCGGGGGACGGTGCTGGGGAGGTGTTTTCCTCCCCCGGGACTGGCGGTGTTTCTTCGTGGCTGTTCTGGTGATGCTCAGGTTAGGAAACCGAGCAGTCGGCTGTGCCAGGGGCTGGACCACACTGAAATCATCCCCTTGCCTTAGTGTTTGCCACAGCCCGGTGTCAGCCCTCGGGGCTGGGAGGGCAGGTGGATGTGGCACAGAAACAGAGCAGCTGCGTGGAGCTGGAAATCCTCCCAGCCCCGTCCCTCTCCCCGCCAGTGCTGGCACACTCCCACATTGCAGATTTCCATATTTTTTTTCTCTGAGCTCTTAAATGGCAGGTCCATTCCTCAGCTTACCACAAGGGTGGGTTTTTTTTTCTGCTGTCTTATTTACCTGGAAAGACCATTTATTTGGATGTACATCGTAAATCTCAGCTTCCTCCTGGTGCGAGTGCAGCATTTGGGCTATGCATTTGAGGGGATTTTTAGGGATGAGTGAAGGGCAAAATGCACTTTTGGGAAGGATGAAGTAGCCAGGATGGATGGAGCTCCCTGCAGATTTAAAGTGATATAAAAAGTTGTTTTCCTTGGCATAGTTTGAAATAATGTTTGTTTGCTAAATCAAAGTCTTCTTCTGAAATACTTTAAATATGAAAATTGCACTGCTGCTTTTCTGTCCTTTTTAAATGTTTCCTTTCTTATTCTGAACTGCAATAAAATGGGTAATGCCCCATTTTTTTTCCCTTACTGTTTAAATTCTCCTTTTCCTCTTGCTACTGTCTACATTTTCAAACATTCACCAGACCTTTACCAGTTTTGGAAGGGCGGGACAGTGGTTTTCTGAACACGACTGGAGGGTGAGCTCCCCTGCCCATCTCTGTTCGCTGGTGGGAGGGAACCACGGCTGCAGGTGGGGGAGTGATGGGATGGAACCCTCCAGCGGGGGGAGCCCGAGCAGTCAGGAGCAGTCAGATTTCAAGGGATTTTCTTCCTCAGTGTCCCAGGCTGTGGAGTCCAGCCCCAAATGTCTGGCTGAGCTGCAATGCCTCCGTTAGCACCTAGCTTTGACTGTGAGACTTCAGGCAGTGGGGAATCTGCTGTGTCCCTCACCTGGCTGGCCTCATGGTTATTTATCCTTCCCATTAAAAATCTGCACTTTGCTGTTAGCCTGGATTTCTCTTACGTTATCTCCCAGCCCCAGGAAATTTTGCTGCCTTTGTTTGCTAGGATAAAGGATGGTGGCAATCAGAAATGTTCCCAACATGTAGGTATTTATAGATGTGTCTAAGTTTCCTCTTAACTTTCCCTTAGATAAACTAAACAGATTGGCTTCTTCACTCACTCAGTGTGAGGCAGGTTGTTCCAGCCCTGAAATAATTCCTGTCATTCTTTTCTGAAGCTTTTTTTATTTCCAGCCTCCTCCTTTCCTAGCCTGTGTTGGTATGGGTCAGGAGCCGGTCCTCGGTGGCAGGTGCTGGCACTTTTGGAGTCACCCATCCACAGAGACCGCAGCTGCTGGTCTGGAGCAGGGGTCACTGCCCCAAGAGGGAGGGGGCGGTGGGGACAGGAGTGCACAGGACAGGGCTCCAGGAAGGCTGTGCTCTGGCAGGGCTCTCTCATCTGCAGCCTCTTTCATCCCAGAGGACGGACACTTCACAGCCTGGCTGCAGGCAGAGCAGGGTCCTGGAGGGGAAAAACCATCATGATGGTAGTGTTCAGTGCTGGGCTTAGCCATGCCTGGGGTCCTGCCCAAAACTTGGCTTTCCGTGGAGACCCAGCAGCTTTCCTGGAAACTGGGACCAGGCAGTGCTGGAGAGCTACAAGCTTGAGCACTGCTCCTCTGTGGCAGTCTCTGTTCTGGGGTATGGGGACCTTTGACACGAAGGTGAGCCTGTTCCCGGAGATGTCATCTTCATCACTGAACACAGGCAGAGCAGGAGAATGTCCAGCAGTCCCCCAATGTCAGTGATCTGGACCATGACATGGGCTCGGCCCTTCCTGGGGGCAGGCTGTGCCGAGGGACCGCAGCATGGGCTCCGCTTCACATCCCTCACTCCTCCACAAAGGCACTGAGGACACCTCAGCTCCTGCCCAGCATCACCTCCCCTGCCAGTCTCAACAGCAGGACAGCGTCAGGGATGGATGACACCTACACACCCAGCTCCTGCCTGCCCCCACAGTGACACCTCCATGCCGGCGCTGCGTGCTTGTTGCCACAGGCATTTCCAAAGTGGGTTGCAGAAAAACACTTGAGATGGCAAACAGCACTTGGAACAACCAGGGAAGCTTTTATAATAGGTGATACTTAATACTGGGGCAGCTGCCCCCCCGCTACTATCAGCTCAGGAGCAAGAGCTCCAGCAGACACCCTGACACTGATAAAAAGCAAGATGAGGAACTGGCTTGTCCTGCCTGAAGTAAGTGCAATTCTCTTATTGCATCCATCAATGTAAATAAGTTTTCTGTTGTTCTGGCTTTGTCCTCTCTCCTGCCTGCAGCTCTCCCCAGCAGTGATAGCAGAGCAAAAGCCACCACAACCTGCTTTAGCCAGGAAGACACATGAGAAATAAATTGCCTCTCTGCACAAATGCTTCCAGGAACAGGAAATTTTCTGTCTGCTGGCAAGGATGCGTGTGCACTCCACGTAGCCCTGCAGTGTGCAAATGGCTGCTGCAAAGGAAGTGGGTCCAGTAAATTCAGCAGCAACATGTGCTTCCTGACAGTGAGGCTTAGTGGGCTGAACCCATCCCTCCATAGGAAAGTGGATGTTCAGCTCTCAATGGGGCAAGTGCAAAGGGACTCAGCCAGCTGAAATGCCCTGTTGAGGTGCTCAGAGATACAGTCCTGCCTGAGCTCTGGAGTCTGTGGGGTTTTATTTGCCGAATCCTTCATTTCAACCTTTCCCCAAGCTCCGTGGCTGCCTTAGCAGGGCTGCTCAAGGCTTGTGTGCATCTGCAGCAGGAAGACCCATGAGGATGCTCCCATGGCTGGAGATGCTTGCCTGCATTCACAGGCTGACAGGAAGGCTGCTTCTCTCAGTGAACGCTGTTCTCCTCCTCCGTGCAGGGAGCAGAGAGCAACCAGCTGTAAAGATAAATGCAAGAGGAACAATGCTGCTGATGAGCAGAAACTGCGCCTGCGAGGAAGCACTGCTCTTTCCCTGCCACCCTCTCCTGCCTCCCAGCACGGCTCTGCAGCCACTCTGACTTCATCCCTGTCATCATGCCAGTGCTGTGCCGTCCCTCCCGTCGCCTGCCTGTCCATCCCTCTCTCCTGCCTGCCAAGGGTTTCGTTGCTTCACTACCCAATGCCAGTGCTGCAGCTCTGGCCCTGACACTGAAGAACAGCAGGTCTTAACGTGATGGGGAGAGTGAGCAAGGCTGCTTCAGCGGACAGACACAACGCTCTGAAATCACTGGTGACAAGGAAACCTCGCTGGCTGGGAGTGCTGCCGCCCTTACAGGCTGTGGGTGCATGGGGTGCCACTGAGCCTGCCAGGGGCAGGCTGTGTCTTAGCCCTGCTGGACTGAGGCCAAAAATGTCCCCTTCCGTCCCTGTGTCCCAGGGAGGACAGGGCCCAGCTCTGCAGAAATACCCTGGCAAGGTGTGAGGAGCCCTCCCTGCTGCACCTGCCACAGAAGAAGGTGTGTCCATCTGCCCTGTAATCCACAGCTGAAGTGCCAGAAAGGTTCGTGGAGCTCCCCAGGGGATTTGGGAGAGAAAGGCGGGCTGTGCCGCCAGCGTGGCGACCGGCTGTCTGCTTCCCCCTTCCTTCTCTCGAGTGCTTTTTCCTCTTTCCCGGTTTCCCTGTGGCCAAAGAGGAGGGCGTTCCCGCGCTCTGTGCGGGAGCAGCTCCTGGCAGTGGGTCGGGATGAGGCTGGTGTGTGGCAGATGCTGCAGAAATGCCTGCAGGGAGCTCCGCCGGCCCTGGCTGCAGCCCCACACCGCTCTTCATTTTCTCTGTGAGGCGTGCGAGAGGGAAGTGCCAATAGCTGTTGGCTATTGCAAGGAGTGACAGGGGAATTAAGCAGGTCCTTGGTGCGGGCGGATGGCTGGCAATGAATGCAGTCCCCCTAAGAAGCGCCCCCTGAGGCTGCTTCTTTGCACATGCCCTGCTGTCCCCACCACCCTGTGTCCTCTCTGGCTGGGCAGGCAGCCGAAGCCATCGCTGCAGGCTGGACTGGCCACTGCTTTATCTCAGCATGAGCCTGGCAGCATCAGCCCTGCAACCCCAAAATCCTGGGAAGTGGCTGATGCTCAAGCAGTGGGAGCAGAGGAGCAACCAGCTCCAGAGGAACCTCCCGTCCCCATTACATCCCCGTGCACCTTTAAGAGCATGTTTAATTTGAGGAGAAGCAGAGAAGAAAAGCAGCAACCCACAGCCCAGAGGCCCCAGCTGCTGCCCCGCTGTCACTTGAGCCTCTTTGTGCCTGGAGGTTGCTGCAGGGCTCTGCATTCAGATGCTGTCCTGCAGTTTTGTGTTTCCACGTTGCAGACGCAGGCTCAAAAAGCCAAAGCACTGAAGCCAAGAGGGTGTCTGCCCGCAGTAATTCGCTCAGATTGAACCATCCATCAGCCTTGCGCAGCACGGACACCCGGCTGGGCAGCTGGCTGCCTGTGTCCCAGGGATGCTGCTGCTCAACGGGGGGTCAGCATGGGCTGTGTCAGTAAGAGCTGTCACTTCAGTGGACGTTTTGGGGTCGAACAGCCTTAGCTTTACTAGAGGCTCTTGCTATTCCTGCTGTGGAGATGATCAGGAGATGCTTGGACCTCAGTTCTCCCAGCTCAGTATACAGCCTCAGCAAAGAATGAAAAAGTCAGTAGAGCCACCAGGCTGTCAAACCAAAGGGTCATACAGGGCCACCTGTTCCTACTCTATTTGGGGACCTTCTGTCTAAAACCAGCGGCAAAAGGAAGGTCCTTGGCAGACCCCAAGGCTTTTCTGGCTGTGCAGCATAGGAAAGCCCTGCCAGACATAGGCTGTCCGTTCATGCAAGTCTTTGTCGCTGTTTTGAGATTATTTTGTGATGGTGTGAGTGTGCACAGCACTCCCCATGCGGTGACAGAAAGGGGACAGTGAGGCTTTGGGGAATGTCCTATAGATGGCCACCTTCCAGAGTCATCCAGATGAGCCTGGAATCCATCCATCCTCCCTCCAGATTCATGTTCCAGCTTTATTTGCCTCCATCTAGTGCATGTGTCTGCCCATCCCCAGGGGAGCAGAGCTGCTGAGGTGACTCACACACTGAGAGTCACGCTGATGGGTTTCATGCGTGGCTCTGACAGCAAGAACTGAGACCATTCACAGGCATCCCAGCAGGATGGGGACTGAGCAGCAGCCAGCCCCATCAGTGCCTTGGCCAGGAGCTCCATGAGCTGCCACGCTGCCCCAGCTGGGTCTCTGTCTGCTTTGCTCATCAAGTTTCCAAAATGAGCTGGTGCCACCTCGTTGCAGGGTCCCCACGGCAGCACCCAGGTCCCTCCTTTCCCGCTTTACCTTGGTGCACGAGTGACGACATTCCTGCTGCAACTGAAGCGAGGGGCTGGAGCCCATCTCCCATAGCACAAACCAACCAGGGGCTCTCAAAGTGCAGAGCCTCCCTGCCCACAGCACGGGGTGTGCCACCCTGACCTCCACCCATCCGCAGTTCACACCCCCTCACAGCCGCCCCAGCTTCTTGGGAGGCTGCGGACAAATCTCCTGGGTGCACGGCTGCAAAACAAACAGGCTCTCCTTGCCATTTTTTGAAGGAACAAACCAAGCTTGAAGGCAGAGCCTGGCAGGCCAGCTGCTTTCTATCTGGAGCACCAGAGCTGGGGGAGCGTCGCTGCATCTTAATGGCATCGGGCTGGACAGGAATCAGGATTCTGGTGGCAGAGGCAAGACCAGCACTGTTATAAAGAGAGCAGCCATGATAACTGCTCGTGAAGGTTTTTAGTCTTTAGGATTTGGAGGATCAGTATCGAGCTGCTCCGAGAACGCCGTTATCCTCGGCAGTGGCAGGAGCCAGGGGAGCTGCAGGGGAAAGAGGACAGCGGATGAGCGCAGGTTTGGCAGTCGTCCCTCTTGGGAACCCTTTGAAAGGTGCTCTCTGCTGTGTGCTGCCTCCTCTTGCCCTGCTCTGCCTGCTCTGGGGGGTTAGGACACGCGTGGCTGCAGCAGGGCGAGCATTTCCAGCCACCCCGTGCCCTGCTGCCGGCAGTGAGGGTTTGCTCCGGGGCAGTGCCCGCCAGAGCCCTGTGGCCTGCGGACACAAAGTACCTCGCAGGAACCTCGCTGGCACCGCTCCTAAAAATTATTCCAAGTATTGAGACTCAGGGGAACGCCTCCTGTGCTCTGTGGCCTAGATAGCTCTTGGGGCTGGCACGCTCGGGCACACCGGTGTCTGTGACCGAAGCACAGCGTGGAGAGCATCGTGCCTGGCTGGCACCGCTCCCACCACCTTCCTTCCCACCTGCGCGTGTCCACGCCAGGCTGCCCCTGCCTTTTCGGGGGTATTTTTAGCCCAGGTCATTTCGCAGCAAAGGCTGCAGCAGCCCGCGGGAGGGAGCGTGGCAGAGCAGGGGGACACTGCACTGCACTGCAAGGGGAGACCCCTGGCGCTGGGGCAAGCTCTGCCCGCTGCTTTGCGAGCCCCGCTCCCTCGGGAGCGCCGCGCAGCGCTTTCCCCTCCGTGCGGTGCGAGACTGTGCGTAGCTGAGTCTCACGGGGTGTTTCTGCAGGGAGGTTCGGTACGCCTGGGGGCTCTGCAGCGGTGGGAGCGCTCCCCGTTACCGCTCTGGTTCAGAACGGTGGGGATGCAACCGTTCCCGCAGCTGCCCGCTGTCACCGCGCTGTGGCTCAGGGGCAGAGCCCGTGGCCTGGCTTCCTCTGGGGCAAAACCACCCGGCTGTGCACCCTGGCTCCTGGGGGTGCCCAGCCCCCCTCGGCCGAACCGACCCCGAAGGCGGGGGGGGGGGGGGCGGTCCCCCGTCCCCCGGAGGCGGTGTGCCTGTGCCGCGGGAACACCAGCGCGGCCGGGGCTCGGTTTGAAGGTCACCGCGGGGCCCCGGGAGCTGCCGCCGCTCCTCACGGAGCGCGGGTGGGGACCGGGACGGGCGGGCGGTGGCACCGCGCCTTTAAGAGCGGCCGCGCGCGGGCTGCGGCCCTGCGGGGCGGGCGCTGATTGGCCGAGCGGCCGGCGGGCGGGCGGGGGGCGGGGCCAGCCATTCACAAATTTCCGAGCAGCACTTTCCCCCTTAAAGGGGACAGGGCAGCGGCGGCAGGGAGGGCCAGGGCCGGCCGGGCGCCCTCCTCACCTGTGCCCGGCGCTCCCAGGGACACCAGTATGCATTTTTCTCCCGAGACTGGGCAGGTTCCGATGCCGGAAAGTGTGTCGTGGGGCAGCACAGCCGGGACAAGGTGCCAGTGTCCCCACGAGCCACAGGCTGGGGGCAGTGGGAGCTGCAGAATGGGCTTTGCTCTGGAAGGGGCAGATTGGAGTAGGGCTGGCCAGGGGAAAGAGAGAAAGTGTGGACCCACAGAGCTCCCCTTCTCGTCCCCCACACATGGTGGGAATAATGGAGGAAGGGGCATCCTTGGGCCCTGGATGTGGGAAAGCCCCTCTGGGCAGATGTGTGCTCCCAGGTCTGAGCAAAGAGGTGCTGAGGTGCTGCAGCACTTTCAGAGCCACATGTTGACCCACTCCGAGGATGGGACTGGTTCCTGCAGGGATGGCTTCTGGTGAGGAGCCCACAAGAGCGGATTTGTGGGGTGCTGTGGCCCAAGGACACATTGACATAGGCAGGGCTGGCCAGGACACCGCTGACAGCCTTGTACAGCATGAGTGGGCTGTGTTCAGCTGCCACTGAGTGTGTAAGCACACCCAGGGACAGTTTGGGACAAGTGAAAGATGCAGGGCAACAGGATGTCTGGTGGGGTCACACTAGGCACAACCAACTGGACATCAAGGTACAGGACCAAAAAAAATATCAACCAATTCTCTTAAAGACACGAGAATTTGAAATACCTCGTCCTGACTCTGGCTTGGAGTGGTGAAATTGTGCCCTGGTCACATTTTCAAACCTTCCCTCTGCTCCATCAGCCTGGAAATGTGCTTTATTCTACAGGAAATGAGGCACACCAGAGGACTGGGCACCCCCAGGCCACCAGACACGGCAGTGCTGTAACTGTCCTGCCCGTGCAGCAGCAAGGTTCCCCCGCTGCACCCAGGGAGGTGCCACAGAAGGCAGCCCATGGCCAGCCCATGCTTCAAGTGCTCCAGTGCAAGGCAGGAGCCTCTCTGCTGGGTGTTGGGGAGAGCGGCTGTGGGCGTTGTGAGGCTGTCAGGAAATCCTTACAGCTTGCTGCTGTTGGTAGCTGTAAAATAGAGCCTCCAGGCTCTCCTTCAGAGGGAGGGAGCCTGGGCTCTGCTGCAGGGACCTGCTGCAGGTCTCCATCACTCCTCTCCCCCACCAGCACAGCCATGGAAGACATATAGTTGGCCATAATTTCAGCTGCAGAAATTGGCCAGTGGTGTTTTTTGAAGACCCTCGTGCCGTTGCTGCTACAATTAAGGATATAGGAACTGCAAACTGGCAACGTATGAGGGATCGTTAACAGAATGAAAATGGTTTTGCCCTGGAGGAGAGTAATTTCTTTGGCAAATGCCCTGAGAGCGCTGAGAGCTATCGGTCCCTTGGTATGCCTGGTTATTATTCTCCCAGCTCACATTTCCCAGCATGAATGGCTGCCAGTGGCAGGGAGGAAGAGCCTCACCGTGAGGTGTGTGTTATCCTGCCCCTTCCCACTCCCCCGTGGCTGTGCAGACCCTCGGGGGCTGGTGGGAACGGCCAGCCCCCCCTGCCCACTGGCTGTGCAGCTGGCTGCAGGGCGCCTGTTTGAGTTTCATTTGACAAGCCCCAGACACAGCAAATTGCAAATCCCTGCTGGATGGGGGTCTGTGGTGGTGCTAAGGAACCAGCTGATGGACAGAGCTGAATTCGGTTGGTGTCTCCCTTTGCTGCTCATCTCCCCGTGGCCTGCTCCCCCCGCACATTTACCTCCCGGTGCCCCTTGCCCCCGTTCTCAGCTGGAGGGCTGCAGACCCCGTGGTCTCCCCTGCCCTTTGGGTAGTTTTTTGCAGGTGATTGAGGTCGAGAAAGGTATCTCCCCCATGCAAAACTGTCCCCCACCTCCTCCCCCAGCATTACAAAGATTACACCTTCCCCATCCTCACCACACTTAGAGCTAACACATGGCTTTGGTTCCCCTGGCAGGACCCAGCTCCCACCTGGGCTAAAGGCAAGGACAGCACTCATGTGACCTTCATCCCTGCAAGGAGCTGGCTGCCTTCAGCCTGTCCCGAATTCTGCTCCTAGAAAGGCTGTAGGTGCAACAGACCCCCAGCTCCTGGTCCCTCACGTGTGCCTTCCTCTTCCTGCAGGACTTCATGTGAGAGGAAGGAAGTGATCACAGGGGCTGCAGCCAGATAAAACCTAGCTCTGTGCTGCCTTCGTGCTGTGTAAATAGCACCATCTCTGGGGATTTCTTGACACTTTGCTGAAATTAGCATCTGTAAAAAGAGCAGCTGCCAAAGCTGAATTTAAATAAGACGGTCGGGTGGGCTTCTGGTAGGAAGAGGGTAGAGGATGGAGAGAGCTCTTGGTTTCCCTGAATTGCTTCCCTCCATGAAGGCACCTGCCTGGAAATCAGCTCCCAGCTCCTTTAGCCCTGCTCAATGGCAACATCACTGGGGTGAGATGCCCACAGCTGCCTGAAGGTGCTGGGTACTGCCCCTTCCCTTGCAGACCCAGGTCTGGGCACACCTGTGCAGGTGCCTGTGCCATTTGGGCTCTGCCAATGCCACTCCCAGTAGCCAAAACACCACTACTCACTGAAGCAAGCAGACGTGCAGGATGCAGCTGCCCCTGGCCAGCTGGCCCTGGCCTCCTCTTGAGCTCGGTAGTGCATCCTGAGCCCTGCACAGCGTTATAGAGCATTGCAAGCAGGCAGCAAAACCCAGGGATTTTGGGTTTTTTTTACCTTTTAATTAGGGCTAGCAGGCAGTGCATGCAGTTCACAACAAATGAGTAGGAATTAAATAACTCTCATGGCAGCCAAAATGGGACATGTGGGTTTTCGGGGAGAGAGCTGCAAGCAGGTGGGGAAGGGCTCCATCAGAGGGGCAGCAGCTGAGGCTCAAGGTCCCTCTGTTTGCCGGTGGTGATAAGGCAATAACAGATAAGAGAGCTGGGAGAAGCAGCAGGTTTTAGATCGTGGAGCCACCCTGTGCTGGCAAGCAGAGTGGGGAGGAGGCAGCGATGCTGGCACTCCAGGGCTGGCAGCGAGGGTGTTTCCCATGCAGGGATGCCCACTGTGTGCATAGCTGCCCCATCTGTGAGGCTGCTGGAAACCCAGCAGGGAGAGGACCAGAGGCCTTCCTTGTGGAGGATGCACTCCAGTCTGCCATGGGAGGAAAAAAAAAATTCAACTGCTTCTCTTAATTGTTCACTCAGCTCCTTATTAAAGCATCTTTCCCTAACAGGTCTTGTCCTTTGCTTTTGCACTTCCCCTCTCAGTGAATGCCCATGTCCCCACCTGCCCCTACCACAGGGCTGAGCGAAAGGAGGAGATGTGTCCGGAGCAGGGCCAGTGCGAGCAGCTGGGGTTACAAACTCTGCATGTGCCCTTCCCCAGTGCTCTCCTCCTACCCAAGGCAGCCTCTTCCAGACATAGGTCTCCTACCCGACCTTGGCCCAAAGACGGCTTTGATGGAGGCTCATGGTAGTGGGTGATCAGAGGGCTCTGCCCACCACATGGTCCCCGCAACCAAACTGTGCCATCCCAGGGTGGGAACTGTGGTGGGAGAGAGGTTTGCAGCTGGGCTGGAGCAGTGATTAGTTCTGGTGGTGTTACAGGTTCTGGGCACACCCCGTTGATGAAATGACTCAGATCTCAGAGGTGCCACAGGGTGGGAGGCAGTGGGTAACCAAGATAGACTTCATGTCCTTTTACTGTCATGTGGGGGACACTGGCCACCTGCCTGTTTCTACAAGGCTTATTGCTCTGCTCTGGTGCAGCAGTCCCCTACCTCAGTGGGCCGAAGCCAATTGTATGAAGTTCAGTAAGGCCAAGTGCCAGATCCTGCACTTTGGTCACAACAACCCATGGAACACTACAAGCTTGGGGAAGAGTGGCTGGAAAGCTGCCTGGCGAAAAAGGGCCTGGGGGTGCTGGTCAACAGATGGCTGAATATGAGGCAGAAGTGTGCCCAGGTGGCCAAGAGCATCCTGGCCTGTATCAGAAATAGCGTGACCAGCAAGACTAGGTGACAGTCCCCCTGTACTTGGCACTGATGAGGCCACAACTAGAATACTGTGTTCAGTTTTGGGCCCCTCACTCCAAGGACACTGAGCTGCTGGAGCGTGTCCAGAGAAGGGCAGCGGAGCTGGGGAAGGGTCTGGAGCACAGTGTGATGGGGAATGGCTGAGGGAACTGGGGGGTTCAGTGTGGAGCAGAGGAGGCTGAGGGGAGACCTCATTGCTCTCTGCAGCTCCCTGACAGGAGGGGGCAGTGAGGGGGGGTCAGTCTCTTCTCCCAGGTAACAGTGACAGGATGAGGGGTGATGGCCTCAAGTTGTGCCAGGGGAGATTTAGATTGGATATTAGGAAAAATTTCTTCACTGAAAGGGCTGTCAGGCACTGGCCCAGGCTGCCCAGGGCAGTGGTGGAGTCCCCATCCCTGGAGGGATTTCAGAGCCGTGTAGATGAGGTGCTGAGGGACATGTTTTAGTGGTGACTTGGCAGTGCTGGGTTAATGGTTGGACTTGATGATCTTTTCCAACCAGGGCTATTCTGAAATTTTGTGATTCACTCTTTCCCCAGTCCCTCCCCTTGTTCCCACCTCTGCTCTGCTGCTGCAGGATGCCCTCTCCCCATGGATGGGATCCCCCAGCCCCCTGGTCCCCCCTGGCTGTGGACGAGGTACAGCATCTCCCTGCAGCACAGGGCCCATCCAGCCCAGCACGCTCCGGCAGGGCCAGCACCGTGTGCTCTGGGAGGTGACACAGGGAGCAGCAGAAGACGTGGAGATGATCTTAATTTCTTAAAGCCTGAAGTGTAAAGTTATCTGTTAATGCCAACACTGCATGCTTTCCTTCTGTGCACACAAACACAGTTTTTCATTGATTAAAAGAACTCCGAACAAGCTTGCTTTGCATGCAGGCATCCAATCCCTCCTTGCCTTGGGGAGCTCCTGGGGGCTGCAGTGTCCTGTGTCACTGAGCTCTGCGAGGTGGGAGCAGCATAGCATGCATCCTGTGAGGAGGTAACCTGAGCAGCCCAGAGGCAATGAACCGCTGGCAGTGCTGGAGAGGCCAAGCTCTGCACCGTGCAGTGGGGACAGTGGGGCTTGGGGACAACGCAGATCCCGATTACAGGGGTCTTCTGCCTTCTCCCCTTCACCCAGAAGCAACTTGGCCACCTGGGAGCCAACACTGCAGGAGCACCTCTGGCTGCGGTAATCAAGTGCAGAATTAATTTTGTGTTGTGATTTAAAGAGCTAAAGACACAAGGAGCAGGCAAGGGCGTTGGACCGGCCGTCACGCGCTTCCTCTTCCCACAGCCCCGCTTGTCGTGCCGGCTGCAGGAGCCCAGGAGGAGCCTGCAGAACTTGCAGCCTGCATTGAACCAGCATGTTTTGGGGCTGAACGTGTGGCCCCCTCCTGCTTCTGCCTCATCCCATACCCCATGTCCTGCGGGAGGCCTTCTGTGCACCTTCCATTGCTCTTCTGCATGTTTATGTACCACTTCTTCAAATAATTCTTCATCCACCCTGGTGTTTATTAGAACCCTTAAGCACTAGGGGTCACGTTCAGGTTCTAACTGGTCACGTGGGGTTTTGGCAATGGTTTTCTTTCTACCCTTCAATTTGTCTGGGTGACTCTTCTGAACTTCTCCCACGCAGGAGGTGAGGGACTGCTGGAGCAGCACTGGGAGCAGTGTCCTCATCCTGCTGCACCAGCGGGCATTTCTGCTCTGCTTTTCCCATCCCCTGAGGGCAGTAGATGGAAGGCTCAGCAAAGACCCTTGCAGTTTCCACCCCCCAGCGCCCCCGTGGCTCGCAGGGCAGTGGCACCAGCTCCGGGGTGCTGTGCCGGGGCGCGGGGGGGCGTTTGCAGCGCAGCAGGGTGAGGGCTGCCGAGGGATGCTGCTGCCGGGCCAGTGCCCGTGGGTCAGGTCTGGAAAAATGATTTCCCACTCCAGTGCGGATCCCAACGGATGCAGAGGGAACACCGCTTGGTGTCAGCTCGCCCGGTGCGCCCGGGGCCGGTGGGGCACGGGGCTGTCGAGCGGGGGGGTTCTGTTCCCGGTGGGTTCGGGCGAGCAGCGGCGGCGGCGCGGGCACTGCCCCGGGAGATGCCTCGTCCGTGGGGGCAACCGCGGCCGCCCCCTCATCCCCGCGCTCACCGGCGGGGCGGGGCGGGGCGCGGAGGCTCCGCGGGCGCGGATTGGCCGCCGCGGGGGGGGGGGGTGCTTGGCGCCGCCGCAGGTGCCGCGCTCCGCGCTCCCGAGCCGAACCCCCCCACCCCGTGCGGCGGAGCGGGGCGGAGCCGCTGCCCTGGGCCCCGCGCCGGGAGCGGCCTCGGGACTGAGCGGCGGTGCGGGCGATGCCGCGGCGCGCTCCCGCGGAGATCACCGTGCTGTAACCCACCCCCTCCACCACCTCCTCCTCCCGCTCCCCACCGCCGGGCCGGGGGCGCCGAGCGGGCGAGGAGGCGGCAGGCGAGCCTTGCGCGGGCGGGGGCCACTGCCGCCCCCCGAGCATCCCTCCCTCCCTCCATCCCTCCTCCCTCCTCCATCCCTCCTCCATCCCTCCCTCCGCGCCGCCTCCCTCCCTGCCGGCTCTATGGTGTGAGGCAGCGATGCACAAGCATCACCACTGCTGCAAGTGCCCCGAGTGCTACGAGGTGACGCGGATGGCGGCCCTGCGGCGCATGGAGCCCCCCTCCTACGGCGAGTGGCAGCACGAGCAGTACGGCTACGGGGGGTACGGCTCGCAGACCCTGCCTGCGCCGGGGGGAGCCGCACCCGCCGCCCGCGGCAAGGCCAAGCTGGGCCCTCCCGCCCGCGACCCCGCCGCGCTGAAGCCGCCGCCGCCGCCGCCGGGGAAGAGCGCGCCCAAGGTGAACGGGAGCAGCCAGGGCTGGTGGCCCGAGTGCACGTGTTCGAGCCGCGACTGGTACGAGCAGGTACGGGCCAGCCCCGGGCGGTGGCTCCCGGTGCGGGACAGGATGGGCCGGGGCGGGCAGTTGGCGGTGGGTAACCCGGGCGGAGCGGCAGGGTCGTGGCAGGGCGCAGCGGCACCCCCGGGGTGTCACTGGGGCTGGCTGCCAGCGTTGTTGTGGTTGGCCGTCATCATTGCTCGGGCTGGCCACCGGTGTCGCTCAGGTTGGCATCGCTGTTGCTCAGGTTGGCCACCGCGGTCCTGCCCACTGTGGGAGCTCTGCGTGGGAGCAGCATCCCCAGGGCTGAGCTAGGTCGGCACAAGGTGGTCGGGACGTTTTTTGGACACCCCACCCTCGCCGCTTACGATGCCTGAAGCCCCAGCGGTGTTGTGAGCATCCCATCCGTGCTGTGTTCAGCAGGCACGGGGCATGCTGCCTGCCGGGCAGCCTCGTGGGCTCACAGTGCCGCTTGCCAGCGCTCCCAGGCTGGCACCTGCTCTCCGTTGAGTTGTGGTTTCATTGCTCTGCTCCTACGTCCCTGCTCCCCGAGATTATTACGTAACCCTGCTCTGGTCGCTGGTGTGCTGTGTGTTTTCTGCCCCATTTCACTGCCTCCATTCCTTCCCACATACATTCGGTTTATTAGTGTTCTCCTCCAGGACCCATTCTCAGGCTGTGTCTCCCTTTCTCCCCTAAATGGAGAGACCAGGCTTGTTTTGAACCCACAAGCCAGCTTAGAAAATGGTTGGAACTGTTTGCAAAGCATTAAAATGGAGGCTAGACCCTGCCTGAAAAACAATTTACCCTGCTTTAGAGGAAGGCATTTCAATTTGCTTCTTCTGCTTCTTTCATTCATTATCTTCAAACCTCACATGATTTCTTATTGATCCTTCTAATTATTATTTCAAGACGCTGTAGCAGGCAGACACACGGAGATCAATGGGAATTCTCTCCTCCTTTCCCCTCGGAAAACACAACCCTCTTCTTCCCTTCCCCTGTTTTTTCTTGTTTCAGTCTGTATCTCTGGCTGAAATAATTAGATTCAAAGCTAATATGCTCAGATGATGTTGACAGCGAGCACCCAAAACCCCAGCCACCTTCCTATCAGCCTGCTCCTGCTTTCAGTCTCTCCACCACTCTTTGCATCAAAATCAGCCTCAGTTCTCTCTCGCCTGCTGATTCCTGGCAAGCATTCTTCCATCTTTCCTTTGCTATCTCTTTCCTTCCCTCCATCCAGAGCAGCAATCTCAGGGAGCTGGGTGGGAGCAGGGAATTGAAGCATGTCTGCTCCCTCCTTCCCACTCCTGCCGGCAGGAACGGTCTGGCCCAGGACTCCTGGTCAGACAATTGCAGGCAGGCTGGGAAGGAAGCGATGCCAGCTGCATTGCTGCTGTGGCAGCCTGGGCAGGGGAGCCTCTCATGGTTTTGCAATGGTGGAAGAGAAATCATTGTCTCTTTGTGGTGCTGCCACAGAGCCCTTGGCCTTGGGCTGCTCTGAAAGTCCACGTTGGGAATCTCTGCTTGGCCTTAGCCTTTCTGAAGATTGGGGGGGGAAATAAATATCAAAAGCTCCTGGCAGCATTGCAAGTGACAGAGGATGCCAGTGTGTGAGGCTACGTGAGCATAGGGGGGTCTGCATGTCGAATATGACGTGTGTGGTATGTGCGCTGCCTGTATCAGGATTGCTCCCTGGTGTGTGGCAAATGTATGCAGTGAGTAAAGCTTTGCAGCAAATACTTCAGCACCGCTCCCCTTCTGATCCGAGGGTGCAAAGTGCCCAAGCCATCAGGAATCCGTGTTCTTCCCAGGCCAGAGGTGGGCACAGGGACAAAAGGTGATGGAATGGAAAGAGCTGGGCATGGCTTGTGCCCAGGCAGGTGGGGCTGGCTCTGGGAGGCTGGGAGATGTCGGGCTCTGGGTAGATTTGGCCAGATGCTGCAGGTGTGAAGCTGGAGCTGAGGAGGCACCCTCTGTGTCCTCAAGAGCCTCAGCTACAGGCAGGGCTGCCATCTTTCAGGGCTGCCCCTTTAAATGAGCTCCTGTCCCTGGAAGCACTTCCAGCAGCAGAGGTGGGAAGGGGTGTGCGGGCCAGGAGGTTTCCCTGGGAAAGCAGGGATCTGTTCACCTCCCAGAACTTCACCACCTCTCATTTGAGCTTTTTTCTCCCGTTGCTTCTTCATGCAAGCAGAGGAGTGTGTGCACTGCCTGCGTGCGCTGGCGGAAACGTGCTCATGGTTGCATATGGTGCTGTATGTTCCCTGACACCACGCGTACTCACAGACCCTGTGTGCGGCTCCGCGGCATGTGAGACGTGCCCACATGTGCTGTCCTGCGCATGGCACAGTCCCAACGTCAACCTGCACCTCCTCCCACCTCCAGTGACCAGGCCGTTCTCTCCTCCTGCCTCTCCCTTCTCTAGGACACAAATTAGCTTGCTCAGGCAATGTCAGTAACTGAGAACCCCTAATCCTGACCGTAGGGAGGGAGGAAATCTCTGAGCTCTGGGTTTCTCATTTCTTTCTGCTTTGCTTTTCTTCTCTCCTCTGAGATGTCTTCAGTTTCTTCTCCCTTATCTATCCAAGTCCCCTGTTCATCAGTCCCCTCTCCCTGTGCTTGCTGTCATTGCTGCCCTCCATTGTTACCATCACAACCCCTCTGGCTGGCCCCGCACCCTTCTTGTCCCCCCTCACTTGCTGGTGGGGGACTCGAGTCCTCCCCTGCCAGACTGGGGTGAGAGGAGGACTCCTGGCTTTGGAGGAGGAATGGCAGCGTGATTCAGGGAACCGTCCCTGATGCGCAGCACTGGAGGAGCAAAGCACTCAAACCCCTCCTCTCCCCTGCCCACGAGATCTCCGGAGAGGAGCACTGAGCTGTCTGCCTGAGCCTCTTCCCTTCCACCCAAGCCCCTTCTCCCCTGCCTGAGTCCAAGCCCCTTCTTCTCCACCCATGCCTGAGCCCTTTCTCCATCCGTGCCCAAGCCCCTTCTCCAGCACTGCTCCCTGTGCTGGGGGTCCGGCAGCAGCCGGCACCTTTCCCTCCTGCAGGGAAGGTCCAGCCCTGTGGCTTATTTCACCCCAAGGTCCCTGGTGCCAGGCAGAGTGGCCAGAGCAGGGCTCCCTGTGAGGCTCCCAAGGGTGTCACCAGTGTTTTCCTGTGCATTTGGAGTGGCTGAAGCATGGGCACCCCCTCTCATGGCTGGGGAAGCGGCCGGGGGCACTATAGTTCCCCAGCACGTGGTTGGGAAGTGCCCTCTGCCCCCAGGGCTGCCCCAGGTTTGCTGCCCTGCTTGGCCAGAAATGCAGTGTCCTGCTCTCCCCTTCCTGCAGTGCATTTCTCCCTCTTGGGGTTCAGGGGGCTGCAAGGAGGGGTTAGAGCAGCATCACAATCAGTCCCTGACCACCTGCAAGTGTCCGGAGCACACCAGGCTTCCGTGGCCAACCCCCCCCCACCCCCTGCAGAGGCATTTCATGGCCAGGCAAGTAGAGGAGGGGGACAAGTCCTCCCCTCCTGTCTTCAGCAGTGAGTGTTTCACGAAAGGCAGTGTTTTTCCACGTGCAAACATTGCTTGTTACAGTTCCTCCTGTGCACTGGGTGATTACCTGGAGTAGGTGAGCACATTGTGGTGGAAGCACCAGCCTTCACCAAGCCTTTGGATGCTGCTGTATTTGGGGCTCCTGGCTCTTGGGGTGTGAGTGGCAGGAGGAGGAAAGAGCCTTGGGGAGGCTGTGGGGTTCTGAGCGATGGGCAGGCATGGCTGAAAGGATGGAGGGAGCGCGCCGAGTGGGCAGGCGGGAAGGCGAACGCAGGTTGCTTCGTGGGAAATGGCTGAAGCCCTAGATGTTCCCTGGGGAGGTGTGAGGGAGGGTGAGAGGAACAGGGTGCCGGGGACACAGAGGCAGTGGAGGTGGTGAGGCTGGCAGGGTGATGTTGCTATGGCTACTCCTGTGCTATTCATAGAAGAAATTAGCTAAATCTTTGCACTGGAAGGTGGAGGAGGAGAGAGGAGGAAGGCATTCTCCGTGTTCAGAGGGAAGGAGAGAAGCCAAAACAGGAAGGGGGTGAAGTTTTCCTCCTTTGCTCTGTGCCTGTGCCGTGGAGGGGCGTTTGGGGGGAGCACGGCTGCCTGACGTGCCCGGCACTGGCAGAGAGGAGCCACCCCGTGGGAAAGCCCCCGCCGAGTGGCCACGCAGGGTCCCCATGGCAGGCCGAGCTCTGCATTGTGCCAGGAGCACAGGAGACATCCTTTTAATTAAAGACAGCCGATCTGCGAGAGGTATTTTTGGCAACCTAAATGTAGATACAACTGTAGTGAAACTTGCCCTTTGCGTCTGGCTCCGCCGCCGAACGTGGTGCTTGGCTGTCCCTGACCCCAGCTGTCTGCTCAGACACGGCTCTGTGGCCACTGGTGGTCCCCCTGCCCTCCCTCCACCTCCAGCATCTCTCCCAGCGTGTTGTCCCGCCAGCCAGTCCCAGGAGGGTCTTCCCTCTCCAGCACTCCTCATCACATTCCACTCCGGTGCTGTGAGAGTTTGATTCCCTTCCCACAGACCTGTTTGTCACCGCCTCACTCATGATGTGTAAATCTGTGTGTCTGTTCCTTATATATCTCCTTCCATCTGATTTCACCTCTCAGCTTGTTTCTTGGGCATCTCTGTCTGGTGATCCTACCGTCATCACCCAGCTGAGTTGCTATAACGAGGCACTGAGCTGCTCTCCTTCCCCTGAACCCAGCCTCGCACCCGCCCTCAGCCCCTTGCCCCATGGACCTGGGAGGCAGACAATATTTCTGGTGGCCTTGACCTTCCTTTCCCCTCCCCTGTGCCTCTCCTCTGGAAGCTTATGCCTTAACACCCAGAAGCTGGGTGAGCTGGTTCCCCTTGCCCACCCTGGAGCATCCCATGTCCTGCTGTCACCCATTCCCTGGCTCAGGCTGAGGATGGTCAGATGTTCTCAGTGCTGCTTCCCAAAACATATTGAGTTCATTTAGGAGCGGACAGCTGAGGACATTTGCTTCCTTGGTTTCTTTATTCTCCTGTAAGACTTTTCCCCCTTCCCTTGAGCACATCAATCCCTCAGACAGGGGCTGTGCTCTTGTGCTTGCTGACCCTTCTGACACATCCCATTGATACGGTAAGGGATAACGTTGGACTTAGAGAAGGGAGTTGAAGGACTGAGTTTAACTCCTCTCCGCCCAGTTTACCAGCTGCTGCCTGCCAGCCAGCCCAGATGTGCAGACTGTGGCCCTGCAGCTGCACCCCACTGCTGGGTTTGGGCTGTTGAGCTGCTGGAGGGACCCCGGGAGCAGCCCAGGGAGAGGCACTGGAGCTGGTGGCCTTGCTGGCCATGGCAGAGAGGTAGCTGCTGCTGTAAAGGCAGCGTCCAAAGTCACACAGGTGGGAGAGACCCCATCAGCCCAACATGTGGAAGAGGAAAGTACCTGCCAAAAATGGGAGGCTGTAGCCCTGCTGCATGGCCAGGGGAGGAGAGTGTTGGTGAGGCAGCCAGGGCCAAGTGCAGGCAGGTTTCAGCAGGGACGTAGCCAATGTGGAGGAGGTGGCTCCTTGTGAAGAACCTGAGGGTGGCAGGAAGACCTTCAGCCTCTGCCACGGCAGCACCTGCCCTCACCCCTGCTGGAGGGATGCTCCCCACGTGCCCATGGCTACGCCTCCTGCCTGGCTCTTCCCCATGGTGTGGTGTTGTATGGCTGGGACCTCACCAGTGCTGGGGGTCTGCCAGCTGGCCTCAGGGCGTGCTTGAGGGAAGAGGGTCCCACGGGGGGCTGTATGAGAGGGGACAGCTGTACCAGAGGTCACATCTGGGCACGCTGGGTGCGGAGGTGGAAGCGAAGCAGTAGTAGTTGCCATCCCTGGAGAGCTGCCTCGTTCGGGTAAGCTCCTCGGCGTGTCACATGCCGTGATGGGAGGAGAGGAGCTTCCGCTCCTTCCTTAGCTGCAGATGCTCGTTTAGAGAGAGGAAGTCATTAAGACTAATCAGGCCATAATCAGCCATGGCTGCGGCTTTGTGCCAGGTGCCCGTGGTGCACGGCCCCTTGCAGGACGCCCTGGTCTGCGCTGGGGCACAAGGAGCCTGGTGTGGCTGGGGCCATCCCAAACCCGGTGTGCTGGTGGTGGGGATGGTGTGACTGGCTCAGCATCAGCATCGGGAGCGGGTGTAACCCTGGCTGTAAGGTTGTGCCAGCACTGCAGGTGCAATGGGCTGGGCTAATGCTTGCAGCTGGTTTTAACACATGGGATTTCAGAGGGATCCCTCATCGCAAATCCCACAGTGTGCTGTGAACATGTGTTGGGACTCAGAGATGAAAACTTTTGGTACAGTGCTTCACAAGTTCAGAATACCTGAATCTGAAGTGAAGTTCACAGCTTAGTCTGCAGAAGTTCGTTTGGATGGGGCTTGCTGGACTGCTCAGAGGGTGTAATTATTTCTGGGGACACATGGTGCTTCTGAGCACCCTGGGCCAGGCCTAAATACCTTCTTGTCACCTTCATATTAACTAGAGTTTAGTTTGAGGCTCTGTTCATGGATCTTGGTTTGCTTTTGTCCCACAGAAATGTGTTTCTTAACACTTTATAACTAGGTGTGCACTGGCACTTTATGAAAACAGGGTATTTGATTCCCAGGGACCAAAGAAATCTTTATTTTAACACCATTCCTTTTTCATTCATTTTTTTCCCTGTATATATATATATTTGTCTGAGAGGGGAGAAAAAAAGCACATGAGTCTTTCAGAGGATACTAACTCTTCCTGTGAAAAAAGGAATTGAGTCCATTTTATTTAGTACTGCCAGGTCAGAGTGAAGCCACCGGAGCCCTGCATCTCTGCAAATTGGGTCACTTGTTTTAGCGGGCTGAGCCTGGAACAGGATGTCTAACTTTCAAGTATGAACACGCTGGCCTTAATGGTTTCTAAATGGAAACTTAGACTCCACAGAGCTTCTGTTTGGGGAAGCATTCTTCCTTCTCCGCTGAGTGAAGGCTTTTTCCAGTCCCCATTTAAGCTTACTCTTTAAAAAAAAAAAAGGCACCAAACCAAAGACTAAACCCTCAGTGCCTGCTTGTGTTCGCATTACACTTGGAGCACTTCAGTGGCTTTGCCAAAGATCCTTGTGACCGGGGACCTTTCCTGTCCCCTGTTCCCCCTTTCCGGAGGGCGGTGGTGCTTTGAGCCGGGGCTGAGGCTCAGCCGTGGGGCAGGAGCTTTGCTGCCACGGCCCTGGAGCTGGCTCACACCACCAAAACGACCCAGCTCTGGTGTCTCCCAGAGGCAGCCTTGAGAGGAGAGGGCTGCTATTTATTGCCCATGGGCCACCGTGCTGGCTGGGAGCTGCGCATGGGGACACGGGCAGCAGCTGGTTCCTGGCTAGCCAGGACTGGCACAGAGGGTCTGGGCACCCACAAAGTTCATAGTTGGCCCTGGCATCGTTTCTTAGGTTGTTTATGCCACGTTTCAAGCAGTGTAGGAGGGCATGGGGTCAGGCTCAGCCTGTCACTTCCCTTCATACAGGCACACCGAGGGGTGTTGTGTGTCCCCCCTGCCCAAACGGTGCCAGCCAACAAGTCACTCTTGCAGTAGGTGAGAAAAAATGCAAAGAGAGTTATTTTGTCCAGCCCAGTTAAAGGGAAGGAAGATTCATCTCTGGCCATGAAATTCTGCTGTCTCCAGAAGTTTTCAGCCTCCGTTTTCTTTTGCTCCCTTTCCCCGGCGCAGCCCATGGGAGCCCTGAGGGATGCAGCTCTCCCCCGGGGCTCTGCAGCCCTCTGACACTCCCAAGCACCTTCAGCTCTGGCCACCATATAAAGAGCCCTTGAAGGCAAAAAGAGGTGAGGACAGGGAGCTGTGAGAAGGGGACCACCCTCTGGCAGCAGTGCAGGACCTCTCCCCTTGAGAAGGGAAGAGATAGGAAGGCCAAAGAATGGATTTGGTATTGAGATGTAGGAAAACCCTGCATCTCGTGGGCCAGCTGGGGACCAGGCTTCGGTCTGGGAAGGGATGTGCTGTGCATCGTTTCTCAGTGGGAGATTAAGCACAGCCAGATGAACACCGAGGGGTCTGTAGGTGTGCAGGCATTGGGAGGGGACTCAGAGCAACCTGGAGGGACAGGGCCAGCACCTCTGCTCCCCACACCTGCCCTTTGGCAGGGGCAGAGCCAGGGCTCGTCCTCTCCCTTGCTTCAGGGCAGGTTTCTGTCCTGCCTCAACCTCAGAAGTGCCCACAGTTTTGCTGTGGAGGAGCTGTGTCATCTTGGGTACTTTGGGACCTGATGGTTTTGGCAGCTACGTGTTGGGCTCTGGGTTGGTGCAGGAGGCAGCCTGGGAAAACTAGTGTCTGTGCACAGGGCAGGGAAGTGTGGCGTGACGGGGATGAGCGTGTCGGTGCTTATCACAGGGTGAGTGGTGGTGAGGACAGGCTCACCGTGCGGGCTGCACCAGCAGGACCTGGGCTCACTCCTGTGAAATTAATACATCAGCTCAGTGCTCCCCCCGGCAGCAGGAGCCTGTTGGTGCCCGGGCATCCCCTGGCTGACCCTGCTGCTGCGGCAGCGTCGCGCTGCTCCTCCGTGTCCTCGAGCTGGTACCTGCGTGTTCACAGCTAGCTCACGGCACGGTGGGGTCCTGCCACAGAGCAGCTGCTTCCATAGCTGTAAATGCACAGCTCTCTCCATGGTTTAACACCCTTTAAAAAAGAAAATGAAAGCAGATGGAGCCGGGCTGCAAGCATCCCAGTGTGCCCACCCTGTTTAGATGCTTCTGTTGGGCACCTCCCCGCTTGGCCTCTGTCCCAAGAGCTTTTAAAAGGATGTAAAGGCTGAATTTCACTTATCTCCAGAGCCATTTCCTTCTGAGTGTTACTGTTATACCTCAGATGGTACGAAGCAAAGGTTGTTAAAAGGCAGATTCTTCACTCTGATCCAACCCAGGGAAGTTGAAGAAGTAAAGGAGTTATTACTTTGCTTCTCATGCACTAGCCCAGTGTCACAAACAGTCACCCTGTCCCGCGCATCCCTCGGTGTGTGACACATGGAGCACACTGGCCTCCTGCAGAGACCAGCTCAGCGCGGTGGGCTTGGTATTTGTCAGCTCTGGAGGCTCCTGTTTGAGTCCTGTTGCTTGTTAAGATGGAAATGGGTTTGTATGTGGGCACAATCCAGTTGCCGTTGGCCTGGGTAGGATGACTGCAGTGCGTTTGTTTGTCTGGAGGAGGTATGTAATTCCTGACCTCTGTGGGCTGGCCCCCGTGCCGGCTCTGTGGAGGATGTGAAGCTGTTGCAAAGCTTTGGGATTTCAGCTCTGGAGAGAATATCTTGAACTTTCAATTCAGAGTTTCCTTGCTGGGTTCCCATGTGCCAGCCCTGAGAGCAGTCCTTGGGGAAATGCCACAGGGCATGGTTTGGCCCTCGGAAGCGAGCTAACAATCCTTTTCCATTTGCATTTAATTGCAGCTTTTCTTTTGGTTGGAAGTTTTGGAAAATTATCATGTTTTGCAATTCCTACCTTTGAGCAGACAACAGCAGGAGAAACAAAGGGTGACACCTATAGACATTGGGGCTTGGCTGCCCCCGGGTGACTGTGTCAGTGCCCCCAGGCTGCTGAGGCCAGTCACCCATCAGAAATACAGCCCAAACAGCAGCAGTCCTTCTGTGATGGACTGCCCAGAGGTGATATCTATTCTGTAGGGCCGCATCCTGCCCCTGAGGTGTGTCTTGCTGCTCCCTGCACATGCTACAGTGGAATTGCTCCAGCTCAGGGAGGGCTGCAGACTCTCGGGGAGGAGACATCCCTCTTGCCCTGCATGCAGACCCACAGCCTCCTCCTGGAGGCAGCTGCTCCCAGGACAGGTCTGGGCTCTCTGGGGGGCTCTGCAGGGAGCCAGCCCCTCCCTGGGGTCTGCATGGGGCAGGTTGCTGCTCCCACCATTGGTACCTGGGCTATGGCTGACACCAGGACCATCGTGTAGTGCTCGAGCTGTGGTGCCTTGACACAGGGGAATGCAAGGCTCTGCTTCTCTCAGCTCCCATGAGACCAGAAAGCTCTTGAACACTGATCTTCAAACATGCCCTGTCGCCGCTATTCCCTTCAACTCCTGTTGCTGCCCAGATTTTCCCAACAGCTGTCCTCTGCCTCGCTGGCTTTGCGCCTAGCTCAGTCTCTCTGCATCTGTGCAGTGACCCCCTTCGTTCCCCAAGGTCCTCCTTCAGTCCCACCTTCCCTGCAGCCTCCAGCCCCTGAGCCTGAGCATCTGTGCAGCCCCCTGCACCTCTGCCTGATGGAGAATTCAGGGCACCTCCAGCTTTGCTGGGCTTTGGTGGTCCTGCTGCAGTGGGGGGAGCACCATCGGTCTGGGACCTCTTCCCTTGCCATTTGTAGCCCCCCCAGGCACAAACAGGGCTTACTAAATAGTGTGATGAAGAGGTTTAGGTGAAAGAGATCTGACAGCCCCCTTTGAATGTGACCTGAATGTACAGCCCTGTTCCCTCTCCTCCTTGCATGCAGCAACTCCCTGCTCCTTAGGGCATAAATCACCATTCCCTATAGAATTGAGGGCATGGTTAATTCACCAGCACGTTTCTGCTGCCCAGCAAAAAATGATGACGTTCTCTCGCCTCCCGTGGCCAGCAGAGGGCTCGGTACATGTGCCTGCCTACGGAGGGAGGCAGAGGCTTTTCATTTTCAGGCCCCCTGCTTCTTTGAGTCTCAGGTCTTGTCTGATTCTGCAGTGGAACAGGCAAGGTGCAAATGCTGGAATATTTGCAAGTGGAAGTCAGAGCTAATGTCCAAGCACTTGTCTTGTAGTAGCTGGAATAGCTGGCCACAGGAGGCAAGTGGGGATTTCCTGGTCTGAATTCCTCCTGACCACGTGTGACTTTGTTTTAAGCAGCCACTCACATTCGGCATCTCCTGGGTCCCATCTGGAGCCTGAGTGGGAAATTGTGCTCCTAGCAGTATTTTGAGATGTAAAAATCACTAGTGTGGAATGGCTGTGAAGGATGCTCAGTGCGCAGTGAGCAGCCGAGACAAAATATGTCCTTAGGGCTCACCGCTGTGTGAGCAAGGCAATGTGATGTATGATTTGTGGGCTATTAGTAATTCAGCAAAGAGACTGCAGTGGGGCTCAGCAAAGGACTCGGACTGGACCTACAAAAGCCTCTGTAACATTATCATACAGAGCACTTCTCCCTGGGAGGAATCCAAAGCATCATCTGTGGAGTTGAATTCATGTCATAAATCATGGGGCGCATGATGGGCTACATGCACTTAGGCTGCCTCTTCTGCATCCTTCCTGGAAACTCATCTAATAAGAGATGGCCTCTGGCACATCAAGGTTCAAACATCCATCATTTGTTAATTGCTGGCAGTGGTTTTGCCTTGAAATGTGGAATCCCTTCCTAGAATTGCACTGGGGACTAATAAAAGCCAGTGCCAGGTTTAATATATGCTATCTCACAAATTATCTGGATTAAATACAAGGACTGTGTACTGCCAGAGAGGGGATATTCCCTGCTTAACATTGCTTCTGGGCCGTGGAGATCCCAAGACACTGGACCTGAAAATTGCAATTCTCTTATGTGTGTGGGAGGAGTTTGGCAGGAGTGCTTGGAAATGGTCATATTTGCCTGAGCTAGAGAATTAATTGCCATAAAAACTATGGTTTTGTAACCAATAGTTACAGCTGCAGGAAAGATCAGAAAGCATCTGAATAAATCAAATTAACTACCTCCTGCTCCATTCATATGAGAGCAGAACCTTTCAGGGCAAGACTTAAACCACAGTCTGGTTGACTCCCAGCTCTCCCACCTAGGAAATGAGGAGAGTTAGAAGTCCAGAAATGTGATCAACTAGAACAGGAGACAGTGAAGACTGCCATGCTGGGTTATGTGAGGAGGTTGGTCTCTGTCAGGGGTGTATAAACCCAGAGGAAGGTGATGAGGAGGTAGCCTACTTCTGCAAAAACACCACAGTCTCCCAGTGGCTGTTGGGCTGTGCAATCCAACCACCCCTGTCACTGGACAGACAGGGCTTCCTGAGAACTGCTGCACTAGCCCACACCTTGACTTGCTTGCTCCTCACCCTGACATTTCTGATGCCTTAAGGCAGAGGGTTCACTTCCCCTTGTAGCTCATGTCTCTTAGCTTTTCCCCATCTCGCTCTGGCTGTTGTTCTCCACATGAGCCTTGGAATGAAGATGTGAATCTCCTCTACTCAGCTCTGGTGAGGCTGCACCTCGAGTACTGTGTTCAGTTTGGGGTCGCTCACTACAAAAAGGACACTGAGCTGCTGGAGTGTGTCCAAAGAAGGGCAACAAAGCTGGTGAAGGGTCAGGAGCATGAGGGGTGGCTGAGGGAACTGAGGGTGCTTAGCCTGGAAAAAGGAGGCTGAGGGGAGACCTCATCACCCTCTACAGCTCCCTGAAAGGAGGGTGTGGAGAGGTGGGGATGAGTCTTTTTAACCAAGTAACAAGTGATAGAACAAGAGGTAATGGCCTCAAGTTGTGCCAGAGGAGGTTTAGATTAGATATTAGGAAGAATTCCTTCACCGAGTGGGTTGTCAGACATTGGAATGGGCTGCCCAGGGCAGTGGTGGAGTCCCCATCCCTGGAGGTGTTTCAACATAAACAACATAGCTGTGTTGACATAGTGCTCCGGGATATGGCGTAGTCAGTGACTGTCAGTGTTAGGTTAATGGTTGGAATCAATGATCTTTTCCAACCTCGGCGATTCTGTAGTTCTGTGAATCCGAACCCGCTCTCCCTCTGGAAGTTAAGCTTCCACCTTTTGCACCACTTGCTGTTCTATGCCGGCAAGGAACGTCGGCCTTGCATTTCATCTTCAATTTCTCCCTTGTTGCCGCTCCTCCCTCCCTCCCCGCCCCGGCGGGCTCCTTCCCCGGCCGCCCTGCCCCGCGCGGCGCTTTCAGGAGGTTGCGGCGCTGGACAGCTCCGCACGGCCCCGCGCCCCGGGGTCCCTCCGCCACGGGCAGAGCAGCGCAGGAGGATGAGGGACCAAAGGCTGCCACCTCTCCCAGGGCATGGTGGCCCCGTGCTTAGGAGGGGCAGCAGAGGCTGCTGGATGGTGGATGAAGGCCTCAGGGATGGTCTGATGGCACTATATCCCCCCCTCAGAAGGACTTCCTTCCCTGCTCCTCTTATTTCCTAACCCCTCAGTAATGCGGATTTCATGTAAATTTTGGTGCTGGTGGGATTCTGGCTAGGGGGTTCCTGTCTCCCCTGTCCCTTCCCAGCAGCCATGTGGTGTAGGGGACACACCAGGCCTGAGGATGGGACCGATGCCCAGGGCCATGCTGTGGCCCTGCTCCTGTCTCAGGGCTGTTGGGCTCCTGGAGGAGCGGCAAGAGCAGAGCCCTTCCTGAATTGCCATCTCCTGCCTGTGGTGGCATGGCCGGGGGAGAGGCAGTGCACTGCAAAGGGCTGGGTTCGTTGCTCGGCTCAGTGACATCCCACTTTTGTCTCCTCACAGGCCAACCCTGCTCCCATTATCGTGAACACAGACTCGCTGGAACAAGGGCTCTCTGTAAGTCTCCTGGTTTTGTTTCACTTCCTTTGAACACGCAGTGTGTTTTCCCTGCTCAGTAGTGCAGGGAGGGCTCCTCCAGCCCAAGGAGGCCCCAGCAAGGTGGCAGAGGAGCCTGGTACCTGCACCACATCCCCACAGCACATCCCACCCCTAAACGTCGCTGGGACTGGGTGATGCCGAGCAGAGCCAAGGCTAGCAGCAAGTGATGCTGGGGACTCTAGCACAGGGAGGGTACAAGGCAGGAGGTGCTCAGGGGCACACTGCGGGGTAAGCAGGCATCAGAGGAGTAGGGGCAGCTGGGCTGGCTGCCTGCAGGGTTACCCACAGAGCCATTCCCTCAGCCTCCCATGCAGGGGGACTGTGAGGCTCTGCTGGGGCATCCCGTGCCTTCCTGCAGTGCCTCAGCCTTGCTTTGGCAGCCCCAGTCCCTCAGGAGGGAGGCAGGGCTCTCGGGGCACTCGCTGACATTGCTCTCGCTGCTCCTCAGGGCAGCAGAACCCATCAGATGCCACTGCTTTCCCAGTGCAGGCTGCCAGCAGCTTAGTGCTTGGTGACTGTGAGTGTGTGCAGCCACAGTGCACTCTTGCCGTAGTATAAAGATAATCCTCTTCGGTTTGTTGCATGGAGGGTTTGCGCTGCTGCTGCATCCCTTCCCAGAACATTTGTGAATCATTCCTGCTGGGAGGATGGAGGGAGCAGGGTGGTCAGCGTGGATTTCTGCAGCGCTGGCTCCGTGCTCGTGGGGTGCTCCCTGTTTTTTCCCCAAAGTGGGCTCAGCTGACAGCTTCCAGGGCTGGGTGCTTTGCACTTGGTTTTCTTCTGTTGCAGCAAATTTCAGCTGCCTTCCACATTAATGAAGCAGCACCAGGACTCAGAGCTGGGGTTGGTTTGTCTTTGGAGGCATGGTGGAGGGCTGCGGGGGACTTCTGGTGGTTGAACCTTCCTTGAAAAGCACTGCAGATCTCAGCTGACAGCCTGTGGTGGGGTCAGTGTGCATCAGAGTTACACTGGGCTGGTTAGGCAGCGCTACAGTGAGGAAGGGGAGCCCAGCTGAGACCCCTGCAACCCTGGCTGTATGGTGTAATTTTGCCTTGGGTGCTGAACTGAAGCCACTTGGCACTGGAGAGGAAGGCGATGGTGCCTCTCTCAGCGTGGTGGTCCTGGGTCCAGCAGCCTTGTATGAACGTGGCAGAGGAGAGTAGCTGTCCCCAAAGCTTTCCTTCTCCAAACACAATGACATGGCAGGGTGGTGGTGGGCTTGGAGGCTTCTCACAGTGTTCTGGGCACCCTGGCTGCTGGGCAGTGCTGTGTTGCAGCCTGCTGCCTGCGCTCACCCGTTCTACAGGGAACTGGAAAAAAGGCAATGTCTGCTGGAGGGGAAGGACACACTGCAGGGCTGGACTGGGGTGAGTGAGGGGTGTGCTGTGGGCAGGGCAGGGAGGTATTCCTGGGTGGAAAATCTGCTTTCACGTCTGTTTTATACCCTCACTCCCTTGGAGGGACATTGCCTGCTTGCCATTGCAGCCACTGGCGCCACAGCCTTCGCCAGGCTCCCTCCTCCCTGCCTGTGTGCCCAAGAGCAGGGACAGGTGAGCCTGAGGGCCAAGGCCAGGCTCTGCAGAAGCTAGCAGCAGGGAGCGTGCCCGTGGGGCTAGCAGCCATCTCCTACCGCAGTGCACTCCACTTTTCTGCCCTCTTGGCTGCCTCCCCGCACTCCATCTCACTAACTCCATGTCCCTTCTACCCCCTCTCACTCCACCTCATTAGCTCCGTATCCCCATCCCCCCCTTCTCTCTGCACCTTGGCCATAGCTGTGCTGGATGGGAGCTCCCATCCTGCAGGCCCTAGGGTGGGTTTGGCTGGGTTTGGGGGGCTGCTCTGCACCCCTGGCAGACACCAGCATCACTCTGGGGATGGCACTCACCTACCCCATCCATCCAACCCCAGCAGCACATGCTGGGGGGGAACTGCCCTGTGGTCGTCAAAGCAGGGGGTAAGTTGTGGCTGTCGTCTGCTGGGCAGAACAGGGACCACCAGCCCCGTGTCCTGCCTGAAGGGTGCCCAGGGGAGCCCGTGCCCAGGGCAGGGGAGACACCTCACTTTGATTCATGCCAGCCTCCAGCCTGGAAACCCTCATCTTCTATTTCATGTCATACCAGCAGCAAAATGAGCCCTCCTCCATCCTTTCCTCCTCTGGGGTGCCGAGCTGCTCAGGCTCCAGGGAAAACACCCCAAAACTCCCTGTTCAGCACTTTCCCAGGTGCCAGGGACTCACTGCAGAAGAGCAGACCAAAATGGGAAATCTGGAGGCATGGATTTTAACAAACTCAAAAGCTGAAGCCTGTTGGTACAGTATGTATTTGGAAGGGTTAAACTCACATCTTCCAGTCTTTAATTACTTAACTATTCAATGCTTTCCTTAATGATAAACAGATGGATGTAGTCTAGTTCCTTCCTGTTCTAGCTCCATCGATTGCATTGGACTAGCTTCTGGGCTGAATTTGGCCCCGGCTGTTTATCAAGAAGTCTGCTCCACGTTTCAGACTCTGTCCACCCACTTCCATCCCCAAGAGCATGTGGCACCAGCAGCACCAGTACGAGCTGCAGCACTGGGTCACATTCAGCCTCAGGGCTGGGGCTCAGCTCTGCTGCCGGTGGCCTGTGTGGAGCCCAGGGTGTAAAACCCCAAATAAATCCTTATAAAATTCCTGCTGTATTAAAACACCCTGTGAAGGGTAAGGACGGGTGCCAGGGGGGGATCACCCATGCCAGCTCCAGGTCATTGCTCACAGTTTCACCCCTTGTTGTATTTTGCCCTGCAGATCCACAGTGGGGAGGTGGAGCATCAGAAGCCCAGTTCCCACAGCAGATGGGGTCTCGCTGTGCAGGGTGCATGGCAATGCCTGCCAGGCAGTCCCAAAGGGAGCAGGGAAGATCACTCCCAAGCCCTTGAGGTGCTGAAGGTTTTATAACCTGCATCCTTGGAGCCCTCCTTTGGTGCCCTACTGCCCAGCAGCAAGGTGTCACCACCTCAATCTCTAAAAGCCAGGTCTGAGGATGCCAAGTGCTTCCCAGGCCTGATCCCAGCCAGCGAGAGCTACAGGAGCCCCAGGCTCTGCCACTGATGAGTGCAGAGGCAACCTTCTTGTGCAGTGCTGACTCTGCTGCCAGGGTCCCCAGCTGCGCTCACAGGTGGGGGCAGCAGAGATGGCCACCACAGTCCAGTGCCTTTGAGCAGGGCAAAACTTGCTTGGAAGCCTGAAAAAAAACAGAAAAAATCAAAACTAAACTGCCACCCACCATGCTTTGGTCCCAAGCACTGGTGGTGGCATGTCCCACTGCCAGTGCCCACGGACAGTGTGGCTGTGGATAGCCCTCCCTGCTGTGTGCTGGGGCTGTCAGGCTGCAAACCCCTTCCCTCTGCCCGAGCTCAGCAGGCTCGTCCCCATGTCCCTGCAGCACCAGAAATACAGCTTTGCTCTGTGCACACAGCCAGCGCCATGGGGAACGCACAGGAGGGGTTGGGGCCAGGGCTTAGCTGGAAGTGAGTCAGTAGGTCTCGGTGCTGTGACAGGACGTGTGGACATGGGGAGGTGAAGGGAGGGAGCTCTTGATGTATTTTCTCTGGCCCCCTGCCATGTGCAGGCAGGGAGAGCTGTCCCTCACCAGCACTGTGCCAGCAGGGAGCTGCCCATGGCACCTGCTGCCCCAGCACAGGGCTGCTCTCCTTCCTCCTCCCTGGGGCAGGCGTGGGGCATCACTGGGCACCCTCCACCCCCAGGTCCAGCTGGCACCCTCCAGCCTTTGGACTCCCTTGGTGCTCCACCACCAGGTCCTGGTGCCTCTCCCCATCATGTCCCAGCCACGGGGTATGGGCCAGATCCTGCTCTGGACGTGGCTGCAGGCAGCATTGTCCTTCGTGCAGGTTATTTCCTCTTGCAGCCTGGTGGGCTATTTGGGTTGGGTTTGAGGAAGCCCATCCAAGTCTTCTAAATTTGGCCTCCTTTTTTTTTTGTTTTAAAAAACTCCAAACCAACCCAAGTCCCAACTCTCAAATTGCAGAGCGCGTTCCATGTGCGCTGGTGCAGTGTTGGCTGGCAGAGCCTGCAGACAGCTTGCAGGAGCTCTGGAAGGTGTGTGCTCTTCTGTTTATGAAATGAGTGTTAACTCTGCAGCCTTCTGTTGATGATTTAAATGTCATCATCACTAACTATTTCCCTGCTGCTCAAAACATGAAAGGGAAGCAAAGGCCAGCAAAGGGCCCCTCTCCTTGAGCCCTCAGCTGTGCTCACTGCCTGGGAAGGGCTTGGAAAAAAACACCCTTACTCTTTTCCATGAGAAATCAGACAGTGCTTAGGATCGGGATACACTGGCAACAACCAATTAGCCCCCGACAGCCCCGTCAGCTCTGCAGGCATTACGTGGGGACAGGGGAGCAGGGTGGGGTGTGCTCCTCCTGCCCAGGGGCAATGGAGCTGGGCATCTCCCACTGAGCCCATAGTGCTGAGACAGCCCCAAACAGGAGCTGGGGAGGAGCACAGGGCACCCCAGCGAAGGAGAGGGGGACCAGCCTGTGGGAGAGCCAGTCACAGCAGCTCCAGTGGGTGCCGTGGGGAGCTTTTGCCATCAGTGAGTGACTGGTATTCAATTTGCCGACGCTGGAGCGTGTGCTTTGTTGGCTCGTTCCCTTGGTTACGTGGTATATATTAAGTTCTCCATTTGGCTTCCTTATGCAATTAGCTGGAGTTCTGTTGTATGGATTTTGGAAACATAATCGGAGCTAAAATCTTCATGGCTAGGCCTGGCTGACCCTGGCGTGCCCCACATGTGCTGTGCCAGGCAAGTGCCAGCACCACTTGCTTTCAGGGAGCGATGCAAACCAACGCTTAACACTGGCAGCCCCAAGATTTGGGGAGCGGGGGTACCCCGAACTCACCTGCTGGCAGCAGGGTGCCTGCTGGGGTTACATGCCGGGGTGTCTCTGTGCCCCAAGTGCTTGCTGGCAGTGGCTGCTTGCTTGGCGAGGCTCACGTGCTGCTGGCTCTCTCTGTGGCTCACAGATTGTCGAAGTTTTCTGCACATCCCCAGCCTGTAGGTATGTATGTGCTGTTCCTCTGCGGCCGTGGGTGTGCATATGGCTGGCTGTGTGGCAACTGTGTTGAATGTCAAAGCAGAGAGGACAATGTGTGTAGTAACGAAGGGTGCCAGAAATATGAGTTGCTGGAAAACCGGGGGCTACCAACTGTGGAGATGAGATGAACCCAGAGGCTGTGGCGAGGGAGGCTGTGAGGGCGGTGTGGGCCAGCAGGCTGGCTCCACTCAGGATTAGTCAGTACAGTAGGATGCAAGGAGGGAAAGGCAACCCATGGCAGAGGGGGAGCGAGGGAAGTGATGTCCCCCTGCCCAGGGGAGGACGGCCCAAAGCGGTGCTGTGGCAGGAGGTGGCACTGGCCACATGTACCTGTCCCTCCAAGGCTGTCAGGGATCCTGCTGTGGGTCAGTCCCACCACTCCCGGTGCTTTTCTGCAGAGGAGTTCTGTTCAAGAGCTGACCAAAGCCTTTCCCAATGTGCTGGGAAGATCAGAGCATTTTAATATTGGAGCATCTGGATGTCCTGACCCTGTGTCATGCCCTGAAATCTTCCCATGGCTGAGAGGTACCAGGTCAGGCACTGGAACAGGATGCCTAGGGAGGTGGTGGAGTCGCCGTCCCTGTAGGTGTTCAAAAAATGAGTCGGTGAAGCACCTGAAGCCGTGGTCTAATGGTCTAGTGGTTAGGGAGATGTTGGGATAAAGGTTGGACTTGATGATCCTGGAGGTCCTTTCCAACCATGGTGGTTCTATGATTCTATGTATGGAGCACATCTGAGAAGGCACAACCCTCTCAGTCCTTGTTCCCTGGAGCCCCCATCCCATCTCTCCGCTCTGGACTCTCCCCAGCCTCCTCGTCCTTGAAGCATAGAACCCATGACGTTGCGTGGGATTGCTTTGGCCTCACCAGGGCTGGACCAGGCAGGGGATGAGGGTGCGTGTGTTGCAGGTGGCACAGCCCCATCCCAGATCCTGGCACACAGAACTGCTCTTCCACCTGCCTGCCTGATTATTCCTACCTAGAAAAGCCTGTTTCCTTTTCCTACCTATAAATAGGGCCTTGCCACCACCTCGCTGCGTTTCCTTTAATTATGTCAGATGATGCCTTTAGCATAAATGACGTTTGCTGTCCCCTCCATCTAACTCAGCACTGTAGGATTTGGAGGATGGCTGGGCTGTGTGCCTCCATGGGGGCAGAGAGCAGAGAGCCAGGCGAGCAGGGCACAACTGGAGTGCTGGCACCGCATAAGGGGACCTGTGTCCAAATAAAGCCACGCCAGCTCCAGTTTGGAATATGGAGCACATACAGAAAGTGGCTCCATACGATCTACAAGCCATCAATTAATGGTGGTGTAAAATCCACATGAGGAGCCCTCTGTCGTGCCATGCAGCCCTGCCTGAGGCCCGCCCCTGCTTCCCCAGGGGGACTCAAACTGTGAGGTTGAGGCCAGTCCCCTCCCAAACTGCTGCTCCTGAGTGTAGCAGCTCTGGATGTCCCAACAGCCACTTGCTTTCCAAATCTTGCCAAGTTTTAGACCTCAGTAGCTGTTTATGTCCTGATCCTGATGACCTGGAATGAAACTGCTGCCTTATTTTCTTGTGCATTGTTACTTTTGGGGAAAATGGAAGTTTTTGACCTGTATATTTACCTTTTCTTATTTTAGAGTCCACAGTTGCACCCCTTTTGTTTCAGGCCATTGTTTCCCAGAGCCCTGCTCTGACGCTCTGGGTGTGGGAGATTTTTAAGCGCAGGGATCAGTACGGTGTACAGCACTGAGACAGGCTGCACTGGTTTGTCATATATAAGGGCATCACAATGTTTTCCCCTCTTACCATGCCCCACACTCACACCTCATTTCCTTTGCACCCAACTAATTCAGTAGAATAAATTATTCTAAATTCCCCATTAACAGTCATGCTACTAAAAGATTTAAAAGATGTAAGCTGCTGAAGGTGTTTATTACGTTATTATGTACACACTTTTTTTTTTTTCCCCTTTAAATGGACCGACCTCCTTTCTTTCCTTCCTGCAGCAGTGAATTCCCGAGGTTAATTACATGCTGCATAACAAAGGCGTTATTTCTTTTCATGCCTCCGGTTGTGTTCCTTTTCATGGCTGAAGAAATGAGTGGGGAGAATAAAGGCTTTGCGCTGAAGTGCATTAAAGTCAGTAGGCTTTGGCTCCTGCCCAGAGAGAAAAGCAGTGCACAGTTTAATGCCAGGGCAGGCTTGAGCAATTGCGTTTAAGGATTTTTCAGCGGTGATAGCACAGCTTTTAGGTTGGATTCTCGATGCTCAGCTATCAGAGGGGAAAAGCAAATCCCCCGTGGACTGGCGCAGAACTGTAATACGCTGTCTCCCTCTCCCTAGGTGAATGGCAGTGATGGGATGTTCAAATACGAGGAGATCGTCTTGGAAAGGGTAAGTGCTCTTTACTCACCCACCAGCAGCCTTTGCTGCCTCTTCCCACTTGCCCTCCCACTGGCGCAGCCGGCACCCCCGCATCCCCGCGCCAGCTGGTGGGGAGAGGTCACTGTCTGCTCCCCACTCACTCCAGAGCTTTTTGAGGATGTGCTGCTCCCCGCAGACCCCTCCAGAAGGGAGGGAGGAGGGTTCTCCCTCACCCCCCTCACTCACACCCTCGCCCCCACAAACCTGCCAGCGCAGAGCCAGGGGGAGGCTCTTTGTCACTGCCTGTGCTGGAAAAGGGAGGTGCAGGCTCTGCTCGTGCAGGCGCAGGGGTGGGCACACCCCACAGCTGGCAGGGAGGACCAATGCCCCCCTGCTACCAGGCTCCCCATCGCTCCGGGGTGCACAGCCTGGGGATGCTAAGTGGCAAGGGTGAATTTTCTAGTAAACCAGACCAGAACAAGGGGAATTTCTGCTCGAGCCTTTTCTTGTCTGTTGGCACGAGCTGATGGCGTGCACCACACCGGCTCTGCCTAAAATTAACCCCCCCCACACAGATGGGGCTTATCCAGGGGTGAGCTGGAACCACTCAGGGCAGGGAGGGCTTTCCCCTGGCACCTAGGGAGTGGCAGGGATGGAGGGAGGGGGGGGAGTGGGACAAGCTGGCCCAAGGTTTGCTGGGAGAGGTGGGCACAGCCCCGCCGAGTGGGGCTGGCTGAGGCAGGAGGCACACCTTGCCTCCTCCTCGCTGCCGTGCCGAGCGGCTCGGCCTCGCCGCGTGGCCGGCGTCACAGGGGAAAACACATCCCTCGTTATTCTGTTCCTCTCTGCCTTTAGTCATCTTCCTCCTCCCCTTGGCTCTGCATCACAGAGGTGGGTGGACGGAAGGTTATCTGGGGCTGCTGCCTCACCCACCGCTTCCCTGGCGTGCCTGACGAAACCAGCCCAGGGGATGCTTCCTTTTTGGGCTGAGTGCTTCTCACTCCAGGCCCGATTTAGAGGCAAAAGCCTTGTTTTCAGGGATTCTTCAGAGCATCCTCTGTCCTCAGCCCAAAGCAGGAGCAGGGGGTAGCTGGCAGGGTCGCTTGGAGAGGCAGCACTCCTTGCTGCCCTCATTTCAAAGCCCCTGGTAGTCATTCCCTCTCCAGCAGTGAGAAACCAGGAGGGAATTTCAGTGCTCAGCAGCCAGGGACAGCATGGACCATACCCCTGTCCTTCCCCTTCACCTGGTCCCCAGGGAGATCCCACAGCTCCCATCTTACTGCAGGAGAAGCACCCTGGTGCCTGCAGGTGAGGCTGTCCCCTTACTGGGGTGTTTGGCTCCCAGAGATGACCTCCATGTACCCCAGTCTGTCACTGTTATTAATCCTTGCCCTTGTTGTGAAGACAAGGGCAAATGCATCAGTGTTTTAGGGACAATAACTGAGGAAACACCATCTGCAGAGGGATGTGGCTTTGGGTATACCCACCATATATGTGTCCACAGCAGGAGCTGTGTCTACATCAACCCCAGTGTCAGCTAAGAAATCCCTTGAGCTCCATTTCAAGGTTTACCAAAACAAAAATAACCCCCTCCCAGATTGTTTCCAGGTTTTGTAGCTAGCACTGGAGCACACCCTTCTGTAGACAGGCACAACAAGTGGCTGGAGACCATTTTGCACACTCTCACCTGCCTGGGTGAGACACAGGCTGGGTCTCTGGTGACAGTAAGCAGCTTTTTTGAGCTGGCACAGGGTAACCAGAACCCAGCGTAGAGGAAGAAGAGCAGCCTCAGACCTTTCACTGTTGAGTGCCTCCGCCTCACATGCCAGCCAAATCCCAGCCAGCAGAGGAGCATCCAGGAACGTTGCTTAGTGAGAGGCATTGGTGGCTCCTGGAGATGCCACGTGCTGTGTCATGGGTGGGTAAAGTCAAAGCAGAGACCTCAGTGTTGCCGGAGGAGCGGATGCTGAGTCCAGATTGCTGGGGAGTAGCGCGAGCCCCAGGCGGCTGCGGGTGGTAGATGATCCTGGGGAGCCTGAGCTCTGGTATGGCCCTCCTGGCCACAGGTCCCCCAGAAGGGCAGAGCTCCCTATCGTCTAGCACAGACCACCAGGGCCGTGGGCAGCTGGGAGAGTGCTTAGCCCGAGCCCGTTTGCGTACAAGAGAGGTGGGCACGATAGGATGTGACTAAGTGTCAGCTCTTCCACATGAGAAAACAAGGCAAAGAGCCATCTGATTTTCCAGGCAGAGCAGAAAGAGCAGGAACTGTCCACTTGCATCGAGCACGGATCTGGAAGCAGTGCCTGTGAGTGTGTCGTTAATGGGGACCCTGTAAGCAGGAGGGGCAGTGCAGGGCCACAGCTGCTCGTCCTGGGATGCTGCTGGGATGGAGCTGGAGACACAGCATGGCCTCTGCCTTCCCCCCGGGCAGACTTCAGCAGGACAAAGCTCAAATGATACTCCAAGCATGTCTGAGAGAAAGAGGAGGCAGGGCTAGAGACCCTGCTCCATCCTGACAGCCCCCTCCACCCAATACTGCAAATTTTGGCATCAGCACTGCTGGTCCCCGGGCTGGCTCCATGCCGGGGCTGCATCCCGTGGGGCAGGGGTGGGATGCTGGGGACTGGCACAAGCCCCGCTGCTCTGCATGGGCGGCAGCATCATTGTCTCCTCCTGGGGAGCAGCCAGTGAGGGGAGGTTTTCTCCGCCAAGGACCACCCCCTCTTCCCCCAGCTCAGAGTCTCTCAGCGGAGATGCGGTGACGAGGGAGGTCCTCGGCAGCTCCCACTCTCCGGCTCCATCTGTTCCGTGTTCCGCGCTGCTGCACCGAGCGCTTCGGCTCATGAGCGCCGGCCTCCCCTCTGGCCACGCATCCCTCTGCCCGCTGAGCCAGGCATCCTGGGGTGTGACAGATGCTGTAAGGGCTCCTGTGCCCCAGGCAGCCATGGCTGGGGGAGAACCGCTTCGGGAGGGCCAGCAGCAAGCGGCTGCCCGCGGAGGAAAGACGCGGTGTTTGATTTCCCACAGGGTAACTCCGGCCTCGGCTTCAGCATAGCGGGAGGAATCGACAACCCCCACATTCCAGATGACCCAGGTATCTTCATCACCAAAATCATCCCTGGGGGAGCAGCAGCCATGGATGGTCGTCTGGGGTGAGTGTACAGGGCCAGGGGAGCAGCCCCATCAGGTTGTCACCTGGGATCTCCACAGGGAGCCCCTAGGCAGCTCCTGTCCCCCTCCCCTGCCACAGTCCCCACCCAATCCCTTCCCCACAGCCAGGTCCCCTCAGTGTAGAGATGCCCATGGTCCCCTGCTACCAGCCTCCCATCTGCAGCCACTCCTCCTCCCCTCCCTGCACCAGGCTCCAGCTCCCATCCTTCACCCTGCTGCCTGGGGCAGCATCCAGCCCTTCCTCTCATCTCCCCTCTCCACCAGGCTCACACCTTGGGGACCTGCCCTGCTGCCTACCTCTTCAGGAGGGACCCCACCCTCACCCTGGCAGGGCAGGACCTGGCCAGCTTGAGCATCTCTCCTTTGCACAAGGGTCTGCGTGGCCAGAGGAGGGTGGCAGAGGTGGCCAGAGGAGGGTGGCACAGGCTGGCAGTTCCCCAGGGGGCTCAGGGCCACCCTGTGCCTGCAGGGTGAACGACTGTGTGCTGCGGGTGAACGATGTGGACGTGTCTGAGGTGGTGCACAGCAAAGCCGTGGAGGCCCTGAAGGAAGCGGGCCCCGTAGTGCGGCTCGTGGTGCGCCGCCGGCAGCCCCCTCCAGAGACCATCATGGAGGTCAACCTGATGAAGGGCCCCAAAGGTAAACCCCTCACTCTGCCCCACGGGACGGTGTGGGGTGACCCCTCGGTGTGGGATGCCACAGGGTGCAAGGTGGCGTCACGGGGGATGTGGAATGCGAGGTGGCACCACCACGGTGCAGGGTGCCACAGGGTGGCCCAGCAGTGTGGGATGCTACAGGGCACGGGGTGTGGGTGCAGTGCACGGTGGCTGGGCTGACCCCACACAGCAGCGGGGTGGCCATTGCCTGCTGGGCTTAGGGCAGGGTGGGAAGCCCAGTGAGGCAGAGGGGCCGGGTGCCAGCCCAGGGCTCTGTCCATCTGTCTGTCCCTCACCCTTCACCTGCCCTCTCACCCCCCCTTAGGCCTGGGGTTCAGCATCGCAGGAGGCATCGGGAACCAGCACATCCCCGGGGACAACAGCATCTACATCACCAAGATCATCGAGGGAGGCGCTGCCCAGAAGGACGGGCGCCTGCAGATTGGGGACCGGCTGCTCGCGGTAAGCCCCGTGCCCACAGCCAGCCACGAGGCGAAGCCGGGCAGTGTCCCACCATGCCACGGTGCCAGTCCTGAACCCCAGCACCCTTCCCACCAGCAGCCCTGCGCCCCTTCCCTGGTGTCCCTGCTGGGATGGTGCTGGGGGGACTGGTGCAGCACCGGCTGCAGGCGGGAGGGCCAAACCCATGGAAATGGGACTCTGGGGCTGCTGTGGCACCTTCCCTGCGGGAAACCACTCTGCTCCCATGGGGCTGCATCGGCCGCTGCCCCCCTGCCTGTGCGTGGCACCCAGCCCCTTCCCTCTGGCAGGTGAACAACACCAACCTGCAGGACGTGCGGCACGAGGAGGCAGTGGCCGCCCTGAAGAACACCTCCGACATGGTGTACCTGAAAGTGGCCAAGCCCGGCAACATCCACCTCAACGACATGTACGCGCCCCCCGACTACGCCAGCAGTACGTACGCCGCTGGCACGGCAGCCCGGGCACCGTGGGGCTGGGGGGACGGAGCATGCCAGGGCGGTGGGCAGCACTGGGCTGGTCTCCAAGTTGGCGTTGCAGGTGGATTTCTACTCCTGATGCCCTTCTCCTCCCCTGCAGCCTTCTCAGCCTTGGCTGACAACCACATAAGCCATAACTCCAGTCTGGGCTACTTGGGCAGCATTGAGAGCAAGCCTGCCTACCCCATCCCTCCCCAGGTGACTCCGTCCCGGTACTCACCCATCCCTCGGCACATGATCGGGGATGAGGACTTCACCAGGTGAGTGCTGGGCATGAGCATCCCTAGTCCTGGCTCTTTTTCCTTCCTTCTCTTTCCCTCCCTGGCTGCTTGACCTCATCCCCGCTGCCGGTGCAGGGCCTTGGCTGAAAGCCCATTTGTGGGTGCATGATGCAAAGCTTGGGGGCCCCAAAGTGAGCCCCATGCTCCCTCCCCCTCAGACCAGCCCTGCTGTGTCACTCCTTGGCTCACTGCATCCCCCCCTTCCTTGTTCCTCCTCCAGCTCCTCCCCAACCCTTACACATCTGCATTTCAGCTTCAATCTCTTGCTTGCTTTACAATACCTGGAATACGAGGTGTTCCCTGCCCTTACCATGCCCTCTGGTGCTGGCAGCACCACAGGCTCCCAGGCTGCCAGCCAGCTGTCCCTGAGCAGAGCTGTGCTGGGGGTCAGAGGCTGGGGAGGGGTACAGCTCTGGGTACAAGTAAGGCTCCTCCTCCTGCGCTCCCCAAGCCCAGCATCCCAAACCCCCAGCACCAAGGTGCCGTTTCACCGGCTGCCAGCCCCTTGACAGCCTCCGGTACAGCCCTGGCATGGCTCCCTTTTCCCCAGCAGCATAATTTACACTGCACGAGCAGATTTGTTTCCTGAACCCAGGAAATAAAGAGGAGCACAAAGGAGATGTTGCTCTGAGCCTAAACATGGTATAAAACTTCTCCAAAGCCTCATGCTGAAGATGGGAGAGTGAGACCTGGCTGGTCCTGCTCTGCTTGCCCAGGCTCACAGCTTTCCCTCTGCTTGCAACAGCCTCGGGGCCAGTGCTGAGGCTGCTCTGGGTTTGGTATCGCCAGGGCCAGGGCTGTAGGGCTTGGGCTGTGTTCTTAGGACTGACACTTGGGTCAGGCTTAGGGCTGGCTCTGTGTTTAGGAGCAAGGTCACAGGCTGGCTTCAGGGTTGCATTTGCAGTAGAAGATGCTGTAGCCTCAGCTGGGATTGTCCCATTCTGTGTGGCGCTGGTGGATACCAGAGTGGGAGACCCTGACTCCAGCACCAGGTCTGCCGTCCTCCTGGAGAGTGGCTGCACTCACCTTTGTCACAGGGATTTCTTGCCTCTTGGTGCCCCATCTTCCTGCCTGGTCTCAGCACCAACAGTGCCAGTTCTACAGACTGGTCCCGGTGCTGTATCCTCGTCGAGTGTAGCAACTCCCATGCTGTCAGGGCACTGGGGGATGATGTCATTTCTGCCATTACATTGCGCCACGGAAGGGACTGAGTCCCAGCACTTGGAAAATGCACCATCTGCCTCTCGCCAGGGACCCAGGTCCCACCAGTGTGTCCCTTCCTACATGCTCCGCTGTCCTTATTTGCAGGGCAGAGAGCGCAGAAAACAGCCAAGCCCAGGCTGGACATGGCCCTGTGGCACGGCTGGACATGGCTCCATGGTGGCTCAGCAGTGGCACAGCAGTGTTTTGGCAGTGGCTCAGTGATGGCTTGGCAATGGCATGGTGGTGGCTCAGCAGTGGCTCAGCAGGCTCGGCAGTGGCTCAGCGGTGGCTCAGCAATGGCACGGTGATGGTTCGGCAGTGGCTCTGCACTGACTCAGCAGTGGCTCAGCGATGGCTCAGTGGTGGCAGTGGCTCAGCGATGGCTCAGTGGTGGCTCAGCAGTGACAAGGCAGTGGCTTGGCAGTGATTCAGCTGTGGCTTGGCAATGACACGGTGGTGGCTTGGCAATGGCGTGGTGGTGGCTTGGCAACGGCACAGCAATGGCCTGGCAGTGGCTTGGTGGTGGCTCAGTGGTGCCCCTGGTGCAGCACGTGCCAGTGGCCACTAGAGGATGGTGCTGCTTTGCAGAAAGCCCCACTGCAGACGGCTGGCACTGCTGGGCTGGTGTCCCCAGTCACAGGCCCCTGCTCCCTGCAGATTCACAGCCTGCGGTGGGCCCAGCACCCCCCTCACCCATCCCAGGGCAGTGCCAAAAGCCTCATGTGTACCAGCCCCGTCGGGACAGCTTCATCCCTGCAGGTTCTCTTGGCTTGTGCATCACCAAGATTGTGCATCACGGGACCACTGTGGTCCAAATGGATCTTACTGGTGTGGAGAAAGGCAGCAACTTCCCTGGAAAAGCAGTTGTCTCCCAGGAGGCTCCTGCCAGCCATTCCCAGGAGAAGCAGAGGTCCTGGCCTGGATCCAGTATCAAGCCTCTTCCCCTCCCATGGGCACAAGTGCTGCTGCAGACATGGACGTGGCTCCAGTGACCCTTGTGTCCTGCAGCACCCAGCGCTGGGGTCTAGAGCATCTCTTTTCCAGTGAGCTCTGCCACTGCAACTCAGACCCAGGACAGTCCCACCAGATCCCCACAGTCGCTCTGTGCCAAGGTCCCAGTGTTAAAGCTGCAACGTCCAGCATGGCATGTTGGATCCATGTCCTGCCTCCCAGGATGAGGATGGAAGCAGAGACTGCACGTCATGACGAAGACCTGGGATGTACCTGTATGGGGCATCATTTCCTCTCCTTGGTTCCTGTAGTGTCTCTCTACCTTCCACCAAACCCTCTGGTCCTCATGGATGCTGCGGACGCTTCCCACCAGGCTGAGTTGGGGTGGTGGTTCCTGCACTCCCCTTGGGCAGCATCAAAACCCAAGGGTCAGAGGCAGTTCATCAGCTGGTTGGAGACAGGGTTTGCAGACCCAGAAATCTGACCTAGCTCCAGGCATAGCTTTGCTGCAGAGGGTCTGATGGCTGCAGCCCTCCCTGCCTCCTCACAACCGCCCCTGACCCAAGCCCTGGTGGCACCCTGAGGACTTGGGGTTGAGCCTCTTTTGACCCCAGTGGTGTTTCCATGGTGTTTCCCTGGTGTCCTCCTGATCCTGGTGCATCACAGCCCTGTGTGATGGTCCGGTTGAGTCCTAAGCCCTGCTTAGCTCAGAGCTCGAACACATTCAAAGGCCGTAAGAATAAAGCAGGTATTTTCTGGAAGTCACAAGTAGATTCAGCCTCTGCCCCATCAGAAATGTGTAGCTGGAGTTATGACTCCGCTGTACCTCTGCGTTGGAAGGCACGGGGCTGTGGCAATGTGTGGTGTGTGTTGAGCTGTGGGCACGGGGAGCCAGGCTGTGAATTTGCCCTTGCTTGGCTGCTTCCCCCATTTGGAGCCTTGCTGTCCGTGCCTGCAGGGGCAGGAAGGAGTTAAGTCTGTAGGGTCTAGCAGAGTGAAAGTTTCGTCCTTTCAGTGCTTCCATAAAAAAAAAACCCTGTGTAGGTCAGGGAAGCCACGGGCCCCACAGGTGGCAGAGGCAGACAGGCAGTGTGGAGCGGCCATGGAGTGGAGCATTCAGAACATTCCTGCCCCTCGTGCCTCCCAGCCGTCACTGACAGCACAGCCTGGCATTGCGCCACCGCAATGTTCACTGTCAATGTCTTGTCATCCATGTCCTACAGGGGACAGCCATCCCTGTCCCCCTCCAGGCAGTGGCAAGGCCACAGGAGCAAAGTGTGACCAGAGGTAGGGGACCAGGATGCTGCTGTGCCTGGTGGGAGGCGTGGGGACAGAGCACCTGACAGATTTGGTGGCCTTTTATGATGGAGTTACAACTTCAGTGGGTAAGGGAAGAGCAAACAATGTCATCTACCTGGACTGGTGCCAAGCGTTCAACAGTGTCCCACATGACATCCTGGTCACTACATTGGAAAAGCATGGATTTGATGGACGGACCACCCGTTGGATAGGGAAGTGGCTGGATGGTTGCACTCAGAGAGTTGTGGTCAATGGCTCGATGTTCACATGGAGACCGGTGACAAGTGGCATTTCTCAGGGATCGGTACTGGGACCAGTGCTGTTTAACATCTTTGTCAGCAACATGGACAGTGGGATGGAGTGCACCCTCAGCAAGCTTGCGGACGATACCAAGCTGTGTGGTGTGGTGACACGCTGAAGGGAAGGGATGGCATCCAGAGGGACCTGGACAGGCTGGAGAGGTGGGCCCATGCCAAACTCATGAGGTTCAACAGGCCAAGTGCAAGGTCCTGCACCTGAGTCAGGGCAATCCCAAGCACAGGGACAGGCTGGGTGGAGAATGGAGAGAGAGCAGCTCTGAGAAGAAGGACTCGGGGTGTCTGTTGATGAAAAACTCAACGTGAGCCGGCGATGTGCGCTTGCAGCCCAGAAGGTTGAAGGAAGTGATTCTCCCCCTCTACTCTGCTTTCGTGAGACCCCACCTGGGCACTGCATCCAGTTCTGGAGCCCCCAACACAAGAAGGACATGGAGCTGTTGGAGCGGGTCCAGAGCAAGTCACAAAGATGATCCGAGGGCTGGAGCACCTCTGCTATGGGGACAGACTGAGGGAGTTGGGGTTGTTCAGCCTGGAGAAGAGAAGGCTCCAGGGAGAGCTTAGAGCACCTTCCAGTGCCTGAAGGGGCTGACAAGAAAGCTGGGGAGGGACTTTTTAGAAGAGCATGTAGTGATAGGATGAGGGGTAATGGTTTTAAACTGGAAGAGGGGAGATTTAGACTAGATGTTAGGAAGAAATTATTTACTGTGAGGATGGTGAGACACTGCCCCAGGTTGCCCAGAGAAGCCGTGGCTGCCCCCTCCCTGGCAGTGTTCCAGGCCAGGTTGGATGGGACTTTGAGCAACCTGATCTGGTGGGAGGTGTCCCTGCCACGGCAGGGGGTTGGAGCAAGATGATTTTTGAGGTCCTTTCCAACCCAAACCATCCTGTGATTCTATGAAAGAAGTGGCTAGGAGAGCCAGGAGGGTCAGGCTGGGCTGAGCCTGGGGTCTAGGCAAGACAGGAGCCCACCAAGACCTTCTTGCAAGGTGTCTTTCTGTCTGTCCATCTCCTGCTCCTGTTGCTCCTTACAGTGTGGTCGCCTGGAGCTAAGCAACATTCAGCCCATGAGGACTCCTCCAGGGGGAGGGATGATGGGAGATTCTTCCTGGGGTGCTGGCATGTGTCCCTGCAGGGATGCTCCAGCCTGGCCCAGGGGGCTGAAAAAGATGTTTTCTTGTAAGCATGGCCTGGGAGCATGCTGCCATGCTGCAGGCCTTCGTGCTGCCTGCTCAGCCAAACTTCATTCCCCTGGGTCCCCGCTCCGCTCGTGCTGTCTGAACCCCACCCTTTCCCCAACTGCCACCAGCAGCTGAGGGCACCGGCAGGGACAGTGCCCCAGGGTCCCCTTAGCACATGTCTGCTGAAATTTTAAAGTCCACTGTGGGTGCCCTCAGCCAGTGCTGTGCCTGAGCCACCAGCACGTCTCCTGCCACATCCCAGAGCTCTCCCTCCGCTCCCTGGCAGGCGTGGGGTTGGTCAGGCTGCTGAGCTCTCTCCTCAGTCCTTGTGGTACCTGCAGGGGTGCCTGGGATCCAGCCCATCACCCCAGCGGATGCACTGATGGTCCCCAGCGTCGTGTTGGCTGACGGTCAGCACCAGCCTGTGCTAATTGTCTGCCCATCATTTATTTCTTCTTACTTTAATCCAGCACTTGAGCTGCGAGCTGCTGTTGTTCTCATCAGATTTGGGGTTTTTTTTTCCCAGAGGAAAACTGACGCAGTATTTTTGTGGTGCCAGGCAGCCTTTCTGCCTGTGCCCGCCTATTGTTTGAGCTGCGAAAGAATTAAGTCATCATCAAAGAATTTAGGACTTCTGTTGAGCGATGCAGGGCCTGTAGCATGGGGGTGCATGGGGTTGCAGGCACGCTTGCAGGGTGGGGGTGGAACCCTCTCTCCTGGCACGGCTGTGCTGTCCTCGATGCCCAGGCTCGCGGCATCCGATGCCACCCGACAGTCCAATGTTTCTGTGCATGAATTCATGGGAGATGACTCCAGCCCCACCAGTGTGCCAGGGAGCTCAGGCACAGCCGACCCAGCCACCAGCTTCACCGCTCCTCACTGATGTCTCCCTGTCCCTTGTCTGTCCCCTTCCAGGGAGCCCCGGAAAATCATCCTGCACAAAGGCTCCACCGGCCTGGGCTTCAACATCGTCGGGGGGGAGGATGGCGAGGGGATCTTCGTGTCCTTCATCCTTGCCGGAGGCCCTGCCGACCTCAGCGGGGAGCTGCGGAGGGGAGACCGCATCCTCTCAGTGAGTCGGCGGGGCCACCCGCTGCCCGCCGCGGCCCCCCGGGACACGGGTCGGCAGCGTTCACCCCCAGTGCCGGTGTGGCCGCGGCCCCGGGGCCGGCGGGGGGCGGCTACTGGGGATGCTGGCCCTAGAAATGCGGGTGTGGGGGGCATCGGGGCTGGGTGACCGAGAGTGTGGGTACCGCAGGTACCGGCCAGGGGCGGGGGCAGCCGGGCCGGGGCGCAGGGCAGACCCGGTCGGTCCGGTCCAGCAGAGCCGCTCTGTCCCGGCAGGTGAACGGCGTGAACCTTCGCAACGCCACCCACGAGCAGGCGGCGGCGGCGCTGAAGCGGGCGGGGCAGACGGTGACAATCATCGCGCAGTACCGGCCCGAAGGTACCGGGAGCGGGGCGGGGCGGGGCATGCAGATGAGGGGGGCGGGGCGGCGGCTGGCGCGCGGGTCGGAGGCCGGGGCGGGGGGGCGGCCGGCAGGGCGCTGATTGGCGGGGAGCGGGGCCCGGGGGGAGGCGCGGGCGCTGATTGGTCGGCGCGGCAGGGGGGGCGGGGCGGCCGTGTCCCGCCGGCGGTGCCTGCGCGGCTTTGTGTGCGGGCCGGGCGGCTCCGGGGCTGCTGCGGGGGCGCCGCCGCCCCCCACCGGCCTGCAGGTGAGCGGGGGTCCGCGCTCCCCCGGCCGGCCTGGTGACACGGGCTGGGCCGCCCCGCCTGGGCCTGGGCCTGGGCCGGCGGGGGCCTCGCCGGGAGGGGATCGTCCCCGGTGGGGCGGAGAGGGGGAGGGGGGGGCGGATCTGTTTGCCGGAGGGCGTCGCCGCGAGGCCCCGCTCCTTGGGGACCCGTGGGCCTTGCTGGGGGGACCGGGACCGAGGGGGTGCTCCGGCGGGACTCACGGGTGCGGCGGCCGCCCTCGCCGCTCGCCCCTCCCCCCCCAGCGCGGTGGGCTCCGGGGAATCCCCTGCGGCCGCCGGGGCTGGAGCCGGAGCCTCGGTGCTGGGTGGGAGCTCGTCCCGGCTCTGAGCATCCCGCGGGCCGCGCTGCCCCAGCCGCTGCCTTTCCTCCGCGCCGGCCTTAATTCCCTCCGCGAAGGGGCCGGGGGTCCCGCGGGGGCAGCCGTGGCTGGCCGGTCACCGCTGGGAGCCTCCCGGGCCGGCAGGGCCGAGGCGTCACGCGTGGGCCGGGAGGGCACCCCGCTGGCAGGCGAGGGCCAGGAGCTGCTCCCGGGGCTGCCGCCACGCTGTGCCCTGTCCCGAGCTGCGCCGTGCCGGGACGCGGTGGTTCAGGTCCCCTGGTGAAGGTGTCTCTGCTGGGCCCTGCTGGTTTTCTCCCCCAGCAGCTCTGGTCCGCTCCCCCGAGGCCAGCGTGCCACCCCTCACCCACCCTTTCCCTTGTCCCTGCTCGCTGGCATGGCTGGGCAGTGCCAGGTCTCTGTCCCCACTGTCCCTCTGTCCCATGGCCATTAGTGCCGCTCAGGGGTGTGCTGTGGGTGTGGGGGTTGTTTTGGCTTTTTTTTTTCTCCTTCTTTCCAGGAAGCACTTAACGTCCTTGTATTGCTGGCTCCCTTGGCCACTTGAGATTTGGCAAAGACGCCAGCCGAGAGCGGCTCCTGAATGTCAAACGGGACCAAATGTCTTGAAACCCCTTTAGGAGGAGGCTGGAATTTCGGTGCTTTGTAGCTGGTGGCTTTCCAGGTCCCCGATGGCCCCTGGCCCATGTGGCCAGCAGCCCCCTGCAGACAGGCTGAAGCCGTCCTGGGAGCACCAGGCTGTTGGTTTTGGGGGTTGACCTCGGTGCTCTGAGGGCTCGGGGACCGGGGAGCCATGGGGAGAGGTCTCCCTGGCAGGAGCCCCGGGTGAGGCTGGGTCCCCTCGAGGGGACTCATGTCCCCAGAGGTTTGCCTTTTCTGTGTGCATTGTGGCTGTGGGGAGAGTGGGAGAGATGGATTGTAGGATGCCCACAGGAGATGCTGGTGGCAAAGGGCTTTGAGAAGTCCCTCCCTGCTGGCAGAGGCTGAGGATGGCACCTGTCTGTCAGAGGGGAGCGCAGGGAGGGCTCACCCATGGTGAGTGCACACGTGCTCTGCATCTGGGGCTCCGAGGGAGCAGAGAGGCTGCTTGCACAGGTCCCTGGTGACCCTGTGGGGTTCTGCCAGGCACTAGGAGTGGGAAGAAGCAAAGGCAAAACTAGGGAAGGATAGAAAGAGGAGCTGCCATCCTGCCTTTCTTCTGAGCACCTGTGCCTGGCACAGCGCCGTGACCACTGCTGCGTGCCACCGAGGAGGAGGGGACTGCTCCCTCTGACACTGCCTCTGAGCTGTTTGCGAGGCCGCTTCCCTTTGAGAGCTTCTCCCCGTGACCTTTGCCTGCCGCTGTCACCAGCGCTGGGGTTCGGCAGTTCCCCCTTCTCACGCCCCGTGCCTTGATATTCCTCACCTGAAAATGCAGAAATGTGTGATGGCCTTTCTCTGAGCTGGCTGCTCAGAGGGAAGTGCCAGGGCCACGTGGTGACTTTCAGAAGCCTCCAAGCTTTCCCCGTGGCCGTGCTCCCCTCCATTCACCTGGGCCAGTGGCAGGTGTGCCCTGCACAGGGAGGTGTCTGTACTTTAACCCCGCAGCCAGAAGGTGTGCGGGCTCAGGGTGATGAAATGCAGGCTGGAGGGGAAGGATGGAGGTGGGGGTAGTTTTTGCAGGTGGCTGGGCTGGAGCCTGTGGCCAAGCATCCCTGGGCTCTGCTGGTGGCTTGACGGAGCTGGCCTGGCCCTGGACAGGCAAGTGTGTGTGCTGGAGAGGGCAGGGGATGTGCACGAGGCTTTACGTGTGCTTAGGAGTTGCTTTCCAATGCAGCTTCCTTCTCTACCAGCACCTTCTCCCCTTGCATTGTCTCCTGGTGCCCAGAAATCGACTGCAGACCCTCTGTCTTGTTGGCTCCACTGGGTATATTTGCAGCTGCACCACAGCAGCGTGTGCTGGTGCTGGGGATCCTTGGTGCAGGCACGCGATCCCTGCCTGACCTTAATGGTCTGCGACCTGTGTGTGTTTGGGCGTGCAGGGCTGTATCCTGCTGCTGGTGCTGAGCTCACCCCACGGTGCAGGATCAGGTCCAGCTCCAGGGGCACCCACACCCTGGGAAGGGAAGAGTGGCAGGTGGGTGGAGCGGTGTTTTTATCGAGTTGCTGAGTGGGAATAGCAAACGTCCTGCCCTTCCTAGCACCCGGCGCAGCGCCGTGGTGGCACTTGTGGCAAGAGGCACTGAGTCACCTGTTGCATATTTTTCAGTCTTGATAAGTGTGTCCTGAATGTGTCTGGCACCTGGGTCCCATGGGAATGCTGGGGAGGTAGGGGTCAGCCATAGCTCACCTCTCTGCGCCGTGACAAACTTCCCCGGCGAGTTTTGGCTGTGCAGGAGATCTTCCAGGATGTGGAGGCAAGGTGGCTGTGAGCCAGGGAGCAAAGGCAGGAGCACTGCTTGCTGGGGGCTGTCTGCTGGTAATTGTCTTGGAGGCTGCTCCCAGCTAAGCGGGGAGCAGTGGCAGCTGGGAGCATCCCATGCTCGCTCCTGGGGTAACCCTGCCTCCCCTGCCCTGCAAGGGAGGTGGCAAGCTTGGTTTTGGGGCTGGTTGTTCCTCTGCCCTGTGCCCTTCCTGCTGTCAGAGTGAGCATGGGTTGGTGGCTCCTTGGGAGACTTCCTAGGCTGGGATTGCATTTGCTCGCTGCAGGATTAAAGCCAGAGCAGCCCGTGTCCTTCAGTTTGCTGTATCCAGCCTGACTTGTGCCTCTTGTCATGCCAGCAGGCTTTCCCAGCCCCTTCACGCAGCGTGGCCACTCCAGCAAAATGTGGAAATTCCCTTTCCATGGAGTGACGTGGCAGTGCTGGGTTAATGGTTAGGCTTGATGATCTTAGAGGTCTTTTCCAACCAAGGCTGTTGTATGATTCTATTCTATAAGCGCCCTGGCCAAGGCAGGGGATGTTTGAGAGCTCTGCCTTTGGGTTTGCCTGCAGGGGACACGGTTGCTGGCAGGGTGGTGGCACCCAAAGGTTGCCCTCCCAACATCCCCACCCCGATGCCAGTGGCAGCTAAACCTGCTTTTGTCCTTTGCTGCCTGCCCGATCCCCGGCAGTGGAGGAGGATGTCGTGGAGGAGGATGTCGTGGGAGGGATGTGAGCCCACATGACGGGGAGCAGTGCCCTCTGTGTGGGGTGTGCAGAGGGTCTGTGCCCACAGCAGGGTTTGGGGTGACTCGACTGGGGACAAGGCTTGTAGCACCCACCTCAGCAGCTTTCCAGGGGAAGTAGCCCTTCCATACCAAAGAGCTTTTATGGAGCAGCTGTACCCATTTCTGACAGCTGCTCCTCTGGGATCTAAGAGCTCAGGGGCATCCTGGGGCAGAATCAGCTGTGCCACAGATGCTGTGGTCCACCCCAGTGTGAGGTGAGAGGTGCAGGGTGGGATGCAGCTCACGTCCCTCTGCCAGGAGCTCCCTAAAACCCCCAGTGCAGGTCTCTGAATGCAAAAGTGCTGCTTTGGTGTCAGAATTCATTTTTTTTATAACATGCCTGGCTGCTCCCGTGGTTCCCTCTGCTAGCAGGAAGGCAGGCGGGGGCAGTGGGTGCCCCTTGGCATGGAGCAGCTGGGGTCGGTGGGGGTCTGGTGACCTCTGCATTAAGCAGCTGACCCTGCTTGGAGTGTGGCATCTCTTGATGATGTCCTGTGGCAGGAGAAGGAACTTCATGTGGAGTTTCTGTGTGCTGCTTGGCTGGTTTTGTGCCTTTTTTTCAGTCTTTAAGTAAAAACACATCGTTGGCAGCTGGGTGCAGGCAGGGGATGCCCGGGTGGGTCTGGCTGCAGAATGAAGGGCTGGAGAGTCAGGACATGCCAAGCTGCGGCTGCGTAACCCCAGCCCCGCACGTGTCTACACCGAGATCGCCTCTCCCCTTGCACGGCGAGGGGCTGGCTCTCCAATGCACCCAGCAGTGGGTGTTCCAGCTCTGCAGGATGGCCAGCACGCTGCTGGGCCTCCACTCTTGCACTTGCCCCCGCCGCTTAGTCGTTGTGTTCCGGTTCACAACAAACACCCAAACCACATCCAAGCTGTGGGGTTGTAGAGAAGGCTTTCCAGGCAGGGCTCACAGTAGAGGTGAGGCCGGTCCCCTCTCACCAGGACACTGCAGGGTGTGCCCAGGGGACAAAACCAAGGGTACGGGATGAGAACTGCTGGGGTGGGCTATGGCAGTGCTGGCAGCTTCCCTGATGCCAGCTGCCCTGCAAACCTTCCCTGGTCAGCCCTGGGTGAGCAGGGCTGGTGCCTCTACCCTCTGCTTGCCAACCCGACCTTTACACCCAGCTGGAGGTTGGGCTAGCGTGGTGGCTGGCGCCAGGGTGGCGGCTGCTCCTGTCCCCCTGCCCCATGGGGGGGTGGCAGCTTCTGGAGGGTCCCCCAGCTCCTCCTGTGGGTCTCTGTCACTGCAATGTAGGAACAAAACGTGAATTCCTCCTCCCCACTCCCCTTCCATGTAAGAGGGGCTGCTGGGGAGAGGGGCTTTGCTGCTGGCAGAGCAGGGTTAGGGACCCCCCAGTGCCTGCAGTCCTGCCTGGCTGCTCCAGCCGGGGGGTGATGGTCCCCGAGGACGGCTCTCTTTCTCTGCACGTTTTGCACTGCTCTGTTGGTCAGTGGCTGGCTGAGCCCTGCCCAGCCTTTCATTAGCCAAGATGCAGCTCGGCAGCGGCGGAGGTCTCAGCAGCCCTTGCCCAAGCTGCTGCGTGGGGTTTGTGGTGGAGCAGGGAGCAGCTGGTGCCCTGCCTGGCGTCCCGCAGGGTGCTGCAGCCTCTTTGGCTTTGTCCTCCCTTGTATACAAGGACAGACAGGTTCACAGGCAAGATGCCCCATGGACAGGCTGCTATGGCCTCTCTCAGCGCTTACCAGTTGTGCCCCACTCGGGGTGGGGGTATTGGCTCAGAGGCAGCCCCTGCCCACACTCACCACGTCTCTTCCTGCAGAGTACAGCCGCTTCGAGTCAAAGATCCATGACCTGCGAGAGCAGATGATGAACAGCAGCATGAGCTCCGGCTCCGGCTCGCTCCGGACAAGTGAGAAGAGATCTCTCTATGTCCGGTAAGGCTCAGCTTCCCCACCTGTCCCTTGCTCCAGGTGAGGTGGGTGTATCTCCATGGCATGGGATGCAGGGTGAGATGGTTCAGGCTGGGCCACGCAGCACCTCTGGGGATGGATGTTTGGGGGACCAGGGAAGTGAGTGTGATAGATGCCTTGTGAAGCCCAGAGGGTGCAGCAGGTGTGCTGGGGCTGTGTGCTCTGTGTTCAAGTGCTTCTCCCAAGGGTTGCTCCACTTTGGAAAGTGCTGGTGTCTCTACAGAGCCCTGGGCAGCTGCTGGCCAGGCCAACCCGCTGGGGACCACTGTGAAATGGGGAAATGCCAGGCAGCCAGTGCTGCTTATGCTTGGGGCAGCGCTCAGGGCACTCTCCTTGAACTACTCCCTGCTAACAGGCTTCTCCCCATCTCCTTGCACCATTCCTGCGGCAGGATCTGGCTGGAGGGGACATGAGCTCTTAGGAGGATTATTGCTCTGAGCCCTTGATGCACTTTTGGTCTGAAGCCAGGTACGGGGCAGGCAGGGGTTAAGCAGCCATGCAGCTCTGCTGCAAGTCCTGCACCACCAGGACAGCCCCTGCTCACTGCCTGCCTCCTGCCTGCCACAGCATGAGCAGGGTGACAGCTATTGAATAATTTTAACTTGGTAATTAAAATAATCCTGTAAATCCTCGCCCTGCACAGCCTGTTGTGGGTGGGGGCTGGCAGGAGCAGGGGATGCTTCTCCTTCCCTGTGGGAAGGATGATAAGGGCCAAAGCTGCATCAGCCTCAGCCTGCATGTCCCACTGCATGGCTGCTCCATGTGAAGGGGCTTCAGGCTGTTGCTGAAAGCAGTGCAAGCCTGGCCTGGCAGGAGGAGAGAGCTGCAGCTCTGGGTTCCTGCAGTTCATACCTTCCTATGAGGCTCTGCAGGCATCTTGCTTGATTTAGCATCTCAGGGTTCTGTGCTGGGGGTGTGCAACGAGCTGGGTGCTGTATTGAATAAGCATCTTCTTGCTAGTGCTGCCCTAGCTCCCCTGTTTGTCCCATGGGCACCCTCGTGGGTGCAGCAGGGTTTAGCTGGGTACAGCCTGAGTTGAGCCTGTGAGTCTCCTGTTCTGCCTGGGCAGGTGCTGCACACCTTGGGGCATGCCGACGAGCCAGAGAGCTCCCCGCTGCTTGTAGCATCTCTTATCTCTTGCTGCATCCCTCCACATGGCTTTGGTGGCCTCCGCAGCGCTGCCCCATCATATACACCCAGGTGGCCTCAGACAGGAGCTAGGCAGCACCTTGCTGAGAGGCTGATCCCAGGGGAGAGCTTTCCCCCAGCATGGCCCTTCCTGACCCTCCCTGGCTGTGTAGTGGCCACACACCTTGCAAAGTGCCTGTGAGAGCCACTGGGCTCCTGTGCTGCCCCAGCCCTTCTGGGCGGGGTAGTTTCGAGCACAGTTTACCCGAAACCAGCTGAGCTGCTGTGCTGCAGACAGGACATCAATTACAGGACTTGCTACCCAACTCCTTGAGTCAGCCCTGGGAGGCTGTGCTGCACCCTGAGTGCTGCAATGGGGCCGGAGCTGGGCACCCCAGTGCTGCAATGGGGCCGGAGCTGGGCACCCCAGTGCTGCAATGGGGCCGGAGCTGGGCACCCCAGTGCTGCAATGGGGCTGGAGCTGGGCACCCCAGTGCTGCAATGGGGCCGGAGCTGGGCACCCCAGTGCTGCAATGGGGCCGGAGCTGGGCACCCCAGTGCTGCCAGCGCCGATCTGGGGGTGTTTCGGTGCGGTGCCGGGGTGAGGCAGGTTCACGTGCTGCCACGGGGCAAAGTCCGCGGGCGCTGGGGCCGTGCTGGGCGGGGATGGGGGCCAGGCAGGTGCTGTGCCAGGCACCAGGAAGAGGCCACGCTGAGTCCCTGGCACCGCTCCCCTGCCCTCCAGCCAAACCATCTGCTCTCGTGCCATGTGCCGCAAGCTGGCCCCGGGGCAGCTGCCGCCTGGCACCCGCACCCTGTGTGCCCTGGGGAGCACCCAGCCCCAGTGGGTCCTGGCTGCTGGCATGGCCAGGGGCTGATCTGCAGGAGCACGGTGCCGTGGGGAAGCAAACGCCGCGTGCTTCTGCACCGCTGCTGTCAGCCCTTGCATCAATCCGGCTGGCCTGCCCGGGGATGCTGGTGGCTGCCCCGGGAGGAGGCAGGGAGCCGCGGGGCCAGTGCTGCTCTGTGGGGCAGGGTGTGGGGTGTGGGCAGGGCACCCCACAGCACCTCGGCCTGGGAACCGGCCTGACCAGTTCCTGGGGCCCTGGCTTCTGCTTTGCTCCTGGCGCTGGCCTCACGGGGCCGCCGGCCACGCACAGCCTTATCTTTTGGCCAGGAGCTGCCTGCCAGGGTTGCTTGCCTCTGGGCAAAGCACCCTGTGGTGCTTTGCTGTCAGCTCCAGCATGCCAGGGGCACTGCTTGGGTGCAGAGGGTCCCAGCATGAGAGCTGCCCCAGCCCCGAGCGAGCTGGGAAAGGGGGAGTGCCCTGGTGGCTGGGTGTACCTGGACATGGAGGGCTGCATGAGGTCTTGTCCCAGAGAGCCCTCGCCGAGCCACAGGACAGCCCCTCTTCTCCTCTTCACCTTGACCCAGTCCTAAGGTTTCATCACCTGGCACTCCCCTGGCAGCGCGGGAGCAGGGATCTGGCTGCAGAAGTGTCCTCCCAGCAATTTCCTCCACAGGGACCTGCTGCATGGTCCCTCTGCCCTCCCGTTCCAGCCATGTGCTTTCATACCCCCTTCGGAGTCAGTGATGAGCAGGGCAGGACGTGGCTCTCCTGGTTGAGGAAGGCTCGTTAGTGCCAGAATTAAACCAGCAGCCAGCGCTGGCAGTGCTGGGGTTCACCTCAGGCTGGGGGGTGAGCGGGGCCGGTGTCCCAGGGTTGTGCTGGTGGCAGTGGTGCTTTTAGTGACTGTTCCCTTGGTTTGGTTTGTTGCAAAGTGGATGTAGCAATGTAGCCACAGTCTGAGATCTGACTTTAGTAGGGGGAGCTGCAGGTAAAGTCACTGAGAGCAGCTGGTGGGTACGGGCTGCAATGCTGTGTGCGAGGAGGTGTGTGCAGGAAGGGCGTTAGTGGTCCTCTAGTTTGAAAAATAAAAAGTAATCTTTTCTATTCAATATTAAATGAAATAAACTGTTCTTGGGGGAAGTATTTAGGAGTCTGAAAAGGGTCAGTTGTGGAAGCAGATATATATAGATATAGATATATAGATATATCTCCTCAGATGCATTTCTAATTTACGGGCCCTGGACTAATGTCCCCCTGTACGTAAATAAATGTGTGCTCAGTGCTCCACAGCCCCTGCCTGTGTGACCACCCACCAGCCCTGGGCTCTGATATTCCTCATCCTGCTCCTTGGCCCTGCAGCTGCTGGGAGGGCCGGGGGGAGCAGCCCCACACCCCGGCTCCCTGCTGCCCTCCTGCACGCTGCTGCTTTCTTGAGGCCACGTGAGCTTTGCACGCTCGCTAACCACAGCAGCTTCGGTGCGCCTGTGGTTCCTGTGCCTCTTGCAGCTAAGGTCAAGAGGGAGTCATTTTGGTCCAGCTCTGTCATTCCTGCCTTGCATGCTTTGGGGCGGGGTGTGCTGGTGGCTGCGTGCCACCACTCGCCTTGGCAGGAGGCTTCTCCAGAGTTTGGATTTAAATCCTTTAAGTTGCAAAGGTGGCAGTGCTGCTGCCCTCACTGCCGGGGCGTGCTCGGGGAAGGCATCGCTCCTCTCTCTGCTCTCCGCAGAGCTCTGTTTGACTACGACCGGACCCGGGACAGTTGCTTGCCCAGCCAGGGGCTCAGCTTCTCCTACGGGGACATCCTGCACGTCATCAACGCCTCCGATGATGAGTGGTGGCAAGCCAGGCTCGTCACGCCCCGCGGCGAGAGTGAGCAGATCGGGGTCATCCCCAGCAAGAAAAGGTGAGTGGTGTCCAGCCGTAGGAGCTGTCACACTGGGTGCCTCCTGGAGCTCCCTGGCATCTGGGAGCCCCACAGCCCTTGGGGGTCTGCTCAGGGTGGGATGTCCCTGTGCTCCCAGGCCACCTGCCCCTCTGCAGCTGTGCAGGGTGAAGGGCTGGGGCCCAGTTGCAGGCTGGGGCTTTGTGCAGGTCTCCCTGGGGAGATGTTCTCTAAAGCTGTGTGAGACTCCAGGTGAGGAGGGGAGTGCTCGGCCCCCTCTGTGGTCCCTGTGGGGATGGAGAGCTGGTGTTAGCCAGGCTGGGGCTCCAAGTGAGAGCAGAGTCACAGCAGTGACTGCAGGCTGCTCCTTGTGTCCTCTGACAACCTGCCCAGCTCCATGAGCCGGGTCCCATGAGATGGGACGTCGCAGGGAGCAGAGGGGCTGGCTGCCACTGCCTTCAGGTCTGCAGAGCCAGCCCCATCTCTGTTGTCCATCCCTCCCCTCCCGGGAAGGCTGGCTTGTCCCTTCTCCTGCAGAGATCTGCCCCTGCAGATGCTGGCCTTGGCCAGGCACTGGCCCCCAGGCCCTGGCTCCACCTCCGTCCCTCTCTGGGAAGGAGCTGCCCTTCACCAACGGGGTGACCCTGTGAGGGTGCACAGAGCTGCCAGGGGAGCCAGGTGGGTAGCACTGAGGGCACGTGCACGGGACTAGTGGCTCTTTCTCCCCTTTAACGTCCGATCAGGGTGGAAAAGAAGGAGAGAGCGCGGTTGAAAACGGTGAAGTTCCACGCCAGGACTGGCATGATTGAGTCCAACCGGGTAAGTGCCAGCCTGGGGCTAAGCGGGCACCTGGAGCCAGTAGCTAATGGGGGCAGGAGGAGTCCCAGTAGCCAGAGCTCCTGCTGGTGTGGCTAGAACAATCCCAAAGCAAAGAGCAGCGTGACTGGACCTGCCCCAGGTCCAGCACAAATCCTTCATGACTGCACAAGGGGTGAGCAGAGGGGCCTGGGGCAGTGCAAACGACCCCTGGCTGGCGTGGTGGGGGAGCAGAGCCCATCCCACTGCAGCCTGTGGCTGGGAGCTGACTGCAGGCAGCTCAGGCAGGTGAAGGCAGCTGCCCTTGCCACTCATGCAGAGTGGGTAGGGAGCAGACAAGGAAGGGAGAATGGCCTGGCTACCCCTGCAGAGCTGCTGATTGCCCCCTGAGCTTCCCAGCATCTCTACCACATGTTTTTCTCCATGCTTAATTTTTTTCCTGCATTACAGTTTTCATGTAATCTCCATGATTTCATTTGAGGGTAACTGCCCTGACACAGCTCCTCGTTGTCTCTTCATTTTAATTTTTCCCACGTGTGGTAAACACCATTGTTTTTTCTGTCCTCCCTTCCATCTCCATGTTCTTCAGTCGATCAAAACGAAACGTAAAAAGAGTTTCCGCCTCTCTCGAAAGTTTCCATTTTACAAGAGCAAAGAGAACCTGGCCCAGGAGAGCGGCGGACAGGAACGTAAGTAGCAGCTGGCCAGAGAGGGCAAGCGTGTGACCCTCTGGTCCCCTGCCCTGGGGGGAGAGATTCAGCACGTTTCCCTAGCCAGGGGTTCTGGCATCTGCCCATGTTTGGGTCTGTGCTCCAAAGTCGTGCCAGCAGCTAGGGAGAAACCAGAGCTTGAAACGAAAGCAGCGGCTGCAGGCTGGCACTCTTCTTTCTCCCTCTCTCATGTTCAGTGTCTTCATTCTTTCATCCAACTTTACACCTGCTTCACCCTCTGCTCTGCCTCCCCCTGCTCTCCCCACTCTGCTGCGGGCTCTGCTGCCTCCCCCTGCCTGCCAAGGGCTGCTCCCCTCCAAGCCAGGGGCTGGCCACCTCCTGCAACGCTTCTCCTGTCCCCACCAGGGCTGAGAGGCTGGACAGGTCCCAGCTGCGCCCCTCATATTCCCTACAAGCTGTGTGTTCCTGTCCACGAGCCCTTCCCATGGGTTTAAACCCTGTGGACATGGGGAAGCCATGCCCTTGATGGTGGAGGAGCTGCCCACCCACGCCTGAGGCACATCTTTGGTAGCTGTTTGGGGGGGTCCCCAGTGCTCACCTGACAGCACCCTGGGGCTCCCAGTGAAGGCAGGGCAGCACTGGAGCTGCTCATTGAATCCAGCCCCTCCTCCTCCCACTAAACTGCACCCACACCTTCAGCAGCCGTCCAGAGAGCCATGGTCCTCGCACCCCAGGGAAGAGGAGGTGGGCAAGGCAGAGCAGTGTCTCTGCCTCCGTGCAAACACAACAGGCATGTCCCCTCCCCTCCAGTGGTTCTCCTGGGCATCATGCAGAGGCAAGAGATTGATGGTAGGGTGCTCTGAGGGCTGCCCACATCCCTCTGCTGCTTGTGCCAGGCTGGCACTGGTTTCCAGTGAGCTTAGCAGCCAGCGCCAGCCTCTGGCCTGCAGTCTGTGTCTGGGTATCTGGGGTGCTGCTCTCTGCCAGCCTTGCAGTGCAGTGATGGACAGCACGGGGACAGGGTAGGCAACGCTCTTTGCCAGCCCATGTCACAGACCCGCAGCTAGCTCCCTCCCTGTGCTCTGCCTGCAGTGGGGGGGGCCCTTCCTGTGTACACAGCTAACACACGGGTGACCAAAAACTTGCCCCCCTGCCAGGCAGTGGGGGACTGGCTGTGCTGTGACTGCCCTGGAGCAGCTGGGCTGTTCCAGGGGAGCACAGAGCTGCTGCACCCGAGGCGTCACGGAGAAACCCTGTGGCCCCACTTGCCAGCAGCTCAGGGCTGCAACCCCTCGATGCCAGCAGGTCTGCCGTGGCCACTCTGCCAGCCCCAGCCCCAGGGTGGCCCGTGGAGCTCTTCGGCAGAGGATGAATTCGGTGGGGGGGTCTAGCCGCACAGGGCAGGACATTGGCGGCGGGCTGATGGCGTCAGCTCTGAAAACATTTAACCTCACTTGCAGTTGCAGCTCTGGGCCATTCTGCATTCCTGTCACTAATGCTGGTCTGGCTCTGTCTCCCCCATCCCTCTGACTGCCCTCTCCTGCGCTCTCTTCTCTCCCCCTCTTCCCCCTTTCTCGCTGTCTGTGAAATCAGGACTTCCCTGGGTTAAGTGACGATTATTATGGAGCAAAGAACCTGAGTAAGTCAATTTTTGATGCGCATTGTTCACTGTCTGTCGCTGGCATGCCTGGTGGTGCCTGGGGGACGGCCGGGCTCCGGCCGGGGCAGCTGCGCTTCTCTGGGTGCGGGAAGGAGGCAGCCCACGGGCTGGGGAGCGCCGTGTCTGCCAGCGGAGGCTGCTGGGCTTCAGGAGGTGCTGCTGCTGCTGCACGTGGGAGGGGATGGGGGAGTTTGCTTGGGGATGTTGGCCATACCTTCAACACACCCGGTTGAGGGCTGCCTGCTGCAGCTGGGGTGAGCTGGACCTCCTCATCCTCCTGCTCCGAGCTGGGCTGGCTGCTGGTTTAGTGCTTGGAGACTCAGAGCCACTGCCAGTGCAGGTGGGAGGTGGCCGTGACCATGACAGGTCCCTTCTGAGCGGGGCAGGTGACAGCGTTTTGAAGTGTTGCTATGTTCTTGTGGGGCATGGTGCAATGGTGGGAGCTCCTTGGCCCTCCCAGCTGGGCATGAGTTCCCCACAGAGCTCTGCACCCCCGCAGCCGGTGCAGACCCAGGGCAGGCAGCGGCCAGGAAGGCTCTGTGGGGCAGTCACAGCACTGGGATTAACCTGAGAAAACAGAGCCCCAAATTCTGTCCCATCCTGTCGCTGTCTTGTCTCTGTCCCAGCCCTGTGCCCAGAGGTAGGCTCCCCTGTACCCATGCCAGCATTGAGCTGTGCCCTCCTCTGCTCCCCATGTGCATGCTGCACCCCCACCCCCTGCCAGTACCCTCCTCCCATGCACTTCACCTCCCCTCCCTCGGCCTGGGAAGCCCAGCACCTGCACATGTCTGCCAGGCAGCCCCCTCCCAGCATCCCTGCCTTCTCCTGGAGTACCCAAACATCCCCCTGCACATCCCCAGTTTCCCAGCAAAGGGTGGGAGATGCCACCCGGCCCATGTGGCACAGGCTCGTTGTCCCAGCAGGTGCTGGGGCTTGGGTTTTTCAGGAGGCTGGTGCTGCCCTGCCCTGGGTCAGTAGTGCTGGGTGACAGCCAGGGTGCCCCCATGCCCTCTGCCTGTGCACATTCTGACGGGGGTCTCTCTGGTTGCTTTGCAGAGGGTGTGACATCAAACACCAGTGACAGCGAGAGCAGTTCCAGTAAGTGTGCGTCTCACCTGCTCTCCTGCCCCTGTGCACGTGTGCATGTGTGAGCACGTTTTGGCATTTCCATCTTGTCTTGTCTCGGTGGTGGTGCTGTTCGGAGGCTGGTCCTTCCTACTGGTGACACCGAGGTGCTGTGGCCAGTGCCCTCCTTGGGGGTGGGGGGAGCAGGGGCTGCGGGGCAGGAGCAAGCCTGCCTGCTTCCCTGCTCTCTCCTGGCTGTGGGGCTGTGCTCCAAGGCTGGGGGCTGGGTTCCCACAGCAGCAGGGAGGGAAAGAGGAGGCTTGACCCAGAGCTGGGATGTGAATAATTAACGTGGGACAAGGGCTGGTGACTGCATGCCTGCCACGCTCCACATGAGCTGATGGCATGACAGAGGCAGCCTGGAGGTGTCCCCAGGGCTGTGGGAGGCTGGTGGGGGAGGAGACAGCCCCTGTGAGTGCAGAGGGGCTGGAAAGCACTCACCTGCCTCTTCCTGGCTCTGTTGCAGAAGGACAAGAGGACACCATCCTGTCATACGAGCCGGTGACGCGGCAAGAAAGTAAGTCCTGGTGCTGAGCTGCCCTGTGCCTGCTCCAGCGTGGGCACCTGTGTCCCCAGCACAGCCAGGGTGACTGGTGCAACCTCTTCCCCTCTGCCGTACCAGCACCGTGCCAGGTGAACACTGCTGGAGTTTCTTGTCTCTGGGTGCAGCAGGGGAGCCAGGTGTGCAGGCCACCTTGCAGGGCTTTCCCTGCCCTTGGATGTCCCCTTTTAATCAACAGAAAAGACTTGTGACCTGGTCTGCAAGACCAAGGGAGAGATCCAGAGCTAAAACTGAGCTGGTCTTTAGTCCCCAGCTGAGGTCAGGGTTATTCCCTACCTGCCTCGGGCCAGGTCCGTGCTGCAGAGCAGTGCCCCCCCAGCCTCAGCATTTAGCCTTGCTCAGTCCCTGCAGACCCTTTCACAGGCTGAATAGTCCCAGCCTTGGTAGTCTCTCCTTGCCAGAAACCGCATCAGACTCCTAGGCTTCCATCACTCCCCCAGCTTCGTGGCATCCTCACCCAGCTGTCCCAGTTGTCTGGCTCCTGCCCCAAGTGAGGGAGCAACTTTGCTGACCCACAATCCCAGAGACCCACAGCACCTTCCCTGGGGCCGTGCAGATGGTTTGGGTCAGGTGGGAAGGAGCTGTTGACCCTGAGCAGGAGGAGATAAACACACATGGAGGAGGTACCTTTGGGTGCCCACGTGAGGAGGAGGACCCACTGCCAGCAGGAAGAGGGCAGGTTGATGCTGCCAGTGGCAGTAGGGTCAGCTGCTGCAGCACAGCCAGGCCTCAGGCTGTGGTTCTTGTTCACAGTTCACTATGCGAGGCCAGTGATCATCCTTGGGCCGACAAAGGACCGCATTAACGACGACCTCATCTCTGAATTCCCGCACAAGTTTGGTTCCTGTGTGCCACGTAAGTCCCAGCTGGTGCTTGGTGCCTGTGCTGGAGGGAGGGCAGAGCGGTGGCTCTGCTCCTTGCAGGGTCTAGCCTGCAGGGTGGGGAGGGGGCATGAGTGGGGGGCATTTCTCCCTCCCAGGAGCTTTGCATGCATCACTCTGGGTTTGCTCACAATGCCCGCTGTCCCCCAGACACCACCAGGCCTCGGCGGGAGAACGAGGTGGATGGACAAGACTACCACTTCGTCGTATCCCGTGAACAGATGGAGAAGGACATCCAGGACAACAAGTTCATAGAGGCTGGGCAGTTCAACGACAACCTCTATGGGACCAGTATTCAGTCAGTGCGGGCAGTGGCGGAGAGGGTGAGTGTGAGGTGGCACCTGGGACCAGGCTGCATGCAGCACAAACCCAGTTGCGTTCAGCAGTTCCCCTCCTCTCCCTGTCTCCTTAATGAAGGGCTGTAACCACATTAAGCAAGCGTGGCACGAGGCTCTCCTCCCTCCAGAGTCCTGCCAAGCCAAGTGGCTGCTTTTCTCAGCCACGTTACTCCACCTCAGTGTTGTACCTCTGCCTTCCAAACACCACTCAGAAGCCCAGCACTGGTGGCACCAGCCTCGTGCTCTGGAGCTCACAGGGCAAAGGTGCCTGGCTGCCCTCCTCATCTTCCCCAGGAGCACAGGAGTGTACTGCTGGCTTGTAAATTATTCCACGTGTTCAGAGAAAGATTCAGTCCCTTTGCATTGATGCTGTCCTGCCCTAAGCAGGTGGGAATGTAAGGTCACTGGAAGTTGGCTTGTGGCTCAGGACTGGTGTTTCATCTCCATGGCTCCTCTCTTTTGTAAGCACACCTGTATGAGCAAGCTGTTTTCTGCACAGAGTGGGTTGTGTGGGTGGGTCTGATTCCGATCATCTCCTTTCCAGGGGAAACACTGCATCCTGGATGTGTCTGGCAATGCCATCAAGAGGTTGCAACAAGCACAACTTTATCCCATTGCCATTTTCATCAAACCAAAATCCATTGAAGCTCTCATGTAAGTGCAACACCGTGTTCTGTGCCTCTCCAGGGCATGGCAGGGGTTTGTATGTCTGCTGCCTCTGCTTTTTAGAAAGCAGTGGAGGTTGCTGCTGGTGCTGAACTTATCCCTTGTTAAGAGGAGCTGAGCCCATTGCTGTCTCTCCCTCCACACCTTGGTGCATTGAGGCTCCATGGATTGCTCTGGCTTAAAGCCCTTTGTTCACCCCGAAGAGGATTGTCCATGGGAAATCTAAAATTGCTCCCAAATGTGCCTGATGTAACCTGGTCACCCAGGCTAGGAATGCTGCTGACAGCCCATAGGGGTGGATCACAGCTGGATGCTGGCTGAGCCAGAAGAGCCCTGGGGAGCAGAGAAGAGACATTTCCTGTGTGCCCAGGGGGCACTTTCTGCTTGTCCTCCTGCTCCTGGGCCTGGGCAGCGTGGGCTGGAAAGGATGCAAGAGCTGAGCTTGCAATTGTTCTGAGCAGCAGCAGAGAATATTATCCATGAGGAGATTTGGGAGCTAGAGACAGGCTCTGAGATCAGAAGAGACTCTGCTGGCACCAAGGGGACTGGGAAAACCCCTTCTCAAGCCAAAAGGGGTCGAATTGCTTATTTGGTTGCTGTGTGAAGATAAGGGAACCTGGGCAAAGAGCATGGTGACAGGCCCTGGAAAAGCAGGCAGACTTCTGCAGTGCTCTTGCAAATTCAGAAGACTGTCTGGATTTGAGTCCATTTCTGTGCTGTGGTGGCTGTGGGAAGAACTGTGGGAAGAGATGAAGTGCTGAGGCAGCAAAGAGTGTGTAGGGAAGGGTCCTGCCTTTGAGAGCCGGGTCCTGCAGCTCCCATGCCTGGCGTGCAGAGGATTTCCAGGCACTCCAGCTCTGTGGGCTACTTTTGCTTCTCTTCATTGCTAGGAAAAAGAGCTCAGTTTGTCACTTTTTGTACATGGCAGGGAGATGAACCGGAGACAGACGTACGAACAGGCCAACAAGGTCTTTGACAAAGCCATGAAACTCGAGCAAGAATTTGGAGAGTATTTTACAGGTGAGTGTCCTGAGCAGGCTTGTGTCTGATCTGTTTTATTTTTCTGGCTGGCAGCTGTGACCTTTCTACCAGCACTGTCTTACTGCAGGGTCATGGGAAAATGTCCAGCTTCATCAAAGAAAAAAAAAAAACAAACAAAAAAAAAAGGCACTTTGCCAGCAGGGCTCTGCAAAGGGGCTGCTCCAAGATCAGTGGATAAGAGTAAACCAGCTCTAGAGAAGGAGACGCAGGATTTTCCAAGTTTGTGAAAGCTTATCACCAACTTTAATAATAATAAAAAAAAAAAAAAAAAAAAAGAAAAAAGTCCCCAGGCAGGGGAAACACAGTGTAGATTTAGGGTGCTACAAGGCTCCAGGAAATAAAACTCCCTGCACTGAAGAAAGGATAGCTTTTTCAAATAGAGAAAAGAGTCATTTTAAAGAGGAAAGATAAAAAAAAAAAAAAAAAAAAAAAAAAAAAAAAAACCAAAAAAACCCAGTGACCTAAATGGTGGAGACTGTCCTGAGTTACTACAAAACACCTCCCAAAAAAAGACTGCAAGTTTGGCTGGCTTCCTAAGTAGTCTTTGCTGAAAAGCCAGTCAGGGGCTGCATGGCACTTTGTGCCTGCAGAGCTGAGCTGCCCATGACATAGGCATCCTTGTGCAGTAGGGAACTAATGTTTGTAACATGATTAATTCTGGAAAATCATGGGCAGGCGAAGAGGCAGAGAAACTGGTCTTCCATCTTTCCTCCAGTGCAGTAACTGTCTCTTCTAAAGCTGAGGAGTGGTAATCCTGCCAAACTCTCTATTACACCCGTAACGGCTACTAAGAAAAATCCCAAGCAGGACATTTTCCAACAATGGACCTTGACTGAGCCAATGTATAGGTACAAACAGGGTAAAAGCCTTCCCAGACCTCCTGCCCTGGGCAGCAGGAAGCTGCATGCCATGGTTTTGGCAGACCATGCCATCATGTGCTTGGACAGTAAGTTTGAAGTTGACCTGGGGAAGGAACGCTCTTGGCTGAAACCCGTTGTTGAAAGAATTGGGTGATGGACAAAGAGATGGTCGCTGTAGCAAGTTCTGTGCCAGGAACTTGGGGAGTAGAGATGCTGGAGGATGGTCCTGGCTGGGCTACAGAGGCAGGCTGAATTGGCCCTCTGCATGCATCTTCCTGCTCTGATGTAGGGAAGCAATTCATGTTATGTCCACACTAAGCAGCGAGACTGTTGCTGGTCTTTGGGCAAGAGTTCCCGCTGGGAAAAACAGCCATAAGCTGCCCTTTTCCAGCCTGGCAGTGCTGCGATCCCACCCCACAGCAGAGCAAGCAGCAAACACAAACTCCACAGCCAACCAGAGGGGATGGACACCCTGTACTCGGCACTTGTGAGACCACACCTTGAGTACTGTGTCCAGTTCTGGGCACCACAGGATAAGAAGAACATTGAGGTGCTGGAGTGAGTCCAGAGAAGGGCAACGAGGCTGGTGAGAGGTCTGGGAAACAGGCCTGATGGAGACTGGCTGAGGGAACTGGGATTGTTTAATCTGGAGAAGAGGAGACTGAGAGGAGACCTTATTGCTCTCTACAAATACCTCAAAGGAGGTTGTAGTGAGGCTGGTGTTGGTCTCTTCTCCCAAATTACTGATGATAGGACGAGAGGAAATGGCCTCAAGTTATGTCAGGGGAAGTTTAGATTGGATATTAGGAAGAAGTTCTTTACTGAGAGGGTGGTTGGGCACTGGCACAGGCTGCCCAGGGAGGTGGTGGAGTCGCTGTCCCTGGAGGTGTTCAAAAAACGAGTGAATGAAGCACTTGAGGCTGTGGTCTAGTGGTTAGGGAGATGCTGGGATAAAGGTTGGACGTGATGATCCTGGAGGTCCTTTCCAACCATGGTGATCCTATGACAAGTGCAGCACCTCGGGGTACACGGTTGGCACACACCAGCTCAGCGGTGTGCGGCCCCACTGTTCGCCGCGGCCGCGTCGCTGCGCTGCTGGGCTCGCCTCCCTGCGGTGGTGTGACACAGTTTGCAAAGCCGATTAGCAGCCTGTTGTGGAGAACCCGAGTGGCACTTCACAGGCACAAGGAGCTCTGCCAGCGCAGGATCAGCTCTCGCTAATCCGTGGGACACACTGGGTTAACCCTCTGTGTCATCCTGTGCCTGTTACAGCCCCTTTGACACGCGTTGTCTCATCCGTTCAGTGGTGGCCGTGCCACACCAGCCCCTTTGGTGCAGGGTGAAGGCCTTTCCCATAGCTGATGGCGAGGAAGGCACAGTGCTGCCTGATGCTCAAGGTCTTGCTTGTTCTCTCCTCTTCCAGCCATTGTACAAGGAGACTCTCTTGAAGAGATTTACAGCAAAATCAAACAGATCATCGAGGACCAGTCCGGGCACTACATCTGGGTCCCGTCCCCAGAGAAACTCTGAAGATGTCCCCCACCTGCTTCCCTGTGAGCAGAAGATCTCCGAAGTCCCACCCCACCCAAACCCTCTGCCCCGAGGCAGGGGGGGATATGAAAACTATTCCTGCCCCCTTTTTTAGATCGTCGCAAAATTGAGTTTTCTAGTCCTGTTTCTTTTGTTGGGATTAACTCGTCTCATTCATCACGTGACTGTTCCCACCGTTCCTGCATGGACCTTCCCGCTGCTCCACTAGAGACAGATGAGAACCCATTCAAGGTCGTTTTTTATTATTATTATTATTGTTATTATTATTATTAACTAAACCAAGAATCGAGATGAGAGGAGGCGGCTAAGGACTAACGGAAGAAACAAGTGAAAGAATGGACTCTGAGCATGTGAGCTACTATCAGAGCTCCAGGGACATTTTACCAAGTGTGACTGTCTAACAGCTCTGAACAGTGTGACAGAAAGGCAGCAGAAAGCATTTTATTTATCTGTATATGTAATTTATATATAATATATAGAGAGATATTATATATATATTATATATATATATGTATGTGGACTAGGAAACCTGAGGGACCTCTCTTAAAAGGTATTGTGTTATTGCAAGGATCTTTCCATTTCTGTCCCAACTGCTGGGCATAAGAAGTCTGCTTGGGCAGGAAGAGCTCAAAATGGTACCGGGCACTTTGGGAGCGTCTCCCATGGGGGCCAGCTTCCTGCCAGCCACCCCGGGGCTGTGGGGCTGAGCAGAGACTGGTACGCTACCCGTGCAGGAGGGACCAGAGTAACACAGCAAGGAGCAGCAGCTGGTCTCAGTGAAGCTGGGAGACAGAGACTGAGCAGGAGGCTGCAGAGCAAGAGAATGGATGATACTACATATTAAATTGCACATTGTTTTACATACCACCTTATGTGTTTGCATGAGAGGTTTCCTTTTGGTTCTATTTTTTTAAGCTGATTTTAAACCAAAACCACATTGTGTTGCTGTGTTGGCTTTTTTTTTTTTCCATTATTCCATTTTTTTCTCTTGTTAATAATGAACTGAATGGGTATAAAATTCAGTTTTTTAACTTATTTTTTAAGCTGACTCTATTGTAAATAGAATCTAGATCTGTGGTGTTTAGTTAGGAAATACTCTACCGGCCACATGGAACAAATGTGCTCGCTGTCCAGTGTTGCTGTGGAAAACCTGGGACATTGGGCTGGCCCTGTACCTGTGGGTGCAGGTGAAATTACTTGTTCTAGCCTGTGGCAACACACTGGCATTCCCTTCTGCGTAAGCCACTAGCAGGAAAAGCTCCTAGCTGTGCCTTGGATGGACACTCACGCTTTTCCAAGTCAGTGACAGAACTGAAAAACTTCCTCCCTCTCTTCCCTGCTCCGTGCCAAATTCCCAGCTCAGCTGTGTGTGGGTGGTGGTGGCCTTCCCAGTGGCAGGGGAAACATGCAGCCACCTCACCTCGTTCTGTCTCTGATATCACTGCTTAAATCCTCTTTCTTAGAAAACCAAACTGGGTTCTCTGTGCTCACAGGTCTGGGGCAGGGGGATGCAGAGCTGCACCCACCTGCTATGTGGTTTTTCAAGTGAGGCGACTGGTGGTGCTGAGGCAGTCGGCCCTAAGCTGAAAAATGTCTGTCTTTGAGGACACTTTAGCTTCCAGGCTGGAATGGGGCTCCATCATGGGAACAGAGCCTTGTGTGGAGCTGGGGGGACACTCACGCTGCCTTTGCAAAGGAGCTGTGTAGCTTGGGTACTCATAGTGCAGGTAGAAGAGCACTCCCACCTTGCAAAGAACTGACAAATGCTGTTTCTCAGACACAGTGCCAAGCACCACAACTAAAGAGACCACCATATGAGCATGAGCAGGTAAGTCTTGGCCCACTCCTCCTCTTATTTTATAGGGATAAGTGAATGCACGGGGTGCTGGTCCCCGGTCCCGAAGGCTGCGTGGCACGCACAGGCCACGGTTTTCAGTGTGAACAAGAACTGCTGTAAGACTGTATGTGGACTGTCTGGTGAGAGGCTGTCCTTCCTCATCCTGCATCACAAGGAGCCCTGCAGGCACCCAGCAGCTCCCTGGGACTGAAAGTGCTGCGGGAGCGATGCAGTCGCTGTCATGGTAGAGGGCAGGAAGGATTCTGCTGTCAGGGACCGACCCTAAAAGAGCAAACTTTGGCCATGGATTCCTGTTTGGCATCTAGCCCCCTGTCCCCCTGGTCCTGCTCCAGCTGCTGTGAGAGTCAGTCCCTGGAGAAGTAGAGTAAGTGAAACAAAGCTCCTTGAGATGCTAGTTACACCGTTCCTGTCTTTTTTCTTTTCCTCTTTTCTTTTTTCTTTTTCTTTTTTTTTTTTTTTCCCCAATAGCCTGTCTCCCTCTCATCAAGCCACATGGAGAAAAAGATGATGTACTCCATGGCATAGCTGACAGTATCGAATCGATCATGACAACACTAGTTGGTTACCAGTGTTTCTTCCAAGGAGACATATATTTTTAATAAACAGAGAGTTGCAAAGAACTGTGTCTTTGAGACCTTCTTGTAGATTCCTTCATTGTGTGCTAGAGCTGGGGTTTTTGGTGCTGATCTTAGCAACTATTGATATGGTCTCTCCATGGCAAACTTAAGTGTTGGCAGTGGTTTGAAAGAAAAAAAGCTTTGTTTAGTATAAGGTGATAACTAAGAACTTGCATAAAAGGAAATTAAAAAAAAAGAAAGAAAGAAAGAAAGAAAGAAAGTGGGCTTATTTACAGCTGTAACCAAGCCACTGAAGAGCTCTATTGGTTGAGTTGTTGTAACAGAGGTTGACTCCGGTCTGGTGGCTTGACACCATAAATGTATTTTGGGTCATGGCTTCAATTGTAGGGAGATTGCTTTACAAATGCAGATCAAATAATAGGGGGTTTACATGCTGCTGCATAATTGTTCCTGTATTGGATAGAAAGACAGCAAAGTAAATATGCAGTCCAGCTAATACAGAGCAACATTTTACAGTTTAACATGCTGTTTAGCATCAGAGAGAAGAAAGAAGTTGTAAAGACAACTGGTGTCTTTTCCTAGTACCTTTAAGTGCAGAGACAGGAGTGATCACTGGAAATGTGGTTCATAGGGTGTCATCATACATTCCTGCCTGAATCTGCTTTGTCATTTAGCTGAGCTAATTGAAAAGTGAGAGAGTTTTGGGTTTTAAATTTCATTGGGGGTTTTTTTTCCTTTCAAACTGCACAAAAGAGAAGTGAGATTTTAGGCAAACAGGGTGGTTGTACCGAGCATGAGCACACAGTTTGCAGACAGTTCATAGTTCATGAAGCTCACTGGACAAACAAAACACAACTTAGAAAGTCCTTTGACTGATCAGATCAGGTCGCGTGGTGGTGGTTGTCCAAAATTGCTTAGCAGATCTGATGTCCCAAAAATCAAAGTGTTTCCTTAGATAGTGATGGATTTGAAATGATGAAGTGGTTGATGTAAAATATCACAGGAGCATCGTCTGTTAATGGCTGCCACAGTAGCTGTCTCTGTGCAGTCCAGAGTTAGTTCCAGTAATGCCAAGTTGCAGGATGTGGATCTGCAGACACTCCTCCTGAGACAACCCGTGGTGTGTCCTGAGCTCATGTGTCATGTTGATCTGACAGTGAAACGTTAAGGTTCCAGTGGGGAGAAGTATGTAGGGTTATGTTCTCAGCAAGAGAATGAGGGTGGCACGAAGGGAAAGAAGAACTTTAAAAAGAGAAAGCTTTTTAATGAGCTATTTTTCTGGCTAAGGACAAACTGCTCTGCCTATCAGGACCTTAGCAAAGTCCTTCTGGGCCATACAATAGCAGAGCACTGTCCTGTTAATGGTCCTGTCTCACTGAAATGCAGGAGGGTGGTTCTCTTCTCTCCCCCGATGTCCTGCTACGGATGAACAACAGGCTAATCTGCCTGAAGACACTTCTAGAAAATTAGGTCATAAGCTGCTTGTGCTATCGAGAAACATGTCTGTGCTTCTGTCTGCAGCTCTGGTTAATTAACTGTCTTTGTTCTCATTAAGCAGAGGGGCACAGGAGCTGTGAGGCTACGGGAAGAGGAATTTTAAAGGAATTTAATAATAGTTTTCTCACAAATTTTCTCCCCGTTGGTGCCTGAGATGTAGGCACCTGGACAGCTGTCTCAGACACAGCTTTTCTTGCTAATGATGCTTGGCAGCATAACCTTCAAGGACTGCTCAGCTTTGCTTTCCTCAGGCTGTCACAGCAGGATTCATGGCACTAAAGCATCTGCTGTTATGTTAAAGGTGTCTCTTTCCTTGAAGAATCCTTAGGTATCCCCTGACCTTTATTGTTCATTTATATCCCTTGCCTACAAAATGAGGGTCATGTTGTTTGACTTTATTTTTTTGAACCTTAAGGAAAAACATTTAAGTTGTTTGGGTTGCTCAGTGCAGCATCTGTCAATGGTGCAAGCACACAGGAGCACTGCAGTACGAGCAACACCTTGCTGGGGCCACACTTGGCTCACCACAGGGGTATTTCCTCCCTCAGTGCCAGCACACTACTTGACAGAAGCTTCTGCCCAATCCTCTAATGAGCTTCAGCCCTCTTCCAATTAACCTTCATTTCTGATTACGGTGATCACTTCAATTCTAAGTGCTAGTGGCCAGACCAGCCCCTCTTCCTTCCTGCCTCTCCAAAGTGCTCAGTGCAGCCACGATGTTAACAACAGCGAAGCTCTTCTCATGCTGTAGGGAGGGAGGTAGCCCAAGGGGCACCCCAAGTGGAACCTTGCTGGAGAACCAGTGCTCCTACTGCAGATAAGTGGGTGGGGGGTGGCAGAGGGGGCTCCAGGGCTCAGCAGCTATGGTTCAATCTTCTCTGCCCTGCCCCACTCCCAGACTCTTCTCGGGAAGAACTTTTTTCCCTGGGCAAGTTCCCTGCAGCCACATTCCTAGTGGCTCAGTGGTAAAAATACCCTCCCCCTGGACCCGTTCTGCAAGTCACACTGCATTTCCCTTGTGCCTTTAGACTGGTCCTGCTCCCGAAAGAGTTAAATTGTCAGATTAGGAAAAAAGGGAGAGTATAAAACACAGGCTGGGGAAAGGGGGGGCAATATGTGAACTACTGACCTAGAGGATCCATTTGTGTTCTCAGAACAGTCCTGCTGTAGTTTCACCAGCGATGTGTATGTAGATCAGAAACTCCTGCTGCAATGCCACCCTCTGGAGCAACCTGTTAACACCTCAGCACGAGCACCCAAGACTCTCTAAGCTGAAATAATGCTGCAACCAAACAGCAATCAATAAAAAGAGAAGACTGGGGGAGGAATGAGCAGCACTGGTTTGTGGTGTCGGGTTTTTTTCTCCCCAGGTCAGCTGTTGCTGGCTTAAAAAGATTTATATCTCACAGTTATCCAAGCTGGGCTACTGAACTGTAAAGCAGCATTTAGCCTAGTAAATAAAACACTGGGCCAGCGTGCATCTGCACTAGCAAGCTCAGCACAAATGCCTGCACAGCAGAGTGACTGTACACAAACTGCCTCTTGGGAACGGTCCCTAGAAATCCAGCTAATGAAGGGCTGATTCCACTCGGGGAGGAGTTCTTGGCCTTCTTAAAACCTGTGGTACATACTAAGCCTGGAATAAAATGTACAATGCAAAAACGTGCAGAGAAGAGGTGAGAAGCATCACACAACAGCCTTGGTTGGAAGAGACCTCTAAGATCACCAAGTCCAACCATTAACCCAGCACTGCCAGTTCCCCACTACACCATGGCCTTTAGCACTTCACCTACACATTTCTTAGACACCTCTTTATGGCACCGTTTCCAGTCCCGGCATTAATGTGATGCAGCACACACCTCCAAAACCGTGACCACAGAAGTATATTAGGTGGCACTTGAGGCCTGGCAGCACTTTGTGCGTTAAAGACCTGAAAGCAGCAGCTCACAGAGATCCGAATTAAACCTAGTGAAGGGAGCACACTGCGTGGGACTTAACACACTGTGTGTCCAACGGCCCCGTCTGCACCAGCAGTCAGGGTGCTTTGTCATGGAAGTGTGAGACTGGCAGAGCCTCTCCCAAAATTCAGTTTGAACGGTGGCAAGAAAAGGCAGAACAGCCAAATTAAACAGGGGTCTTATCTAACGCACGCTCCGGCAGACACGACTGCTTTACAAGCTGCCAGCTGGGAAGGAACACTGCAGAACTGACCCCCGCCAGGGCGAAGTCACTCGGGCCCTGCGGTGTCGCTGTGGACAGCGACTGAAGCGAGGCCCTGGAGCAGAACCAGCACTCCACGGCCTGCTCACCCTGAGCTGCGGCCTGCTCGCCATCAGCTGCGGCCTGCTCGCCCTGAGCTGCGGCCTGCTCGCCCTGAACTGTGGCCTGCTCGCCATCAGCTGCGGCCTGCTCGCCTTGAGCTGCGGCCTGCTCGCCATGAGCTGCGGCCTGCTCACCCTGAACTGCGGCCTGCTCGCCCTGAGCTGCGGCCTGCTCGCCCTGAGCTGCGGCCTGCTGTCGGCCGTGGTCCCAAGGCTCCCCTGAGCCGAGGCGCCCGGTTGGCCGGGGACCCTGTCTGTTGCCTGAGGTCCCACCTCCCTGTTCCCGCCACAGAGCGGGTGTGTGCTGGCCTGCGCCAGCCGAGGGTGCCCACGTGCCCACGGCCATGGCGTGCATCTGGTGGCCGTGCTACAACCCCAGCCCTTCATGTTCCTTAGATGGTCTCGAACCTGATCTTCACTTACAGTGGGCGGATCTTCCTTCTCACACCTCCTCCTTTGCCTTCTGCAAGTTGGGCGGTGTGGCTGGAGCCCTTGCCAGTGAAGAGTACCTCAGCCTTCTCCATATCCCTCATGACCACGTCTCCAGTTTCCTTCCAGAGAGGGCCCACATCTTTCCCTTCCCTTTATCACTGATACACCTGTAGAAATTCTTCTTGTTCCCTTGATGTCCCTGGCCACATTTCACTCAGCCTGGGCTTTAGCTTTCCTGACCTGATCCCTGGCTGCTCAGACAACTTCTTGGTAATCCTCACAGTTAACCTGCTCTTGCTTCCACTGCCTAAAGACTTTCTTTTTACGCCAAAGTAAGTCCAGGAGCACCTTGTTCATCCATTCTTGCTTGCCTTTCTCTTTCTTGGGATGCACTGCTCCTGGGCTTGGAGGAGATGGTCCTTGAATATTTACCAGCTTTCTTGGGCCTCTCTTCCCTCCAGGGCTTTATCCCATGACACCCTGCCAAGCAGATCCCTGAAGAGGTTGAAGTCTGCTCTCCTGAAGTCACATTCAACCTAGATTCTCAAGGGAGGGCTCAGCATCCAAGGGAGCAAAGAAGACAAAGCTGGGAAGAGAGGGGACACACCTAGTGCTTCTCAGGGATGATTTACTTGGGGAGACCTCAGAGGAGAGCCTGTTTCTCAGGCCCCCAAAGCTGAAGAAGCCCCCTGCCATAGGCTGTTGTGTGAGGAAGAGTTTGCTGCCAATCATGGGGCTGAATGTTCCGTGCTCCTTCCACCTGCCAAGCAGCAGAGATACCCAGGTATTGCTTCACATCCCAGCCTGCTCTGTGCCTGCAGCCACTGCTGGGACCTCTGCCCTCAGGGGCAAAGTCCCCCCTCCTCAGCCCCATCTGAGCTCCAGGCTGGAGCTCTGAGCTCAGAGGTGCTGAGCATCAGACGTGGAGTCCTTCAGCCGCTCATGGCTGGCAGGCAGTGGAGAGGGTGAGCTGACACTGCCACAGTATTTACTTGAAGCCATAATGGACCTGTTCTTTCCAGTGCAGTCATGCTTTTGGCCTTAGAATACATGCAAAGGTCAAACAAACAATTACAGGGGTCTGGTCAGCATATTGGGCCCTCTGTTCCCCTCAGAAGGGAGACAATTACCCTCCTTTTTCTTTCTAGCAGAGGCAGTTGTTATGTGTGGGGTTGACTGACTCACCCTAGGCAACTCACCAGAGGACCTTCATTGACATCATCTGTTACAGAGTCACAGAGTGACAAAGTGGTGGGGGTTGTAAGGGACCTCTGAAGATCATCCAGCCCAGCCCCCCTGCTAGAGCAAGATCCTAGAGCAAACCACACAGGAACACGTCCAGACAGGTTTAAATGTCTCCAGAGATGGAGACTCCACCACCTCCCTGGGCAGTTCCAGTGCTCTGTCACCCTCACAGTAAAGAAGTGTTTCCTTATGTTCAGATTGAACCTCCTGTGTTCCAGTTTGTGCCCACTGCCCCTTGTCCTGTCACTGAACACCACCCAGAAGAGTCTGGCCCCATCTTCCTCACACCGCCCTTGAGATACTGATAAGCATTGATGAGATCCCCCCTCAGCCTCCTCTTCTCCAAGCTGAACAGACCCAGCTCCCTCAGCCTCTCCTCATACGGGAGATGCTCCAATTCCTTCATCATCTCAGTGCCCTGCGCTGGACTCTTTCCAGTAGCTCCATGTCCCTCTGGAACTGGGGAGCCCAGAACTGGACACAGCACTCCAGATGAGGCCTCACCAGGGCAGAGTAGAGGGGGAGGAGAACCTCCCTTGCCCTGCTGGCCACACTCCTCTTCATGCACCCCAGGGCACCATTGGCCTTCTTGGCCACGAGGGCACATTGCTGGCTCATGGTCAGCCTGGTGTCTGCCAGGACTGCCAGGTCCTTTTCCCCAGAGCTGCTCTCCAGCAGCTCAGCCCCAGCCTGGACTGATCCATGGGGTTGTTCTTCCCCACATGCAGGACTCTGCACTTGCTCTTGTTGAATTGCATTAAGTTTCTCCCTGCCCAGCTCTCCAGCCTGTCCAGGTCACGCTGGATGGCAGCACAGCCCTCTGGCGTGTCAGCCACTGCTCCCAGCTTTGTGTCATCAGCAAACTGGCTGAGGATCCACTCTGTCCCTTTGTCCAGGTCATTAATGAACATATTGAATGGGACCAGACCCAGTACCCACCCCTGAGGACACCACTGTCACAGGCCTCCAACTAGACTCTGCCCCACTGACCACTGCTCTCTGCACTCTGTCCTGTTGCCTGATCCTTGAGTTCCAAGACCCCATACCTATTGTGTAAGGGCACCTGGGAAGGTGAGGGAGGCTGGGAGGGGATTTTCCTGCCACCCAAAGCAGGGACCTGTTTCCATTCCCCCCATCTTTTAGGTCCCCTCCTTCTGCCTGGTGGCAAGAGGGCAGGGGATCCTCTACTTCTAGTGGAGCATCCAACTGCTGTATCTGTCTCAGGGATGGTAGGGTGTGACTCCACCAGTCTATTTCCTTCTCACACTCCCTGAAACACCTTAACCTTTCCACTTCCCTTTCAGCTCTGCCACCAGGCTGAGCTCATTCTCCTGGTCACACTGCACACCAGTGTTCTCACTGCTGCCTTCCAGTACCAGCAACAGGCTCAGGCACTGCCTGCAGCCCAAGACCTGCACCGCTGATTCTTTACAAGGGGGCTCTGTCTGGGTCACCACATTCCTTCTGGTGATGGCTTTAGCCCAAGTGGAAACCAACCCGTTACACAACAGCAGATGCATCTCATGAAAAAGTATTTATTTCTAACTGTAATATCACTCCAGAGAATTAGAATTATTTCCTAGAGGAAAACAATTACATTTATTCAACAAACACATCCTAACAAGTGCATAACTCAACTGCCAACAATAAGGAGATCCTGGTTTCTTTTCCACTGCCCCCCCTGACTCCATGACTTCGCAGAGCTAACGGCCTCTTTCATTCACCAGAACATTTCCAAGAGAGACTGCTGTCCTCTTTTCTGCAGTCGTGGCTGTCACTGTTCTTCATGTGGAAGAAACCCTTTTACTCTGTCCAACTTGTCCAAAACCTCACTATAAAGACCAGTCATCTGGAGAATATAAGCACCATAGTTGTCAATAAGGGTAGATAAAGTTGTATCATTCAACTAGTTAATACAACAAAGCAACAGGGAACATAAGCAAGGGAATGGGTGGGAGACTGGTACTACCAGCTTCTAAACCTATATTTTCAGACTGATGCAAAGATTTTGGCACAGACTTAAATACAGTGGTTCAAGAAAAAAAGTTAAATCAGTGCAACCTAATAAAGGTGGTTTTATTTATACTGACATAAAGCATAGTTTATAGCTGAGTCTTACATCAGTGAATAAACCTATTCACAGAATCAGAGAATGGCTGAAGTTGGAAGGGAGTGATCTCAATTCTCATTGGCTTAATTGATGTACTTAAAATGGTATGAAAGTTGCAACCAGCTTGACTGCCCAGTTCATGCATAAGAGAATGACTGATGACTGCACACACCAGCCAGGCTGCATGGTGTTGCAACCAAGGCAAGAGCACTAGCCAAAAACTGTAGAGAGAAACTTGTCAGAGTAAGAAAAAGTGGTGTTGCTTTCTACAGAGGTACTAGCCCTGAAATTTCTTCCTCACAGGAGGTGACTAAACTACACCTGAAAACATGGGCTTTGATGATTTTATTCACATAAGTTCAAACCCTGTTTATAAGACATTAGATTATACTAGAAACCAAGCTTGGAAGTATTCATACAACAGCTGAGTTAAGTAACCTGGTACAGTGCCTTGACCTTAGTGAAAGCAGGCAAGGTACAAGGGTTCTCCCATGGCCACAAACAGATGTTTATTTCCAGCCAGCCATTTACACAATCCTTCCAGTACAAGGACACTACATTGCTCTTCCTATTGTCTATCAAAACTTTCCTGACCTCACTTTGAAAACATTTTTTAGCATCAAGCTCCCCCCAAAATATTTAGGTACCATGCATCTCCTGAAACTCTTTAAAGATCATTTGTAGTGGTTTCTTCATCCAGATCCTTATCTCAAATTCAGGCCAGACATCCAATCCCACATCCTCAAATCCATCTGCTTACACTTACATGGCCTTCATAGCTTTTCTTCAGAGATCCTAAGTGACTGAGGAAACGCATTCCTAACCCACACCACTGCTCAGCTTCCTTATATTTAGCAACGGTATACTGAAATATTCCTGTATTCCATGCTCTTGTCATCAACCAAAGGATCTCAGCCTCTGGATACGCCTCCTGGAATAGCAAACAAGAAGCTCATCAGAAAATAGACTCTTCACTTTAAACCTGACAAGTCAAGAATGCGTTAGAGTTTTGTTTTAGAGTGAGAAAACAGTTGGATTTTTTTGTCTCCTAAGCAAAGGGTAATTTCTTCAGAGCCATCCTGTACTTCACAGTTCATCTGCACTACTGTCAAACATCTTGTTTCCAATGTGGGTAAGTGATGCTGCAATTACCTATTGGTAGATCAGAAAATACAACTCTGTGGGACTGGGAATGATGCCAGAAGGGATATTTGCTTTCCAACAGTCTATCTGCAGACAGACTGAAACTGCTGCTGCTGTGCTTTCCAGTACTGAACAGCAGGACACAGCTGCTTACTACAGATCAGAAGCAGCAGTTCAAAATTTCTCTATGCACTGTGGCAGTGGTTTGCCAGAGTGAAAACTGCCCTTACACCTGTAGAACAGAAGCCAGAGTACCCAACAATACTTTGAACCTGGTGGGGAAGTGATTCAGTTGGGGACGGGAAGTACAAGCAATTATTTATTTCCTATGCAAATCCTTGAGGGGAGGCTGGAATGATTTTTCTTCCCTCTTTGGTAGATACTTCTCACCCTAAGTAAGAGGACCCAGGGTGAATTTCTGAATGGCAGCATCCACTTCTGAACAGGAGGTACAAATCATGAGTGGTATACCAGGTTTCTAACTGATAGCATACTGATGTGATGCCCCAGTGTCCTCCTCCTAGCATGGTACCACTTATCAGTTGCTTGTGGCAGCAGAAGAAGGCCTTCTAGTACCCCATGTGCCAGTATAAGTTGGGGACTGAGCTGCTGGAGAGCAGCTCTGGGGAAAAGGACCTGGCAGTCCTGGCAGACACCAGGCTGACCATGAGCCAGCAATGTGCCCTCGTGGCCAAGAAGGCCAATGACATCCTGGGGTGTATTAGAAGGGGGGTGGTTAGTAGGTCAAGAGAGGTTCTCCTTGTAGGTTCACCAAGAGAGAAGAGAGAGGTCAAGAGAGGTTCTCCTCCCCCTCTACTCTGTCCTGGTGAGGATGAATCTGGAATATTGTGTCCAGTTCTGGGCCCCTCAGTTCAAGAAGGACAGGGAACTGCTGGAGAGAGTCCAGCGCAGAGCCACAAAGATGATGGAGTGGAACATCTCCCTTATGAGGAAAGGCTGAGGGAGCTGGGTCTCTTTAGCTTGGAGAAGAGGAGACTGAGGGGTGACCTCATTAACGTTTATAAATATGTAAAGGGTGAGTGTCATGAGGATGGAGCCAGGCTCTTCTCAGTGACATCCAATGCTAGGACAAGGGGCAATGGGTGCAAGCTGGAACATAGGAGGTTCCCCATATATGTGAGGAAAAACTTCCCAGTGAGGGTAACAGAGCACTGGCACAGGCTGCCCAGAGAGGGTGTGGAGTCTCCTTCTCTGGAGACATTCAAAACCCACCTGGATGTGTTCCTGTGTGACCTGATCTAGGTATTCCTGCTCTGGCAGGGGGATTGGACTAGATCATCTTTTGAGGTGCCTTCCAATCCCTGACGTTCTGTCATTCTGTGACTGTGAAGTTTTGCTACGAGTATCAGTCCACATTAACATTTCATTCATATCCCCCAACAAGAACATTATCAAAGTTACAGATAAGAACTTTAG